>CM073426.1:88827500-90256666 GCA_037114965.1 Monochamus alternatus | reverse complement strand
ATTTTGACATATCAGATTTTCATTTATGTTTTGCATGTTTATATATTGAAATTTCATAACAAATTAGCTTTGTACATCTCTGTTGTACTGTCTTGAGCCTTTCTGTGTAGAGAATTTCTTTATTTAAAAATATTTTTGACATTTGTCATCGTACCGTTACAATGTAAGTTTCATGTAGGTTTTATTTGTATGTACCATTTTTATTAAGGTTTGGCTGGCTTGGAAGTACATTCCAGAACAATATATATATATATATATATATAAGTTTATTTTAAAGTAAAAACACTGCAAATCTTTTTTTGTGCCAGTATCGGTTTAATCACAGAACTTGGGAGGTTTCATGCGATATGTGACATCTCAGTTTGCATTCTCACTCCATTCAGTGGACCAGATTCCAGCGGTGTTTTTTTTCGGATAAGTTCTGAATAATCCTGTAGATATAGTTTGACCCCGAATTCGTGTTTAGTGACCTCGAATTCTATATTACCAACCTAAAGTACTAATAATTAAATAATATCAAACTAAGTCAGTATAGATTTGCTTAGTTGAATTAGTGTTAAAACTTATCGTGCAGACTCTTCAGAATCTAAAAAAAAAAATAGAATTGGAATTGGAGTTTGGTAGCCTTCAGTCAGTGAATAGTAGCCCTTAAAAGTCCCAAGTGGGTGCGAGTAGAATAAAATTATGCGGAACCCCGGCATGCAAAGGATTTCGTTGGGTAATGCCGATTGAGACGAAGTATTCACCTATTTCGTATCCTGCCTCGCTCGCATCAAAGCTAGAAGGATGTGAAAAGGACGCAGTGTCAATAAGTTTATTTTTAATGTATTAAATTTGGGAAAATCTTATATTACACGATGCTAGAGACACGCTGGTACGAACAAACTTAATTTTCTAGTTGAAGAAAGTTGGCGTGTGCTTATTCAATAGTAATGGAAACACTACACCCATAGATATTTGTACAGCAGTACAACGTATTTGTATGAATACGGTTAAATTTTACAAAATTTATTACAAGAGATATTTAATGTAGATGATATACAGATTCGAAAAGTACAAAGGTTTCCTGTAGTTTACAATCAGTACGAAAGGAACTGTTGTGTTAAAGTAGTAAGATAGAAAATGATATTTCCACATTTTCAGGCTGTGGAAATGTATGTTTGCTGTATATTATTTTGTTCACTCCATCTCATATAACCAGAAATCAAACGAAATAGGACATATATAGGTTTTGAATGAAGGTGGGAGTGTTTACATCCACTGTCCAATGATATCCGTCCACTCTCTACTTCGCGCGTAAAATTTTCCTCCTGTCGACGCATTTCCTCCTGCCTACCAACCTAATGTCGATGACCCGCTCACTGGTGATTTGTTGTGATTTAATTTTGTCGAACAGGGACTTTGTTCCTACTGTGCAAAAATAATAAGATATTATTAACTTTTTGATTGTATATGTAAGCCATCAATGAGAATAAAATTAGAGCAGAAATATTTTCCATTAGAAATTATGATGCCAACTACATCTATATGAATTCGTCTCCCTCGGGATTAAAAAATATTCACAGTATATATTTCTTTCTTCCATGTTAGACATACTCATATATTATACTTCTATCAGATTAAATGTAAATGTGTTTGTCGCAAATAGATTGGCAAAATGGCCATTCAGTGGAATGAAGAAATTTTGGGAAAAGTAATTTTGTTAAGAGAAAATTGAAGAATTACACGATTATATTCTTGAGCGATCATGAATGTATCTCCAATTATTTTCTTAATTCGATAATGGTTGACTGAATATTGCACGATGAGGTAAGCCATAATCGTCATAGATAGAGTAGTACTAAAATAAATATGCTTCCTTGACAGAGTTTCCATTGTATCCGCAAATAATGAAACGTCCATTATTTGAGAATTTTATTTTATTGATCATTTGAGTATTATGAGTACTGAAATAAGAAAAATCGTCAAGGTATTTTAACTAAATGAAAACATCAGAATTTATTTCACGTAAATAACTGTGACACTAGCTAACGACATCGGCTAAAACATTAGGCCTTTTTTGCAACTGAATATTCAGTAGTGTGGTATGAGTGAATATTTCATCTTTGCGAGAGTATTAAACTACTTTCTGACTTCACAAGTTTAGATTAATTGTCTGAAAATTTCACCCGTTATTATATTTATTATAGATATTTTCGGTTGGCAATAATAAAATCATGATGGAAAAAGTAACTTTAAACTAGAATTTTCAAGGGAAAAACGTATTAGTCAATGTGATTTAGAAACTGCTAATATTTCACTTAATCGTAAGTTTTATATTTTTCGCAACATATGTCTATATACTTATACTGTGCCTCAAATATATGAAAGAGGTACTTGTATCGCTGGTAACCAAAACATGACCCAAACCTAGGTCTAGACAAACTTCTTGTAAGTGATATTTTATGCTGAAAAGCGAGGTTAAAATTCCAACTTATTCCAGGTAGCTCATGGGCTCAGTGAATATTTACGTTTTTGCGATATGTTCAGGTTAGAAAAGGATATGGTAAAATTAAAAAGAGGTAGACATTACTTTACTTCACGTATGTTCACTCATATTCAGTTGCTAAAAAGAGTCTATTACTTTTAATGTACGCATTGAATCTTCTTGTATCAGTAAATAAGATATCGGAGGAGTTTGCTCGACGGTCAAATTAACAGAGACCGGTATACAGTATGCGGCAAAAGTATGGAATAAATTAAATAAAAACGAAACAATTATTTTTTGGGAAAAATCCTCGAACAGGTCGATTTTTAATTTAAAAAATACATATTTTAGCGTAAAATGCGATTTTCAAATGTCATTTGTTTTCGAGTAATGACGTCATCGATTTTTTTTTAAATGGCAACACCATATTTATTTCTATCAGACAGTACTAAAATTTTGCCCTCTTACATAGGAAAGTTTTCGAGTAAATGACGATTAAATGTTAGAAAACGTAAATCAATTAAAATAAAGCAAAAGCGTTATCAAGTTTAGTTTTTCGAATTCCATAGTTCTTTGGTTCACGTAAGTGAAAATCTTTGCAAAGTGTCATTGTCACATCGACTTTCTAATAAGTATTGTACGCGACATAGAAATTATTATTCAATTTAAAGTATTATGGCACATTTAACTGTTACTCAAAGAACTGAAATTTTAATTCTTATCGGATGCGGGAATATGATTAGAACTCAGCAGGAAGTTTGCGATTTATTTAATGAAAAATATCCAGATCGCCCTATCAGCCAATCAACAGTCAGTAAGGTAGAGTCTAAATTTAGAGAAAATGGCAATGTTGTAAATATTCCAAAACCTGGACGTTCAAGCATTTAGGAAAGTCAGAAACAGAACATTTTGATAAGTATGGTGGATAATCCTCATAATTCTTCACGATTGGTTGCATTAAACAATGACACTAGTCAGAGCACATTGCTACGTATCTTGAGGAAGGAAAAATATCATCCCTACAAAATTCAACTTGTGCAGGAACTCAATGAAGATGATCCCGATCGCCCCTTACACTTTTGCGAAATTCTAATGGATTGTCAAGGAAATAGAAATTTACACCGGCAAATACTTTTTTCAGATGGAACCACATTTTGTCTGAATGGTACAGTAAACCGTCAAACTTGCAGATATTGGAGTCGGGAAAATCCTCATTGGATGGCAGAGACACATACCCAACACCCTCAGAAATTAAATGTGTGGGCTGAAATAGTTGACGACAGAGTAGGGCCTTTCTTCTTTGAAGGAACCCTTACAGGACAAAGATATTTAGAGTTTCTAGAAAATGACCTTGTTCCAGCCCTTGCAGTAATTTTTCCTAACGATAATGACCCTGACATTCCTGACGATACCATATGGTTTCAGCAAGACGGTGCACCTCCGCACTATGCGCGCCCTGTACGAGATTTTTTGGACAACTGTTTTCCTGGAAGGTGGATCGGCAGACGCGGACCGATAGAATGGCCTGCAAGATCGCCAGATCTTACACCTCTTGAGTATTTTTTTATGGGGATACTTGAAGTCAAAAGTGTACATTAATAAACCACGTAATTTAGAAGAACTTCAAAATCGCATTTCCTATGTAAGAGGGCAAAATTTTAGTACTGTCTGATAGAGAATTAAACGATCTTTCAGAATCAAGGAAAAAAATATGGTGTTGCCATTTAAAAAAAAATCGATGACGTCATTACTCGAAAACAAATGACATTTGAAAATCGCATTTTACGTTAAAATATGTATTTTTTAAATTAAAAATCGACCTGTTCGAGGATTTTTCCCAAAAAATAATTGTTTCGTTTTTATTGAATTTATTCCATACTTTTGGCGCGTACTGTATACTACATGACAGACGGTGTGTTTGATTCACAAAGTTTCGAATTAATAATTACTTCAGTAAAACTCTACTGACACTGAAATCTAAGTACATTCAAATCAGATCTAGGAATTGGAAAATGTCAATTGGCTAGATCATATAATTCATCGAATTTAGCGAACGTTGTTATCTATCATTTTGTCCCGAATGTGATAACTAAAAGTATACCTCTGAAATACAGGAAGATAGATAAACAAAACAAAGAAACTGTCACATTTAACTTTCACTCATTTTGGTTAAATGTTTTGAGAACAAATACTGTTGTGAAATCAAGAAAAAAATGTTTACTTTCTCAGTGTGACGCAAAAATAAGTTATAAAATCAACTTTCTTTATACCTAATTTATTTTATTATTTAAAAAAAAATGTTTCTTTTTTTGTATATGTAAACTATCCAAATTAATATAAAAATGAGCAAAATAGTATAACACACAAGTTTAGAAAGGCAAAGTTTTACCTACTAAACGAACCAATGAAACGCAGTGAGCGACTAACTTAACAGCTATATGGGTTTAGTAAAACTGTTTTTCTTACGAGATATGTTTACACTATTTTTTGCATTTTGTGTTAGCAGGTAATTATAAGCAAACACTGATAGATATAAAAGCTCGAGAAGCCTCTTAGAGCTTACTTGCTTTACTTTGTAAGTGGAGGAAAATGCACTAATAACTGATGAAAGTGTAATGCCAGCGCTTTTGAGAAAGTAAGCTATTTTGTATACATATTTTAGTGTTTTTCATATAATGTATTTCGTTACCTTAAGCAAAATCTCTTGATGCATCCAGTTTATGGTCTACATATTCAATGTTGAAAAGTATTATACAAATAATCGAATATATGGATATATCGCAATGTAAAAAGCTACTTGCCTTTTTAAAACGTTACTGTGTTTTTAAAAGAGGCTCTAGACGTTAAGTTCTTATTAATAAAAGTGGTATTAATATTTGGTCTTTGGCGTGCAAAATTATGAAGTTTAACTGTAAAAGAAGGCACGGGGAAAATTTTTGTTATAACTTTACATGATATCAAAAAAGGAGTGTGTATTTATCGCATGATCAAAGTGCAATGGATCTGAAAAAGTATTTACGATTGAGACCGAAACAAAACACAATAGATTTTTCATTTACTATAATCACTGTAAATGCACAATACAATCAGTTAGCATCTACAGTTTTGCAAAAATTCCCGAAAGAGATATAGAATACTTTCACATGCATCCAGTTACACTGACCATTGCTTGCGGAGAATGTATGTCATATTCCTCGCTGACAGTGGAGTGGATATTCAAACAATTAAAAGACATGGAGGAAGGAACTAATGTGGATGCAGGCTATATCGACGAAACCATCGTTAATAAGTTGAAAATTTCAAACAGTATATTTCATCAGCAAGAACTGGTGGTACCTCAAGATCATTCAGGAAAGCACATAGGGATTCAACAGTTTTCAGGAAGAACAAGTAAAGTTTAACAAATTTCGTGTTGTTAACTTTTCAAATTTGGGCAATTGTTAATTTTAATATGTATATAAGAATGTTCTCAATATTCAAATAAACAATTTTCTATCAAACTGTTTTAGTAACATTTCAATGTGGTTTTTTTATATTTTTAGGTATTAATAATATTGCGTGAAACTAACTACTCAGTGGACAAAAGCCCCAACCTGCGTTGAATTACACCCACAATATCTACCCATATATTCCTTATTGTTAGCTTTTGTAACATTTTTTACTGTTTTAGAAAGGTATTTTAAGCTAATATAAATCAAATCTCCTACAATTCCTATCAATGAAGTCATATGTATGTTCTCTGATACCAAACATCTAGGTATGCTAATGAACAATTCCACAGACAAAGCTCTATTCAATAATTATCTAAAGAAAATAATATAATTTACTAACCTTCTAATGAAACACTATATAAATATCTAACTTCACTTGTTGGCAGTGGGAACACGACAAATTCAACCACTATAGATGAGATCTGACCTATTTCTGCATTTTTAACTTCAAATAATTTTAATTTTTATAATAATTTTTATAGTTAGATATTTGATACAACTTAAAGGAGACCACCTGAAGAAGCAATCCTAAAAATGCAGAAATAGGTCAGATCTCATCTATTGTGGTTAAATTTCTCGTGTTCCCACTGCCAAAAAGTGAAGTTAGATATTTATAGAGTGTTTCATTAGAGGGTTAGTAAATTATATTATTTTCTTTAGATAATTATTGAATAGAGCTTTGTCTGTGGAATTGTTCATTAGCATACCTAGATGTTTGGTATCAGAGAACATACATATGACTTCATTGATAGGAATTGTAGGAGATTTGATTTATATTAGCTTAAAATACCTTTCTAAAACAGTACAAAATTTCAATGTGGTAGATAACGTGCCATTTTTTTAATAAATGGTTTTGAATTTAGTAAAGTAGCATATTATCAAAATACGAAAAATATATTATTAACGTAATGGGGACAGTAAAATACTTTTTCATTAATCGTAAACAAAACAAATTTTCTTTTCTTTTTCTTCCACATAGTATCTCATCAAGCTCTCCTTTCCAAAATTACTGAAATGATAAATCAATTCCTACATGCACACTATTTATCAACGACTGAAAGAACCAGAAAAAATAGTTCATTGCAATATTTTGCAATAATTTCATTTTGTTCTATATCATAGCGGAATAATCTTTCCTCATACACTGCTATGGACCAAAGATGCATTTGGTGATAAATTCTTTGATTTCACGCTTAGAGCATGGCAGCCAGCTGAAATCACTTGCATTTCCTTGGCAGTGAAGATTATTTTTATAATTTCTCTGACTTCACATCCTCCACCGCCTTTCCTGCATGTTCTTTAATGACTCATACATAAACATAATCTATATTTCTTATTGTTTCGTCTCGCACAATCGTGGGACCCTCACTTTTTCACACCCGGGGCACAAGACTGTAACGGCGACTCTGCCCCGCCGAGAAGTAACCTCTGGCCTCGGGGGTCGACTACGTCAGGGGGGAGTGGGGAGGAGATACCTGTGAACGGAAGCTCGGTACAATAGACTAAGACAGGTGAACGATTATGGATAGACCCAATAGCGGTGTCATGGCACAATGCGCCTTCTAGTCTTATTTATACCGCCTATTATCCTTTATGTTGTTCTTTGAAAAAGGAAAAAGGTTAATAAGCAACATGAGACGGTCGAGGTTGGGGGGTGGAGGGAATTATTATTAATTTAATTCCTTCTGCGTGTGTTTGAGATATCATGCGTGCACATTTAATTAGATATTCCAATCTTCGTAATACATGACTACTCGGAGTGGTTCACCTCGTAACATACTGTTCTAAGAAGTTATAATTTCGGGGTCTAGGTATTAATATAATTCACAGAGATGCATGATGATTACTTTGAAAGAGAAAAAGGGAGAAGGTAGAATTGTTGTAATGTATACATTCCCATCTAACATTCCTCATTTTAATACAAAAATACTATAATAAGAACATAATGCGGAAAAACAGATATTACTAAAAAGAAATATTGAAAAGAGAATAATAATTACATAGAGACAATTTTATCAGCTTAAAAACGTCTTCTGTTTCGTATTTATTGTCTTTTTCGTTGTAGGACTTAAAACAAATGTAAAAATAATGTGCCATTTTTTCAAAAGTGATTTCTGATTTAATTAATTAAAGAATATCTATTTATTTAACAAATTGCGAAAATAGTCTGTTTTAAACAAGGGACACAAAATTGTCTAACGAGGTGAAAGCCGAGTAGGAAAATGCGAGTGCTTAAAACATCGATCGATTTCACAACGAATTTCATACAAGATTTTTTGTGAAAGCGGAGAATCTGATATTTTTATGGTTTTATTTGCTTTCTTTTAAACATTTTGAAAAGTTGGCAGGCAATCTGCTTCTAAGGCATGGTTTATGCGTTGTTTAATGTCAATGTTGTTCTATCAGGTTGAAATGTCGCACATCGCTGTATTTCCTACAAAGTTTTGCAAAAAAAATCGCCAAAAATGAGTGAATATGGAGTCTTTGGATATTGACCAAGTTATTGAAGCTGAAAGCTGAAAATTTAAACAAAAACTCCTACAACAATTTTGACACCTGGGTGAAAGAAAAACATATTGAGAATTTTACAGAAACGATATTACTAGCCTATTTCGTGAAGCTATCCAGTACGTTAAGGCCGTCAACTTTGTAGAGTAAATATTCAATGCTCCGCACCATGATTTACTTGAACAAAAACTTAGATATTAGCAAATTTACAATTCTAATTGCATTTTTTACAAGGAAAGCTTTCGGATATGAGCCTAAGAATTCCTAAATCGTTTGAGTATTTGGAACATGTAGGAGGGGAACAAATCACATTTTTGACAGTAGATTCCATAAAAGGTTGTCAGCCATTTATTAGTGTAAAAATTTCGATCACAAAAACTCATGTCCCAAGAATGTTTACGATTACTGAGGGATCAAATAGATGGTATAAATTTTTTTGGTATATTTCGTAAGTACGCAAAACTTCATTCACTCAATTCACATCAGCGATTTTTGTTGACATATCGAAGTAATAAATGCTGTACTCTGCCAGTTGAAATCGATACAATTGGAGGTATGCCAAAAAGATCGGAATTTGTTGGACTCTCCAGCGCCAATGAATTCTCTGGCTATTTCTTCTGGCGTAGCTCTGCAATAATATTGGTAGATTTTGGAGCGTACATGAAACATTTAAAGTGACATGGCGATCAAGTTCAGTTGCTGAGGGTTATATCGAAAATTCCATTGAACAGAAAAAATAAATAGCAAAAAGAATGATAAATATACATCAAATACATTTTCATCCCTACTGCTAGTACTTGTAATGCTGTTAGAGAAGAGAAGTTGGATGCCTCTACTATTCACTTTGACAACCTACATAATTGCACCTTTCAAATTTCATTTTTACTTTTAGGCACAAGTGCCTAAATGTGCCATTTCGAAATTCTAACCAAAATCAAGATTTGTCAATTTGGCAATTGTTGAAAAGACCTCTGGTTCCAGAAAAAGGTAGAACCTTTACGTGAATTTAGTATCAAACTGTTTCCTGTGTTTCCACAACAAGATTTTCTGTAGTACTTATGTCAGATTTTTTAGTAAGTGATATACTCGCGTCAAGAATTCATACGTCTTACGTCACGGCTGACGTTACACATTTGTTTTTATTGTCAACGTAATTTTCGATATTTGGTCGCGTCAAAAACAATCATTTTTTGTAATTTAGTACAAAATATAATGCAAACTGTTAGTGTAGTATATAGTTTTATTACTATCAGTTGCAGTTCCTTAAATATTTTGATGAAAATATAATGAATTATTCATTTGTTCATATGACGTAAGTCGTCTGAATTCTTGTCGCGAGTATAGTTGTCACGGAATTGTCATTTTGGAATTATACAAATGTAAATCTAAAAATCATGTAAACCATATAATTGCTAATTGCATGGATTTTACAAAAAACTTAATAAGCGTCACAAGCGTTAAGGAGGTCTCAGGCAAAATTGATAGGCCTTGGTCCCTCGGCCACCAAACTTTTACCATCGACCAGGAAACAACCGTTACCGCTTTTGATGCTTAAATAATTATTTAAGTAATATAACATTTCAAATACAAAATAGTAATAGGACAATTACAATTTATTTTGCACTACATGTAAATGGAAATTGAGTATTGCAGTCAGTTAAATTTATACCAGATCCAGTGCTGTCAGTTGTCGTAGCTTTTCGTTTAATGAGTCTGCTGCTGTAATTGTTTAAGTTTACTGCGCACGTTGTATTATTGACAAGTTCCGTAGGCTGTGTTGCGGATGGTAACAATTTATTTGCGATTGAAATTGTATTTTGTATAGAATCTTTAGTCTCCGCTACCGTACTTGAACGCCACCCCCCGTGTTGTTTAATGGTGGTACCATCGGCCCCTGCGTCGGTTAACAGAATAGTGGTAGAACGTCTAATGCAATTCTGGAATTCTGGAATTAAGGGAGGGTAGCTCCTACAGCACTTAGGCCTCATTGGGCCCCTTGTACCTCCTCCCATTAGGAGAGATCAGTCCACCTGAGCCGCCAGTCAGCCTAATAAGGAGAAAAAGGTGGTGACGTTACTCAGGGGGATCTCTCTAATGTTGGCCATAGCTCTTCCGACACGGACTCTCTTATTGACGAGATGGCAGTGCACTCACAGAGTGCATGGAGTATTGTCTCGTCTTCCTGTTTGCAGCCCCTACAAAGAGGTGTATCACACTTCCTCATGTAATAGAGGTACTTTCTTAGCAATCCTTAGCAATGTCCAGTTTAAATACCTGTCACCAGACGAAGATTTGTTCTAGACATAGCCAGGTACTTTTTGGCTGTATCCTTGCAGGGGTACTCTAGGAACTTCTTAGCAAAATGACAGCCCTTTGTTTCATCCCAACGTTTCATAAACTCTTTGTGGGTGTCTTCTTTGATAATTTCAACAAATGCTGACAACGGAAGCATACTGAAGGGACCAGGTCCAAAAATATTCAGACCCGATGCACTCCTAACCAACTTGTCAGCTACTTTATTGCCATTGCACCGGTCATATCTCTTTACCCAGCATACAGATACGCTGTTATTGGCTGAGACCACTGCTAGTGCTTGATGGCATTCCCATGCTGATCTAGTTGTTATCTTATGATTACGTAAGATCAGTAGTGATTGTCTACTATCTGTGTAGATTCTAATGATTTTGCCCGTTGTATGTCTACGGGCAATGTCTTTGGCGGCTATGGTTATACCTGCTAATTCTGTTTGTACTACGGTAGCATGCCTATCCATTGCCCACTGATATGCAAGGATCTGAAATAAATCCCACATCCTGCACCTTCCTTCTTTTTTGAAGTCTGTGTAGATGTTGATAACATCTTCACTGGCGGTCTCTTCATTCTTGATAAGTACCGTGTAGGGTCTGTCAAACACAAACTTGGGAGAAATGGTATCAGTGTCTGTCTGCAAAAGGGGCATCTTTCTGACGACCCCACTCCACAGGCGACTCCTAGCTTCTCCACACCCTACATCAGGTGTAATACAAGTATTTTTGAGGCGAAGCATAGTTGTCGCAGCCACTTCTCTTAAATAAATATCTAGAGGTGGTAGACATAGTATCACTTCCACTGCTATGGTAGGTGTCGTACGCATAGCTCCAGTTATGCTTAGGCAGGCAATCCTTTGTACCTGGCTGAGCTTTTGGTTAGCTGTAGTCTGTTGGACTTTCGGCCATCAGACGACAGCTCCATAGGCTAACATTGGTCTCACAATGGCAGTGTATATCCACATGACCACCCTTGGATAAGTTTAGCACATTCCTTATTGTGTTTGTAGCGGTCACCGACACTGGTCACCGACCTACATCTGTGATCCCTACAATTTACGACATTTTCACTAAGGCACCAAACAAATCAATGCCAACAAAAACATAAAACTAACCCTTAGATCTGAGCCCATTTATGAAAGTAAACACATGGCCAGACATTAGCCAGCCTTCCGAGACTTTCTTCGAAAGGTCCGGCGAGGACCACGCCAGTTACTTTTCGCTTGCCTTCAGCTAAACATCCGTCCAGACTTCTATATTGGTGGAACATTCTTTCCCAGCTGTTGTATCTTTATTAATATATTTAACGTGTTACAAACCGTGGACTTGTTATTTCTAATCTAACAACCCCACAGTGTTGACCTTAGATAATACATTTTTCCCTGACATACTTTATCTACAAGACATCTCGAAGTAAGAATTTTGGAAGCGGAAGTTCTTATAATGATAATTGAATCTTTGGCTTTTATATCACCAATCGTTATCTTTAGTAGCTCATCTCTTGTCAAAACTTCGAAAACACCAATTATTAAAATGACTTGAAAAGTTGTCTAAACTTAGTTAAATCGATCGATTTATATTTAAATTACTTTTTTAGCAGAAATCTGTTATCAGATGTTTCTTGTAAAAATCTCTCAATTTCCTCTTTAGTTAGAATTCTGAACTTTTTTGGACGGTATCCATCTGATTTGCTTTTCAAATATGGTACTAGTTTTGGAAATTTTCTGATATTTACATTTTCTTTGGCATTCAGTGTACTTTAACATGGATTATATTGACCATAACGTCGAAAGTTTAATTTTGTCAATTCTATATACGAACTATGCTACCACTTTGGACACTTTTTTAATTTTCTTCGAACTACACTATCCTTTATATTCGTTATAGGCAATATCGTACTTTCTCAACGATTTTTTGGCGATTAATGTTGAAACAGCACTTTGTGTCGCTTTCTATACTCCTTCTGGTAAATGTTCGTCTTTACTTTCCGTGCTCATTTTGAATTAAACGCTCAATATGAATTACAATATATAATTCCGACACTAAATATTTTTTTATTGTTTATTAGATTGCTATCGTTATGATAGTCACCGCGTTTCAACCGACTTGATCAAACACATCTCTTTGTATCTCGAACGCGAAATGCTTGCGTTCTCAATTGGATATTCAATTTCCATTCATGAACACAAAAGTGAGTTCTAAATACAGAAATAACTATCATAGAATGAATTATAAAATAGTTTCCTGATTGCAAACGATTATACTAAAAATAAAACTGTTGTAAAAGACATTTAAAATAATTATAGAACTTTTATTTAAGTATTTCTGCTATCTGTTATAACAACTAAGCTCAATTTAAGGTACACTGCGTGTACACATACTGTTTTATTTGTTTTCGCTAAGTCACTAAAGTATGACTGCACGCTTTTTATTCCAAGTGGGAAATACAGACAAAAAATATGTAGTTAACCGCAGCAAACGTCAAGTAATATTATATAAATAGGCAATTTAATTCTTTAAGTATTATTGAAGCGAAGAAGTTAATGTATCTGCTGACAATTGGAGGAAACATGCCTACTTCAGTGGTGGGTCGTAAACCTCCATATCCGCTAAAAGTGTTAGTGTCATTATTTTATTTATTTAGTAAAAACGTACCGTCTTTCCTTTTCTCATCAAAACTAAACAAAGAACAAACGTTGCTGCCTTGTCTGTTTAGAAACGTTTATTTTCTTAATATTGTATAACTGGATGTACATAACTATACATTCTGAAGGAAAAGGAAGTATTATTTAGGCAAATAAATATTAGATAATTAATTCATAATTCAAGAGTTGTTTTTAGTGTGGGTGAGGCAACATACGATAATTTTAATTATAAAATCGCAAGGATGTTATGATGCATTATCTCTTTATGAAAAGTCTATTAAAATATGTTTAATACACAATAAATATAGCTCGGGATTTTTTTTTACCCTATTTTGCAGCTAGTTCAAGTAAGAACAAAAAACAATATTTTGCCAGTTACTCTGCGCAGCTGTGTAGCTTAAATTTTGAGTAATTAATATTTAGTGAAAAATGTTTCACAAAACTTAATAACGTAAAACAACATCAAGTGTACTAACTAAATACAGAGTGATTTACAACTTATCTAAAATAATTTGGGAATAGATGCGTCATGAAAAACGGTGTCAATATCGTAAAAAAATTTTTGTAAAATCATTATGTTTCCGAGTAAAAAATTATTGAAGTTGCAATATTTAATAATAATAATAATAAACTTTATTATTCCAACAGGAAAACGCAATTACAGGAGTAAGTAAATTTAAAAAAAGTTAAAAAAAATATTACTCATTGAGATACTAAAACTAATGACTTTATAACTATGAACATTTAAGAACTCATCACAAGTGACGCACAAAACTGCAAATTATATTCATACTATCACTAAACATATCGCAACTATTTCCAATTTTATTACATAGTCCACACATTAAATTAATTGGAGATTTTGTTAAGATATTTGTCCTGGGCGTATCACAATAAAACAATGCTTGCTGCCGGGAATTGCCTCGCGAAATTCGGAATTTAATTTTTTGCCAACAAGATGGAGCAGTCAATTTTGTTATTTAAAAGATTGTACAAAAAAAATTAAAGATATATTACGACGTACTTGTAGTGCTTCTATATTAAACCGATTCAAGAGTTCAACATGTTTAATGCCTAGGTGGATAGAAGCCATCTTGTCGATAAGCTACAAATTGTAAGAACCTTCGCTAAATTGATTCCAACCTTTGACTGTGCACCCCATAAATGGGATACCAAATTATTGACCCATATTCAATTTTCGATCTAACGAGGGAACTAAGTGTGTTCGTCAGAAAAGTCTCTACAATTTCAATATATAAATCCATAAGTACGGAATGCACTAGACACAATGTTATTGATATGTTCAACGAAAGTCAGTTTGTTGTCAAAAGTTATTCCTAAATCCTTAAAGCTTTCAACTCGATCAATAGTGTAATCATTAAGGCAGTAATCATAAGCGATAAAATTCATTTTACGGGTGAAGGACATTGACTTGCATTTGGAGATGTTAAGAGACAATTGATTTAAATCACACCATAATATTATAGTGTCTAAGTTCATCTGAAGCCTTTCACAACCTAAAGGAGAATATATCGTTGAATACAGTTTGAAATCATCTGCAAATTGCAATTCTTCACATGATACCACGTCTGACAGATCGTTGATAAAAAGTAGAAACCGAAGTGGGAGAAAATGGACGAGAAGTAAAATTTTGATATCTAACCATGAAGTGTCTATCTTCCAAATATGATTTTAAGAGCGATACTAATGAATCCGAAAAACTGAACAAACGCAGTTTAGCTAATAAAATATTATGATTTATTTGATCGAAAGCTTTTTGAAAATCTGTAAATATGACGTCTACCTGTTCTCCAGCGTCTAAGGTATCTGATACATATTGGCAAACAATAGAAAGGTTTGTTATTGTATATCTCTCTTGCATAAATCCATGTACAGAAATCAATGTTCAGTGAAATAGTAAATTTCACTGTATAACGTGGATTCAAAAATCTTAGAAAAATTACACAGCAAGGAGATAGCTCTATAGTTCTTTACATCATTATGTTTACGCTTTTTAAATATAGGACATACATATGCACTTTTCCAAGTTGATGGAAATGTGGAATGTTTAAGTATACAATTAAATAAAATACATAAGGACTCAACAAATGCATATGCACTATCCCTCAAGATAAAACTTGGAATATCATGTACTCCCATAGTAAAGGAATCTTTCAATCGTGTAAGACTTTGCAGGACATCTTCTTCCGTAACAGATGATATGATAAGAGGGATACGTTCATTTCCACTCGCTGCAAATTCAGTAGGATTTATGGGGTTGGATTGAATAAAGACACTATTGAAATAATCTCCAAAGGCGTTTACAATATCAGAGGGACTAGAGAACTCATTGTTTTCATATACCATAACAGTTGGTATACGTTGGTATTTCTTGGAGTTATTACCTTATTACCTTTTCAGTATTATTTATGACGACTTTATAATAAGCTTTAAACGTAAACCATGGTGGATATTGATAACGGAGGATGTAAGAGATTGATGAATACTAAGGGACGGTCACATCGAACAAACTATATAATCTCTCATAAAATTTGAATGACATGGTTTCCACATCATCGACCTCTGTAAGAAATGACCAATAGTCTGAATAATGAGATCGTACAACAGTGGATAATTTGCTTTTTTTAAGGTGTAAGCTGTACTTGAATATTTCATAAGAAACTCATGCTGGTGACCTACAGGTGTATTGGTAAAGCTAATCAATAAAGAAGGGTGATGACGGTCTTCATTAATTAATGGACATTCCGATTTATCAACATTGCAGCTGAAATTGGAAAAAACAGGATCTAGAATATGATTATTGTCATTGAAAACTCTATTGCTTAGTTACAACCTTTACATCGCTGGCCTACTGTAGACTCTATCTAAGCGATTCAGAATATTGAAATCCGATTACTTATAGTAGGTATTAACGTTTTTGTGAAGCGAATGTTTACAATAGTTTTTCAAGTGCCAAAAATAGCTTACAAGTATAGCAACTCGGTATTGATCGATTTAATTTATGGTGAAGTGAAAATGTTTAAGTAGAACAATTTCCCGGTAAACATGTGCCAAATGCAGCTACTTTTACCGCGGTGTGCAGTGAGTGCACATGTAGTGCAACGTCAGTGTGACACGGGAAATTTTAAACTGAATTGTGGAAAAGATGGAGGGCAACGATCTCCTGACTTTAAATCAGTTGAACTTCTTTTTGTGGGAATATTTAAAAAATGAAGTGTATCGCATACACTATTGACAATTCACGCAAATCATAGCTGCTGCCAATAACTTACTAGTTCAAAACGGACAAGAAGCAGAAATATTTGTGTTAGTTTGTAGAAACTAGATAAGACGGTTTAAAATTTTGATGTTGTAACATCATCCGTCAAATTATTTTTTTAATTAAAATCTAAATTAATTCTATTAATAATTAATAATAGCGGCAAGAGCAGCTGAATTTGCTATATAAAATAGGTGTTATAAAATGTTATTTATTTCTTCTTTTTATATCTTATGTTGATGAGAAAATGTCGTATCAACATAGGACATTTTATCATCTTATTTATTAGGTTTTGGTATCAAAACAATAACAAATATCAATCATTTTAATATTAAATACCAAAACGACCAAAAATTAAAAATATGTTTTGATATAATCTAAGGTATTATCTATCATTTTTTATAAAGAGATAAAATCACATTATCAGTTTCATTTCTCTAAAAGAAAATATGTTTTTTAATATATCCGTCAAATTTTTCCTTATCTTTATACAGCATGGACCATTTTGGTGATACATGTATTGGTACCTTGGAAACTATAAGAAATAAGAAAATGGGGAAAGTTTTAGACAGTTCTGTTACTAATTTAATGACCCTTGCAGACCGGTCTTAAGTATTCAGGTTTTTGAGTTATTTGAAGAAAAAGTAAATGTGGTTTTTCGGAAATCGTCTAACTTTTTTATTTAGACAATTTTTTTAATCCAAAAACACTTCCACTATATATTTATATTTTGCATTATGCCGTTTCGGTTTTGGCGCCCATATAAAAAAGGAACTTTTTTTGCAATCGAAACGTGGCAACGAAATTTTAAGTATACAGTGAAACTCAAAAAAACTTACGTTCAAACAAATAATTTTGTAAAGAAACAGTAAATCGTTCCTATTTCCATTTTTGTAATTACCACCTCAGAGAACATAGGTGTACAAACTTTCAAGACAATCCGTTCCAAGATGCTCAAGATATTTAAAAAAAAATCGAAAATATTTTTTCAACTTTAACACCCTGTAGATTGAAAAGGAGCAAGATTCGGATAAGACATATTTGGCTTAATCGTTCTATTTTGAGGTCAGCAACATGCCCTTAAGCTTTGTCCCACCCTGTATTTTGCAAGCTCAGCAATCAAATTTTAATGAAGTAGAGGCGAAAGAAGACAATTTGAATTTGAAAGACCATCCTAGGACTTTTTGCGTATGGTGGTAACCATACATATTACTATATTATTTCCACTGAAATGTAATTTTATATTATGATGACTGGAATGCGCTAAAAGCTGCGCGAATGGATTATTCATGATCAGCGCCATATTTTGTTTTGTGCCTCTAGCAATGGCGGAGCAGTAGGGACTTAGCTGATTTGAAATGAAATTGAATTCTGGATATGGAGAATTATTTCGTGCTATATGCTGGTTAATTTTACAGTCCCTTATAAAACACGACATGTTCCAACAATAACACCCACAAAAATACACAAAGAATAACACTAACGAGATACAAGATAAAAGAAGAAACCACACTGTACGCCAATGACATGTTTACAAACAAAATAATGGGAAATTAAGAACACAACTCATATCGTACGTGCAGATGGTTGTCTCTCTCGCACCCACATACATAATCAATGAAGGATGTCTTTGCTAAGTTTCATGTGCCTCATTTTGTCTGCTCCTAGGGTTGGTACCTATATTTGGATGCGCAAAAGGACTAAACGCGTTCCATATCGTACATTTCAGTGATTATTCCGCAGAACTGTAGAAAAACTGCAATAAAAATCGAGCAAGATCTATATTTTAAAAGTGCTAGAGTCTTTCAGATAGACGGCTTTTGCAATACGCTACTTTTCAGAGCGCATGCCTACGTGCAAGGGACTTGCAACTTCCAGAATAAATTGTACACTGTAAAACAGGTTTTAGCAATAGAACCGTCTATAATTTTCCTCATTGAATCATTTTCCTCCTATATACCAATATATGCATCATCATCAAAATAGTCCAAATTGTATTCTAATAATTCTAATAGTATTTTTTACACTGTTTTATTACAATTATTGTTTTAAATATCCCAAGATTTTATTTCACATATTTTAATTTGTTATTCTGTATTAATTTCTCTTATACGTACAACCTTCGGTTAAAATTTTTACGTAAATCACAATAATTTTAATAAATTGAAAATGGAATAATGTAAATCAAATACTATTTATCAACTTACTATTTTATGAGTAGATGAAAGAAAAATGTTTTCATAATTTATTTACACTTTACAAGAAGTGCATTAATGTTTGGCTTGGGATAATATTAGTCTAGTTTATTTTAAAACATAGGGATTGCAAAATGTACATACAACCGCACAACGGTTTTGAGGATGTTACGAAGTATTTATTTTATATCCGATTCATCCACTAAAGTGGTTTGTCCTAAAAATTAGGTTTCCGCTTCAGAGTACTTTGTTTATTTTTGTTCTATAAATACCTATTATTTCAAACGGCGTAAAATAAACATTCCAGGAGGATCGCGCTATATCATAATAATCAAAAAGGAGAGATTCGTTTAATCTCATATTTCCAAACAACAACGCACTGGTAATTATTTGAAGTTTGGAACAAATAAAATATTTACACGGTCTCTGAGGAATTGTCATGGCTGTATACTCGATCTGTTATCGATGGATGCACAAAGAGAAATTTGTTATTTGTTTATAACTCCGCAGAGTTTAGGGTGTTATATTGCTTGTAACAGCAGTCATTGAGTTTCCGAAATTGTTGATTTTGGATATGTCTGACAAATTTAGCGATGAGTTTTGAACTGTTAAGTTATCAATTTGATTTATACAAGGTGTACGGAATATGAGTGCATTTGTTGTGCTATATGCATAGAAATCATAAAATATATAGAACGCCAGAAGCCTTTCCGTTAGGCACTCAAAAATAGTCGCACTATGGAGGGCTTAGAAAGCAGCCATATAGAGAAAACTTAATGTAAGCTGTTAGTTATACTGCATTTTAATACAATTGAAACCAAAACGGAATGTTTGTAATTGGACCATAGAAATCATAGGTGTCATAGACGTAAAATTTTCATAGTTTGAAATTCCCGCCCATTAGTGTGAAGCTACCCCGTTAGTGCAACCAACTGATGAAAGCTAAGTTACTGCAATATTACCACTCGCGTTTTCTCCATAGGTTGACTATTTTCGGTACCTCTTTTGGCATTCCATATATTTTACGATTTCTATAGCTGTATAATAAATTGCACCAAACATAACTGACAATTATTTTCTCTGACCAATGAGATTATAGTAAATTTAATCCACTTTGAAAACGTACACGTACCTATTATCGAAAAAACTAGTGCTTTGTCAGATCTACCGGATCTGACGCAAGGTCTGACTAATTTCGGATGAAGTTATTTTTTTAAAAATATGCCGATATTCAACTCTTTTCAAAATTAACTTTCATTTCTATTCGAACTACAGATTTCTGCTATGGAATATCGGTTTATACTCGTAATTTAAAAAAGTAACTTCATCCAAAACAAGTGCTACAATCTATGTTTAGAAACTAATGGTGAATATATCGAGCAACTATTAAAGCATATTCTTCAATTTTAGTTACGTTTTATTAAGTGATATAGTTTTTCTTTTTTTGTAACAATGTTAATTATTGCTCGTTTATAGGATATTTGTTATTAAGTAATAATAATTACATTCATATTATTGCAAGTTACCGCATTTGTTTTGTTTTTTTTTTTTTTTTGAAAGGCTACTTTATACAGAGTGTCCGGAATATGAGTGCCTTAATTTTGCTGTACGATAAATTGTACCAAACAAAATACATTTGAGTTAACATTTCTTTGTATTTGACCAACAGTAACAGAATTATGACAGTAAACACTAAACAGGTCTTGAATATGTGACAACGTCGCTCACATATTAGGATTGAGATATTTGTACATAATAATTCTAAGAAATCCATTCACAGTAAGTACCTATGTTTAGATGTACCTATTTGTAATTATTATGTACAAACACCTAACAATCTCATAGCCACAGTTTTGCCTAGATTCCCCATAAATTTATATGTCATGCAGCTGGTCATGGTTAATATAAATTGTTCCATTTTTGTTTATGTACACTCACCAGTATCAACGAAAACCTAGAGAGCAATGAACCGCACTACAATCCTACTATGACTAATATTATTTTAGGTTATCAGCAGTAGCCTGACATATTGCAACATTGTTGAACGTTACAGTTTTAACGAGTTTTTCGAAAGACGAAATTAAAACATTGCCTACTATTTTCGCAAGGCTCATTTGATCGAAATTGAGGATTGAAACGGTAAACAAAATTCTAGTTACACAATAAGCAGTCATCCTTTGAAAAAAAAAAAAAGAAAAGCTTGAAATGAAAAGTTCTTTCCATATCTATAAATACAATGGTACGCTTCTGAGAAAAAAATATGGAGCGCCGCGACGATCAGTGGTTGTTTGGTTATAGTTTCGTTATCTACCTTAATTTCAAGTCTTGGTCAGGAAAAACAAATTTTGTTTGGCAACGTTCACTTTGTTTCAGCCGTTTATAAGGAAAATGCATTTATCATGATTTTGTATGAATTTTACTTTTATGGCACTTCATACTCTATCAATCCTTCTGAATTAATTAATTTAAAAAATGCGTATTTTTAAAGATTTCTGTACCTAAAAATTGATTGGTGAAACCGCTTTCTGTCGATATGTCTTAGTTTTACTTCGGTACCTTTGAATATTCGTAGGTGGCATGAAATAACATTCCTTTTATTTGCTAAACTGTGCATTATTAATTTCTTAAATGTCTAAAAATACTTGTATTTGTAGAAAACACTATTTCAAGAATACGGCGCCCTTAGTTTTACATTATGATAGAGATTTATAGAACACCATCTAGAATAAATTGCAATAAATTCGAAATGACACAAAAATACTGGAAACAGATCATTTTACATTTGATATTTATCGAGGCATTTAATAAATCATCACTATATTGGTTGTATCGTAAACAATTTTCCGTAGTACATATTTACATAACTCATATCAATACTGTTTAACATTTCAAATATCATATCACAAATTTTATGTAGGCAAATAAAACCCCATGTACCAGAAACGGCTTTATCGCGCTCCATCCATCACGGCAATTCCATTTTTGTCGTCTATTTATTTCAATTATCTGCCTGTCAGTTGTCCTAATTTACTAGGTAAATAAGTGATAAATTGAAACCATGGAAACAATTATAGTGAATTATTTTTCCATGGCTTATTTGAATGTGACGTTTCGTGTAAGTGGGAGTAGCGGAAAGGAGCGATCTCGCTTTCATGGCAGCAAGGATGAGTCACAAAGAGCAATTTAAATTTGTCGAAGACAGACAGAAAATGTCATTTCCCTTTGTTCAAAGGCCAGGCTTACTGGAGTGTGCAATTCCGTTATACCTAAGCCGCGTGGATTCTTATAATAAAACAATTAGTCATCGGTCACGCGGCGCTTTTTTTCGTTAATCGGAATCTTGTTTTGGAAAATAACTAATTCAATTATAAGTATATCAATCAATATGGCAGGAGGACAGTTTTTTCGGAAACCACCAAAACCGCACATTTAAACGGTTCATTATCTTAAAAGATGACAATGTGGAATGTAATCCAAATCAGCGTTTATTTGAAAAGTGAAATGACATGAAACTACACAAAATATAGCAACCACTACACAGAAAAAACTAGTTAATCAAATCAAAGGAATTTTGAATTCATTAACCAATTTATTTGGTTATACAGGGTGTCCCAAAATAGAAGGCCATACCATTAACCACATATTCTTTGGACAAAAATAATGGGACTTTTCTTATGCCATTTTTTATTTGGGCACCCCTGTTTCAATATACAGGGTGTTAAAGTTACATTTTAAAAAACTATTTTTGTTAATAATCCCACTGCTTTGTAAGATACACACTTGAAATTTTGCACGTACTTTTATCTTATTCCAGCATACTTTTCATATAATTTTGGTGAAAAAAAATCGAAGAGTGAATGGGGATAACTGAGGGATATTACTCTTTATCCCCTCCAATTATTTCTAAGTACGCTTATGCCGCTTTTTCTTGAAATGTCAAACGTAGAATTATCTTCTGATCATTTTATCTCTTTTGTAATTTTTGGTTTAAATGCTCCGTTTTGAAGAAAAACTGAAATTTTGTGGATATATTTATTATTACAATACCTTGGCAACTTAGCAAATCGTAATACTTAGTGAATGAATAATTGCTAATTAAAACAGAGTGGACAATTTTAAATTTTATAGAATGAGAAATACTTATGAATTGAAAAAATAATATGGCATTAAAATCTGTAATGCAGTTCCCTTATCAACCAAAAAATAATAGTCTTGTTTAGTAATAGTAATAATGAACGATCAACATAATAACTTTTTATCTAAATAACATTAAATAGAATAATTAATTACTACTAATTTAACAAACGTTTTACTTGCCCGCCCTCCTCATTAACACATGTACGTGCCCTTTTAAGTAGCGAAAACCTTATCTTTTGATAGATATTCTCTTTTTGTTTTAATTAGCAAATATTCTTTCAGTAAGTATTACGATTTGCTAAGTTGCCAAGGTATTGTAATAACAGGTATATCCACAAAATTTCAGTTTCACTTGAAAATGGTAGTGACTGGTTGATTTATGGGCACTACAAATTGCCATTTTTCTCCAAAACAGAGCACTTAAATAAAAAATTACAAAAGAGATAAAATAATCAGAAGAGACTTCTACGTTTGATATTTCATGAAAAAGCGGCATAGGCGTACTTAGAAATAATTGAAGGGGATAAAGGGTACTGCATCCCTCAGTTACCTCCATTCACCCTTCGATTTTTTTCACCAAAATTACACGAAAAGTATTCCGGAATAAGATAAAAGTACGTGCAAAATTTCAAGTGTGTATCTTACAAAACAATGGGATTATTAACAAAAATAGTTTTTTAAAATGTCACTTTAACACCCTGTATATTGAAACAGGGGTGCCCAAATAAAAAATGGCATAAGAAAAGTCGCAATATTTTTGTCCAAAGAAAATGTGGTTAATGGCCTTCTATTTTGGGACACCCTGTATATGCCCAACAAAATATATATTTCAGTCAATTGATTATTTCTGGTGAATTCTAAATGCATCTTTGGTTAAAATAATTATTATGATTCTCTCTGATTGGAGTATTTATTCTGACTAACAAAATATTGGGTTCTATTTCAGAGTCAGTAAGCTAATCTGACCATTTTATTTAATTTGCAAAAATAATAGATGTAAATATTGCACAATTGTGCTTTTAAAGCAATTTATTTGCAACAAGCAGTAAAAAATCATATGTAAATATTTTGTTTTTTCAAAATTGCATAAATTGGTATAATGCAGAGTGTAACTTTAAGTGAGGGGCCCGTTTTGAGGGGTAGTAAGTCCGTGTTCTCTAGATTACTACTCTGCAATTATTATTATTTTTTAAATCAAATAAATCGCCGAGTTATAATTTTTTAAACTGTACCCAAATTGCTATCCACGGCGCCCCTGACATCGTCTGAGTTTCACTATTTACAGTGTTGCCAGTTGTGAGCACGTATGTATGTAATGGAGCTACATACAAAAAAGGAAAAGCTATAATGAATAATCTTGTAAATACACTGTTTTTTTATGGCATTGCGACTTATATCTTGTTATGTCAGTCCTGATGAAGGATGAATTGTAAAAACAATTTTCAAGTCTTGTAAAAATGTACTGTTAAAGTGCGTAAAAAAATGAAAAATGCTGATTAATTGTTATTATTAAATAAAATATTGGTAGGTTAATTATTGTCAATAAAGCTTAACGTGTTAAAATAATTTTTGTTGTTTTATAAAATATAAAAAGTATGTTTTAATACAATATAATATGTTTTTAAGAGGACACTAGTCACGTAAGTAAAAAGAATGATGTATTTATTTATTATTGCGGTTTCTGTTAGCTGACTTGTTGCTGTTTTACAGTGTATTATACGTAAAATAATACTTTTTCTGTACATATGGGATAAGAGAATTTCTGACGAACATCCACTAAAAAAATTTGGAGATTTGCATTCTAATAGAATTTCTGTCCCATCTTCCACCTCCAATAATGAAATATGACAACAATGCTGGGGTCGCTGCCACTAGATATCTATGAGCGCTAGCCTGCTCAGTGGCGTACTATGAAAATTATGAAAAAAAAGTTTTTGTGACGGATTTTGAGAAAATAAGCTTATGATATGTTCTTGTAAAGGTCACATGCACCCGTTCAAAGTTACACTCTGTATAATGTTAAAAGTATAGTATAATAGTTATGTGACGTATATAATTCAATGCAAAATTTAAAGATACTCCTACTAAATAATATTACATAATTATGCGAATTTTATGCACAAAAATGATTGCATGACGTACTCTTTGTTGAAAATATGTATAGCGATTTTTTTCGTGATACAGTGAGTATAAGAGATGATATTATCAAAGAAAAGACTAGAAACTTCGATTGAAGTTGCACCAATGTGTGGTGGGCGTGCTCGTTCCTTCTTGATTGATAATATTTTAAAATTGATCAAAATTATTTTGTTAATTTAAGACGTCATGTTTTTTGATTAAATTGCCACCTATTTTTATTTATTTAAAGCACATATTCGTTTTAACTGATATGAATTTAAATTCAAATCTGAAACATCTGCATGTTCTTAATTCAATATGTATTTATAATAATAATTTGGATTTCTCATGTTAAACATTGTGTCTACTATCAATTGGATTACCTGCAATGTATAATGGAACTGAGTATTTCTTATTTCCATTTGAATAATTATGTTTAGAAGCAAATTAAATATTTTGTTAAATTAAGAAGTGGCATAAATGAATAGATATACATTTCAATTAACTATATTTATTTAACAAAATATTTTTAATTGAATGAACAAGTATTCTGCATGTAAATTTATAATAATAAACAGCTTTTTAGATATATGATGTATAGAGAGTAAATTTAAAGCGCACTGCTAAAAAGTGTATATTTTTGCTATAGTCTGTTTGAAAATGAAAGAGAGTAATAAAGCCCCGAAATAAGAACCGGCCATGGGCGTGGTAATATTTCGTTTCAGGTAATTATCGGGTAATACTAATGCTAACAGGTAATGGGTGTACATTAGTATATTTTGCTGGATACATCATAGGGCAGGAGCCAGTGTATTGTGACAGATCAATCCAGTCTTAGAGCTCGACTTGTGTTTAGTGACTATTGTGCCAGTGGATATAATATTGTTTGGGTAAAATGTCGAGCTTATCAGATTACGTACCTGCTAAACGCGTGAAAAGATGTGCTCTCAGAATGAGAAGATTATTATATTAAATGTATTTAATGCATTGAAACACTAAAATTCTACCAACAGTGTTGACGACATTGTGGAAAAGTGTTCCAAAATAACAGGCATTGGAAAATCGACTATCTACAGACTCTTAAAGGAAACAAAAAATGAACAAGATTCTGTAAATCTCTCAAAATCATCTACAGGGAGGTCAAAAGTCGTTATAGATGATTTCTTCAAAAATGTCATTCGCAGAAAAGTACACTCATTTTATTTTAAAAAAGAAATACCAACGCTAAACAAAATTTTAATTGAACTTTCAGAGGACAACGATTTGCCAAAAATCAGTAGAAGCAAATTATGGGCCATCTTACGAGAGTTGATTTTTTGCTGGGAAAAGCAGAACAGGAAGTCAGTTCTTATCAATAAAGATGAAATTATTTGTTGGCGAAGATCCTACTTAAGATCAATTAGAAAATTTCTTGACGAAGGAATATTTATTATCTAGACGAATCTTGGGTCAACGAGGGATAAACTGTAACAAAAGTATGGCAATATAAAAATGTAAAAACACTTCACTTTTCACTTTCACATTCAACAGGGTTCAAGGCACCTTCAGGTAAAGGACGAAGATTGATAGTGACACATATAGGTAGTTTCAATGATTTTGTAGATGGCGGTTTACTTTTATTTGCATCTAAAAATACAGGTGACTATCACGAAGACATGAACGTAGATGTTTTCGAATAGTATTTTACGCAGATGTTATTCCTCCGGGGTCTGTAATTGTCATGGATAATGGCAGTTGCCATTCACGGCAGACCTACGACTTGTTGGAGGAAAGCCGATATAATTCAATGATTATTCGGAAAAAAACATTTCTTTTGAAACAAATATGGTGAAAAAGGAACTTTTGACACTCATCAATCTTAATAAAGATCAGAAAAAATATGTTATCGAGATGAAATGGTAACAAATCGCCAAATAACGGTACTACGGTTACCACCTTATCACTGTGTACTTAACCCAATCGAATTAGTCTGGGAGCAGGTAAAAGGAGATGTAGCGCGAAATAATACGACGTTTAAATTAAGTAACGTGAAAATTTTGTTAAAAAATTCCTTGGAACGAGTAACTGCAGATAACTGGCAAATATGTATACACCATGTACAAAAAGAAGAGGAGAAAATGTGGGAACTCGATAATTTAATTGACGTTACTGTGGAACCTATCGTTATCAATCTAGGGGACGAAGATAATTCATCAGAATATTCAGAGGATGAATTTTAATATACCTACTTTTTTATTTTCTTTATTGCACATTTATACAATACTATATTTACTCATCATAATTTGAATTTTCAAAATACATATATTTTTGTGTGAAATGAAAGTCTATTCATTAAGTTTAAATAAATATTTTGATAATAATATTGAATAATTTTATTTAAATTACTATAAACCCTCTTAACCCGGTTATGATGCTTAAAGTAGCCTCTAGTTTTGACATGCTGTTTTTATATTGTTTACTTATAAGAGAAATGGACCGAGAAATTGAAGCGGCATAGACAAAGAAGAATTGTCGGGGATTAAATTTTAGCTACCTGCTACAATTAAGTACGGTTCGATCACACAGTTTTTTTTAAAGTACACCTCATCTATACCGATAATACATAATATAAAAATATTGAATATAAGCACCAGTACTACATTTATTTACGATTTGCATACATAATAAGCTTTTATTACTCTCTTTCATTTCTAAACAGACTATAGAGATGTGTATCTTAATTCTGTTACTATAGCAGCGATCGGTCACTGAGGTCACGGCATAACAACCCGGAAAATTATTTATCAAATATTATCAGTTTATCAGTTAAGTGGGTATTGCCCTACGCTTTATAAAATTTTAAAAAATTATTAGGACCACTGAATTGTCCTATTTCTTATTAGTAACACAAAAATTAATTCAAATTTACGTTATGAACCGAATATAATGTAAACAATTATATCACTAAGTATTTGGTGTAAACAATCTATTTTCAAAATAGACGTCTGGCGCTTCCATATCCGGCAAATTAATAGCTAGAATTGTCACCACGTCATCCGCAGCTGTCGACATTTAACCAAGTGAAACGGAATTAAACCGCAAGCCGAACAGAAAGGAAGAGGTGTAACGCGATGTGAACGAGAATTTGATTAAGTAGCGATTAGCACGAATCAATAATCAATGGGTAACGGTAGGTAATTTTTGAAGCCTGAGTCCGCCGTTCTCCCTTTGTGTTGTTAAATTTAAACCCCTAAAGAGCTAATTACTGTAAAGTAGTGATCCAGTGTTCTCTCCGCGGCTTCGAAAACTGGAAAACTGCACAGTCAAAGAACACCAGCCTCATCAAAAGTCAAGCACGGCGCGAGAGGAAATGAGAAGCGGATCGGGATCTCAATTGTGTCATTATTAATTTAAGCTTATTTTTCGTTCTTGTGTTTCTTAACCAATAAACTTTTAAATTACCTTCACCTACATAATAAGGGTTTATTGACTGCGCTTTCTTTGGGAAATTTAAGGCCTCGCGTTAATTAGGCTAATAGTATTACTAATTTACATTTTATCAACGTCGATATTCTATTTTAACAAGGAAGAGCATCCGTTAAATTTGTATAACGAGGAACGATAATTAATTGAAAACAAATTACCACTTCTTCTCTATAAATAGAACGAGATATAAATATCTATTTTCCACTACTTACAGCTCGCCGTTACACGACTATGAAATCACGTTTTTTAATTCCTTCACATGAAAAAAAAAAGTAAAGAAAACGACTATCTGAGTAGTTCTATGCATAAGTTATTATTTGATGAATTTCTTTTATATTACAATTTACAAGTTACTTCTATGTCCCCGACGAGAATCTACACAAATAGGCTATAACTAGCTCATCAAAAGTTGGGTATATCTTAACCAATATGAATAACCCTACGAGGTAAACTTTAGCGACCAAAGAGTATTTATTCTAAGTTATGACGTTAACCACGACTCTCACAGTGATATATGCCCAAGCAACATACTATAGAAATATTTCTACACTAAACGATGAACTATTTTCCAAAGCTTTACCGTCCATCAATTTTGCTGATCTATATTCACATAAAGAAGTAGACTCAGCCCTTGAGGAATTTTTAAATACTGTTGGTTTTATTTTTGATACATTTTGTTCCTAATTATTGTATAACTCTAAAGTTTTCAGGTCTAGGTCTAATTGGATAACCACTGAAATTATAAATGCTAGTAAACATCTTAAGAATTTGTACTGGATGACAAAAAATGTTAATAACGAAAATTTTCTGTACGTATAAATCAGCAAAATCCCAGTATGTGTCAATGCTTAAGCAGTCTAAAAGTAAATTTTATGCAAATTTAACTGACTCTAATAATAAATCGAAAACTATTGACAGAAAAAAGATTGGTAAAATATGTCCCTCCGTCAATACGGAACTGGGTTGGTGTGTTCTTCTTTAAACCAGTCATGACAGAGGAAGTTGTCATAAATAATTTAAAAAACAGTAATTCGTCTGGTTTTGACGGCATTTTTGCTAAAATTTTAAAATCTCCTTGTCCTGCAGTTGCGCAGCACATTGCTTATATAATTAATTTATCTGTAACCACCGTCAACCTTAAAAATTGCCAAAGTTATCCCCCTGTCCACAAAAAAGGTGATGTAGAAAATATTGCTAATTACAGACCTATATCCATTCTCAGTGCGGTCTCCAAAACAATGGAAAGAGTTAATATAATCGAATTTTTGATTTTCTAAATTAATTCGAAATTCTTGAGAATGTCCAACACAGTTTTAGGATCGGGAAATCTACTGAATCTGCTGCATGTAGTCTAATACAACATGTCTACAAACAACTCGATCTGGGTAAGCATGTGTTTGGACTGTTTTTCGATCTGTCGCATGCTTTTGACTGATTTTTCATATTCATTGAACACAAACTCTAACGCCGGATTTCGTGGTATTTTCCTTGACTGGCTGGTTAGTTACCTTTTCAAGAGGAAATTATATGTTAATATCAACGACCAGTCCTCGGAACAATATGAGGTAAATTATGGAGTTTCTCAGGGCTCACTTCTAGGCCCCTTAATTTTTTTAATGTTTGTAAATGACCTACCTGCAAATATTAGTGCAGATGTATGTAGATGATATACACTTTTTGCTGATGAAACATTTTTAGTGTTATCAGGAAATACTCATGACGATCTTCAAATTTTGACTAAAAACTGGTGTGAGAGTAATGGTTTAATGGTCAATGTATCGAAAAAGCAATGTTTGTATTTTCATTGCTTAAATACAGATCGTGATCTTCCCTTGATAATTTCTGTTCGAGATGCTGAACTTTTTGGGTGTGCTAGTCGACAATAATCTGAGATGGTGTGATCACGTTAACCTATTAATGAAAAAATTAAATCATACTTACTATGCGATATCCAAAATCAACTATTGTAGTCTGGTAGTCATTTAGCTTATAATGTTTTCTTATGGGGTAATTCTACTGATGGTAAGACAATTTTTTTAACTCAGAAAAAGATTACAAGAATCATTTTCAATCTGCATCCTAGAGTTTCTTGTAAATCAACATTCATTAATAATAGCATTACGAGTTTTCCGTGTGTTTATATGCATCACACTCTACTGTATATTAGAACACATATTAAGGCACTTTCTTGTAAATCTGAACCACCTAATTATGTAACAATACAAACTGATCTGCTTGTACTTCCAAAGCATAAAACAGCAAAATTTGAAAACTGTGTTACATACGTAGGTATGAAATTATACAATCATCTTTCGCTACAGACAGAATTGGATTTTAAATGTTTTAAAGTTAGATTGAAGAAAATTATATTAAAAAAGTGTTACTATAGTTTACAAGAGTGTCTCCTTGACAGTGAATTTTAATTATTTGTAAATTTTATTTGTTTTATCTTTAATCTGTATGTAATGAGTGCGATGTGAGCTGTCAATGGTATTGTGTTGATTATGTTTTTGGCCCATTTTGACTTGTCTTATATATTTTAAATGTCACGAAGGATGAATAAAGATTATGATTATTATGATTATGACATAAAATAGAAAGAATGAGAATATTAGAAATATGACAAACCAAAGACACATTACTACCATACAGCAAAGAAATATTTTAAAAATGTTTTGAAAACAAGTTTAAAACATTGTTGAGGACATTGAATCAACATTTCAAGAACGTTAATAGATGGTTATATTTTGATTAAAATAAATATTGTTGTGTTAACGTTCCTTAAAATTTTAATAACGTTTTATCAATGTTTATTGAACTGTTTTTAAATATTTTGAAACATTACTGAAATGTTTTAAAAACATTTACAGATCATTATATTTTGATTAATAAAAATATTTTATAAATGTTCTGTTAACAATAATTGCTTTCAATCAACACTTTTATAATTACTCTTCAAGGACTGGTGGATTATTATAAAACTGTAAATACTATGTAATTTTCACTATTCGATACACAATATTTATTCTTCACTTCGCCTCTACGTTCCTGTAATAATAATAGACATTGTAAATAACAGCTAATTAAAATATTTGAACAGAGAAAGTATGTTAAAGCAAAAAAAATGATTATATACAGTAAAAAAAATATAAGTTTTATTGTACTATAAAATTATTGTATTAGTTTTATGTACAGTTCATTACAGAAAGTAAGCTGAACGTTCTAGAGAAAACAAACATACTATGGTTCTGAAATTTTATAGATGTAGTAGGTACTTCCTGTTACACCAAAAATAGTTGTCAACTTCGTTATTAACGGTACAGTATTTTATTAAACATTTAAATTATTAAATTAAACTTTTAATCCGTTATTATAACAATGAAATTTGTTTAAATAACTCTTTACTTCCATATTTAATGTGACATTTAGTATGCCTTTATTATACATTTTTCATACATAAAAATGATCGCTTTCATTATCATTTCGAATGTTGTCGTTGATTAATTCATTACCTGCATGAGTTGTGCCTGCCTCGTTTATTAATCATTGTGAAACGCTCTCGACAAACAATTCTACGAGGTTTTTTTATATGTTCATACGTACATTTTCCTAACCTACAATAACTTTTTAAAAATATTAATAAAATTTATTTCACTTACCTCCAAAGTAACTGCACTTGCTTGTGAAAATAAAGAAAGACTTTTTTCTCCCTATGATTGTAAAGTGATGACCATTGCAGCAAAAGCAGGCTGACAATCCTGGCGATGGCAAATCTGCATCCGACATCTGCATGTGACTCAGATATAATATCTGACTTCTGACAGTAAATTAGTGCAATAGTGCCAATTGGCTGATAGAATCCTTCGCCAATTGGCGCCATCCAGTGTCAAAAAGTTACTGACCGTGGAATATAAACAATTATTGTAAGTATTTATTACATATACATGTATGGTCAAGCCACCGTATGAAATCTGAAAATTTAAACGTAAAGATAATAGTTGATGTTTTAAAAACATTATAAAAACGTTTTTAAAATACTTCATAATACATTTATTAATTTTTTATGTTTTTAAAACATTTTATAACATTTAGAAACATTTAGGAGTTAATTAAATTAAAATATTTTTTCATAACGTTCATTCAAACTACAAAATTTCTGAATACTTCAATTCATCGCTGAATTAAACCCACTTTAATCTCTTATACTATTTAAAAAGTCACAAGTGAAATATTGGGAGCATATCGTATAATTTTTTACGCAAATCCAGTGTGTGGATTCGATTTATCCCACTGCATCTTGAAGAAACGTCATAAATAACCAACCTCAAAGTTAAGGTAATCAAGACAAATTTTGCTACAAGGAACAGACATTGTAATGGGAGTTTTCGACCTTCAATTTCACTTCAACATATATGGAAAGAGTGCGAAGAAGTAAAAGAAGAGGTCCAGAGAAATTGGATAGGAAAGGTAGATATCAATAGAAAAAAATGGCATAATGCAACAAAAATGCTAATAATAGATCGAACTAATAAAAATAATAGAGAGAAAAAAGTATGAGGATTAATAGAATTAATAAAGAAACGCTACCTCTTTTTACGTATGTTTATTTTCTAGACCACACTAACATGAGCATTGTTAGCTAGCTGTGTTTTCAACTGATGTTAGTTAATATGAGACATAAACATCAATCAAGGTTTCTTTGAACAGGAGTAAGAACCCTATCAGAAAAATCACTAATAACGAAATTAAACAATCGATATGGAAAGAGTGGAAGAAGTAAAGGAGGAGGACCCAAAGAAATTGGATAGGAAAGATAGAGATCAATAGAAAGCATAATGCAGCAAAAATGATAATAATGGATTGAACTAATAGAAATAATAAGGAGAAAAAAGTATGAGGATTAACGGAATTAATAAAGAAACTCTACCTCTTTTTAAGTATGTCTATTTCCTAAACCACACTAACAAGAACATTGTTAGCTATCTGTGTTTTCAAAAAATGTTAGTTAATATGGGACATAAACATTAATCAAGGTTTCCTTGAACAGTAGTAAAAAGTCTATCAGATGTTAATCTAGTAATGATCTAACTCTGTGTATAGCCTCATCAGCAGAGATCAAAGATAGAATACGTAGATGGCGAATTAAAACATTATTAACAACACTATCTCTTTAGCGAATTTGGGAATAGAAGAAACGATATTAAAAATAATACAAGAATGTCATCATTAGACTTTGAGTATCTGATTAGTTGGAATGGCGTCTACTTTACTAGAGTCCACTAGTTGACTCCATTAAAATACCAGAGAGATCCAGTCTTAAGTCCAAATCTTTTTCCAAAACAAAGTATTTTTATATCGTATTTATTTTCCATTATCGAAACAGACAAAGTGAATAGTTATACAGTTCAAGCAACATTTGATATAACTATTAAAAAATTACCAAAATGTTTGTAACGATCTATAAATAGTTTTTTAACGAGTGTTGTAAACTATATTAATAACTTTCTGATATATTTTTTATAGGAGTTTTAGCATGTGATCATATTTCCACGAAAATTGTGGGTATTCTATAAAGAAATTTGTTTGCACATCTTTTCATTTTGATTTTTAATAATTCTTTCAATAAAGTCGCAAAAACGTTGAGTCGTGTATTTACCGGCATTTGCAAAAAACCAATAATAACCGGGACGGGAGACTTAGCCCAAATATTTATTTAAAATTCATTCAATTTTTTTTTAAATCAATAACAGCTTTTCAAAAAAAAATAATGCCAAAGTATTCAGCCTTAATATTTGTTCTTGTTTTACATATTTATAGAGATTTAGTTTTATTTTTAATTTTCATGGTTACCCCTATATCAGACCAGACGTACATTTACCTTTAGGTGCTATATTTTGTTCCATTGTCCCACAAACACATTTTTTCAAATAAATAGATTAATAAATCATCGTGAGATCAATCTATACTACTATACTGTTCTTAATTGAAACTACTACTAGGCACGAGTATTAGTAAAACAATAATTGAATATCTGACTAGCATATCTAGAGTGGATGCGACATAAACAGGTATACCACTTATGAAGGGTACTATTAATAGGAATTTTGGCAGACATCGATTATTAGGTCGTCTCAATGCGGACAATAATTATTTTTGTCTAAGCATGGGTATATTACTTAAAAAATATGATACGTATTCGGATTGCAACCTTTTATATTTCGACGACTGTACATATATTTTTTTTATAATAGTAAAAAATCAGAAACTTTTGACGCTTACCGCCAACTGAATATTGAACTTCCCTCAATGAATCAAGAAATAGAAATATATTTTTGCTTTGAAATTAAAGTGGAAAGGTCTCAATCAGTTTAGTTTTGTAGGCTTCCGAAGCAGTTGTCAATAGTTCTGGTAGCGTCATCAAAGACCTAGTGAGGCATACAAAACACTATGTCAAAAAGGCGAGAGATTTCATCAGGTAGCTTGAGGGAATACAATTAGAACCAGAAGATTTCATAGTGAGTTTTGATGCAACATCATTGTTCAAGAAAGTGTCTATTAAGGCAGGTTTACTCCATCGGAGGCTTAAGACAGGAGGCAGATATGAGAATTTAGTAGATTTAGGAAAAGTATGCACCACACGGACCTTCTTCTCCTTCAAAGATCAGTTCTACGAACAAACTGAAAAAGTAGCTTTATTCCCAACCTTGGTAAATATCTACATAGAAGGCTTATTTAAAGTACAGCAGTTCTGAAGCCAAAATGTTGGTGCAGATATATTGATGACACATTCATCATATGACCTCATGGACTGGATTTACTATGGAATTGGAAGAAAATAGCACCCTGTCATCCCTGGATGTTTTTGTCAAGAGGAAACCACATGGAACACAGTGTTTGCAGGAGGCCGACCCATACTGACAGATATTTGAATGCCGAGTCTCATCACCATCCTGTTCAAGAATATGGTATTATCAGCACCTTGGTACATCGAGCATGCACCACTTGTGAGCCAGAACAGCTGAAAGAAAAGCTACACCATTTACGAACAATTCTTAGAGGAACTGAATACATGAATAGGAATATCAAACATGCCATTAATAGGAACCCGGAGATGAAGGAAAAGGAGAATTATAGAGAAACAACGAATCTAACCTACATATGGATAAAATAGGGTGCCTTTTATACATACATAATATTAATATAGTCTATAACAGTTCAAAGAAGATGAGCTGCATTTCCTAACACCAATAGTAAGAATAACACACTTCAAGTCCCAGGTGTCTACAGTGTCCCTTGTACATGCGGCAAGGTAAATAACAAGCAAACGGGCAGCCATGTGAGATTAAAAGAACATAAGAGTCACCTCAAGAACAATAACGTTGAGAAATCGGCAATTGCACACAGAACGAACACGGAATACCATAAAATAATTTTAACAGAGAAGGCCTAGATTCACCAAGAATTTACGTGAAAATTTGGGACCGAACGTCACAGCTCATTCAAGCCAGGAACTAAAACGATATAGGACAATGCACACAACGGGCTCCATAAACAGCGAACAAAGGTCTTAATCTCCAGTTTTAGAATTTCTTATTAAGAAGAAAGCGACATGGCTCTCCAAACATCAAGATACCAGAACCAACGATGTGACATCCAGCTCCGAGATTGTTCAATCAAGGAATCAATCACTCACTTCTCTTTTTATAATATCAAAAAAAGTTGAAATTATGAAAAGCTTTCATGTTTTAATTAAATTTTAAATTACTGCAGGCACATGCATTCGAGGAAAGTATTACAAAATTTTGTATGCATGTCAGGATCAAATCGATTTTCTCGAATAAATACAGAAATTTTCATTAATTACTTAATGGGTAAACGGTCGATACCAAAAAAATAAATATTCTGCAACCGACAACAACATTATGTGTTTACGTTATTATTATTTCTCTTCCAAAAACGTACATTACTTGGTTTGTAGTTACTTTGATTTTCATATTTTAGAATACTTAAAGAAAGTGTTGGTTCTACACAATCACACATAAGAAATTATTTAAATCATTTACTATCAGCTGAAGACGTTTAGATTTAATTTAAAAAACATGGTTCGCATAAAATCTGTCAATGCGGTAGATTATCCGTCAGTTTTCTTAACGGTATACTTACAATTTGAAAGAAATTGTTTTTTAAAATCATAAAAACCAACGAATAAGGCGAATTGACAACACTGACGGCTCATGACTTTAAGCAAACCTAGATGAAGCAGAAGGATATACAATCCTTCTTTTTAATTATAAGGTCTATTCTTCAATCTTCTATTTTTTTTTAAACTGCAAACATATCATGATGTCGTAATATGGTTCTGAACTTGTAAGTTCAATTAATAGTTCTTTCTCATTTGAAATTTTTGCCAAATTTAGTAGTCCTATTTCTGTCCTTGAGTTATTAGAGATCCCTTACTAAATCTGTATTTTCATTTCTTGCATTAAAACATTTTATTAAATTATATTTGTCTTCATTTGAGTAACGAACCATTTTTGACTTGTGTTAACACGCTTCTACTAATGTTAAACGTCAAACTGTTTTCAAAGATTTCTCAGTAAGAATACTTAAATATCGTTGGCAATTGAAAATTTAATATTTTCCACAAATCTACACATCAAATATTAAGTAAAGTACCTATATATTTTCAGCCCGCTTTCCGTTTCTGAAATAAAATACAGGCTGTTTCATATACCTAAAAAAAAGTGAAACCTTTGAGAACCGACTAATTTAAACCACCCTGTGCATTATTACAAATGATGATCTTTACGTGTTGGTTACAGATTCTGCACAATGAGGTAATAATAACATAACAAATGTTGTACGATATTTTACACGTATGTGAGAAAAATAAACAAAATATATAAAATAAACCCAACTGACCCAACTGGAGTTTATTTATTTTTGTACTCGTAAAATATATTAAGTTCAGACAAATGGTGTTAGCAATACAGAAATCCGGGATTACTTTGATATCTTGTAAAGTTCTTATTATTGTCCGTCAATAGAAAAATTCTGGTACATCGCAATACTATGTATTTTCTTACATACAAGTAATAAATTTTACAACTAGCGAAAGACATAATAATTTATGTTAAAAAGAGTATATATATATATATATATATATATATATATATATATATATATATATATATATATATATATATATATATATATATATATATATAGCCTCTCTTCAAACAACTTCAGAACATCCTTGTAGTAATTATGTGTCACAGGATGACGATCAAAGGAAATTGTAAAATAAAGCAGTATTACTAACAATTACTCATCCTAACGGTATATATGGAAAGTCTTAAGAGAAATGATTTACAAGCATTTTAACTACTTATTATTATTGCTTTTATGATGATTAAGACTGGACTGTTACAAGACACGTCATTGGCGCAGACATGACGGGGTCGCAATCGATGTAACTTTCCGTGCTCTTTATAGCTGACTTCAGTTATAAGTCAGCTGCTCAATTGCAAGGGCACTAGCATAAAGCACTTCTACAAGAACTGAACTCAAGATTTTTTCAACTGTACGAATTCCTGATCTAATTAACAACTGGAGTTTGTAAAGTCGTACTTAAATTGACCATAACTTCAAACGACTCTCTTAAAGACACAGGATTGTTCTGCAGTTGGTAATAGACTGCTGTTGGTGCAGTTGGTGGTTCTTGCAGTTGCAGGTGTATTCAACAACACTTTATAATTTTGGCGAATAGTTACCAAATTTCTACTAACTTATTCACTGCAAATTACTGCTTACTATGTAACAGAAATTGTATATTTGAATCAAAATCTCAAATTGCAAGTTTGATAATTTCAAAATATTTACCGTAATAAAAAACCGCCTGTGGCCATTGTTAGTGGAGTTTTTGTTCTTCTATTTTCAGAAAAAAAAAACATCATTGTGCTCGATATTAATTTCTTCATATCTCAATAACTACTTCTATTTATCATATGTTTACCATTAAATGACTAATTTACATGTAACAACACTATTTGATGATAAGTCCAGTGTAAATTGGACATAACATCATTTATTAAATATTCAAAGGGAATGGTCTCAATATAGAGCCTTGAGACTGTCCACAAGAAGCAACAATTTGACTAAATGTTTCATATTTGGTAATGCAAAATACATCGTGGAGCATTCAATTTTCCTGTTACAAAAGTTTCTCAATTACCAGTGGAAAACTGAAGAGCAACTTCTTACCGTCTTCAAGACACCAGAGCTAGCCAAAGGGGAAGTTGTATGAATTTTATATTGGATTGAAATGTATTACAAGGTAACCTTTTAAAAATATTGAATAGTCAGAACGTTTGTCTGGCGGCAATAATCACATAATAATTAAAATATTAACATTAATAAAATGTCATCAAATGTAAATAAGACCACGTGGCCAAAATTGCAATATCACTGGTGTGACGTCACACGCCGTTCAGTGCGGTTTGTTTCCGTAGATACAGGTACGGGTTACGGTATTGGTGATCTAAACAGTAGTTTGTTTCTTGCGTTTCTTCATTTTTGTGACATTTTTGGAACATAGATAGTAAAAATACTGCATAAATAATGCCATAATTATTAGTAGTGATGTGGTGAACTTACGGACATTTTAATTTTTTCGATAAACTTAAACCTACTTGTATTTCCAATTAAACTTACATTAAAATAGTCTTCATAAACTATGCTTCCTTTCGTCGCGCTTCATCGTCCTACATCATATTTTTCTTTTAATATTTTGGCACGGTGAAATCTTTTTTATTAGGCTATTATTCTGTACTCGTACATAACGGCATAATGCAATACTTCTTCCATTTGCCCGGTGAGATGCATTTTCTGTGCCCATTTTACGAGTATATTTTGCAACTTTATTCAATACCAATGTCTATTTAACAAAATAACACCTAATAATATCACAAATGATGAACTTTTCTAAACGTATGTACATCGTTGTCCTGAAATGGAAATCGTATACAGATCTAAACTAAAGCACTACTGAATTTAGATATATCCATACGAACGTCATCTGACGTCATAGGTAGTGACCGTTTTGTGTGGGTGTGGGCAAACTAAATTTTTAATACCGTTTTTCGGCTTATTGTTGCATGAAATTGTGTAAGACAAACACCATTTCGATTAAAATAATATGCACGTATTTGGAAATATCATACAATTTCTCCATGCTGAAACCACACACTGGCTGCTTTCAAAGGTATTTATTGGTTTCAATAGTATTTACACACATTGACAAAATCCTGAGTGCGTTAAAGTTGTAACACTAGATTGTAGCAATGGAAGCAGCCAGTAAGTATATTCCTTAGATCATAGAGAAAGCCGTAGAAGTAGACACAGTTAGGTCAGTTGACTCTTAATGCAATTTGCAACTGAACACTTCATCGTGTTTAAATTCGCTTGTGTAACATTGAGACACATTCGATTGTAAATATTTTATTTCGTCAAACGATTTCTATAAATGCCAAAAGCGTTTCATTTGAAAATATGTGTTCATGCAAAAAACAAAACTTTATTGAACTATATTTAGTAGTGGAAAAAGTGGTTCTTTATTGCACTAGTGCAATAAAATGTTTATTGCCATTCATCTGTCATTCTACTACCGCGTTTTGTCATCATGACAAACATAAACGTTCAAATGGACGTCATATTTTGCTAGACTTAGTGTCATCTAAATAAAACATTTCTTGGTTTTTGCATGAACGTAGAAAAAAATATGGTATGCAACTCGTACAAAAAGTGTTTATTGCACGCGTGAAATTGTCCCAGTAGGACAACACTTACTTTTTGTATTTGTTGCATAAACAACTGTTAAACCACGTATTCCAGTACAATAAGTTTTAGTTACAGCTAAACAGTGCTCTTCGTCTCTCCAAAATCCTTTGTATCGAAAATGTATTTATAAAATTGGATGTCGTATTAACTTATCTTTAGGAAATAAATCTTAGAAATATATTTACTTTCATTAATGTCTATTACTTCTAATATTATTTTAAAAACACTATAGTCATTTCAAATGACGTATGTCAAATGAGACACATCGTGTTTTTCTAGGTCATTCAAAAAAACAAAAGTTAAAAGTAAGTGCATATACAGGGTTAGTTATGACTAAGCACACATATTTTAAGAGGATATAGAGAAAATTAAGAATTAACGGAATTAACCTTCAAAAAATTTACAAACTTATTTATAAACCGAAAAAAAATATTATATTCAATACTTATTTAACGCCATCTATGCGGTCCGTCCGCCGTACGTCTGACGTTTACAGAGTAGACAACCAGCAACACAACAGTAAAATTTGCTGTTAAACAATTTTTGTGTTTACTTTGTAGTTTTGTGTTCATCGTCAGTTTTTAGCGCCTTATTTTAATTTTAAACGTTTTATAGTTATTAAATAAAGGAATTTTTGTCGGGTACAAATATTTTCCCACAATATAGTTTGCCGGTTGTTTTTTTAGGTTATGAGACAAGATTGCCTTAGGTGCATTAAAAGGTTTCTATTATCTATTAGTACCTACCTATTCCCTTCGTTCGATTTTCTTATAATAAAGAGGCATTTTATCTAACTGTACTTCCGGGAAGTGTGCTTCATCGGTAGTGAGTGGTTGTAATGAGTGAAAATGTAGTTTTGCCAGTTTGTAACGTAACAATGAAAAACGAAAAAAACGAATGCAAAATACTGCTGTTAACTGGATTAACTGTTACCTATCTATCAGGAATTATTGCTAATAATAATATTTTTTGTCGTTTCTACATTTAGAAACGCTGTAAAAAAGCGACCGCATGGTAGTTGATATTGTTGACAGATGTAAGTTTTATCTATGGATCTAAGCCATCTCAGTCGATGCTCATAGGCGCACTTTCCGCAGAAAAATAGAGTATTGCTCCATTTTTAAAATTCAAAGCTAAAATTCTGGAGTAATATTAAGAATATATTTAAACATAAAAATGAGCATTATTATATCAATTATCTTTGTATTAAAAAGTAAAACTTGGTCAGCCTAAATGTTAAATTTGACCCTGAAATGTTTATGCTTATGGTGCTCTAATTGTCTCTTCCTTAACATATTTTTAAATTATTACTAAATTTTAAGTTTTAATAGTATATCTTCTATGAAAAATTAAATACTTAACTTCTATATTTGTAAATTTAATCTCAATTTTATTTTGGTATTATAACGTCAGGCAGTTAAATATGAAGTAGTATTGCAAGTTTCTTTTTTGGATTCTGAAGATCCCAAATTTAAATATCCTCATATTAAATAAGATACTAATAACGTCATGCAACGGAAATTATAGCAAAAGCCAAGACAGGTAAACTTATATGTAGTTGATGTTCAGGTACCTAAGATATTTTAACAGTATAATTATCATAACCAAAGGATATTTTACTGAGTACATTCATGTCAATTAATATTGACGTGATAATATATGGGCCGTAAGCAATTTATTATTATTTATAACGTCTTATCTGAAACAGGTTTTATCTCGCCTGTTCTTTAGAATAATTTTGGAATTACTATACAGTATGCGCCAAAAGTATGGAATAAATTTTTGGGAAATATCCTCGAACAGGTCGATTTTTAATTTAAAAAATACATATTTTAGCGTAAAATGCGATTTTCAAATGTCATTTGTTTTCGAGTAATGACGTCATAGATTTTTTTTAAATGGCGACATAGAAATTATTATTCAATTTAAAGTATTATGGCACATTTAACTGTTACTCAAAGAATTGAAATTTCAATTCTTATCGGATGCGGGAATATGACTAGAACTCAGCAGGAGTTTGCGATTTATTTAATGCCAATCAACAGTCAGTAAGGTAGAGTCTAAATTTAGAGAAACTGGCAATGTTGTAAATATTCCAAAACCTGGACGTCCAAGCATTAATGAAAATCAGAAACAGAACATTTTGATAAGTATGGTGGATAATCCTCATAATTCCTCACGATTGGTTGCATTAAACAATGACACTAGTCAGAGCACACTGCTACGTATCTTGAGGAAGGAAAAATATCATCTCTACAAAATTCAACTTGTGCAGGAACTCAATGAAGATGATCCCGATCGCCGCTTACACTTTTGCGAATTCTAGTGGATTTATGTCAAGGAAATAGAAATTTACACTGGCAAATACTTTATCCAGATGAGGCCACATTTTGTCTGAATGGTACAGTAAACCGTCAAACTTGCAGATATTGGAGTCGGGAAAATCTTTATTGGACGGCAGAGGCACCCTCAGAAATTAAATGTGTGGGCTGGAATAGTTGACGACAGAATAGTAGGGCATTTCTTCTTTGAAGGAACTTTTACAGGACAAAGATATTTAGATTTTCTAGAAAATGACCTTGTTCCAGCCCTTGCAGTAATTTTTCCTAACGATAATGACCCTGACATTCCTGACGATACCATATGGTTTCAGCAAGACGATGCATCTCCGCACTATGTGCGCCCTATACGAGATTTTTTGGACAACTGTTTACCTGGGAGGTGGATCGGCAGACGCGGACCGATAAAATGGCCTGCAAGATCGCCAGATCTTACACCTCTTGACTATATTTTATGGGGATACTTGAAGTCAAAAGTGTACATTAATAAACCACGTAATTTAGAACTTCAAAATCGCATTCGGGACGAAATACGTAGAGTTACCCCAGAAATCATTCATAATGTGCAAGAAGAATTTCTTCACAGATTTGCGCTTTGTCAAGAAGTTGGTGGATGGCAATTCGAACATTGAATTTAAGTATAAAATTTAATCAATTGTATTTTATTTTACATACCTCAGAATTGTTACTTTTTTATGGATAAAATTTACATTTTCTAACATTCAATCGTCATTTACTCGAAAACTTTCTTATGTAAGAGGGCAAAATTTTAGTAATGTCTTATAGAGAATTAAACGATCTTTCAGAATCAAGGGAAAAAATATAGTGTTGCCATTTAAAAAAAATCGATGACGTCATTACTCGAAAACAAATGACATTTGAAAATCGCATTTTACGCTAAAATATGTATGTTTTAAATTAAAAATCGACCTGTTCGAGGATTTTTCCCAAAAAATAATTGTTTCGTTTTTATTGAATTTATTCCATACTTTTGGCGCATACTGTATATCAATTTTTATTTATTTATTTTAAATATCAACACACCATTAATGATATTGAAATTTCTATTTAAAAATTTATAGCGAGCAAATTTCATTTCTTGTTCAAATGGAAAGCATTTTTTGCTTAATCTATCGGCAGAAATATGTCTAACTTTGACTTTTGCTGTGTTCCATTTTTAACTATTCACTGGAACTAAAATATTTTAGAAACATATCATTTCATATTCACTTTACGTTTTTCTGTTAACAGTACCATTTTATTCAAGTTTAGAATAATATCTCACATTACTCTGCAGTACAAGAATATTGCACCATTACTTCGCATCGTGTTAGCTGTTTCACTATCTCATTAAATCGTAGAACAGCAGTGCAAAGAGTATTTTTGCTTAATGAATTCTCCCGGCGACACTGAAATTCTTTTTCATACATCTTTAGGGGTTTTAACGATACTCAGCAGCTACGTAAATGTTATAAATTTCTCTAGAAATGAAAACATGAAAATGCTTTTTGTCTGATCTACTACTGCCTCGGATTATATCCTCCCGACTTTTTTTTTGTAAAACTATTAACATTATCTCTGTTTCGATATATCACTTATACCACTTTCATACTCTATATTAACTTTAACATATCATAAATGTAATTTTTATGAAATGGAATAAGTTTCAAGCATTTCCTGCCAGCTCTAAAAGAAACCTTATTGAAATTAGTTCTTTAATCCTTAAAAAAATACGTGATGTAAGAAGTAGACAGTAGTTACTACTTTATCTACTATATTGTATACCATCTTGAAAAGACGGCTAAAGGAGACATTTTCACTTAACTGACATATTTATGTAACATACTTACTAATAGTATTGATATGTAGAGTTATGATCTTCAATTAATATCAATGCCATTTCTGGGGTCTTCCAAGGATTTCTCCTTGGACCATTATTTTTATAAATTATATTTTCTTGATACTGAATTGTAGGGCCCTTCTCTATACGACAACATATATATCAGTGTAAGATTGAAATGAGTCTCTTGAACTTTATTGTTTTCGATTGTAAATCTTTTAACTTTTCGAATGGCTAAGTATGCTTATTATTTAATTGCAACATAAAATAATTGAAAATAAACTAATATAATTAATAATTAATACCTTTAAGTATCTGGATTCGGTAGAAACTCACATTAAATGCAACTATAAAATATACGGAAATCTTGGTTCCATTATAAGAAATTTAAAGCAATTTTTCGAAATTAAGAATATACTTACTATAAATACAAGATACTACTCAGTTGATTCTATTTTAACAATTTGAGCGCAAAATGTAAGAGTACCTAAATGGCCAAATTTTTATAATATATATATATATATATATATATATATATATATATATATATATATATATATATATATATATATATATATATATATATATATATACATATGCAACAAGTACAAAAGGTAAGTGTTTATTGCATGCGACGTGAAATTGTCAACACGTCGAGTGCAATAAACACTTTTTGTATGAGTTGCATACAATATTTTTTCTACGTTCATGAAAAAACCAAAAAATGTTTTATTTAGATGGCACTAAGTCTAGGAAAATATGACGTCGATTTGAACGTTTATGTTTCTCATGATGACAAAACGCTGTAGCAGAATGAAAGATGAATGCAATAAACATTTTATTGTACTAGTGCAATAAAGAACCGCTTTTTTTACTAAATATAGTTCAATAAAGTTTTGTTTTTTGCATGAACGTAGAAAAATAAAGTTATTAATATAAACGGCGCGACGACTTATAATTATTAGTTACATATAACTTTTTACGAAAAATATTAATGTTTACATATCTCATCACTGCTCTTTTAAAGGCATTTTTTCTACTTTCATGGAAAAAAACAAAGCTTTATTGAACTATATTTAGTGTAAAAACTAGTTCTTTATTGCATTAGTGTAATAATATTTTTACTGGACCCATCTATCATTTTACTGCAGCGTTTTGTGATCAAGACAAACACAAACGTTCAAATCGAGACCATATTTAGTCCATTTTCTGTGAGATTTTATTACGTTCTAAGTATATTTTATATTATTTATTTATTTAAAGACACTGTATTTTATCAACTTTGGTGTTTATCCGGTTCGTGGCATTCCAGAGTATTTTGTTATCAACATTTAACTTAATTAGCTTGCAGCGAAGGCGCATTATGTACTCTCTAATATTTCTACACAAAATTGTTAATAATTTTCTAAATGACCCTTTTCTGGTATCTAAAACTTGTTATCTAGTTCTTATATTAAATTCTAGATTTAGTTCTGTATTGCAGTTGCTAACTGCTCGTACTAATATACTTACGGCATTCCCTCTTCATCAAATGATTACTACCAATTGTATGAAGATCGATTTGATAAAATATTATATATATATATATATATATATATATATATATATATATATATATATATATATATATATATATATATATATATATATATATATATATATATATATATATAATATTTTATTTCTCTACTCCTAAAACTATTAGATTTAAAAATGTTTTTTATACTTAATCATTGTCAGATGCATAATTATTTGGATATATTTGATAATACCTTGCCGTATGTTAACAAAAAAGAGTAACAGTTGTCTGGAACTTGTATATTTCTGTGTTTTTCTTTCTTACTATATGCATATTTCTTTTTATTGTAGTAAAATTAGTATTAGTATTTCATTACGTATATGTTTTTTCTTCGTTCGTGTTACGGAAGTGTAAACTTGGTTAGTTTGTAAACTAGCTGGCGAGTATACAAAATAACTGAACGTTGGCTATGTTAATAGAAAATACATATTCCGCAGTGTTAACGGATACTTTATAAATTAATCATACTCGTTTGACTAATTTACTTTGATTTACAGTCATTCTAGTAACAAAATGGCCAATTCTTTAGATAGTATACATAGTGTTCTGTATAAGAATCGACACAGAGCAGGAGCATGTAGAGATACGGTGCCAAAATATTGCAATGTAACCAAACGTAATTATATACAAAGTTGCACACAGACAGAGTTACTGGCCTTCAAAGTGGGGCTAAATATTTCGAAAAAAAGTTATATCTCTGAATAGTAACATACACGTAAAGTAATAGTTTAGGAAGCAGAAGTCCAGGAAGTTCTCGGAAGTTAGATACAACTTGTTCTACCTGTATTGTCTGTGTTTGACATGTTACCCTGTATCAAAAGGAGATGTAAAACACAGAGAGCAGGATAGAATATGGTCAAGTGAGGGAATCATAATTACTTTGTAGGGTAAGTTAACAAGCTGGATTTGAACGATAAGTACATCTCTAAACGGATCTCTGGAATTAACTTATTTTTTGTACTGTCATATGTAAATGAATTAAATAATTTATTGCTATCGATTTATAATTAAAAAGGATCTGACTTAATAAATTACATAAGTAAATATTTTTTTTACAAAAGCCAAATATGGGTCGTAATTCTAACAAACGTAACATATCTTTAATAGATTTATTTACTGATATTCAAACAAAAATAAACAGTTGTGGAAGTGGTTAATCCGTTTAAGCCGTTTTAGTAAACTGTTATCGGGAAAGGTACAATTTTTTTCGTTAATCACAACAATAAATCAGAGAACCATTTAAATTATTAAGGTTCACATCATCATCCTTTACTTTTAGTATTCCTAATATTATTTCTTTCTCTCAGTAGATCCTTTTAGGTTTTATAAGGTTGTAAGCTCTTAAAAATACTTTAAATGTATATTATATGAAGAAAGCGAAACGAATGTGCCAAATGCGTATCAGAAATAATTTAAGGTAAATTTTTTACTTAGAATGCCCAATTTTACAGAACAATGACAATAAAAGGTGATTCAGAACTTATATAAAAAGAATTTTGAATATACAGAAGATACAATTCTGCACGGCACTGGAAGCTGATCCACTGTAAAACCTGACAAGGCAAAGCATTCTCAAAAAAAAAACATTTTGTAACACCTATTTTACACAGCAATCATAAGGATTTTACAGAAAAAAAATTACGATATTGTCTCCATTTTCATGACGCATCTATTCACAATTTTGTTTATATGAGTTGTGAATCACCCTGTATAAGCACTGATTGTTTCATATACGTTCATTAGTTATATGCAAGTGAAAACTCAGTAAAGATCATAGACTTATAGCTTTGCATGTGCATGTGTCTGACAAAGAAATCCGAGAAAGAGAACTTAAAAGTCCGACTTCGTGCAACGCATCATATTTGCCGCATAACTTCCGCATGTTGACAATTCCAGTTGATTAAACCTACGAAAAAACAACTCATGATAGCAGAAGTTAATTTTCCACACATTTGGAACTGACACGTTATTTTCTTAGGTCATACAATCTATTTTGACTTATAGTTTCTGTCATATAAATATGTCTTTATTTTAGCAATACTTAATACACCTGTCCATTGTTATCTACTGTACAAGCTGTAAGCATCATTAATATTTCTTTCACAAGATTGCTGTTTATTGTGTGTCAAATTGGAAAAATATGTTCATATGTTTTCAGACAAATTTGAATTTTTACTTTTTTTATTTCAACATTAAAAGGTCATAACTCCTTATGTGTGCATTTTGGTATCAAGATAAATTAAGTCGTACGTACGCAAATGTAGCACATAGCACGTGTCCGACCATCATTGAATTACACCAACAAAACCGATAGTAGTAGTACAATAGTAGTGTACTAGTTGTTTCCTGACATTCTTTTTTTAGTTTTATTACCACTATTTTTCATTATAAATTTGTTCAAATGCAAGTTAACTGTAAAAAAATAATAATCAGTAATTACTAAGTTTAGGTCGATTTTTAAATAAATTATATTGAATGATATAGCTTAAAACAGTTCTTGGTGTTTGCTTCTCTTGATATCACCATGTGATCTACTCCACATTGTGAAAGGCATTGGGCTGCTACTTGTAGTTTACTGGAGCCCCCTAATGATCTAATTGATTTCAGGATTTCTATAGCCACAAATCTTGAAAAATTATGATGAACCATTATTGATTTTATAAGTACGCCATGTTCAATCATGTCTATAAAAGGCGGCTTATTTTTTTTGCAAAATTTGGAAGTACTAATTATTTGTTAAAAGATGGACTCTTTGGAATGAACTTACCAATAACGCTGGCTAGCCCAGGATTTCACTTGGCGTTAAAAGCTAAATAGGAAGAGGGAAAAAGGATTTGGAAAGAATTAACGCCTTTTCACTAACCTAAAGTTTAATTTTAATTTACTGCTAGATTTACACCCATTCTAATGAAAAATGAACTACTACTGCTTTCAATTTTCAAAAAAAAAAAAAATAAACAAAAAACTAACTAAACTGAAAACTCACAAATAGTCACAGCGGAGACCATCTAAGCAGTAACCGCTGAACTCATAGGTATAAAATAAATAAAATTACAAATTCACATGCCATCAAGATATACTTATACCGTATGGCGTAAACATTAGCAGAAAATGAAGAATTTATATTTTGTCAGCAATTAAATCTTAGATTCTAGATTTTCCGCTTTTCGATTCAATTCATTTCATTTAGTATCAATGTTTTTCAATGGTTTATGAAAATAATATGTATTATTAGTTTCAATGACTAAATACTCGTATAATCAGAAATCTCCCATATGTACCTAATTAAATGTAAATAAAATATTTTTCAAACAGTTCTAATTTATTTTGAAACTGATTTTGCTACCGTCCTTATCAAAAAACTTACCTCAAAGAAGCGAAGTTTTTCCAAATTGCAATCAGTGCACTTTGCACACCTGTTACTAAACTACTTTATTACAAGAAACAAACGCAACCGTTGAAAATTTGAGGTACAAAGTATTTTGTTACACAAATAACTAAAAAACATCATATATGTTTTAATAGCTATTTATGTAATAAGTGCAATAAAAGACATCTCGAGTGTAATAAACTCTTTTTGTACGAATTGCATATAATATTTTTTCTACGTTCATGCAAAAACCAAAAAATGTTTTGTAATTCAGTTAATATTCAAAGCAAATTTCTTTTATTTTGAATAATTTGTAATTTCTAGTAATTTTATAATCCGGTATGTAATAAATATGTTGAATGAATATGATATAAAAATAATTTAATTATTATTTATTTATTTATTTAAATACAGTGTCCAACAGGACAAATCCCAGTTACAGGACAAGAACAATTTTTTTCAAAATATACAAAATAAACAAAGACAGAGAAATAATTAGAATATGAACAAAATATCTAATAACAAACAAATAGTAATTAGCTAAAATATAACATAAACAAAAAAAAACAAGCAATAAAATCACAAATATGTGTCTTACAAAAAAAAAACAGACAGCTAAACAAATAGAGATTTAATAAAATTAATTACGGGAAAAAATATATCAAATCGATCTTCATACAATTGGTAGTAATCATTTGATGAAGAGGAGATGCCGTAAGTATATTAGTGCGAGCAGTTAGCAACTGCAATACAGAATTAGATCTAGAATTTAATCTAGGAACTAGATAAAAAAAATCTAGATACCAGAGAAGGGGCATTTAGAAAATTATTAAGAATTTTGTGTAGAAATATTAGAGAGTACATAATGCGCCTTCGCTGCAAGCTAATTAAGTTAAATGTTGATAACAAAATACTTTCTGGAATGCCACGAACCGGATAAACACCAAAGTTGATAAAATACAGTATCTTTAAATAAATAAATAATATAAAATATGCTTAGAACGTAATACAATCTCACAGAAAATGGACTAAATATGGTCTCGATTTGAACGTTTGTGTTTGTCTTGATCACAAAACGCTGCAGTAAAATGATAGATGAGTCCAGTAAAAATATTATTGCACTAATGCAATAAAGAACTAGTTTTTACACTAAATATAGTTCAATAAAGCTTTGTTTTTTTCCGTGAAAGTAGAAAAAATGCCTTTAAAAGAGCAGTGATAAGATGTAAACATTAATATTTTTCGTAAAAAGTTATATGTAACTAACAATTATAAGTCGTCGCGCCGTTTATATTAATAACTTTATTTTTCTACGTTCATGCAAAAAATAAAGCTTTATTGAACTATATTTAGTAAAAAAAGCGGTTCTTTATTGCACTAGTACAATAAAATGTTTATTGTACAGCGTTTTGTCATCATGACAAACATAAACGTTCAAATCGACGTCATATTTTCCTAGACTTAGTGCCATCTAAATAAAACATTTTTTGGTTTTTTCATGAACGTAGAAAAAATATTGTATGCAACTCATATAAAAAGTGTTTATTGCACTCGACGTGTTGTCCTATTCGGTCTGACGGCCTCGTTGGACGATTTCACGTCGCATGCAATAAACACATACTTTTTGTACTTGTTGCATAAGTAACTATTTTAATTAAAACGTATTGGAAAACAATATTCATTCAATCACCACTCATCTACTTTTTCGACTTTTCTATGAAATATTTGTATTATATTTTTTGTACTTGGCTCGTTTTTAGTAGTAGAAGTAGTTCTCGTTCTTTGTTATGAGTTCCTACATGGATGAGTACGAAGCTATTGCGAACGACGCAGACGCTGGTTCGCTTCTCATCTTCAATTCATTTTTTCATCGGTTCCATGGTGTAATGGTTAGCACTCTGGACTTTGAATCCAGCGATCCGAGTTCAAATCTCGGTGGAACCTGTAATTTTTTTGTTTTACTAAAATAAAACTTACATATTTGCAACTTCTACGACAATTATTTTTTTATAATAAACAATCTTCTTTCTTTCTTAATTTTATTGAGATTGTTTCTTATCAACGTAATAAAAAACTATAATAAAATATTGGCTAATAAATTTATAAATGTTATAAATTCAAAATGTATGTAATCTATTACACATGGATTAGAGGAAAGTAGCTTAATATCGGATATGTTTCCTACATCCGCCTTAAAATTCGTAGGTAATTAAACACAATTTAACAAGATGTTAGTATGACCTCATTTATTGTAATATATCTTCAAATAATTTTTACAATGAGTAAGAAAATTTAAGCAATTTTTCTTTAGTTTTATTGGGTTTTTTCACACTTCTGAAAAAAATAAAGATTAATTAAATAAGCCCTTGCGCCAAACTGTTCAGTCAAGGGTTATTTTTGAAACTAAGTTTGCCTAACCAATAAATCTCACACTGAAAAAAGCAGATAAGTAAAAAATATTTGGAGGAAGTGCATTATAAAATTGTATTCGTGTATAATCATTTATTGTCAAGGTCATTCTTGTTCCTGGTGTTATAATACTATAATACTGAGTTCTAAAATTAAATTTATCCAAATTGCCTTTAATAAAAAGAAGGCAATGAAATATTAAGTTGATGGTACAGTGAGAATATCGGCTTTATAAGAAAAAAGACCTGCAGGACAAGGCGCATGACCCTCATATTAAAATAGCATACGAAATAATAGAATGTATTAAGAAGTTATAAGCTGTCTACTAATGTTAGGAGTAAGAAATGATGTATTTATATTTTATTACAAATATAATCAGTATGTTGATTCCAAGATAACTTCGGATCTAAGTGAACTCCAAGAAATTTTACATATTCCAGATTATTAACATTATTTATGTTTCTTAGACTAAAAATCATTGTTTCTGATTTAGTTAAATTTATAGTAAGTTTATTACTGATAAAACAGTTGTTCGCTACGAATTGTGTCTGAGAACGGTAGATAAAAATTAGAAACATATTTGAATTTCTCGTCCGCAAAAACCCCCGATTTACAAATTTTATGTAAATATTTGGATTTCTTAAGAAGTTATTTACAAATATCAAAAATAAAATTTTAACTTTAACACCGTGTATCTCCGTTAATATTGAGTTTTCGAAAAATTGTTATAGGACTTCGTGACCCTAATTTCTTGACGCATAATTTCCGGACACCCGGTATATAACTTTTTTAATGGCACGAAGAGGCGTAACATAGTAATAGTCACTTATTTTCAAATAAACTAATGAATTTTGCATGTTTATCGCTTTCTTTCCTTAGAACAAACATATATTATATGCTTTGTACCGTCACAAATAACATTTTTATTGATTTCAGGTTACAAGAAAGGCTTTTAGAGTTTATATTACCAGAGTCTCGGCAACGTAGCAAAGCATAAATAAAAGATTTTCTTTATAGACATATAAATTAGATACTAAACACCGCCCATTACTTTAAAAACAACATTTATCCTTTCCTTAAAAGAAGTCCCATATGCCCAAATGGGCGATTGGCAGCAATTCGCCGATTCAGGCCCACAGGTGTCTTTATAAGCGACTCAATAAAAAGAAGCAAAAAGAGGCTAAATCCCGAAACAGCCTACACTGTAGAAAGTAATTTCTATACTGATATTGGGATCTTAGTGTGCTCATAAACTTACTGTTCCTACTTTTAATCCCGAATTTTCATTAAAAGTGAAATAATTGTACTTAATTTTGTAATGTCTATTTTAGTAATGAATTTTACATATAAAAGTTTCGATCTTTTTAATAAATAAGTAGATACTTATAAACTTAGTGTAACGCAAGCTTATCTTGAGTATGAAAATTCTGAAATAACAACAAAAAATAAAAGCACAAACAAAAATTAATTTCTATAATTAAATTTGAAAAAAAAAACAACACAAAACAACTTCTGTACAAATCTGACTCCCATTCAAAAATATTTCATCTTTAATGCAATTTTTCAGTCAAGTATATATAGGTAGGTACTTAATTTTTAGACATATTTTTTCAGAGAATTTACCTACACTTTTTACACTGTATTCAACTGTTTCTTTAAAGTTACAAAATGTAAACCTTAAATATTTTTTCCATAAGTACACTTTTTCCAACAAATTTATTTTCCAATTAAATCTACACTGAGAAAAATATGGTTCATATCAAAGAATGCCGTTTATTGGAAAAAAGTTTATTAAATAAATAATTTTATTTGCTAATATAACGTACACTTGTTGATTATTTTATAACTGTGTTCGTTTAGTTAATATACAGCGAGTGACTCTTGCAAATACAGTTTTGTAAAAAAATCAAAGTGGGCAGTTATGATGATTTAAAAATATACTTCTGCAGTAAGTCATTTTTGACACTTGAAAAACTAATGTGAACAATATCGTAAATACATTAATACTAAAAACGCGGATAAAATGCATTCAGATGATGCTAGAGACTAAAATAGCCTAACGACGTAAAGGTTGAAATTAGTTTTAAAAATATGTACAATGTGTCCCACTTTTATGAAGCCACCCTGGTATCTCACCTGATCCAAATACTTTGAAACTTTACTGGTGAATATATACTTATAAAGTGAATCTTTAGACGTAGCCATATTTGATTATTTGATTATAGTCAGAGGCGTCCGATTCTAAGATGGAAAAAGGGGGTCGATTTTTCAACAAAAAGTATTAACGATTTTTTTAGAAGAAAACTATTAAGATATTCTTAATCAGCACCTTGTACAAAATTACATCGTTGTGGGTTCAAAGGTGTTTGAGATATGGGCAGTCAAAAATAATTTTGACGGCCCATCAGAATGCATTTATTCCAAATTTTTTTTTGGAGACCCTCTATTGTATAACAGGTATTTTAATTTTTTTAGCCAATCTAAAACATTGACTAAAGCAATGAATTTTACATATGTAAGATGAATGTTTTAATCATAGGCGCCGATTTAACGGAGCAAATCTGCGAGGGGGCAGAGCCCTCCCCCCAGCGTTGTTTACTAAGGTAGCATAAAAGCACAAAACATATAACTAGAAGAAGGGCATTTTCTTTATTCCAACATCGAAACAGCAGTGACAAATATAGCGACTGTGGTAACCTCATTGTGTCTGGCCACCAGGAAAACTGAACTAAAAAAGGTCCCTTAGTCGATAATAGTGGTAACTTTATAGCTTACCGGCTTCGTCGGTGAAACAGATATTGTTAACTTCAGGGTCAAATTTATATAATTTTATTTCACTCTTATTCTACAATAATATTCAAAAGAATATACACATATTACCATTTATTTACTATGGTAACATTTTACTATATTCATTTAAATATTATTGCAAATTCATAAAAAAAACTTGAGACTTGAAAAGAAAATTATTAAAGGACAAAACGATAACAATAAATTATCAACAAAATCATATTATTAATTAATATTTATAAATATAGAGACGTTTTAATAATATTGTACATGTACAAGTGTGATATCTTATTTTATTAACAGAAATGAATATTATCAGAATGATCTATTAGTTTTGAATATTTCATGTCATTTTTGAATATCGTTTCACAATAGATACAGCAGGAAATTGTTTACCAATGTTTGGAATATCTCATTACTTCATCATGATTATTAGCAACGATACTTGAACAACATCATCTGTCTCCAATCGGGAAAGAATTTGCATTACATCAAATTAATTCATTTTGTCTTACGTCTTGTCCAGAAACTTAGATCTTAAATTTACTATATGTTTAGTAAAAGTTTTCAGAAAGATGCGATTACAAATTTTAGGACATAGAAAGTCAAAATCTATAAAAAGACGACAAACAAATGTTTAAAATTCAAATTTAGGAAAATACTACGAGTTTTCCATATTTGCACTATGAATAGAATTCCGTTATGCAATATAAATAAAACTTTTTATTACGGTTTGATGAATTTTCCAGACGATATGAACTTCTACCTGATGGATATTTGCAAGAACATAACTTATCAATAACAGATCATGATGTAATGAGATTTGACATGATTTATAATTTACATATATATATTTCAATCAAAATCATAATAAATATAACAGACCTGTTCTTTGTATATATCTGGTATTATGTAGCTTATATAATACAATCTTTCGATCACATCTGGTGGCAAGTCTTCCTTACATTTTCTCTGTATCTACAATTGTAAATAAAATAATTAAAATACCACAAAATAGAATGTGGTTTCTAGAAACAGCTCTGTATATGTTATTTTGTGACGATTGTATAAAAATCTTTTTAACTGGATGTTCTGATTCTGAACGAGTATTTATTCTATATAAAAAATAATATAGTATAATCATTCTGTTAAATATATATGTATAAAATACTCCAAGCATTTATTATAAATTAATTTACAAACTTTTCTCGTACAAATGTGACTAACAGCATCATTTTCCTTTTAGCCGGTATTTCTGATTTTAACATTTTCTTATTGCATAATATATTATTATGATCATCAAATAACCAAGAAGTCAATTCGTTAAAAGTAAATAATGACAGTGTGTAAAAATTAGTAGTAAACCTAAAAACACCAGATTTAGTAAATTTTATCAGTGAGGAAAAACTAGTAACAAACTAAAAGTTACTTCCTTTTCTTTACGCCTTTCTTCAGATGTCTGGAACGGTTCCATCCCCACCTTGATGCGAATCTGGATGGAGCACTTGCATATCCATGATAAGAAGTATTAGAGCTTGAAGATTTTAAAATAATATCATAGTTGAGAAGTCGCGGCGAGCGATTACAAGATTACTAATACGAAATAGTCTTTTATTTTGGTGCAGTTTGTTACATATTTCATATTTTTTTGAGTAAGAATTTATAAAATAAATAGATATTTAGCTCAGGAATATTTTATTTTACATTTTGGGTAAAATAACCTATAAATAAATAGTACATGTATTTAGAATGCATAAATAAATAGTATATGTATTTAGAATGAAAATTTTAAAGATGCTTAAAATTTCTAGGTTTGACATTAATAAATTTACAATTTGCTATGTTGATATGCATATTTTAAACAAATTTGTATTGTTTTAGCATAAAACTAAAGAGTTCAATCTACCTATTCACAACAAATATGATACAATATCGACCAAAAAATATTAAATTGAATTTCTGAAGATAATAATGGAATGTTATCGTCATGTGTAAAACAGTGTTTTTTCAATAGCCCAATGAACAAATTTTGAAATTATTTGTAGCGATTTTAAATTAGGAAAACGTTTATGCATAGTTAGCATTGCTTTATATGGATCTTGATTATTGAACAAAATCATCCCTTTGGGTTATCATTGTGGTGTCAGCATTTATTTCTTCTTTCGTGTCGTTTTGTGTGGTTGTGGGTGTTGTGGCAGAAATGTCTGAAAACGAGATAAAAGAGGAATTATTACTATCCGGTACTTGGATGATACGATAAGACGTTAAAGGCCATATCCAAGTTATTGCCATCAAAATCTCGATTGACCTATTTAAAAGAATATACAAAATTTGAAAAATGTAAGAACGCAAAGAACATCAAGGATCTAAGTAAGAATATATTGATAGCATATTTTTAGAAAAAAAATCGAGTGATTGGCAGTGTTCTGTCGTAGTAGAGACATACATTGAGGAATTAGTGGCCAACAACATTGCTGTATCAGAACGCATCGGTATTTCTGTGAAGTTTGATTGCAATATTAATATTTGTATTCACAAATAGTAGATAATCATTTAAATTAGTGATTATACGTACTTACTTAAAAAATAAAGATCTTTATCTATCCTTGGAGTTAAAGTATCATTGCATGCGGTTAAAGTACTACTTTATCTAGGATTTTTTGTAGATGATAGGCAACTTTAACATTAACTATAAAAAAAATAATAGTTGTATATTCTTAACCAACATTATTTAATACCCTGTACTTTTAAATCCGATTGTTAAATTTATAGTAATGCAAATTTACCTTCTCATAAAAATTAGTCGTATGTTTGCGCCTTGTATACTGCTTGTTAAGTTTCTGGAGCACCAAATATATTAACATAAACGCAGTAGTAATTACAAGAAAATTACTTGAAAGTAACGTTACTTAAATGTAACAATTATCATTACTTGATACAAATAACTACTGTACACAAATACGATTAAGATTCACACGATTGCCCCAGCAAAAACAGTAATTGTCAGTTGTGTATACAATAATAACAGTAACAAGAAATATACAGACACACAATACATTATTAAGTTTTTATGCGATTTAATTAGCCATCTATTTGAAGTTAATTTAATTTAGAATAATTAAACTGGAATTAATGCATATCATTTCTTTTCTGTTTCAGATATGTCGGCTGTGTCATTCGGTAAGAATTAGATGTAGATATATAACATTTAGTGATGTAGTTTTTTATTCTATTTGTTTTAATAATATTCTGATCGTTAAATCCATTGTTATTAACTATAAATCACTAACTGAAGCTAAAAATGAAACAGATGCTTGGGTAATGAACCTGAAACTAACAGAAGTAATATTCCTGTGATATTAGATTTTTTTGTGTGCCAATCGAAACATAGCAAAAGAAGCAACTAGCAAATATATATTTTTTATCAAAAATATTTTAAAATACATAAGCCTAGACCTTCTCATTTTAAATTCCGAAATAAGTCATCACCATTTGAAAAACAGCAATCGAATGGATCATTGAATATTATAGAAATCACCTTGCTTTTTGAACAAAAGATCTCATTCCATTATAAAGATATCGGATTGGAAAATTTTACGTTCTATACAGGGTGATTCACTTAAAACTCCCCAGACAAATTATGGGGGAACTAAAAAAGATAGCAATGATCTGTAAAAGTCAGATTTTATTGATTTTTTATGCAGACCATAGTGACGTTTCAGGCGTCGGCGTCGTGATTCAATTTTTTGTATGTTTGTAGAAACTCTGGCGGTCCTACTTTTAGAAAGGTTATTGCTTTCAAAACCTTTGTTGAGGAACACATTTTTTCGTTTAGACGGTCCACATCAGGAGGTTCTACTAGAATTGCTCAAGTTCCAATTTAAAAACTGAGGAAAGTCAAGAAACTTTATTTTCCTATTGAATTTTCGTGAAATAGTCTATATTATATTATTTATTTTTAACATCATTATTGACTATAATTGTTAAAGCAAAAACTAAAATAATAACAGCACTTACATAATCAACTTAAAGATTCGTAAAAATAATTGTTAGCTTTATTAGCGTTAAAGGAAACATTCAAAATTGCCTCTGTTTTGTTCAATGTACCTACATTTCGTAACGATATTTAAGGGAGCCGTTTTATACACAAATTTTCAACGAATTTCATAGCTGTTTGTTGAGACAGTCTAAAAAAAATTGAGTAAGTTAGAAAGAATATCTCTTCACTATGTCAATTATACAAGTTTTCTCCAGGATGTAAAACAATTTTCAGGCTGACAAATCATTTAGAATAAGAAAAAAGGGCATCATTTTTACCTACTATATTTTATCATAAAATCTCCTGACTTTTACAAGTCAACTGCAGATTGAGAAAATTGTATACGACATTATAAACATTATCACATCCCGCAGAATTCTTTTAAAAAACTAGTGACACTAAAATTTATGTAAGTTATCAAGTATTTTTCACGGTGTATAGAACACAGAGATAAGGTACAAATTCAGGGTTTTTCATGTTTTTTAGCACATTTTCCCTTCAAAAGCTAAAGGAAATGATTCAATTTCAGTATTATCTTTTAGTACTACGCTAATAAGAACCTCCACTTACTTAGTGTATTTTTTTTGTGCATATTTAAATACGCTTACTTGTCCTTGAAACGCCAGCCTTAATGGTTTCGTCACAAACGTCATTATAATAAGTATTTATGAAATTACTGTATAGGTAACGTTTCTTTACTGTTTTAGAAAGGTATTTTAAGCTAATATAAATCAAATCTCCTACAATTCCTATCAATGAAGTCATATATATGTTCTCTGATACCAAACATCTAGGTATGTTAATGAACAATTCCACAGACAAAGCTCTATTCAATAATTATCTAAAGAAAATAATCTAATTTACTCACTCTATAAAAATCTAACTTCACTTTTTTGGCAGTGGGAACACGACAAATTCAACCACAATAGATTAGATCTGACCTATTTCTGAATTTTTAGGATTGCTTCTTCAGGTGGTCTCCTTTAAGTTGAATCAAATATCTAACTATAAAAATTATTATAAAAATTAAAATTATTTGAAGTTAAATATCGACAGTGACAAAAAAGTGACATCCTGTCAATGAATTAAATATGACAATACCTACTTGAAAAATGTTCACCTTTTATGTAAAAGTTTTTATATATTTTTAGGTATTAATAATATTGTGTGAAACTAACTACTCAGTGGACAAAAGCCCCAACCTGCGTTGGGTAGATATTGTGGGTGTAATTCAACGCAGATTGGGGTTTTTGTCCACTGAGTAGTTAGTTTCACACAATATTATTAATACCTAAAAATATATAAAAACTTTTACATAATAGGTAACGTGGATACAAATTATTACTTAAGTCGGCCATGTCTTCCAATTCAGGTTTCGTCAAAATTAAACATATATATTGAGATGTATAAAGCCGTGTCCACATTATGCCGAATGGTGTCGATCGGCAAACCTAGAGTTTCGACTCGTCCACATTGTATTTATGTGCTTAGTATGTGTAGACGTGTTACCGATATACATCGCCGCGCCATTTAAGTAAAACTCTAGTTGACTCTCTTTGACATAGTTTTTTAATTTAGATATTAAAATAATGAGTGATGCAGAAGATATTGCAGTGGCCCCTGCTGCAATTATCATTGCAGTTGTTGGAAACCAACAACAGCGTCGGCGTCGTCCTCGGAGGTTTTGGATACGGCCCAGCTTGGTCAATAGCAGGAAAAAGTATCCCACACAGGAGTTTATGCAAGATTTACTGCTAGATGAGATTGATGAATTAAATCTGGAATACAGATGTGACGCAGGCTTTAAAAACTTTTTTAGAATGAAGAGTTCCGATTTTGAAAATTTATTGAGAATGATTGCGAAAATGACTACGTTTGTAGATACCTAGTACATATGTAAATGTTCGTGTTTACATCGGCTGGCACTTAAAATCTTGAACAACATGCTTCAACACGTCTACACTATTCATGTCGAATAGACTTTCTTTGATCCGTACCGACTTGGTTCGTGTTGCGTTCGACTCGATCCGACATGATTCAACAATGCCATGCGACACGTCTAGACTGTACCGACATTGTCGATCGACACCATTCGGCATAATGTGGACACGGCTTAACAGCATTTGCAGCTTGTTTTGATGCCATATATTACGCCGGCATTTATAGGAACATTTTTTTATATTAAAGTGCCATTTCTATGTGTCTTTAGGTTTACTAATTATATTAGTATATGTTGCCATGCTGATATAATTTTTGTTTCCCTTTAACAATTACATTCAGTAATATGTAATATTAAAGAAAATTATGTGATTTATTACTAGTATCATATTTAAAAAAAAATAACAGAAAAACAAAGTTTCTTGACGCTCGCCATTATAGTATTTTAATCAGCAATATAAAAATCGCATACCTAAGTAAATTTAGTAAAACCTGTATCTCTGAAACGGTTAGTCTGAATGAAAAAATGTATTCCTTCAAAGGGTTTTAGAGACCAATCGCCAGAGTTCCTGCAAACAAAAAAAAAAAAAATTGGGAACGTCGCGTCTGCATGGACAATTTAAGCCATTAACAACCTCTAAAAGCTGGGTTTAACATACTACCTTTTTTCATTACCCTGTTCTTTGCCTGGAGAGTTTTTAGTGAATCACTCTGTATATACGTACCTAACGTAAGGCGAGGCGCACATTGAGACGCATGCGACGCAACCAACGCAGGGCAGCACAAGCGACACAGTGCACGAAATTCGAGGGCTGTGTCGGCTCAGCGCATATTGTCGACACAAGCTTTCTCAGTATATTGTTTCCTACGTATAGGAGGTAGTTTTATAAAGTAGCCATGGAAAATTTATTACTGGATTTAAGTTCTGAGTCAGATTCGGACGCAGATTGGGAAACAAAAGTGTTGCTGTACGACCTATCAAAAAGAAAAAAAGCATATTGGAAAAGCAATTACATGAAACAAAGGCAAAGTCATGGCGAATTTAATTTGGCATCTGAATTCTCGGATTCAAAGTTTACTAACTATTTCCGCGGGGATCATTAGTATCATAGAGCACAGGAAATTTTCTAACCGCCTCAATTAGTTCTTCCTGTATTTTGTTTATTTCACGAATAAAGAAATACGCCACACACGCACACGAAATCTGTGTCTCAAACACTGGGCGACGCATGTTTTGTTTGGCGCATTCATGGCCTACGCTGTGCTGCGTCTTAATATGCTCGCCACGTGTTACAAAAACGTGGCGTGTGCTGCCCTGCGTGGGTTGCGTGGCATGCGTCTCAATGTGCGCCTTGCCTAATAATCTGCTTTTTGTATGATCCAATAACTATATAACTTATAGTGTCAGTATAATTTTATGATAATGACAATAAAATAGAAAGTAATACATTAGAAAAGTAGTAGGTATAATATTTTCCTTACACTGCATTCTATAGTGATGGTTAACATTTTGTGCACACGCTATATATTAAGTAGATGCAGAATTAGACATTCGTGCTACTACTAACATGCAAGCTGAAAGGGTACTTATGTACTGTATTTAAATATAAGGTACCTATTACGACGCAATGTACTTAAGTGTACACCATCATGAACGTTATTTCAAGTAGGGCTTATAGAGACGTATTTTTATTTCTTTCACAAATTTAAAGTAATATAGGTACATACCAATTACTATTAATTATTTAAAAAACTGTAGTACTTAATTAACATAATTTTGTTCATTACGCAATAATTTCTATTGTGTAACATAAGTCAAGTATTTTTAAAGCAATGTGGATTTTTTTATCATGGTTTTCGCAATTGAAACAGAGACGAGAAATGTACAGACTATATAGCATTTTAAGACCATAGACAGAATATTTTTACTATAGCGAATACTTTGTAAAAAGTTGATTGTAACAATGAAGAATACAAATTAAACTGAAACTATAAAAAGTGCATTAAATTTAACACTCAGAAAGCACAATAGTAAATAATGGCCAGTTTGATTACTTTATTTAAAACACGATAGCAGGACTGTTTATATTTTATGGGCACTATTTCACGTATTGCGCGCTCACATAATTAGATTTAACAAAAAAGATATTCTCCTTTCGGTCGAATTAAAACACTGTCGTGAAAAAAACTATTTTATTTTTAGAGCCCGTCAGACCAAAGGCACGGTCTCTGTTATATTCTGTTTATTTACATACTTACGAGAATATATCATAGCGTTGGTATGTTTAGTTATAAGCTTTTGTCACATTTAAATTATATCCTTGCACCATATGTTTTCATAGATTCCTCCATGGAAAATAATTAAACATGTTCGAATACCTCTTCATTTACATATTCTGTGTACCTAGGGTACAGTGAATGATTAAAATCCGCATCCTAATAATTATTTTATCGAGATAAGTCGGTTTTTATTAAAAATATGATTTTTCTATTGTATTAATATCGGCTTTTTTGAATAAAAATGAATTCTGTAAAATTCCATTATTTTACGTTGGCATTTTATTACTAAAATATTATATCTATTTACTTTATTTAACTCTTCACTATTAGAGATATAGATACTACATATGGCAAGTCAAGTTTGTGAAAAGTAATATAACTATAGTCTGTTTAGAAATGAAAGATAATAAAGGTAATAAAAGCTAATTATGTAAGCAAATCGTAAATAAATGTAGTACTGGTGCTTCTATTCAGTATTTTTATATTATGTATTATCTGTATAGATGAGGTGTACTTTTAAAAAACTTTGTGTGTTAGAACCGTACTAAATTGTAGCAGGTAGCTAAAATTTAATCCCCGACAATTCGTCTTTGTCTATGCCGCTTCAATTTCTCGGTCCATTTCTCTTATAAGTAAACAGCGTTTCAAAACATGAAGCTACATTAAGCATCATAACCGGGTTAAGAGTTTTTTTTTGAGATCAAATAAAATTATTCAATATTACTATCAAAATATTTATTTAAATTTAATGAATAAACTTTTATTCCACACAAAAATATATGTATTTTGAAAATTCAAATTATGGTGAGTAAATGTAGTGTTGTATAAATGTACAATAAAGAGAATAAAAAAGTAGGTATATTAAAATTCATCCTCTGAATATTCTGATGAATTATCTTCGTCTCCTAGATTGATAACGATAGGTTCCACAGTAACGTCAATTAAATTATCGAGTTCCCACATTTTCTCCTCTTCTTTTTGTACATGATGTATACATCTTTGCCAGTTATTTGTAGTTACTCGTTCCAAGAAATTTTTTAACAAAATTTTCACGTCACTTAATTAAACGTCGTATTATTTCGCGCTACATCTCCTTTTACCTGCGCTCAGACTAATTCGATTCGAACATATTTTTTCTGATCTTTATTAAGATTTACAAGTGCCAAAAGTTCCTTTTTCACCATATTTGTTTCAAAAGAAATGTTTTTCCGGATAACCATTGAATTATATCGGCTTTTCTCCAAGCAGTCGTAGGCGTCCGCTCGGTCTGCCGTGAATGGTAACTGGCATTATCCATGACAATTACAGACCCAGGAGGAATAAGATCCAACATCTGTGTAAAATACTCTTCGAAAACATCTGCGTTCATGTCGTCGTGATAGTCACCCGTATTTTTAGATTTAAATAAAAGTAAACCGCCATCTACAAAACCACTGGCATTACCTATATGTGTCACTATTAATCTTCGCCCTTTACCTGAAGGTGCCTTGAACTCTGTTTAAAATCCATCCAAAAATGCTTGTCGAAAACTTTTTACATTTTGATCTTGCCATACTTTTGTTACAGTCCCTCGTTGACCCAAGTTTCGTCTAGATAATAAATATTCCTTCCGTTCGTCACGGAATTTTCTAATTGATTTTAAGTAGGATCTTCGCCAACAAATAATTTCATCTTTATCGGTAAGAACTGACTTCCTGTTCTGCTTTTCCCAGCAAAAATTCAAGTCCCGTAAGACGGCCCATAATTTGCTTCTACTGATTTTTGGCAAATCGTTGTCCTCTGAAAGTTCACTTAAAATTTTGTTTAGCGTTGGTATTTCTTTTTTAAAATAAAATGAGTGTACTTTTCTGCGAATGACGGCTTTTGACCTTCCTGTAGATGATTTTGGGGGATTTACAGTATCTTGTTCATTTTTTGTTTCCTTTAAAAGTCTGTAGATAGTCGATTTTCCAATTCCTGTCATTTTGGACCACTTTTCCACGATGTCGTCAACACTGTTGGTAGGATTTTGGTGTTTCAATGCATTAAATACATTTAATATAATAATCTTCTCATTCTGAGACAGCGCCCATCTTTTCACGCGTTTAGCAGGTACGTAATCTGATAAGTTCGACATTTTACCCAAACAATATCATATCCACTGGCACAATAGTCACTAAACACAAGTCGAATTTTACTCTACTTCACTAGCACGTCTTCGTCTATTCAGCTCTAAGACTAGATTGATCTGTCACAATACACTGGCTCCTGCCCTATGATGCATCCAGTAAAATATACTAATGTACACCCATTACCTGTTAGCATTAGTGTTACCCGATAATTACCTGAAACGAAATATTACCACGCCCATGGCGGGTTCTTATCTCGGAGTTTTATTACTCTCTTTCATTTCCAAACAGACTATAACAGACTAACAAAAGGTAGGTATAGCAAGAGCACAAAAAAAGTTCAATATTGCTAAAAAGAAGTTATTTGGAAGTAACCTTTGTATGCCAAAATTTATTATCAATGTCTTATTTTTATTTAGTATAAATTTATTACGATCACACTAAGCACTGAACTCATCAAGAACCTCCTCAGGAGTGTTGGCTGAAATTGTGATTGTAGTATCATCTGCAAACATCGTTACATGGCCATTTGTAATGTAATCAGGTAGATCGCTAACATAAAAAAAAATAGCAAAGAACTTAGTTGGGACCCCTGTGAAACTCCGAGATTCAAAGGATATGGCTCTGATAATGATTCTGACTCATAGATCTGCTGCTCATATATTAAACTATCCAGAACATAATATTCCCTCTAAAGCCCCTGTTTTCCCATTTTTGTTTCAGTAAAAGTTTATCAATAGTGTCAAATGCTTTTAACAAGTCCAATAATAGTGAAACAACATATTTACCATTAAGCGCGAATTTCGTAGATTTTGATATAAATTATTAATGGCAGAAAAGTGCCAAATTTTTGCGCATTTCGAAAAACAGGGATATTATCACTTTTAATCATTATGAGGGGTTAGTAAACTTATCTTGAGCTTCTGTGAATCTACCATGACAGTCAATGACAGTTTTATGAAGAAAATTATAGAAAATGTTGCAGTTGGCAAAATTGGCAAAAAGTTGAGACTTTTCCCGCCACTAAAAAGATCGCGCGAATTTTCGCAAATTTTGCATCCATGACGACAAGACCTGTATTTTCTGATCCAATATGTAAAAATATTTGTTCTAACATAATTTTACATAAAATGAATATATATCCAAAACCTAACAAACGTAGGATTCTTCATACACAATAAAAAAATATATAATTATGTAATGGTTGAAAATCTCTTAACCGATTGCCACGTCGACGTTTTGGTTTCTTGACGTTTCGAGATCCATGGTTAGGTTAGTCTCGGCAGACTTTTATAAAGATGAAGTCTTAGGCAAAATATTTCTAAAATTGTAGCGCCCTAAAGGATAAAAAGGGCACGTGCTAAGTGAAGAAATCATTATAACGTGTTTGTCTTTCATTTTATTTAAATATTGATACTGATTATTTATCTGAAAATTTGACTTTTGTTTAATGCCGAAAAAACTAACCGTTTGCGTGGAAATCGGTACTTAAATTCTTTGCACATACTGGTGAATCTCATTTCTGTTACGATATAAGCAAAGTGTACAAACAAAAAGGTTAGATGGTAGCTGTCATATTGCTTTGACGGTAATTTAAAATCTTATGCTTCTCTCATATAATGTAAAAGCAGAAATACAAGTTTAAGAAAATAGACATTCAATTAATTTATTTTAACCTTGGTAGAACAATTTTCGGACTGGTCGGCATGTCGTCGGTTTAGCTTCCTTGCGTTTCCAGAGACATATGAGGTTTAAAGTAAAATTTCAAAGTTACTTTTGAGGAAGACAACGATATATCAAACTTTAAGGAAGCTAAACCGACAACTTGGCGACCAATCCGGATATTATTCTACCAAGGTTGTAATAAATTAGATAAATGTCTATCTCCTCATAAAAGGAGGAGGAGTTTTTGCTTTTACCTTGTGTGAAAGAAGCATAAGGATTGAATATATCGTCAAAGCTATTATTGAATTGTTTTCAAAGTACACTTTAGAAATATTTTACCCAAAACTGCATTTCTATAAAAGTAACAAGTTTGATAAATTTGAAAAAAATCGTTCCAGTAGGTAAAAAAGAAGAAACAGAAAAAATAAATAAATAACTTTGAGGTTACGCAGCTCCGTTAATATTGACTTTTCGAGAAGATGTGACATGAATTGGACACATTTTTTTTTCGAGTAATATCATCCTCAAAATTTTATGCGCGGAGTTTTCGGATACCCTTATGCCACAATTACAAAAAGTTGCCCCAACTAAAGCAGAATTGTCGTTATGCTCTCATAATGTGAAAAACTATAGAAATATAATGATAATATTACTCAATTTTTGTGTTTATAATAGTATACACCCAGGTAACAATTTGCTGTTCTATAAAAATCGTAAGAACACATTTTATAGAGCAATGTTTGTTCTAAGAATATTTTCAAAACGTTCTTACAACACTTACAATACCATAAAAATGGGCACCGATCTATAGAACCTTTTAGTTCTTTAAACGGTTCTGTAAGGTTTGCAGGAAATACTTATAGAATTGTTGAATATAACACAGTTACAAAGCAATCTCATAAAAATTCTATAGCACTTCGTTATACAATTTTTGTGTTGCATAGTGTTCTATTTAGAGAACTTTAAAATCGTTTAATTGTGTCTTCTAAAATCAAAATGTTTCTGTATCGCACATGTTAGAAATAATATGGATGGGCCAATAAGAACCAATAAGATGGACCTAATCAGCCTGCATAAGAGTACTCACATTACGAATTGCTTAGTTGGTTTGTCCATTAGGAAGCAGTACATTTTAATGCGGAAAAAGTTTTATCGTGAAATATGTAGTACATAATGGTAATTTTTTGACGCGCCCTCAGTTAACCTTATATTTCCTATGTTGTTGGAAATTTAATAAATAAAATGATTTCTATATTGATGAATTTAGCAACCAACTGTATATAAAATTGTCAGGAAGTAAGTATATCCATATTATTGTTATCATTTCACCTATTTATATTGTATATATTCTCACTAATGTGACATTTTTGTGTCGATTGCAATGATTATGGAGCAAATATGCTTGGTAAGCAACTACTATAACAGATCTATGCCACTTAATATCCACAGTGTTCATATTTGACTATGCTATTTCAATCTTATTTAAAAAATCTAATAAAATTCTTAAACTTCAACATCTAGAAGAGCAAATGGATAAGGTTTCGAATGGTATAAATTAAATATGTTACTAAATTTCTATAAGAAAATCAATTTCTATTAGCAATCAAATAAATCTTATCAATCGTTATGAAATTTTCTTTCTGCAAGCAGATAATAATTTTTACAAGTCACGACTATGTTATACAAATTTCCCCATTATGCCTTCATCAAAATATTTCGTACTTTTACAGGCAGGTCTCGTCAGATGGGGGTATGGGAAACCTGCATATATAAATGATAGTTCTATAGTATTTCTTTATGGAACAAAAAGGCTTTTGTTACATATTTACTGTATAATGATTTTATAACAACTGTGTTATTATTCTCTATAACTGCTTTAAAGAGCTTTTACTCTAAGTTCGATAGCAGCTTCCATATTTGTAATTTGTTTTCTGCAGCAGAATTGTAACTTAACAACGTCTTATGCAATAGTTCTATAATTAAACTATAAGCGACATATACTGAGTACTGAATAATTTTTATGAGTGTCACAGGAGATGGTATAATTCTATAAAGCAGTATTTTGCATCGGTTTTACAGTAATTTGATTCTATAAGCACCGTTGTTGTAAAATTGTGTTATTGTACACACTTATAAGGCTACATTAGCAGTTATCTTATAAATGCTCTATAAATTATGCTCTAAGAACGTTCTTGCAAAATTTAAAAAACAAATCAGTTTCTGAAGGCAAAATAATTTCATGTGGCACATTAATGCAACAATTTAGTATACTAGATACAACTGTAAAATATTAGCAGAATATTTTACTCCTATTACTCTAAATTTATAGAACTACCTTATCCACAAGCTATTCAATTACCCATAACGGATTTAATTAGCTAACAAATAACTGAGTGAACAAGTGAATTGTGCCTTTATTTCAACACAACCAATTGTGTTAATTTTAAGAGAAAATTTACTCAAAATTTATTAGATACAAGTAACTTTGTTACGTAGAAGTTTAGTAGGGGTAGGCGATAACGGTTTGGAACTATCGATTATTGATAAATAAAATAAACCGATATTATCGAATTATCGATATATCGGTAAAATCGATATTATAACAAACTCACAGACACACTCACTCCACATTCAGCCTTAGGGTAAAAGTTGCCAGATTCAAAGAGCCACAAGTTCGTTGCCGGGGTTTGTAAACTATAGGAAACACTACCAGTAGATGGCGCGATTTAAGTGTGAAAAACAATGTTTTGAAGTCTACTTGACGTCTCCTTGACAATTATCACATGCTTGACAGTGTTTGTTTTTTTTTGTGTTCTAAGTGCAGTTATTTGTCAGTCCTTACGGAAAAGTGTTATAGAACTATGTAAAGTGTAAAATAATTAAAATATTGAAGTAATAACTTCAAATAATGACATTTTTTTATATCACAGCGTGTTCTACCGACAAGTTGCCGCTTCTCTTTATAAGATCTCTGGCCTTTGTTATTCACTCCCGGAAGGATTTTATTCTATCTCAACAGATGTCACCCACTTCGTGATTAAATTCTAAGTTACTTACTTATGGTATAAACAAATCTAAAACTTACGAAAAACATGTAAGTAGTAGTAAAATATTATTGATATTTTCAAAACTATTGGTAGCTACCGATATTATCGGTACTATAACGATAATATTGATAATATTGAAAATTATCGATAATATCGATATTATCGGTACCATCGAAAATTTACGATAATAGGTATCGATAGATTGTCAATACGAGTAATATCGATATTATCGATAATTATCGATATACCGATAAATATTTCCAGCCCTTGTAGTTAGTTTAGTATGTTTACTTCATAATACTAAATTTAGCAGTATATTGCCTTTTTCCTCCACTTTGTTAGAGACGAGTATTTTAAAGATGTGGCCAGGAAAATTCTGACTAAAATAATATAGATTTCAAAAGTATGGATTATTACAACTTACTCAAATACACAATATTATGTGTTTTGATACATCAACAATATATTAAATGCTTCCTTCTGTCTGTAAGGGTGATGGTAAATGCATAACATAATAAAAGATAATAATTATGCAGTGAGTCATATCTGCTTACTGTGTGAAAATACTGTTAATGAGCCTCGCTTAAAAGTAATATAAATATTTATAAAACAGTAATACTTAACGACCTATTGTAGTAAAACATCAGGTTCTATTAATTAAATGAGTAAGTATTTCACTGTATTCCACTTTGTTCGTCTATAAGTAAAAATACACACTGAAATATTTACGTTCTTCTTTACGGTTTCACTAAATTTTGAAACCGCGAAAGAAAACAACTAATTAGATTAACTAGCAATTTAATAGACTAGTCTAATAATAAACTTGTGTCAATAAACAAAATCTATCGATGTTGTAATCATTTTTTTATAATCTTTATAAAAATAGTTTAAAAAGAAACGAATTACCTTAACTAAAAATAACTATTAACAGCAGTAATCATTGAATAGATAAAATTGACGTGTTTTTAGTATCTACCATTTCTAAAGAGAAATTATATATTAAAAACATATTTATATTGGAAAGTTAGACAAAATAGGATTATTATCAGATTTTTGCAAAATACATTAAATAATTTAATTCGTAGAGGAAGAAATATGTTAAGTAAATGAAAAAAATGCCATATTTAAATTTATTTTATTAGATGGACTTTTAACTCATCCGTATAGGACACAAAATTATACTATTCGTGTTACTAGTACCTATAACTGAACCAAATTTTTCAGTATTTGAAACTGTTAGAAATGTAAATAATTTGTTGCCTATTTCATTTTTAAAATCTATGATTATAACAATTCCTTTCCGAAATGCAAGTAAACACAGTCCTGTATTATTGGCAAATCCAGTGACCAAAATAACTTGACCCAAATACACAGATCTATCTTGTCATCTATTACAATACATTATTCTATAAATAATTTTTTACAACGTCTTACTAACAATGTAGTAACTAACGGTTTTATATTTATCAAAGTAATACTTCGGGTTATTGATCTTTGTTTTCTTGGCTCTTTATGTTTTATCGGTAGCTGTAGATCTGCATGCTTCTTCGCTATTTGGATCTGTAGAATATCCACCCAGAACTATTAACTATTTCTCAGTTTTGATTAATTTTAATAGCACTGATAAATACTGATTCATTATAGGACCTTCTTTTGGTACATTGCCTTGTCAATATACCATTTGCCTTTAGGCTATGAAGAAAGTAAAATCGATGAATATATAGCTGTGTTTTCTGTGTAATAATTTAGAACCATTTTTCGGCTTCTAATTTGATAGTGAAACTATAATTTAAGTGGAAAGTGTTTATAGTTGATATGAACCTGTGCTGAAATTTAAAAAAAGAACTTGAGGTTTTATTAATATCTGAAAAACAATAATTCCGATTTTTCAAATTTCGTATGTTTGTTTCTAAAAACCATAGACATCTTCTGACTTAATTTAATTTATTTTATCAACTCGGCGTACTTTGTTCTATTTTTGTTTTCTACTCCCGTCAGGAATGTGCAGGTAAAAGGTTATTAATTTTTTGCTAGAAAACGAAGTAAGATACCAAACAGAGTAAAGAGACAAGAAATACGTATTTTTAATAGCATAATTAGAAAAAAATATGACACTTAAGGAAAATCAGTGGCTTCTCATATTGTTACCTACTAATATCAATAGGAATGATTCCCTGGACCCCACTGTATTAGAAAAAATACATAAAATTAAGTCAGAAAATGTCGAAATTTCAAAAAAAATTGGAATTAAGGTTCTTCGGATATTAATAAAAACCGTACCTATATTTTTTTTAAATTTCAACACCCTGTTTCTCCGAAACGAAGCATTTCCGGGCACAGGTTCATAGGAACTTTTTTCTTATTTCTGTTCAAGGAAAATCCCCTGATATCTTCGCAATATTAACGGGATACCATGTACCTATATCATTTGAAAATAAACATTCATCGACATAACTGTGTCAGTCATAAACAGCTAAGCAACTATTACATTAAGCAACCTATTAAGAAAAATACTTTTCTTTTTAATGAGTTTGTTTCAAAATTGCTTTATTTTTTAAAAGTTCTTTATAAAACTCAATACATGCATAATTATATTTTACAGTAATAGATTAGTTTTGGAAAATATTTTTTTGATAAAAGCTGGACAAAAGCGGAATACAGATTATAAAAGCGGGACACGTGCTAAAGTGGGACCGGTGGCTCAAAATCGGGACTGTCTTCCTAAATCGGGACGGATGGTGAATTTTGTCTCGACTAGGGCTGGGAATATTTATCGATATATCGATAATTAGTGATAATATCGATATTATCGATAATAATACAGATAAAAAATTATCGAATTATCGATAAAATCGATATTATCAATAAATAACACTACTATCAGATGTGTCAAACACGTGATAATTGTCAAGGAGACGTCAAGTAGACTTCATAACATTATTTTTCACACTCAAATCGCGCCATCTACTGCTCGTCTATTAAATAACAGTCTCGGCAATAACTCTTGTCCATTACTGCCTAGTTAAACAAATACCTATTTTTATATTTTTTTATGTTTGACCGAAGACAGAACAATATTTATTGAACGGTAATTGTCAATTATAGAATAGTCTCCCCCTTTAAATATAGGAATCACCTTTGCAGACCTAAAAATCTCAGGAAATATGCCAGTACTTAATATCAAATTGACATGCTCAGTCAATGGCTCTAAAAGTGGTGGACCACACTGTATATTACGAGACGATAAGAGTAAGTTATGTGTGTGGATTGTGGATGTAGTCTTACCAATTAGCCAGAACTTTTGTTTAAATAAATTTAATTACCTTCAGTTTATTATGTTACTGAGTGCATTTACATTGTTAATATCTACCTTTTTGTAATATTAATAGTGATAACTTTAAACTGAAATTGCCGATTGTTTTTTGTCTTTTTTTTTAAATATTTCCTTTATTTTTTTAATTTAGTATACTATTTCTTCCACCTGTTTGTTTCTATTTAGAATCTTATCCTTTGAACTGAAGGTAAATAAAAGTTCCCCTACTAAAGTCAAAAAATTTAAATCAATTTCTTCTTCGGTGAAATTTTAATGCAAATTTGTCTTTTGCTTTGTAATCGTATTTCCTTCTCTTTGGTGGTTTAATATAATCATTTATGAGAAAAATTTAACTTTTAACTGTGGATAAGGCTTACCTAGTAAAGACAAGTACAAACTTCTGCGGAATATGACCTAAAATTTAAAAAATTGTACAAAAACATTTTTTATCAATAATAAATATACAGCATGGACATTTAAGATTCTGCTGAACTTTAACCTTTGTTAATAAATCTTAAAAGGTAATATTTTAAAATTAGTGATGTGTATATGAAATATAGCAAAAAGGCATGACGAGGTATCATTTTTTAATGGAGTGGTAAATATCTTTTGGTCTTAATATTGTATTGTCAAAGATTGAATAATTTGCGGATTGATTACAACATTGTCAGTCTAGGTTTCCTGACGTTTTGAAATAATTGCTCTCTTCTTCAGAAATAGTCCTAAAACTAAGAAACCTAAACTTATAATGTGACAATCAGCCTTCAACCAATAATGACTATCACGGAAAGATATAAACTCAACCAGCAAAACAGTTTTATAATTTTCAAGTTATAAAACAATTATGTTTTATTATTGTTTTCAAAATACAAATTTGTTTTATTATAGCGGCAAGTACTATTATTTTGTTGTCAGCAACTGAAATATTTTATACATTTATCACAAAAACCTTTTGGCAGCTAAATAATAAAACAGCTTAAGCGGCAAATATAAAACTATTTTCTAAATACCTATTTCTGTGACAACATTTTCACTAATAAACCTAATAGTTATTTATGCTACAAACACAAAAAGTAAGAATCATAATTTCAAGTTTTTTTAAAAACTGGTACCTAAATCTAATTTGTGCAAAATTTGGAAACTAAATTTATGATTACAACATAAGTATTTAAATATTGAAAGAGGTTCTCGAACTCGTAAAGTTTAAGAATGGAGTAATAAAGCATTATCTTCTTATGAGGTTCCAATTAACCCAAAAAGCTTTACAGAGTTCTTCTTTTCCGAAGTTTATAATAAAGATTATTTAACATATAAAAAATATATGGTCAGTAAAGGTTTCTCCTTTCTCAGGGGAATTTTAATCCATCACCGATTTTACGGACGCTTAACAAGGTTTTATCAAGATAAATCATGGATATCAAGTCTAGGAATAATCGAAATTGTTTTATGGCCGGTTTCTCAACATTTGGTGCAATCCATTCGATAACTATCGAGTACATAAATTTATCAGACCGATAACTTTATATTGGTTTCTGAACGCATGCCTTCCAAATTTTGTTGAATACATAACAGTTGAATGGATATCTTAATATCTGCAATAATCATAGAGGGAGCTAGCAAATGCACAACTGTTTGCAGATGCCATTTATGGAAGTAAGACACTTTCAAGAAATAATTGTAGATGGCGCCACTATCGGCTACCTAATGATATCACATCACAACGAAATAAAAATATATACAAACCTGTTGCATAAAAACGAAGTTATTAAAACCTTTTCTAATATTGATAGTAAATTTGTTCTAGTACTAGAGACTTGAATACTATCTCCTATTAAATCTATCAGTAAATTTACAGTTTCTTTCGTTAAGGTCGCCTTATTTCTTGCCGTAAAATGATCAAATTTGTGGTGTTTTTTAGGTACTGAAATTTTGAAAAATAAAACGCATAGAGCAAAAGTAATATCAAAAATAAAATTACTGATGTTTTGTTTATCCACTTTTAATATTTAAACTCTCTTCAAATAATATAATAACTTGTAAAATGCATTTGTATGACACACATTATTTCGCTATTCTAACCTCACATTTTAACAATTATTTTCACATACTTATAAACAAAAGTGAACAATGTTATATGCAGAAATATGTAAGTTTATGTTATAACAATGTTTACATCTATAGCTGAATTTTAAAAAAATACGTATTTTGAAAGTTTTCAGTATCTAAAAATTTGCTGGATAAATCGCTTTCTGACGTTATACATTGATTTTATTTCGGTACCCTTGAATATTCGCTGGTGGCATGAGACAACATTGTTGTTATTTGCTAAAGTCTATATTATTCAGTTCTTAAATGTCTAAAATTACTTGTATTTGTAGAAAACACTATTTCAAGAATACGACGCCCGTAAACCTCTCTCGAAATTCTGTCGCTGTATTTTTCATACTGGTTTTCTCTTTCACGATAACGTCTTGGCCGTTCAAGATATCTGACTATATTTAAATATTCTTCGTCTGAAGAGGCAGACGAATCAGAATTTTCCATTGCTCAAAGTAATCGTCACGAAAATATCAAATAAAGTTGAATTAACCCTTACAATAAAGATGTAAACAAGCAACAGCTAAATCGCTGCGCGCGTCGTTAATGTTTATTGGACAGGTATCTTGCCATTTTTCTTTGGATATCTGTTCGATAACTTATGCAATAGATAAGCATTATGACTATTTTTAGAAATCGTATATATGATTGTCTTTTTATCAAAAAAGGTTTTTTGACTACTGATCTAGCTTCTATTATTCAAGAGATAATTAAAAATTGACAAAAATGATATCTAAGGCTGAATGATCTTATAAATGAGTCTCCAAATTACATTAGGTATCATCTTGCCATCACTTAGTAGTTCTTATTAATGAAATAATCAATTATTTTGAATCGTTCTGAAATAGTTCACTATAGAAATAAAAAGTTATATTTGAGTGAGTATAAGTGCACTGTAAAAAAATAATTATATATTTTAACACAATACTGTGTTTATCGAGGTCTACAAGGAATTCTATATATATTTTTACTAATTTCTCTGTATAAAATAGTGCGTTAGATAGTTAACATAATCCATGTTAATATAACAGATGATATGTGTATTTTTTACACATTTCTGTGTTAATTTTATCATTATACTTTACATGTTCACATGTTAATTTTATTGTATAATAGGTACTGATATCGAAGCTCACGTACCTCTTCAGTTGGTTATTTATGTGTTGCTTGCTTTCAAAATTACAATTTTTCTAATATCTTTATTTTAACGTTTTCTAGAGCTTTCGCAGTAGTCGAGAATGGATCTCAAACCAAATAGAATATAGCCTAGAATGTTACATAAAACATTTAAATAAAGGTATTATTGGTGAGCTTCCGTATCAGTATAAGTATGTTATTTTCAGAATTATAGTATTGCAGTAATAATAAAAGAAAAAATATTTAACTTTTTATGATTTCATTAAAAATGTATCATTCAGTTCAAATGAACTACTACCAAGTTTTCTAACAAAAGATTTAATAAAATTAGTATGAGTAGTACATATTCTAATGGCACTTAGAAACAAATGACGTTTTGGTTAATCATAAACAAAGAAATAATATTCAACAGATATGTATTTGGGTACAAAGTAATCTGAGTTTATGAAAATTATCCTGAACCTGAACGTACCATTTTCTTTATCTAAAATTACAAAAAAATCACAATGCGGAGTATCTAAATCGTCTGATGCGTCAAAGTATTTTACTGTGTTATCGTCCTACTTAGTTTTAACTTTAACATAATCGTTTGTTATAGTTTTCTTTGATCAAGCCTCCATAAAAATTTAATTGTTCTTCATTTGAACACCACAAACTAAAGTTAACTGAACACAACAACGCTACAATACGACCAACATGGCGTAGTGGTGTGTGTTGAAATAGCTAGTATACTGCAGCTGTACAGTTGTTCTCAACCAGTCAGGAGTAGGCATATAGAACACAGAGGGGTGTTACGTTTATACGAGAGGGTGTACCTCTAACACATAATTGGTAAGTATTAGACAAATTCAGTACATCTTATTATAGTCTGTTTCGAAATGAAAGAGAGTAGATAATTCGATAATTTTTTATCTGTATTATTATCGAAAATATCGATATTATCAATAAATAACACTACTATCAGATGTGTCAAACACGTGATAATTGTCAAGGAGACGTCAAGTATACTTCATAACATTATTTTTCACACTCAAATCGCGCCATCTACTGGTAATGTTCTCTATAGTATACAAACCCCAGCAACGAACTTGAATCTGGCAACTTTTACCCTAAGGCTGAATGTGGAGTGAGTGCGTCTGTCAGTTTGTTATAATATCGATATTATCGATAATATCGATTTTATCGATATATTATTATTATTATTATTTCAGTACCCATTATTTTGTATTCTAAATTTCTGCGTTTAATATGTTATAGATTGTTTTTTTATTCTTATTTTTGTCACTATCTCACTAAAGATACATCCACTGTAAAAAAGTGGTTCGATAGACACTATGGTGTGTACCATAGCTTTTTTGTACGTTTTACGCAAAATATATTAAAATTACTATAATATAATAGTTTACTTAGAAGTAAATAATATAAAAACAGCATTTCAAAACATGAGGCTACTTTAAGCATCATAATCGGGTTAAGAGGGTTTTTAGTAATTCAAATAAAATGATTCAATATTATTATCAAAATATTTATTTTAATTTAATTAATAGACTTTTATTCCACAGAAAAATATATGTATTTTGAATATTAAAATTATGGTGAGTAAATGTAGTGTTGTATAAATGTACAATAAAGATAATAAAAAATTAGGTATATTAAAATTCATTCTCTGAATATTCCGATGAATTATCTTCGTCTCCTAGATTGATAACGATAGGTTCCTCAGTAACGTCAATTAAATTTGTCATTTTGGAACACTTTTCCACGATGTCCTCAACACTGTTGGAAGGATTTTGGTGTACACCCATTACTTGTTAGCATTAATGTTACCCGATAATTGCCTGAAACGAAATATTACCACGCCCATGGCCGGTTCTTATCTCGGGGTTTTATTACTCTCTTTCATTTCGAAACAGACTATAGTATTTTAATGAGATGTACTGAATTTGTCTAATACTTACCAATTATGTGTTAGAGGTACACCCTTTCGTATAAACGTAACACCCTTCTGTGTTCTATATGCCTACTCCTGACTGGTTGAGAACAACTGTACAGCTACAGTATATTAGCTTATTTCAACACACACCACTACGCCATGTTGGTCGTATAGCGTTGTTGTGTTCAGTTAACTGTAGTTTGCGGTGTTCAAATGAAGAACAATTAAATTTTTATGGAGGCTTGATCAAAGAAAACTATAACAAATATCGCTGACGATTATGTTAAAGCTAAAACTAAGTAGGACGATAACACTTAAAAATACTTTGACGCATCAGACGATTTAGATTACTCCGCTTTGTAATTTTTTTTGTAATTTTAGATAAAGAAAATGGTACGTTCAGGTCACTACAGTTAATTTTCATAAACTCATATTATGTTATTTCTTTGTTTATGATTAACCAAAACGTCATTTGTTTCTAAGTGCCATTAGAATATGTACTACTAATACTAATTTTATTAAATATTTTGTTAGAAAACTTGGTAGTTGTTCATTTGAACCGAATGATACATTTTTAATAAAATCATAAAAAGTTAAATATTTTTTCTTTTATTATTACTGTAATAGTATAATTCTGATAATAACATACTTATACTGATACGGAAGCTCACCAATAATACCTTTATTTAAATGTTTTATGTAACATTCTAGGCTATATTCTATTTGGTTTCAGATGCATTCTCGACTACTGCGAAAGCTCTAGAAAATGTTAAAATAAAGATATTAGAAAAATTGTAATTTTGAAAGCAAGCAGTACATAAATAACCAACTGAAGAGGTACGTGAGCTTCGATATCAGTACCTATTATACAATAAAATTAATATGTGAACATGTAAAGTATAATGATAAAAATAACACAGAAATGTGTAAAAAATACACATATCATCTGTTATATTAACATGGATTGTGTTAACTATCTAACGCACTATTTTATACAGAGAAATTAGTAAAAATATATATAGAATCCCTTGTAGACCTCGATAAACACAGTATTGTGTTAAAATATATAATTATTTTTTTACAGTGTACTTATACTCACTCAGATATAACTTTTTATTTATATAGTTAACTATTCCAGAACGATTCAAAATAATTGATCATTTCATTAATAAGAACTACTAAGTGATGGCAAGCTGATAATGCAATTTGGAGACTCATTTATAGGATCATTCAGCCTTTGATACACTGTAAAAAAAGTTGCTGTGTAAGCGAGAATTTCCAGTGTGTAATTTAGGATGTGTAAAAATTCCGGGATAATAGTTTTACACACTATGGCTTTTTTGTACGTTTTACACAAAATGTGTTAAAATTACTAGTAGCACACTGGTTGAGCACAACTACGCAGCTGCAACACACGTCACTACGCCATATTGGTCATGTAGCGGTGTTGTGTACAGTTACCTCTCGTTCACTGTGTTCAAATGGAGAATATTTAAATTTAAATTGAGATTTAATCAAGGAAAATGGTAACAAACTATAACAAATATTAGAGAAAGAAAATTATATGTTCAGATCACCACCAGTTAATATTCGTAAACTCCTATTATGTAGTGACTAAATATATCTTTGTTTGTTGTTTCATTGTTTATGATTTACTGGAACATTATTAGTCTCTTATTAGAATATGTACCTACTATTATACTGTTAATTTTAATACATACATATTTTGTTAGCAGACTTGGTTGTTGTTCATTTGAACAGAATTTTATTTTTTTAATAAAATCATAAAAAGCAAAATATCTTTTATTTTATAATTACACCATAATTCAGAAAATTCTTTATATTGATACGGAAGCTCACCTACCTTGTTAATTATGTTCCTGTTTGCTTTTCAAATTATAATTTTTAATACATATATTCTGCCGTTTAATAGAACATTTCAGGCTTTCTCTCTAGAAAATGTCAAGATAAAAGTATTTAAAAAATTATAATTATTAAAAATTATTTCTCTGGGCCTAAAAGGCCTGTAAACAGCTTTATATATATATATATATATATAAATTATTCCGAAAGTAAACATATCAATACCTATTATATAATAAAATTAACATGCTAATGTGTAAAGCCTACACCTCCAATGATACAAATAACACAGAAGTGTGAACAAGTTACACATGATATTTGTTATATTAACATAGTGGATTGTGTTAAGCCTTTAACACACTGCTAAATACAGAGAAATGTGCAAAGATATACAGAATTCCGTGTGGACCTCGATTAACACAGTATTGTGTTCTTTTGTGTTGAAATGTGTAATTATTTTTTTGCAGTGTTTCATTTTTGTCAATTTTTAATTATCTCTTGTATAATAGAAGCTAGATCAGTAGTCAAAAAAACTTTTTTGATAAAAAGACAATCATATATACGATTTCTAAAAATAGTCACATGGAAACTATTCTGGGAAGTTTTCTCTGTTCCTCTAAAACAATTTCGATTATTCCTGGACTTGGTATCCATGATTTATCTTGATAAAACCTTGTTAAGCGTCCGTAAAATTCGGTGATGGATTAAGATTCCTCTGAGAAAGGAGAAACCTTATCTGACCATATATTTTTTATATGTTGAATAATCTTTATTATAAACTTCGGAAAAGACGAACTCTGTAAAGCTTTTTGGGTTAATTGGAACCTCATAAGCAGATAATGCTTTATTATTCCGTTCTTAAACTTTACGAGTTCGAGAACCTCTTTCAATATTTAAATACTTATGCTGTAATCATAAATTTAGTTTCCAAATTTGGCACAAATTAGATTTAGGTACCTGTTTTTTAAAAAGAATTGAAATTATGATTCTTACTTTTTGGGCTTGTAGCATAAATAACTATTAGGTTTATTAGCGAAAATGTTGTCACAGAAATATTTAGAAAATAGTTTTATATTTGCCGCTTAAGCTGTTTTATTATTTAGCTGCCAAAAGGTTTTTGTGATAAATGTATAAAATATTTCATTTGCTGACAACAAAATAATAGTACTTGCCGCTATAATAAATAGCTATTTATGATATACGTGTTAAAAGTAAGATTTTATTTTGTGAGTGAAGATGATTAAAAAACGAACGTAGCGAGTTTTTTAACTTCACAAACAAAATAAAATCAATTTTAACACGTATATCATACACTATTTTTTCTACAAAACAATCGGAAGAACTTTAAACTCAATAAAAATAGGAAATCAAAAAATACCACACAGATCGCAATGTTTATGAACCAAAATTTTCGTAGCAACCAGTGCTGTTGTTAGTTACGGAAAAAACGCAAAAATATTGACTGCATTTTCTAGTAATATTATAAGTATAATGAATAATCTCGATAATGAGCGTAACGAATCCATCGCTGTTGAATTCGAAGAAGCCGCCAGTCGAGCAACATTGGAATTATTGCCGGCGAAATCAAAGGAACAGTACGAAATCGCTTATAGACGCTTTTCGGAATGGTGCAACATTAAAAAGGTCCCTGGGAAATGAAACGAAAGTGTTTTACTGGCATATTTTGAGGAAAAAGCCAAGATATGGAAATTGTCAACGATGTTAAAAAATAAAGCAAGATCAAGATATAAGCAAACATTATAAAATTATTGCTTTTTTAAAACGGAAGGGTGAAGGATATCAAGCAAAAAAGTCAAAAGTTTTGACGAAGGTGCATATCGACAAATTTCTCACAGAAGCAGAAGACGAAAAGTATCTGATGATGAAAGTCGCAGCAATAGTAGGTGTCTTCGGGGCGTGTCGCCGGGATGAATTGTGTCAGATGACCATCGACAATATCGAATATTTGAGCACTTCGGTTGTTGTGACCATTCCAGATACTAAAACGAAAGTGCCTCGGACTTTCAGTATTGTTGGTGAATTCTATTTAAACTTTTTTAGAAAGGATATGGCACTCCGGCCACCCAACGCTGACCATAGACGACTTTTTCTTAAATATATGAAGAATAAATATGTGAAGAATCCAGTCGGAATTAACATGTTTGGTAAAATGCCTGTCGACATTGCAGAGTTCTTGAATCTACCAAATCCTCAACTCTACACCGGACACTGTTTTCGTCGTTCATCGGCGACATTGTTAGCAGATTCTGGTGCAAATCTTACTACCATCAAGAGGCATGGAGGATGGAAATCTTCAACGGTAGCTGAAGGCTACATTGAAAATTCACTGGAACAGAAGAAGGAAATTGCGTGCCAAATACTTCCTACTGCTGCAACTACTAGCAAGACCACCAGTACTACCAGTAGTATTTCTACAGAAAATAAATGTGTCACATATGCTGACAGTAAAACCAACTTAAGTATGATGACTCCGCAGGGAATTACAATTTCAAATTGTTCTAATCTTACTATAAATGTTAATAGTAATAACTAGTTAAAATGTTGGTTTGTACTTATTTAAAATAAAAAGTTATTCATGTGTTTGTTAAAACGTTTTGTTAATTTTCAAAACAAAATTTAAATAAACTTTGATTTACTATACTATACTATACTTTTAACACGCGTGTCAAAAAATTACATTTTTAACATCAAAAATGACAATTAAAAAGCCCACTTTTAACAGTTTTGTAGAAAAACAAATTTGTATTTTGAAAACAATAATAAAACATAATTGTTTTATAACTTGAAAATTATGAAACTGTTTTGCTGGTTGAGTTTATATGTTTCCGTGATAGTCATTATTGGTTGAAGGCTGATTGTCACATTATAAGTTTAGGTTTCTTAGTTTTAGGACCATTTCTGAAGAAGAGAGCAATTATTTCAAAACGTCAGGAAACCTAGACTGACAATGTTGTAATCAATCCGCAAATTATTCAATCTTTGACAATACAGTATTAAGACCAAAAGATATTTACCACTCCATTAAAAAATGATGCCTCGTCATGCCTTTTTGCTATATTTCATATACACATCACTAATTTTAAAATATTACCTTTTTTAGATTTATTAACAAAGGTTAAAGTTCAGCAGAATCTTAAATGTCCATGCTGTATATTTATTATTCATAAAAAATGTTTTTGAACGATTTTTTAAATTTTAGGTCATATTCCGCAGAAGTTTGTTACTTGTCTTTACTAGGTAAGCCTTATCCACAGTTAAAAGTTAAATTTTTCTCATAAATGATTATATTAAACCACCAAAGAGAAGGAAATACGATTACAAAGCAAAAGACAAATTTGCATTAAAATTTCACCGAAGAAGAAATTGCTTTAAATTTTTTTATACGGATATTAGGCACGGTATTTCCGTAAATAAAAATGCCTGAGCTGAGATGAAGATGGACACAGATTTTTATTAAACGATTCACAAGAAGAGAGTCACGACAGGACAGGAATAAGAAACTTTATATCAAACTACAAAAGAACGACGTAATAACGGTTTAATCTAAAGGTACGACGGATGCTTATTCGCTTGGTTGAAAATCAATCAAACAAAATGCAGTCTACGTGATACGATACATTTAACTATCACATGTCTAGCTTGCACCCTCGTCTTCTTTCCTTTATATATTTTGAAATGTATTTCAAATTCTATATATATTTTTTTATCTAAAGTCAAACTGTATTTACTTACGCATCTTTTATAAAATAATCATTTTCGCAAGAATAATGCAAATTAAATATTATAGATAAAATATTTTCAAAATACCTCTAATACTAACTTTTTATGTTGTATCTAGCGACCTTTCATAAATTATTGATGTTGTTTCTTGCCGAAACGTAGGCAATATGTAAAAAATTGGTTTTTTTCTACTTGATATTGACCTATCACCAGACCAAGAAACAACATCAATACTAACTTTTTAACTTTAGTAGGGGAACTTTTATTTTTACCTTCGGTTCAGAGGATAAGATTCTAAATAGAAACAAACAGGTGGAAGAAATAGTATACTAAATTAAAAAAATAAAGGAAATATTTAAAAAAAGACAAAAAACAATCGGAAATTTCAGTTTAAAGTTATCACTATTAATATTACAAAAAGGTAGATATTAATAATGTAAATGCACTCAGTAACATAATAAACTGAAGGTAATTAAATTATTCTACAAAACTGTTAAATGTGGGCTATTAATTGTCATTTTTGATGTTAAAAATGTCATTTTTTGACACGCGTGTTAAAAGTAAGTTACTTTTAACACTAGTGTTAAAAGTAAATCAAAGTTTATTTAAATTTTGTTTTGAAAATTAATAAAACGTTTTAACAAACATATGAACAACTTTTTATTTTAAATAACCACAAACCAACATTTTAACTAGTTATTACTATTAACATTTATAGTAGAATTAGAACAATTTGAAATTGTAATTCCCTGCGGGGTCATCATACTTAAGTTGGTTTTACTGTCAAAATGTGTGACACATCTATTTTCTGTAGAAATACTACTGATAGTACTGGTGGTCTTGCTAGTAGTTGCAGCAGTAGGAAGTATTTGGCACGCAATTTCCTTCTTCTGTTCCAGTGAATTTTCAATGTAGCCTTCAGCTACCGTCGAAGATTTCCATCCTCCATGTCTTTTGATGGTAGTAAGATTTGCACCAGAATCTGCTAACAATGTCGCCGATGAACGACGAAAACAGTGTCCGGTGTAGAGTTGAGGATTTGGTAGATTCATGAACTCTGAATGTCGGCAGGTATTTTACCAAACATGTTAATTCCGACTGGATTCTTCACACATTTATTATTCATATATTTAAGAAAAAGTCGTCTATGGTCAGCGTTGGGTGACCGGAGTGCCATATACTTTCTAAAAAAAATTAAATAGAATTTACGAACAACACTGAAAGTCCGAGGCACTTTCGTTTTAGTATTTGGTATGGTCACAACAACCGAAGTGCCCAAATATTAGATATTGTAGATGGTCATCTTACACAATTCCTCCCGGCGACACGCCCCGAAAACACCCACTATTGCTGCGACTTTCATCATCAGATACTTTTCGTCTTCTGCTTCTGTGAGAAATTTGTCGATATGCGTCTTCGTCAAAACTATTGACTTTTTTGCTTGATATCCTTCACCCTTCCGTTTTAATAAATCAATAAGTTTATAATGTTTACTTATATCTTGATCTTGCTTTATTTCTAACATAGTGTGATCATGGAATAATTTGACCACAGCGTTGACGATTTCCATATCTTGGCTTTTTCCTCAAAATATGCCAATAAAACACTTTCGTTACATTTCCCAGGGACCTTTTTAATGTTGCACCATTCCGAAAAGCGTCTATAAGCGATTTCGTACTGTTCCTTTGATATCCCCGGCAATAATTCCAATGTTGCTCAACTGGCGGCTTCTTCGATTTCAGCAGGGATGGATTCGTTACGCTCATTATCGAGATTATTCATTATACTTATAATATTACTAGAAAATGCTGTCAATATTTTTGCGTTTTTTCCGTAACTAACAACAGCACTGGTTGCTACGAAAATTTTGGTTCATAAACATTGCGATCTGTGTGGTATTTTTTGATTTCTTATTTTTATTGAGTTTAAAGTTCTTCCGATTGTTTTGTAAAAAAAATAGTGTATGATATACATGTTCGTGAAGTTAAAAATCTCGCTACGCTCGTTTTTTAATCATCTTCACTCACAAAATAAAATCTACTGAAATCTAATTGGTAAGACTACATCCACAATCCACACACATTACTTACTCTTATCATCTCATAATATACATTGTGGTCCACCACAAACTTTTAGAACCTTTGACCGAGCATGTCAATTTGATATTAAGCACTTGCATATTTCCTGAGATTTTTAGGTCTTCTAAGGTGATTCCTATATTTAAAAGGGGAGACTATAATTGACAATTACCATTCAATAAATATTGTTCTGTCTTCGGTAAAACATAAAAAAATATAAAAATAGGTATTTGTTTAACTAGGCAGTAATGGACAAAAGTTATTACCGAGGCTGTTATTTAATAGACGAGCAGCAGTAGTCAAGGCATTAAATCTACTTTACTGCCAAGTTAAACAAATAAAAAATTTTTTCGCCGATTAATTTTAATTTTATCATAATTGCAAACAAAGTTATTTATTTTATATTATTAAAACTGTGTGATACTTCTATCATGATTAATACCAATTTTATCAGGTCATCTGTGGTTGCTATGAGGCGAGCGTTATTAAGTAAATAACATACACAGCAATCGCTATATTGTTCCTGTTTAAGTCCATGAAGATAACTATTTATTATCTGAGATGGAAGAATTCACATTAATTCCACCAGAAATGTTTGAATTAGCAAATCAAATAGAATGTAATTTATCACCAGAAAATCGAAGAACATATATCAGCAAACATATACAAAATTTCATGATTTTGATTACCGGGCTGAGAATAGCATGGCCAATATATTATGTGATACTCAGATCTACTTTTAATGTCTGCAACAACATCGATATTAGAAAGTGTCAAAAATTCAAAGCATACCTGGAAACGGCAATCGGATGGATGTTGTGCTATAGTCGCGGCAAGAATTCAGACGGCTGACGTTACACAATTGTTTTTATTGTCAACATAATTTTTGATATTTGGTCGCGTTAAAAACAATTATTTTTTGCAATTTAGTGCAATATATAGTGCAAACATTTAATGTAGTATATAGTTTTTCAGTTGCAGTTTCTTAAATATTTTGATGAAAATATAATGAATTATTCATTTGTTCGTATGACGTAAGTCTGAATTCTTGCCGCGACTATAAACAATCACACGCTTTAGAAGATGAATAAATTTCAAAATGTCTAATTAAGGCTTATAAATAAACAGAATATTAATTCGTCTTCAAAATCTTGCAATATTGAAATTAGCACCACTTTAATTAATAACAACTTATCGTGTATTTTAAAAACGTTTTCCATAGTAACAACTTTTTAATTCTTTGCTACGTATGTGTCATTTTGATGTTTGAAAAGGGCAAGAAGCTTTTTATATTGTGATATTTTCATTTATTTGCATAGTATTTTTCAACATGGAATGTGCAGAATATAAACTGGATGCCTTAAGAAATTTTGCCTAAAATAACGAAAAACATTGTATGAAAAACACTAAAATATGTATAAAAAATAACTTACCCTCTTAAAGAAATGCTAGCATTACACTCTCATCACTTCTTAGTGCGTTTTTTACTTACAAAATATTTCATAAACCTTCTCGTATTTTTCCATGAATTTTGAAGTAAGTCCAAAGATGCTTCTGGAGCAGCATTTAGAATGTCTTCAGAACAATTTTCTAAATTATTTTCGGTAGCAAGACTTATTTTTATAATTAATATATAAACTTTGACTTCAATTCGACTCACAAAAATGAAATTTAACTTTTATTATACAAATAAACAAAGCTGTGTCAGGTTACTTGGTTATGGAAATCCTACACAAGTACCTACTACGTTTTTTTTTAATTTCTTACTTTGTAATGTTTTTATATCTATCATTATTTACTTATAATTACTGCCTATAGTCGCCGCAAGAATTAAAACATCTTACGTCACAGCTGACGTTATGCAATTGTTTTTATTGTCAACATAATTTTCGATAATTGGTTACATTAGTGCAATATACAGGGTGACCGGAAATGATGAGTAAAACATTCAGGGGATAATTTTAGACCGAATATAAATGCTACCTATTTCTACGACTTTTTTCCAAAACTAGAGTGTTAAAGTTAAAATTTTATTTTCGATATTTGTAAATAACTTCTTAAGAAATCCAAATATTTACATAAAATATGTAAATCAGGGGTTTTTGCAGACGAGAAATTTTAATTTTGACATCACTAGTAGAGGGCGCCACTTATGGCACATCATGTTTCTACTATTGAAACAATCGATTCTCCTACCTGGTATATCTGAAAAAGGTATACCTTATTTAAGTCGTTAGGAGTAACAGTTTTCGAAATAATCTTATTTGAATTGATTTGATTGAATTGCACCGATTGAAAGCTGTTATCGTTTCAATTAAAGTAAAGTGCCTTTTCTACTGAAAATACAGCAAAATGTTACTTGAAAAAGTTGTTTAGAACGGTAAATTATGGAGATGTGCAAAATTTTAAAAAAGTCAGCCTGCTGATAAAATTTTTGTTTCATCAACCCTCGCCGATCTTCATAAAATTTTGCACTTCACCATAATTTACGACTCTGAACAACTTTTTCAAGTAACATTTTGCTGTATTGTCATCAAAAAAGGCACTTTACCTCAAACCAAAACAGTTTTTACTCGATTCACTGAGCATTTCAAATAGGATTATTTCAAAAATGACTGCGCCTACCTACTTCAGCAAGGTATACCTTTTTCAAATAAAATAGGTAGGAGAATCGATTGTTTCGATAGTCAGATTCCATACATTAGCAAAAAAGTTCTTCGATTTAAAAGAAACATGGTGTGCCACAAATGGCGCCCTCTACTAGTGACGTCAAAATTAGAAACATATTTGAATTTCTGGTCCGCAGAAACCCCCGATTTACAAATTTTATGTAAATATTTGGATTTCTTAAGAAGTTATTTACAAAGATCAGTTTTAGAAAAAAAGTTATAGAAAGAGGTAGCATTTATTTTCGGTCTAGAATTATCCCCTCAATTTTTTGCTCATCATTTCCGGACACCCTGTACAATGCAGACATTTAGTGTAGTATATAGATTTATTACTTAAATATTTTGATGAAAATATAATTAATTATTAATGAATGTCCGTATGACCTAAGTCATCTGAATTTTTGCCGCGACTATAAAACAAAATGCGAAAAAATAGTATAAACAAATCTCGTAAGAAAAGCAGTTACTAAACTCATATTGCTTTTAAGTTCGCTTCGCTCGCTTGTACTCAAAAGCTATATTCGTTTAGTAAAACTTTGCCTTTCTAAACTTGTTGTTTAATATACCATTAGCCACGACCACTATATTAAGAAGGTTCAATATAACTCTGCTTTCCGTTTATTAAAGACCTTTTAACACACTAGTGGATTAGAATTCATAATACCACGCTTCGATTTTATAGCATTTTATTTAGAATTATTATTATAAACATTAACATTAATCTCAAGAACGGTCTAGCCGAGGGGTGGACAACTCCCGTAAATCCGTGTACATAGTCAGCTCAGATCAAATTAAATCTCTTTAAATTTTATTAAATCAATACAGTTGCCTTTAAATCAATTTAGATGTTTAAATCACTTTTAAAAGTGTTAAATCTATTAAATCCATATAAATCACTATAAATCCCCAAAAAATATTTATAAATCTATTAAATCGTGACTTAGATCTTTATAAATCCATAAACTTCTCTCCTTAATACACAATAGGCAATAGAAACATAAGCAAATCTAACGGATAGAGTGGAATACCTTCTTACAAAAAGTAGTATTTTCTATAGGTAAGTAAAGTGGTGAAATATTTTGTAATCTTTATTTAATTAAATATTAAGTAGACAAGGCACGATATACATAGTACGTATTGTAAAACGGCTCGATCTCGGACAGAGCGGGGGACTTCGGACAATGTGTTCTTGATCTAGGCAAACCTTTGTGGAGGGGATATTAATGTATATTCGAGGCAAGAATTCAGACGCACTATGATAGAAAATTGATTCAAAGTTATCTTAATAAATAAATATGCTTTATATTTTTTTTAAACACCAAATTATGGCCGAAGTCGCCGATATGGTTTATTCTTGCCAGTTGTTTTCTGGTTTCTGCACACAATCCATGACAAATCATTGACAGGCACGGATTTTTAAAGGAGGTGCAGAATGGACATATCTACAGTCTGCGACTTGTGGATTAAATACATTACTATATAACAAATGACCGATCACGAGGTAGTAGAGGGGTTCACTTAAAAAGAAAAAACAAATTTCTTTCAGTAAAAGTAGTAGCTCTTTTTCGGATGAAGTAACAGTGAAAATATTTCATTAGCTGACTCTAGGTCTGCTGAAGACTTTTCCGATTTGGAAGAAAACAAAAAAAAAAACAATACATTAAAGAAATATCGGAAAAACTCCAGCTAGAAGCAGAAAAATATTTTGCACCGGTTGGTTTATAGGGAGGATCATCGAATTAAGAGACAAAGTAAAAATAAAATTTTTGAAGCATGCTTTGAAAACTATATATGGCCGAAAAAGGAAGATATTGAAGACGTAGAGAAAGATTTTATTTTTTATACTTTCAACATTAATTTTAGCATGGATATTTTGTTGACATCGAAGAGGCATCAGCAAACCGTTTTTCCACACTGGAAAAGTAGGATAGTAGCGCCCCTTCTGTGATTGTTACTTCTAATATGCCCTTTTTTTCGCCAGTTATCGAATGCCACTAATTCCTTCTCGTACACACTTTTCCTTTTAGCTGGTAACCGACGTATCCAGCTAACAATTTCCTGTTCTATAAAAATTGTAAGAACGTTTCCAGAGCAAATTTTATAGAGCAACATTCTCAAAACGTTCTTACAACACTTATACCATAAAAATGGGCACCGTTCTATAGAACTTTTAAGCTATTCTGTAAGGTCTGCAGGAAATACTTATAGAATTGTTGGAAAAACGTTCTCATAGGTCTTAAAGAATTGTTATAATACAGTTACAATGCAATCTCATTTTATACCACTTCATTATACAATTTTTGTGTTGCGTGGTGTTCTACTTAGAGAACTTTAAAATCGTTTAATTGTATCTTTTAAAAATAATATGTTTCTGCATCGCACATATTAGAAATAATATGGATGAGCCAATAAGAAGATAGAAGATGACCTAATCAGCCTGCATAAGAGTACTCGCATCATTATGAATTGCTTTGTTGGTTTGTCCATCAGGGAGCAGTACATATTAATGCGGAAAAAGTTTTATCGTGAAATGTGTAGTACATAACGGTAACTTTTGACGCGTCCTCCTTATATTTCCTATGATACTGGAAATTTAATAAAAAAAAAATATTTTCTAAATTGATGAATTTAACAACCAACTGTATATAAAATAGTCAGAAAGTAAGTATATCCATATTATTGATGTCATTTCACCTATTTATATTCTATATATTTTTAATTAAGATTTGTTTTCTTTCTTTACAATATGGCGACAGAAAGAAGGGCTTTATCTTGTACTTCCAAAGGATTCTCACTAATATGACATTTTTGTGTCGTTTGCGATGACTATAGAGCAAATATGCTTCGTAAGCAGCTACTATAACAGATATATGCCACTTAATATCCACAGTGTTGTTATATTTTATTGTCGTAATATCAATTATTTCAATCTTATTTAATTAAGCTAATAAAATTCTTTAACTTCAACATCTAGAAGTGTAAATGAATAAGGTTTGGAATGGTCTAAATTAAATATGTTACTAAATTTCTATAAGGAAATCAGTTTCTATTAGTAATCAAATAAATCTTATCTATCGTAATGGAATTTTCCTTCTGCAAGCAGATAATAATTTCTACCAGTCACGACTATGCTATACAAATTTCCCCATTATACTTTGATCAAAATATTTCGCACTTTTATAGGCAGGTCTCGTCAGACGAGAGTATGGGAGACCTACATATGTATATAAATGTTAGTTCTATAGCGTTTTTTATGGAACAAAAAGACTTTTGTTACGTATCTACTCTATAATGATTTTATAACAACTGTATTATTATTCTCTATAACTGCTTTAAAGAGCTTTTTCTCTTAAGTTCGACAGCAGCATCCATATTTGTAATTAGTTTTCCGCAGCAGAATTGTAACTTAACAACGCCTTACACAATAGTTTTATATGAAACTATAAGCGACATTACAGAATAATTTTATAAGAATGTCACAGGAGATGGTATAATTCTATAAAGCACTATTTTGCATCGGTTTTACAGCAATTTGATTCTATAAGCACCGTTGCTGTAAAATTGTGTTATTGTACACACTTATAGGACTACATTAGCAGTTATCTTATAAATGTTCTATAAATTATGCTCTAAGAACGTTCTTGCAACACATTTATAAAACAATTCAGTTTCTGAAGGCAAAATAGTCTCATGTGCCACATTAATGCAATCATTTAGTATTCTAAATACAACTATAAAATATTAACAGAATATAAAGCTCCTGTTACTCTAAATTTATAGAACTGCTTTGCTAGCTGGGTAATGTTGCTCCTTGAGCTTCCTGCTGGATTTCAGCCGGAATGAAGAAATTCTCAGCATTCTCACTCATATTTTGTATCGACATTGCAATTTTTTCTCTCTTGTTGACAAATAAACGACACAGAAACGATTCCAAGACTTTCTAGTATTCAGTTGACCAATATTCCTGATAAATTTGACGTTTTCCAAAACCATAATTTTGCACCTGCTCGAGCACGGCTTTCAGTCTTCTAATTCGCTATGGTCGTGGATGAAACGTTGAATTACATTCGGAAAATTAACCAGCCACGAGAAAAAGTGGACACTCGAGGTGCAGCTGACCGTTACAATTTTTGTAATTGTCTTATATAATTAATAATTATTTTGGCATTGTACTTTATCCTATAACTTTTTTTAGTAACCGTTTTAAGGCAACTCAGAAAATTCCTTCCTTCCTTACAAATATGTTTGCTTAAAGTAAGATTTCCTCCACTTTCTGTTGTTTAACCATGACATAATAATTTAGAAACACCTGTGTAATTAGTTCGTAAATACTGAGATACATCTTTTATTAATGGTGAGTTACAAATAATTAATATAATACTTAAAGAAGTTGTCGGTGTATTTTTCACAAAACAATTTCAACAGATGTGAGAGGCACGTCACTGGTGTTGCTACGAAATTTTAATTTAAGTTTCTCCAACTTATAGTTCATAAATGATAGGTACATGTGGTCACACATTTATTCTTAGAATAATCTATAAAAGCGACATCATATATATAAAACTGTTAGTTCCAAACTTTATTATTTAATTATTATGTTCTTTACACCTACAGTCATGACAATCCAAATTTGTCAATTGTGTAAATAATTTCGAGTACAAGATCCATCCTACAATTCAATTAAAAATGTATATATTATACCAATAATTTATATATTTCTGTTGTTTTACTAGATAAAACACCATGTTTATCGTAGTTTCTATTAATTTACATGGATTCAAGAAAAAAATATATATATGACTTATTATGTTACCGCTTAAGTAACCGCAAGCGACGTGGGTAGATACAGTTAGATTTGGATTTAGTGAACGATTCATTTAGATAGAGTTGGCATTTATAGCTATTTTAAGAACACGGAAGTAAGAAATGGCTATAACCTATGTAATTATTGTCCATGAGATGTAGTAGCAACGTTTTTAAATAACCTTTTTAGATTCATAATATCTAGAAAACGAAGAGACTAATCAGAGGTTTCTAAAATAATTTTAGTTAAATACTGAATATCATAACGGTTCATATGCAATATACTAGTATCTCGATTCAGTAAAATGCAAGCACTACTATACGGGGTGATCGTTATTATGCACAGTACCAACAATAGCTGCTATGTAATTTTATATAGGTATATAAAAATAATCAAATACATTTTCGAGAGTGAGTCATAATTAGGTATATAGATATAAAAATTTTATTAAACCTTCTTCTGGTCGAAAGGAAGCAATCATTTTTGGAATGCTTCCAAAAGCTCCAACAGGCTGGGAGGTGCATTTTTCTTGCCTGCATAATACAAAAAAACCTCCTTGAACTTTAAAAATGCAGTTAGTTTAGTAGTGCAGATGGTTTCTGGAAGCGTTTCCGGCAAAATAAACCAAAAAGATATTCTCAGGCACTACCTTTATCTTGATAGCTTTGCACTAATTTACAAATTTTATTGATACTAACATAAGAAAACTTGACTCGTAATCTTAATATCTAACAAATACTTTTTTATGTTCATAGAAAATACACCAACTTCTTGTGGCGCCGTTTGACACTTTTTACCAAATATAGTTTTTTGGCTGATGCCTCGTTTGATAACTTTAACATCTTATGTTGTAATATGAATCATTGCAATACTTATATTGTTAATAACTACTATCGTATCCAACGATATTTTCAAGTTGTTCTATGGTAGTGTGCATCTTCTTCTTTTTCCAGCAACATGGGTGATGGAAAACTAGTCATGGTCACGGTTATGTGGTAATCAGCCTTAAGTCTGTTATCAAGTGCTGCATGTCATATGGTGTATACTTCAGAAAAATAGTTGCTATATTTATAGGGTAGAAAATACATCACTTCCGCTAGACGCAAAAAGGTTTAACCTACACAATTATATTAAAATCATTTCAATCGGGTCAAACCTATGTCCAGTGACCGCTATCGAACATTTATTATGTTTAGAAAATTTATACCTTCTTCTACAGTTTCTTACCAGCAAATCAAATGGACACTATTGCTAACATTTGTATGTAACTGTATATTTTGATTATTGGATTAAACATTTGATGAAGACAGAAAAAAGATTTTGAAAACAGAAAAATTGCTGTAAAAATTGCTGAAGAATTACAAAAATAAGACATAATTTTCGAACATTCAAATTACAGTAAGTGTAGTAAATAATGATGTTCAATGGTTTTTTTAGAGTATATTGTTATTTTTTAATTTTGATATTTTGACATCAAAGCCTACTTTCGCGTTTGCACTTGATTTTCTAATTAAAATATTATTCATTATCTCTAGTTTTTCGCAAAAAGTTGAAAGGCAAACTTTTATTTGATTTTTAATACTTAATCCAATAAAAGTATATAGGATGATCTATCTAATACACTCTATTGTAAATATATAAATGTGATACCGAGTTTTTTTTCTATTTTGACTATCGTAACAGCATAAAAAATAATACAACTTTCCAAATTTAACCGACATCGTATCTCCAATAACAAATATGTTTTTGCTTTAGAGAATATTATATATTTTATATTAACAACTGCTAATTAAACTAAAACTTAAACTGTCAATATTATTGACATTTTTAGAAAGAATTATTAAAATTCTTTCTGTACATTTTTGTGCAGTGGATTGGATAATAATCTCTGACGATACCATTAATTCCAGACAGCGTAAAATGTATTAAAAATAAATAGTTCAAAGTTTAGATTATTACATTTAAACGATATTCAAAACTTGTTTGAAATTACAGAAGCGTAAGGCCGTATTTCTTTCATGTAACATAAAACGATGGGACGTACGAATTACTTCCCAAATTTAAACAATTAGGTGCGTATTATTGGCCCTATGCATTATCACAAATGCGCAGTTAAGGAAATTTATGTATACTGACAGAGTTTTAGGGAATATCCCCTTAAAGTTGAATTTGCGTGAGAAAATAAGAGAACCGTGTTCTTCAAAACAATAAAAATACTCTCAGGTTCCATAAAGCAAGAATTTCAATAAAAATCAATTTCATTAAAACTTTCAATAAAGAGACTATTTAACTAACAGAATCCAGCATGTAATGTATCGTGGTTTTAAGTAACTTGAAGATTGCGTCCTCAGGGGTTCCTCAAGGCTCGGTTTAAATGACCTAAAAATATTTTGGAAAATATCCGATATTAATGACGGTCTCTTGCTTCAGCAGAATTTAGATTCCATTTGCGATTGATGTACAGTAAACAAATTTTATTTTAAAATCCTGTTAAGTGTAACAGTGTGTCATTTACTAATAAGTAGCATGTTATCGAATTTAATTATCATATTAATAATCATTTCCTAGTCAAAACACGAACTTTTAGAGTTCTTTGGTATCCAAACTATTTAATATACGTATATTGATAGATTAGAGTGAGTTCAACTTTTTTTTTATATTTTTATCTTTTAGAATTGACGGAATTTATTGGCAAACTGTCATTTCCTAAAGTCAGTTTTTACAGATCTCTCTGTTCTTCTTTAGAATACAAACGTAGCATTGCTTATAGTCGAGGCAATGAAGCACTCAACCTCCGAATTCTTTGCACTAAGATGGATCGGAATGCGGTTTTTTGCATTCGCTTCCAAACATTTTTTGTAAAAAATGTATCTACTTTGTATCTTATACAAATCGGAAATTGCATTGCTGCAGCCAAAAATGCATTCAAAAAATTCATTTTGAGACGGCTTGTGGAAGATTTAATAACTTTATAAATGATAGTCAGAACTGGCCCAAATCGGGTTCCCGGGGGTTTTCGAGGTCGCTGATCACGATTATGATGTTCAAATTTACCCACAGTCGACCTGGAGCCAGGAACGTCGATGAATGTCATCTCCGTGAGACTCTCCCAAAATTCACGCGGAGAAAGAAAGAAACTTGGCGCCGGGGGTTTTTTGGGTCGCTGAATTCAAATATAGCATCGGCAACGGAGCACGGGAACTTGGACGTGGACGTCATCTCCGAGAGTGTTCCTGACAAGATTGCTAAAAACAACCCGAAAATCATTGTGGAGGCGTTTTTTGGGATGCTTAATCCAAATTTCACGTCGAAAACGATCCCCCGAACACTTTGTGCACCGGAACCTGGGCCTGAACATCGTCTCCAAGGGTTTTCCAGACACGATCGCTAAAGACAAACCGAAAATCGTTATGGGGCGCTGAATCCAAATTTCATCTCGAAAACATAGCTCCGGACACCTGGTACACCGGAACCTCGGACTGAACGTCGTCTCCGAGGGTTTTCCAGACATGATCGCAAAAAACTAACCGAAAATCATCTCAAATCTTGACACATTCATTGATGTGTAGCTCTCGCCAGGGGCTCTCGAAAAAGTTGATCGGGTCCTGTAAAATTCGAGAATGAACAGACTAGCGATGTGTTACTTGATGGAGTATTTAATATTTAGTTACGTATTTAAAAATTGAAGTTATTAATTAAGGTAAAATAATCGTGATCAACGACTTCGAAAACCCCCGGGAACCCGATTTGGGCCAGTTCTGACTCTTATCTTCCAAAAGCCGTCTTAAAAAATGCATTTTTTGCTGCAGCAATGCAATTCCCGGTTTATATAAGATACAAAGTAGATACATTTTTTACAAAAATTTTTTGGAAGCGAATGCAGAAATCACATTCCGATCGGTCTTAGTGCAAAAAATTCCGAACTTTTGGCTTTTTTAGTGCTATTACTATTACTTAGTATTTTGATTTAAATTATTAAATAACCTGACTGATTGTGGTGATTTATTAAATAGTAAATAGTTAATAATTGCTGTCACCAAAGCAGTCCCAAAACACTTACTTTGCCCAGAACTAACATTAAGAAGTTGATGTGCAATACTTATTAAGACAGTTTAAAGTAATCGGTTAATAGGTACACTCGGTGATTCACAAGGTATATTAAAAAATTTGGGATTAGATGATGATGATGATGATGTAATATTTTCAACCTTTACATCGCTGGGCGACTGTAGCCTCTAGTGTCATCGGAATGTAGAGATTTCCAATACTGAAATCCGATTATAGTATTTACGATAGTGTTTACATTAGTTTTTCAAGTGTCAAAAATGGCTTACGTGTATAACAACAGTAGAGTTGTTAGATATCGTTATAATTTATGGTGAAGTAAGACGAAATGTTTTAGCAGTTTCTCGTCCGTACGCAGAACGATTTCCCGGAGGACATATATCAAATGCAGCTACTCTTACTGTGGTAGTGCAATGCGGGCGTGACACGAGAAATTTGTAACCGCATCGTGGATGACACGGAGGTCCAGGGCGTCAACGGCGTATTGCAGCGGCTGAGGAACGCATTTTAGAGATTGTTGAAGGAAGCCCCGCATAAGTACAAAAAGTACAAAGCAAATTACTCAACAAGTACAAGGAATGCCCAATCGACTGTGTGGCGCATCATATAGGATAAACTCTAATACCAAGGGATCCATTACGAATTAAATTTTGTGAATGGTTGCTGCAACAAAATGCTCAAAATTCCAAATTCTCAGCTGGCGTGAAGAAGGTTAGGAGTTATTTTTACAAGGAATGTGTTGTATAACATTCATAATATACTCATGTTTAGGATTTTGAAAATCCGCACGCTATTCAATGGGATCATTTCCAACAAAGCTTTTCATTAAATGTTTGGACAGGGATCGTCGATGATCATATTATCAAAATGAATGGATGGAGATTCAGAATCTGGAGATTCTTCGAAATGATTTGCTTAACTTCTGGAAGATGTGCCCTTCGCTGTCAAACTCCGAATTTGATTCTTACACGATAGTGCCTCCCCCCCTCATTTTCGGTTTGGGGTATTTTAATGAAGTTCAAGAGGTACGATGTATTCGACGAGGAGGACCGGTACCATGGCACCCATGATTTCCTAACTTAAATCCTTTGGACTTGTTTTTGCGGGGATCAAATCTAAACTTAATAATTCTAATTTGGAAACATGTTACACAAACTTAAAAAAACAATATAAATCAAAAATTTATAATACTAAAAAAATTATCGTAATAAACTTGACAGTAAAGCAACAACTGAAAAGCAAAAATATGTATGGAAATTAACAAAAGAAAAAATGGGTAAAACAAAAGAGAATGAAACAATTTCTCTTTTAATCAATAAGATCACTAATGATATTTATGCTATAACAGATGCCTTTGCGAATTATTTCAGTACAACAAGTAAGTTGGCCATTCAGAATAATTTTGGTAAAAATATCTCCCGTAATTGTACCTTAACGACATTAAATACATATTTTTCTATTATGTTCATAGCAATGATGTTGTAAATATAATTAATAATTTGAAAAACACAAATTCTGTGGGCATTAACTGTATTTCTACCAAGATTATCAAAATCATTTGTAATCAGATTGCTTCATCTCTGGCTCATATCATATATCTATCTGTAGAATGTGGCAGGTTTCCTGACAAGCTAAAAGTTGGTGTTGTTACACCTATATTTAAAAAGAATGATGCTTTATTAACAGAAAATTACAGAGTTATTACAGTTCCAACTATCCTAAGTAAAATCATTGAGGGTAATGTACAATAATATGTACTCATATTCAAACAAATATAATATTTTATCCAAATGTCATAATCGCTTTTGTCCAAATAAATCAACAGAAACTGCTTGTTATGATTTTACAGAATTTATACATAAACATCATGATAAAGCTAAATACGTTGGTGCATTATTTTTTGATCTGTCGAAGGCCTTTGATACTCTAAATATTAATTTTATGTCAGAAAAGTTGTCAGCAGTGGGCTTTAGGGATAATGTTTTATCGTGGGTAACATCATATCTGCCATATAGAAAAATGTATGTAAAAGTAAATAATAATATGTCAGCTGTTCAAGAGATTGACCTAGGAGTTCCGCAAGGGTCCACTAATTTTTTAAATTTTCATGAATGACCTACCCTCCTATCCTAATACTGAATGTACTGTAATGTATACAGATGATGTCACTCTAGCAACACATAGTAACAACCCTGAGCAGCTGCAGGATTCTTTGAATATATTGGCTTACCAATTTACTGAATGGTGCAATAAAAACTGTCAGAAAAAACAATATGCATGCGATTTTGCTCCCGTAGAAAAATCGAAAAACTAGGTACGGTAACTTACTGAAAATTCCGAATCACACTTCAAGTTTATATGAAAAGTCGCATTGTTACATGGGCATAAAACTAATGAACGTATTACCACAAAATATTAAAGAGGAAACAAATCTAAATTCTCTTAAAACTAAACTTAAGACCTACCTTGTTAGTAAATGTTTATATAAAGTTTCAGACATATTTTGTCTAACACAGTATAAACTATTCTTTAGATTTTTCTTGTGTTATACTTCACGTAAATTATTGTATCCCTACCCATAATAATAAGTTTTATATTATTTTCATTATACACTATCTGTTTGTATGTTTATAAGTATGTTTGTATTTTACACTTTTACTTGTAACAAATGTTTGCAATGACTTATCCAATGTCAATTATTTTGATCTTAATGGATTAATAAATTATTATTATTAGGTATTATTATTATTATTATTTAAAAAATCATCGGTGTATGACAGCGAAGTGCCTACACTAGTAATGATTTACGCGAATATCATAGCTGCTGCTGCCAATTACTTACGAATTCAAAACGTACAAGAACTAGAAACATTTGTGTTAATACGTAGAAACGGGGTACGATGTGCCTAAATGTGTTTACACGTCGGTGGATAAAATTTTGAACAGTTATAACATCAGGTCTGTCATATTATTTTATTAATTAAAACCACAAAATAATTTAATTAATTAATAATAACAAAACAGGCAAAAGCAGTTGAATCTGCTGATATAAAATAAATGTTATAAAATTTTATTTATTTCTTTCCTTGGGAAATCCTTTAAATTTTTTGTCGGTTTATTTCATGAAATAAACTCATTTTGCCACTGTGCCGGTAGCCGACTGACTGATTTGTCTTGCGCAACGTCAGGTTTTACAGTGGACCAATTTCCAGTGCCTTGCATAAGTGTATTTTTAAATGATTTTTAATTTACAAAATTGTTTTTGTAGAAAACATGAAAACATTTTTTTTGATAATTTCTGAATCACCCTGTATTTCAGTGTTGACTTACAAACTTGAGGCTTTATGATGCTTTTTTAATCTGCTGCTATTTCTAGTGTTAATTATGTATTATAGTTTTCTGTTGCGCGTTTTATGTGTAGATATTACTCTTGTTTTCTTTTGTTTTGTGTCTTGCATCTGTTTAGTGCTTATTTTTTATTATTTCTTAGATATTGTTTATTTGTTTGTTTTGTATGTGATTCCCATTCTGTAATTGGGCATTCTGTTGAATGGTGTGAAATAAAATATTAATATTGTTACGTACCTTTTAAGTTTGTTAATAATGTTCCTGTTTACGTTAGAATTTATAATTTTTGTGATGCCTTTATTTTTACGTTTTCTGGAACATTCTCGGCTACATTCTATTTCATTCTCCGCCGAAAACTTTCAGAACCCTGAAAACCTATATAAGCGGATCGGTTTAACTGACACAGCTCAATTTATACTGAGCAGTCAAACGCGAATGACTGAAACGTCAATGTAAAAAATTTAACAGTCGCGAATTTGTTGAAGGATATTTCTTTTGTAATCAAGAGTGACAATAAAGTTTGTTTGTCAACGTGACGTGTTTCTACGCTAACCCAACATAGAGGTTACAATATTAAGCATGTATGACCAGATAAAACAAGAAATATTATGAACCGAAGATTTCTTAATAATTTTCTTAATCTACAGTGGCATCAGATTTTTTTATTACAAATCATACTCATTATTTCTTGTTATTGCTGCGTTTGTCAACCTAAAATATAATTGATTAAAGGTGAGGGTAAGACCACTTTATAATACGTTTCGTCGAACCGTAAAAGGATGAAAATATACGTCCGGAATTTGGGCTAAATTCGTTATGTATAATGAGATGAGATTTATTCCAATTTTCTGATTCCTCTTTTCATTCCTTTTACAATAGTACCTAACTTAACCTTTTTTACATTGAATGCTGAAAGGAATATATTTTTTCGATAGCTTTGAAACGGAGCCGTTGTTATCAAAAATAATTAAGAATATTAGGCCGGTGTCAAGTAGAAATGAAATTTATTTCATAGAACTTCAAATCGTTTTGGTTGATATAATTTCTTTATAACTCCTCTGAAATTAGTAAAGGGTATATTACTCAAAATTAATAGTAGGTGGTATATGTCATTTCATAATAACTGCTGCTCACATTAAAAGTTTAAGTAAAATTAACAAAAACTAGCAAGTGATGGAAATTAGAAGTAGAGTAGGTGGGATTTGAAGTTAATTAAAATTTCCTATTACCATAAATTATTACAAGGCGACGTGACTTTGCAGACGATGTTTTAATTTTGTGGAAAGATTAGTTATAGTGCAGAAGTACTAGTAACATAGAAGCAGATGAGACGGAAGTAATAGATGAGGTGGATGAAGGGACTGAATAAAAAAATTAGAGCTCTGATACTGAGTTAGCAATAGAAAATGCTAAAACACTCGTCAATACAATTATAACCATGACGCCTTCAACGACGACACGTAAAACAAATACGCCATCCCAAAGTAGTATTTCAAAAACTAAACCAATTGCAGCTTCTATTCACACTACAAGTAGGCGTTGTCCCACTCGTAAATGAAGAAAGTCGGACTCGACTCATGATGAGTTAATAGAGTTACTAAAGAAGAGAGAAGATAGAAGATATGAAAATTTTAATAGTAAATTTCAACACTTGTAAGCATCTAACGACAGTCTCATTAGCTCATTTTGTGAACATATTAAATTGGTGCTACAAATATTGCCACCTCCACTACTGGCACAAACCAAGAAACATATTTATAAGATTATCAGCAAGTATGAATTAGGCAGCCCAAAGTAATGTATAGTATAATTATAGTTATGTTGGTTCAAATAAAAATGTATCGATGAGTTCTTTTTAAGGTGTTAAGTGTTAAGTATATACAGAGATATACAGTATTGCTGCACAGTCAGAAAATCTATCATCACAACCAAAATTACACCTCAGTAAGGATATATAAGATTAACCCGTAGATTTTGATTCAGTATTATTAAAACTTTAAATTACAAGATCATTCTACATTTAATTTGTAAAAACTTACCTCAACGTAATAAAAACTTTTTCCTGTGAAGTTATTGTTTTCCTCAGAGTGTGCGATTTTAACTAGGAACAAAATCAAATAGATCATGATTTAGTTTGCAGTATTTTCGAAATATTTCTTCATCATATCTTAATTGCCTTTCAATGAGAATGTTCTGAGAATGTACACATTCGCGTGTACGAGATTTGTATAGATCCTTAATTGCCTTCTTCTGTTCACCAATAAGTGATGTAGAATTAAATCAGCATCATCTTGTGCCTTCTCCAGTAATAACTGGCAATATCTCAACGTTTTAGAACTCATTTTTCAATACACCTCTGGCAAAAGTCACAAAATAACTGAATGAATTAAAATCGTGTAGGTTGTAATCAAGTTGCAGCTCTCGGAAAGGGGGTAGAGATGCGACAAATTGTATTGATTGTCATACATTTCAGACTACAGAGATCTCTGCCACCCGTCAGTTTGTCTCAAACGCTGACGTGCAAGCAACGTTTGCATAGAGGTGGATTACAGTAAGTTATAAGTCAAAATCGAATCGTTGCGCCTATTAAATCATTAAACACATCTTGCAATAGCAATTTCTGTGTCTTTAAATTTTCTAAAGACATAAACAGGTAGGTAATCTATAAGTATACTGTAAGAATTATAGGATAATGGTGTCTACTATCGCCTATTAAGCTTATGGCAGTCAAACCTCTAACTTTCTGTATAATTAACCACTACTTTTTACTAAAGAATTTCTTATTACTTCTACAAAATTTTCAAAATTATTTGAGATTATCAGATGTCATCCTTGCCAATTACATTATTTACATAAAATTCCATAAAAATGGAATAGAAGGTAATATTCGAAACCGTCACAGAAAATAAAATGCGGCTTTTGTTAATCTTTAGCGGAGGCATGGAAAATCCTGTACACGATGTAGCTCGCCATTTACATTTTTAGCTCAAAAGTTGCGCAAAACACGAGGATGAAAAACTTCAATCCCCTTCCATAGTAACAGGGTTAATGACTGCAGTCATCTATTACGTATACAAATACGAACATTACCATGTTACAGGCTACCCGTCCTCTTCGACCGAGCATATTGCAATATGTTGCAGATGATTGAGTTTTCCACACTTTCACAACAACATATGCAAGGTAATGAAACTAGTTGTTTACAGTCAATCGATAGTTTCTGAACAAGAACCTATTATTTCATTTAAAATTATGAATTAATGAAGCTGATGGATGATGATGGATACTGGCTGAGATTTAAATCCAAAAGGAATTTATCTTTTTAAGAGCTTATAGCTTGTAAAGGTAGGAATCCTAGTTTCCAACTGCTTTATTATTACTAACTTAGATCTAATAGATACACATTATTTAGGTATCTGGCTATAGACAGTCACAGAATTACTGTGCACTTTCTCTGGCATTAACTAAGAATCTTTGATTTGCCCTTGCTCTTGTTGTTCTTGGGGCCGTCTATACAAGGTCTAATTTTAAGTGGAGGTCCCCTTTTGAGGGGTAATAATGCGTATTCTCTGAGAATACTAATCTGAAATTAGTTTTTTTTGAGTTGTAATTTATTTTTTAAATTGGCACTTTGCTCCTGATCAACGTCCGAGTTTCACTGTTGAATCGTGTTTATGGTGTTGTCAGTTGTTGTAATCTGTACTCAATTTTAAGTGGAGGTCCCCTTTTGAGGGGTAATAGTGCGTATTCTCTGAGAATACTGATCTGAAATTAGTTTTTTTCGAGTTGTAATTTATTTTTTAAATTGGCACTTTGCTCCTGACCAACGTCCGAGTTTCACTGTTGAATCGTGTTTGTGGTGTTGTTAGTTATTGTAATCTGTACTCAATTTTAAGTGGAGGTCCCCTTTTGAGGGGTAATAGTGCGTATTCTCTGAGAATACTAATCTGAAATTAGTTTTTTTCGAGTTGTAATTTATTTTTTAAATTGGCACTTTGCTCCTGACCAACGACCGAGTTTCACTGTTGAATCGTGTTTATGGTGTTGTCAGTTGTTGTAATCTGTACTCAATTTTAAGTGGAGGTCCCCTTTTGAGGGGTAATAGTGCGTATTCTCTGAGAATACTAATCTGAAATTAGTTTTTTTCGAGTTGTAATTTATTTTTTAAATTGGCACTTTGCTCCTGACCAACGTCCGAGTTTCACTGTTGAATCGTGTTTATGGTGTTGTCAGTTGTTGTAAACTGTAATCAATAAAAACTTTATAATAATTACAGACTGCTTTTGTATGATATTACGACTCTCCAAACATTTTAGTCAACCCGGATAATGCATGGATTGTTAAAACAATGCTGTAAAAATGTACTATAAAACTGCGTAAAAAATACAAATTTTTGACTAATGTATTAACTAATTATTATTAAATAAAAGTCTTGGTAGGTGGATAAGCAGAAGTTACTAATTATTGTCAATAAAGCTTACGCTTTTAAGTGTTACTTTTGTTGTTTTATAAAATACACACAAAATTAAAAATTTAAAAAATATATAGATTTGAAATATTCGCATACTTACGAATTTAAATAAACCTATTTGGTGTAATGCTCTATGCTGATAAATCTGTATGTTGCCTCTTCATAAAACTTGATATATTTTTTTGACATTTTTGTCAATTATTTAAGTCCAAAAAATCACTTGTGTTTAACAGATTTTTTTCACTAGAATTAACGTAAAACAAGTTTAATAAAATATACCTATCACTAATTAACATTCGATACCACATTAAATAGTATAATAAAATGACTGAAGAAGCAACCTCAACTAGAGCTAGTTTTTAGGCTATCACGGCCGGTGCTATCATTTGATACATAGTGATTTTCCCGATTATTATGCCGTGACTAAGGTAACTGGTAGCTGCCAGAAACAGAATTAAAGTGCACATCCCAAGCATTAGCAGAAATTATTTAATCTGCCCTGGTTGTTCTCGGGCAAGGGTTTGTGGAGACAGACCCGCTATCGGTATCTCTGGGTTCGCCCATATATTGTCTTCGACTCCTCTTATTGGTATTACGACTGATACGGTCGGAACCGTTCCTCGGATAATGGTGGTCTTCCGAGACGTCCCGTAGCCGCCTCTGTAACTGGTCACATCCCATACTTCCAAAAGTTTCGCCGATCTTCACTGTCATTCAATGGTGACAGTCGTAATACCAATAGTAAGAGTCGAACGCAATATATGATCAGACCCAGAGATACCGATAGCGGGTCTGTTCCCGCGGGCCCTAGCCCGAGAACAACCAGGGTAGGTCAAAGAATCCCGGCTAATGCTATGGATGTGCACTTTAATTCTGTTTCTGGCAGCGACCATTTACCGAGGTCACAGCATTACAATCCGGAAAATCACTAGGTATGTATAAAAAGTAATGTACGCTGTATGTAAATACAGGGTTAACTATAACTAGTACAAACATTTTAACAACGTGCTCAGGAAGACCTAAAAGACAATAAAAAAATTATTCCAGAATTTTAGCTCGATATTTAAAAAATGGGGCAAAACCCTTTTCTCCTACAGAATGTCGGCGCCTATGACAAGTATCGACTGAGATGGCTTAGATCCATAGTTGACTTTACATCTGTCAACAATGTACTACTACCATGCGGTCGTTTGCAGTGTTTCTAAATGCAAAAAATAACATTCTTATTAGTAATAGGTAAATACCTGATAGGTAGGTAACAGTTAATCAAGTCAGCTCCAGTATTTTGCATTCGTTTTTCATTATTTCGTTACAAACTGGTAAAACTACATTTTCACTCACTACCGATAAAATACACTTCCCATAGGTACGGATAGATAAAATGCCTATTTATTATAAGAAAATCGGACGAATGGAATGGGTGGTACTAATATGTAGGTAATAGAAAACTTTCAATGCACCCGCGGCAGTCTTGTCTCATAACCTAGAAAAACAAACCGGCGAACTATATTGTGGGAAAATATCTGTACCCGACACATATTCCTTTATTTATTAACTATAAAACGTAAAATTAAAATAAAGCACTAAAAACTGAAGAACACACAACTACAATGTAAACACAGGAATTAAATTATAACATGACAACGACACTGACTGGACCGACTGTTGCATGACCGTTGCTTGTTAAATAAGGATTTAATATATCGAAAACAATTTTTTTTCGCTTTATAAGTAAGTTTGGAATTTTTTTGGATGGAGATTCCGTTAATTCTTATTTTTTTCTATCCCCTCTTAAAATATTTGTACTTAGTCATAGTTAACCCTGTATAAGCTTACCATAGGAATATTGGCCGTAGACGTGTGTACGTTTGTTAATGGTTGACGAATGTTGACTTTGACTTTTGTTTGCATGTTATCGTTTGAAAAGAATGTAACACGACAGATAATTTTGCGAATTTTTCCTAAAATCTAATTAGAATTTGTTTAGTACAGTGTTGTGATTTGCCCAGTTCAATTTTGTAATAATTTACAGTGGTATTTTGTGAGGTGTCTTGTGCGGTGTAAGTATAATCTTATAAAGGTCAGTGATTTTTAATTCATTAAAGTGATCTTACAATACAGTGTAAGATGTGCCATGACCGTATTTTTATCGTGGCGAACGATATTGTAAGTAGTTTCACAGTTTTATGAAAGAGAATAGCGTATTATGTGATACGAAACATCTAAAATACTTAAATATTTCATTTAAAGATAAAATATAGAACAATAGAAGATTATTTTTTTCATGTTTTCTCTTCGTATAACAAAACAGCGTTTGTTCTTCCGAAAAATTCATAACTGTCACACGGTGTGGCAAGTGTAAAATCTCTGTAATGTATAAATACTCAACACTGTCACTGTACGTACGGCACTGTACAAGAGAATCCTAATCTCGTTAGTAAAAAAAATTATGTATTTATTTATTATTGCTTTTACTAAGTTTTCTGTTAGTAGATTTGTTGCTGTTTTATAATTTATTTTATGTAATGTTTTATTAATTTGGGAAAATAGGGCTCCTGGACTCAACTCCTCACTCAATAAAACTAACGCGTCAAACAGCACTATTTCACGGATGGTGTGGAAAGGACAATGTTAAAAATAGCCGATTTTTGGCTTCTCCGGGGGAACGCATAAATCATAAAAAAATCAATTGATTATTGTTAATTAACATTAGAAATGGCCCAGAAATACGTCAGATAGCTGGGGAAATGTCGCTACTACCCCTAAACCTATATAAACTACCCTTAAATAGCTTTAAATGGATAATCATTAATTATTGTTATAACATTCGTGTAAAATGAAAAAAATGCTTGAAAATGATTTGAACAGACAGTATGTCAATATAAAAAGTGATAAATAACTGTAAAAATGTCCATATTTAATAATTAATAAGATATTTAATATCTTATATAAGTTGAACAAACTGTTATAACTTCTTAAACAATTATCTTGCGTATTTTGTCATATTATTAAAACTAAACAATAACACAAATTAAAAATTAGTTAAGTAAACTGGATCACAAGATTTATTCGCCTTGTGGTGCACAGGATCTACACTGAATTGTTTTGATTTAGCCATTAATATATATTGCATCGTTTTCATAATTTTATTATCGATATTCTTGTTTGCTTTTAGTTTCTGTGACTTGAGAAATTAGCTATAAATCTTTTAAATATCTACTGAGTCCAGACGTCTCATAAAGCTTCAAAGTTGTAGAAACAGCACAAATATTTCACTCTTTTGAAATACGTGAGTTGTCAGCATTATTGATATCTTACGTCCTAGTTAACATGTGTATAATTGGGCAACAAACTAATTTGGACTAAGACATATTTTGCAAGTGGACTCCACAATAAATATCAATAAAGAAAGGGTCGTACACTTTATTTCCAATTTTCACTAAAATTTATTTTTTCTCTCGTAGTTTGAAAGAAATATTCTGTCTAATTAATTCTGGATTACCTTTAAAATTAAAGATTTTGCTTTATGAATTATAAGTTAAACATTAAACAACAATATGGAAATTTTGTAGAAACAGGTAGTTATATGTATTTGCGTGTGCTGTTATGTTCTTATTTATTAAACACGTACCCTGCCTTTCTCTTGCAGATATGATTATTGGTTTCCTCCTTTCTGAATATTTATTGGTCTTATACATCCTCAGCTAAAGGTGTTAAACATGCAATTTCGTCTCACAAGGCACGCTACACTTAAGCTATGCAATGTTTATATAAATTATATATTTCTGTCGGAACATCCCTAATTCGTTTTGGTTGTTCAGTAGAATAATTAATTCACATGTTTTGTTTTTTCAGACAAAATAATGGAAGTGTAGAAAGTATCGGCTCATCTAAGGTGTGGCGCTTATAATATATACAGAGTTACTCACAAGTTATCCGAAAAACTTTGAGGATATATGTACCCTTAAATAGCAGTCGATATCACCAAAAAACACAAGTTTTTTGCGCCTGGAGCGCGCCAATATGCCTACCTGGTGAATAGGGTTGGAGTGGGGATATAATCTCTAGGTGGCAAACGAACGGAGTGTTATTTTATTTATCGTGGGAGTGTCAATCCTTAAAATTTTCAAAATGACTCATGTATACAGCAATGCTGAGTTAATAGACATGGTTCTTATTTATGGTGAAGTTACACAAAATGCATTGACAGCTTCGCGCTTGTATGCGGATCGATTTCCCGATTAACACTCTTTGTCGACAAAAAAACTGGATGTTTATATATAACTTCAAAATTGATATTAACAAGAGATTTGAGAATTTTATTAACATTATATCCCATGCCATTAATAAATTTTTTATACGACTGCCTTGCAAAAGAGGGTTTTGCACACGGAAAACACGCTCTGAGAACGGTATTTTGCATACGTCGTGTGCTAAACATTTTGCACACGGTTATGTCATGTTTGCAGACCCTTCAATGTCATCTGCTGCCACAGAACCAGAACAACGATCGTCTACTGGAATACAACAAGAAAACAACGACCGCACGCTGAAAAACTGCACTAAAAACACAACATCAAAAATATTCTCCATTACCGAAAACACACAATAATACTGCTTTTCCCAGCATAACCTTGAAGCAATGTTCAAATGTTATCATAAATATTAAATATTAGTTTCTTTTGTTAATGCGTTAGCAATTTTCCTAATAAAAACGAGTTAAATTAAAAGTTTTATTTAATTTATTTTGTTAATGCGTTGGCAATTTTAGTAATAAAAACGATTTAAATTAAAATTTGATTTTTGTGGTCTCTGCAGTCGTATAAAAAGTGTCGTAAAAAACTCGTTTTTTCTCTTTGCACAAGTCGTTTTCAAACCTTGTTGTTTAATATACTATTTGTCTATAAGGTCCAAACTAGTTTGTTCCACTGACCGTCATGAAGTTCATTGGTTTACCAGTGAATTTCGAAATATGAGAGAACATTTAAGATATGTGAAAGCGCACTCATCACCTAATAATACTTTTATCATGAAATCCTATAGATCTCAGTATATTATGGAGTTACAAAGAAACAAACGGCAAGCTGATTATAACTTTATAAAATCTCACAGTAACCCAGCTCAAGCAATGTACAAGCTTATTAACATTAGAAATTCTAAAAGCAACCAAACTGACAGCTCAATATCAGCAAATGAATTTAATACTTATTTTTCAAATATCGCTGCTAACATTATTAAAGATCTAAACTCCACCAATTCATTATACACTGATTATATAAATTCTATTAAAACTCATAACAGATTAAACTTCTCCACGGTTTCCATTGATATCATAGATTCGTTTATTAATAACTTAAAAAATAAAAGAGGTAAAGACATCTATGGTATGAATAGTCACATTGTAAAATCCATAAAACAAACCTTATTGATGCCTCTTACAGCATTAATTAATATTAGCATTTTTCAGTGGATTTTTCCAGATTGTCTAAATGAAAATCTATTCAATACTAGCCAATGCGGTTTTAGAAATAAGCTCTCGAAGATCAATACTAGTTTTGAGCAAACAGATTTTGTTTGTTCTCAGTTCCTAGATCTGACCAAAGCTTTTGACTGTGTATCTCATCCAATTCTGATAGATAAATTGTCATACTATGGTTTCACTGCTCAGTGTTGTTGTTGGTATTATACATTCATATCTTAGTAATGGGAGACAATATGTTATGCATAATAATATATCATCAGTCTGTCTTGGTACCAATGCAGGCGTACCACAAGAGTCCATTCTTGGTCCTGTTCTATTTCTATTATATATTAATGATTTACCTCTGTCAGTGAACAATTCAGTTTTAACTATTCAGTTTTCTGATGATACCAATTTAACAATCGTTTTCAACCTTTTAATCTATGACTTATTAGAAGAGACGCGTCAAGCGGAACTAATTATTCAGAGATGGTTTCTCTCTAGCAAACTTAATTTAAATTCTAGTAAGACAGAAACTTTAATATTGTAACCTCGAAATTGCCTTAGTGCGGAAACACGTCACGTAGACAAACAAACTTGATTGTCACTCTTGATTACACAAGAAATATCTTTTAACAAATTCACAACTGCCAAATGCTTTACTCTGAAGTGTCGGTCATTCGCGTTTGACTGCTCAATATAAACTGACTCCAGTGGCGAAAAATAATCCGCTTAAATAGGGTTCTAGAAACTGGCAATGTTGTAAATATTCCAAAACCTGGACGTCCAAGCATTAATGAAAATCAGAAACAGAACATTTTGATAAGTATGGTGGATAATTCTCATAATTCTTCACGATTGGTTGCATTAAACAATGACACAAGTCAGAGCACAGTGCTACGTATCTTGAGGAAGGAAAAATATCATCCCTACAAAATTCAACTTGTGCAGGAACTCAATGAAGAAGATCCCGATGGCCGCTTACACTTTTGCGAAATTCTAATGGATTTATGTCAAGAAAATAGAAATTTACACCGGCAAATACTTTTTTCAGATGAGGCCACATTTTGTCTGAATGGTACAGTAAACCGTCAAACTTGCAGATATTGGAGTCGGGAAAATCCTCATTGGATGGCACATACCCAACACCCTCAGAAATTAAATGTGTGGGCTGGAATAGTTGACGACAGAATAGTAGGGCCTTTCTTCTTTGAAGGAGTTTCTAGAAAATGACCTTGTTCCAGCCCTTGCAGTAATTTTTCCTAACGATAATGACCCTGACATTCCTGACGATACCATATAGTTTCAGCAGGACGGTGCACCTCCGCACTATGCGCGCCCTGTACGAGATTTTTTGGACAACTGTTTTCCTGGGCAGACGCGGACCGATAGAATGGCCTGCAAGATCGCCAGATCTTACACCTCTTGATTATTTTTATGGGGATACTTGAAGTCAAAAGTGTACATTAATAAACCACGTAATTTAGAAGAACTTCAAAATCGCATTCGGGACGAAATACGCAGAGTTACCCCAGAAATCATTCATAATGTGCAAGAAGAATTTCTTTACAGACTTGCGTATTGTCAAGAAGTTGGTGGATGGCAATTCGAACATTTAATTTAAGTATAAAATTTAATCAATTGTATTTTATTTTACATACCTCAGAATTGTTACTTTTTTATGGATAAAATTTACGTTTTCTAACATTCAATCGTCATTTACTCGAAAACTTTCCTATGTAAGAGGGCTAAATTTTAGTACTGTCTGATAGAGAATTAAACGATCTTTCAGAATCAAGGAAAAAAATATGGTGTTGCCATTTAAAAAAAATCGATGACGTCATAATTCGAAAACAAATGACATTTGAAAATCGCATTTTACGCTAAAATATGTATTTTTTAAATTAAAAATCGACCTGTTCGAGGATTTTTCCCAAAAAATAATTGTTTCGTTTTTATCGAATTTATTCCATACTTTTGGCGCATACTGTATACTATACTATGCGGAATGAGATTTATGCACACCATACAAGAAATAATACGATCTTACAAGTGGGTTTTTCGAGACTTGCAAAAACTAGAAATGGTACTTGCTATTGGGGAATAAATATTTATAACGCCTTACCTAAAGAAATTAAGGATCTGAATTTTTTGAACTTTAAGTATAAGTTAAAGAATTATCTGTTACTCAATGCGTTTTATAGTTCTCAGGAATTTTTTAACAGAAATTTGCTAGCAATGATGTCTTAGAATTTTCTTTTTCTTGTCTTAGTTTTATCTTTGTTTTAACTGAATATGTTTGTCTATTATTTTATTTTATTTTTTATCTTGTTTTTATATTATCTACTACAAAACTGTCTTAGTGTTATATTACAGTGTGTATTGTTCTTTCTCTTTTTTTGAGTTGTGCAAACACTTTGTATATTTGGGCACCAATAAACAAATTAAACTAAACACACGCCAGATCATGAAACTTTAACAGCAGATTGCTAGACAGGTGTCTGAAATATCCCAATCAACGGTGTGGTACTTACTACACGAAACTCATATCCATATCATATCCAGCGTGTTCAAACACTGTTACGAACATACAATTTACTGCTGATGTACTAGTTACAGATGAAGGTTTATTTTCTCGCAATGGAATAAAACATTCGCAATACACAAGTTTAAGCTATAAGCGCCTAGTTGGACCTTTCATATTACCCAATCGTATGGATGGTTTACAATATTCCGAATTTCTTCGCAATGACCTGCCCGCTCTTCTCGAAAATGTACCCCCTAGCTATCTGACAACACATGTAGCTTTTACATGATGGAGCAGTTCCTCACTTTCGGCTAGACCTTCGAGAATATCTACATCAAGTGCACAGAGTACGGTGGATTGGACGGGGTGAATTGGCAGCATGGCCTCCGCGGTCTTATACCCGCTTGACTTCTTTTTGTGAAACTGTTTAAAAAATGAGATGTACCGTATTGAAGCGGAATCCGTCGAAGATTTGCACGCGAGTATCACAATTGTTGCGAATAATTAGCGTTTACAAGATCAGCAACCAGGATAAACATTCGCTTTAGTTCGACCAAATTGCCCATGTGTGTACGAGGGAACAATTTTTGTAATAAGGTGTATGCTATTTTTTTCATAAAATTCATGTTTCTAATAGTGATCAAGTACCCCAATTCTACCAAAATTAGTGTAAGCTTTCAATCATTTTAAAGACACGTCACTTTAGTCTATTTTTAACTTTATTTTAAAGTAAAAACGCTGCATATCTGCATAGGGCATGCAGAAGGAGTCAAAATAATGTCAGTACTTCATATACAATTCAAGTGTGTTCTTCGCTGGGGCCAACATGCATGGAATAGACCAATCATTTTAGATGTCTTCAAAGGATTAAGGTCAGGAGATTGAAGTGGACACAGGAAAGAACCAACTCAGTTTCCATTCATTGATCTGGAAATGCATTATTTAGGTAATCCCTGACTGCTTTGCTAAAATGTGCAAGAGGACCATCATGCATTATCCACGTGCCATTTCTAATATGTAAATGTACATTGTCAAATAAAAGATTTGTTCTGATAAAAAATGTATGTATTTTTCTCGTTAATATCCCGTTAATTTCGTACGAACCTATCAAGTAGCCACCAATTATCCCCAACCATATATTAACTAAAAAGCTATGCTGATGCTTTGTTTTAATGATAGCATGTGGATTTTCATCGCTCCAGACATGTAAATTATTAATTACTTCTTGCTTATGAAACCAGACATAGTACTTTATTAGATACTATATTCCATTAAGGTAGCTGCTATAAGATAATTCTTGGTTTTTTGTTTATTTTTACCCCAAAAGTACTACGCCTTAGTCATGATGTCATTAATTTAAAATGAGATAGGAAAAATGAGTAAAATATGTTGACGCGATTAAAAATTTGTTGTAATGCATATTTATGGTAAAACAAAAAATGTTTTCAAATCATTATTTAATCCTCTTTTCGGACTGTCACTGACCGATTCATACAGCTTCGAAACCAACTCGTTGACCGCCTGGGTGCAACGTTGCCAAATTAAAACATTTTCGCTAGTATTAGACATAAATAAGCTTGAGTATGTACTATCTATTACCGTAATAATGACATCATTTAAAGCGAATTTGACATAAGTTCTTAATTGTTCCGTTCACCAGTAGAGATCTAAAGAAAAGTTCATCAAAAATTGTTTGAGGGTCATTATTATTACAATAACTTGTACGTTTGTATTTCGATGAAGTCGAGGGAAGTCAATCAGCAGTACAGTCACAATCCCAAAGTTAGAATAAACCTGTAAACTTTGCCGCCTACCTCACTAACGTCGTACGTTTTTCATAACAGTAATAGTTCTCACACCCAGATGTGCTCCATACCTTGCATTGGGACATCTGCATTCTGCAATGGCCTTGAAGTTGTTCTACTCTAAGAAGTGGCTTTCTATCTTTCTGTGTGTGTATTTAAGGTTACATTTTGTATATTCTGGTGTTATTTAGTGTTCTGACCTTATTTGATAAAAACCGGTTTGCTGTTTTGATTATAAATTTTGGAAAGTGTAAAACTTGTACTTAATCAAAACATTTGGCATGGTTAATACTATTATTAAAATTAGTTATAAGAAAATTCAGCGTGTTCCATTATTTTTTTTAGTACAGATAGCAGATAATAGAGATTTAAAGCAATGCTGACAGCTATGCATGCGCAGTGGTAATTTTTACATACGTTTATATTCATATCCGATACAAAGTTACGTGTACGTACGTGTTCTTTAAACGTATTCGTATCGAGCCGACCGTAATGCCGATTTAAGTTGAATATAGAGGAAATGTAGGCGACGGTACCTAATAGGACTGCTGACTGCTGTTTTTAGCAATAAGTAACATAACCTGATTATTACTTATAGGTACCTATTATATTTTTGTTATTTTGTTATTATGTTTTATCTGTCAGTCATTGGAAAAAAACAAACCCATCATATGTTAGGTAATGTTAAGCGATTTTGGTGTGAATTTTTGATACCTGCATGTTAATGTTTGAACCGAAGCTTTAACATAATTTTTAAATGACTCTATGCGTATCATTGGTTTGTACGTTTACGTTAAGACGTATCGTTTACTACCTGCAAGTTGCTTTAAATGTTTAATAATGATGATGATCACAAACATTTAGCCGTGATGTGGAGACACAGGTGTGACATTGCTCGTTTTACTGCTCGTGACTAGGATTTCCTTGAATATAAAACGTCAAATAAAAAAAAAATCGATTTTCTGTCTTTTTTAGAACTTCTAAATTCGTGATTAAAATTAATGTCATTATGTTTGAATCACCCTGTATATGTCATATAATTAAAAGGTGTGCAATTTTTATATATCTATCGGCTTTTACAATTCCGATAACTAACTAATATTAACAAATACTCATATATTTTTGTATACAGTGATATTTATCGGCTGAATCGTAAAAAAAAACATAACAATAGGTCAAAGAATGAATGAAACAAACAATAAATGGTAATAATTAAAAAAAGACGGAGCAGTAAATCCTTTAAATTGTTTTATGTACATAATAAGAACAGCTCTAAATAATCAGATATTATTACTTATTAATTCCTCCATTTAGTCCTTTTCGAGTTATCCAAACTTCTTGTACGATCTTCATTAATATTTGATAACAGTGAGAGATAATAAATGAATCATTAAAATTCATTTATATTATCCCTCGTTGTTTAGGGAACAAAGAATAATTCTGTCCTTTAAGCCCGCCCTTCCTCAAGTACTATCTTTATTGTTATAAGGAATTCAATACTGTCGTTAATTGATGTTAGATCCTTTATCCGTTCAAATGCCCTCTTAAGCCCGATACTTCTCTACAAAGGAAACATCTAAAAAACAGGATAATGGAAGTTGCAGACCTTTGTACAATCTTATCTTTTAGTAATAAATATATTTTCTGAACATTCTTTTCACAATGAAGGAGTATACGAATGGGTATGGTCCTTTTTTGTTACAATTTAGACACATACTCCTTTTAGATGGACAGAGAAATTGGAAAATATTTTTGTGATAAAAACTGAATAGAGATAAAATTAATATCACCTATTATCTATTATTTTAGCGTAGTAAATTGAAGGAAAAATGAACAACAACTATACAATCATTGAAATAATGGTTCTGTATTTTATGAAAATGAGAGTAAAATGAAATAAATAATAAATAAATAATTTAATTATTCTAATTATAGATCTTAGGCATGTTTATGAGTGAATTCACCAACGGCTCTGTTAATATTAAGGCAAATGGTAGTGGTTTCATGGTACGACTGGACCAATTTTAAGATAGAAGTGAAAGACAATCCAGCAACACACCGGTCTTTATTTTTTACACACTATATAAGTGTGTTTAAATGTCATAATTTCTTTAGCAATTTTTTATCATAAATTTGAAGGCACTGGTTTTTATACTTTATTTATCTGACAAGTTTCTGCATACATCTTTTTCGATTTTCTTCACTGTTTGTTTTCTGCTCTCTTTTTAGAATTTCTCTTCTCTTTCGATTTTCCCATTTCTTTTTCTATTTATTTTTTCAAAATTTATTTATCTTCTATTTCCATTTGAAAATGAGAATCGATTACATGCAATGATGGTAGTTTCTTTCTTTGTTTTTATCTGTGTGACTTAATAGCAAAAGTAAGAGAGCATTTAGATAGTTTTACTGCTGACACTTTAAATTTTCGATATACCAACAAATCTATGGTAGTATTTCGAGATGATTTTCTAAGTTAACCAGTAAACTGTCAAAAATTGTAAATAATTCAAGTAAGATGAACGGAAAATTGTTGGCCATGATATAATTGTATTAAATACTTTATGGATTGTAGGTAACATAGACAGAAAATACTTTATGCGAAGCAAAAATGCTCAATATAAGTGGTGGAATGGTTATTTGGTTGTCCACAAATTTTACAACCACAGTTGCACAAAACACGAAAGGCTTAATAGTGCATGGCAAATTTTGATTCATTTATTTATTGTTTCACTATTCAGCAGGATTAACTTGGTGATTAATCCCAATTACTGGACGGGAAATAGCTTACAAAAAAAGAAAGGAAAAACAAAAAAAATACAAATAACAAAATTGCAAACAAGTAAACATATAAAAGTTGATCAGTATAAAAATAACGAAACAATGATACAGGTATATACAAACATACAGTTCAGATACCTAAGACTTAAAAAAAATAAAAAAAAAAACAGAAGACGAACAAGCATAATAATCAAGATAAAAATACATTTTTTATTTGCTTAATACTAGACTTGATGTTATAGTTTGTTAAATAAGAAGCAATGCTGTTATATTAAACAGATCAAGAATGTGTTGTTATTCAAAGCAATTTTGAAAGAGGGCTAAGGCTTTCAGAGTCCGTGCTGTTATTTGATCTGCTATAATATTTCACATTGTTGCGTTGTGACTTAGGTAACATAATTAATATTTACTTATCTGGTCAAAGCTGAGAATCTTTGACCTGCCCTTCTTGTTCTCGAACTAGGCTCTGCAGAGGCAGATTCGTTATCAAAAATAACTATAGCCCATCCATGCTTTCAAACATTTTGCTGCTTCTCAATGTGGGCATTTTCGGTGATGACTTCAAAATTATCGCTGTGACTGAAAATGTTAACAAAATATTACATGTACCTATTTCTAAATACCTACACCTCATTTAAATAGCGCACAGCCAAATTCCTGTTAAAGATTTAAAAGTAATGTAAGAGATAATACAAAAATTTAAGATACATACTAAGAGCGCTATATATTGCGATAACAGTATCAGTATGATAATACGTGAGAAATAATGGCCGCTTATGCATTAGTACCTACCAGTTTTAACATGATGGTCTATATTACCACCATTAATCAGGCAAGGCATATAATATTCAATTTGTTTGTTTTTTTTTCTGTCAACTTTATTTACTGGAACTGTTAAAAAGTTACTGCGAAAATTTCATATCATTTTCGAACCAATTGAAAGCTTGTATTTCACTACCATGGTAATTAAAAAAAAAAATCCGGAAGTTTTTATGAACTCGAAATAATTTTCGAAATTAATTGAAACACTAGCGACATTATAAGTGCAAATTTCACACCGACGTTTTCTAACCAAATAGAACCTTGTATTTTGTTTCATTGCCATTTTCCTTTAAGTAAGCTGCATGTGATCTATAAGCTAAAACAAAGAAAAACAGTAAGTTATTACATTTTACATGTAATTATTTTCAATACAAAGTCTAATAATTGTCGCATCTGATCATTTCTACCTTCAAATTAATAGACAGTTTGGAGTGAAATTTTTCTCACCGAATATCCCACAGGCTTAAACTAATAATCGGACATTTTTCCAAGTTGATAAATATTATAAAGAAATTAATGATACAATTCAGGATACAATTTAAGTACTAGTACCTCTCATGATTTTTTATTCTTGAGAAATTAAAGTTACATATTTCATGTCCAGCTAACGATGAACATTGTCATGATGTTTTAACTTTTGTCACGGTTTTTAAACATTTTCTCACAACCTGAGTTCTATCAGATAATAGTTGAATAAATGAAAGTTTTAATTCCAGCTAGTAAGTATCTGAAAAGAAAATTCTTTCTATTCATCACCAGCCTGTAAGATCCCCTTATTCCATTACTATTGATGGATTTTTGTTGAAGTGTTTTATGAAATTAGCTACTATAAGGAAACTCCATTAGATATTTTTGAATATGTTGAATTGATCAATAACTGTATTTTATTTCTAAGCCGTAAGTTATCGTACAGCTTTAAGAATCATCTACAAAAAATGTTACGTTACAGTAAGTTTGAAAGAAACGTATTTCTGACTTGGACATGTATTCAAATGGAAATTTACATTTGCCAGAGTGATTACTTTTCACCCAGACAAAAATGTCACTTTCAGCCTAGGTAAAATGTCAACATTCATTAAATAACCAAAATGTTTGTTTCAAAAAATATCTTATTGTACATTAAAACATTCTCAACAAATTTTAATCACATGAAGTATTATACATTATTTTACCTAATTAATTATAACATTCGATTGGTTACAAGCGGCAACAGAAATTATTAATCCATGTTGAAAATCCTGCGTTTATAGTACTGAAGGCAATTTTAACCTGAGAATCTGTAGACTTGTCGACGTACCCTTCCGCTACGATGGAAGATTTTCATCCCCCTAATCTAATCAACTGGAGAATGCCACTACCGCTGTTTACCAATAGTGTGGGTACCGTTCTTCGGAAGCAATATCCCGTGTATGTATGCCAATGCAGAAGCTTTGGAAATACCGCAATTTTTTGCGAAATTGACTTATCGGTTGTGGTCAAATGGCTGGCCAGTGATTTTACCGAATCGTATTTATAAAAAGAAGTTTTCACGTTTAAGCGATGTGCAAAATATGTTTTAATCAACGTTACCCATTCTTCATAACACTATAAATACTCTTGATTGGTAGGTTTTTCATGTTGGAATTTCGATGTGAAACTTATTTTCCACGATATTAATATCAGTCAATTTCATTTTATACAGTTCGTTACTTCTATATACACCTAATACACTAATTATGAGTGCAACATTTATAGGCAGCATAGCATCAGATGTATTCTTCAAAAACGCCGCAATGTTCCCACTGGAGAAACTGCTTAACTTTTTGGATACAAAAATGCCAATAAATTCGAAATTTAGAAGTATCCACTTGCAACGCAACATTAAGTAAATCGACCAAAGGATTGACGGCTTTTTATTTTGGCAATTTCGCTAAAATATGCCAGCACAATACTTTCCCAAACAGCTTTCTGAACACCTTTTTGCGAGCACTAACTCTTGAAACCATCATAACTTTTTCGTACCTTGCATGACTTGTCTTAGATAACAAACCTTTCTCCAAACTTTCAGCGGTTTCTCTTAGTTGAGGAAGAGTACAAATAATTTTTTCAGAATCTTCGTAGAGACTTTTTTATGACAATCTATAAAAAATGCAACCACAAAGTATAAACTAGTTTATACTTTGTGAAAGGCAACCAATTAAAATTTGCATGTTTAACTTTTTTAGTACCATAGTAACCAATGCCAAAGTTCTAACTTGGCGTTTCCACCTCGGTATAATATACATTTATATCTTACAAGATCAAAATAAAATATTTTATTTTTCCCAACATCGGGAAAGTTGGAACTAAAATCAAAATGAGCCTCTGAGTGTATATTTCCTAATATTATGCGTCATCGTTACTATCTTAAACGCATTATCAAACAGTGACACACGTATTGGAAAAATAATTTTTAGTTCATCACATGTTTAGCATTCTTTGTTCATAAGTCGATAGTAGAAATATTTTCATGCTATAAGCAATAACAAATTTGACTTGATATAAAGAACAAAGATTAAGTAATATCGTCTGCAATCTGTGAAACCTCACTTTAATAACTCGGATTAAAGTATTACTACGTACTACGTTGGAGCATTAACACACTGGCATTTACTTGCCCTTGGCATTTATAGGAATCATAAAATTGACCGATTAAGATCTTTGGAATCAAAATTATGATGAAAATCTATTCCTACTTTATAAAAATTTACTAAGGTAAAATATATCTGTAAAATAAAATTAATTAGAATTAAAATTAATTAATTTGTTACCTACAGGCTCCTTAAATTTAATTACAATCTAATTATAGAATATTAATTAATTTAAATACATATACTCGTATATTAATCATATTTTATAAATTACTAAACATATCACTCATTTATTAATTATGTACATATGTTTTTCTCATAAAACTAATTCTGAGAAGTAGCTGACAGAGAAGACTCTGAAATTAGTTTTTTTTAGGGTCGTGAGAAACATATTTTGAATGTTTTATGAAAATTCCATCATTACTATTTAAATTTTGCAGTGTTAGTGATAAACAAACTCAATACTTTCTTTTTGTTTGTAATTATTCATAAAAGTTCTTTCAAGATATACAGTGTGATTTAATTTAATATTAATACGCCCTAGAAAAGATATTAAGAAATTTTTTAAAATTCTGTCATGTCATTTGAAATATTAGATACTTTATAGATTTTTTTTTTAAATTTAATTTTGAACGCACTACTGGACTTTGGACTAAGGTTTGAACTGAGTTTAATAGAAACATATTTATTATTTATCTACTTAATTAGCCTAATGAAATATTTAATAGAAGTTTGAATGCAACAAATTCAAGTAAATTTATTTACATAATTATAAATATGAAATGTTTCAGTTATTTCATAAACTCGTATTAACGATTGAGTTTTTGACTCAAGTTGCGGAATCCTCTTGAATAATTTGAATGAAGTATGTATAGATTGCGCATATACTACCTATAAACAGTAAAAAAAAATAACTCTTAAGTTTATCTAAAATGTCAATGTTAAAGAATATGTTAGACGTGTAGAACAACGATATACATATAAAGTGTACAAAAGAAAAAGGTTTCTACAGAATACAAAAATTAGGTAATGGTAATGTAGTTGTTTTCCTCTGTATAGAAAATGTATAAGATTTATATTAAGATTAAGATAATGAAAATATTGCTAACTAGTACCCAATTGACAAAAAATAATATTTTTGATAATTAAATATTAAGGGGGTCATTTAGTATTTTTTTTATTGCATTTTTTGAAGGTTTTTGTAATATTAATACGATCTGAAAAAATTATAATTTTCTGATGCCTTTACAATAATTTAGATACTGTATTGCACGCAATACCAGGACAACGACAAAATGTCTAGAAAAATAATATTAATTACTTATATTAATTATAAACTATGTATCAATCTACTTGATTATTTTTTTAGTTATTCTGTGAAATTGGAGTTTTCTTTTATTTAAAAAATAATAATTTTTGAGACCTATGTATATCATATAAAATAAAATAAATAATATTGAAAGTGTCAGAAAGAATATGTTTAGGTTTCTTTTACATGCCTTGTATAATTAGTAGCCCAACTTAAAATTAACTAAACTAAAAAAAATACTAATAGGTGTATAAATAAACAAATGTTTTGTTTCGTTGTTACCTTACATTACCTTACATAAAACTCTTTTTTAGAAACCAAAACATTCTATTTTATTATTAATTTGGTAACATAATAAATACATTTATTGTTTAGTTACTTAAGTACCTATCTACATTATTACTGAATAACGGCATCCATGCTACAAATATGCTAGTAACCATTTTGTTCTAGAACTTACCATTACATTTTTACACTTACACTGCAGCACTTACAAATTGGTGATTTGTATTAAAATACCATTGATAGGTTAGATGAATATGCTTTTAAATAGCACTATGAATTTTGTAGTAGTTAGTTTTTACTAATGTTTTAATTTAGCAAAGGGAAACCCTTGCCCGAGTTTATAACGACTAATACCATGACGCTGTAAGAGGCAATGATTTCACTCCTCGTGATTCAATTAATTCCAATTTGACCTGGTATATTTCAAGAAGAAGATTTATCAGGTCATCTTCAAATTTTCTGGGTTGACCACATACCATAAATGCTTCATGAATGTTAATGAATAGGTTTGATCCTATTCAATTGTTCTCCTAGGTCCTTAAACCTCATTTTTAGCAAAAATCCAAACCAACATTTTACAAATGTATTTCCATTTTAAACGAGTCACAATGTACCTACTACAGCAAGAAATCATAAGTGAAACAAACAGGTGATTTAAAATTTGCAGCCTGTTAAATCTCATTTAATATTTTTAAATTTTATGTACGTACAATCTAAATTTAATTCTAAATCTGATCTGAAGGCGTGCCCGGTAATTGAATATAGCATAAATGTAATTTTGTTTACTAGTTTTAAATAATCAATAAAAAGCATATCTATATCTACGGATGGAATTGTGCAACGCCATATGCCATGCCAGATGCTTGAACACCAGAAGTGTTTCTGGTGTTTGTAATACTGAATTTATTAAGTAAATGACGTAGGGAAACAAAGTTGCAGAATATTTTCAAGAAACGTGAGTTTTGCAAGTAAAAATAATATTTTTTTGGTACGTTGCATTTTCCCCTATGATAGTGTAGCTTAAGGCTTACGGTGAGCGCTGTATCAAACGATATATAAGATCTGTTCCAACAATCGTCGAGAACTGGTTCAGTACCGTAAGAAATGTTTGACCAACACCGTCTTACGTCGCATTCACCGAGAGTATATTAACAACTGAACTGACTAACTAATTCTGGACGGTTCGGAATCGATTCTTGCTGTGTTGGAACAAACCCATAGTTTTCGCTTAGTCACTCCTTAACGGATAATGATAAAAATATACGGTTTTTTTTTAATAAACTATAAATATTATTTTACGTCGACGCTGTTTTTTGAAATTTTGAAAAAGTGTATAATTAATTTTTTTTAAATGAATTTTGCATATTTTCAAAATTCCAAAACACAGCGTCGACGTAAAATAATATTTGTAGTCTATTAAAAAAAACCGTATATTTTTATCATTTTTCGTTGAGGAGTTACTGAGCGAAAACTATATCCCTTTGGATCGAGCGCTCACCGTAAACCTTAATACAATGTTTTAAAAATGGGTAACTTTTCACAACCTGGTATATATTGACTGAATATTTTGGGTCCAGAAATTGGGTTAACTTTATAAAACATTATGTATTATCTTACAAACATCTTTTTATCTGAGCGGTAAAATAAAAACTACTACTACTCTGTTTTTAAACTCTGGAAGAAAAACTTCTTCACTACAATATGTGTAGGTATACAATTACGTCATTAGACGTAAACTTCTCATTTCCAAAAAATAATGCAGTGTTTACTTAAAGTAAAACACGTTTGTCAGTAGATTATTATTGTTGATGCATGCATACGTAGAAACGCACAAACTACCATTGGTGGGAAAAATATGGGTAATAGTATAGATAATTATACGTAACCTTATGCAATTGCAGACCAGCCCGTTGTATCAACCATAGATCGTGGTCCTGCCATTCCAACGCCTATGACTCGCCTCATAACTAAGTAAAGAGTATCTATATGCAATGTAAACAGTTCTAATTGTTATTGTTCGCTATTATTTCTAAAAAAATAATAGAACGCGCTGATATAAGCTTTAAAATAGGGTCCCCAGAATATTGAAGACACTTAACAATATTCTTAATTCGCTTTAGCTCAGCTGTAAATGTAACAATCATGATGATTTATCAGCTTTCGAGCTGAAGAAGGCGGCTTCTAAATTAATTAACTAATTTGCCGTTGACAATACCATTAATCTTTACAAATTAATTAGTTGTAAAATTGTATTAGCAAAAATTGATAGTCAATTGAGTTTGTAAAAATTAGCGACATTCGCTTGTTTTATGATTTCATATGATGCGTTTGGTTCTCAAAGAGACATTTGATTGGCTGTTGCTACGCAATGTAGTTAAATCTAGTTTAAAATATACCAATCAACTTCTGAAAAATTAGTTTCCTTACTAACTTTATGTATGTTTCCAACTTTTTGGTTTGTTTTGGATTTGGTCCACGTTTCGACAATATTTATTTTCTTCCTCAGGTCTAAAAAACACATATTCCTATAATATATTTTAACAAACAAATTATAAAAAAATTTAAACATACAAATTAAAAAATGAACAATATAATATACTAGATAATAAAGATAGAAAAATTAGTTTTTAAAAGAAAATAAGTTACAAATATGTAAAATACATAGTTCAATGTGTAAATGTGTGCAACATATTTCTTAGATCCAAAACACAAATAAATGTTGTATAATAATATTTATAATAAAATCAGTTTAATATTAACTTATAATATATTTATGTAGAATTCCTTGATTTTTAGTTTAGTTAATTAAATTCTTAAGTATTTATACCTAGGTACCTTTTAATAATAAGATTTGTAAGCAAAACATCTACTTAATTATTTTTTTAGTTATTGTGTGAAATTAGAGTTTAATTTAATTAGAAGATACTGCTTGTAAATTTATCTTTTAATTTAAACATAAGCTGCACTGTTTAATAATTGAATCATTTTCTATTTTCATATAAAATTTTAAGTATTTAAAGTCAAAAAGAATAAATTTGAGAGCTTGTTTACACACCCTGTATAATTAGTAACCAAATTTTAAATTAACTAAAATTTAAAAAGATTGACTAATAACTATATAACAAAAGAAATGTTTTGTTTTGTTATATGTACCTACATAAAACTGCTTCTTGTAGAACCTAAAGCAATCCATTTTATTATTGACTTTGTAACATAATAAATATTTTTTAATTACTTAAATACTTATCTATACATTATTTGCTGTTAATGATTTTGTTTTAGAACTTATAATACGTCTCATTGCAGCTCTTACAAAGTAGAGATTAGTATTAAAATACTCCATCATTACAATTAAATCTACCATCGGTACCAACGAATATGCTTTTAAATAGCATGTTGTGAATTTTCCAAGTACCTAGTTAGTTTTTACTAATCTATTCTAATTTAACACAGAAAGACCCTTGCTCGAGTTGGAGGCGGGCAAGTACAGAGAAACTGTAGGAGGCAATGACGTCACCCCTTACGATCCGGAGCGTGTGTTAAATTCTAATTTGACCTCGTATATTTCGAAAACTGCTTATCAGATCCACTTCAAATTTTCTGGGTAGACCATGCATCATAAATGCTTGAGAAAAATTAAACAAATAGTGCAATTTGGGATTTGATCAAATGACTCTATTATTGTTTAACTTTGTAGCATTGTAATGAAAATGTTCTATATCTGTTTCACTAACATAGAGAAATAAAATGTCTACTTTATATTCGCTTTACAATGCATAGATGTTGAAATAACATGTTAAACTAGCAACAGTAGCACAGAAAAGCCAAGTTGTTAAATCAAAACAGGTCTCGAGCAGCATCCGGTTGGTACTTTTTACTTCTCTTATTAAATCCTGTTTCTTATGACCTTTTTCTACGACAAGATGACTGCGTTTAGCGCCTGAAACTCTCTTAAAATAATTCTTATCTACGTAACAAAGGCACGTTTCACACGCTAAAGGTTAAACTAATGAGGTGTTCGATTCTTTTTCGATTCAGTCATGTAGGTACATATAAAAACGTAAATTATTGCTGGTATTGTTACGGTGCAAAATTAATGCAAAGGCGTACTAGCTCGGTAACATTATAATTCATGTAATAACTAGTACACAACACAATTTATACTATGCCGCAGACACCTGTAGTGGATAGGGAGTAATTAAGTTGAGTGTGTCAATGCATGGCTTGGGACTATTATAAGATGTAATTTGAAAGGCAACGTGTTTAGTTTAGGGAATAACAGTAGGAGGTGCGATCGATGTAGCAACCAAAACTGTAGTACCTACTTATTTTATTTGGTAAATGAGGTCTGAAATATACAGTATGCGCCAAAAGTATGGAATAAATTCAATAAAAACGAAACAATTATTTTTTGGGAAAAATCCTCGAACAGGTCGATTTTTAATTTAAAAAATACATAATTTAGCGTAAAATGCAATTTTCAAATGTCATTTGTTTTCGAGTAATGACATCATCGATTTTTTTTTAAATGGCAACACCATATTTTTTTCCTTGATTCTGAAAGATCGTTTAATTCTCTATCAGACAGTACTAAAATTTTGCCCTCTTACATAGGAAAGTTTTCGAGTAAATGATGATTGAATGTTAGAAAACGTAAATCAATTAAAATAAAGCAGAAACGTTATCAAGTTTAGTTTTTCGAATTCCATAGTTCTTTTATGGATCACGTAGGTGAAAATCTTTGTAAAGTGTCATTGTCACACCGACTTTCTAATAAGTACTGTAAGCGACATAGAAATTATTATTCAATTTAAAGTATTATGGCACATTTAACTGTTACTCAAAGAATTGAAATTTTAATTCTTATCGGATGCAGGAATATCACTAGAACTCAGCACGAAGTTTGCGATTTATTTAATGAAAAATATCCAGATCGCCCTATCAGCCAATCAACAGTCAGTAAGGTAGAGTCTAAATTTAGAGAAGCTGGCAATGTTGTAAATATTCCAAAACCTGGACGTCCAAGTATTAATGGAAATCAGAAACAGAACATTTTGATAAGTATGGTGGATAATCCTCATAATTCTTTACGATTGGTTGCATTAAACAATGACACTAGTCAGAGCACAGTGCTACGTATCTTGAGGAAGGAAAAATATTATCCCTACAAAATTCAACTTGTGCAGGAACTCAATGAAGACGATCCCGATCGCCGCTTACACTTTTGCGAAATTCTAATGGATTTATGTCAAGGAAATAGAAATTTACACCGGCAAATACTTTTTTCAGATGAGGCTACATTTTGTCTGAATGGTACAGTAAACCGTCAAACTTGCAGATATTGGAGTCGGGAAAGTCCTCATTGGATGGCAGAGGCACATACCCAACACTCTAACGATAATGACCCTGACATTCCTGACGATACCATATGGTTTCAGCAAGACGGTGCACCTCCGCAATATGCGCGCCCTGTACGAGATTTTTTGAACAACTGTTTTTCTGGGAGGTGGATCGGCAGACGCGGACCGATAGAATGGCCTGCAAGATCGCCAGATCTTACACCTCTTGACTATTTTTTATGGAGATACTTGAAGTCAAAAGTGTACATTAATAAACCATTACCCCAGAAATCATTCATAATGTGCAAGAGGAATTTCTTCACAGACTTGCGCATTGTCAAGAAGTTGGTGGATGGCAATTCGAACATTTAATTTAAGTATAAAATTTAATCAATTGTATTTTATTTTACATACCTCAGAATTGTTACTTTTTTATGGATAAAATTTACGTTTTCTAACATTCAATCGTCATTTACTCGAAAACTTTCCTATGTCTGATAGAGAATTAAACGATCTTTCAGAATCAAAGAAAAAAATATGGTGTTGCCATTTAAAAAAAAATCGATGACGTCATTACTCGAAAACAAATGACATTTGAAAATCGAATTTTACGCTAAAATATGTATTTTTTAAATTAAAAATCGACCTGTTCTAGGATTTTTCCCAAAAAATAATTGTTTCGTTTTTATTGAATTTATTCCATACTTTTGGCGCATACTGTACATGAAAAACCAACATGCAATGTATTTTAAGAAGTATTTTATTTCGTCAAAATAAATAAGCATGAACCTACAAACGTTCTTTCTGGTCTACAATAAGATATAAAAAAATAAATTTCTGTGTTACGGCAGTAGGACAGAGGAACTGACGATTCCATGGTTGCCAGATTTTAGAAATGTCTGTCTGCTTAATTTTATGTTTGAAATGTGCGTACTACAAATGGGCAGAATTATTTAGAACGTGATTAGATCGTAAACCGTCGTCAAATTATCTAAAAAAATTAATCTAATTAAATTTACTAACCTGGTTTAATGAAAACACTCTATAAATATCTAAGTTCACTTTTGAAACTGTGGAAACTCGAAAATTCAACCACAATAGATGAGATCTGATCTATTTCTGCATTTTTAGGAATGCTTCTTGAGTCAAATATCTAACTATAAAAATTATTATACCAATAACTCAAAATTATTTGAAATTAAATATCGACAATGTCAAAAGTGACTTTAACCTGTCAATGAATTTTAAATTAAACATGACAACCACCTACTTAAACAATAAAAAATTGTATTCTGATGCTCTGATACCAAACATCTAGGTATGCTAAATAATTCCACAGACAAAGTTATATACAATAATTATCTAAAAAAAAATAATCTAGTTAAATTTACTAACCTGGTTTAATGAAAACACTCTATAAGTTCACTTTTGTGGAATTGTTCATTAGCATACGTAGACGTTTGGTATCAGAGAGCATGCATATGATTTTATTGATAGGAATTGTAAGAGATTTGATTTTTATTAGCTTAAATACCTAATACAGTAATAAATGTTACTAAAGCTAATAATAAAGAATATATGGGTAGATATTGTGGGTGTAATTCAACGCTGGTCGAGGCTTTAGTCCGCAGAGTAGATAGTTTCACATAATATTTTCATTACCTAAAAATATATATAACAAACAGGTCTCTTTTAAAATAAACCCAAACATACATTTTTTTTTAATGGAACGCCGTGTGTATTTTTATGTTATTCAGTTGCATTATTTTTCTTTTCCTTCGTAATAATACCTATATAATTGTTGCTACTTAATGCTTTGGAAATTGTCAAAAAATATTAAATTGAAGAAACTGATGTTGCGTGGCCATCCATTTTTATACCATTATACAAAATTGATTCATGAACTCTTAGGAAGCAGGTTTAACAAAAATCTTTAAAAATTGTGAAGTCGGTATAGAGTGGAGGGAACTACAAATTGCTTTCGAGTGAGGTCGTAATAATTAGTCAATATATTTTATGTTATATTTAGCGGATGTTTAGCGTCATAATTAATAATATCTGCTATAGGTATAATAATACGATGTTGTGTTAAGAACAATATTGATCAATGTTGATAAAAATAAAACTCAAAATACATGCTACTATTTATCCCTATTTTATAATTTGCCGACTATTTTCATGATTATATTTAAAATCTTCACCAGAGGGAAACAATTTAAACAGTTTCTAAATGCTTTTTCAATATTAATTAATTTTCAACAGTGTTTTAAATGACATTGTCGATTAATTTTCTTCTTTATTAATTATTCTATTAAGTTTGTTTCGATTTATTTTCAAATGTTATTCAATTAAAGTTATTTATAAATTACTTAATTAGCTAAGCTTGTTAAAATTATTTTTTGAATTATTAAAGAGAAAATTACTTTTAGAATTATTAAAGAAAATTAATTCATAAACCAATTTTGCATAATTATATAAAAATACATGGCCAACTATGCACCACGCAGTTTTAACGTTTTTTAATAATTTCCAAAATATAAAGTAGCAACTGTTATATACCATTATGAAAGCAAAAAATGATGAAATTGAATGTCATAAAAATATACAGGATGTTACATTTAAACATATGTTTGGGTTACATTTTAAAAGAGGCAGACAGATAAATTGCAAATGTGTCACTGAACTCTACTAGAAACTATTTGCACCATTCCAATATCTCAGCTATTCTCTGAGATACGAAGAATCTCTTAAAATATGTTTTTTAAATTTTATTTTGTATTTCAAAAACGAGAGGTCTATAAAAGTTCTGATTACGGCATTTTAAATATCTCTAAAAATTTGTCCAGTGTTGCCAAAACCGCATCCATCAATTTCTTGTAGTTCCCAAGATACCCTACAATTACAACGAAATTGTAACATCCTACTTGTACATGAGCCGTTACCTCGACAATGCAAAGACCTTTTTTAAGGTCACTTTTAAAGAACAAAATTGCAGCTAAGTTGAATTTGATTATCTGAACTTCAAGAAATATCAAATAAGGATTTGAATAGGACATACTTATGTACTACTCGTATTTACATTATTGCAAATATTATTAAAATATTGGAATCGATAGTTAGTTATCTATTAGTACCTACTACCATATAATAAATCAAAATGAAACAATTGCCTCCGTGGGCAACACTCCATGAACTCTATATTTCTGTTTCTAAAAATTTTCATAGAATTTGTGTTATTCAGTAAATAATGGCTCACAAATACTTGCGATTTCATCAAAAATTATTTATTGTACCGGTAACACAGTGAAATAATAAAACAGTATAGTATGGAAACAAGTATAATAAGAAAAAAACGTAATTAACCAACGAAGGTTATATAATTATTGTAATTTGCACCTTGTTTATTTTGATGAGTCTATAACAGAGTAAAATAACCCTCAACATTTTTCTGTAATAGACAAAAAATATCTACTCCAGCCTAGTGTAAAAATATAATTCAACACCCTCCAGATATTCTATTACCATTTTGTCCAAATGAAATCTCTACTCCGAGTACCTTTTTACAGTCTAAAGCACATAATGCATTTCGAATGGTGTTCCCAAAGTTGATAATCAAGAGTGCATAGCTGCTCGGTGTCTAGAACGTGGGACGCCCGAATGCACAACCTCTGCATTGTTTGTGCCTGCCCTGTGACCTGTCGCAGTCATTGGGGAACTCATATATTATACTGCCACCACGTCATCCTCTCAATCGTTTAATAATCTAATGGAGGTATCTTGTTCGTTCTTCAAATTGCGGAGGCCTGTTTCCTCGAATCGAGATTCGATCCTACGCTAAACTGATTATAGGCCACATATTTCTATTTTTTTGATGACTACTCTGTTTCAGCCTCTTCTAATCGATTAAATTAAGGACTTAATTTACTGAAAATGTGTTTATCATTTCCAAATGGAATTAATGCATTTTCAAAATTGAAATAGTTATTTTCTACAGAAAGTTTTACTTTTCTGCCTACAGCTGTCCGGTGCGGAAAAGATACTTCCCCAAGACCTAGGAACAATATACTTCCTACGAGGGCGAATAAAGAAACAAATAAGAATAATGAAGTTGTACCTATTTAAAGCAATCAATATGTGAACATTAAACTAATAATAATTATGTACGAGTATTTTGAAACTCCTAATTTATATTATTATTGTTAATATTAATAGCGAATGAACAGTTTACATCAATTTGCAAATTTATAGCTGAACTTAACCGTTGTTGTAACTGACTGCTATGCAATTTAAAAGTTCGGTTGAAGATGTTGAATTTGAAGGGGTGCCAAGAATATTTGTTGCACAAGATTTTGTTTTTCCTATTCTTCCAGGTATACTTCAGCAACAAAGTCGATTTCCAGCCTCCTAAACGTTCTATATTTGTAATTTCCTCCCCAGAATAAGCCAAAAATTTTGCTGAGGAATGCCTGAAACTATGTCCAGTGTATCGTCCGACATTATTCCAAAATTGTTGACAACGATGCATTGAGCATTACATTTTCACTTAAAAAGACGACGATATGAAATGATTGGAGGTCGTAAGTTCGCTTATTTTCTAAACAATTGTAAGAAAGTTCCATTGTTTACTTCTTATGATTACAAACGATCTGGTAGGATGATTTATAGAGCCGTTATTTTAACAGTTATTTATGTAATTTCCGTCCAACGACAAGCTCCTGGCAAACTAAAAATTGTAGCCACTCTGATAATGGGGTGCTTTTCATCTGGTGCTGTTATAAATTTGAATATATCTTCTTTTGTACTTCAGTTGTTATAGCCGACATCCAATATATTTCCTATTTAAGAAAACAGTCAGTTTATAAGATTTTCTTATGTCAATGCGTTGCTTCATTCTTACTACACCTTTTATCATCAAAAAACGTGGCCATAGGGTGTTGACTTTAAGAACCTTGCTAACATCTGCAAAATACTTCTTCTTTTGAACTTTTCACTCCTTTTTCGTTACACCAGCTTAAGAAAAATATGTTATTCATCTTTCTTTTGATTTATCGGGTGATACATTCAAACCAGCAGCTTCTGATATTGGCCCTGGAAAATTTTCGCTAAAAGAATTCATTGCAATGTTCTTTCTTCTTTGGCACATAAATGACCTTTTTTGTACCCAAAAATCAATTGATTGTCATGACAAAAACTTGGTTTGCTTGTTGGCGTGACGTAATTTTTGAAAAATTTTTAACCGGTGGCATTGAGGAAATAATAAATTTTATTTCATAAACTGATTAAAAACATGCATAACAATTGCTTAAAACAGATAAAAATGTTTGGCATATTTTTAATGCAGAGGTACCGATTTAAATAGACATATTATAGAGGATAAAATCTGTTATAAATTACATATTTTTCGACTATTTATTTTCCCGTACTGCATGCAGAAAATGAAGCTTTCTAAAACAAAATGCATGCAGACACGCTCGTAGTAAACATAACAATAAGAACTTAATTACGCAATGTCGTTTTTGCGTATTAAATTTCAGTTCAGGCTGCCTAAAGTACGCTACTAAAGGATGGGACACGAATTTATGCACAAACTTGATGTAATTTGAATTTCGGTCAAATTATATGGAACTCTAGAAATAACTACCTAGTTCTGAACACCTTGTCCAAAAAGTTATCTAAACCGATCAAAAATAAAATGATATATGACAGATTAATAAAAATATCAATTACTTTTGTTTTTTCAGTATTTCTAGATTTATAACTCATATCTCAGATAGGCACTAAAAAAATGAGAAAAAATGACGTCTACAAAGTTATACAAAACAGAGTCAACGAATAATGACCTTAGATTAGGCTGTGAATCTTTTTCCAAAGTCATTGGGAAGCAACGATTAGAATCAGATATATAGTGTGGAATATTGATTGAATTTCTCATCAGAGTTAAGAGATATTGAACATGGAAAAATGATTCATACGAAAATGAAGTTGATTTGAATATAGAGAATACGCTGATTCAATGCCAGTTTATAAATAATTCAACGTTGATTTCTGTGCAGATTATACACTGATCCAGACTCGACGCTAGGCAAACAATAAGTACGTAAAGTAGTAAGTAAAAAGATTCAATGTTGACTTCAATATTGATTATCCATTTATTTCGGAAAGATTCACGGTAGTAAACAACGCATTAATCTGTCAATTTATTTGAAATTAGACGTTGAGAGTAGGTACTCAATATTGAAATCAATTTCGAATCATTTTCGTAGCATCATTTTTCCAATACATCTCAACTGATTAGGTATTAAATCAATATTCCACGCTGTTTCTCATTCTTGAATGATAAATAGAATTTTCTATTCATAACAAATGTTGGCCTTCGAATGATCTTGGAAAAGATGTTCAAGGCCAAATATAAGGTTAATTGACCTTTCCTGCTCTCTGCAGCTTTCGTAGAGCTCGTTTTCTAATTATCTGGCAGATATAATGAGTCATATATCACTAAATAAAAAATAAATGATATTTTTGTTAGTCTGTGATATATGACCTTACTTTTGATTGGCTAGAGAGCTTTTGCATTTGCTATTCAATTTGACCGAAATTCAAGTTACATAAAAATGTATGCTTATCCTTTTGTCAGTTGTCACACTACTGCGTAATTTATAAACTGAGTAATGGAAATGTAATTATAAATTGATACAGGTTGCTGAAAACAAAACTTCAATGATACGACTAAAAATAAACTTATTTAAACAAACCTAAATTAAAAAATTCTCCTATGTATCTAGAGGAAGTAGACTTACTTTACTATGAGTTAATATCAGATAACTAAATATATTCTCAACGATTTGCTGATGCTAACTTCATTGTAAAAGTAAAATAAAGAACGTAAAATAGCAATATTTACAATTTAAATTTACAGTTTAAACTCCATGCACAGACTTTAAATATGAAATTCTTTCTTTTAACTTTCAATTCAGCTCTCTGAATTTAGACTTTAACACTTGAATTCAGACTTTAATTTCTGAATTCAGACTTTGGCAGACTTTAATCTCTGAATGAACATATGAATTTATGCCTAAACAAGATGAAAACTTATAGGAAACGGCCACGGTTTCGTCAGTGGTGTGACCAGACATACAATGGTTTTGAGCTTGTTAGCTCTCAACAGTATGCTACAGGTGAGGCCATCGACAAGTGTTCTATCATAACCGACAGAAGGACATGAGTTCCCGAGATGTAGCACGTATCCTCTTCTAGTATTTTGCAAATATTGCGATGGCGATACACATTGGGGCTTTCAATAGTACCTACAGTATAGTGGGTCGCTTTCTACTTGTGGCTATATCCAGGCCCAGCAATGAATAGTCAGTAACCACGTCATAGTCAGTTGACACGTGCGAAGACATAAAGTTTGAATTGAGATATTACAGTCTAATTTCAGAGAAAAAATCTAAATTCAGAATTTAAAGTCTGAATTGAGAGTTAAAATCGTAGACAACCTTTTTACAACTTCGTATAATGTTACAAATTATATTTATTATGCAATCCGATTGTTTTGAAGTTTAAAATACTGTAATGTTTGCAACATACACAACGTGTTTCTTAAAAAATTTCAAATACTTATTGTTGTTGATTAATATTGTTTTCATGTAAAATGTCTACTGCTACTGAATGAAAATATTTAATTAATATCGGATAATAATAGTTAGTCTAGGATTTTTAAACCATTGCCACTCTTGACTCTGCCGAATGCAAGTTCCGCTTTACGGTCAAATTTCGATTTTGTGAAAAATTCATTTATTGATTATTTCCACAAATGAATAGCTATCCTTATTTATTTAAATAGTACATTGCATCTTATTGTTTTTTGTAGTGATTATTTTACGTCGCAGAAAGGAACATAACTTTTTCTTTGGCATCTTCTTGATCGTCTGTGGTACGTATATGAAAACTAGGAAATCATTGCATACATATTTATTACTACGACTAGAATTTTACTAATACAATAAGCGAAAAGTCTCCCAGTTGCAAAAATTTGAACAAACTATTTCGAACTATAGGTATTCATTCTGTATAATCTGAATTTACAAATAAATATTTATGAAGATATAACTGAAATGTAAGCATGTAAGGATTACATTAATAAATGGAAATGGCTCTTGCTTTATTCAAACGATCTCAATAAACAAATTTAAATTAGTACAACTGAGACGCCATTGTTCCGAGATTTATAATACCAGAATTTAAAAGCTTCTTTTACGGTATGCGTTTAAGATAAGCAAGAAATAGGAGCCGCAATCTGAGCTTTTTCATCAGTGGAAATGATAAAACCATCCTCGATGAATTAGGGGCGGATGGAAACACAAAACATTAATGAGTTAGAGATTAAAAAGTAGAAAACGCGAACTGGCTTTGTAGGCGAAAAGTAAAACCTGAAATAAACAGTACCAAAGTTGCTGCTCTCTTTGAGCAAAGTAGATTAAAAATACTGGGCGAAATTGGGTTTGAGTTTTTTACTTATTTGTTGTATCTATATGGAAAAGAGAGTAAACATGTACGGTCTACAGATAGCAAAGTGTACCTCATACCATTAAAATGGACAGTTTCAAAAGTAAATAACGAGTATCCCGTTTATACTTCCGGAACATACAAGGGTTGGAACCTTAATAGTGACATTTTTGTTAAGAAGTATGCGAACAGTTTACATGTCCCATTGACTATTATTTTTAATAAATCTTTTGAGGAATGTGTTTTCCCTAGATTATGGAACAAGCTTATATAATTCCTGTTTTCAAAAATGGCAATAAAAATGTTGTCACTATTAGTAAAATAAATATATTCAGCAAGGTTTTTGAAAAAATAGTGTATAATTTTCTCCTTAGTAAAGTAAAGCCTAGTGTCATTGGGCAACAACATGGATTTTTACCTAATAGATCCATAGAGTCTAATTTAATAAATTACTCCGAACACATTTTGTCTGCACTGGATTCTCAGATACAGGTGGATTCCGTGTACACTGATTTCAGTAAAGCTTTTGATAAGCTAAATCATAATATACTCATTGCTAAATTAATGAAAATTGGTGTGCACGGAAGTCTACTTCGTTGATCTTCGTCCTATCTTTTCAACAGATCACAAATTGTATCGTTAAATGGATTTCATTCAAATCCTTATGTAACGACTTCTGGAGTGCCCCAAGGTTCACACTTGGGACCCCTGCTTTTTATTATCTACCTTAATGATGTACATTTATGTTTCCATCATAGCAAGTTTTTAATGTACGCTGATGACATAAAGATATTTTCCGAAATAAATAGTTTAGCTGATTGTTTACTTGTCCAATCTGATCTTGATAGATTTTTTGCATATTGTAATGTGAATAAACTGTATCTTAATATAGAAAATCCTTGTTTATTACTTTTACTAGGAACATTAATAAATTCTCATATGACTATAATTTTAATCAAATTAATTTGAAACAAGTTTCTGTAACCAAAGATTTAGGTATAATGTTTGATAGTAAAATGTTGTTTAACACACATGTTGATTATGTCGTTGCAAAAGGCAGTAGAATGTTAGGTTTTGTTATAAGAAATAGCAGATCTTTTAAATCACCTGAGACACTGAAAACATTGTATTTCGCATATGTGCAAAGTAAATTAAGTTTTGCTTCTGTAATTTGGTCTCCACAGTATAATATTTACATTTCTAGAATTGAATCAGTTCAAAACAAGTTTCTTAAATTCTTGGATTACAAAGTCAATGGAGCATATAACATGAATTCTATAGCAATCATCAAAAAGAAATTTAATATCATTTCTTTACAGAATCGGCGTGAATTGAGTGACGTGATGTATCTATATAAAATACTCCATAGCTATGTAGACTCGCCCTTACTTTTATCTAATATTAATTTTTATGTGCCTCCCTGCAATTTTAGAGTACGTCACCCTTTTTCAATAAATTTTTGTAAAACTTAATCTGGAGAGAATTCTCCAATTAATAGAATGTGTAAGTTTTTTAATACGAACTTTTCTAATGTGGATATATTTAATATTACTATAGGTATTTTCAAAAAGCATATTATGAATTTTTTTCTTACAAATTTGTAAATTATTTTTTCTAATTATAATGTAGTTTTTTCTCTCTTTCCAACATTGTACACCAATTTCTTTAATTCTTTTGTTACCTACTTTGTGGAACACTTTTTTAGGCTACTTTGCCTATTGTTAGGAATCAAATCAAAGTCACAAGGGATTAAGTCCGGAGAGTATGGTGAATAGTACAGTATTTCCCAGCCCATCGACCGGTTACCCACTCATCATTTTACACGACCATGCTCGGTTGCATACAGCGCAAACTCTGGCTGATTTGTTTCGCAGATGGGAAGTGCTGTACCATCCACTATTTTGACTTGATTCCTAAGATGAAGGAATCGGGAATGTTGTTGGTGTTAAAATAACTTTTTTGTAGGCAAATGCAGTTTTTATGAAAATACCTAGCAAATATCACTAGATAAAATATAAAATAATAATATAGACAAAGAAAATTTAAAACCCTCTAATTCGAAAACGAAGAAACATTCGAGAAAATTTTATACCACATTTTCGTCTTAAAATTAGGTGATAATTCACCTCCTTCGTTTTGCCAGAAAGCTTAGGAAATAGCCTGTATTTAAGATATAGTACAATCGTTGGAAAATGAGGTAAACTGTTGGTGTAGAATTATTATTTTAAAAACTGTATCTTTCCTGCTATTTAAGTATCTAAATAGAAATTTCTGCTGTAGTAAATTTTTTGTACTTTGATTGACATTTATTTAACATTTTATTTTGAACAAAAAATGTATGTATACTTGTGGCTTCCAAGCTGATTTTAAATATAAAAAATAATAATTCTAAAATGGTTCATTTCTAAAATAAAATATAATACGAAATTAAAAGTTTTCTTAGAAATAACAATAAAAATTAAAAGTATTTACCCAGATTCCAAAATTCGTAGTGGATTTGAAAATTTATGGTCCTTAGTGTTCATTAATTTCAACTGTTGCGTTCGATATACTTGTACACTTTGCAAAAATATGATCATGTCACAAGAAGCAGTCATTTATTCCCTTGATAGATAGAAGACTTTCAAGTTTAAATTGATTCAACAAATAATTTCTTGATAATATAATACAAACTTAAGGTGGTGGTAAATATAACGGAACTCTAGAATACATCATCACTAACTGAGACTTTAACCTCCAAAGAGTAACTATTACGTAACCGCTATCAGATTTGCCACCTTTTTTATATAAATAACTTCATACACCAAAGTTACAGTCACTGCTACTTATTTTCAACTACTGGTTGCTTTACAATTATATGACTTCCTTGTTTTGGAGCAGCTTTAGTTACCAGTGGAACCATCTTTAAATTTTCAGAACCTCAAACTGGCAAATGATCGTAGCAGCGACGGTCAGGGAACCTTAATCGTTTGTAGATGGTATAAGTCGTAAAACTTTTAAGTGATTATTCTTAGTCTAAATAAGGTTATCGCTACTTGCAGAACCGTTAAGCATTATCAGACACAGCAACTACAAAGTGCATATATCACCTCTTAAATTCACCATGAAGTAAACTAACTAAACGATGTTGTTCCTCAAAATTGAAAACTTTCATGTTCTTCGTCATTGTGTAATGTCTGTACCTATTCAATCATGTCACGTGTGAAGTGTGTCTTTGTGAATATATCATATTTTTATAACTATTGACTTAGTGCTAAGTATAGATATGAAAACCCCATATAAATCTATAATATAAACTAAATTATAAACTTTTGACCCAGACTAAATATCTGGATCAAAGAACCACAAAATATGCAAAGGACAAAACTTGCAACAGAGGTAACGAGCAAAGCCATAGACAGAACATTGTAGTAAATATTACTTGAAGGCTACATGTTGGCAGTTCTCATTATGGATGCTAAAATATTAATCATTTTCAAGATGCGTTTATTAACAACTTCAAAGTTAGATTCGTGTAATGCGCCATTCTAACATACAATACTTAGGTTACTATTATTACAATATATTAACCTTAACTTAGCTTAACATTTCTCAAATTTAATAAATTGATTCATAAAAGTTAATGTAATTTCCAACGATTAATAAAAAATAGCTTGCACCATCTAAAGTATAACATTCACACACAATGTAATTAGATATTTTGAACAACATTTTATTAAGATATATTTTAAAGGAGTGTGCTGATTTTGGAAGTTTTACCACTATGTCAATAAAATTTAATTAGTTTTAATTTTGGGGTTCAGACCATCGCACCGCAATCATATTTATTTAGAATCAACTATACATTTCACTTGAGTAAGTAAAACGTACTACATACTAATATGAAAAAGTGGTGGGAGAGTATTGATTTCTTTAGAAGTTGCGGTTTCCACGTCGCGACGTTGCCTCCACGTAACCACAACGTCGCTGAAACGTAACCTTAAAAGTTCTGAGAACGTCGCCGGATCGTAGTAGGCACAAGAAACTTATTCCTCAGTTTCGTCGTAGGCAAGTGATGGTAACGTTTCTATTACGTACCCATGGCAAGTGGCAAAATACTTTATAGTACCTGCAAGTCCAGCTACTAATTATGCTTGTTGGGAAGTGACTTTAGCATGTAGGCCTATATAGCATGGTTATAGTAATTGGTGTTTTTGCAACTTATGCATAAATATAAACTTAAAAAATATATCACTCATTTTTTACACGTAACAATTCATTTTGTAATAATTATTCATGACAGATTTACGTTTCATAAAATGCCTGGTTATATATGTTTAATAAGTACGAAAAATAAATCCGACTTTCCAGATTTCGCGTAGACTTCCGTACTTTGCGAATTTCTGGACGAATACAGAGTTTTGACTGACACTTCTATGAACCTTAATTAAACTTTTTAATTAATTTTATTTGCATTGAAATTAAACTCCGAAACTAGAGCAACCTCAATGTTTTCACGCTAAATAAGTCCGTCATACCACTAAAAGCAAAACAGGGGAAATCCGCGACATGGAAATTGTTAAACAAACTCTGCGTCAGCTAAATATCTGATATAAAATATTGCTAATGCATAAAAGGTCGTTGCGTTTTTATGGAACTTAAAATTGATTTCGTTTTCATTAAAAATGCATTAACTAAAAAATATATATGAAATAATCATACAATTTGATTTCTTCATTGTTTCTCTGGAAGTTTTTTTATTCCACACCTAAATAAATCATGTGGCTTGAAAATAGAACTCATTAAATCAAATTTGAACTTCAATGTCGTCATTAGAGGAGACTTCTCGATATACTCTAAAAAATGTAAAATTTCACAGAAATTATTTATATTTACATAATATTTACCGTATTACCTCGTCATAGTAATTTTATAGTTATCTCATGGAACTTTACCAATATTAAGGAGATAGTCGATCGTAATAATTCTATTCCACTTCGTAATTTTAGCACCGAATCGTGTAAATTTAATAAAAATAACCAATATTATGTATTTTTGCATAGATAGTTACGGTAAACACATTCCAACGCATGTGCCTACAGCGTTCCGATTCAATAATGGACGGCTTATCTATACAATCGTGTACGTTATATACAGGGTATCCCAAAGAAAACTTGACCCTCCTATAATTAGAAAACCCATAAATATTTCAAAATTCGCCGAACCGTCGATTTTTGTTCTTGGGGCGAACTTCTTTGATAGTTAAACCAACTCAATTTGTTGATCCCTTAATACCTAGCAACTTCAACTTTAAAATTTCAACTGGAACTACTCCACTTGTGGCACATCATTTTAAAGCCCTTTTCATTGCGAATACAGTGACGTATCGTTTTTAAAAACCGATTAATATTTACATTTAATTTGCGGTTTTATACAATAATTATTATTTGTGTCATTTTGATTATTTAATTGACACTTAAGCGTTGAAGTGCTACATAAAAAATGCATTTATTTACAACTGAAGTGTGTGCATATAAGTATGTATCCCATTTTGCTTGTAATAACATTTACGGTATTTCAAGGTTAAATGTTAAATTTCATAACCTTAAATTTTTGTAATATGTATGCTGCTTCCTGCAAGTTCCTTGAATGCCACTATGCAGGTATGTGTATTCTCTGCTTAAATGATTGTTGACACTTCGATTATTGTTTTTTTTAATTTTAATATGATTTAAATATGAAAATTAATTTAATTGTGGTAAAACTAAAACTGTTTAAACTGAAGATGTATTTGTGAAGCATTTACATACACCTTTTTTTATTTTGCAAATACGTTGTGTATTTTCTTATAATAGTTGGTTGATGTTTAGTGAAATAAACAATACGTATTTGACAGTTGTTCTCAGTGAACAAGTTTTCTTTCGCTATGGCTGGTTACTCTTACGCAGAATTAACAGACATGCATTTCATGTATGGTCGTGCTAATGGCAACGCCACCGAAGCGCGACGTTTTTATGTTGACGCTTATCCAAATCGCCAGATTTCTTCACAACGCATGTTTGGAAGAATTCACCAAAGATTGCGTGATACCGGTTCTTTGAGCAAACAGTGCCATTTATCTGGAAGACCAAGGTCGGTATCCACTCCTAGAGCAGAAGAAGAAATTCTAGCACTGGTAGAGCAGAATCCAGGTACGAGTGTGCGGAGAATATCAGCCGAGGTAGGAATTAGTGGTCCTCTTGTTTGGAGACTCCTTCACGAGCAACTGCTTTATCCATACCATGTTCAACGAGTACAGGCCTTAAATCCAATAAATAATCATCAAGCACGTTTGGTTTTTTGCCGCTGGTTTCTACGTCATGATGCTGAAGACCCTCGTTTTCTTGCAAACATTCTTTTTACTGATGAGACCGGGCTCACAAGAAATGGAGTGTTTAATTTTCACAGTACGCATATTTGGACCGACGAAAATCCTCATGCTCTAATAGAATCTGGACATCAGGCACGTTTTTCATTAAACATTTGGATGGGTATTGTAGGTGACAGATTTCTAGGTCCTGTTGTTTTACCAAACCGATTAACAGGCTCTGCTTACCTCAACTTTCTGCAGAACACACTGTATGAGTTTTTGGAAGACATTCCTTTGAATCAGAGGCTACAAATGCGGTTGCAGCATGATGGTGCTCCAGCTCATTTTTCCATAGCCGTTAGAGAGCATTTACACCAAACTTTTCCACATAGATGGGCAGGAAGAGCCGGACCTGTTTTATGGCCTGGTTCAGATCGCCTGATCTGAACCCTCTAGATTTCTTTGTTTGGGGATATTTGAAGACATTAGTGTATGGTACTCCTGTAAATAGCCTGGAAGAGCTGCAGCTATAGATTAATCAAAATCTGTTATATTTTATTTGCTTATTACATTGTATTAATTATGAGTAGTCCTATAATATAATTGCTATAGTGTTTGGGATAATAAATTATTATTTGTTCAATGTAAGTGGGTAAATGATAGAAATAACATCTATTTTTGGAAACTAACGACAGCCAACGGCATCAATTCAGCCTAAAACTTGATTGAATAATAACAGAATTTTCCTCTTTCCTATCCCTTATTATGTTCTTCAAGATAGCAGCCAGCAGCATTGTCATATTATTTGTACCTCGCTAGATATAAAGTTCGAATACTTTATCCCAAAATACAGTCCACTTAATTCTGTCAAACCATCCGTTTAGTCCTTCGAGCCCAATGTTTCTAATATTTTAATTCATAGATGTAGAAAGGTAAACTAAATAGATAAGATGTTAGTAATTCATAATTAAATTGTAAAAACTTATGCTGATGTCAGGCCATTACCATCGCTCTTGATTCACAGAATGTGTTTTAACATGTCACAATTATCTTGCCTTATCCAATTTAAGATAATTTTCAACGATCTCTTAAAATATACATTTATGAGGTAATCTTTACATTCACATTAAAAAATGCTCTAATCAAGTAAATATAGAACTACTAAAATCAGTAAAACCTTCATAGAAAGTTCAAATTCTTACATGGTGACTTGCTAGTGCCCTCGTTATGTTGAAATGTAAATATATGTTAAATAACTGGTATAAAACTTTAATAAAATTAAATGTAATTAAAATACCTAACTTATAGCGTTAAGTCTGATATAATTTTATAAAAATAAAATCAATGTCAAGTATTACACATTCTATGTACAAGTTATCATATGCATGAGTTAATTTTATTTATATCCTGAAATCATTCGCAGTTCAACAGGAAACAGATGCGTTTGCAAAAATTCATTTTATAAGATACTAAAATATTTGCTTATAAAAATAATTAAATCATATATAAAAATGTTTTGTTAAATACTTTTTTTAGATATTTGACTTTTAAGGTATATCACAAAATTGCACATACGAGTATATATAATGTATAATATTATATATTTCATGGCTGAAAATTTATACATACGAGTATACTACCTGACAAAGAAAGGCAAACACCTATATTACGTTCAATAGATTTCAATTATTTGTTGGTACACAGCAAGAGTAAAGAAAATACAGCAAAAATTGGTTGAATAGTGTGTTGAGAACCTACGATTCTTAACAAACTCATTGATACGCCTGGGCTCGGATCTAATAAGGTTGTCGAAGTTCTTGGGCTATCTGTTTCAAAGCTATCTGAACTTCATGAAAAATGAAGCAGTCTGCGGCCAGTCATGTGCCAGACATGTTCAATAGGTGACAATTCCGGCGATCCTGGTGGCTAGGGTAAACAGTTGATCTGATATTGATCCTAAATACTACTGTTTGTCTGGTAATGTAAGATCTAGCATTGTCTTGCTGGAACATGGCGTTTTAGATGATGTAAAGATATGGAATGACATATACCTCCACCACTTTCTGGGTGTAACATTGGGTTGACATGTTGCCTCTAATAAAAACTAGTATTGATCTGCTACCATATGTGATAGAACCGCATACCATAACGCCTACTGTGTGATGGATATGACACTCTCTGACATATTGTGGATCGCATGTTTCACGTCGCCTTACACGATTGTCATGTATCCTCAGGTAGAAATGAGATTTGTCATTAAGGATTACCTGATTCCATAGCCGGGGCCTCTCGAAATTTCTCTCACCAAAGTCCCCTTTCAAAGTCACTAAGCTGAGAAGTCTGCCCAAATGTACGTACTCTAGGCATATTCAACTGTAAAAGAAATGTCGCCTGCAATAAGGTTCACACTTGCAACCCAAATGCGAGCAGAAATTTTTTAAACAAAATGCTTTTTTATCAAAGTACGATCTATGCAAACTCCAAAAAAAAACTTAAACAAATAAACCTAAAAAAGTAATAATTTTTTTCTTTCACCGACACAAGTAGAAATTATCAAAGTTAGATGATATTTAATGGGACCTTTTTTTTGTCACGCAGTATTTATCAACTTATTCGCTTTATTTTTAGCTGTAAGGGGCAAAAATAGATATAATTATTTAGATATTTTATGCTTCAAAATTATAATGCAGTGCATGTTGGATTAATGCATCAATTTGTAGCACTTTTATTGAATTCGAAATCTATTTACTTATTTTTTAACAAACAACAATGAACTAATTAAGAATATATTTTCCTCCATTGTGTGATATTGTTTAAATGTGAAAAATTCATCAAACCTGCTTTGAAGCGTTGTCATTGGTCCCTGTACTTCCGGCTGCCAAATAATCAAATTTCTAATCTTTATAGGTACCAGAATTTCGAAAATTAAAATATATAGAACACAAAAATAAAATTCTTGATGCTGTCTTTATTTATTTTTATTTGCTATTTAAGTTTTACTCAAATAAAACTACTTTAAAAAGCAGATTTAAAACGTATTTTGTTGCTATCCTGACATTACATTTTAACGGTAATATTCACATACGTATAAATCAAAGGAAACACAATTTTATATCTAGTTCTAAGAATAAAAAAAAATATTTATATTTCAAGAGTTCGGTTTGTTGGATGGTCTGTTTTTGTGGCTATTTGTTAATGTTTCTTCGGTATTTTTGAAAATACCCAGGTGATGAGGTAACATATAGTTTAGATGTTAAATAGTTGAAATCATTTTTGGTTTTACGGAAAACACTAGGTATTTCAAACATGCAATGTCTTTAAAATAGATTACTCGAACGTTGTTGGATAGAGAGCGAAAGAGAGAAATAAGGTGGAGCAAGATGAGCAGAATATGGATTTTGAATAACTTCCTAACCGAGTTCCTGAATAACCTCTTTTGTGATATCAACAGTATGAGGACGGACTTTATCATGAAGCAAAATTATTCGGTAGTATCTTCCAGATCATTTTTCTTCTTTTTTCTCTCTTAACAAACACAGTGGTTGGTAATAATCCCAGAAATGATGGTTATATTTCTATATGAAGGAATTGACAGTAAACGGTGCCTTCTTTGCTTTGTTAGGAAATTGCTTTCTTGTTAAGGCACAAAATCTCCATTTTTTGTCATCAGTAATATTCTTAGACAAAATCGGTCGATGTTAACTTAAACGTTGACCGACCAGAAAAGAGACTCAATCGCTGACACGCTGATTTTTGTTGTTTTCGTTCAAAGCAAACGTCATTTAGACAAGTAGTTTTCGGATTTCTTATAATTCAAATTATCGACTGGTTACAATTAAACATACTGGCCAGTTTGCTTGGGTTTACTGATGTTAATCATTGTGAGTATCAAACGATTTTAATCAAAGTCGGATAATCTCCTTCGCACTATAGAAAATCGTTTTTGTGAAAATAGTGTACTTTAAAATGAGAATACCGTTCTTCATGTAGTTTTCCCAATGGTGATTCCTTCGTAAACGATAATAAACGGTTCCAATGACATCCAATACTTAAACTATTATATTGAATTTAAAGAATAGGATATGTTGAAAATGGTTTTCTTTATATAGGGTGTCCGGAAATGATAAGTAAAAAATTCAGACCGAAAATAAATGCTACCTCTTTCCATAACCTTTTTTTCAAAACTGATTATTGACGAAGTTACAGGGTGTTAAAGTTAAATTTTATTTGCAACTTTTTTTACAATACCTTTTGCCACACTAATAATATTTCGACGAAATTTGGTATATGGGGGTTTTTCGGGATGAGTATTATAAATTTGCGCACCGTTTTTTCGCATTTTGTAGAGGGCACCACATACGAGCCTTTATTTTGATTTGAATGGTTCCAACTTTTTTGTTTTTTGTGCTACACTTTATGCGAAATTTGACTGAATATTTTTGTTCTCATAACCTTTTGACATAAAAAAGGTGTACTTTATTTGTTTCGATAAATCTAACCGTTTTCGAGAAAAACGCTAAAATAATATTGCTTGCATGTGATGAATACGAAATCATTTTAATTTATTTACTACATTAAACATAGCATGTTTTGGAAACAAGCGCTTAGTTGTCTTGGAAACAAATTTGTGAAGAATTAGTTTTGGCAGATAGTAATTTTTGTGAAAATTTGTTGTTACGTTGATGGTGCTTAATGATAAATAATAAAAAAATAACGTCCTCAACAAATAAAGAATGGTTTACTAACAGAATCATAAGGTTAAAATACATAAGTTACTAGAAAAATACAAATACAAATTAAACATTCAAATCAAAGGTTCAAAGTGACGTCCTTCCTCTTCAATGCATTAATTAATTCTTCTTAAAAAAATCCAACAAACTCTATGGAATATTCCTCCTTTTGCTTAATTACCTCACAATTAGCAGCAATTCTTTATCTCAGTTCATCGACGCTATTCACAGGTGTCCTGTATACAAGCGTCTTCAGATAGCTCCAAAAAAAGAAATCGATTGGGTTCAGGGCATCTAGGGGCCCACTGTACAAAACCACCGCGTCCTATCCACCTTTCAGGAAAAGTTTCGTTTAAGAATTCTCTGGCCGTTAAACTAAAATGCGATGGCGCGCCATCTTGAGGCAGCCATATTGTATTTCTTAATCCGAGTGGTACATCTTCCAACAGAATAGGTAAGTGGTTTCTTAAAAAATCCATGTAAACTTCACCATTGAGTCTTTGTGGAAAGAAATGTGGCCCAATTAAGTAGTCCCCTACAATACGGGCCCACACGTTGACGGAAAACTTATTTTGATAACCTCTATTGACAAATTAGGATTCTCATCAGACCAAAAATCCTCATTGTGGTGAGGTTTATTAAGCCATCATGGCCAAATCCAGCTTCATCAGTGAAAAGGATATTACGAACAAAATTTTGGTCACCATTACGAAGTATTCTAATTGTATTGCACAAATTCACACGAGCAGCAGGATCTACGGCAGATAAGGCTTGCACCTTTTGGTAGTGGTACGGATGAAGGTTTTGTTCGCGTATTGTTTCATGTACGGAGCTCTTTGGAATGCCTTCCTGAATAGCAGTTCTTCTTATACTTACATTGGGATTATTCTCTATCGAATTCAAAATACGAGCTTCTGCTTCTGTTGTTCTAGTATTCCGTTGTCGACCTACATCATTAATTCTAGTTTCGACCGATGCAAATTCTCCCAGTCTTCGATGAATAGTACTGAACATTCGCAATTGGGGTAAATTTCTATTTCGAGTGTTTTTCATTTTTATTATTATTTTCATGATTACAATAACTATAAAAGAACTTGTACAAAATTACTATTTGTCAAAACTAATTCTCTACAAGCTTGTTTCCAAGACAACTAAGCGCTTGTTTCCAAAGCATGCTATGTTTAATGTAGAAAATAAATTAAAATGATTTCGTATTCATCACATGCAAGCAATGTTATTTTAGCGTTTTTCTCTAAAACGGTTAGATTTATCGAAACAAATAAAGTATACCTATTTTATTTCAAAAGATTAGTATAACAAAAATATTTAGTCAAATTTCGCATAAAGTGTAGCACAAAAAAGTTGAAACCATTCAAATCAAAATAAAGGATCGTATGTGGCGCTCTACAAATTGCGAAAAAACGGTGGGAAAACTTATAATCCTCATCTGGAAAACCCCCATAGACGAAATTTTGTAAAAATATTGTGAGTGTAGCAAAAGGTATTGCTAAAAAACTGCAAATCACACCCTGTAACTCCGTTAATAATTAGTTTTGGAAAAAATGTTATATTTTCGGTCTAGAATTATCCCCTGAATTGTTTGCTCATCATTTCCGCACACCCTGTATGTCACTCCATTTTCTTTTGCAAATAATTTAGGTATACTATTTCTGCACAAATTTCCAAGATCGCAGAATTTTCAACGAAAAATGTACCTATATTTTAATAATGAAAATGAAACACGAATATATCTTAAGTCAAATTAGATTTAAATAATTCATAACAGTAAACCACCTTACGTTAAATTTACGATACGGTTTTTTTACAAGTAATTATCAGAATTCTTTATTTACCCACGCCTTACCTATAAAAAAATATCTTTATTCATAGCGTTTTTTATATGGAGTAAGGAATACATACAACAAATCGCGTGGTGAAATTAACTGAATACATAATGAAAGTGATTACATCTTTCTACAACTAAAATTGTTATATTTTGCATTTTTATGCTATAATTTACTGTTTGATGTTTGATTATTCAACGAGTTGTTTATATTCTACGACGAGAACATTTGTTCGTAGATTTTGGAGTATATTCGTCATGTTTTCATTAACTGGGCGTTACATTTTGCTTACTAATTCTTCAATTGCATTAGCAATGAATTAAAATAAAAAAAGATAATGTAGATATACTTTTGTGCAGAATGCACCCTAGAAGAAAAATAGAAAATAATTTAAAAACACCAAATAGCATAGCTAGTGCCTTCTGGGTCACTTGATAAAACTACCATGTTATATGGAAACAAAGATATACTTATTAGTCGAGGCAATAAACTAGTAAAAAGTCCAAAAGTTCTAAAACTAGTTGTGGTGGACGGATCGGAATGCGGTTTTTTGCATTCTCTTCCAAAAATTATTTGCAAAAAATGTGGCGACATGGAATTTCTGACAAATCGGAAATTTCATTGCTGCAGCCAAAAATGCATTCAAAAAATGCATTATTTTAGAGGTCTCTTGGAAGATGTCAAAACTTGGTAAATAAGTGTCAGAACTGGCCCAGATCGGGTGCTCGGGGGTTTTCGAGGTCGTTGATCACGAATATGATGTTCAAATTGACCCCCCGAACACCTGGAGCTCAGGAACGCCGATGAACGTCATCTGCGTGGGACTCTCCCACAAATCACGCGGGAAAGAAGGAAAACTCGGCGCTCGGGGTTTTTTTGGGTCGCTGAATCCAAATCTGGCATCGGCGAACATCTCACGGGCACCTGGTGCGCTGGAACCTGGACGCGGACGTCATCTCAGAGAATTTTCCTGAGAAGAGTGTCAAAAACCACCAGAAAATCATAATAGGGGCGTTTTGTGGGGCGTTGAATCCGAATTTCACGTCTGAAACGACCCCCCGAACACCTAGTGCATCAGAACCTGACCCTAAACGTCATCTCCGTGGCTTTTCCTGACACAATCAAAAAATGAGAACCGAAAATCGTTATGGGGGTTTTTTGGGGTGCTGAATCCGAATTTCACGTCGATAACGACCCTCCGAGCCCCTGGTGCACCGGAACCTGACCCAAAACGTCATCTCCATGGCTTTTCGAAAACCTCCGAGTACCCGATCTGTGCCAGTTTTGACACTTATTTACCAAGTTTTGACATCTTCCAAGAGGCCTCTCAAATAATGCATTTTTTGAATGCATTTTTGGCTGCAGCAATTCAATTTCCGATTTGTCAGAAATTCCATGTCGCCACATTTTTTACAGAGAATGCAGAAAACAGCATTCAGATCCGTCCACCACAACTAGTTTTAGAACTTTTTTAGTTCATTGCCTCGACTATATATCAAGATTAATACACTTATTCCAACGTTAGCTTAATTTCACTAGTTCTCAAGTATAGTGATACCTACTTTACTGAAAGATTGACTTATTCTTGTATAATAAGATTATACAGGGTGATTCACAATTTATTTAAAATAATTTGGGAATAGATGCGTCATGAAAAATGGAGTCAATAGCTCTTTTCCAACACAGCACCTGACTAGTTTGAAACCTGTCCGAAGCAGTCAGTCAGTTTAATATTAGATACAACTCCGCTGCAGTAAGTCGGTGAACGATTTGGCTATCCACTTGGGACAGGTTTCCAACCAGTCAGGTGCCGTGTTGGAAAAGAGCTAATATCGTAAAAAATGTTTTGTAAAATCTTTATAGTTTCCGAGTAAAACATTATTGAAGTTGTAATATTTTCAACCTTTACATCGCTGGGCTACTATAGTTTCTAGACAGGCGAATCCGAATGTTGAAATCTGATCACTTTTTGTAGGCACCAAAGTTTTTGTGACGACAGTCTTTACATTGATGGATATCGTTTTAATTTATGACGCTGTCAAAATGCTTTAGCAAAACGATTTCCCGGTAAACATGTGTCAAATTCAGCTATTTTTACCGCGGTGTGCAAGTGTAGCGCAACGCGAGGAAAATCCGAACCGTGGAAGAGATGGAGGTTCAGGACTTCCACGGTCTCTTGCAGTGTGGCGTATCATACACGAGGATCAATTATATCCGTACCATGTATAGCGCATCCAAGTATTAATACCAAGCGATTGGACGAGGAGTACCGGGACCACGGCGGACACGATCTCCTGACTTTAAATCATTTGGATTTCATTTTGTGGGGAATATTTAAAAAATGAAGTGTATCGCACCGAAGTAGATACATACTATTGATGATTTACGGAAACGTATCATAGTTGCTGTCAATAATTTACAAATTAATTCCATTAATAATTAATAACAATAGCGCAAAAAGCAGTTGAATTTACTGTATAAAATAGATGCTGTGAAACGTTATTTATTTATTTCCATATTTTGTCCGGTGGTCAATTGCATGCTTTGCGGCCTTATCAGGTATTATATTTAGTGGACCAGTTTCCAGTGCTGTGCAGAAGTGTATTTTTCGAACTGCCCCCTTTGATTTTTTTACAAAATTGTATTTGTAAGAGTCCCCTGTACAGCCAAAAATTTTTTTAGATACGGTCTGAACACCCTGTATATTCCTCATTTAAGAATAAATATTACTTGAATTCAAGAAAACTGGTATACCTAATATGAGATAAACTTATGTTTGTTTAAAGAATTGTTTTGTTTAATTTAGATAATATGAATTACTTGAGTCAACAATTGTTATTCTCAAAATAAAGTTACATTTTCTTTATTTGAAGTTTTAAGTGACTAAGTAAGTGAAAGAATTACTGCAAATATTTGAAATAATAAATAAATAATAACATACCATTAAGAAAAAATTAAATTAAAGCACATAATTAGGTATTTCAGTATTCTTCTACTCACCTTATATAAATAATTAAATATTCAGTAGTATATTTTATGTTATATATAACGCTTTTCAGCTTGTTAGCTATCCTCAGTATGCCATTTGAGACGAGGCTACATTTGTGGCCACATGCTGAATCTAGCGCTCTACCAGCACATACAACTTTAATAGAATTTATAGTAAATAATATTACAATTGTGTCTCTATAGTTTTAGCATTGATCATCTCAAGTGTTGTTTTAATATCATCTATAAATATTATTATTTTGCACTATACACTTTTAACAAAATATTAATAATTTTAATTCAAGCAAATCTATAAACCTATTTAAGAAGGAATATTCTATAATTAATATTATTTTATTCATATTTTAACAGAATATTATTCTTCATATAAATCTTTAATTTAATGTAATTTTAAGAAAGGAAAATGTTGAATTAGGTATAAGAATGATGGATGCCAAGATTGTAAATGTTTATACACGTTTCATATACACTTGAATAAAACTTAAAATTTTAAGTATATTATTATACTTAAATACAGATTACATATTTTTCATGTAATCAGGGTCAAATAGACTACCTACAACTACGTACGAAATTCTATTAAGATCGGCTTAGAGGTTCATGAGACATTTGAAAATAAAAAATACAGATCAAACAATTGCTTAAATTGACTGTATGTGCCTATTTTTTTTCTAGTATTTCTAAATCACTCGCAATAACAAGGCAACCTTTTGCTTTAGAGACCCACCTAGTGTTTTATTCATGTTCATATCCAATGTGTCAAAAGATTGCTGAGCGGCGAATTCTGTATTTCATTTTTATTCTGAATATTTGGTATTAATGGACATTACTCTGTAAACAAAGATTTACAGAACGCTGAGTTGGTACTGCTGTGCTGTCTCAGTTAGGGCTCAAGGAAACTACACCACTTGTGCACTTAAATATTTTATTCAAATCAATTTTCAACATTAACAATATTAAAGACATTTACGAAACAAGAATAATTCAGTGATGCATTAAGTTTGTTTCTGCACACAATCAATGACAAATCATTGGCAGTCACAGATTTTTAAAGGAGAAGCAGAACGGGCATATCTCACAATTTGTACTAGTTGCGAATTTCTTGCTGGATTGCGGATTGAATGAATGACAGAGCACGGACCAAATATAACAAATGACCGATCACGGCGATAGTAGCTATTCTGAAGTTCTAGACTATGATACACAGATTTTAAATTATAGTTAAAGTTAGGTTATAACAGAGACAGAGACAACTATTCATAAAATTATAGGTTAATGTTAGATGTCTAGTAAGACTGGATAGCTGACAAACTAATATGCAAGCGCCGGATATCAGTTTACAAAGAATCCGCGAACTTTTTAAACTGTCAGCAAATTGCGGATTAAGAGTTATGAATTGTAGTTGGATTCTTGCTGGAACGTTTACATCCATCCTGCGCATGCCTCTGATAGCTGCAGACTGTTGTAGGAATTTACGTATTATCTCGCTTATAATCGCACTAAGTAACTAAGGCTATCTATTTGGGTAAAAATGAAACAAGTGAAACAACTTTGCTCTTTCCTCTAAGTATCCCAAATATTCGAAAATACTATTAGCAGCAGTTTCATGTTTTTACAGTATAATAAGAAATTTTTAGGACGTATGTACAATAAAATGGGTTCAAAGTTTTTTGTAAGTGACATCGCGTAGTTTTTATACCTAACCGATTAAAGATGTTCTCAAACTTTATCGTGTGCATCTCGTTTACACTAATTGTAAACTTCCCTACTCGTTTGACTACTAGCAACTAAATGAGGCTAAGTATCCCTCCAAGTTTTAGAGAATTGCCTAGTGAATATGTTTGAATTAAAATTTTATAACATAGGTACATGTGAATCAATCAACAGGTTGAAAGTGAAACAGGAATAACCATTTACAATTTTCCAATTTTTTTAAGAGCAATGAACAGTGAATGCAATGTTGCGCCTGTTCACAAGGGTAAGTCTTACTTATTACACTTTTTCGATAAAACTACAAAAGGTTCATTCCTACCCTACTTATTTAGTTAATGTCCATATGTTGCCACTGTTTCTGTTTTAATCTGAATTAGGTAGGTCAGGAAACTATTGCTACACTTCGTTTACGTTTTGTCGTTTTTATATGGTCAGTACTACTACAGTTACAGTATATTACGTATCAAGAACAGTAATGAGAGTTTACCGATCGACGACAATTAATACAAAAGTGATAACTAACAAAACATTTCGAAAATATTAAAATTATTTTTGTCTTGTGTCTCGTATAACCACCAAACTAAGTAGGTTTTGTCCTTACCAAGGATACGCTTGTAAATTTATTTTTAAACGTCAATATATTTGTCAAACGATTGAGTAGGAGCATGAATCTTTGTCAATACGCTTAATACAAACCATACTGACAATAAGTCAGTTGTAATAATTGTACGTTTCATTTTATTATAAATAGATAGATAGCATCGTTGTTATTGTTTATTGGGTATTTTGTCACAACAAATAATATAATTTACTTACCGTTCAGTTCTGTCAAAACCAGAACAGTAAGTAATTAAGAAAAAATGTAAGATTTAATAAGGTTGCAGGGGATTTGCATTTCCTTGTTCACACATAAGCTACAGAAATACTACAGAACTCGCAAATATTGATGAGCAACGTTGACGGCGTTGTAACAACTTACAGAATTACAGATCTATATTGTGAAGTTAGGTAATAATATTTTGTGTAAATATTACCTGAACACAATTTCCTTTTATGCATTAAAATTTTAAGATTGGTTATGGATACGAACGAATATGAACAGTATATTATAAAGGTTTCATTTATTTCTCATTTATAATAACAGATCTATAAAATTATAATTTCGCTTTTGAAGGATAAAAAAACAAATTGTAACGCTTAACGTTGTTCCTCTAATGAAGGAATACTGATGAAGAAAATTCTAAACTTGAGGCCTAGACCCCTTCCCTATACCAACCAAATGATGAATGATGTCTTACCACATAGAATACGTTTTTTATTTAAGAATGATACTGATGATGTGAAGTTATGTCGGATTGTAAGAAACATATTCGTGAAGTTGCAGTATTTCATTTTCACCACTGTAATAGGCTGCCTTATGGAGACAAACTACAATTGCTATTTTTACGAATCTATAAATGTTGCAGATTAACTGTAAGTACAGTTCTGTAATTTTTATAGAAAACGCAGCATCAATCTGTAAATATAGTAAACAACCGGAAATGAAAATGATGGTACAAAAAAACATTTTTTATAATTTTTACGTACAAAGTAACATCTTTTGTTATCGAATCAAGGGTCAAAACTTTTATGTTATGTTCTACTAATTTACATAATGAAAACAATTATGCAACTGGTTACTAAATATTCTTTATGTCACAAATTGCAAAAAAGAATTAAGCAAAATACAACAGAAAAATAATAAAGGAATTTCTATTTAAGTCAGTAATTTTATAAATAATACAATGATTATTATTTAATTATAAATATTCACAACGCAGTTGGTACAGTGAAACTAATTCCAGAAGAAATCTTATTTTCCGAACTTGCAGTAGTATTCCGTGATATATTGGTATTACTCGGTTCTCCAAGAATGTCACCGGAAATAGTTTTTTTATTTTCTATAGAATTTTCAACATATCCTTCTACAACATAATTTGACTTCCAGCCGCAGTGTTGCTTTATTTTTAAAATATTGGCCCCAGAATCTGTAAATAAAGTAGCCGAAGATCTTTTGAAACAGTGCCTCGTGAATTCAGCAAACCAATCATTTGAGCAATCATCTATGGTAAGTGACCAATAGTACTAATTCCTACTGGTTGCACACTACATTTACCATTTCTGTATCTAACAAAAAATCTATTGTGTTTAATATTTTCCGGGCGTAGGTTTTTATACTTTCTGATGTCACCTGAGTTTAGTTCTTCTATATCTCCCAGAGTGATTACAAATTCACGAATTACTCTAGTTTTAATATTTAGAATATTTACTCGAAAATACGTTTCCTCATCTGTAACGTCTTCAGCACCTAAAAATGTTAATTTTGACTTCCGACATGCACCGGTTATTCCCACAACTAACAACCTAAAACAAAAAATTCGAATTAATAAAGTGACAACTAAATGAAGTAATTATTAGTCACCCTAGCCATTAAAAAATTATTGTCATCCACCTCCGTCAAAAACTTCGCAATATTTACTTTTGAAAAAAACGTTTGCTTTCTTAGCGTGGTATCAAAAATGCTATCAAACTATTGCATGTTTTAATATCTACACCTTTTTTAAAAGACAGCTCAGTTCTCAACATGGAGTACTGTGTCTGTGTCCATAGCGTAGAAGCCTTCAAATTCTTCTTACCTTAAAAATATGCCAATAGTACTTTCTCATTGACGTGTTTTACTTTCTTCTGTTGAGGTCATTTCTCAAATTTTTCATATGCCAAGTCATATACCGCTTTGGATATTTCAGGAATCAGTAAACATACGGCATTTCTTGCCGCTTCTTCGATATCGCTCGGTATATCGTCGGACTCTGAATGTAAATGTAAATCACACATTTTTCCTAATAAATGGTAATAGTAACAATCAGCATCACAGAATAGATCAACGTCTTTTAAAGGCCAAGCCAAATGACAAGAGAATTTAAACTGACACTGACCTACTAGATAATTATTTAAATTATACTTGTAAATGATCAAAATTAAAAACTTTTATTTCCCATTTTTCGTCAAAATTAGAAAAAATCTTGTATGTAATCAGTTATGAAAAGTATTATTTTATGTAACTTATGCGATATTGAAATAGCTATTTTGTTTTCGTTCAATTTAATGTGGGAAAGAAAAATGATTTAATGTCGATAAAATTTGTGGTTGTTTGTAATACTTTCGAATCTGCTGCATGCATGCAATGAGTCTCGGTTTTTTTCTGCTACATCATTCAGCCCGTTTCCACAATTACCAAAGCAAAAACAGTAATAAAGAGGCGGCAAGCGATATATTCGTTCACTCTTGCTATCCACGTCAAATACGGATTTATTTTATAACAGTACCGTTCGCCTGTCAGTTGAGTAAGAAGTCATATGGGTTCTATATTATTTATGGAAACATAAAGTCGTAGATAAAATTGGTCGCTCCCATTAATATTACTTTCCGATCACATGAGTCATCAAATTAGTACTTTTATGATACCACCTCCAATATGTTCTTTTCCATCGGAAACTTGACCGTGAGGCTGTAATATGAAACAGCCGCTGCTGCAGAGATACAAGTTATATGTGAGTCAACGAACTAATAATTATACAGGTTACAGGTATGTATTGAGCACCTATGCCGAAGAAGGCAATCTGGTTTAGTTTTGTTTGCTATCAATACTGAATTATTTTATATGGAACGGAAATGCATTAAGTAGGTGATATGATTATTTGATTGGTTCACAGGGGCGCCAGGAGCTTGATTTTATAAGTGCGTAGTAGCAAAGCGCATATTTGAAATAATTTAGGTTCCATTTTTAAGTCTTTTTGGATTAGAAATAATTTAACGCAGGACGTACCATTGAAATCAAGTTGAAATTTAGTTACGTGGTATTAAGCTTGACATATATATTGCTTGGGTAATAGGTATTTCTTTAATTAGGCAATAAAATATCATAATTGCGAACAAAGCTATTTCTTTGATATTAAAATTTTATCATACTTCTTTCATGAGTAATAATAATTTCATCAGGTCATCTGTGGTTGCTATGAGACTAACATTATTAAGTAAAAAACAATAGGTACACAGTAATCGCCATATTATTCCTATTCAAATCCATAAAACTAACTATCTATTATTTGAGAGGAAAGAATTCACATTACCTCCGCCAGAAATTATTGAATCAGCGAAACAAATATAGTGTAATTGATTACCAGAATAATCAAAGAAAATGTATCACCAAACTTAAAAAAATGTTGATTACCGGGCTGAGAATAACAATATGTCTTTTTCAGAAAATGTGCTGTTAGTATATTTTTCTGAATTAAGTTAAAGTATGAAATCTTCGTCATTATGATCAATATATGCCATTCCCATGTCTACAACAACATCGATATTGGAAAGTATATAAAATTAAAAGCGTTCTTGAAACGGAAATTGGATGGATATCGTGCTAAAAAATCACGCGTTTAAAAAATGAATAAATTAAAAAATAATAACGGAGGCCCCTGATGATACGTATTGAGTTCCAAAGGTAAAATTATGAACAATTTTTTTATGACGAATAATAGCTGACTATAATTATTTTAGGTGGCAATAATATTTGCCATATCTGGGACGTGTCGATAAGATGAATTACTTCAAATAAAAATTGGAAATATTGAAGATATGGGAAATAGATTTCTGCCAACTGCAAAAGCAAAGAAAAAACGAGAAGCGAATATTTAGACACAAATAGATAGTAATAGTTCTTCAATGGTACAACATATGACCAATTAATAGGAATTCACACATTTGGAAGAATGCCAATGCTACAGCTATTAATAAATTCAGCAGCTGATATCACAACTTTAAAAATGCATGGTGGGTAGAAATCTTCAGCAGTAGCTGAGGAGTTCATAACTCGTAGATCAGTTGTTAGCAAAAAAATCCCTGCAAGTACATCAAGTGCTGGAAGTGATTTTTTAAATAATTCAACCACATTGAATAATTCAATAGTTCGTAAACCATGTACTAGTGAAAACACTTCAACCTACATAGACAAATTAAATGTTTCAAAGCAAACAGAACAAGAGATATCCCTTGCAGACTGTTCTAATTTCACCATAAATTACTTTCGTAACGATCAAATTTTAATTTTTAATTTAGCAGCATTAAAAATGATTGTAATGCCTAGGCATTAAATCTGACACTTTAGTGCCTGACATCTGTCATTAAAATTAACCCTTTAATGTCGATCGATGAGTTGTTATGCGATTCCTTCAAGTATTTGATCTGTTAACACAAAAGCAAAATCTAATTAGACAGGTTTTCTTGATTAGTCTACGTTTAACCTACAAAATTCTAAATACATTAAGTTAATCACTATATTTCTACTGATATCTCTACTAAACACATTCTGATACCTACTGTTAAATAGCCACAATACCTAGGAAATGTCTCGAATTTTCTACAAAATTCCTGGGTGTAGACTCGCTTTATCCCATTGCATCTCGAACTCACGTCATTTTTGATTAAATCTGCAATGGAATCGATCGGGATAAACCTCACGACAACGAAGAAACATCGCAGTAGAGTATTTTATAGTATTTAAATGAGATAATTACTTTTTATCAAAAATAATTATGCTCGCACTATAGTAGTAAATAAACGAAAAATATGATGATTATAGCGAAGTGAAAAAAACTGATATTCTTTATTTCCGTCAAGTTATTTATTTATATTTTTATCGTTAAAAACCAGACATTTTTAGTATAGTTGAAATGTTGTAAATAGGCTCATAGTCAAATTACATTTTTGAATTGTTTCACAATCAAGAGATAATAACTTGTAAATATCTACAACTTAAACTACCATGAGAAATATTTTTTCTTCGTAACATTTGCCATTCATTTATTGTATCTAAATTTTTATATAATTACTTAGTTCTACATTGGTTTTTCTGTAACTAATATGTTTCTTAAATCGCTGCTTTTCTTTGATAAACAGCAATAAACAATTTACATTGATAAGAAAACATCTATTTATGATACATTTAACTAGCATCTATGTTCAGATATACTCTGTATAAAATAAGTTATAACACTTTAGAATATTACAAATTGTTACTTTTTGAAAGAAATGTTATTTAAGTGCAACTCATTTTGCTTCGACTATAACGTTTTACGATAAATTGTCAAGCATCCTAAATATCCATAGGCGTGCCTCAGAAAAACATGGGGGGGATAAAATAACCCCTTACATTCTTCCTACAGGTGCTTTTTAAACGTCCGTCATTTACAATAATACTTGTGAGGATTTGGTTAATAACAGTAAGTATCTCTATCAAATTTCAGTCATACGTGAAAAACTGAAGAAATTATAGCAAAAAAAAAATTAAAAGTTCAGCTTTAACACCCTCATTTAAGGAAGGTATTTTTGGATTAAATCCTCATATTTTACCGCCAAAATACGCCGTTTCAAGATTGTCTGCTTTTTTATTACACCCTGTATAAATACGTAAGTACCTATATGTATAAGAAATAAAGGAATTGAAAATGTTGTGTAGAAAAATATTTCTCATGGTAGTTTACAAGTTATTATCTCCTGATTGGGAGACAGCTCATGGTTAAATCAAAAACTTAATTTTTCTATAGGCCTACGAAATTTCGAATTTATTGTTTTTTTTTTAATAATAAAAATATAAATAAAGAACTTGACAGAAATAAAGAATATTAGTTGCTTTTCACTTCGCTAGAATCTTCATGTTGTTTGCTTAATTATACATTTATAGTGCGAGAATAATTATTTTAGATAAAAAGTAAGTTTCACTTGGCTATCTATTTTTTTTGTTACACTCTGTATATTACAACTTTTTCAACCCAACTTGTAACATGTCCGATTTCATGTACCACGAAGACCACAATTGCATAAAACAATTGCAAAATAATATTCATAAAGCATTCATTTCATACATAAAATTACACATAGCTATTTGTTTGTACATTTACATCACATTTCCATATCACGTTAACTTTATCAATTTATTTTCTATATCCTGCCATAGCACGATAATTCGAGCTTTTTAACTGACGGCAGTCGCATAATAAGCATTATAAAGGAAATCTTAGTATAAATCCGCTCCTGGAGAAAATATTATGGGAGAAATATTAAACTTGATAGCGGAACCAGTTAATTCCCAGCAGTATCCGTTTCTATCTGGCTCGGTCCTCGATCGTTGTCTTATATTTGCCGGTGAACTGACGCCGCCACTGATCCATGGTCGATCGTGGCCTTCTAGATGTACCTGTCGAGCAACAACGACCAGCGGAAATGACGCAACTGCAAAGGATATAGATTTTTTTCTTTGGTTTAATGCAGGCATCTCGAAATGGGCATCCTCCTTTAAACAAATAAGCACGATTCCCACCTCTCAACTTTATTAAGCCAATTAGTTACAACGCAACGAGTTTAAGTTTAGTTTTGAGTAGTAGTGAATGGGAAATTACGTGAATGTTGTTTTACCTTCATTCATGAGAATGAGAAAGACCGGCTTAGTTTTTAATTAAATTTAAAGCACTGGTGTAATAATTCACTTTGAGTTCATTAGGGTTCCACTGCAACTAACAATAAATGGGAAATGGCAGAAGAATATAGTGAACGAATTTACTAAGCTGCTTTAACAAATGCTTCGTTACTCTTAGTGATTAATAATTCGCTACCAAGCACAAATAGAATGAATGAATGATATTATACTACCTTTTGTCAGTTCTATTTTAAAGATAGGAAATGACTCTACGGCACAGAGTGTCTACGGCGCCATTTTTCTAAATTTTCACATGAATTAAAAAAAATTGCAAGCTTGTGGAAGACAGATTTTATACGAGGAGCTTGCGTGCAAAACGATTAAATCAAAATTTTATCAAATTCAGGTTTTTATGGGTTTTGTATAACTTTCACAATTTTTTTTATATATTTATGTGATCAGTTTGAAAGCGTATATCACCTTATTAAAATGCCATTTAAAGTTGAGGTTTTGCAGTAAAACCGGTTACGTCCATGCAATATGTAATCCTATACCAGATGTAGGATGTGGAGAGGAGTCGCCTGTGGAATGGGGTCGTCAGGAAAATACCTTTTCTGAAGGCAGACACTGACAGTATTTCTCCCAAGTTTGCATTTGACAGACCCTATACGGTACTTATTAGGAATAGTGAGAATGTAATAAACACAGACGGATCAAAAAGGAAGGAAGGTGCAGGATGTGGAATCTATTCCAGATCCCTACACATCCAATATCAGTGGGCAATGGATAGATATGCTACCGTGGTACAAACGGAATTAGCAGGTATAACCATAGTTGCCAAAGAAATTGTTCGTAGACATACCACGGGCAAAACCATCAGAATCTACACAGATACAACTACTGATCTTACGTAATCATAAGATAACAACTAGATCAGTATGAGAATGCCATCAGGCACTGGTAGTGGCCTCAACCAACAACAGATTATCTGTATGCTGGGTGAAGGAACACGGGCGATGCAATGGCAATAAAACAGCTGACAATCTATGAGAACATCAAGTCTAAATATTTTTGGACCTGATCCCTCCAGTATTCTTCCGGTGTCAGCTCTTGTTGAAATTATCAGGGAGGACACCCACAAAGAATTTAGGAAACGGTGTGATGAAACAAATAGCTGTCAATTTGCTTAGGAGTTCCTAGAGTACCCCTGCAAGGATACAGCGGAAAAGTACCTGGCCATGTCTAGGACAAATCTTCGCCTGGTGACAGGTATTCAGACACTGTTGGCTAAAGAAGCATCTTTATTTTATGAGGAAGTGTGGAACACCTCTTTGTAGGGGTTGCGAACAGAAAGAGGAAACAGTACTCCATGCACACCGTGAGTACACTGCCATTTCGTCAATAAGAGAATCCGTGTTGGGAGAACGATGGACTTATATGGCCTACATTAGAGAGATCCCCCTGAGCAACATCACCATCTTCTCTTCTTTATTAGGCTGGTTAGCGGCTCAGGTGGATTGATCCTCTAATGGGAGAAAGTACAAGGGTACTAGGTATAGTTTCTTTTTGGAGGACAATGACATTCGATTCTTCGGTTTTATTTCCAGATTCTATTCTCTTCCATAGCTACTATTTAGATTCTCTTGGAATTTTATTTCGACAATGGATTGGAGTTAACGACTGTTCAAATTGTCCAATTTTCCCCCATCATCTTCAGGTGAGGTTTCATCTGTTAGAACAGTAACTTCCTGTGGTTCAAAAAAACTTCATCCATGTCATCAATGTAAGCTATTTCTAAAGCTTTCTGCAGTGTAAAACCTTTTCTATAACAATAAATTGTAACAAATTTATTGGTAACAGAAACAGTCATAATTCATCCCGTGAAATCCTATATAGCGTTACATACGAGTATAAATAATGTAAAAAGTATGCTGTCACCAAATATCTCTAGTATTTGAATTTCACAAATTTTATATTACTATCTTACAAAAGCGACATTTGACTTTGGTAAGACGCAGTACATAATCAAATTTGCTAGAAAATAAGGAGAAAAGTACTTGTTCTGCGTCTTTCCTTTAATTGGTCTGTAGCTTAAATAAAAACTTCGTTGGTACAATAATAAACTCTAAGTTGTCACTATACTTTTGAAGATTCTCTGCTGGAAAAATTATGAAGTTTACACATTTACGAAGGTGAGACATAGATACCTGCAAGTGTTACATATACATATGTATCACTACATCATAAAAGTTTTTGAAACGGTAAAAATATGTAAATAAATTATAACTTTCACTGCACCAAATTTTAGGTCCTAGTAATCAAATTTCCATGTTCCCACAATTAATTAAAGTCAACATTTAAGAATGTGAATGAAACTGTGACATAATTTTTATACGTTACTGAATTGATTATATATCTCTGAAATATAATTAAGGCATATCTGGTTATATGCATACATTTCAATCACTCTTTTATTTTTATACCATATCATCATTACTTACTTTTTTTCTTAATGGCCATATGTAAGTACCCATATCCAACACTTTAATAACTGCTTCATGACATTTATAAATCAACCTATAATTTCATGATAAGAGTAGTGTCTTATATATAAATATGCTCTCGTCAATCTTAGCATAAAGATTACATACGAACAGTAGGTGTTTATTTTCTTTTTCGTGGGAAAATGTTAATGATTACCAACATACAATGTAATTGTAAAGAGATGCGATATTAGAGCGGTTAAAATGATTGATGTTGAGAGCTGCAGTTCGTTCTCTTGTACGTGTTTAAAGTGGACTGGATCATTATGCAGATTTGATGCTAGAGTATATGCTCTAAATATGCTAGATAGATATAGAGCAATCATATAAACATTGAATATAACTTTTGGCGTAGTTTACCGCAGAATATTAGACGTGTAAAAATTGCCGTTTCTTTTATTATTTTCTAACATTGATACTGTTATTATAGGGATTTAAATCATCACTTCCATTTGCTGTACACAGGTAAAATTCTACACGAAATTTATACCATTTTTGGTCCAGGGAAATACGCTCGGAAAAAGGGTAAAATTTTCCCCATCGCTAGTTAGGTAAATTTTACATCACGCTTGAGTAACATATTTTAAACAAATATTTGGTGTAAAATAATTACTATATATGGTGTAGATTTTCAAACTATAGGCGTTAACAATTACACCATCTGGTGTTAATTCGAGAAAAGTGTGTTTGGGATTATCCCTTTAATATAAGTACTGAGCAAATTAATTTGTAGACTAGGACTGTTAAATCATTAAGATCATCACTTTCGTTTGGTAAGAGTGGTTGTGTATAGATTATATTTAAAAGTATATATGCCTAAGAATTTTTTTTAGAGATATACAACAGGTACAGATATTTACAGTTACACAATAAATTATACAATTCGCTTTGACTGTTAACACTTCGATATAAACTTGATCAGATAATTTAAATTCTATAATTTACGCTTTAAGGTTTTTATAAATATTTTGACACTCAATACACACAATATTTTTACAAATTAAACGTATAAAATGTTACACCACAATATTTTACCTTTTCCAAAGTATAGCAGTGTAAAGCCGATTTCGTGCTGTGTACACAGAAAGAAAACTATACTAATATCAAGATGAATACACTTCTCGAACGCTAATTTAGTTGCACTATTTCTCAAGTCTATACTGATAGTATACTGAAAGATTAACTTATTCTTGTATAATAAGATTATATATCCTTCATTTAAGGACGCCGTATTCTTGAAATAGTGTATTCTACAATTACAAGTAATTTTAGACATTTAAGAACAGAACTGAATAATATAGATATTAGCAAATAACAAGAATGTTATCTCATGCCACCTGCGAATATTCAAACATACTGAAGTAAAATCAATATATAACGTCAGAAAGTGATCTATCCAGCAAATTTTTAGGTACTGAAATCTTTCAAAATACGTATTTTTTTAAATTTGACTATAGATGTAACACCACATTTTAACAATTATTTTTGAATACTTATAAACAAAGTGAACAATCTTATATGCAAAACTATGTAAGTATATGTTATAACAACATGAGAAAATGGGGTCTGTATAAGTATAAGTTAAAATGTAAACAAATTGTTTTGTTCATGGCACACTTTGCACTGAGCTAAAGCTGAAGTTCAGCATTGCTTGAGCCGTGCTGGTAACAATCGAGTCTTAGTGTTTTGTTGTGTTGAAGAAAATGGCAGATAAGTAGAGCAATTTTTATGATAATTTGACATGTTTGCAGTGGCGTAGACACGGTGGGTTTTGGGGGTCAGAACCCCCCCATAGGTTGGGTTGGTTGGGTCATATAGGTAATGTCTCACTACAAACCTGCAATCCGAGCTGCAATCACTATTCGCCAAGATTTAGCAACGCGGTCAGTGAACTAGATCTCCTACGGCAACCTCACATTAGGGTTCACCTGCAACTAAGTTCTAATTTTATTTTTGTCATTTTTGTAACAAATATTGTTCGTACCCGTTTTTTATTTACATGTTTATGATGAGATTGTTGTTTTATTTATTTTTTATTGTTTCAGTTTATTAAAAATTATTTATTTTTTTATTAAAAAAATCTAGTTTGAAATACTTTGTTCACTGAACCCCCCCTCATGTCAAATTTCTGGCTACACCACTGAAACAGTTGAAGATAGGTATAGGATATGGATTTTAAAATATGCTTGGAATTTTGAGTAGAATCCAAATATCCAATAATATACAGGGCGTTCCATTAAAAAATATATAAGTTAGGTTAAGATCTCTCAAAAACATTGGTCCTTTGTTTTTTTTTCAAATAAGAAAAAAAGTTGCTAGTCCACTATGCAATATGGTTTTTGCTTCATTCTGATATCTTTAAAAACAGAAAAGTTACAGTTGATCAATATTGTGATTTTTTTAATACCTATTAGGTTTAGGGTTTAAGTTTTGTACTAATGACTCAAAAATCACTCCTTTAGTTATATACATCCTGTATATAATGTTGAAATATCATTTATCATAAACTAATGATAATAAATCCATACATATTATTTAAAAAAATTTGTACATCGCTGTCAAAATGAGAACACAATATTAAGTTCTTAAATACTATGCTTAAACTTGTTGGTAATAATAATAAGTTAGAATAGTATAACAGTTTGGGGAGAGGTGTACATTAAGCTCCATCGGGTGTTCATTAGTGGCCTGTGGGTTGAAATTTAGGTACAGCTAAACCATCTATGGGTATGTAATATTCACAATGTTAGGGTTTCTTAAAGGGGAGGGTAGAATGCATAAATTGCAAACTGCAAAACAAAAACTTAGGGATAGAGCACTGGGGAAGGTTGATGTATAAATGTATATTTTAAAGGAGTCCTCCCTAAATTTTGCAATATGCAATTTCTGAGAGACTGTCTCATAAGAATTAACTTAATTAAGGTATTTAAAATTTAGGATCACGGTAAAAGAATATTTTTCATTGTGTAAGCATGTTAATCAATTATGATTTATATTACATTCAAGTAAATTCGAATCAAAATTTTTGTAGTAATATTTTGTAACATTTTCTAAAACTGTATGTGTTCATCAGTGGATAACATGTGCTCAATTTTACACTGAAATAACACCAAGTGCTTCTTATATATTCACGAATTTTACCAAAAAAAATGGTTAAACACATCATTTGTTTCAAATCTATGGAATAAAAATAATCGAATATTTCACTAGATATTACCTTTAGATTATACGCTTTTTCCAGATTTTATTGATATAAAGATATATCGGGTTATATTTTACCGTTTGCAAGATATCAAAATTATTTTTTTTTTATTAGAAAGAATGCAGAACTATATTCGAATCAATAATAATATGATGCATGCTCATAATAATTTTGCAATATTAAAAATCCAGAAACAAAACAGTTAGAAATCGGTGAATTTAAATTACCTGGTCATCCATGGCAGTAAAACTGGTTTTTGACAAAAAGAAAACAATAATTCTGACTATTTTAAGGCAGTGGCGGCTCGTGGTAGCTGCAAGAGGTGAGGCCCAAATAATACCTAAATAGGAATAAATTTACACGTCTCCCCTGATGTAATATTCCTTGACGCATTGACCATTTTTCATTATGGAGGTCTTCGCCAATAGCCCTACTGTAACCATAAATTAAAAAACTAAATAAATAATAAATAGAAAAAAATATATGTTTTAGCATCTAATAATTTAAAAAATTGTTCCTACTTGTTTAAAACACTAAAAAATATAAAAAAATATAAAAGCCAATTTTCAACTTCTTATCTATTTACATACAAAACAAAGCCACTTTTACCAAAAATGTTTTAATACTTTCACTTCTTATAAAACAAGTCTATTCGTCGGCCTTTTAAATTCGCAAATTTATTTATAATGTCTTCATAAAATTGGGAATAGGTGCTAAGACTTTGCAGCAGTTCTTTTTCTATAGCCTTCATTGATAAGTTGTTTAAGCGCTCTTGTGTCATCGTATTTCTTAAGTAAGTCTTAATGCGCTTAAGGCACGAATAGTTTCGTTCTACTGAAACACTTATTGCAGGAATTGTTAAAACTAAGCAAAATAATTTGTATGTTTCGGAAAATATCATTTAAATTCCTTCTACCGTTTTTTGAACTTCTAAATTATAAAATTGTTCGTCTCTGTACAAAACATAAGTTCGTTTTTTAACTTATCTATGTCAAGTATGTTTGGATATATTTGTAGTAAACAATCAAACGATATTTCCGGAAATTTGTTTGCATATTCGAGATATTTTAAAGCGTTGCCGATGATTCAAAATTTGTCGTTTCTCTACTTCATTACGTATTGAAAAAGGCATTTCAAACAGAGATAAAACAATATCGTGAGAGGGATTCATTATTATAACTAACTATCGACGAGCATATCGATAATATATATTTAAATTAGGTTCCTATTCTATGTTAAATTTAGTCTTACCATGTAAGGAAGTTGTTTTTTATTTCTATAAATTAATCCTACCTGCCTTGTCCCTTTACCACCGCGCTTACCACCTAATCTTCAGAATATTTAAGAAGTCACATTCAACTAATCAACCACTAACACTAACCACTGGAAATTCAAAACACATAAATAAAAGTATTAACACTTGAACAATCGATTAATCGCGTCACATACGTAAATAATCTACAGTTCACAAGTTACCTACGGTCACTATCACATCGTCCATTTGTCGTTGAACTAAAAAACTTAAGGCGCCAGAAATCGGGCCTCAGTCTCGAGCGGACATGGAGCAAAAAACGTCAATTTTAACCGTCTCGCGTGGTGGGGGAAACGATAACGTATAGACATGTGCGACGCAATTTGAGGCTCGGAAAATTCGGCCTCACTGTGGTGGGATTGGTGGGTGACCCGGACTCCCCACGCGGGTAGAAACAGAAATGGCGGGATATTGAAATGTAAACCAGAGGTACGTTATAACATACGAAGGCTAAAATTGAAGCAATTGTTATTTTATTTCGTTACATTGATTTTTGATAAATGTAGTAGGCAATCGGATTGGAAATTATAGAATATTAAAATATACAGTGAAAGCCAAATTTTACAGTTGCTTCATACGACGAGCCGCCACTGTTTTAGGGCAATTTTTAATCAGTAAAGAGAAATATGAAAAGCTTCAATGTTTAAAGAAATTCTGTGGAAATGAAGCACAAGCAAATCTTTCTAATTTACCACATTGATTGTTTATCCAAAATCTAAAAATATTATTGATTTAAATAAAGAGTTTGTATAAATTACTCCTAAGTTTGGCAAAGGTTATTATTTTTTTTATGTAAATAGGTAATATGAAGATCATGCAGTACAAGGGTAGAACAGGTTTTTTTTTATCCACATTATATTGTATTATATTAACACGAGCATTATGAGTTATTAAAAGGAGATACATATCCGTCTTATACAAAAAAAAATGTATCAGATATTTCAAAGTAAAAGTTAAATATTCAACATTAAGGGCGCCTTATTCTTAAAATAGTATTTTCTACAAATACAAGTAATCTTAGACATTTAAGAACTGAATAATATACAGTTTAGCAAATAACAAGAATGTTATGTCATGCCACCTGCGAATATTCAAAGGCACCGAAGTAAAATCAATATATAACGTTAGAAAGCGATATATCCAACAAACTTTTAGGAAATCTTTCAAAATATGTGTTTTTTTTTAATTCAACTATAGATGTAAACATTATTATAACATAAGATTACATAGTTCTGCATATGAGATTGATCACTTTTGTTTATATAAGTATGTGAAAATAATTGTTAAAATGTGAGGTTAGAATAGCGAAATAATGTGTGTCATACAAATGCATTTAAAAAAAATATTATATTATTTAAGGAGAGTTTAAATAGTAAATATATAAACAAAACATCAATAATTTTATTTTTGATATTACTTTTGCTCTACGTGTTTTATTTTTCGAGATTTCAGTACCTCAAGAACACAACAAATTTGATCATTTTACGGCGAGAAATATGGCGACCTTAACCAGCAATTTCACTCCGCTGTCGGCACTAAATTCAAGCGTTGACCTCGAAATGGGCATACAACCATCGGATCTGAGAAAAATAGAGAATCGCCGATCAAAAGCGTATTAATCCTAATAAAAATTTACCATATGGGTATAATATCTGTACACATTATGTAACAATTATAGTTACTGATATATTCTTTTAATATTGCTATACTACCTACCCTTTATTAAATGTTAGGTTTCAAGCATGACTTTACTGAAGGAAAATGTTTATACAACAGATGCAAAAAGTTTTGATCACGGCTTGTAAACTTGTACGGTAATAGAACGGCAAATATATAATTCTGAATATCGTACAACTATTTCTTTTTACATACCTACTGACATTTCAAAACCCTTGTATAATTTGTTCGATTACATTCATTTGTTTCATCTTTTGTTAATAAGATGTTATGAAATTATTGTTAATATAATAAATAATTACTGTAGATATTTCCACATGACCACATATAAAAATAATAATTAATTAAGACTTACTTTCACTACATTGCTAAAAGCAGTATGGTCATCTATACAATTTTATTTCTCTTGTGCCAGAAAATGGCATTTGGTTTTGGTCAAAATGCCGTAAACTACAAGCATTTATAGTCCTATGTTACCGACCTCTGTAAAAACGATGCTTGCACGCCAGCAAGAGACAAACTGACGGGTAGTGGAGGTTTCTATAGCCTGAAATGGATACGCGAGCGGCTATGCGCGACTTATTATTTCGACTTGAGTGATTCTACTATGCTGTGTTATTATTTCAAATAAACATTGTGTGACTTAGCTCTTTCTTTCCCTTCATTTATAGATATGCCAATATTTATAATTATTTGGCTGCAAAAATGTGGTAAAATTTTGTAGACATTAAACAAGTACGTGGCGCTGTAGTGTACCAATCTTTAGATACAGTATAATCTGTGATATAGATAGTTTGTGGTGCGTTAGTGAACTGTATTGCGTAAAAGTTCTAAATTAATTTAATAATAAACAAAAAAAGCGTAGGTGCGGAAGTAAAACACTTACCCTTAATTGGATGCTGTGTACTCGTCCCAGGCAACGGAAAAAAGCGATATATAACAAAATGGTGCGGCGAATCGCTTCACTCGCAGGTAATTTTGGAATTGAATTTATTTCGCAACGGGTCTTCGGTCAAACTGCACACCTTTTTGCCGCGAAATTTAAACATGTACAAAAGATGGGGCTGATTATTTGTAATTAATTAATAGTAAAATAGACATTTACATATTTTTACTTAAAATTAATAATCAAGAGGCATGACGAACCAGTTTGCATAATTAATTATCATATGATTGTTACGGCAATTATGGTCAGTGTTAAAATATCAGTTATTAGGTAGTTCTCCTTGATTGAATGATTTAATGATAAAAATAAAATGTTAAGAATATTAAAAATATACCTGAATTATTTTATCAGCTGTTGTCACTAGTATAATTTGATTTTTTTCCACCATAGTATCTTACGGGTCAGGTAAAATTAATTGTCATTTTTATGGCCTTCTCTCTTGAGCCACTCTCTCAGAATGGCAGGTTTGGGAGTAATCCTTTTTCATTTAAAAATTCTTAAAGAACGAAGAAATTCGGGAAGGCATTTATGAATAAAAACCCTCTCATAATAATCAGTTTTCGTAAACATTTTATCACCTTTATACAGGGTCATTCAGTCATAATATCATTAATTTCAACAACATATTAGGAATTCTCAATAAAGACAGTACATCAGAACAAAAAAAAAAGTTTACTTGACCATTTAAAAGAGAAATAAATTGCGTATTCATATTATATTCATTTTTTCACTATCTTTCCTTAAAAATCATGACATTATGATCTAAAAACCCTGTAGATTCACTTTATTGTGAAATTTTCTAAATGTGCAAAACAATGATGAAAATTAAACTCTTTTTAAATTCCGTTTGCGTTCAATAAAATTTCTGTTAATTCATTCAAATACAACTTCGTAATGACAAAAAGTTAACGGCAAATTATAATAATGCTCCCTGCATGTATTGAGAGATGAGTTGATTAACATAGTTCAGTCCAATGTGGCTATTATTTAAATCATTCCACTACATTTCTATATCTAAAATGATAATTTCCACGAAATTCTGGCTTTTGATTGTATCGAAGTTTGGTGATGGAAAACCATTGGGTAAATTACAGGAAACGTGAATATTTACTTTAATATTAATGTTCCATGTTTGTTACACTTTACACCTCTGTATGGTTTTAAACTCTTAAAAATATTGCTATATACTAGATTTTATATACAGGGTGAAATTTTAAGAAATCTTAATAATTTTTTGGAACTAGGAATATGTCGCTAAAATTACAAACATCAAAAGGGACATAAATATGAAACTTCTTTCTTTTAATAGTTAAAAGTTTAAATGTTAAAAGTGACATTTTATTTTGTCAGAAAGCAAATTTGGGACACGATCACTGCGAACAAAATAAAATCACTTTTGCCACATACAGGGTGTTCTAAAATTCTAATTGTTAATTATTTGCAAGTTACAGTTTGCCAAAGTTCTTTTTTTTATTTTTCTTTTTAAATAACTTATTTAATTCCAGTTCGATTATTCTTTTATTTGGCACACAGACTAAGCAGATCCAGCTCTATTGAAAAAATGTTATTATCCACCGCTGAAGAGCACTTTACCTAAAACTCAGAACTAGTTTTATTCATAATTTTTTTTCTTACTATATATAACAGGAATTTAAAGATTATTGAAAGGAACAATATCAAAAAAATATATGTAAGCCGATAAATGTAACATCGTTATTAAAGTTTTAATAAACATTAATTTTTTTATAATTATTTCTGTAATTAATCAAGTTACCATGCTTCAAATAAATGTCTTTAGTAATTTTTGTGTTACAAATTGTAACAAAATTGTTTAAAGCAAGTATAAGTTCAATTTTTCTCCACATTTTTTTTCGGCTTTGTAATATCATGTAATACCATCTGTTGTAAAACCAGCTTTATCAGTAAGTAAAATATTATTAATAAATGCATTATCCACATCATATTTTTCCAAAATGCTATTACAGAGCCGTAAACGACACATTAGATCTTCATTAAAGTGCTTTAACCTTTTGCACATGAAATGGATGAAGAAGTTGCCCGTGGATAACTGTCCAACCTATAGAATGAGCAATATCCTCCTGAGCAGCAATTCTTCTTGTACTTATAACCGAATTTATTTCTGCTGCATATAGCACACTTTCTGCAGTTCTCGTTGTTCTTGGTTTCCTGTGCCATAATTATAATTTTTAAAAGAACCTTGCTGCTCTAGACGTCTATCTGTGCATGTGGTAATCTTCTATTAGGATATGCGTTCTATGTAATTTCGGCGAACTTGTTCTGCATTACCATTTGCTTCTCCATAACAAAAATGCATGTCACGGTATTCAATACCTACTTGAATATTGCTGAGCCATTTCTCAAATTATTATGGTGAAAAATCAAACTTATACCTGCTTTAAACAATTTTCGTTACAATTTGTAACAGAAAAATTACTAACGACATTTATTTGAAGCATGGCAACTTGATACAAGATAGTTACAGAAAGAATTATTAAAATAAATAAGCATTAAATAGCGATTTCCTACTAAACGGTTACATTTATCGGCTTGAATAAAAAGTACATAATTTGTTCTAATTTTGTTTTTCTTTTCAATAATGTTTAAATTTCTGTGATTTCTAGCAAAAAAAAGTTATGAATAAAACTAATTCTGAGCTTTAGGTAAAGTGCCATCTAGCGGTGGATAATAAAAATTTTCTTTAACTGGTCCAATAGAGCTTAGTCTACTTAGTGAGTGTGCCAAATGAGAGAATAATAAACTTGAATGAAATAAGTTATTTAAAAAGAAAAATTAAAAAAATAACTTTGACAAGCTGTGATACTTACGGTGGCAATGCTGTTGAGTACCTCCAAATAGATGGTTTTACTTGAGGTATAAAATTATGTCATCTGATTTCACATTAAATTACTTGTTTGCATTTGAAAAATAATAAATATAAGTAATGAATAATGATATTTAACGTTTATTTTTTTTTTAATTAATTTTATTGCTATTTACTACTGATTTCATTTATCCTTAAACATTTTGAAAAAGCCCTTATTTATTATTTTTGTTTATTATGTTTCCAGAATGAAACAGATATACTAATGTAGTGATGCCAAATAGCAAAATTTTACACAAACCTCAAATGTTGTTTGTAATCGGAATGAAGCGTGGAATACAATAAATAAAAAAAAATGTAAGCTTACTTTATTATTGATTTTCTAAGCGCCCTGTATACGTTCTGGTTGTTTAATAGAAAAGTTTAATTGATTTTTTATAACTTCACGTTTTAACTTTTTCGGTGAACTTAAACCTACCTGTATTTCCAGTTAAACTTATATTAAAATGGTCTTCACAAAAAAACAATGTTGCAATGCATTCTTTCGTCGCGCTTCATCGCCCTACACTACATTTTGCTTTCCATTTTTATGCGCTGTATGCTGTATTCACACATAATGAGATAATGTAATACTTTTTTCATTTGCCCGTTGAGATGCACCTTGTGTGCCTCTTTAACGAGTCTAGTTTGTCAGGCTTGTATTCTCACGAAACTGTCCAAGACAAACACCATTTCGATTAAAATAATACATTCTTTTTCCTGCACGTATTTGGAAAAATCTTGCAATTTCCCCATTGGACGAATTATTTTGACAGTTTGGAACCTGGATTCCTTACTTAAAAATACCTTAAGCCGGGCTATGTAAACTTAACGACAAATTAACGAAGAACAAGCTAGTATGTAAGTGCAAGAAATTTAAATCATTCCTCTCTTTGTTTAAAAATAGATTGTAGTTTGACAGAGATATAATATGAAATACAGAGTATTTGTGCGAAATATTTTAGGGGATGGTTGCCGAAGTTATTTTGTGAAAAAAAGTTCACATAAACGTAGATCGAAATATGCTTCGTTTCCGAGACACAGTGTTAAAATTTTAATTTTTTATTAATTTTTATTAATTGTTTCAAAGAGTTTTAAATATATTTACTTGAAATTTGAAACACCTTTGGATGGATAAACGTGCATTTTTTGGAGTGATACGAATATTTACTTGCACCAGTGACGTTCGTTGGAAAATGCCACAATCTCTTTTAATTTGTTTTGTATTATTGTCCTGGCTTAATGTTTCTGTATTAGATAATAAAATGTTTTGAAATATTCAAGAGAACAAAATTAAAAGATTAAAATTTGAACACCCTGTATCTCAAAATCGAAGAATAATTTTTACCCACATTTATATCAACTTTTTATTTTCAATATTTAATTGCATTTTTATTTTGACCAAAATAATACTTTTAGTAAAAGAGGCCTTTAACAAAACCTCCAATAAAATATGTTTTATTTTTGTCCTCAAAAACGGTGCATCCTACGAAAAAAATTGGCGCCCAATTTCATTCAGAATTTGTGGCGGATTTCTAAAAAAAAAATTATCAAAACGGGAAAAGTCAGTAGCGTACCATTTTTTTTATTAAAAAGGGTTGTGGCATTGTCGCACGAACGTCACTGGTGCAAGTAGAAATATTCAGATCATCCTAAAAAATGCACATTTATACCTCCAAAACGTGTTTCAAATTTCGAGTCAATATCTTTAAAACTGTTTGAAACAATTAATAAAAATACATACAAAATTTAAACACTCTGTATCTCTACAACGAAGCATATTTTGACCTACATTTATATGAACTTTTTTTCACAAAAATAACTTCGGCAACCACCTTCTAAAATATTTTGCACTTATTTACAAACACCCTGTATATCAAAATTGTTCCCAGACTATACTGTTCTTTCGAATAAAATTTTGATTTTATTTACTTAATGAGATGTTCTGTTAATCCCAAACGTGGACTAACTCAATGAATTTAATCGCTGAACAGATTATGTGAATCCGACTATTATGCGCATCTTATTGCTGGCATTAGAATTAATCCAGGGCGATTAAAGTACCTACACCCATCTGGTTCCTTGCATACACTCACTGCCTGATTACACTCCACGAGCAATCTGCATCCAATAACTTAACGCGTACTCGTTATAGATGAATAGTCGAGAACTCATTCAGATATCGAACTATCATTTATCCGATCTGCCTCTGAACAAGTCAATCATTTTACAAGTTTCAGATGCGGGTTACACATACCACGCTCGTCGGTAAATTACATATTCTCTCCTTCGCCGTCTCAGTAGTTCAAACAGAAAGATAAGGAATCTGGAACCCCTTGAAGTACCAGCTATATCTGCAGCCCGGCCGAATGATGTCAGAGGCGTAGTAATGAATGCACGAGGAGTGAACGCGTTAGCTAAAAAGTACACACTTCCACACTGTTTTTAAAATAAATCCTGTAATTTATCCTTATTGTTGTAAATTGTTAATAAATACCCTACATTTCATTCACAAATTATAAAAAGTTGAATCGATCATCGCTAGGTAGAAACGTGGGTGATATATTTTTTGGAAGGTTATAAATAATTTGCAGGTGGTAAATAAATATATGGATATTTTTTGTTTATTTGCTTAAAAAAATCCAGCACATTATTCATACAGTAAAATTAAAATAACTAACCTTTGATTATTGTCAGGTCTACATAAAATTTACAATAATATGTGCAGAAACTACCTATAAACTTTTTAAGTTTTAAATGATTTTTATTTAAGAACTAGATCTCAAAAATATAACAGTTATTCAATTTTTTTAGATGTATCTACTATTTAGCTAGGTTTGTCTACGACTACATTATAATATATTCATAATTCGTCTGTTTCTTCAAGTATAATCATGTACATAATGAGCTATAGAAATGATTAATCAATATTAAACTTTAAGGTTTTCAAGAAAAATACATTAAAGAAGATTTTAATAGTGTTTATTAGAAGAAATCAAAAAGGCTGTAGACTTTGTTTCTAAAATTTGACAGTTAGTAATAAAACTAAAAAATACAATAAAAATTAAATTAAACCTAAAGAAATTGTTCAAAATGTGAAACGTAAATTTAATTCGACATTACATTTTTGGAAATATCACCATGGGAAATCGCTCATATAATTATAAGCCTTAAAAACAAAAAAAGTATGGATGTTTATGACATCAGCTCTAATATCTTAAAAAAAATTATGAATCCTATTTTGGTACCACTTACCCACTTAATCAATATTTGTATTACAAATAATATATTTCCAAACTGTTTAAAGATGTCTAAGGTAGTGCAGATTTACAAAAAAGATAATATAAATAAACCATCCAATTATCGACCAATATCTATTATACCTCAAGTCGCAAAAGTCTATGAAGGAGTGCTCAAGAGTCAAACTGCTAATTTTATGGAAACATACCAATTGTTCAGCTCGCAGCAATACGGATTTCGTAAAAATTTGTCCACGGAATTGGCTATTGACTGCTTGACCTCTTATATAAATAACGGTTTTGAGGAGAAGAATTTTATAATTTCGAAGTTCTTAGAAGTAAAGCTTTTGACTGTGTTTCTCATGAGATTCTGTTGAAGAAATTATATTACTATGGTTCCACTACTGAGAGTGTTTCACTATTATCGCCGTATTTAGTTAATAGATCTCAATATGTTACTTATAATTGTTCAAAATCTAAAACACGGGTAATAAAACATGGAGTCCCTCAGGGTTCGGTCTTGGGCCCTTTACTATTTTTAATATATATTAATGATTTCCCTAACATTTTCGGTAGTAACGTAAAGAGTATTTTATTTGCAGATGACACAAGTATATCTATATCCAATCCGAATTTATCCACCTTACTTAATATCATGCCTCGATCTCAATCTATTGCAAATGACTGGTTTGTTAGAAATAAACAATAAATTTGTCTAAGACTGAGACAATGATATTCAGTCTTCGTTGTCCAAATGATATAAATAATCCAGATAGTGTCAAGTTCCTTGGCGTTTATTTGGATCCAAAATTATCCTGGAATCAACATACCAATTACGTTTGCAAAAAAATTTCTAAGCATCTATATCTACTTTAAAAACCGCCTATCATTCTTTGATTTATTCAATTATATCATATGCGATTTTGCTTTGGGGACATGCTCCCACAATGTATATATGTCATGTATTTTCACTACAAAGGAAAGCCATACGGATTATTTCAGGTTTGGGATTCAGGGATGATTGTAGATATTGTTTCACTTTTAAATATTCTTACTGTGCCTTCAACTTACATATTCTACTGCCTTCTTTTCATAAAAGATAACTTGCATAAATTTCAAAACATAAGTGAGTATCACCACTATAATATTAGAAATAAAAATGACCTCAAAAATAGTTACTCTAGACTTCTACGGACCAGAAAAGGAACCGATTATATTGGAATTCAGTTTTTTAATAAGTTACCGCAAAATGTACGCACTTTGCACTCAAGGTTATTTAAAACAAGAGTTAAAAATTTTTTATGCAAACGTGCTTTTTATAGTTTTGACGAATATTTTAATAGTAATTTTGACGATTTTTACTAAATGTTTAGATTTAATATTTTATTATTGATTTTATTATCCGTTATCCTGAATTTTTATATTTTTCTTTTATTCTACATCTTTGTACTTTTACACATTTTAATTAATTTAATTACCGACCATATTTGTTATGTATGTAATATTTTGCTTTATGTTTTTAGTGTGTCTAGATTTATTGTATTTTTTTTCTCATTTGTATTAGCTCTTAAAGCAAGAATTAAATTTTTTTTATGCAAATATGGTTTTTATAGTTTTGATGAATATTTTAATAGTAATTTTGACGATTTTTGAAAAATGTTTAGCTTTAATATTTTATTATTGATTTTATTATCTGTTATACTGAATTTTTATATTTTTCTTTTATTCTATATTTTGTACTTTTTACATATTTTAATTAAATTAATTACTGACCATATCTGTTATGTATGTAATATTTTGCTTTATGTCTTTAGTATGTCTAGATTTATTGTATTTTTTTTCTCATTTGTATTAGCTCCTATTTATTTTGTTCCTGGTTTTTGACATGTGTAAACACCTTGGTGTATGTGGCACGAAAATGAAATAAATAAATAAATTTACTCTGTATAACAAGTGATGATCATTTCTTATAAAGTTACATTTATTCGCAATTCCACTAATCTTCTCGGAATCAATTAACGAGGGACAAACAAAATCCTTAAATGTTCTTCAAAAAAAAAAAAAAAAAATACATTTGTTGCGGTCTGGCGACCGTGGTGGCCAATTTTGAGACAATTATTATTTTATCCTTATAATTTAAAAACTCTAACAGTGGCACTAAAATGAGGCAGTGCCCCATCATTCATAAACCAAAACTCTAGTTTAAGTTGAACAGTAAAAAATTAAATCAGGGATAGTATTTTGCGGAAATTCCAAATAACTTTCGCCATTTAATCGATTTGGAAAAATAACTGGTCCAATCAAACGATCAATAATACCGGCTCAAACATTTATCTTAAACTCGTGTTATTCCATAAGGGTTTACTTTAGAATGTTTATAAAACTGTGAATATTTGTAATTTCTCTAGAACATGTATCTGACGGCAATAATCACATAATAATTAAAATATTACCAAGTTGCCATAGAATGTCAACAAAACCACGTGATCGAAAACGCAGTGTCATTGGTGTGACGTCATATTCCAGTACGCCACCTTGCTTATGTTACGGCGATCGTGACGTAAAATAGGCATTTGTTTCGTTTTTCGTGACATTTCTTTGGGTCATATGTATTGTAAATACTGCGTAAGGTAGTGCTGTTATAAACAAGGTTCCCTGTTTATGCGCTGTGCATATTATTTATATTTACATATATCTACAGTTAAATTTTCAAAGATTTCCGTACCTAAAAATTTGTTGGATATACCGCTTTTTTTCATTATTTATTCATACTTATTTCCAATTACTTAACCTTACATTAAAATGGTCTACACAAACATACAACGTAGAAATGCTGGAGAGCTTTACGTTTCTTGACTTTCTTGACTTTATTTTGTCGCGATTCATTGTCATCCACCACATTTTTCTTGTCTTTTCAATTTTTGGCATGGAGAAAAATTATTTGTTAGGCACTGTATGGAATGCAATATTTCATTCATTTCCCAGGTATTAATGCACTTTCTGTACTCATTTTACAATTTTCGACACCAGTCTCTGGTTAACACAATAACACTTAATAAATGTCACAATGTCACAAACGACAAACTAACTTCATGAACTCTTTTGTTTAAAACACAAATTACTGAACTATTAATTTAAATGTATGTACTCGTACCTCGTACTGCGACTGCGTTGTTCAAAAGCACATAACAATGTTTTGTGGTCCAAAGCACACTAAGCACAGATTATACAGGACCCGCGCAACTGGCAGTTGACGCCACAGGTTTTCAATATGGTGACCACCGTTTTGTAGGGGCGTGGCCATACTAAAACTTTAAATACCGTTTTTGGGCTTATTTTTTCACGAAATTGTCTGGGACAAACGCCATTTCGATTAAAGTAATACATTCTTTCATCTCCACGTACTTGAAAAATTCATGCAATTTCCCCATTCGGTACGTTTAGTACTTATTTGCTGTTCTGATTCAGCTGTTTGCAAAATATTTTCTTCATCTTTTACCCTTATTACTCTAGGACGTTCTCAGATATTATTGAAAAACATTCGAGCCCATCTTTCAGCATTAGAAAATATTTCTCTATCGGGATTCACTCGATTTGGAAATCCCCTACAATATTCTTCCACGCTTGTTCTACCGTTTCCTTCGCACAAACCTGGCACAAGTAACATGTCAACTTGTTCGCTGAATGCAAATTTTCAACATCAAACAATAGCAGAATTAAAATAGTTTAATACCGTCAAATTTTAAAAACAAAGCCTACTACTGACTTTTTATTTCTTCTAGATCCTTTTAAATTCGGTCAGTGGACGAAAATCTTGGTATAATAAGGATTCACCTTGTAGTAATTCAATTTACTTGAACTCATAATCAAAGAAGACTATTAATAAACCAAAATCATGCACCAAATTTGGTAATTCCAAGTTAAAGTAATTCAGATATATTTTTTTTTCGAAATATTTGGCCCCCACTTTGAAGGCCTGTAACTCCACCTGTGTGTAACTTTGTATAAAGATATGATTAGTTAAATTACAATATATTGGGACCCTCTACATGCACCTGTTCTGTATCAGTTCTTATGCTGAACGCCCTGTATATTACTTATCATCAATATGAAGGAACAAAACTATGATAAATATAAAATCAATCTCTAATGTAGACACCGCCACACATTCGAACAATACTGAATGCCCTTCTGTAACAATTTTATCCCTCGGAACCTTTTGTCCCGAAATCGCTGGGGCAAATTGCCATTATCGCTTATCTCTGATAAGCTCTGTTACGGATATTAACCAAAAACTAAGCCGTAAATTACTTCAAATTGATTTTGAAAATCATGCAAATTGGATAATTAAATCGCGGATGAGATAGAAAACAATTAAGCATAGTTTTATGCAATGACTCCCTAGCAAATACAAAAATAGTTGATATAGTATGCAGTGAAATAGTTAGAAGTAATATATGAGGCGAAATTTAAGCGATTGGAAAAACTTTTATGATAGATTCTACATATAATTAATGAATAAAAGTTATTATAAAGTGTTTGAAAATAATGTGTTTTCAAGATGCGTACCTACATAGTGTTAAAAACTTACTCATTCATGTTAAACACACAGCTTTAATTGTCTGCAAATATATAAACATCCCAAAGTTTTTTTCTTACAAGATGGTAGCTTTTGGCGGTGGACATAATTTTCACTTGCAATTTTTTTGCTCTTTCAATTATTATGTTTCAAATTATACACTAGAATATTATGAAACTGTTTTTTCTGTAAACACCCGTAAAGTGTTCGAAATGAATAGCAAAATATTATAGATAATTACTTTCAAAATTCTACTAACAATGTGATCATTTTAAAATATTAATACAAATAATTAAAAAATTTCAATAGCGTAATTGAAGAATATTCGTAGCATAATTGAAGAATGTTAAAAGCGTAAATGAAGAACAGCATTTATTTCTTCTAAGAAATCAAAAAATGAATCAAAAAAGTTATGTCTAATGAATACGATGTCAAATACTGTCATAAGATATTTGCAGATGCAATCAACTAAATATCATTTAAAAAAATTCTTTAATTCTGCAAGTATTTATATACTCTTGCTGTCAAAAAGAATCTCCATCTATTTTGAATTGAGCAAAAAAATTACTCATATTATCATTTTAGAACGTACTTTTCTTTGGAAAAAGAAAACTTAGTTAGCACAAGGAACCTAATAACTAATATAGATAATGTTGGGGGCACGGAAGGGTAATTTTTTATCTTATGTCACATTTTAAAAAAACTGTGACCGCATAGTGAAAAGCTTTTAGAAGGCTATTGAATTTATAAATTGTTTTGCATTGCGTATTTTTATATAAAATATTTAGTTTTTAGTTAGTTTTTATAAGTAAATTTAGTAAAAAGTGAATCAAATAGGCTAAACTTTTTGATAGCTCATATTGTATGAACTGTGCAAGGTGTCTGGAATATGAGTGATAAATTGGCCGTATGATAAATTGCATCAAACAAAACATAATTGACTTTTGATAGGCATTTTTTTCCTCTGACAGATTTTTAAAACGAGACAATGTCACATACCTTCCATTTCAGGTGTTTCTACATAATAATGATAAGTACTCTTAAACATGATTAACGTGAATAATTTTCTTGGAGCATTTCTCATACACAGAACATAATTTGAAATAGTTATAATAAGTGTTCAGAATGACAGCTCTTTCTTTAAGAACACGTGAACCATACAAACGTCTCGTAGGCGGAGTATTTTGGTCTTTATCGCCGTAAATTAACATGCCATGCAGCTCATAGATGCTAATAGGCTACACTTTTGTTTACGTACACTCGCAAACATCAAACAAACACTAAGTACAAAATAACGAAACGAAGAAGGCACGATCCACAACTAATTTGATGTTAACAGCTACAGAACTGAACAAGTAACATGTATGTTTTATAGTACCTTTACGCAAAAAATATTCACTCACTATAGTAGCGTAGATATTCCCTTTTTATATTAATAAATATTGATAATTTCTATAACTTTACCCTTTACCCTTTAACTTTTTACTTTACCTTTAATTTTTATATATTAATATAAATTACATATTGTTAGTGTAATAATATCTTATAAATAAAATAACAGAATTGTAAATTATTTATTTATTGTAAATATTAATAACACAACCTTTCAAATCGGATAATTGGACATTAAGTGAACATATATTTTTTTCTTCATTTCGTAGGTATAACCTCAATATTGGAAGAAGATAACACTTGCATCCCGGTACTGCTAGTGCAGTGAGTTTTTGGAATAAAAGTGGTATTTCCTTTCTCCTCGAAAATTTTCCTTGCTATCGCCAGCTTATTTTGTATGGAATTTTCTATGTACCTCTCTAGCACAGAAGCTGAACGCCAACCTCCGTGTCTCACTAACATTGGATACTCTAAGAAATTTGGTCATATTTTTAGTAATTGAGATTATGATATTTATACCCACTGCTTGTGTAGTACATTTTGAATTCCTATGCGTGATAAAAAATCAGTTGTGATCAATGGTGAATGAACGTAGACTTGCATTTCTCTGGTATTGTAAATAATCTAGTAACATTAGTTTTCGTATTGGAAAATAAGTTAATTCTTCTCTCCTACAGGCTCCAAATATACCAACAATCAAGACAACTTTTTGGAATAAGTACTTTTCATCTGCCTCTTTCATAATCCTTTCAACATGTTCCTTGGAGAAGATTCTGGGTCTATAACTACTTGATATCCTTTTGAGGAAAGCAATAGCATTGGTATATTTACTAATATTCATATATTTTTTTTTAAATAAATTGTAGTTCGCAGCATGAAATAATTACTCCATAATGTGGAAGGTACTCATTTAGATAACTGGGACAAGTACGCTAGAATAAGTTTCTCCCTTTTTCGGCACACCAAACATCAAATTTTTCAAGTCTTTTGGTCCAATTTCTTCGATTTCTGAGGAAGCAATGTACATGAGGCAGCTTCCACCTCATTTTCTATTTCAGAATTTTCAGTATCACTAGAATCTGTGTCACGCATACTGAAGTTTTATGAAGCATTAATTAATTATAAAGCTGTTTACAGGCCTTTTAGGCCCAGAGCTGTGTTATTCTCCTCCATTCCATTCTATCCTTCGCCTTTCTTTTCCAATCCGTTACATTTTTTTCCCTTAGATCTATTGCCACTGCCTCTCTCCATCGCTTCCTCGGTCTACCTCTTTTTTTCTTGTAGTTACGTTTACTCCTTATTATTTTCTTAACTGCCCTTTCATCTTCCATACGTTCTAGATGCCCTAGCCACTGCACTCTTCTGGCTTTTAAAAATTCGTCTATTGTTGGTGCCTGGTACATTGCATATATTTCCTCATTGTTTCTCCTTACATAGTCTTCCTCCGTCTTCTTACTCCTAGAATTCTCTTTAAGATTTTCCTTTCCCACCTTAAAAGGTTTTCTCTTGACTTCTTATTGAGAACCCAGGTTTCACTACCATACAGCACTGTCGGTCTCAAAATTGTTTTATACATTCTAAATTTTACTCCTCTGGACAAATTTTTTGATTTCAATAAGTGGTTGACTGCAGCCGAACTTCTGTTTGCTTTTATTATTCTCCTATTTATTTCTTGTTCCTCATCACAGTTAGCTGATATTAGCGCCCCCAAATACACATATTCTTGAACTTCCTCAAACTCCATCTCTCCATGCTCTGTTCTCAATTTAAAATTGGTATCCTTTTTTTGTTCTCCTATTCTCAAAAGCTTACTTTTCTCTTGATTTATCTGCAATCCCACTTTACGTGCTTCCTCCACAAGTTTTCTCGTTACTTCTTCTAATTCCCTACTATCTCTAGCAATAATAGCCACATCATCTGCATAACTTACAATTTGATGACTTTTAAACAATATATGTCCTTCTCTGTTCAACTGACTATCTCTCATGACCTTTTCTAGTACTAAATTAAAAAGAAGCGTTGAGAGTGGGTTTCCTTGTCCCAGTCCTGTATCAATAGTAAAGTCTTCCGAACATTCACCTTTTATTCGTACTTTGGATTTAGTATTTTCTAAGGTCATTTTCAATAGCCTAATTAGTTTGGTTGGTATCCTAAATTGTTTCAAAATTTTACTTAGTTTATTCCTTTTGATCGAATCATATGCTTTCTTGAAGTCCACAAATAAAACCATTGCTTTAATCCCATACTCATAGCATGTAGTCAGAATTTCCTTCACCATGAAGATTTGGTCCGTTGTTGACCTTCCTTTTCTAAAACCTGCTTGATACTCCCCTATTTGTAGTTCTGCTATAGGTTCTATTCTCTGTTTTATTAACGTTGCCATAATTTTATACCATATATCTAACAATGATATACTCCTATAGTTTCTGCAGTCTGTTGCATCTCCCTTTTTTAAGATTGGTATAATGAAAGCATCTCTCCAATCTTCAGGCATACATTCTCTTCTCCAGATCATTCGTATATTTTTTGTCTTAAATCCTCTCCTGCATACTTAATGTTCTCTGCTGTTATTCCGTTTTTTCCTGGACTTTTGTTATTCTTTAAAGCTTCTATAATTGTATATATTTCCTTTTACTTACTTAGTTAAAGTTGTTTTAATAAAATAGTCTGACAATCATATTATCAATTGAAATCGGTGGTTATGTGGAAACTATTTTGAATATTTATTTGACGATTTGTCTTGTTCGATACATGTTGAGAAATAGGTGTTTTAGGCACTTAACATGTTGCCAAACTTCACGTCGCATACCTAAAACACCATTATTTCGCAACTTATATCGAACATAGTTATTTTGTTGCATTTAGACAGATATAGAAGTCCTTTAAATATTAACATTCATATCTCTGACATCTTGTATACCTGGTAGAAACAATATTTTTATCCAAATTTATTTATACATAAAACCTTTTATTTACTACAAATTGTTTTTTCTTTCAGCTTAAATAAGTATTACCTTAACCTTAACTAGACCAGTATTATATCCAATAATTTACAATGAATGAAATGAAAATTGCTTGAGAAGCCGTTGCATCGTATCTACGCCTATGAATGAACAACTACAACAAAAACAAGAAGTCGTAAGTGACGAGCAGGTGGAGCTGATCAGGCTCGTTCTGCTCTAGGCGGTTTTTTGTATACTCCATGGGCGTCGGAAGTCTACGTTCTTAACTTGCAATTATTGAGTTTGCTGTTTACACCGACAATCGTATGTAAATTTACTGGAAGCCCTGTTTCCGGTAACACTTTTTGCTGGAGAATCAATAGAGAATCGATTAGAAATACGCTTTAACGGTTCATGTACGACGAGTATCTGTAATGAGATTCGGTTTTTTATTTCACAACTAAATGGCCCTGTAATCTGATTTCACTTTTCGTATGTGGGAGCAATATGTATTATAATTTTCCGCATTATTTTACGCAATGCCGTAGTATAACTGTTCAGTTCTGTTCATTGTTAAAACATATATTAATAAGTTCGTAGGCAATACAATAGATGGGTTCGGACATACGAGTAAAAATTAATTTTCATTGTAAAATTATAGCTTATGGATTCATACAACATATTTGTAAGGGATTAACACCTGTAATTACCAAACTAAAGTTCTTCCTGTAGAGAGAACCACAAAACGGCTTCTAATTCTAACTGTTAATTTAGCTTTTATTTATTAAAATTTCATAGTACATATAATGCGAGAAACATATGATGCCGATTCACATAATTTACCAGTAGTAAATGTACAAATGGTATTTGATTTTTTAGCGAGTACCTGTTCAATGCATCGTATCAACTATTCGTCATAGTCTTGTGCAACGTGAAATAAGAGTAGATCAGCATTCATTTTTATAATTATATTATAATACAATTATTACAGCATACCAAATACTAAATACAAAGATACACCTACATCCTATAGATAGGTATACTTGAAAAGTGTCACTTTAAACAGGCGATTAAAAACGATAAAAAACGCAATTTAATAAAAAAAAAATTTGGGTCATGGTCATCAACGTCTATTTACAGATCGAGAAGGAAGATTGTGAAGATTCAACAACCTATTTTACGCTAAGTTTATTCCACTTCAACTATTTCATAAAAGCAGAATTGCTTGACCATTATAAAAAATTATTCTATTAACTTTTCCGCCACTATCAATTTTTTAGAAAAATAAATAGTTCAGATAGATCATTATAAAAAAATATTTTATTAACTTTTCCGCCACTATTATTTTTTTTTAGAAAAAATAAATAGTTCAGATGTTAAAAAAACACAACTACATTAGCCCATTTTTAATTCATACCTACTACGTTACCAAATGGTGTTCGAAAATGATCAGTTCATGAAACAATCATCGATTCTATTGCTACTGTTTACAACTAAACTACAGCGGGTCATGTGTATTTTAGTTCAGATACTTTTACACAAAAAACGTTGGAAATAAAAATTCTCTACACTCTTGAACTTCGGTATGACATCAAAATTTTATGAAACGAGTGTTTGTAAAACTGCAACGGGTTATATGGTAAAGTATATTTTTCGTGTAATTTCACCTGATGTAGGTGCTAATGTTTTTTATTTATAAAGAATTATATATTGCAACTTTTGGACTATTTAAAAAACCAAAAACTCACTGCCTAAAACCATTTCGCCTCCTTCTTAAACGACATGGTTTTTCCGTTGCTATGATGATGGGTTTCTAGAATGATCAAAATCGGAAATACTATTATACTTTGACTTGAAAATACTTTTATGTAAATTTCTTATTAATAAACATTCTCAGCTAACTATACTTTTAACAAAAGCTTATATGATATTCAATAATTTACCTGAACAATATAAGTATAAAGTGTACTGTTTTATACAGGGTGTTTTTAAGAAGCGTAAGCTTAATTTTAAATTGTGTTATTTAATGACTTGAGGGTATTTCAACATATACTTAAGTTAAAATTAAAATTGTGTCTTATAGAAGGTGTTTATGATCGTAGTTGTAAATATCTTGTATTCATTGCACTGGTATACACAATAACTGCATGTCCCCATAAAAAACCAACGAATTTGGTGAGGTTCTACGTTATATCATGACTTTTACCACTATATAAAATTGTAGAGAAGAATATCCAGTTATAATAATTGTTTTTCGTTCTTTGTATTTTTAATAAACTGCTAATCTACATCTACATTTAAGAGGAGGTTTGCCAATTGTAGTCTGAAATTAGGTTTGACACAAATTGTCGCAACTTATCACAATACTTCTGCAGTGTTTGTAGTGAAAGGCTTTTTCTAGAAACTAGCAACGTTTACCATGACAAAATAAATCGACTGTTACTTTCAAATGCAGAGAAATTAATATTACTTCACATCAATTTACATTTAAAATATGTAGGTAATGAATAAATTACATCTTATGTAAGGTTGTATGGTGTATGTAAACATTAACGGAGTAAATAAATTAAATCTATAAGGTAATGTAACTTATTTGTCACTTGTTTCGAATGAAGCTTTCTATCTCAAAAAAGGAGTGCTATTGAACAACCTGCTACGTAATTGCTCTCCCAAATTTTCAGTAAATTCAAATCAAAACAAAAAGACCATAAAACAGTACTATGTTTTGATGTTTCTTTAATTAAATTTGATTCGTACTCCTTCGTCATGAAGCTTATGAAGTGATATTTTATATATAGCATATTAGTACAGATATTTTGCAAGCCATTGGCGAGGCACGGCGTGGCCACAATTTATGGCTGATATAAAGCAAACGATAACATTCTGTGTTATTCACAGCTGCATAAAATGGCAGTACCATCGTGAGGCAAGCCAGATGTGATAGATGTATTATAGCACAACTGTCGAAATGAATAATTTTTCCAGTCTACATTGGGTTAGAGAATTATCGTACAGTATAGCATATATCGGCGCATTGGTATTTCAGGACATAAACAAAGGCAAATATGGCAAAGGCAGATGCACCACTGAAAAAAATTGCGGCAATTTGTCTCCATATAATACAGATATGTTTACTTCATGCCTGTCATTTTTTATATTTATATTACTTCGAAATTAACAAATATGTTGTAGTGTAACATAACCGGGTTCGTTCAACATTGTTGAAAGAGGAGGTATTTGGCCAATAATCGAGAAGATTTACCTACGTTGTGTTTATTTACATTATTTATTAACTTACCTCGAATGTGCTAAATATTTACGAAATTATGGAGATTTGAGTAGTTTTAAATAAAACAAAACAAATTACTAAATACACCTCGTTTATTAGTTTTCCGTCAATGGTGTAATAGCCTACCTAACCACCTATCAGTGCCGTACTCAGCCTTGAATTCACGTGGGAAAAGAGCACGACAGAGAAAACCCCGATCACAATTCAAAAAATCGCTGTCGCTATTGCAATGGTAATAATAATGATAACAACAATAAAAATGTATCTGTACTTCAGTACTTGAATACACGGTAATATAATCATAATTCTACATACAAAACTGAATAGTGTTTTGGTTAGTTAGTCGATTTGCGTCAGAATGTACTGAGGTCCCATACGGGAGGCTACCTAGCTAATAGTTGGGGGGTTGAACAAAAATCTCAAATCATATCTCATGCATCATATGTTTTATCGGATGTTTGTCCAGTCACGGGAGAAAATATTAATACAATCACCAAGACTCTTACAAACATCTCACAAGCAAACCGCTAATTCAAGTAATAAAGTTGTAATCGTAGATGATAAATAATAACTTGCAATGCCATTTAGAACAGCGTAACTTCGACTCAAGCCAAAGTTATACATATAATTTCAACAATAAATCAACAATTACTGTCTTATCTCAAAATTATAATAAAATATTATAATGAAACTGTAATAAAATATTGAACAGACAAGAAGATAATAAAAGGAACACAATGACATTGAATCTTTATCGCCATTCACTGTCTTCCAGCCAACCTGCCGAAGTCTTAAAAGCCAACTAACTAGTAACTACCCGTTGAATCTCGCCCCGCGTTCCCGTGTTTATTATTGCTTCGTCTCCAGTCGCCCCTCTAGCTAATGCGTATATAATATTCTATACAGGGTGTTATTTATTCAGCAGTACAGATATAACAAAATAATATTTAGCTAAGTGGATTCCCACAATGTAATTTATAAATGATATCTCACCTATATCTCAAATATATAATTTGAATCTTCGACCCTAAAGACATAATTTCTAATAAAGCTAGTCAGCAGTAATTAAGCAGCCTTAGAAGAAATTTAGTTACTATACTATGTGACAAAGTAGCTAAACACTCATTAAATATAATTTTATTTTGATTTATTTTATTCTCTCGGTGAAAGTAAAAAATGATTAAATTTATTTATTTTATTTTATTATCTGTCATGTCTTTTTTTAGTACTTTGATAACGTAAAATTCTGTTTTAAATATTTTTGCTCACATTTGTGTTGAAGTGTTGTGAAGTTTGTTGCAAGAGGATCTTTTACATCGGATTATGCCTAGAATACGTAAATTTGGGCAGATTTTGCAACTTAGTGACTTTGACAGAGAATGGAGTGTTGGGTTCGCGCTGAATACGAAGTTTTGGTCTCTTGTTTTGTCCACATTGGATGCTGCCTCTTGGCGTATAGAGAAGATTCAGAGGGATCAAGAATGGAATCAGGTGATGAATCCCGTTTCTACCTGAGCACGCACTATAGTCGTGGAAGGGTGAGAAGGCGACGTGGTGATTCGATATACAATTTGACAAAGAACCTCATATCCATCACACAGTATGCGTTATGGTATGGGGTGCTATCGCATAAGGTAGCAGATCACCACTAATTTTCATTGGAGATAACATGGTACCCCAATGCTACATATGGAAAGTGGTGGAGCCATATGTCATTATATACCTCATGTTGTCATACAAACAGTAATAGCTTTTATGGATCAGATCAACAGTTTACCCTTTATTGAACATGTCTGGGACATGATTGCAGACTGTTGCATTTACAAAATCCCTCCCACATACTTTAGCAGCTCTTACCCATGAAATTCAGATAGCTTGGAATGATATACTCTAAGAAGTTATCGACAACCTTATTAGATCCAAGCCATGCAATGAGTCTATTGGAAATCGTGGTTTCTCAATACACTTTGAACTAATTTCTGCACTAGGTTCTTTGATATTGTTAAAAATGTAACCGTTCAATAAGTGGCCTTGAATCTATGTAATAAAAACTATTAAAATCTTATGAACATATTAAGGTGTTTACCTGTCTTTTTCATGTAGTGTATTTATCAAAATTATGAAGCGTTATTGAGTACAGCTGATCAAGTACAAAACACTTTTTTGTCTTTGAAATTACGGACGATTTAAATGTGAATTTAACAAATGATCTAGGAACTGGTTTTAATTACAAGAAGAAGATTATCATTATCTGAAAGTAATTTTTAGTTAGTTAATGTCTTCATGATAATCAAGCAACTGACCTTTGCTTAGGAATTGATGCTGGTGAGAAAATTTAACAATATTTAAAAAAAAATCAGACTGAAATATTTAGTAGTTAGTGTCTTCATAATAAACAAGCAACTGAAAATTAATTGCAGCCTTCGTAATAGCTCAACCCTAATAATTAGACAAAACATTGTGATAAAATAAAAGTTGATTGATTGATATCCTGCCTCCTTTATATTATTGTTTTTGTATTAAAAGTAGTTTTGGTTACAGCATAATATTGTTACGGAAGCTCACCTACCTTTTTAGTTTGTTAATTATGTTCCTGTTTGCGTTAGATTTTATAATTTTTGTAATACCTTTATTTTGAAGTTTTCCTGATCCTGACTTGCCGCATTCTTAGGACATCGATTCTTAAGATGCCCTTCAGCTTCACAATTACAACATCGAACAGATCTCCGGCCATTGAATACAGTAGACTCGGACGGAGTTGTCCTTTCTGGTAGTTGTTCATTACATGTCTCAGATCCTTTGTTAAACCCTCGGCCCCCTTCTCGGTTTCACGCTGTCCATCCGTCCTGAATCTTAGTTGTCTTATTCTGCTTTGACTACTTCTGGTAGCCTGCCGTGCGGCTTCAATTTCTAGCGCCTAGGCCAAAGTTTCAGATATATTTTTATGTCTGGCCAACCTTAACACTTCATTGATCTCAGCGTTTCGCAGGCCATCAATGAAGTTACTCACTGCTAACTGTTCTTGAAATTCTGTCGGTGCGGTGGGATAGGCTAGCTTCACCGTACGTGCTATATCTGCCTCAAATTACTGCAAATTTTCTTCGAAGCGTTGTCTTCGACCTTTCGGTTGTGCTTGGTAAACGTGTTGTAGGTGAGCCTCGCCATATCTCATTTCTAAAGCACTCCTCAGTGTTTGATAGTCTTTTTGTTTATCCTCAGATAGCGTTCTTAATATCTCCATAGCTTCACCTCGTAGAGCCACTATTAGTGAGGTAGCTTTTTCTCCTTCTGACCAGTTGTTTGCCAAGGCAGTTGCTTCAAATTGTTTAAGGTAAGTACTCCATGACACCTTTCCATCAAATGTTGGTGGCTTAACCCTTGATGATGGAAGAAAACTGCTTTCAGTCTTAATGAGTTCCCTCGCGGACAACTGGGATTTTAGATTTGTAATCTCGTGTTCTAATTTTACTATACTTTCTTCTACGACTTTGGTGACTTCATTCTATAACTTGCTAACAGTTTCTTTTATGACTTGAACTTTATCCTGTGTCTCACTTCTCAATTGATTAGTTTCGTCTTCAACGGTTTCCTCAAATTCATTAAGTTTAATTTTAATTGTCTCTTCCAACTTCATATTGTTTTCTTTCAAATTGGTTTTCATTCGTTTTTCAAATCTTCCATCATAACTTTCATCATTTCGTCTTGGTTAGTCTTCATTTCATCCTGGCTGTTTTTCATTTCCTTTTTTAAATTGTTAATCATTTCGTCTTGGCTACTCTTCATTTCATCCTGGCTGTTCTTCATTTCTTTCTTTAAATTTTCCTTCATATCTTTCATCATTCCCATTAACTGTTTCAGTGTTTCCTCCATTTCAGTCGCTCTTGATCTCGTTACTGGCATTCACTTGTCTACTCCAAACGTCTTCTTTGCGGAACGTCGCACTTCTGACACCAATGTAACCTCGAAATTGCTTTAGCGTGGGTACACGTCACGTAGACAAACAACTTTATTGTCACTCTTGACTGTACAAGAAATATCCTTCAAACAAACTTCGCAACTGTCAACACTTTGACGTTTGTCACTCGCGTTTGGTTGCTCAATATAAACTGACTATGACGGCGAAATTGATCCGCTTACATAGATTTTTAGAGTTCTCGAAGTTTCTGCGATCTCGAGAACGTGTCGAGAAACAAATAGAATATAGCCTGAAATATTCCGGAAAACGTCAAAATAAAGGTATTACCGAGGGGTCAACCACTACCTCAAAAAATATACACCGATTTCCATTTTTGGCAATCATATCTTATTATAATTAGTGATTCCTTTGATTACCAGTAATTCTCAATGATTCCCAAGTATATGATATGATCTCTAGCTAATTCTCAAATGTTCTCATGATTACTAGCTCATTTCTAAGACTTTAGGTGATTGATATATGATTTCCAGTCAATTATGGAATGATTTCCAGTTTTTAAAAGTTGATAAAATTAATAGTAATTCATATCTCACACCACATTTAAATGAAATTTCTAGTTTCAATAAATCCTCTTTTATATGTGTATGTGGTGCTTTTCCTGTACTTTATTTGTATTTTGCTTTTTTATTTTTTGTTTTTTTTTTACTGTACAAATATAGGGCTGTCATTAAAAAATAAGTGAAGGAACTGATACAAATATGGTCTACCATTTCATTTTTGAACTGTGAACTTCTCATTTCAAATATTTTCTGTAACAGCGAATAACTAAAGCAATGCACTTCTATTAGTTTGATTAATTATGGGCTAGTATATAGTTTAGACCTTATATAGAGAAAGCACATGAAGAATAAAACAAAAAAAGGGGATAAAATTACGCAAAAGAAGTATATTTGAAATTTTACAAACCTTTCAACACTGGAAAAAACTGATTTTAGTCTAAATCCTGAAAAATCTGAACCAGAAAATAACAGAAAACATAATTTACGAAAATTAGGAATAATAATCGCACACATAGTGCCATTTTCAGCACCAGCACAGTTTACATGAGCCCATAGTCTGCACATAAGGCACTGAAGTTTCCCTCTGGCATCTTCTAAATATCTTCTATCACAAAAAATTCAGATTGCGTCATCACTATTAACATGATTTCATGGAGAAACTACTTTTCGATGATATTTCATATTGGCTTGACTATATATTCTTAATTTTTCGATCGATTTTTTGATGGTGCAGTTTTTCTGATTTTTTTCATCGCAGATTCGCTCAAAATGTTTTTTGTAGCACCATCAACATTTGATTTCAGTGCAATGCCTTCATTTAGGTTGTCTTTGTATGGGTAGGAGATTATAACTATCGAAGTGCAACCATGTATTTCTCGATTATTGGTTTCCTTTTATATAATAGGCACTGAAATATGAAAAGGCGAAACCATCGTGCGTTTGGGCGAAAAAATACTCTGAACCGAGATATTCGCTCCAAAAGAAACAACTTCCTTATATTTTTATATATCTGGATCCTCGTTGCTAGACTTCTAAGGAAATGTTTCAGAAGATGGGAAAGTTACAATTTGACAGTTAGTGCATTCATAAACCTACCCTTGAACTTAGCTGTGCTATAATCAAAACCACAGCTAAGTAGGTATTCTCAAATTGTAAACATACAGTCACTAACATACGGATTCATCAACAAGGCGTAACGTTAGTCAGATTAGCGGCGTTTACGCGAAAAATTTACGCCTCTGTTGCGCCAATTTAAATAAAAGGCATACTCCTATTCACTACTATGTATAATACTTACTTTATGATATGTTAACTAATCCGTAGCACTGAAAAATACTGTTTTTGAATATAAATACTAAATATACAATGGGAAACGCAAGGAACTAGAGGCCGAAGTTACGCGATTTTTAGACAGGTACAATACTGAGTCTAACTTTTGGCGCAAATATGGACGTAAATAAACAGTCTACCTAGCAACGCATGTTTCGCTACCTAGCAACGCATGTTTCGTGAATGGGTGCAAGGCTGGTTAGACCAACTAACGCGCTTTACACGGACGCAAAGCTGGTTAGTCCGACTAACGCTACGCCCGTTTCATGAATCCGGCTGTAAGAGTCCAGGCACTACTTATTCCGACAACGCGTGTACTACTATGCTGCACGCCCACTGAGGAGAAGCAGCGCAAAGCGAAGGGATGCGTCATGTTAATCCTGGGTCCATACATTCCAAGCAACCAAAGAAAAAATACCATATGGCTTTTATACATTCACATCGATCAGAGTCAAAAGCTACGTAGTATTTTCTCTTTCGTAGCTTTGTTCTAATGAGTGAACCAGGTTCAAAATGACGCTTCTCTTCGCTTCGTGCCGTTCTACAAATACCGCCTACCTAAAACTGCTGCAAACAACAGGTGATTTTCAGTTGATTCCCTATGGATTACCAGTGACTACGCCTAATTCCCAGTGACTGCCAACTAATTCCCAGTAATTACTAGTTATTTCTTATTTTCATGTGATTTTTCAAACGATTACAATTAAAAATGTACATCGATTTCCACTAGTGGTTGACCCCTCGGGTATTACAAAAATTGTAAATTCTAACGCAAACAGGAACATAATTAAAAAACTAAAAAGGTAAGTGAGCTTCCGTAACAATAGTTTAATTATTGTTATTTTTTGAATCCTTAAATATTTACAGAATTATGTTTTTTTTTAGATAAATCGGATTTAATACCATGTAGCTTCCCGTTCCTTAACTAATTAATCATTGCAATTTTTCTCTGTAGGTCGCGATCCTTGATGTTTCATTTAATTTTAAATTTACCAAACAATGAAGCCCGCCAAAAGAGGAAAACCAAAGCCTGGAGAAGCCAACTAACTATTAAATTATTCAAAGCCCAGCTCAAGTCCTGATTAATCAGCGAGGAAGACGATACACTTGAACATAATCCAACACACAGGATACAGGTACATTTCCTGGATGCGGTCCTGATCCTGCGCACTTTAAGCGAATTTTATTAGATTTACTTTTTCAGGAGTTGTGCGAGTCGGCAATATATTTGCGATAATAAATAGGATCGATTCAGCAGATTCCCAGTTCGTGTTGACATTAGTTTTCCTGTTTACAGTGGCTATTTTGTTCCGTGTTTTGTTTAATTTCGGTTCAGCTGCATTTGAGGTTGTAAATTAATGAAATGCTTTGTTTATTCTGTCTGAAATTATAAATTGTATATAATATCTGGCGATGTTACATATGCCGTCCCATTTATGCGATTCTAAATGCCCACACTAAAATATTTATGATTTCATATCAAACTCAAATTTTCAGTATGCAAATTTAAAACAAATTCAATGCATGAAAACTTTCTGGACGAATGGGATTAGGTCTGTTTCAGATTTTTATATAAACAATTTGAAATGCAGAATCGTTTGGGTAGAATAACTCACTTGATACCGAATAACTAACATTGTCCATAAATATGTATGCAGGATGTTTTAGTATAGGCTGCAAAATTATGAAAAAATATGGAAAAAAGATATTTAGTACCTAATATGACAATTATATACAGTATCATAGTTATCCAGCTCTCATCAACAATAAAATTCTGATATGTAACAAAATCGATATAACAATATCTGCATTTAATTCTTATTTTACAAATATTGCTACGGATAAAACTGAAAAACTAACCCCTACCATTATATATCAATTACATGAAATATTTCAAAACTTGCCATATATCTCCGGTTTCTGAAGAGATTATAGACTCAATAACTCAAAAAATAGAAAGGTCAAAGATGCCTATGACAAAATACCTGGGTTTTAACATTCATTGGTTGCAGTCTATTGAAGTCTATTACAGCATTAATAAATGTCAGTAATCATCAGACCATCTTTTATGACTGTCTAAAGATCTCTAAATTTGTACCAATCCACAAAAAAGGCAACACTAACGATCCCTCAAATTAGACATATCTATTATACCAACATTTACTAATAGTTATTTATGCAACAAGTACAAAAAGTAAGTGTGTAAGTGCACGCGACGAGTTGCATACAATATTTTTTCTACGTTTATGCAAAAACCAAAAAATGTTTTATTAAGATGACACTAAGTGTAGGACATGTCATGATGACAAAATGCTGTAGACAGATGAATGCAATAAAAAATTTATTGCACTAGTGCAATAAACAACCACTTTTTGCACTAAATATAGCCCAATAAAGTTTTGTTTTTTGCATGAACGTAGAAAAAGTATTGGAAAACATTTTAAAAACTCAAATAATAAGTTATCTAGAGAAAGAAATTCTCTTTAACTCTAATCAATACGGTTATAGAGACGAACTCTCTACAACTCTAGCTATAGATAAATTAGTGTCTGAGATCAATTTATATATTCTCAGGCCAAAGCAATTACATTCAGTCCTAAGTGACAAGATGCTTACTACGGTTTCAGCCCCCACAGTGTCAGTCTAATACACTTACCTCAGTAACAAGCAGCAATATGTTATTCATAATAATTCAACATCCACTTTTCTAGGTATTGCTACTGGACTCCCACAAGGATCGATTCTTGGTCCGGTTCTCTTTTTAATCTATGTAAATGATTAACCTTGTTTAGTACATTTGCCTATGATAGTAATCTTACGAACATCAGTTATACAGTATGCGCCAAAAGTATGGAATAAATTCAATAAAAACGAAGCAATTATTTTTTGGGAAAAATCCTCGAACAGGTCGATTTTTAATTTAAAAAATACATATTTTAGCGTAAAATGCGATTTTCAAATGTCATTTGTTTTCGAGTAATGACGTCATCGATTTTTTTTTAAATGGCAACACCATATTTTTTTCCTTGATTCTGAAAGATCGTTTAATTCTCTATCAGACAGTACTAAAATTTTGTCCTCTTGCCTTTTCGAGTAAATGACGATTGAATGTTAGAAAACGTAAATTTTATCCATAAAAAAGTAACAATTCTGAGGTATGTAAAATAAAATACAATTGATTAAATTTTATACTTAAATTAAATGTTCGAATTGCCATCCACCAACTTCTTGACAATGCGCAAGTCTGTGAAAAAATTCTTCTTGCGCATTATGAATGATTTCTGGGGTAACTCTGCGTATTTCGTTCCAAATGCGATTTTGAAGTTCTTCTAAATTACGTGGTTTATTAATGTACACTTTTGACTTCAAGTATCCACATAAAAAATAGTCAGGAAGTGTAAGATCTGCCGATCTTGCAGGCCATTCTATCGGTCCGCGTCTGCCGATCCACCTCCCAGGAAAACAGTCGTCCAAAAAATCTCGCACAGGGCGCGCATAGTGCGGAGGTGCACCGTCTTGCTGAAACCATATGGTATCGTCAGGAATATCATTATCGTTAGGAAAAATTACTGCAAGGGTTGGAACAACGTCATTTTCTAGAAGCTCTAAATATCTTTGTCCTGTAAGGGTTCCTTCAAAGAAGAAAGGCCCTACTATTCTGTCGTCAACTATTCCAGCCCACACATTTAATTTCTGAGGGTGTTGGGTATGTGCCTCTGCCATCCAATGAGGATTTTCCCGACTCCAATATCTGCAAGTTTGACGGTTTACTGTACCATTCAGACAAAATGTGGCCTCATCTGAAAAAAGTATTTGCCGGTGTAAATTTCCTTTGACATAAATCCATTAGAATTTCGCAAAAGTGTAAGCGGCGATCGGGATCATCTTCATTGAGTTCCTGCACAAGTTGAATTTTGTAGGGATGATATTTTTCCTTTCTCGAGATACGTAGCACTGTGCTCTGACTAGTGTCATTGTTTAATGCAACCAATCGTGAAGAATTATGAGGATTGTCCACCATACTTATCAAAATGTTCTGTTTCTGATTTTCATTAATGCTTGGACGTCCAGGTTTTGGAATATTTACAACATTGCCAGTTTCTTTAAATTTAGACTCTACCTTACTGACTGTTGATTGGCTGATAGGGCGATCTGGATATTTTTCATTAAATAAATCGCAAACTTCCTGCTGAGTTCCAGTCATATTCCCGCATCCGATAAGAATTAAAATTTCAATTCTTTGAGTAACAGTTAAATGTGCCATAATACTTTAAATTGAATAATAATTTCTATGTCGCTTACAATACTTATTAGAAAGTCGGTGTGACAATGACACTTTGCAAAGATTTTCACCTACGTGATCCATAAAAGAACTATGGAATTCGAAAAACTAAACTTGATAACGTTTTTGCTTTATTTCAATTGATTTACGTTTTCTAACATTCAATCGTCATTTACTCGAAAACTTTCCTATGTAAGAGGGCAAAATTTTAGTACTGTCTGATAGAGAATTAAACGATCTCTCAGAATCAAGGAAAAAAATATGGTGTTGCCATTTAAAAAAAAATCGATGACGTCATTACTCGAAAACAAGTGATTTGAAAATCGCATTTTACGCTAAAATATGTAATTTTTAAATTAAAAATCGACCTGTTCGAGGATTTTTCCCAACAAATAATTGTTTCGTTTTTATTGAATTTATTCCATACTTTTGGCGCATACTGTATATTCGTAATTGATGATTTGGTAGAAAAGATTCGTTGAATTAACAATTCTATAGTGGTTCTTGTCTAATAAATTATATCTTAATTCCACTAATACAGAAACATTAATATTTATCCGTAGAGGCAGGCGGAAGCAGTAGCCTTCTGATACAGAAATATGGATTTTTATCAAAAATGACTGATCTCAAATATTTTAAATTAACTGCCTACATTATATTGATGGAAAAATTAAAGATAGTAGATGCAGTATTTTATTTTTGAAGTACTGGTAATCCATATATAAAACTGAACAAAACCCAGTAATTAAAAAGTAACGTATACCTATGTTGTGTCCAGGATTAGTCTTCCGACTTAACGGTTGGCCTTCCGGTTAGCGGGTTCGTGCATGGTCACCTTAATAATGACCATTTTCTATATATTTACAGCAAGATAGCGACACAGGATATTGGATTCCAAATTGTTTCAAATAAATGACAGGTAAGTTATTTTAAAAAGCATATGCTTACATTCGTTTATTTAGCTGAAATGAACTTATGTTTGGATTAAGCTAAGGGAGATGTTTTTTAACCTTGGCATAAAGCTTTATGAAAATGCTTACCACTTCATTTGTTCTCAACATTTGCCGTACAGCATCCAAATACTATTTATTATTATTTAACATTATTCTCCAACAACTGTACAAAGTAACACATTTTTGCTGTTTCCAAAACAATATATTCAATTAAACCGAACCAAGCATTACTTGTAAGGTTACACTTGTTTTAATTTTGAAAAGCATTTTCTTCTTTGGTAACAACATGAAAAAGTTGTTTGTCATCCGTAACACACCAGGTGTCTTACGTAGCTTTATATTCACGGTTTAATAGGTTCTGAGAGAGGAAGGTACATATGTACTCACGGATGCTGAAAAAACTACCTAGCATTCAGTATCTACTACTAGTTACTGAATCTCCTTCACTGCGCCAGCGGTTTAGTTCTAAGAAAAAACTTAGCACACGAACTTCTCACCTGTTCTTCTCGATATCTCCAAAAGTAAATTAAATATTCTATAAGGCGAGGCAATTTATATAGATATAAAAAAAGGAAATTTACCTGTTACCCTTGAATTTGGCGCCTAGATAATGTCTAGTATACTAATATAGGAGCAGTCAATATAGTTTTAGCCGATATAATTCCTGAGACAGTAAACAGGTTAGTAAACATAATATGATTAATATGTTATGCAAATATACAAGATCAACACCAAAATTTTAGATTTGATTTTAGTAACATTCAAAGTATCCTATAAGTGAAAAATTATTTGTTGAGTTCAACACAAAACTGATTTTTCTTATGCTTAATTAATTTTTTGTATAGTATGAGTATATGGGACTATAAGATGTTATTATCATTATAATACAGTTTGTTATAATGATTACACAAGTGTGTTTTTATATTTATGCAACAGTAATATTGCTATTAATGCATTGTATAGTATGACACCGTCGCTGACATCGTAATACGTGCTATCACAATTTAGAATATTTTATAATTTTTATAGTGGTTTTTCGGCTTTGAGGGCCGGTAGTGGCCTATGTATCACAATAGTGAATCACTATGTATCAAATTTATAATTTTTTATTAAAACATAGATAGGACGAAGGAGGATAGGAGGAATATAGTAAATTACAAGACTACCAGAGAGGTACATAGAAAAACGCATTTAATTTGCAAAAAAAAAAAAACATATATTTATATTTTCATTATTTTATAAATCATCTTATAGATGGAAAGATTTCTCTTCAATACTTTTATCTGAAAATAAAAAAATACGATGAAGTCATAAAAAAATTCTCTTATGTAATCCAATAGGCGGCATATTTAATGGAAAATAGGATTATAACATAATAGGAGAAATTTAAATAAACTTTCATATAGATAAAAATTTAATTTTCTTAATTTAAAATTATGGTTTTCTAGATACAGGATGTTGTGTGGGAATAAATATTTATGTATATCATTATATTTTACATTTATTTATCAATAATTTATAGTTTTTAAAGTCCCTAACGATTTGTTGTACATATGTGTAATTAATTTATAAAGCAGGTTAAAGAAGAAAAATACTAGCCATTTAGTCTAACCTAATAAATTACGCCGCTGATAAAAAATTGTAGCTTGTACGAACATTTCTAAAAAATTAAAAACAAAACATACCTGCCAAACAAGAATGAAATAAATATAATTTGAAAAAAAACTAGGTAGGTGTCTACCTATTTTAGGAATATTACATTTTTACTGCTGTAAAAATTTGAAATACCTACTTAATAGGTAAATTGGAAATACCTATTATTTTTAATTTTTTAACACTAGGTATAAATTACCTAAAATGAACATATGACACTCATTCATTCATTATACATACTTAAGTATTTATTTAAAAAGAATTGAATCAATTAAAAATGAAAACTTACCTTTAACCACCTCTACCAGATTCTCAGATCCCCACGAAATTTGTAAATTTAATAATAATAATAATAGATTCACACTTGTCTCAACACGACGTGTAAAACTACAATGCGATGGTCCAGAGTCCACGGCGAGATAAAAATGTAAGAAGGAAAAGACAACAGAAGATAATATTACATAGTAGTATTACATTAGTAGTACATTACGAGTTTCATGTCGAAAATTCTCAAAGGGCGATACGCAATAACATCGTTACATTACAATAATAACATGGAGTAGTAACATTACATTCTCGTACCAATAAAATGTAACATATTGTTACAAGAAAGCAACAGAGCTACTTATATCTGAAGTTCGTTTTCCTTATATTTGCTATAAGAAATAGTTTAACAAACCAGTCTAATTAACTGATTTTTCTTAGTGTAGAATTTCCATCACTTTAAGTCATGTATACACTCATCTAGGTATGTTAATGAAATAACCCATTAGATTATTTTTATTTCTGATATATATTGAATCGAGCTTTATCCAGTGGCGTAGCCAGAAATTTGACATGGGGGGGGGTTCAGTGAACAAAATATTTCAAACTAGATTTTTTTTAATAAAAAAATAAATAATTTTTAATAAAGTGAAACAGTAAAAAGTAAATAAAAAACAATCTCATCATAAACATGTACATAATAAACAGGTACGAACAATATTTGTTACAAAAATGACAAAAATAAAATTAGAACTTAGTTGCAGGTGAACCCTAATCTAAGGTTTCCGTAGAAGATCTAGATCACTGACCGCGTTGCTAAATCTTGGCGAATAGTGATTGCAGGTTTGTCATGAGACATTACCTATATGACCCAACCAACCCAACCCATGGGGGGGTTCTGACACCCCCCCCCGTGGCTACGCCACTGGCCTTATCTACCAACATACCTAGATATTTGGTATCAACGAGTATATATGACCTCAAGTGATATCAATTGAAAGAAAATAACAAAAAATGTATGAACTGTGAGACCACTTTGAATTTTTTATCTGGAAATATACCAGAAATTTGAAAAAAATAATCAATTACATATTTTTAAATAAAAACATTTTCAGAATTTAATATAACTAAAATTATCAGGGTATTGTCATTGGCGTAGTTTTCTGTTATTAGTGTACAAGGCTGGCATTTTATTTTTAGAATTTTCCCTAATTTATAGTGAAATAAACTTCCAAGTGACATATCCTAAAAATCGCAAGTTGGCAATGCCGTAATACTTTTATAGCCCCCTTTTACTCTGCAAAAGCTACATGATAACTAATAAGTTTGGAAGCTCAAACTTTTTTACGACAATTTCCTAAAAATGAAGTCGTTTCGTCAAGATTAAAATTTTATGTGCTTCTTGATGAATCACCTTACCGTTCCGTACTACCATTTTTTAAATTATATGGGAATAATGATACCTAATTAGACCAAATTTAAGCCGGATGTGATAAGTACTACCAGTTCTCAGAAAATGAACTGTAATTTCTTCCAACAACACAGCCGGTTTCCTTTATTTTTTGTTACTCATGATTATGCAACAATTAGTGGGCTAATGCGAAGCTGTGGTTTAGTTTAGTTCAATGTTTTTGTTTGTTTAATAATCAATTGTGTGTTTTATTTTATTCTAACACCACACTGAGAGACCAATAAAAACACACATCGCATCGTTGTATTTTTTTAAGTGTGCAATATCATTTCCCAAGCATAATAAATATTAAATAAAATATAATAAATATAATAAAAAATATTTTATTAACATGATGTTGCTATAGTATGTCCAATGTCAATTGTCAGTATTCCTTAACACAGTTAATTAATACAATAATTGTTGAAAATGGTTTTTCTTTTTCTTTTGAAACTGAGAATAGAGAAATATCGCAAACATATATAAATCAGACTGGCAACTGGCCAGCAAAATGATAGAAATTAGTTTGGAAATAAAGATTTACATGTTTCCAACTGATATTGGGTGAACTATACCTTGTTGGCGTTTCGCTAAATAATTGAACACCTTGTTACATTGAATAGGTATAGTCTATTGCAATAATAATGACCCTCTTTAAAACGAATTTGGCGATTTGTTTTGAACTGCTGACATATTCGTAATAAAATCTACATTCAATACCAGTCAACTTTGTGAAATTCCTTACATGATAGCTACACGGTTTCAATCTCTCACATTGACCCAGGCTAACATTCTTCCACCCTACCATACCCGCAGAGACGGTGCCAATTCTCCCCAGGAAGTTTGCTAATTAAAGTTTTATTTGCAGGCGATTTAACCTTCACCCTCGTGAATTACATCATTATATACTCATCGAATACTAATATTTGTTTCATTAATACCTACCTATGTAATAATTTGCTACAGCAGCCGTTATTTATTTATTTCTTAAAAATATATTTATATTTATTTTGTTTTTCAAGTATGTCCCGATATTTTTTGCTTGTCCAGTTTTTTTAAATCTATTTTAGCAGAAGTCTCGTTTTAACATAAAACAGATTTGGCAACCCACAAGACAAGAGCAGAGTTTCTTGTTCTTACTCGATCTTATAAGATAATGTCTTCTAATGCTAATCTCGCAAATTTCTTGTCTCGCAATTTTTCAAGACTCTTGCATGATTCATGCAAGACTCCTGCATAGAAATGAGAAACAAGGAACTTCAGTATGACTTTGGTAACAGTGGTGGTTGCTCTCGGTCGGCTACAGTTCCGTTTGGAGTTCACACGTAACTATCAGGTCTGTTCCAACAACCGTCTAGAACTGGTTCAGAACTGACAAAATTATTTGACCAACTCCGTCTTATGTCGCATTCGCCGAACGTAAATTAACAACTGAAGTGACTGAATAGTTCTGGACGGTTCGGAATCAATTCTTGCTGTTGTTGGAACTGTATAGAAATGTATAGAAATGGCTAGTTTTACTTAGTAAGTAATAAGTAATGGACGAAATAGGCGAAATAGATTCGAAGCTCTTTCAGTCAAGTGGGGGCAAATTGATTATTAGTTCTAGTTCAGCAGAACTGGCCTAAATAAACTATGATTTTAAAAATAATTTTATATGCTGGATGTCCTTTAAATAAAGCATACGGGGTGATTCACTTATAACGTCATTAATTTTAAAAGGAGATAGGGAAAAGTATACGATGATTCAATTAGAAACATTTCTAAATGCATATTTACGCTGAAAAAAAATATTTTCAACTCATTGGCCGTCTGGGTGTAATGTTGCAAAATTTTCAAATTTTGCTAGTATTAGTCATCATAAATAATTTCGACTACGTACTATCTGTTAACACTTTTTCAAACGAATTTGATGACTTGTTTTAACCTGTTGACGTATTTGTAATTAAATCTACGTTCAATTTTGGCATAAGCTATTTGTTCCACTCACTAATAGAGATCTAATGAAACGATTATCTAAAATTGTTTTGAGGGAGTGTCATTATTGTTTCAATAACTTGTACGTCGGTACGCAAGTGTAAATATGCAACCAGCAGTACAATCATCATCCCAAAGTTAGAATAAATCTGTAATTTTTGCCTACCGCATCTACGTTTTCGTAGTAGTAACAGCTCGCTTCCAGACGTGCTCCAGACCTTGCTTTGGGATATCTGCATTCTGCAATTCCTTGAAATTGTTCCTGTCGAAGAAGTGGCTTTCAAACTTTGCGTGTGTGTGTTTTTGAGGTTATATTTTATATATTCGTTTTTATTTGATAAAATGCGTACTTTTTTGAGTAGGTACACATTGCAAATGGAAACTGGTAAATATATCAGCTTTATTTATTTCCTTTTAATGAAAATTGAAACGTGAATTGTGATTGATTGTTAATATCAGTTATAAGAAAATTTTATACGCCCTTTATTTTCTTAGATTTTATTGGTTTCGTACCTATACGTATTAACGGATAATAATTTAAAAAAGAACAAAAACATTTAGCCGTTATGTGGCAACGCAGGTGCGATGTTGCTCGTTTCACCGCCCGACACTCTGTGATGTCGTCACTAGGAAATTGTTCCGATGGAATTTACGGAATCGGTGATCAGGACCGGAATAAGAATTTTTTATTTGCGCGTAAAAGTGTAATTGCATCCATTTTTATTTATTTATTTACTTTTTTGTTATTAGTGATAATTATATTTTGGGGAATTTTTTTAATTTAAAATTTGTCATTTGAAGTTTAGTGGAAAAATTATTTATTGTTTTTTTTGTGTTAAATGGTCTACGTAAGCCAGAAGACAAGTATTTTTTAGAACAGAAAAATTATGTTTACTTACCTTTGAATGTTAAATTGGAGATAAAAGTGAAGTAAAATGTAAATTTGGAAAAAATTAGTACTTACCTAAATATTTATATTTTTTATTATTTTGTTTTGAGACTTACTCTCATAGTGACTACAAGAAGTATGATCATCTACATAATTTGAAAATGAACCGTCTTGTGCAGGAAACGTTGGAACGGCCTCTTCGCGTAATCTATTGTGCGAATCGTTAGAAAACATATTATTTTCAAAATGTATTTGACATAGTTTGTATGAACTGTTACTAATCCTGGGCAGCTTATCTAATAAATCTTCTCTATTAGAAGCCACTGCACAGAACTTTGCTCTAAAATAAAAATTTGTATTTGTCAAAAATATAAATATGTATATTTTAAACTTCACTTTCATGAGAAGTATTTATATTCCAATACTTATACTTAAGAAATAAGTTAATAGGTAAGGCAATAGCAGTAAAATATAATTTATGGTTTTTACAGTATATTATAGATTACTTACTTATTAGGAAATTTAAAAACTTAAATTACTATTAGATGATGTCTTTAAACATCTAACTGCTGCGCAGCGACGCGTTCTTTGATTCTGACTCAAAATATTGCTTTAATACGGCTCTGTATAACTGATGTTCGCACTCCCAGGGTTGGATGTAAACTGAGGTCTCTGCAGCCTGAAATGGATGCGCGAGCTGCTATGCGCGACTTATTATTTTGACCCGAGTGATTCTACTGGTCTCTCTCTATGCTGTGGCAAAATGTTAACCTTTTTATAATTATATAAATTAGAAAATAAACTTATTATTTTTTATTAAATACGAATACGGAGACATAATGTTTTAAAGAAACATATTATAGGAAAATTCCTTTTTCTTGCTTTAATTTACCAAACTTTAAATGAAAGAACAAGATCACCTTGTACACTATTAAATAATTAAAAAAATCTTTCAATTTCAAAATATGAGAAAGTTATTTATCAAAATAATCCTTTCTGTGCCAGTGGATTGACACCATGTTTTACAGAAGTATTGCATGTACTTGTGCCTGATGCGTACATACTGCTGCGACTGTTTCTCAGCAGTGTTATTTTCACCTATCTCGCACTCTTACACCGCGAGATGTATTCAGGTCTCTTGAATATTTAATAACCGGTTGATAATTAAAAGTGGCCTCAAAGGTTCATTCACAAGTGGGTTCCCACACTGAGTAGTAGAGACAGAGGCAGCCGTATTATGTTAATCTCTACTCCACGGCAGCCTCTCTCCTCTCGTTTGCTTCTAAGACTGGTTTTTAATGTTTTTTACAGGAAAGTTGTCCCACTGCATCTCGCTAAGGCTTCCAACTTGCCTCCGAAGCAACAGCGGGAATCGTTATAGCTATTTGATGGGTTCGCTGACCAATTATTTGTTTTTAAGGTGTACTCGGCGGAAGTCCGTGGGATTATTAATAGCAACACATGACGAGGTCATATTTTGTTTCATTCAGTAGTTCAAAGTTACTACTAGTTTTCTCCTTTTTGACGTTGGATTTTCAGCATAGATTGAATGTTGCTGGACGCAGTTTGGTCCATTTGTATTCTTCGAAATGGTTCTCGGAACTGTTTTCATATATTGGGTACTTCCCTTTTTCTAACTTCTTGTTTAGTTGAATTATCCACTGTAACAGATATTTTCAAATGTATACAGTATGCGCCAAAAGTATGGAATAAATTCAATAAAAACGAAACAATTATTTTTTGGGAAAAATCCTCGAACAGGTCGATTTTTAATTTAAAAAATACATATTTTAGCGTAAAATGCGATTTTCAAATGTCATTTGTTTTCGAGTAATGACGTCATCGATTTTTTTTAAATGGCAACACCATATTTTTTCCTTGATTCTGAAAGATCGTTTAATTCTCTATCAGACAGTACTAAAATTTTTCCCTCTTACATAGGAAAGTTTTCGAGTAAATGACGATTGAATGTTAGAAAACGTAAATCAATTAAATAAAGCAAAAACGTTATCAAGTTTAGTTTTTCGAATTCCATAGTTCTTTTATGGATCACGTAAAATCTTTGCAAAGTGTCATTGTCACATCGACTTTCTAATAAGTATTGTAAGCGACATAGAAATTATTATTGAATTTAAAGTATTATGGCACATTTAACTGTTACTCAAAGAATTGAAATTTTAATTCTTATCGGATGCGGGAATATGACTAGAACTCAGCAGGAAGTTTGCGATTTATTTAATGAAAAATATCCAGATCGCCCTATTAGCCAATCAACAGTCAGTAAGGTAGAGTCTAAATTTAGAGAAACTGGCAATGTTGTAAATATTCCAAAACCTGAACGTCCAAGCATTAATGAAAATCAGAAACAGAACATTTTGATAAGTATGGTGGATAATCCTCATAATTCTTCACGATTGGTTGCATTAAACAATGACACTAGTCAGAGCATAGTGCTACGTATCTTGAAGAAGGAAAAATATCATCCCTACAAAATTCAACTTGTGCAGGAACTTAATGAAGATGATCCCGATCGCCGCTTACACTTTTGCAAAATTCTAATGGATTTATGTCAAGGAAATAGTAATTTACACCGGCAAATACTTTTTTCAGATGAGGCCACATTTTGTCTGAATGGTACAGTAAACCGTCAAACTTGCAGATATTGGAGTCGGGAAAATCCTCATTGACTGGCAGAGGCACATACCCAATACCCTCAGAAATTAAATGTGTGGGCTGCAATAGTTGACGACAGAATAGTAGGGCCTTTCTTCTTTGAAGGAACCCTTACAGGACAAAGATATTTAGAGTTTCTAGAAAATGACCATGTTCCAGCCCTTGCAGTATTTTTTCCTAACGATAATGACCCTGACATTCCTGACGATACAATATGGTTTCAGCAGGACGGTGCACCTCCGCACTATGCGCGCCCTGTACGAGATTTTTTGGACAACTGTTTTCCTGGGAGGTGGATCGGCAGACGCGGACCGATAGAATGGCCTGCAAAATCGCCAGATCTTACAACTCTTGACTATTTTTTATGGGGATACTTGAAGCCAAAAGTGTACATTAATAAACCACGTAATTTAGAAGAACTTCAAAATCGCATTCGGGACGAAATACGCAGAGTTACCCTAGAAATCATTCATAATGTGCAAGAAGAATTTCTTCACAGACTTGCGCATTGTCAAGAAGTTGGTGGATGGCAATTCGAAGATTTAATTTAAGTATAAAATTTAATCAATTGTATTTTATTTTACATACCTCAGAATTGTTACTTTTTTATGGATAAAATTTACGTTTTCTAACATTCAATCGTCATTTACTCGAAAACTTTCCTATGTAAGAGGGAAAAATTTTAGTACTGTCTGATAGAGAATTAAACGATCTTTCAGAATCAAGGAAAAAATATGGTGTTGCCATTTAAAAAAAATCGATGACTTCATTACTCGAAAACAAATGACATTTGAAAATCGCATTTTACTCTAAAATATGTATTTTTTAAATTAACCTGTTCGAGGATATTTTCCAAAAAATAATTGTTTCGTTTTTATTGAATTTATTCCATACTTTTGGCGCATACTGTATATAGTAGCGGCAAGAATTCAGACGCCTTACGTCAGAGCTGACGTTATACAATTGTTTTTACTTTCAACATAATTATCAATAGTGATATTCTCTTTAATTTAGTGCAATATATTTGCACTAAAAACATATTATTTGGTATAGATTGTGTTACATCCTGCCATTAATTGAATATAGTCAATTATTATTATTATTAGTTAATTAAAATTAAGAATTATATTTTTACTACTGTTCATTTTATTATTATTATTTTTACTCTAAATTCTCTACCCTCAATTTTCTTTATAAAATAATATCCAAAATTTTGCGCGTTAACCATGAAATGGAGTGCGACTTGAGGCCCTATGGAGAGAAGAAGCATATTCGCTACATGTACGCGGTCGAATATATATCACGTTCGATCGGTCGCTCGCTCGCTCATCGATTTTCAAAGTGCAACAAAATTTCAATACCAAACAAGGAAAAGAGGGTAAGTCAAACTCCATTATCCTTCGCTATTGTTTTCTATTTGTTTATATTAATTAAACCGCAAAACACATTATACACTCTTTTGTAACAGATTGATAAAACTTAAAACTGACTGTTGAACTGGATTTTTTTTAAATTTAATAATATTAAATTATGAAATATTTACAATTGCATACAAAAAATATACAATGAAATCATGTTACCGGTAGTAGGTATACTGGCTATTTGAGGTTAAATACATTCCTAATTTCATATGAAAATAAATTCGATGTTAAAAAGGAAACATGTTATTTTCCAACTAATACAGCTAACGATATTTTGTTGCCGATGTAATACGTTTCTTTGGCATCAATATCTGGAATTCTTTTCATCCTTATCAACATTTATTATAAAGGTTATCTAAGAAATATTTTGCTATACTTTTCAATAAATAAACAAGTGCACATTTTTAAAAACCTGTACTTCAGTAATATGCCAAGGTGTTCCATATACATACTTCTCTGACTATACAGCAAGACAGTATTTTAGATGTTTTTAAAAACACCAGGCATGGTAATTGCTATTATAAATGTTGCAAATAACACAATTTAGTCACCGATAGCAGAACCGCTATATCACAAAGTCATAAAAATGTTATTAGAGCAAATATATAAAAATGATTGAAGAAGGCTGAATTATTTTCTCGGAGAATGTTTATAAACTTTTGTCATAGGGCAAATTTGTTCTAGAGTTGCCCAGTAGCAGCTTCCTCAGAGTTCTTTAAAAGTATTATAAGAATCACAGCTGATTTATAAGGATTTTTATTGTGACTTACTTTGCAATATCTAAAAAATATTTGTAGACCTGAATTACCATCACAACTGTTACAAAACCACCCGGATTATTAATATGTATTTGTAAAACATGAAATTAAGAGAAAACGATGCATCTTCATAGGTCTGTTTACAGTGAGATTACATTTCTTTTAGTAAAAATGTATCTGTTATTTTATTCTGTGCTACTCAATAAAAGAACAAAACTAAATTAAGATGAACTAAACATTAATCTATTATTTGGATATTATTAACCTACTTGAAATCCAATAATTCTCTTATTCGGTACTGTATAGATACTACGATATTCGGGGTTTGCGTCATTCTTTGGCAGTTGGGTATATTTTTTTTTTTTTGGTAGTGGAAGATATATAGGAACTAAAAATTATTAGAAAAGTAAATGCGAAGTGGTATTGTAATTGTGTTTTTTAGTGGAATTATTAAATTATATTTTTTTAAATTCTTTGTTGTTAAATAGTTATTTATGCAACAAGTACTAAAAGTAAGTGTTTATTAAGTGTTGTCCTACTCGGCCTGACGGCCTCATTGGACAATTTCACGTCGCGTGCAATAAGCACTTTTTGTACGAGTTGCATACAATATTTTTTCTACGTTCATACAAAAACCAAAAGATGTTTTGTTTAGATGACACTAAGTCTAGGAAAATATGACGTCGATTTGAACGTTTATGTTTGTCATGATGACAAAACGCTGTAGTAGAATGACAGATGAATGCAATAAACATTTTATTGCACTAGTTTAATAAAGAATCACTTTTTCCACTAAATATAGTTCAATAAAGTTATGTTTTTTTGCTTGCTATCTATGCTTTATAGGAAAAAATCGTATCAACCATTAAATTTATGACATCCTTTTCCAAAACATTTTGCAAAAATAGAAACAAGAAATTAAATTTCATCAGTATATATTTTTGAAAAATCCTTAAAATGTACTAACTTCACTTTTCATACTGATCATTGAAATCACTGTTATCTACGTCAACTATTTTAATACGGTAGGCTCGATCTATCTAACATACGTTTTATTTATTTATGAGTTTCTGTGTGATTTAAGATTTATTTTGTTAATTTTAAAAAATAACTACATATACCTATACAGGGTGTCCCGAATATCAGTGCCGTTATTTTGCTTTATTATAAATTGTGCAAAACAAAACATATTTGACTTGACAATTTTCCCGGACCAATAAAATTATGACAGCGAACAGGTCTTAAACATACGACAACGTCGCATATTTACCATATCAGGTGTTTTCTTAGAGTTTTTTCCACGGCACGGAATAAAATGTGAAATAGTCTGTAATTGGTTTTCTCAGAGCTCTTTTCACAACACAATAGTATGAGATTGGTTTTCTTAGAACACTTTGCACAACACAGAATAAAATGTGAAATAGTTCAAAATGAATGCCGTTGCTTGTGAAAAACAGTCTTGTAGTTAGAGAGTTTTGCCCAGATTTGCACTAGGTAGAGAAAAACGAAATGCACTAACCGCACTACTATACTACTACTTCTACTAATAATAATAGTTTGAGGTTAACAGTAGCAAGTAATAGTTGCAATGTTGCCGTGCATTACAGTATGTTATACTTAGTTTTAAGAATTTTATGGAAAACCTCTATTGTTTACTTCATTAATATTGATAAAAAAAACATTACGTTACAGAACCTTAGTTTGTAGTTATGTAACACAACTTTTCATTTTATTGCAGTTGTATTTTTATTTTTGAAATATATTTGTACAAAAACGAAAACGTTTTAGACCTCTTTTCATAACAGATTTTGGTTTTGGTCAGATATATAAGCCCCTTTAATATCGGCACTTATATTGAGATATACATTTCTGCGTAAAACTTATTAATTGAATGCTGATAACGCACATGAATATGTATATAAATATACTCTATTTTACTACACATATTAAGTTGTCACTATTAGAAGGTTAAGTACTTACATATAGATACAGTAGGACTAAAGTAAAAAATTGAGTCTGAAAATATTACAGTAGCTGGCTCTCTCAAGGTAAACGTGATACTTTAGCATACGTTCAGATGATCTGAGAAGAACAAGTTTTGTATTACTCGTGTGAATTTTGAACCTAGTTTTCCAATTAAATAATGTTTATGTGGTATATAAGGTATAAGATCATATTTTAATGATAACACCTTAATCAGATGAGATGAGAAAATTTTTAAAGTGGTGGTAAATATTCCAATTGGTAGGGTACTAGTCCGCAAAAATATACGCTTAATTTTTAACGAGTAGTTAAAACCACAAATTAAATCTATTAATAATTATTAGCAATAGAGGCAAAAGCAGTTAAATTTACTATATAAAATCCTGGTTATTTATTTCTTTCCTAGAGCATTTATTTCCATATTTTGTCCGGTCGCACATTGCCACCTTATCAGGTTTTACAGTGGACCAGTTTTCAGTGCCGTGCGGAAGTGTATTTTAAATAATTCTCGAACTCCCCTTTTTGATTTTTTCTTTACAAAATTATATTTGTAAGAGTCCCCTGTACACGCAGAATTTTTTTAGATAAGTTCTGACTCATCCTTTTTAAAAAACTGTAAATATGCGTTCTCTTAGGATCCACATGTTCTCAAAAGTACGCATACGTAGTTTTAAGAGTACGCAGCAATTAAGTGCCATGAAAAATGATAAAAATTACTTGACGTAATAACTCTTCAGTTTTTACTTGCCTTTAACTCTATAATTTAATATTAACTACAAACTAAAAAATTGCGATGAAGATACACTGTTACCAAAGAGTATGCAGGGCGTCAAAGAATGGGCTCTCTTTGGGTACGTAGTCTTGCCAAATTAAACAGTAAAATGAATAGCATATCTTGGAAGATGTATGCTGCAGCCCAGGTTAAATACAGGGCTCTTAATTACACACCAGATTATTTACTGAACCACAACAACCTAATTGTAACAACTTACCAGTGAAGTTGATAATATGTAATATTTATCAGTTACATGTTAAAAGTACACCATTTTGTATAAAGACACCTGTGTTTTCTATATCCCTATTCCTGACTGGTTGAGCACAACTTCACAGCTGCAGTATATCAGCTGTCCAACACAACATGCTGATCGCGTAGCGTTGTTGTGTTGTTATTTATCGCTCGCTGTGTTCAAATGTGTTCAAAGTAAGGTGTGACCAGTACTTACTTAACTATAACAAATATTGCTGATAATAGTGATAAAGCAAAAACTAATTAGGCACAGAATAATATTTAGAGTTCATTCTGACGTTTTAGATTGCTCTATATTCAGACCTTCTTATAATTTTAGAGAAAGAAAATTATATGTTCAGATATTCACTACCAGTTAATTTTCATAAACTCCTATTATGTAGTGCCTAAATACGTCTTTGTTTAATATTTGTTGTTTCGTTGTTTATGATTTACTAGAACGTTCTTTGTTTATAAGTTCATTATTAGAATATGTACTACTACCACTACTTGTTTTGCCTGTGAAATTATAATTTTTGTATTCGTTTATTTTCACATTTTCTAGAACATTCCTGACTATATTCGATGCATGGTCTACAACTAGGAAAACTTCTATAAAACGTCAAAATAAAAGTACTACAAAGATTACTTATTAAACATTATTTAGAAAGCAAGCATAATTAGCAAACTAAAAAGATAGGTGAACTTTATATCAGTATCTGCTATACGATAAAATTAACATGTTAATGTGTAAAAGTTACACATAACGTGTAACCTTATCCGAATGTTACTGGTTTCAAAAATACAGGGCGTTCAATGCTAGAATTTTGTTTTGAAATATCTCAATAACTTTAAAACCTGTCGAAGTATTTAAAAAAAATAGCACAACTATGTTATTTGGCACGGCAAATAAGAATTTTTAACTAATTTTGGCGTTGCTTATACAGGGCGTCAGTTATGCCCTGTTCCTTTGATGAAAAGGGGAAAAAAATTTTGTATTTAGAAATACGGCCGTCATGTATTGAAAATAGGAAAAAACGTCCTTTTTTTCATAAAAAAATTACTCTTGTTCGATTTCGATATGTCGCTTATTTATAGAGATATTTGCATATACAAATTTCAATGCATTTCGTTTTTTAGCAACTTGTAATCCTTAAATTATTTAATTTAATGCGTCTTGACGGCTAGTGTGAAGCAAATTATTTACAGTTTTTTAAATAGCAATTTAAAGGGAAAGTAAACAGTGATCGTATCATTTGAATACCTATTATTTTTTATTTCCTGGCTATGGTGGAAACCCGTATACTGTGTTTTAAAAATTATAACGGATTAATCAAGTGGTTTTGAAAAATATCTGCACATAGCGTTACTATGGTTTCCATTGTTATGATACAATTAAAGTGTCAAGTTGACAATTGTTGTAATATTTTTGAAGTACTTAATTATGGAATATACATTTACAGAATATTGTGATATTCACTTAATCTATGGAGAAGCCCGATGTAATGCATTGAAAGCTCAAAGATTATACTCTGAGAGATTTCCCAACAGACAACTACCAAATCCAAAAGCATTTCAGCGAGTTGATCAACGGTTACGGGAAACTGGTATGACGTCTTTATTAGTTTATTTTGAGTAATGAGTACGTTTTTAATTTGTAATTGTAATATATTTAATATTATTTAAGGTAGTTTTATGCCAAATATGGGTCGACATGGTGGAGTTCACAGAACTGTTCGTTCAACTGAAGTTAGTAATGCAGCGCAACAGTTTCAGATTTCAAAATGTACCGTAAATAATATTCTTAAAGAACAACTACTCCATCCATACCATATGCAAAAAGTTCAGGATTTAAGCATATATGATTATCCTGCAAGAATACAATTTTGCACATGACTGTTGGAAAAAGTTAACCAAGCCGCCTCTATACTATTTTCTGACGAAGCAGGTTTCCGTAGGGACGGGCCAATCAACTTGCATAATTTACACATGTATGCATACGAAAGCCCTCATGGTATAAGGCAAACCCGCCATCAAGTGCAGTTTCAAATAAATTTATGGGCAGGCACAATTGGTCATTATTTAATAGGACCTAGACTAAATGGACAAAGATATTTACAGTTTCTCCAAGACCAACTACATGCTTTATTAGAGGATCGTCCCCTACAAACACGCTTTAATATGTGGTTTATGCACGATGGTGCTCCTTCTCATTTTAGCTTAAGAGTTAGGGAGCACTTACATAGGGTTTATCTCGATCGATGGATAGGCCGATCAGGACCAGTGTCCTGGCCGCCTAGATTACCAGATTTAAATCCCTTAGATTTCTACTTCTGAGGTGACTTGAAAACACATGTTTATGCAACTCCTTTGGCAAGTGAAAATGAACTGCGGCGAAGGATTTTCCACCATAGCCAGTAAATAAAAAATAATATTCAGATGATTTGGAGAGTACCTACAACCATCATTAATTAGACGTGCTCGTGAGTGTATTAGGCAAGGCGGTGCTCATTTTGAACAAATTTTTATAGTAGGCAATTATTAATTTTTAATCATAAGTAGATATTTCTTAAGTTTCCAATTTTTACTGTTTTCTTTGTATTTTCTCCTTAAATGCTTTTTGTTCTCTTTTCCCTTTAAATTGCTATTTAAAAAACTGTACTAGCCGTCAAGACGCATTAATTTAATTTACGGATTACAAGTTGCTAAAAAACGAAATGCATTGAAATTTGTATATGCAAATATCTCGATAACCAAGCGAGATATCGAAATCGAACAAGAGTATTTTTTTAGAAACAAAGCACGTTTTTTCCTATTTTCAATACATGATGTTCGTATTTCTAAATACAAAAAAAATCCCCTTTTTATCAAAAGAACAGGTCATGACTGACGCCCTGTATAAGCAACGCCAAAATTAGTTAAAAATTCTTATATGCCGTGCCAAAAACATAATTGCGCCAATTTTTTTTAATACTCCGACAGGTTTCGAAGTTATTGAGATACTTCAAAATAAAATTCTAGTATTGAACGCCCTGTATTTTTGAAACCAGCAACATTCGGATAAGGCATATGTGGCTCAATCGACTTATTTTGGTCACAAGTATCTCCAGCTCCGAGATTTCTCAACCTTTCACAGACATCCTGTATAATTTATTGATTATTTAATAATTATTTACGCTTTAACAACAGATGCTTGTTTACTGATCTGAACTTTTTCATATTTCATGCGTTCTTTGATATAAATATGAAGCATTTACAATTATACCCGATTTTTTTCTAAATTACATGTTGAATCAAAAGGGATAATTTGTGTAATAATTATCCTCTACAAATAAATAGCTTCAGACAATACAAATATTTACGTCGGATTCTTACCATTATTTATTTAATTAAAAAATAAAACACAATTTAAATTAAAAACGCATTGGGTTTAACTGCTATACTTCAAGTACCTAATTGATTATTTAAACCATTGTGAGTCGAAATACAATTTAATAAATATCTAAGAACATGTTCCAACACCATGTTATTTTAAACCTTCTTATTTAAAAAAAAGCATATCATTAACACAGTTACCCTCTTTGATGAGTTGAATACATTATTATTTTTTAAAGACAACATTAAAGATAGTGAATATATTAAATCTAGGCCGGTAGTTGGTCCATTGGTCCATGTTCCATTAATTAAAAATAAACATGTCAGTGAGCTGATTTTGTTAAATAAATGTTAAACTGATTCTCTAGGCACACAAATGAAATATTTTCTTGGAATATTGGGCTGTAAAGCACATTTGCAATTTTATTTATTTCAGCGCCTGAAATTGGGTAGGATCGGTTGAATTTAATGGGTACATTTGTTTCAATAAAGCCGTTGCCTGGAATTACGTGACACAAAAGATGGTTTGGTGCCATTCTGTATCTAATGTTGAGGAGATATTAAAATGATTAAACAGTAGGGCTTGCAAGAAAATGGTTCGTTCCGTTATTGTACATGTTCTTAGTTGGGGTGTATAGTTATACAGGGTGATTAATTAATAATGGGACAGAGCTTAAGGACAGATTACTGACTTCAAAATAGAGCGATTAAGCCAAATATGCCTTATCCGTATGTTGCTCCTTTTCGATCTACAGGGTGTTAAAATTGAAAAAAATATTTTCGATTTTTTTAAATATCTTGAGCATCTTTGAACGGATTGTCTTGAAAGTTTGTACACCTATGCTTTCTGAGGTGGTAATCACGAAAATTACTATTTTACAATCACATCTAGGATGCGCTAGTTGCAGTGTTCCGTCGGAGTAAACATATGCAAACTTTTTTGTCCTTCAAAAATCTAAATTTCCAATAAGAAATTATCAAATTACGTTCAATTCTAAATAAAAAGATATACCTGTTATAAATGAATAAACTTAATCGTTTTCGAAATAATAACGATTTACTATTTCTTTACAAAATTATTTGTTTGAACGTACGCCTTTAAGATGACTTAAATGAAGTAGGCCGCTGTCAATGAAATGTCATGTATTATCTATGTCATTCATTATTCATTCATTAAAATGCCGCATCATAATGATTATTCGTTTGCTGAAATGAGAAACATGGTATGTGTGTATGACTAAGATTATTGTGGTCGTCATGCAGCAGCGAGGTACTTGGAGTTATATCCAAATAACAGACAACCTAACCACAAGTTTTTCAAGATGTTGTACGACAGATTAGGAGAAACGGATCATTTTGCCCTAAACGGGACGTTGGAAGGCCTAAAGTATTAACAGCGGACCAGGAAGAGGATGTCTTAGTGCGAATTGCCGAAAATACGCAAACAAGCACACGCCGAGTTTCATCAGCTACTGGTGTAAGTCAGTCTTCCATTTTCAGAATACTCCACAAAGAAAAATTGCATCCTTACCATTTTTGTCGGGTTCAACAGTTGATGCCACAAGATCCTCCTGGTAGATTTCGGTTCGCACAGTTTCTTCGTCGGCAACAAAATGGTAACCCTACATTTTATAATAAAATATTGTTTACGGACGAAGCTACATTTACTCGGCGCGATGTATTTAATTGGAGAAATAGCCATTGCTGGGAACTGAAAAATCCTGACTTGCCACGAGAACAACATTTCAGCATGAACCCTCAATAAATATTTGGTGTGGAATATTTTTCGATAACATTTTGGGACCATTTATGTTACACCGTCCACTTAATGGGGAAAATTATTTAAGTTTTTTAACAAATGACTTGCCACTCGTTCTTGAAAATATCCCCTTAAATTTACGGCAAACCTCTTGGTTTATGCATGATGGTGCTTCCGCACATTACTCCCGATCAGTAAGAGAATATCTTGATATAAGTTTTCGAAATCCTTAGATTGGTCGCAGCAGCGAATTGCCTTGACCTGCGCATAGCCCTGATTTAAATCCCCTTGAATTTTATTTCTGGGGTAACGTAAAATCTTTAGTTTATAAACATATTCAAGAAGAGATGTGGGTAATAATACAAAAATCTGTTGTCATTATAGAGACCAACAAAGAAGTCTATTCAGTGTCAGACAAAATTTTAACGAGAGACTAAAAAAATGTATTGAAAACAATGGTCGCCACTTTGAGAATCTTTTGTAATTAGACTTATGGATAATAAAATTTTCAGTTGTTACTGTGTTTGTCTTAATTCGTAATTAAATCTTTTTATTTAAAGGCGTACGTTCAAACAAATAATTTTGTAAAGAAATGGTAAATTGTTCTTATTTCGAAAACGGTTAAGTTTATCGATTTTTAACAGGTATAACTTCTTTATTTAGAATTGAACGTAGTTTAATAATTTCTTATTGGAAATTAAGATTTTTGAAGGACAAAAAAGTTTGACATGTTTACTCCGACGGAACACTACAATTAGCGCATCCTAAATGTGACTGCAAAATAGTTACAAAAAACAAATAAGTGGTTTCAAAAAATTATTTTTGTTGGATCTGATATAACTTTAACAAAGTAAAATACTCAATACAACAAAATATTTTGTTGTTACTCCACTAGTGTTGTTGCAACAAAATATTTTGTCGCTACTCCACTTAGCAATTACTCTGCTCTCTATTGACTGTCGATAGTGTCTACAATTAATTGGTTATACCAATGTGTCATCAATAATTATCTATAATTTCTGCTAGTACGGAATATAGTCTCATTTTGAGTGCTGTATCTTAGTTATAGATTCGAGATATATAGTCTTGGTATCTATTACCCATGAAACAAAGATTTCTATGTCATGCCAATTACATTTTAGTAATCCTGATGTGTTGTTTTGTCAAAAGTACCGAGGAGCACAATTAATAAGCGATTGTAAGTATTTCTTATATTCTAATCGATAACGTAACACAATGAACAACATAAATACAAATCTACTTTCCATCTGTACTATTTTTAAAATTACATGATATGTAAATACAAAATCTAAACTTAAAATTCATTAAATAAAAATATGGCGTCAATATGAAATAATTTTTTTTCCAATTCATTCAATTGATGCTGTCACAAAATTATTAATACTAGTCCTGTATTTTGTGTAACATGGGTTCATCAAGGCGACACCATCAACAATTTCTATTTCGGCGAATCAAGATATCGTAATAAGCAATTGTTTCGAAACCCTCATAAGCATATATTAGTATTGTGTTCATAAAAATTACTATTACAGTTGTTCTATTACAAAATATTTGTTAAATTGATCAACAATACTCTTCAATGCAAGTGCATGCATAAATAAATCTAATTAAATAATTGTCTTCTTATAGCATAGTCCTTATAACATATTTATATATGTACACATTTGACAAATATATATGTTATATAAACAAATTCCTTATTGATTTCAACAAATTTCTCTGTAAACTGTAAAACGTAAACATTTATATTAATTAAGTCAAAAAAATATATCCATTTTCCGAGAGATTATTGTTTATTTTTAATTTTAAATTTTCTTGAAGTAACAAAATGATTTTATTAAATTTATCACATTTATATTAATTTAAAAAATATTCAGGTTAACTAAACCATTTATATGGGTTAATTTTTTTCATTATAATTTGTTATATACAACCAAAATAGTGCTATTAAATTTGTTAATATATTTATTTAATTTAACAAAAATATCTCTTCTTTCAGCCTCATTACAGGCAAAAACGTAACAAAATATTTTGTTATCTAAAATAATAATTTTGTTATATAAAATTAATAAATATGTCAATAATCAATGGGCATATTTATTTCACTTAACTATAAATTTAGTTGCGGATATATGACAGTTTTTTTATTTGAGTTAAATATTACATTGTTAAATTAAACAAGTTTTGCTCTGCGTGAAGTAACGAGCATCTCTGTTTAATCACAACGTTTACAACTGGAATGTTATGTGGTGTATTACCTGATATTATTTTAAGCGTTTTACTGCACTTTGTGAAAGCAATTTTTCTTACATTTGTTTTAACTATTCAATATAAGGAAAGCAGCTAAATGTGTGACATTTTTATAGTTATGCGCCACAATGATTTTCAGTGCTGTGTCAAAATGGCTTCCGATTACAAAATAATTTGATTGCAAAATTTAGAGATACATGACAAGTATGCTAATTGAGCGATTTCTCTGAAAAAAAAAATATATAAATTTCTATGAATTTTTAATATTTTTAATATCGATGTGATGGTTAGATCTAAAATTTAAATATATATTGGTGTGAGTTTGTTTTCTATATTAAGAAAGGTGTTGTTAAATGTTTATATGATAGAGCAAAATTAATTTCATCAAACAATTTTTAATAACGAACTAAAATTTATTAAAAATGTTTCAATAACTAATGAATACCTCCAAATTTTGTTGATAGAACATTAAAAAATATTACAGATAAAACGAACACTGCAAGACAAATAAAAGAAATTAATCATACAATAAAAATTCCATACATTCCTATATTATCAGAAAAGTTAAGAAGAATCGGTAATAAATTTAATAGTCAAACAGTTTTTCAGGCAACTAATACTTTACGATCATTTTTGTCTAAAACGCGTCCAAAAAATGATATACAAAATTCAAAAAATTGCATCTACAGTATACCTTGTGAATGCAATAAACATTATGTTGTAGAAACGTCTCGGCCTATGAATGTTAGAGCTGAGGAACATAAAAATTACATAAAAAGACGGGAATTTGAAAAATCCAAAATTTGCGAACACGCTTGGGAAAACGGTCATTTGATTCAATGGGGTTCGGCAAAAATTTTAGAGAAGGAAGATAACGCAACAAAAAGAAAATTAAAAGAGACCGCGATTATTTTGTTGAACGGAGATAAGTGTCTGTCAAACTGTTCAGTAAACATCGATCATTATTGGCTACAGTTGTATCAAGAAGAAGTAAGTAACAATAAAATAAAAATCATTTAACATCTCTATGGAAGCAGATAAACAAATTTTAAACTGTCAAACTTGACATACGTTTAATATTTCTACTACGATTTTGAGAACGAAAACAGAGAGTTTTTCGAAACGTCAATAATAAGTGCGCGATAGTGATGTGATTTTTGTTATTTTTTACTTATCTGCTTTTTTCAGTGTGAGATTTTTTGGTTAGGCAAATGTAGTTTCAATAATAACCCTTGACTGTTCCATTTGGCGCAAGGGCTTACTTAATTAATCTTTATTATTTTTTCAGAAGTGTGGCAAAAACCCAATAAAACTAAAGAAAAACTAAAATTATGCCACAAATAAATAGCTTCAGACAATATATTTGTATATATGTATTTTAACATAACATATTTGGTTACGTTGTTTTATTTAGGACTATCTTATTTAAATCAAGAATCTGCAATTAAAATGTGTGTATGTAGTTATTAAATGCCCATTGTCGAACCCGCTGGTTTTCAACATCGTATTTTTGCGGCAGCCGATCAAATTAGGCAGCAGCTCATGGTAATTCAAGAAATATTTGAAAAATTAAACAGTGTCAATGTATGATAAGGAATTTATTTCTATTACTTTTTAATTAATTTTAGTCCAAGTGTGTGTAGTGTGTAAATATTTGGACTAGTACAAAAATGTTGCAAGGCGGCGTCCTTTACATTACTACGTGTACTCTATACAACAGGACTGATTTCACAACTTTCTGTTTCATTAATTTGATTTTTTTTTTTCAATATGTGATATCTTATCTCACACATGTTGGTTAACGAAAACTTTCTTTCCACGTGCATTAATACCCCTTTAAAAGTGAGCACTTTTTTCAGATACACCCTGTTTATACAATTTTCTGAATATATTTGCAACAAAGTATTATAATGATTTACTATTATTATACGCTACATATTCTTTTCTAACGTTACAACTAAAACGACAGTAATATCCATCTTTCTCAATAGAGCTTGGAAATATTTATTAAGAATGATATTAAATTTATGTCATGAAGAAATCACGTATCCTCTTCAGTTTAATTTGAAATGAATAGCAAAATTTCCTTTTATCCCCTTCCTTCTGTATCAGCAAAATTTTAATTGTATCTTGCGTTTCTTTGTTCTAAATTTCAGGAATCCTCCCGTGAATTCTCAAGACGGAAAAGTAGTGGCTGCTGGAATGTAATTTTTTGGGGAGGAATGTTTAACTGAAAGACATGATTAAATGCAATGTTGATAAAATAGAATGGGAAACCTTTGGAGTGAATGTATAAATCATAGTGTTTCTATCGAAGCTAAAAATAGATTTTAAACATTATGTTAATTTGGTTCGTATCTGAACTTGCATATACATATTAACAGGTACCATATGGTTCATTTCTATCTACATATCCACTTGACTCAAAAATCGACTTGATTTGTCAAAACCGGTCCTTGGTAGAAATTATATTTTTAGCAATACTCATTTCAATAATATTTTTTATAATACACACTGTTTAAATTTATGCTTGGTCAGTTATATTTAATATTGAAGTCGAAAGTATGTGACAGTACTTTTGAAAATAAATATTATGGTTTCTCTAAAAATGGATGATATATAGATACAATGAAGATAAAAAAAAATATGATTTTATTTAAATAGGGCGATACAGTATTAAAAGAAAATTTAAATGCATATTTATATTGGAAAAAAATATTTTCAAATCATTATTTAACCCTCCTTTTCAGACTGTCGCTGACCACTGAGAAATTTAATTATTTTCCTATAGTGTAATTAATGCTATAAATTGCATTTTAAAAGTATGCAAGTAACAAATTAAGTTTCAACATACAAAATATTTAATATTGAAATTACAAAACTCCAACGGATCAAAATAAACTATCCATATTTCATTACATAAATAGTGAAATAAAATCCTACTATAGTCTGGTTAGAAATGAAAGAAAGTAATAAAAGCTTATTATGTATGCAAATTGTAAATAAATGCAGTACTGGTGCTTATATTCAATATTTTTATATTATGTATTCTTGGTACAGATGAGGTGTACTTTTAAAATACTTTGTGTGATCGATCCGTACTAAATTGTAGCAGGTAGCTAAATTTTAATTCCCGACAATCTGTCTTTGTCTATGCCGCTTTAATTTCTCGGTCTATTTCTCTTATAAGTAAACAATATAATAACAGCATTTCAAAACATGAGGCAACTTTAAGCATCATAACCGGGTTAAGAGGGTTTTTAGTAATTCAAATAAAATTATTTAATATTATTATCAAAATACTTATTTAAATTTAATGAATCGACTTTTATTCCACACACACATTTATATATGTATTTTGAAAATTCAAATTATGGTGAGTAAATGTAGTGTTGTATAAATGTACAATAAAGAAAATAAAAAGTAGGTGTATTAAAATTCATCCTCTGAATATTCTGATGAATTATCTTCGTCTCCTAGATTGATAACGATAGCTTCCACAGTAATGTTAATTAAATTATCGAGTTCGCACATTTTCTCCTCTTCTTTTTGTACATGATGTATACATCTTCGCCAGTTGTCTGCAGTTATTCGTTCCAAGGAATATTTTTAAAAAATTTTGACGTCACTTAATTTAAACGTCGTATTATTTCGCGCTACATCTCCTTTTACCTGCGCCCAGACTAATTCGATTGGGTTAAGTTCACAGTGATAAGGTGGTAACCATAGTACCGTTATTTGACGATTTGTTGCCATTTCATCGATAACATTTTTTCTGATCTTTATTAAGTGTCAAAAGTTCCTTTTCCACCATATTTGTTTCAAAAGAAATGTTTTTTCCGGATAACCATTGAATTATATTCCTTCAAGCAGTCGTAGGCATCCGCTCGGTCTGCCGTGAATAGTTACTGGCATTATCCACGACAATTACAGACCCCGGAGGAATAAGATCCAACATCTGTGTAAAATACTCTTCGAAAACATCTCATGTCTTCGTAATAGTCACCTGTACTTTTAGATTCAAATAAAAGTAAACCGCTATCTACAAAACCACTGGCACTACCTATATGTGTCACTATTAATCTTCGCCCTTTACCTGAAGGTGCCTTGAACCCTATTGAAAGTCCATCCAAAAATGCTTGTCAAAAACTTTTTACATTTTTATCTTACCATACTTTTGTTACAGTATATCCCTCGTTGACACAAGTTTCGTCTAGCTAATAAATATTCCTCCCTTCGTCACGGAATTTTCTAATTGATCTTAAGTAAGATCTTCGCCAACAAATAATTTCATCTTTATCGATAAGAACTGACTTCCTGTTCTGCTTTTCCCAGCAAAAATTCAACTCTCGTAAGACAGCCCATAATTTGCTTCTACTGATTTTTGGCAAATCGTTGTCCTCTGAAAGTTCACTTAAAATTTTGTTTAGCGTTGGTATTTTTTTTTTTATAAAATGAGTGTACTTTTCTGCGAATGACATTTTAGAAGAAATCATCTATAACGACTATTGACCTCCCTGTAGATGATTTTGGGGGATTTACAGTCTCTTGTTCATTTTTTGTTTCCTTTAAAAGTCTGTAGATAGTCGATTTTCCAATCCCTTTCATTTTGGAACACTTTTCCCCGATGTCATCAACACTGTTGGTAGGATTTTGGTGTTTCAATGCATTATATACATTTAATATAATAATCTTCTCATTCTGAGACAGCGCACATTTTTCATGCGTTTAGCAGGTACGTAATCTGATAAGCTCGACTTTTACCCAAACAATATTATATCCACTGGCAGAATAGTCACTAAACACAAGTCGAATTTTCCTCTACTGCACTAGCACGTCTTCGTATATTCAGCTCTAAGACTGGATTGATCTGTCACAATACACTGGCTCCTGCCCTATCCAATAAAATATACTAATTACCCATTACCTCTTAGCATTAGTGTTACCCGATAATTACCTGAAACGAAATATTACCACGCCCATAGCCGGTTCTTATCTCGGGGTTTTATTACTCTCTTTCATTTCCAAACAGACTATAGGGTAAAAATAATTTCATTGCCATCTCAGTAACCGTTGATATTCGACCATATGTTTATTAGGCTTTTTTGTTCACTTTTGCCCTCTAAACACCCTTTTCGAATATTGGGGATGTCCCTCCCAATCACCCTGTATATATTGTATTTGGGCGCCTATTAAACCAGTACGTCCATAGATTATTGCTATCCGCACGCCTCGCCCGTCACGTCCAAAAGCTAGGGATTTTCGAAGATATGGTATAATTATGACCCACTTTATATACGACTATAGTGACAATGCGAATATTTGTGTTTAAAATTAATATCCCAAATTATTAATCTTGGTAAATAGTAATAGCAGTAACTAAATATCAAATGAAACACCCTGTATCGTTTGCCTGGACTCCTCTGAGATTGAAATAGTTTTTATAGCTATAGTTTCTGTTAACAGAAAATTGCTGTTATAGAAAACTTACAACTAGACAGTTGTAGTAATTGAGTGGTAATATTTTTAGCATTAGCACATGAACAAATCGAGCCAAGTTGTGTTTCAAATTTTTTGCAGGCAATCGTTCGCAAAAAGAGAGTTTTTGCCGCAGGCCGTGACATTTGGTTTCATGTCATGAACATATGTAAGCTCTAAATTCAATGTAATATAATATTTTGATAATCTCCCGCTGCTGTAAAACCATACGGCGGAGTTTTAGGTCTGCCCCCTGCTTTGTTTCAGGTTTATTTTTAATGCGCGCTTGAACCAGAGATGAAATAATCCCATTTCAATCAAAACATGTCACCGCTACGTGACGAAATGCCGCATGGAATAGTATGGTACATTCACTTAGAAAAACACGCCCCTTATTTTAAATGATTTGTGGCCGGTGAGGGATTATTGTTGCTATGAATTTAGTACTTACACTAAATAATGCCTGATTATTAAATTTATCATTAACGTCACCCTGTTTGTCATTTAAACTTTGTTTCATTTCATTTTATATAATTTCCAGATTGAGGTAGAGACCTCAAATTTCAGAAATTAAATTTGCTGTTATTTTTCAGTGGCAAAGCATTTAACTAACTTTAACTAACTTAACTAACTCTCAAAATTATCTCTGTCTGTAATGTCTTATATTTAGATCTCGGAACTTGTTCCGACATTTGCGGTTTATCAGGACCGCACTGAGATGTATGCATTTAAAAATATGTTAAACATAGGTACTTACATTGAATTGGTGTTATGTCATTTCTAGTGACTCGCATCGTCGGAATCTCATCGCATATGCAATAATACATCATCACAATAGGTTGGAAACTGTACTTTGGCATGTTTAGACTGTCTTCTGCATTCACATTACCTCATTAAAAAAATCGTCACTTTCACATTTCACGGCCCCACAATTCAAACTATCAGTTACTATTTTTGTTATAGCTTCTGCATTTGCGTGCTCTAGTGCTTTTGATGCGATCAGATCAGATTTTGTGGTAAAATTTCCTTCCATTACATCTGCTATCACATGCGCTATTTTGCATTCACCAGCAGTAGTTGTTTCGTCAACACAAAGCCGTAAATACTTGTCTTTTAAATAGTAGCCAGTACTGGCTTTTACCGTTGAATTTAGGGTTCGGTAAATATAACTGGCAATTCATCGGACACATTTACACCTGAATATTTACCACACACAGTTTTCTACAAAGTCGTTCAACATAGGATTAATTAATTGTCTCTATGGGATATTACACGAAATCATTACTTCATTAAGGCATTCAGTAAAGTCTTTCTGTATGTCCCCGGCACTCATTTCCAACACAGTTATGTGATTTTCGTTTGCAGTCAAAAAAAATATTACATAGAGAACATTGTAATTCAGTACCATTAAATACTAACTGGCAAATAGGGAATTTTATTTTTTATGGTTTTTCTGCACGGTATCCGTCGTGACATTGTGTAAACTAAAATAGTTAACGATCTAATATAAATCAATTTTCATACAATTCCCATCAATGGGTAAATATTGTAAGAATATTATAGGAATTGTAGGATATTTGATTTATATTAGCTTAACTACTTTTACAACACGCTTAAAAAATTTACAAAAGCTAATAATAAACAGTATATGGGTAGATATTGTAGGTGTAATTCAACGCTGGTCGGGACTTCGGCTAGTCCGTAAAGTATTTAGTTTCACAGAATACTGTTAATATCTAATAAAAATATATATATATATATATATATATATATATATATATATATATATATATATATATATATATATATATATATATATATATTGTATAAAAAACGATAACATAAAGAGTAGAATTTTGGATAAAGTAAGTGGAATCAAATAACTTTATTTCATTAGTGGAATAATGAAAAAATAATAAACCTATACTATAATAGTTCAATAAAATTTATTTACTTATTAACATTAACATTTACATTTATAGTAATACACATTTCGTTTTTGTCACGTTTAATTTCCGTGTCTGAACGCATAACATCTACTGAAGTTTCTGAAAAATTTGTACAAGTTACGGACGTCTCTTCTTCCAACAGCTATATTTTCCTTGGATTTTCGTTGCAATATCAAGTTTGTTTCATTTAGTACTAACAAATATGGCTGTGATGTGATTATGGATAAAACGTTGTATTGCATTCTTGTTTTAATTGCTTTTTATCCACTTAAGTAAGAATATGCTTAAACTATTATTGCGTGGATAAAATGCCAGTTAAGGTTAAAAAGATCAAATTTTTGGTGTTTTTTATATACAGAAATCTCGAAAAATAATTAAATTCAAATTATTGTCTTAACTTCGTTACTGTGAACCACAATAAAATCTTAAAAAACTCAAATTTTACAAATTTAAAAAATTGTCATTAGCGTACCTAGATTTATTTTTTTAAAAGAAAATAGTCCTCGTCTGCTATATCTACGATTATACGATTATTTTTAACGGATCTTTTTAAATAATCTTCTGGCTGTTTGTCCAATACACACAGTGCATATTAAATTATAATCATAATTTATTAATAACTTTTGTAGCTCAGAAAGTATTATTTTTATCAATTTTTGATTTGATTTGAATGAGAGAGTTCAGTACTTTCTATTTCAAAAGCTAGATTTTTAGTTCAAGATTTTATGCCTAGAACAATGCTTTTTAGCAACATTTATTATTTGAAAACATCTTGAGTTTTATGAATTAATCAGCAATTAATTTAATTTATAAGAAATAGTTTACTAATAATTGTCATTCCTAGCAAAGTATTTTCTACTAAAATATTGGAATAAATAAGTACCTAATAATCAATAACCGACTTAGTTTTTATGAATATAATTACAATTTTTGTAATTGTTATTATTACAGATGATCTATCGCTGTATACTGCAGTGAACTAATATGAGTTATGATATGGTAAATTCAAAAACGATTTGCACAGCTCTGCGAATTAATTAAGCGATATATCTGCGGAAACAATCCCTATATGGCCAGCGCAATGTGGCCATAAGCTTTCAGATTGTGCCTAAACCAGTATCATTTCTGCCAGATCTAGTTTGAAAACTCAAACATTTGCCTTTACTCTTTTGGCCTCTACTAACATTTTGCAGCATCCTCTATTTCACGGGTATACAGTGGGTCCATAAAGTAACGCATACGTTCATTATTAGCTAAATGAACAATATTATTAAAAATACCCGAAACAGGTCGATTTTTTATCTTAATTTAGTGTGATCTACCTTCGAGTAATGACGTCATCACCGGTTTTTAAAATGGAACACCCCATTCTTTCCCCTATTTCCAGATTTCTCTTCCTGAGCTGATTCCAAAAATGTATCACAAGTTGTTTCAAATTGGTAGAGGGTGCACGGAGAAAACGCTATCCTATTCCCAATTATATGCTTTTTCAACCAATCACACACTATGCTCAGTATTCCTCGGACATAACTTCGTTCAGTCCCAACATAACCCTGTTATTGAAAATTAAAATTAACATGTTATTGTTTTAACTATAAGCTTCTTTTGAAAATCATTAACGATTCAATGGAATACTATCATTCTTTACTCTATTAACAATTATTGTTTTAATAATAAACTCATTCAGTCAACTATAAGATATTTTAGATAGAAGTTGTAATATTTTTGAAAAATATATATTTGTCTACTGTCTTAATGATAAATTATTATTGCCTGGAATATAGGATATTATGAAATGTATACGTTTTTATATTTGTCACATTTGTTTGTTTCATTTTTTCTAATCATTTCCGACATAATCCTATAAATTCAATTACATATAAATATACTTATAATTTATGAATATTTGTGAATTATTAAACATTAAAAAGCATTTAAATGACAAACATTTTATTATTTTTAAATTTTGCAATACATAGAAATAAAATACATCAATAAAAAAACAAAAATTGATTATGTACAGTAAATTATATCTGATCATTCTGATGAAGCCGTAGAATGGCTGCATATGGCGGTACGAAAAATACAATCTTTATAAAAAAAACTTAAATATATTCGTCATCAGTGCCATGAGGTTTAATTATTAAAAGAATTTGTTGAGTGTTACTAAATTTAAATTATTTAAGGAAAGGATAATTTTAAGGGAACAATTAATAAAACCTAATGGCAATACAATCTGATAATAGTTTCATTTTATTTCATTAAAGAACATGCAATTGCTCTTTATTATGAAATATTGTTTTTAATCTGCATTATTACCTAAATGTTACCAACAAATTATAAGTACATTAAAAAAAAAACAATGGAAACGTTCAATGCTAAGGTAATAAACGTAATACTTGCAGAATTAGACCTCCTACGGATTGGTTTGTGGTAAATTTCCAGTAGTCTTTTTCCTCTTTGGCCCTGCTATTGGGAGGAAGTAACCTTGGTTACAGACTTATAAAAAAACTTTTGAGTCTAAAAAAAAGCAAAGGGTGAAATATAAGAATACATGTTTTGTCGTTTATTGTATCCTATTTTATTTTTACTCAGCAACAAAAAATACTGATGCACTTCAGAAATCAGTAATACCTATTTTAAAAAATATAATTAGTTACCTTCAGAAAGGTTTTCAGAATTTTCTTCCAGAATATTAAGAAAATCCTGTAACACTAAACTTCTTCTTCTGTTTTAATGTACTTTAAAAAAACAAGTCCCATTTAGATAATAACATTTATTCCATTCTAAGATGAGGATATTTAAAATCACCTTCAATCTGCAACAATAAAAAAATATCCATTTATATGTTTTAACAAAAAGTATTGGCAGAAATTATAATTAGGTGTAGAGAGATCGGAAGTATTTGAACAAGGTATTATAACATAAACTAACATATTACATAGTTCTGCATTTATGTGAAAGTATTATTAAAATGTGGGGTTAGAATAGCATAATAATGTGTGTCTTCAAACGCTATTTAAGAATTATTATTTTATTTGAGAAGAATTTGAATAGTAAACTGTAAAAGTGGATAAACAAAACATCATGGACTTTAATTTTGATATTACTTTTGTTCTATGTGTTTTATTTTCCGATATTTCTGTACCTAACAACCACCACAAATTTGATCATTTTACGGCGAGACATAAACGACCATAAACTTTCCTAATATTGGATTCTTGTGCAATTCCCTTCGATTTCATATTTTTATATGTTCATATGTTTATATTATATTACTATTTATTTGTTAACTAGTGCTACTTATGCAGTTAATACTTACGGCAAACACAGGAATCAACTCTTCTAGATTGTGATCACTCAATAAATCCTTCATTTTAGATTTACCCTCGGATTTACCTATGTATTTAATTGTTACTGGTAAATACTAATTACAGTTTCTAAATGAGCTTTTATGCTTTTATAAAACGTTATGAGAACGTACAATACTTACAAATAGCGGTGATAGCGGGTACCGACTATGCTAGCGGTCCGGTGTAGGGGCAATGGATGATGGCGCGATTCTATAACTATTTATTTCAACAACAGCAGTCATTGAATCAGAAGTCGATATACCTGAAGTAATAAGAGTTACATTTCTCTTAAGAATACTACGTATTAATAATAAAGTATTACTCTTTGTTGTGATTATATTTTAAAATTGAATGGATAAATATTTTATTGTTGAAAATAAAATAAATATTTCAATAAATCCCAAATAATTGTTTGGTCAATTTTTAATTGTTTTATTGATTTAGCAATAATTATCTTTTATGTAATTATCATAGCTAATTAAATCAATTTTACAAATATTTAGTCTCTAATAGAAAGTATATTTTTAACGGTCGGTCAGTGGTCGCGCGGTTTAAGGCGTCAGTACTTGAATCGAGGTGACTAGATCCGAGTTGGTTCGAGCCCAGCTGCCGGTAGACCGTATATAAGCTATATTCGTGGAGAGGTTTGGCGCCCTCTGTGCGGGTATGGTAGGGTGGAAGAATGTTGGCTTGGGTCAATGTGAGAGATTGATACCGGTTGATATTTGACTACCCCCTTAATTAATGAGGTTTTCCAGGTTTCCCTCATTCCTGCACTGAATAGTGATTAGGGCCTACCAACGTAAGTCGTTCCTGGGCGCAAATGCGTGCTTAATAATAATATGCCGCCCCCTCTCCCGCACAAGTTTCCGACTTCTGGGCTAATCCCTGTGATTAGAATGAGGGGTAGAGATATTATTATTATTATTATTATTATTATTAACTGAAAATTAAATATTTCATTGCTTGTATTATATGCAATTAAATCAACTATAATTAATATTAAGTGAAACTAATGGTTACCAAGTATAAGTATTTCATTGAAAATACTATATATTTTTTTCCGTGTGGGCAACAATATCAAAATTACAAGTTGTTTACAAATGAATAAATGTACTAAAAATTAAACGAAATTATGTATTGTTATTACAACTACTTTGATAAATTATTAAAAAACACCCTAAACACTTTTAATAGTGATCTTACGTCTCAACTATAACCGGGCATGTTAATCGACAAAACATCCATTATTGATCTCAGGAAAATTCACGTTATATGCAAGAATACCATACGCAACGACCACAAAAGGTAAATGTGAGCTGGTATTGTGAGAAATACATTGTTGATCCATATTTTTATGATGAAAATTTGACAGGAGCACCTGGATTTAGTAACGTATAACTTTCTACTAAATTTTTATATACACCTTTGGTATTGTTCATATCCTGTACCAATTCCGAAAATGGAGAAAAAAATAGGTTGTTCTGTTAAAAAAAACGGTGATGACGTCATTACTTGAAGGTAGATCACTCTGTATATAAAATTATTATTTGAAAAAACAATAAATTAAAATCAAAAACTGACCTGTTTCGGGAAATTTTAATAATATTGTTTATTTAGCTAATAATGACTTTATTACTATATGGACGCACTATATCTACTGGGTGTTCCCTCTAAGACTTTCAGTGCGAATATCTCAGAAACCATCATAGCCAGTGCGATGAAATTTGATATACAGACACTAGATGGCGCGTAGAATCAAATTATACCATCAATTTTTATACAGGGTGTTCCATTTTTGAAGAAATCGATTTAATTTTGATTTTCTGGTTGTCAGCCCTGCTAAAACATATGTTTAAATTGAAATATACTTAATTATGAACACATTCTGATAAACAAACATTCAAAAATTTCAAAATTTAACATAAAAAAATGCCTCCAAAAAGTACCCAAATTTCATTGTTTTGTCATGTAAAATGTGTATAGCCTTGAGCCAGACTTACACAGAAGAAACTAACATCGGTGAACGTCAAAACTATGAACTGTCATTGAATTGTCAAATATTAATGGCATAAAGTGTTTTATTTTAAATAAATAACGCTAAATAATGGATTTAATGCAATTTACGTATGCACAATGGTGTTATTGAGACTTGTCGATAAAAATTTAGACTTGAATTGAGGCTTTTGGAGCATTGGGGTCGCCATGCCGGCGCAGTCTACCGCTACAGCTAGCGTTACAGCGTGAATATTGTGTAAAATATCTGTGGATATTTTTAAATTGTTCCATTATAATGTAATAAAACTTCAGTAAATTGTTTTTTTATGTTACTACAGTGTGCAATAATAATTAGGTACACGTATTTTTTATAACAAAATAATTTACAAAATTGTGTAAGTACCTACCTAAAGAATATCCCTGTTTTCCAACTGCTGTAATAATTATTGATTACTTATTTAGCAACAAATAAATTCAAACAAAACGATTTCTAAAACTTTTAATTATAATGTGAACGTGTTTGTCGTTGAAAGTCAGATCTGAACCTACCCTAGCCCCACAAAAGGAAATATTGCGAAAGCACAACCTAGAAATGATTGATTCTTGTATCCACATAATATTTCAGCACTTTACTTATGTACTTATGTTTAAGAAGAACTCTACATCTGTAAAATAGTAAACAATGAATTACAATTTCTGTATTTCATGATACAGAACTAAAATAAAGCAACTGGTTTTTGCTAGGAAGAATCACCTACAAATGTACTATACCCAGTAGGTAGGTACCTATCAAATAGTCATTTAAAGCTAGATAATAATTTGTAATTATTGTTTTTATCTTTCAGTTATGTGTGTGCAGTGCCACAAATTACATTAAAACAGACACCAGAAAGAATAAGCGAAAAATATTACGGACATTTTCAACGACAAACACGTTCACATTAATTAAAAGTTTTAGAAATCGTTTTGTTTGAATTTATTTGTTGCTAAATAAGTAATCAATAATTATTACAGCAGTTGCAAAACAGGGATATTCTTTAGGTACTTACACAATTTTGTAAATTATTTTGTCATAAAAAATACGTGTACCTAATTATTATTGTGCACTGTAGTAACATAAAAAACAATTTACTGAAGTTTTATTACAGTATAATGGAACAATTTAAAAATATCCATAGATATTTTACACAATATTCACGCTGTAACGCTAGCTGTAGCGGTAGACTGCGCCGACATGGCGACCCCAATGCTCCAAAAGCCTCAACTACAGTCTAAATTTTTATCGACAAGTCTCAATAACACCATTGTGCATACGCAAATTGCATTAAATCCATTATTAAGCGTTATTTATGTAAAATAAAATACTTTATGCTATTAATATTTGACAATTCAATGACAATTCATAGTTTTGACGTTCACCGATGTCAGTTTCTTCTGTGTAAGTCTGGCTCAAGGCTATACACATTTTACATGACAAAGCAATGAAATTTGAGTACTTTTTGGAGGTGTTTTTTTATGTTAAATTTTGAAATTTTTGAATGTTTATTTATCAGAATGTGTTCATAATTAAGTATATTTCAATTTAAACATAAATTTTAGCAGGGTTGACAAGCAAAAAATCAAAATTAAATCGATTTCTTGGAAAATGGAACACCCTGTATAAGAATTGATGTTATCATCAGATTATACGCGCCATCTAGTGTCTGTATACCAAATTTCGTCGCACTGGTTATGATGGTTTCTGAGATATTCGCACTGAAAGTCTTAGAGGGAACACCCGGTATAGTATTAATGCCTAACTAGGTTTCGTTGGGTAAATTTGATTTTATTGAAACTTGTGGTTTATTGCTTATATGCATGTTGCATAATTGACAGGTACCTAATCCAGTATGTATTACAAATTTCACCATTAGACGTTTCGCTACCGTCAAGCTTTACGACCTCCCAGATAGTGCATGTTTATTTCACCGACTGTAAATAGACTCTACCCGAACCCGTGGTTGGGTTTACACATGTGTTTGTTTCTTGATTTCGTTTCGTTGTAGACTCTGAGTTCGGTATCATTTGCATACTCAAGTTATAAATTATTTAATATATCTAACTGTAATGCGCAGATGTCAATCTAAGATGTTAACGAACTAGGATATTTATAGATAATTTGCAGAGAGTTGTTTCTCTTTATTCGCCTTATTTGTGTTAGCTAACATATCTATAGTAACTTGCCAGTTTAAAATTTGTATGTGGATATAGGGTGTTTACTAAAAAATGGACCATACTTTCAGAATAGTTTCCTTGGATGAAAATTAGGTGATTTTCAAAATATTTTACTTGTTAAATAAAAAAGTTCCTAATTAGGATCGAAACGTTATAAGAATATTTTGAAGATATTAAAACAACGAACCTCGTTTCCCAATAAATTCAAAAATTTTTTTTTTCTAAAAGGAATAAATATTGTTAAAAACTTTAATAAACATAACCTCTTAAACGCGTCTTTCAGTTATAGATCTTAAAAAGTTCAATTATAAAGGTAGTTTTAAGACGTAACTCTTTTTCGGAAAAAGTAAGTATAACATAATTTTCAGGGACTGTTCAGCTTTAGGAAGCCAATAAATAATGTGAAAGTGAATAAAATCTAGGAATCGGAATAGTGTTAACACCGTGTATAGTATTTTCTGCTAAAAAATTGTTCTGCAAATATATACAGGGTGGTCCAAAAGTTTAGAAACGGTGAATTTATTTCGCGCACGGGTGGAAAATCGGAATTCTGATACTGAGGTTTTTAGTAATTTCGCCCGAGGAATTGAATGCACCCATCAGATTTTGGGCCCGATGGGGCCTTATACGAGATATGAGGCCCAACTTCAAACGCAAACCCATCTTTTTTATTGCAGATTCGGATTCAGCGGGAAATTTTACATCCGAATTGGTTAAAATGCAAAATTTTTTCGTCCAAAACTACACAACTAAACATTGTACTACAACATGTTTAGAAGTGTGACATTAGGAAAAGACTGGAAAAGGCCAAGTGCCATAACTACTGATGTTTAATAAAGAAACATACATAAAACACCCTTTCGTTCTTCTTTTGTTATACTAATTCATTGTCTTCAATATGAAGTAGCTGTAAGGAATCATGCTTCGAAGAGATTTTTTTTTGTATTTTCTGATACCTTGCTTTCTGATGACAACTTCATTATATTAGCCTGTCTAAGTTTAGCTAAAGTTTTCCCTTTCTTTAAAACATTAACTTGCACTCCTTTTTCAAGATCGGAAAATAAATTTCTTATCCTAATAAGTGTAGGATTCTGATATTTAACTTAGTAGTGTTAATATATTCATCTGCTGTTCGTTTTAGGTCCCAAAAGCAGCATGCGATCATGTCAACAACATTGAAAGGTGGAGTGTACCTTGCTATTTCCACTATTCCGTGGAGGTCTGAGGGTACATATGCTTTAGCTACTTTCTTGCGTTTTTCCACTAAAGCGAAATCTCTATCGCAGGGCATGAAGCTATGGCCGCTTACAAGAAATTTCTTTTTAATAGTTTGGAAAACATGCAAATGTCTAGACATTACTGATGTTATAACCTTATTGGACTTAGAACCTTTCTAAGGAAAATGCTTGCTCACATGCACACTATCGACATATACGAGAGGTTCCTATAAGGTTAAATTTTATTCTTGGCACTTAGAACCTTTCAAAGGACACAAAAGCATGGTACATAGAACGTTTCTATGTGAAAAACTTTCGGAAAATATGGTACTTAGGCCCTTTCTAATTTCCACTCTTCAATTATTTGATTCTTCCAAACAAAAAATTCATCTCATTTCGTCGCAAGGTTGCCTCCAATACTTTAAAGGTTCTATGATCAGGAATGAGGCGCTTTGGATATCTCTTTTGATATAACTCCTCTTGAATTTTTTTGTGACTTGCCGTAAATTAACAACATATCAACTTTTTTTGAATGAGAAAAAATTTTGTAAGCACAAAAGTTATACGCTTGACGTTCGTATTGAGTAACGACAAGTATTTTGTGACATTTATGCATTTTAAACAACAAACATTCAATTATTTTCCAACGACTACTTGATCCTTCTACCGCTAATATGACTTTTAGATGGTATTTCTCTTGAGATTATCTTTTAAATGGGAAGTAACACAGAAAAATTTCTCTAATGAAAGTTTATTAGAAAAAAGAGAGCTTTTTAACAGGATATGTTTCTGGAAAAATATAATCGATGATGTCATTAGTTGTTTCCGTCAAATCCCAAAGATACCTCATCCCATTTAACACCGTGTCTCCCAAATTTTATTTAATTTTTTTGTATCCTCACATCCTCATAGTAGGCCTATACTATCCAGTTTGAGGCAGCATGTACACAATACATACTTTTTATATCATATACCTTTTTTCTTTTAAATTTATAGTGCGGTGTGGGATATTATTAAACAGGGATTAAAATATCTTCTCCTACATCGAATAGGTAGGCAGTAGTTGTTTCAGTTAATTTTATAATCGTATTACGAATAATGGAATGTATTATGTATTCAATCAATCTATTCGATTAAGTCAATTCTCACACATCCGTGCACCACGAGTGTACGCTAGAAACATGTATAGTTCGTTCAGGGATTTAACGGAATAGAAATTTGTGTACTTAATTCTCTAATGATTTTAAATGAAAATAAACAGAGAGATCTTTAAACGATTAGGCTTGATTATTTAGAAATATTATTAAAAATAACGCAATATGTCTTAACCCCGAGAAGCAAGTTTTTCGTAAATTGAATAAATAAGATATGGAGTGAAAACTGTTCCATTTTTTAAGCACGAACAGAACTGTTACCGATTTTTAAAAAGTTTAACGTAGTTATAGACTAACTGTTTAGGATTTCATATATTTTTTTGCGCTTTCTTTTTTGTTTCATTTTTTGTTGTTCACTTTTAAAATAACACGCGGTATGAGAGGGCACTACATACGCGACGCAACGGCGAGAGCGAGAGGTACGACAGAAGTAAAATGGTGATGGTGGTTATCTACAAGCTACAACATCAAAATTTCCAAAGAGTTTAGGTAAATGCTCCTCATCCGCATATTTGAGCATATTTGATATTTGATTTCACTCATAACTGAACCAATGCATATTTAAATACTAAACACTAACAGTTCGGGTGATGATCTAATTTATGGCCATACAAACGAAATGTGTTTACTTCATAGATAAAAAAATAAATAATAATAATAAGGATGTAACATAAAATATAACTAAATATATGCAATAATTTGGAAACAACTGCTGCTTATAATTCAATGATTTCTTCTTCATCCTCGTTAAACTAAGCATCTATGAAATATTCCGATGGAACTGTTTCTAAGTTCTGGAAAATATTTAAAAAAACGCAACTCATGCTGTAAATACTACTGCAACAACTAATTATAACGCTAATTATGTTAAATGATATTACTACCACATTACCTAACACCTTCTAGAAGAACGGCCTAAACCATATATTATATAACATGTTTGCTATTAAAGAATCGGAATTTTTTTGTAAGCTCCAAAACAGTACTAGCAGCATCACCTAGAGTTTGGACGCCAGAAGTAGTTTGGGCTGATTTGTATCTGAAAATACTAATATTAAAAATGCATTTGCATGGTTTAAACCATGATGACATATTTGTGGGCGAGATCATTCTGCCACTTTTGACAGAAATAAAATACTATTTAATATTGATTGCACCCCAAATTTCATATAACATTGTTTTTATGGATCTACTTTTGCCTAATAAAAGATCTTTTGGATGATTAAAAAACGTTAATTACTATATAGTAATAAGGGTGATTATCTTGCAATAAAGCAAAATTGAATTTAAATTAGATGGTACCTACCTTCACTGTTAAGTTTCGTTAAATTTAATTGCTCTTACAGGTTAAAGCAAAGTACCCGTCGTTATGAAGCATGATTCATTGGATTGGTCTACCTGACATGATGTTTCAAAATGCATATATTCAAAGAACTCAAATACAATATTGTAAAACGGAAGGATACAGTTTTCGGAATATATTTTTAGACATCAATTGACATTTAAAACAAACAAAATCGCTTTCAGATTTCAATATTTCCTAAGAAAACATCCAATATTCAATTTGAGTATCTAAAACTTCTGGTTGATTTTACGTCTTTATCGCTTATTCTGTAACTTGTTTAGATATATTGAACTGTATTCTTCTGATATTACATATTTAAAAAAAAAATAGTTTGATTCATCAAACATTTCACCAATAATTAGTTTCAAAATTTTGCTGAGTATTTGGAACAAATTCACTTAAACAGTGTGTAATTATAACGGAAATCATCCGGGTATCCGGAAATATTGCGTCAATACTCATATGAAAATTTAATGTCTCAAAGTTCAATAACATTTTTTCAAAAATTCTAAATTGGCGGGGTTACAGAGTGTCAGAGACAATTTTTAATTATTGTTTTCTAATAACTTTTTGGTACATTTTGCCAATACATTTGCAACGTATTATGAAAGTGAATTTCTATATGACACATATACAGTTTTCGGAATATATTTTTAGACATCAATTGACATTTAAAACAAACAAAATCGCTTTCAGATTTCAATATTTCCTAAGAAAACATCCAATATTCAATTTGAGTATCTAAAACTTCTGGTTGATTTTACGTCTTTATCGCTTATTCTGTAACTTGTTTAGATATATTGAACTGTATTCTTCTGATATTACATATTTAAAAAAAAAATAGTTTGATTCATCAAACATTTCACCAATAATTAGTTTCAAAATTTTGCTGAGTATTTGGAACAAATTCACTTAAACAGTGTGTAATTATAACGGAAATCATCCGGGTATCCGGAAATATTGCGTCAATACTCATATGAAAATTTAATGTCTCAAAGTTCAATAACATTTTTTCAAAAATTCTAAACTGGCGGGGTTACAGAGTGTCAGAGACAATTTTTAATTATTGTTTTCTAATAACTTTTTGGTACATTTTGCCAATACATTTGCAACGTATTATGAAAGTGAATTTCTATATGACACATATTTATTTATTTATTTTAAATACCCCCAACATCCCACGAGACTAACTAACCCAGTTACCGGATGAGGACACAATAGGTATAGATAGCAAAAATGATAGTAAAGGTTACAATTTAAAAGCAAACTTAAAAATATAAACTAAATACATTAACATAATATATATGAGTATATAAAGACATAACTGTAATAAGAAAAAAGCCAAAATCACTTATGCACAAAAAGGCACATCTGTACAACAAACATTCTTATAATAATAAACCTAAGAATTATCTATTAGCTATTCCTCTAGGGGCATATTCCCCTTCAATCATCAAAATTGCAGACTTAATGAATCGGCGTTGGACTTTTTCCATTGCAACCAGATGATAGTGATTAGTGATATTATTTGTGTATTCGGTGGACGATAGTTTTTTCTCAAATAGTACTTACCGGATGAGGACACAATAGGTATAGATAGCAAAAATGATAGTAAAGGTTACAATTTAAAAGCAAACTTAAAAATATAAACTAAATACATTAACATAATATATATGAGTATATAAAGACATAACTGTAATAAGAAAAAAGCCAAAATCACTTATGCACAAAAAGGCACATCTGTACAACAAACATTCTTATAATAATAAACCTAAGAATTATCTATTAGCTATTCCTCTAGGGGCATATTCCCCTTCAATCATCAAAATTGCAGACTTAATGAATCGGCGTTGGACTTTTTCCATTGCAACCAGATGATAGTGATTAGTGATATTATTTGTGTATTCGGTGGACGATAGTTTTTTCTCAAATAGTACTTCAAAATCTTTGACAAACTTAAGTCTAGATAGTGTAATGTCGTTAAACTCATAATCAAATAATATCTTGTTTGATTTCTTGGTGTAGGACATAACGTTACATTTGTTAGCATTTAATGGCATTTTATTTAACAGACAGCATTAATTAATATTATTTAACATTGTTGGAGCATGTAGCAGTTTTGTAGAAACTTTTGTAAAACTGTTTAAATCATACGAATATCTTTTATATTAATGACATTATTTAACATTAAAATATTTTATAATGTCATTAATAAAGAAAATAAAAAACATGGGATCAAGAACCTAACCCTGAGGTACTTCTGACCGATCTATAAAATTTCATTAGATTTAAACTCTCTAGAAGTCAGTATATATTACATGACTTCCCCTATTAATAGCTTCCCCAATAAATTAGTTTTAAATGCAGGGTTACATGTTGTTGAGCGGCTAGCTATAAAACCGTGCTAAGATTCAGAAATTTAATTTTGCAATGCTTGAAACACCTTGCAAAAATTGTTTAAAATTGCTATAGGTCGATAATTTTCAATTTCATTACGATTACCTTTTTTGAATACAGGGCAAATTCTAGCTCTGATTGTACAATTTGCTCAATTCTTATTTATCCAAAAGAAAACGATTTCAATATACCAAATCACTTGAGTTTATTAGTTGGTGTCCTGCAAGGGTGGAATCTCGGTCCATTATTGTTCTTATTATTTATTTATGTATGCAATTTCTACTGTCTTCTGATTCTTTTTGCAGACGACATGAAAAAATATATTGTTTATCAGTTTGTGTTTTGCTGCTAAATGATCGTATAGCCTTAAATACATGATATACAAGCAATAACTTATCTTTGAATATTAGCAAATGTAAGGTTATGAGTTATCAGAGAAAAACTAAGTTTTTTACTTTTAATTGTAATATTAATAACACCGCTGGTTCGCGTTATCGAAACTGAAGATCTAGGAGTTATTTTTGAGGTGAAATTAACTTTTAATAAGCATTTAGAAAAAACTAAGCAGAATGTATTGAAAGTGTTAGGTTTTCTAATAAGAAACAGCAAAGATTTTACATCAACAAAAACAATGTGTAGACTTTATGTTGCATTTGTTAGAAGTAAGCTTGAGTACTGTAGTCTAATCTGGACCCTTATCATGCTCAATATATTAATATGCCTGAACACATTCAGAAAATCCTGAAATACTTATTTTATCACTTTTAAAATATCACTTTTATTCCGAACGAAATTTTAGTTACGATATTTTATTGGCTGAATTCAATTTTGCTTCACTCCGTAAGATGTGAGATATTGAGCATGGTATTTCTATATAAGATCTTACATAATTTATTTTGTTTGATGCGCCTATGCTATTAGAGCAAATATATTTAAACATACCGAGACAAGTATCTAGAAACCCCCAAACCTTTTATGTTCCATTTCCTAATTCTATAGATAACTTCAATTCGTCAGTGAAAACGATTTGCAGAAACTTTGCTGAAGTAGACATTTTTTATTGTAGCTTAAATAAGTTCAAGTTTGCAAATATGCTTGCTAATTAAGCTATTTAATAATTAGCATTTTATTATCTATGTATATTAATGAAGTTTTTATGTACATTTGTATATTTATATCAATATGTACTCCTATAAATGGCCTTACTGGATATATTCAGTAAATAAATAAATAAATAAATAAATAAATAAATAAAATGTATTTTCCATTTTTGACTTCACTTGTACAATTACGTGGTTGTTGTTCAATACATAATATAATGTATAACTAAAAGCCCTGTATTCAACCGTTTGAAATCATGTATTGGTGGTAAAGGCTGCAACATAGCTTTGCTATGACGGGCTATTTTTTTTTTTACTTCCGCAAGAGTACGCACCCAAATAGTACGCATGCGTCATAGATAGATCAAATCTAATAGACGAGTCTTAGGCTATTTTTTCGAGAAAATTGAAGTTGTAGGTAATATAATGAGAAAATATAACAGGAAGAGTAAAAGGCAATTAAAATTTACTGCAGATTTATTGTGTCAAGTAATGTTTATCACTTGGTACATAATTGCTGCGTACTTTTAAAGCCACATATGCGTACTCTTGAGAACGTATATTTAAATATTTTTAAATTCAAATATGTTTTCTCATAAGTCTATAAAAACTATTGAGGGTTTCAATTGCTTTAGAACGGTCTAAAGTTACCTATATGTAAAAATCAATATAATATGTGTTATTTGTAATTAAAAATTAGGTGCGTACTCTTACGACTTCCTATCCTACCTATGCGTTGTAGATACATGGGGAATTAACAAGTTCAATGAAATATGAATAACACCACCTTTTGCAGGAACCAATGGAGTTTCTTTCAGTTAATCAACGTATGTTTTATACATACTCTCGTTGAAACCGCTTTGTTCCAGCGGGAATGCCTAAATAGAAGAAGAACAATATCGCGTGCTAAATATATTATAATAAATCCCAGAAGACAGCAGGCAAAGCTGGATTCCTTACCGAGAGCAACAAAATATCTCGGCGCTTATAGAATTTACCACGTAAAATTCAAACATCGATATTAACATTCTGCCGAGATCGCAACCGCTTTTCTCCAGTATATTACAATATTCTTCGGCAGATATTTTATCAAAAACTTCTCATAGCTCTTCTATTACAAAAACTTTCAGTAAAACAAAGGGTTATAGCAGTACAACAGTATTCCCCGTTTTATTAAAAATTGAACGAAAGCACGAAAGAGTCTGCCGTTATTATTTTAAGCTCGGTTTTGGCTTATAAGGTTAATAAAATAGACATTTCCTAATAGAATCATGCTCTGTATTTTTGTTCATTTAATCGAATTTTGATTAGTAATTAAAGTTAAGTTTGTCACATTGGTTAAAATATTTGCAACTTGGAAAATTAGACAAATTTTGTTAAGCAAAAACGTAGTGAATATTTAATGAATAGATTTTTTCTTCACGCGCATTATTTCGTTCTGGAGATAGATAAATTGTATTTGTTTAATTATTTATTTTTGTTAGGTACTGATGATACTGTGGGAAACAATTACTCGCACGAATGCTCCTATCTGCGTTGAATTGTGTGCACAATATCTCATTATATACTGTCAGTAGAAGGCGTAGTATTTTCTCTATATAATTCATTGAAAATTATATTTGATAACCATATTTGGTGGAAATACGTAAAGGAAAATTTTCCTCCATGGTTCTCTAAAAGTATAAAAAATCTTATTAAAGGAAAAGGAAATATGCATACACGGTGAAGGAAATATAGTGACGCAGCTGGGAACGAATCATTCTCATATCTTAATAGGACAGATGTCAAAAATTCTGCCAAACTTGATTATACAAATTTTAGGTTTGTTTTTGCAGCAGTTGGAAGCGGTTTTAAAATATAATGTCCGTCCAACTATTTATTGCATTAAATTTAATGGTAAAGCGTTCTCAAGTTAACTGGTCGAATGTTTCTGACAGTTTCAAACCGTTTCCAACTGCTGCAAAAACAAACCTTATGTATCGGGTATTGGGGGTAATATTAAGAATAATATACATATTTTTGGTCATTCATTTCTAATAAATCAAGTAATACTCGTTCTTCAAGTGTTATCAATGTTGATGATCAGGAAGTCTCTAATGATCAGGATATCTGTGATGCCTATTGTCAATACTTTTTTTCATTATTTGAGCTAAATGATACATCTGCTAATGTAAGTGATACACGTATCTTAACTGGCATTCAAAATTTTAGTGCAAACATTAACCGTATAACTGTTGAAGAAATCGAGCAGGAATTTGACAGACTTGACATCAATAAAAGTGCGGGTCCGGATGACATTCCTCCTATGTTTGTAAAATCCTTAGCTTGTGGTTGTTTTCCTAACTTCAGAAAAAAGCAGTAGTAGTTCCAGTTTTAAAAAATGATTCTAAAGATTAGCAACTATCGTCCCATTTTCTTAGTCTTTGTATTTGGCAAAAATTTTTAATCAATAATACTAAATATATTTTTTTTAATTAAGCATTTAATAAATGATAATCAACTTGGATTTTTTCGGGGCTGTTATTACTAATTTAATGTCTTTTTAGAAACGACTCTTGAAGCTATGGACAATAAAATACAGGTGGACTTTATGTATACCGACTTTTCAAAAGCATTTGACAAAGTACATCATTCGACACTATTAATTAAACTTTCGATATTCATGGGAAACTGCTTATTTAGCTGAAGTATTATATCACTAACAGAAGCCAATGTGTCAGATTAAACAATTACTTTTCTGAGTACCATATTATTACCACAAAGCTTTCACCTGGGACCTCTTCCTTTTTGTTTTTTTATAAACGACGTTGCTTACTGCTTAGATTATTTAATTTATAATTTATTTGCCCATAACCTTAAATTGTTAAAGGCTGTTTAATCTATGGATGACTGCATTAAACTCGAGGAAGATCTGTTCAGATTAAATGAATATTGCAAATCTCATAAACTTTTTCTTGATATTAATAAATGCCATAGAATAACATTTTTTCAGAAAAAATCTTAATATTACTTACAATTATACCATTGGTGGTGATATTTTGAGAGTCGTTCGGGAAGTTAAGAACCTAGGTATAAGACATAGTCAATTATCTTTTTAGACACATGTTGTTCACTAGCACAAAAAACTATGAGAACTCTAGATTTTATATTATGCAATACAAAGGATTTCACTAATTTATTATTTTGTATAATGCTTTAGTTAGAGGTAAAGTGGAATATGGTTGTCTTTTATGGAACCCTTTGTATTACAAAGATATAGACAGACTTGAAAATATTCAGAAAAAATTTATTGATGTACTCAATTATAGATTTAACAGAAATTTATATTATGAACCATATCAGACTGCCGCACTACCGTTTAAAAAAAATTGTCTAGGTATCCTTTTTATATTCGTGTCGGACTAATTATGCAAGCAATTCTCCAATTCGTATGTTACAGAAAAATTAGTAATGATTATTTTATTCATCTAGATATTTTTAATTCATTATTATCTAGTTTAAAAACGTAATTCTTTACTTCATTAGTGTTAATTGTCTGTACTCACTGTTTGTCGAATTGAATTGCCTGCAAATAAATATACTAATGAAAGAATAACACATATACTGAAATTGTCTATTTCAGTATGCTAGAGGCACAATTCTTCATATCTACTGACAATTGTCGAGTGCTACAAATGTCAATCTACCGTATAATTTAGAAAATGCCAAAGTCTCCTAGAAATAATGTCACCATTCACCAATTATGTCGTGTAACATAATTTAGTAGCGATCATAGACCTTATAAATCATGGACGCGCCCGAAACCGCTCAGATGTGTGCGACAAAGATAGAGCTAGTCCGGGCAAAAACCCAAAGATCATTGGCCGAAAAAAAAACAAAAACCGTAAATGACAGACGTATGACATTTACGGTGTCAGACCGACTCCACCATAGTTTATGAGTCTTTAAAAACTATTGCTAATAAACACACTAAACACAACTAAATCACAAAAGGCACACAAATCATTAACAATATTAACAGGAAAGGTTGTGTGAGGTTATGTTTATATATGTTTCTGTCATAGAACATCTGTTTTTGCCCGGACTATCTTCATCCCTCTTGTACACATCAAGACAGCGGACCTCTCTTTCTAGGGCCGGTCCATGACTTATAAGGTCTATGGTAGCGATGCTAAATCCACAGTGATTTAGACAGTTGCTTATATCACAGTATACTAATCAAATCAGTAGCGAAACTTCCTGCCTCTTTCAAATATCCGCCACTTTGTTGACGACTGACAGTTATTACTACGATTTCGATGTGATATGTGTCATTTATGTTTTTTGGCATTATCATGTCGGTATTGTATTTATATTCCAGCTTTGTATGTCGTGTTGACTGTTTAGTTATCTTGTACGTGTTTTTTAATTAGTGATTATTTATTAGTGAAACTATACAGGGTGTTAAAAAAGAGTGTAAAATATTTTAGGAGGTTATAGTATGAACTAAAATAAGCAGACAAATCTTAATAAACATAGGTCCGCAAAGTAACGGTTGCGGAGTTGCACTATTCATTTTTCAAACATTTTATTTTATTAGAAATAAACTGACAAAGGAAGCTTTTAACAAACAAAAAACAAAGTTACAGAAGATGTTCAAAGTGCCCTCCGTCCATTTCCAAGCAGGCACGACATCTTCTTCTCAACGATATTCGAACTCTTTCGAAAACACCCTCCTTGGTTTGGATTTCTTGACACTTTTGATTAATCCGTAGCTGCAACTCTTCCAGGCTACAGGAATACCATACACTAATGTCTTCAAATATCCCCAAACAAAGAAATCTAAAGGGTTCAGATGAGGCGATCTTGGAGGCCATAAAACAGGAAGGTATAACGAGCCGCTTATTATATCTTTTTAGGATTCTCGAAGATTCTGCGACATCGAGAACGTGTCGAGAATTAAATAGAATATAGCCTGGACTATTCCAGAAAACGTCACAAGAATTATAAATTATAACGTAAACAGGAACATAATTAACAAACAAAAGGTAGGTGAGCTTCCGTAACAATATTTTGTAAACCTCAAAATAAATCGTACCTAATATGCATGTTTTAACTTCATTTCGTACTATCATAAAAAAAATTAATTAGTAAAAATGACTAAATGTTAAAATCTGCTTAGAAAATAAAGTAAGTAAACGTACACATCTAGACATAAGGCAGCACTGCCACAAAATATAAAATAAATACTGCACTAGTAGTCGACCTAGTTTCCACGTTTTCGCAAATTTTTTAATAAATTTATAAAATCCATATCGGTTTTATTATTAAATTCAAATTATATCTGCTAGAAACCTAAATTAAGAAAAAATGTAACCTTTCTGTGATAAAAACATCAATTTGCATGAAATACTGGATTACAACAGTTGATTAAGAATTAATACAATTAAAAGTATTCTACTAAACAACTGATTATGTTTACGCCATAAGGCAGCCATATATCTTTCGTCTAATGATCTATGGCCGTATTTTTGGCTATTATTTCAAAAAGGGGATTACCTAAAGTAATTCATTCATAAATTATCCATCAGTCCGTGTCACATATCCGTATCCGAATTGTCTGTGGGATCCGCTGTTCTTGGCGACTTTTTCTAGAGTGGGGGTATTTAAAAACTGCCAGACGTAATTCATTCATAAATTGTTTAAGATTTCGTACTGATTTGATTAGTATACTGTGGTTTATATCTACAGTATGTCTATTGCCAAATAATATGTGTCATTTGTGAACTGGAATAGCAAAAGCAAAAAATGGTGAAATTGTTTATTTACTCAAGAATTTTCGTCGGCTGCGCCTCGAGTGTCCATTTCTTTTTGTGGATTAAAGACGTGTTAATTCCCTTATATAATTAATAACTATTACCCAAGCAACACCAAATAGTTTATTAAACGTTTCGATTTCGTTTATACGAGTAGTATATATAACGCTTACCGCAACATATATTTAACGTTCGAATGTCCGCGCAAAAAACGTGTATATTTTGTATATTATATATTAGATATATACGATTACGAAAAACGTATATATTTAGTGTACCATATATAAAATACGAACGTTTAAAAATGGTATGTATATGATATACAGTATCCTACATATATACATCTAAAAAACGTATATATTTCATATATTGTATATTTGAAATATACGATTATGGAAAACGTATATATTTGTTGTATCATATGTTAAATATATGCGTTTATATAAAAGCGAAAATAAACGTATTAGTATATATAGCGTGGTATTGAATTTTTCGCTTAATTCAATAAGGCTACATATCTTTTTCAATTTGAGATATGTTTCAAAGAAAAAAATATTTTGAAATAGAAAAGATATGGAACCTCATTGGATTAAGCAAAATTACGCTATAAAAAACACATAACACACTTCATTTAATGGCACTAACACACGTCCTGGAAAAAAAGAATGCAGTTAGTTTTTGAGACATTAGCTTCCATTAAAATGTAAAAATCAACTTAGCTTGTTACGAATCATGATATAAAAATATTTTTTGTATATATGATATTTAAAGGTAAACCTTTGAAGTTAAAAAAGTAGAAAAAATTACATACACATACATGCATACAGGTAATAAACATTTAGGATATTTTTGGTGAGGGAAATATATCTATAAAATACTACCAGACTGTGTATTGCACAGATTTATTAATTATTATAGTATTTTATTACATATAGGGTGTCCACAGATAGGTGATTTTACATGTCATTGAAATATGGCATTCTAGGATCTAGCTCTTCCTTTTTATGCAACAAACTCTGCCATGATTTCAAATCTGGAAAATTAAATGTGCCTTAGAAATTAAGAGAAATTTCATTTTATTCACTAGTAAAATATATGAGATACTACAAAATACTACTGAGATCTATCAGAATGAAAAACTGAGCATTTGTGCAAAATTTTAATTACAAAAAATGTAAAATTAAGCAAAACATTTTGTAGGCCTAGGATATTAGAATTTTCCACACGTCTATTCAGTCTTTCTTTCTGTTTTGTTTAAATAACCTAAATAGGTTTTATTATGGTTTCATATTAATATAGCAGTTAAATACATAATATATCCACATTTGTTACCAAAGTACATGAAAATAGGCAGGTTGGAGTGGTGGCCATTTTGTAACAGTAGATCAGTACTTAAATAAAACAAAACCTATGTGAACAAAACTGATATGTGACATCACAAATACAATTTGTTCCCCCATTTCGTAAATATGAATATAATTATTGAAAAATTTAACACACAACTCCTAACTTATATTAATTCAATGAGGTTAACTTGTTTATAAAATACAGACATTAACGTTTATTATCTTACTTACCTATATTTCTTGTAGATTCTTATTACACGGTAAGCACAAACTAAAACGAAACCTAGTTCCAGATTACAAACAAATTGGGAATAAAAATACATAATGGCAATTATTTTGCTTTTGTTGCACTGAGAAGTAGCGCAGACGACGATGTGCGATGTCAGCCGGCAGAGTTCAGTATTGCTAATTTTGGTCAGGCCGATTGTACCAACCCGTAGAAATAAAATTACTAGAATTGTACCAGATTTTATAAATCATGTTTTTTCCAAAAAATATAGAGATTTTATTTTCTATTAAGGTTTTATATATCTATTCCCCTTACACGTTTCGAAAGATAAATACAAAGCCTTAAGTAATTTCTGGGGAATCATATGATTTATTTATTACAAATTTAAAAACTTAAATTCCACTACGTTTTTTTTAACGATATAACTGGAACAGACAAATCTTCAAATTAGAAATAATAAACATGTATTTGATTTATTTACGCTAGGTGTACATATTGGTGTACCTAAAGTAATGAAACATTTGTACCTACTAATTATTATGTAACGTGTCATTGTCATAGAAAATATGATTGTTATAAAGTATAACTAGATATTTGAGTGCAAATAAAATGTAACAAATAAATAAATAAACTTCTATTAAAATTTACATAACATATTTGTCAAGATTGAATTTTCACCAAACATATCAGTTATATCTGGAAGTAGTCATTACAACCAACATTGGCATTGGTTGGAAATGAATAGCTACTAATCAGATATTTTATGTATTTACAAATGTTTATGACATACCTATAAAAAACGTTGCCTATATATACAGTTAGCATATACGTTTAAAAAACATATATTAAAACTACAATATATATACATTTAGTATATATGTTTAAAAATCATATATAAAAAAATATGATATGAAAAAATTTAAATGCCGTTTTCAGTTAATTAAGTTAAGATCAATGTAAGTCTATAACTAAAATACAGTTTTAATTAGATATTACTCAAATATTATCTGTTTCTTATACAAGTTTGAAAGAAATACGTTTAAAGCATACATATAAAAAACATTTAGAAAATAAATGTTACCCATAAGCGTTTATTAAATAAACGATAACGAAATTTAAACCATTATTTCGTATAATAAACGTTTTTTAGACTGTCATGTGTTGCTTGGGATAATTATGGACTATATGTCCACATGAAAATCTGCTACAAAATTATAAAATCCCACTGCACTTACTTTGTTACAAAAATGGAGGGAATTTTACTACTATATGAGTATTTCATGCCTATACGCATTGTGTCGTTTACAATTTCATGAATATTTGCATCAATTTTTTTCGGTGAAGGCGCCTTATGTACATGCTGCTAATAGAGTTAAATCAAAGAATAAGCTAATTATGCTAGATGCTAACTGGTTTAATTGACGTTTATGGAACCACCTACCTCACCTGCGAGTCTGAATAATTATATACCTACATCGCATTATATATTCACCATGGAGAAGTAGCATATTTGAACCATTAATTTTTAATAACTGTTTTTATGACATGTTTTAGTTTAATTACATAAAACAGCATTCAGAAACTGACAGTTTGTAAAGTGCATCAAGCATACTTTCAATTGAAGTAGATGTGATCTTTGAGTGAATGCCTTTCAGTCGACTATGCAGTAATAAGTGATACGTACGAAAGAAAATAAGAAGAGAGGAGTCGAACTACGAACCACTCTTATTTTTAAGTAATCTGTAATTTGCATTTAATCAAATAACGCTATCTAATGGCACAAATGAGCGTGAGCGTGGCGTGACCCCAAGTAGGAGTGACAGTGTAACAAGCAAGCCTGTGTGCTATTTTTAAATCCTCAGAATTAAAACAATAATCATCTAAATATTCTTTCAAATTCTAACTTTTGAAGCTATAGCCGTTTTATTTTTCGGGAGAATTTCATATACGTGTATCAGTATTGAGATCACGACTAGGGGGCGCTGGTTATACTAAATTGTCGATGTAAAAATATGTCTTTTTGTATTTTAGACTTCTTAATTTTGTAATAAGAAATTATTGAACTACCTTTAATTATAAATAGAAAAGGTATACCTGTTACAAACAGACGATTGAAATTTTTGAGATTTGGCGGGAATCAAATTAGAAAATTAGGAAGTCTCAAAACTGAATTAACAATAAGACGAACACTACAACAACTGAAAATTTTATTGTGCATATCTTAACAAATTATTAATCAAAAAATATTTTCGAAGTGACCACCAGCGACTTTCTTAGCCTCTTATTTAAATGTTGTTTGACGTTGAATAAAGTTCTATGTTACTTGATAATATTAACCGATTCTTAAATATATCCCATAGTTGTTCTTGACTATTAATAATATCTTTGTAAAAAAAGATTTAATATAGAAGTGTGAAAATTATACTTCACCTTCATCATCAAGTAGGTTTTATCAACTAGGTACTTCTTTCAAAAATTTCTCAACCTCTCATAGGACGCATATGGCGTATTTTTTGTTCTGATGCGAAAAAAGTCACTTTCTAACTTATTGCACAAATAACTATTGCAAGATTTCATGTCTTAGCGATATTTTTTGCCTCGCAAGACTTTTTTTAAATCTTGACTTGACTTGCAATTCGAAAGTCTTGTCTTAGTCTTGTTTTGCGTGACCAAGACAAATCCAAGAAAAAGCAGTGCAAGTTTACCAAAATTAATTAATATTAACACAAATTGCAAACAAGTTATGTTTAATAGGTTTTTGCTTAGTTTTAATTGTACTTTAGTTTGCAATTTCGTAACACAATTTTTCATTTTAGTTTTTATTTTTGATATGTATTTGCAGAAGAAAAACTATTCGATATTAACAGAATGATTATGGAATCTTCAGAAATAAGTAACAAACATAACTCAATACTTTATTACGTTATATTATTGTCAGTTTTCTTTATAACCTACCAACAAATTTTTAATGAAGCTCTTTAACAATTTACCTTTCGGTCATTTCAGTTGTTTATCTATATGGATCCACTTACTATTTTTCTGTATATCAAACGAAACTCATCACCAGGAGGCATTGTTTATAATAGAACATAACATCGTAAATCTTGTTTTTGATATTTTTTCTTATTCCCCTTTTCTTAAGGTGGATAGTTAATAATAAAGTGCCCGATAATATATCATCTCTTGAAGGCGTTCGAATGTGAAAAATATACTGGTAAGTGATGATAAAGAATTAAACAAAACATTTCATTCGTCATCCCATGCGAGGACAGGTGCATTAAACTGATTAAGGAGTATCTGACTCAAACATAATAAAATCAGTTTTGTAATATACAGGGTGTACCTTAAATAAGTACAAATATTTTAACTGCTGGTGTATTTCGTCATATAGATCAGTCTAGTGAAAGTCATTTTTAAAAATTTCTAATATTTACGGAGATTTTTAAAAAATACCCACACTTTGAGAACCGCTTCATAACCAACCTAATGCACCATATGATTTGTTGCGAGGTTGCCATATCTTCACTAATATAAATATTAAATTTCCTTCAACGTAATGGTAAAGTAATACGGTTAAATTCTATTTTAAAAATACTTGTTTGAAGCATAAGTACAGTAAAGTTGGGTATGTAGTATGATACGCAGTATTATTAACATAAATTTTAACTGCTTAACTGACCTTACTATAAACGATTAAAAATAAATTTCCGCAAGTTAAATACATATTACCATAAAGTTTTTAGGAAGATATCACGTGATATTACTATGTTCAAGGTTCAAAAATTATACATAAACGTGCACACAAGCTTACCTGTTTGTTAAAAAATTAACTATTTAATCAGTAATCCACATTTCACAAGTTAAATGTCATTGTACACTGTTAGAAAGAGACACAAGACACAATTTCCTGAAGTGATTTTATGAAGAATAACGAAAAACTATGATTTTCACACAGCATATTAAATTAATTTTCGCCACATAACCCCAAATGATTTAGTATTAACCATTTCGAATCCAGAACCATAAAGTGACTTCGCACTTTAATCAGTGAAACAAATTTTAAAAATAAAGGTACACACAATATTAAATAACAAAATAGCAGCTTGACGTATGCGTTTAATATCAAGAAAAGCAAAGACATTTATGTAATACTGGCAACACTGTGAACCACACGTTCAATCTGCAGTGCTATGACTCATAAATGTATGAAAGTCAGCGGTCCTCAACAAGTTTTCTATTGAAAAATTACAAAATTTATTTAAAATTTCACTTTTTTATTTCTGATTTTTTTTTGTAAAAAAAACTGTTAATTATGTGTTCTACATAGTGAACTATACTGGTTAAAATATTTGTACTTATTTAAGGTTCTGTATAATGAGACAAATGTACAAAGTTTAATATGCACCATCATATATATAAAGTTGTAGCAAAAAATAACTTAGGGGATGCTTATATTAACCTCTCCCAAGAGGTAGAAATTTTCTAGTAGAAAATTTGTGACTATTATACCTACCATTTCCGTTTTTTAAATTATAGCCGGAAACTTTGGGAAGCTATATATCCTGAGAGATAAGCGTCTTATATTAAGGTTACTTTTATGCCTTGTTCTTTTTAACTATAGATTCACCGCTACCATTTGTGCTACTTCTTTTGAAAACACAGTGTATAGTATTGTTTAGTAAGACTTCTTAAATTTAACAATTTTTGTTGATAACGAAACGATATTAGCAATTAGCAATATTAGCAAAGAGACTCCAGTTTATAGTAAAAATCGACTTGCTTTATTAATATTTTGTAGTTATCTAAAACACCCAGTATAACATCATTTGATGAGATTTTGGATTAATTTAATTAAATATTATATCTGATAAGTTAATACACACGTGTCTTGTATCTTGTTCACTCTGAATTTTAGTAAACCAACAAATTAGCATCTAAATTTTTAATTATAATTTATAGTCTCCAAAAGAATTTCATTGAATATCAGATTTGTCTGAGAATTGCGCGTTGAAGTCATTCAGATCGCCAGAGGCGCGGATGTCCTACCTAACATGATTACGACGACCGGTTCGCCAGACCGCTGAAATTTGATATAAATCACAGATTAACATCAACGATGATATTTAAATTCTACCAGAAACATCTATCCTGCCATATACTGACGCGTCATTTTGCAAGGATATAATTAAAACGCAATTTGTTAAGATTAATACGGCTATTCTGCTACTTGTAGTGTAAGTTTCACTAAATGAATATCAGATTGTAGATTAGCCTCTAAACGTTTACGTAACATATTCTACTTTCTCAAAACACTATTCGATAAATTGTAATTGCTTCTGGTATAAAATATTTTAAATTGACTTAAATTTTCTTGCAATAATAAAGAAAACAGTTTTAGTTAATCTTAATTATTCTGTAAGAAATTTTCTGTCACGACCGCTGAGATTTTGGAAACAATAGGCCCGTTTATACACACGGTTTTTCTCAGAGTTTTGGACTGTACACTCCAGTAGCAAATGCCAAATATGTGCGTCTATATTCCCTACAAGACAGGCCAAGAGCACGTTCTTGTCTCTGGTGCTTGGACTGCATAGAACAGTCATTTTAGGTAGATTTAGGCAAGTATTTCGGGAAATTGAGATACCCAGCTGTAAGCTCGTATAAACTTGTATTTTGACTTCTTAAAACTGTTCTCAAAATTCACATATGATTCGATGGCCGCAACTTTAAAAATCGGGGGTCAAAGGTCAAAAAATCGATTTTTTGCATATTTTTTGGCAAATATCTCGTTTCTTATAGGTTTTATGCTATTTATATTTATTATCAATATTGTAGAGAATTAAATTCTCTACAACTCTTGCTTCAAAAATTATGTTATGCGTTGAACAGTTTTCGAGATAGAAGACAGAGAGCGCGCGGTTAGAATATCATTTGAAATCAACTAGTAGTCCCGATCGAAATAATGTCATATAAGGTTTATAAATTATTGCTAAATATATAATTATATGCTCTCTGACACCAAACAACTAGGTATGCTAATGAACAATTCCACAGACAAGGCTCTATTCAATAATTATCTAAAGAAAAATTAATCTAGCTAAATTTACTAACCTGGTTTATTGATAACATTCTATAAATATCGAAGTTCACTTTTGAAATTGTGGGAACTTGAGAATTCAACCACAATAGATGAGATCTGTCCTATTTTTGCAATTTTAGGATTGCTTCTTCAGGTGGCCTCCTTTAAGTTGAGTCAAATACTTAAGTATAAAAATTATTATACCAATAAATTAAAATTATTTGAAATTAAATATCGACAATGTCAAAAGTGACCTGTCAATGAATTTAAATTAAACATGACAATTACCTACTTAATTAATAAAAAAAATCGGTTGTTAATCGGTTTGGTGAAACAACAGGACCTAGAAACCTGTCACCTACAATATCCATCCAAATGTTTAATGAAAAACGTGCCTGATGTCCAGATTCTATTAGAGCTTGAGGATTTTCGTCGGCCCAAATATGCGTATTGTGAAAATTAAACACTCCATTTCTTGCAAACCCAGCCTCATCAGTAAAAAGAATGTTTGCAAGAAAACGAGGGTCTTCAGCATCATGACGTAGAAACCACCGCAAAAAAACAAACGTGCTTGATGATCATTTATTGGATTTAAGCCCTGTACTAGTTGTACATGGTATGGATAAAGCAGTTGCTCGTGAAGGATTCTCCAAACAAGAGGACCACTAATTCCTACCTCGCCTGATATTCTCCGCACACTCGTACCTAGATTCTGCTTACTAGTGCTAGAATTTCTTCTTCTCCTTTAGGAGTGGATACGACCTTGGTCTTCCGGATAAATGGCACTGTTTGCTCAAGGAATATGCGTTGTGAAAGAATCTGGCGATTTGGATAAGCGTCAACATAAGGACGTCGCGCTTCGGTGGCGTTCTCATTAGCACGACCATATATGAAATGCATGTCTGTTAATTCTGCGTTAGAGTAACCAGCCATAGCGAAAGAAAACTTGTGCACTGAGAACAACTGTCAAATACGTACTGTTTATTTCACTAAACATCAACCAACTATTGTAAGAAAATATACAACGTTTTTGCAAAATAAAACATTCCATATCTCCGCAACCGTTACTTTGCGGACCCATGTTTGTTGAGACTTTTCTGCTTATTTTGGTTCATACTATTAGCTCCTTAAATATTTTACACTCTTTTTGTAACATCCTGTATAACAAAGTATTGGAAAAGGGAATATATCCAAATAAGTTAAAAATAGCTGTTATAAAACCTTTGTTTAAACAAGGGGAAAGAAATAATACTGAAAATTATAGGCCTTTGCCACTAATTTCGAATTTTAGCAAAATATTAAAATGTAGATTAACAAAATATTTACAAAAAATTGATATTATTTCTAGAAATCAGTATGGGTTCCAAGAGCATAAATCAACAAATGATGCAATCGCAAAACTAACTTCATTGATGTACAATGCATTGGATAAGTCAAAACCTTCCTTAGTGGTATTTTTAGACTTAGCGAAAGCTTTCGACACCGTATCCCATGAGCAATTATTAAAAAATCTATTAAATCTAAAAGTTATTTGAAAGTTATTTAAATGACAGAAACCAATGTGTTCAAATTGACAACAAAAAAAGTGAATATCTGTTAAATTTGGAGTGTCTCATGGAACGGTGTTGCGACCGGTACTGTTTACTATATATATGAATGATATACTTACAAAAAATACTATAGGGAAAATAGTCTCCTTTGCTGATGATACTGCAATTCACTATTCTAGTGAAAATTGGGCATCATTTAAATTGATCGCCGAACAAGATCTGAAACAAATTAAAACATATTTTGAGAGTAAAATTCTGACAATTAATTATGAAAAAACATTTTTCTTACCTATAACATCACTAAGTTGCAATTTACCTTCCTATACAGAATTAATTATTATTAAAACCCAAAATAAAGATGTTTTAACATGGCATGGCAGAAAAAGTCAAATATTTTGGAATAATTATAAATTCACATTTAAGATGGAATTATCAAGTTCAATCTGTTGTACAAAAAATAAGAGGTATGCTATACACATTTACACAGCTTAAAAAGTATTACATGTGGAACATTTTAGGGCTGTCTATATTGCGTTCGTAGAATCCATTATAAGATATGGCATAATTGGTTGGGAGGGAGCGGGGAATACATATTTACATCCATTAGAAGTTCAACAAGAACATTTTATTAAATTAATATACAACAGGAAAAGTCGTTATTTAACGGAGTTGTTATTTAAAGAAAGTAATTTATTTAGCATAAGACAGCTATATTGTTATACTGCCTTAATCAAACAACACAAGGATAGGGAAATAGATAGAATTATAAATCATAATTATGATACAAGAACAAAAGAACAGGGTAAATTTAAAACTGAAAGGAAAATAAAAACTATTGGTCAGAAATATTTTTGAGTATATAGGATTAAGGTTGTACAACGCATTACCAACTGAAATTAGACATGTTCTATATATAAAATTTTAAAAAAATTTGAATAAAAAATCAAGGAATACATATTTGCGATATCATTTTCGATTAAATATCATTGTCTTTATAGTACATAATTAAATTGTTAAGTGTTTACTGCATATACCTGTATTATTAATACGGATATCGTACACAAGTTTTTATAAAACTTAAGCGAAATTTGTTATTTATATTCAAAAGTGTATACTTACTGTGAGCTGTAAATTATAATTATTATATTGTATGAATATGAATAAAATTATTATTATTGTTTTTATACAGTTATTATTTTTAAATTATTTATTGAGTGTAGGTCCAGTTTTGCTAAACTAGAACTAATTATAATTTCACTGCCACTTGACTGAAAGAGATCCGATACTGTTTCGCCTATTTCGTCCATTACTTATTATATGTAAAATTGTTCGTTTCTATACTTTATAATATCTACCATTGTCGGCGATAGACCACATCGATAGTTACGTGTGAATTCGGAGCGGAACCGAAACCGACCGAGGGTAACCACCACTATTACCAAATTCGTAATTAATTTCCATGTTTATCACTTGTATGCAAGAGTCTGGCAAGAATCATGCAATAGTCTTGCAAAATTGCAAGACAAGAAATGTGCGGAACTCTTTCAAGACAATACAAAACATGATCTTGCAAGATCAAGTAGAAACAACAGGTTAAAAAAACTTTTGTCTTGTTTTACAAGAGAAAGCAAGACAAGGCGACTTGTTTTAGTATTTCTCTCCATATGTATATAGGATCGATGGCACATTTATCGATAAAATTCGAACGATTTGACTACTGCAGAGGAGATGTTATAGATATGTAAATTATTCGTGTTCTTTACATGATAACAATTTTTCATCATCGTAATAGGGTCGAGACATTGCATTTGTAGCGGCAATAGGCAACGATGTTGAAAAATATTTTATGTTTTTAAAAATGATAGGTATTACGTTCTTGTATGTTGTCTTATGTTTTCCATCTAATTGAATCAAGTTGGCAATTGTGATTGACCTGTGTTTATACAAATAAGTAAGTACAAAATTAAAATCATGTATGTACTAGTGTACTAGTAATGAGCTGTTTTTTATCCATAATTATGTTAATTTCCAATGTGTAAAAAATTTGCTTGTTGGCAAATTCTACAAACTCTTTTGAAAGGTATTAAAATTCTATACAAAATTTTGACCCTGTTCTACTATAAAGATACCGATAGTGAATAACAACGAAATATTTAACGTTATATGCGATCAGATATAGGTTATACTCCATAATGTTTCAGATAACCATACAGTATGATGTCTGAGATCGTATAGGTCGTAAAATCATCTATAAGAATCGAAATCAATATACTTTTGGTATTAATTATTCTGACAGCAGATTCACTCCACAGTCTAAGACCAGAACAACAAGGGTAGGTCAAAGATTCCTAGCCAGGACTGAGGTAACTTTGTAGATACTTTGGAATTAGAGTTGAATTATGCAAACTAACTGTTGCATTTTTCTAAAATTGAAACATATATCAATACAACAATTAGAATGCGCACAAACAAGAGACGTCAATAAAAAAAGCAGTGGTTAATGTAATGTATATACCTAACTAGCAGTGCCTATTTTTGTCTCTGTTAAGTAAGCAATTCAATTTTCCATAACCTTTACATCCTAAATTTTTCTAAATCTAATTACAAGTTACTCTGTATACAAACTGTAAATGTAAAATTAATATACCATAATGAACCATTGAAATTGTATTTAATAAATCTGCTCTATTAAGACATAAGATATATTGCTTTGATTCAATCACATTTAACAAGTATTAATTCATTGCCGTCACTTATACGCTCATTGAAATAAAAAAAAATTATCCAAATTACCAATTAACTTCCCCGTTAAAAGGTTACGGTGCTAATAAGAGCGATAGCTACGACAAGAATATTAATGTTAGTGCTATAAATACGTTAGACAGATTTCAACTGCTGTAAAATGATTTGGTAGGAAATGCTTGAGAAGAACACCTACAACAAAACAAATACAAAATATAAATGACCAGTATGCACGCTCAATGACAATGACAATGAAAATGATAATGACAATGACAATGACAATGACAATGACAATGACAATGACAATGACAATGACAATGACAATGACAATGACAATGACAATGACAATGACAATGACAATGACAATGACAATGACAATGACAATGACAATGACAATGACAATGACAATGACAATGACAATGACAATGACAATGACAATGACAATGACAATGACAATGATAATGATAATGATAATGATAATGATAATGATAATGATAATGATAATGATAATGATAATGATAATGATAATGATAATGATAATGATAATGATAATGATAATGATAATGATAATGATAATGATAATGATAATGATAATGATAATGATAATGATAATGATAATGATAATGATAATGATAATGATAATGATAATGATAATGATAATGATAATGATAATGATAATGATAATGATAATGATAATGATAAAGATAACGATAACGATAACGATAACGATAACGATAACGATAACGATAACGATAACGATAACGATAACGATAACGATAACGATAACGATAACGATAACGATAACGATAACGATAACGATAACGATAACGATAACGATAACGATAACGATAACGATAACGATAACGATAACGATAACGATAACGATAACGATAACGATAACGATAACGATAACGATAACGATAACGATAACGATAACGATAACGATAACGATAATGATAATGATGGCTTGCCAAGATGGTGTAATTAACACTCTCGTCTATCGCAGTCGGGTCTTGGGTATCGGGGTTCCTGATACCAGCTGCAGGGCTTGCCGCCAAGCGCTGGAGACGCTTATGCATCTACTGTTGGCCTGTCCGGTATATGCCGCCACAGCGTATATCCAAAGACACGATTCAGCCTTACGGGTGTTGTATTATCATTTACGACACTCGTATGAAATAGACGAGACGCCAGTGCTGCCTTATGCTCCGGGGATATAGAATCCGTTGTGGGGAATGAGAAATGCCGTATTTATTGAAACTATTCATTCCCCACCCTCAGACAAATTGAAGCTAATAAGCCCGATGTAGTCCTCCTCGACCACCAACTTAGGACAATGTTTGTGATTGAGTTCTCGGCTCCCGCGGAGAACAACGTTGTCCTAAAAGAGGAGAAGAAACAAAGGAAGTATCGAGATCTTCTCTCCGAGCTCCGCAGGCTGTATCCAGAATACTCTGTTAAGGTTGTGGTGCTAATTATAGGCGTCCTGGGTGGAATGAGACATACGCTGCTTTCAGAATTAAAGGTCATACCGGATTGCCTAAATTTGGCAGAGATATTAGCCGGCAGAATACAGAAGGCAACCGTCCCTGGTTCGCTACGTCTGCTCATAACACACGATTTACGGGCTCAATGATTACTGACTCCACGGAGTGGAGAGTGGTCATCGTTTCTCTCTTCATCACATCTCCGAATGTGTCGGAGCTTCGGAAGGTGTGACTGGAAAAAAAAATAATATCTCTACCTCTCATTATAATCATGAGTGCAAGAATGAGGGAAACCTGGAAAACCTCATTAATTAGGGGGGAGTCAAATGTCAACCGGTATCAATCTCTCACATTGACCCAAGCTAACATTCTTCCACCCTACCATACCCGCAGAGAGGGTGCCAATCCTCTCCACGAATATAGCTTATACACAGTCTACCGGCTGCGGGGATCGAACCCACAGCGATCTAGTCACCTCGATTCAAGTACTGACACCTTAAAACGCGCGACCACTGACCGATAATATCACTATAAAACTGTATAAGGCTTAATAAAATGATAGGGTAGTTAAACATTCAACGAAAAAGTATAATTTTTACAAGTACTGGGTAAGTAGTGTGATTTTTTAATTACTACTTATCATTTTTTTATATATATTTTTAGGTATTTGAATTATACCCACAGTATCTACCCATATATTCTATATTATTAGCTTTTGTAACATTTTTTACTGTATTAGAATTCTTTTTTAAAGCTAATATAAATCAAATCTCTTGTATGTTATATGTATGCTCTCTGACACCAAATATCTCGGTATACCAATGAACAATTCCACAGACAAAGCTCCATTCAATAATTATCTAAAATAAAAATTAAACTAGCTGAATTTACAGACCTGGTTTAATAAATACATTCTATAAATATCTAAGTCTAAATATCTAAGAAACTGTGGGAACTCGAAAATTTAACCACAATAGATGAGATCTGACCTATTTATTTTAAAATTGACTGGCAGGGTAAAGTCACTTTTGACATTGTCGATATTTAATTTATTGGTGTAATAATTATTATAGTTAGATATTTGACTCAACTTAAAGGAGGCCACCTGAAGAGCAATCCTAAAAATGCAGAAATCGGTCAGATCTCATCTATTGTGGATGAATTTTCGGGTTCCCACAGTTTCAAAAGTGTACTTAAATATTTATAGAATGTTTTTATCAAACCAGGTTAATAAATTTAACTAGATTAATTATTATTTTATATAATTATTGAATAGAGCTTTTTCTGTGGAATTGTTTATTAGCATACCTAGATATTTGATATCAGAGAGCATACTTACATATGACTTCATTGATAGGAATTGTAGGAGATTTGATTTATATTAGCTAAAAAAACCTTTCTAATACAGTAAGGCCTAAATCGAATTTTTTTCACGGTGAAATTTTACAAAAACCGTTTAGCGATTTTTTTTATTTGAAATCTAACTACGGCACTGGATTTAGCATCCCGTAAAACGGTTTTATGCCAAGTTTCAGAAATAAATATTTAATATTGAGAAATGTATAACCATGTTAATGCAAGCTTCATTTTATTAAATACTTTTGTAGTAAATGAATTAAAAAAGTGAGTTATTAGTTTTACGCTTTTAATTAATCAAATTAAATACTTATAATTAACCGTTAACATTAATTTTGAACATTCTGTAGTTGTTGTGGGGTAATTTCGTCGCCGCCTTATTCTTGCACACAACTCTTTTCTATTGCCTGGGCGTGACTTATAAACATTAGATTTTATGACACCCCATAAAAAGAAGTCCAACGGCGTTAAGTCCGGGAACCTCGGTGGCCATTTAATTAGCTGGCTATTTCTACCTATCTACCGGTTATGAAAGTTAGCATTAATCCCATTGGTGATCATTCTTGCATTATGGACAGGACATCCATCCAACTGAGAATGAAGATTTACTCTTTACTGGAATTTTGTTTATGGGCTCAAGGAGACTACCTCAATAATAGCAACTTTATAAAAACTATTTTATACAACGATGAGGCCACTTTTACAACGAATGGTGTAGTATCGGCACAAAATTCAAGGTACTGGGCTACAGAGAAAGACCAGTGGATTATTAATTGTAAACGACAATATTCTCAAAAAGTTAATGTTTGGTATGGGATACTCAATCAAACAATTATTGGCATTTTCTTTTTTGTGGGACATATGAACAGCATACAGTTTTTGCTATTATGGAATATATAAATCTTCATTTTCAGTTAAATTTGTGCTACTTTCCTAACAATTTGACATTTTATGTTTGCTTTGTTAGACATACATTATAGTATCCTTCTGTAATTTGGTCTCCAAGTTATAACGTCATATAACGTCTTTAGAAAAGGTCCAAAGAAGGTTTTTTAAATCAGTTTTATATTGCGTGAGATTTACCCAGCTAGAGGGTTTTCGCAAGATCTACTGTTGGCAGGATTTGAGATGAACAGCCTTATTAAAAGGAAAATTATGAATTCTGTAATATTCTTATTCAAATTTGTTAATAATGATATTTGAATTATTAGTTACAGAATTCCTAGAGTTAATACCAAGTCTAATAATATATTCTTTGTTCTCTAGTGTACTAATGTTTTGCAGTGGTCACCATCGTATCAAATGTTTATCTACTAATTGTGGTAATATTGAGAATCGGTTGGACATATTTAACTACACATTGGTAAAGCGCGCTTTCCCACTATAATAATTGTTATTTTGATTATAAATCTGATTCATTTTTTTTATACGTGTAATATTGTTGTAGTTATTGTTATTCTGTATTATTTATTTAATTATTTTTCTGTTATTCTGTAACATTTTTTCATTTTGTTATATTTAGTTTTACTGCTTTTTTATTTGTTTTGATGCGCTGTTTTATTCATCACGTAAAAGGGTTGTACTTATCATGTTGGTTGAATTAAATAAATGAATAAATATAATTCGTAAACATGTTGTTTTTACTTCACTTATAATATCCTTGTCATTGTCACAGTGCTGTACTATACAAAAGCACATAAAAATCATATAAAGAAAATTTGACGGCCCAAGCCCATTATGCGATTATGTATGACAAATGGGCAGACGAAAGATAAGATCAGATACATATTATTGCATCTTCACTGTGTGTCAGAGCGATGTCTTAAAGTTTTCTTTATGCTTTAATGAAGTCAGATGTTTTACTAAGATACTAAGTGAGTGCAATACAGGTTTTGACAGCGAAATGATACTTATGAAGTAAAGTATGTCCTACATATATTAAATTTACTTTATTTTGTTAAAAATTTAAAAACTACTATTTCTTCTATATTTTATTCACACCATTGTCAAAATTTATACCAACTTTTACGTCCACATGCAAGTTCTCCATCTGTATCAACAACGAAGGTTCCACAAATGAAAATTGCGTAATTATATGACTAAATTTTCTGTTTTATTTTAAATTAAAAACAGAAATGTCTGTAAAAAGTTTATCCAACATGCAGAGTCGGTCTAAGAAGGAACAAATGACTTCAAACCACAACCTACTTAATCAAATTGTAGATATTCATATCCTCTATCGAGTACTCCTTGGAATGAATGTATTATTTCGAAAACATCATGTATAATAGTAGGTACCTATCGCATTATATTCATATTATTGTGAAGCTGAACATATGCAGATTATATTCATCTTAAACATAATATTCTGTGTATTCTGAGAAACCTGCTACCAAATAATTTTGTGGGTTTGTTTCCAAAGACGATACACCTGTTAATAACCACTCGAACAGCCGGCTTATATGCAGGTGAACAGAATACAATTAAATTCAAGTCAGGTAACAACACTCTAATTCTACAACCCATTTTATGCCGCCTTCTGCTGATATAAGGTTATTTTCGAATATACCAGACCCAGGTAGTAATAACAAATTAATAAATTTGTACACAATTTCAGAAATAATTCCATTCATAATTCAAATTAGGCACATTTTTGGAGAGGCTTATACTACCACGATCTTTTTATTTTGTATCAGTAATCAGCACAATTATATACAAGAATAAGTCTGAATAATATCTTCATATTCAGGTTTATTAGCTTGTAATAAATTTTGTTTTCAAAGTTCAAAACATAATCTATTTGTTTTTTTTTATAATTAACACTTGCTTTCAGTAAAAATTGTAATAAATAATTAAAATGTATCGTGTACGTATATTTAAGAAAGATATTTTTTTTTAAATATCCTGTCCCACTTAAAATAATAATAATGTTCATTAGTGCATTATTTGATACACGGTACGCAATATGTACCAAATAATGTTAATAACTTTTTAGAATAGCTTATATAAATAAATTGTTTAAGTAAAGGTTTTTTAGTTAAGTTTGTTACACCTCTTGCTTATTTCTTTGCTACGGCAAAAAAAATAATGAACAGCTGTCGACTGTGTTTGTCACAAGATTTTATTTGTTTTTATTATTATGCTTCCACTATTGAGAATTGTTCACTTTTATCCAAATATTTAGTTAACAGATATTACTTATAATGGTATAACATCTACTGCATAAGAAATAAAACATGGAGTCCCTCAGGGTTCGGTCTTGAGCCCTTTATTATTCCTTATCTATATTAATGATTTTTCTAACATTTCTGGTAGCAACCTTTGTGTCATCTTATTTGCAGATGACACAAAGTGCATCTACAACCAATTCGAATTTATCCACCTCAATATTATACCGCCGATTCAGTAGATTGCTATTGACATGTTTCTTAGCAATAAACTTATAATAAAGAATGATATTAATAATTCATGAAATGTCCATGTTATATGTTTTTTCGTAAAAAAGAGTTGATTCTAAATAAGGACATAACAAAATGTAATGTTGTTTAAAAGAGAATTCGTTGTGTACGAATTTGTCTGCACCCCTAGAAACCGAGGAAAATATGCCACTACGGACCACAAAGCAAATAATACCCGCGAATGGCAAAGAAAGGTGGCACGAATGGCTACCGCGTAAATTTAAATTCGCGATCGACATGATTTTACTGTATTAGAAAAATAATTCATAGGTACACATTAAAATTATAGTGTCACATAAATTATGTTAGTTGAGTAATTTAAAATTAGAAACTAAAAATTTATTTTCTGGTAACTCTTAACTATGATTTTACTACTAGTAGTTCATGTTAAATTAATTAGTAGGTTACCTGTATCATGTCACTGGACAAGTATAAGTATAATTGGTAACTGTTTTACTTAATTACGTATATCCGAAGTAAAGTTAACGTTAAGAAGCCCATACATGCTCAGTTTATTTCAACTACACCGTTTTCTCTTATTTTTTTTTTGTTTCAAACGGATTAAGCCTCCTTCAGAGAACAATTTATTTATGCTAGCAGCATCCCTATCACCAGTTTCATTTCTATAAAATAGAGATTTTATACAGTTGGTTTTGTTTTTGCTGGTGATGTACAACTGTTGTTAGTTGAAATTCAATAAATGGATTCAATTTAATACTCGAACTCTTTTACAAATTAACCAAGTAAAATTCTGTACCGAAAATATATTCTAATTAACACGAACCGCTAAATTTATGTAGTAGACTAGTACATGCAGAAAATAATAGATGGCAATATATGTAGTAGAAATTATGACGGAATTTCATTCATATTTCTTTAGCTTTCAATTTTAATAATATAATGAGATTTATTTTTCCGTATGAAGTACATGCATATGTAGGACATATTTGTTTTCTTCATAATTCAGGAGTATTCTGTTTTGCCAGACTAACAAGTTGAACGTAGGTATATGTTTGCCTTTAGACGACATAAGTGGCCACAGGATGCATGTGGTGTTTTTTGTTTCATTAACTTGTATTACCTTTAGTGATATAAACTACGTAGATTAAGTACATGATACTTAAATTACTATAAAAGGTTCAGGCCGTACAACGATATTAATTATGAAGAAATATTTTACATTTATGTAAGTTGCATATATGATCAAAAAATTATTGAATTCAAATGACAGAATTGCCAAATTAATTGATTAATGTTGTAATACCTTATTCTACATCAGACCGCATTAATTCATTTTTTCGCCGATCGACATTAAAGGCGTAGTTTTAGTTGATATAGAAAATGTATTGTGCTCAAATAGTTATTACAAATTAAGTTATTCCAATAATCATGATGCCCTGAATAATCGAAAGTTATACAAGATAGGGTCAACATTTTTAGTGCTCTGAGAATGAATTTGCTTCCAATAATTTATGGATCTAACCCATCAAGGAAGCATGTTTAAATTAGTTATATTTTGAAATCAAATAATGGACTAGTATAATATAGCTTCATAGGAAATTTTTTTTTTCTCTTTAAACATGGTTTTTAATTTATATTCTTCAACATTCAAAGCATATGTTCTTTATGTTATACGTTTTTTATTCTTCCTCATTTTACTTTTCCCATCTATAGTCTGTTTGGAAATGTTTCGTTTCAGGTAATTATCGAGTAACACTAATGCTAACAGGTAATGGGTGTACATAAGTATATTTTACTGGATACATCATAGGGTAGGAGCCAGTGGCATTGTGACAAATCAATCTAGTCTTAGAGCTGAATATACGAAGACGTGCTAATGCAGTAGAGTAAAATTCGACTTGTGTTTAGTGACTATTGTGCCAGTGGATATAATATTGTTTGGGTAAAATGTCGAGCTTATCAGATTACGTACCTGCTAAACGCGTGAAAAGATGTACGCTGTCTCAGAATGAGAAGATTATTATATTAAATGTATTTAATGCATTGAAACACCAAAATCCTACCAACAGTGTTGACGACATCGTGGAAAAGTGTTCCAAAATGGCAGGGATTGGAAAATCGACTATCTACAGACTTTTAAAGGAAACAAAAAATGAACAAGATACTGTATTTATTATCTAGACGAAACTTGGGTCAACGAGGGATATACTGTAACAAAAGTATGGCAACAAAAAAATGTGAAAAGTTTTCGACAAGAATTTTTCGATGGACTTTCAACAGGGTTCAAGGCACCTTCAGGTAAAGGACGAAGATTAATAGTGACACATATAGGTAGTACCAGTGGTTTTGTAAATGGCGGTTTACTTTTATTTGAATCTAAAAATACAGGTGACGATCACGAAGACATGAACGTAGATGTTTTCGAAGAGTATTTTACACAGATGTTGGATCTTATTCCTCCGGGGTCTGTAATTGTCATGTATAATGCCACTTACCATTCACGGCAGGCCGAGCAGACGCCTACGAGTGCTTGGAGGAAAGCCGATATAATTCAATGGTCATCCGGAAAAAAACATTTTGAAACAAATATGGTGAAAAAGGAACTTTTGACACTTGTCAATCTTAATAAAGATCAGAAAAAATATGTTATCGAAGAAATGGCAACAAATCGCCAAATAAGGGTACTACGGTTGCCACCTTATCACTGTGAACTTAACCCAATCGAATTAGTCTGGGCGAAGGTAAAATGAGATGTAGCGCGAAATAATTAAATTAAGAGACGTGAAAATTTTGTTACAAAATTCCTTGGAACGAGTAACTGCAGGTATCTGGCAAAGATGTATACATAATGTATAAAAAGAAGAGGAGAAAATGTGGGAACTCGATAATTTAATTGACGTTACTGTGGAACCTATCGCTATCAATCTAGGAGATGAAGATAATTCATTAGAATATTCAGAGGATGAATTTTAATATACCTACTTTTTTATTTTCTTTATTGTACATTTATACAACACCACATTTACTCACTATAATTTGACTTTTCAATATACATATATTTTTGTGTGGAATAAAAGTCTATACATTAAATTTAAATAAATATTTTGATAATAATATTGAATAATTTTATTTGAATTACTAAAAACCCTCTTAACCCGGTTATGATGCTTAAAGTTGCCTCATGTTTTGAAATGCTGTTTTTATATTGTTTACTTATAAGAGAAATGGACCGAGAAATTGAAGCGGCATAGACAAAGACGGATTGTCGGGGAGTAAATTTTAGCTACCTGCTACAATTTAGTACGGTTCGATCACACAAAGTTTTTTTTTAAGTACACCTCATCTATACCGATAATACATAATATAAAAATATTGAATATAAGCACCAGTACTACATTTATTTACGATTTGCATACATAATAAGCTTTTATTACTTACTCTCTTTCATTTATAAACAAACTATAGTTATTTGCCATAGCGACTGTTTCGATTTGCTTTATTGTTATAAAAAAAATTCTAAAAACAATAATATTGTAAAAAATATAGCTGAAAAAATGAGCATCTATACTATTCTATGATGTTTTTTTAATTTAATATAGTTTTAGCCTTTATAATAGCAAAAAAAATAGCGTAGATTTGGAAATATCTACATTGAGGCTTTGCAAAAAGTTTGCATAACGCTTTACAATATTGTTTCACCAATATATTTTTTCAAGTACGCAAAAGTTTGTGTCGAATTTAAACACGAGATAAAGTTGCGGTCGCAATTTTAGTGTCCAAAAACGTTGTCCTGGGAAATAAATTTTCTGGCTAAATTGACGCTATAAACTCAAGACTACCAACAAATAAAACTGACCGTTCTTGCTTAATGCAGCTCGACTGGTCAACGTGGACTGTTAGTGCAAACTATTCCTGACTGGCTAATAAATTGATATCGGTTGTCTGGGCCTGATTTATCTTGCACAAATTGAATAACAAAATTGGAAAAAAACAAAGAGATGCCGCATCTAATGCTGTCATCCAGTACGGATTCAATACCTCGGACTGTAACAAATAACTTTGCTGGGTAATTCATACACGTCCGAAGATTTATTAATTTATTTCAGTTTTCAAGTTTTTCTGTTTTCTATCTGGTACAGTTGCAAACTGGGTTCTATAAAATAGTCGATTGTAACAGTCTACCTACTCTTTTTAAATTTATCCAAGACGGCATGTTGCTAAACCTTTATGGTAATGAATGAAAGAGAATATATATGTTTTCGTTTAATGTGGGACAAATCAACCCACAGACGTTTCGATACTGGAGGCAATATGAACATTTCTTATAGCTAAATTTGAATGGACTACACTCCTTTTTGTACTTCTTTTTCAATTCGAATATTTACAGTTCCAAATATGTGTTTACCAATACAAAAATAAACCACAATATAGATCATGTACCTCGAGGTCATGATGTATTGTTTCTTTATTTCTGATATAACTGATCAAGTTTATGGGGATTACAGGATTTTATTTCATTGTTTTTATTTAGTTTCTGTTTTGTACAGGGTGTCTCAAATTCGATAGTATGGGCCTAGTATGTAAGAATACAAAAAAATTAAATAAAATTCTGAGCACGTGGTGTTAAATGGGATGGGGTAAACTCTATTTTCAATCGAAAGGGATTTGACAGAAACGATTAATGACGTCATCAATTATATTTTTTTCCAGCCACTTCTCCGAAAATTTTTCCTGTTAAAAAGTCCTCTTTTTTCTAATAAATTTTTATTAGAGGAATTTTTCTGTATTACTGGCCGTTTAAAAGGTATAAGCAATATCGTCCTAAATAGTGTCAAAAGAAATACCATAGGCACCTGAAAATCACGTTAGCGGTAGAAGGATCAAGTAGTCGTTGGAAAATAATTGAATATTCATTGTTTAAAGTACATAAATGTCACAAAATAATTGGCATACTCGCGTCAAGAATTCAGACGTCTTACGTCACGGCTGACGTTACACATTTGTTTTTATTGTCAACGTAATTTTCGATATTTGGTCGCGTTAAAAACTGTCATTTTTTGCAATTTAGTGCAATATATAATGCAAAATTTTACTGTAATATATAGTTTTATTACTATCAGTTGCAGTTTCTTAAATATTTTGATGAAAATATAATGAATTATTCATTTGTTCGTATGACGTAAGTCGTCTGAATTCTTGTCGCGAGTATACCCAATACGAACCTCAAACGTATAACTTTTGTGCTTACAAAATGTTTTCTGATTCAGAAAAAGTTGATATGTTGCTAATTTATGACGAGTCTCAAAATAATTCAAGAGGAGCTATAGAGTTATATCGAGAAAGGTATAAACGAGAAGTAATACAGGAAAGTTTCTTCAATAAAAGTATATTAGAACCAAGAGAGCTTTTTAATAGAAAGCAAAATTGGGTATGTTTCTGGAAAAAATTGATGACGTCATTAGTCGTTTCTAGATAATATTTTCGATTGAATATGGAGAATGGAAATATTATTAATTATAGAATAAATAAATTTTAGCTTTATAGATTTGCACGAATTAAAATTGTTAATACAACATTTACAGTGATCAGTACCAAAACTAAGTTGTGTGCAGGTGGACATGTTGCATAACGTCTACTCAAGTTCCCTTCTGTCATATAAGACGTCGGTTGCCTCGCCTCCAATTGTATACTGAGGAGAACTAACAAGAAAAGCGGCATTTGTCTGGTGTGCTGCTAATGAAGCCTTCTATAAAAATATGTACTGAAGCTACCTTTATATATATATATATATAAAGCTGTTTACAGGCCTTTTAGGCTCAGAGCTGTGTTATTCTCCTCCATTCCATTCTGTCCTTCGCCTTTCTTTTCCAATCCGTTACATTTTTCTCCCTTAGATCTATTGCCACTGCCTCTCTCCATCGCTTCCTCGGTCTACCTCTTTTTTTCTTGTAGTTAGGTTTACTCCCTACTATTTTCTTAACTGCCCTTTCATCTTACATACGTTCTAGATGCCCTAGCCACTGCACTCTTCTGGCTTTTACAATTTCGTCTATTGTTGGTGCCTGGTACATTGCATTTATTTCCTCATTATTTCTCCTTACATAGCCTTCCTCCGTCTTCTTACCCCCTAGAATTCTCCTTAAGATTTTCCTTTCCCACCTTAAAAGGTTTTCTCTTGACTTCTTATTGAGAACCCAGGTTTCACTACCATACAACGCTGTCGGTCTCAAAATTGTTTTATACATTCTAAATTTTACTCCTCTGGACAAATTTTTTGATTTCAATAAGTGGTTGACTGCTGCCGAACTTCTGTTTGCTTTTATTATTCTCCTATTTATTTCTTGTTCCTCATCACAGTTAACTGTTATTAGCGCCCCCAAATATACATATTGAACTTCCTCAAACTACATCTCTCCATGCTCTGGTCTCAATTTAAAATTGGTATCCTTTTTTTGTTCTCCTATTCTCAAAAGCTTACTTTTCTCTTGATTTATCTGCAATCCCACTTTACGTGCTTCCTTCACAAGTTTTCTCGTTACTTCTTCTAATTCCCTACTATCTCTAGCAATAATAGCCACGTCATCTGCATAACTTACAATTTGATGACTTTTAAACAATATGTGTCCTTCTCTGTTCAACTGACTATCTCTTATGACCTTTTCTAGTACTAAATTAAAAAGAAGCGTTGAAAGTGGGTCTCCTTGTCTCAGTCCTGTATCAATAGTAAAGCCTTCCGAACATTCACCTTTTATTCGTACTTTAGATTTGGTATTTTCTAAGGTCATTTTCAATAGCCTAATCAGTTTGGTTGGTATCCCAAATTGTTTCAAAATTTTACTTAGTTTATTCATTTTGATCGAATCATATGCTTTCTTGAAGTCCACAAATAAAACCATTGCTATTATCCCATACTCATAGCATGTAGTCAGAATTTCCTTCACCATGAAGATTTGGTCTATTGTTGACCTTATATTCTTTGTCTTAAATCCTCTCCTGCATACTTAATGTTCTCTGCTGTTATTCTGTTTTTTTCCTAGACTTTTGTTATTCTTTAAAGCTTCTATAATTGTATCTATTTCCTTTTTTGTAGGTTCTTCTATATCCACTTCCTCTTCCCTTCCCGTTATCATCTCCTCGTGCTCCTCTCCCTTACACTCTCTTCATTCAACATATCTGCAAAGTATTGCCTCCATCTTTCTCTCACTTCTGTTTTCTCTGCAATTAGATTTCCACTTTCATCCCTCACATATATTACTTCCTTTACTTACTAAAAAAATCAGTTAAAAGTCGAAAAAGTCGCCACACAAAAAAGTTATGCTCAAATTTACAAATCATTGTAAATTTTGTTTTCAATTACCAATTCAGCTCGTAAGAGTTAAGCCAGTTACCAAATTTCATATACCTATTTATACAACTGGTTTCGGATTTATTAAGAAACAATCATCAGACTGGTCCCATTAAGTGACTATAATATCCTTAGGAATAATTTTTGGAATCACGTTTACATGAAGAAAACGTAATCTCTTTTGGCATACAACACATTGACATAATATTGTTCTCTAATTTCGGGACATCCTGTATAATAGTGAAAAATGAGGACTAAGCAGTTTTGAAAATATTTCAGTTAAGGCATACAAAGACATTGTATTAATAATTATTCATGTCATTAAAGTTGCATCTGACCCTATTTATTTTTATTGTAGCTAACTTCCTTTATTTAATATTCCACATAAACAATATTTGCAAACAAGTAGTGGTAGTATGCATATTTATGTTTATGTCAACGATTGTGTAATTCTAGTAAAATATTCTTACATTTCAGTATTCTTTGTATGCAATTCTTTGTTTTCTATGGGAATATTACAATAACGTATGGTTGTGACAATTTAGATATATTTACTAAAGATTAAGTTTAAAGAAGAATAATGAGAATTTTGTTTAAATCTACCCTTAAACATGTACATAGTATATTATGTTTTACTTGAATATAGAAAAAATTCTAATAAATTGATAGGATTATATGATTTCCATTTAAAAATGTTAAATCGATGTTTTTGCAAACAAATCTCGATCGGTCAGTACAGATGAAAAATCCCCATAGTGAGCACGTAAGCTTATGCACGATGGAGCCCCAATCCATTTTAAACATTTGTTCGTCAGTACTTCGACAACTAACACCTATCCTATTCGCTGGAATGGGCGTGCAGGTTATCAAGCTTGGCCAGCTCACACTCCCGATTTATTTATGGGACCTAAAGTCTCTTGTGTGCAAAACACGTATTAGGAAATGATCAATATTCAGATTTCTAGTTTATTTTCGTATGAGAAATTCTAAAATGAAAATAATAGAAGTATGCGTTGCTATTATTTTAGCCCAGGTTGCCAAAAATATTAACCTAAGCAATTTTAAAGAAGTGGATTTTACAAAGAGAAATATATATAGTTATGTAAATCTTGTATAATTATTACATTGAGGAAGTGGAACCTAGCAATAAAAAAAATATTTAGAAGTGAAAGTAAGATGACCGACTAAGTAACAATGGTTTTGTTCAAGTAGAAGTCATGGATTAGCTTAAAACTGTCAGAAACGTTCGTGCAACTACATCTTCGTTTCGTTTACTAAAAACACAATCATAACTTAACTGCTGAAATATTTCTAATAGTCTTAAATCAGTCGGTAACTTTTATTTGAACATACCCAAAATATTAGAACTTGAATTATAAAATAATTAAACTGGTGTAACCAGAGTGGTCTTCTAGTAATTTATAATGGCAAAGAATATAATCAAATCAGTATGCATTACATATTGTTGAGCTCTCGGATTTTTTCTTAGAACATTTTGATCTGTTCTATCACTTCTCAAATTGTCTTTCTGTTTACGAAAAATGTATCACCTTTTATGACAGCAACATCTTCGAGTCCCAAAATATAGAAGTTTTATAAAAAAAAAATATATTGTTAGTAAGTGACGGCCTCTCCAAAATGCACATTCTTAGGTTAGGCGGCTTGAGTTGTTCGAATCAGTCAATGAGTTAAGACACTGTCTAGACGGTCCTGCTTGCCAGAACAAATTAGAGAGAAATAATTTATTTCCATAACATTATTATTCATTTCATTTTACAATAAAAGGAAAATAAAAAACTGTTTAAAAATTATCCTTATTTATCTTGAATATAGTGGTATGTCTGACGAAGCAAATGTGTTAACATAAGCTATTGCTTAGTGTTACTGTAAACACCTTCAAATAAGTTTAATAGCATTTTTCAAATGGTTTTCATAGATTCGGCTATATTACTCCTAAAGGTTGTCATCAAAATATACGCCTGGTTATCTCCTTTTTGTGTTTAATTTCGGCAAAAGGAACATCATCCTGCGTTAAAGTTAACAAATAGAATATGCCAGCAGCTGCCTGCTGGAGTATTGGTCCATGAGTGTTTAGAAAAAGTGTCAGACTGTTCTCGTATAACATTTTTCTAGTATCCTCTTTAGTTCTGTGTTTAATTTCCGCAAAAGGAACATCATCCCGAGTTAAAGTTAACAAATAGAATATGTCAGCAGCTGCCTGCTGAAGTATTGATCCATGAGTGTTTAGAAAAAGTGTCAGACTCTTCTCGTATAACATTTTTCGAGTATCCTCTTTAGTAATAATTATCTAAACCAAATATTATTTAGAAGTACTAAAGGGCAGTATCAAACACTCAATGTTGTTATTTCGTGGGAAGCCCATCACAGCAATACCGTTGTTCACACGATGCGGTCAGTAAGGTAGTTAGTTAACATATAAATATCTGTCATCAAAGCCAAGATATTTTTATTGGTGATAATGGATCTATTCAAGCAAAGAATTCGGACTGGTTCCAAGCTGTCAAAAATGATGTTTACTGAAAATAAATTCATAACTTTACTGGTCGATTACTTTTGACAGTTTGAAACCATTCCGCATTCCTTGCTTGAACAGACGTGATAGTATTAGGAAAACGATTTCAGAAATAGTCAGTGATTTGGTGGGTCTATTTACAGTACTATGGTTTTTCGAGTTATTATGGCATGTCATAGGTTACTAGTCACATACATCTATTAATTTACCGTTACTAAGACAATGATGATTTTCTAAGACTGCTGTCGCTTCCAGTGTGCTATCATTTTCAGTGCTGACTCCAGAAAAGCTTTAGTATTATTGACCCTGACTAAAAAATTATTAAAAAAAGGAAGTTATGCCGTCTCAAGAGCAATAGGTACAATGTCACAAAGTAACATTCAGCAGGTGAAAGTATCATCTTGAAGTTTAGAAACTTTGTTTTCATTTTCACGTTTTATCTATGAATTTTAAAGAAATAAAAATGTTTATCTATAACTGCTTTATAAGAGCATTTATTTGGCACTGTTTGGTATAATGAAGGTCATTACACCACTTACTAGTGGAGTAATGTGACATTACTCCACTAGTGATATATTAAAAAAGATCACTGCTTAATGGTTATTTTTATTAAAAACCAACAGGTTTATCAATTTGACAAGTAATAGATAATTTAACTCAACTTAAATTTAATTACTTTTTATTAACATCAGAACTTTGGCAATTCGTAAGATTAATACCAGATGAATGCAGCTGGTCTGTATTTGTATTAACAATGCTTAAATTTTCTTTGTAAGCGCTTGAAGTAGCTTTAATGAGGGCAATCTCTCCTCTAAAGACTTATGTGGCGATTTTTTTCTTGTTTTCAAGAGACATATCAATATATTAGTAGACTTCACACACGGTGTTGGACTTCCAACCACCATGCCGTTTTGTAGTTAGAAGATCTGCTCCTGTGTTGGCTAGAAGTGAAGTAGATGATCGTCGAAAACAGTCCTGTATATTGTTGAGGCTGTGATAAATTGAGAAAAAAAGCAATCTTCTTTGGCATTATACCAACAGAAAGTTTCATACATTTACCACCTTTGTAACTAACAAAAAACGGAGCAAAAAAAGCTTCCATGATTGACATGACTAGGACGCAGGGCAAGGTATTTTCGTATTATTTGGACCATATTCATATTTTCAATTCCTCCGGCAGTGATAAAGAATTTTCGGGAAATTTTGGTTTTCGTATCCGGTATGAAGATAATATGAAAAATGTTTTCCTCATTTCTTAGGTTTTCTAACAGGAAATAGTTACTCGTCCACTCTGCATGCAGCTCAAAGTCCCATAATTAAGGCAACCTTAAATTATTCATTTATGAATTTTAAATAGCAAACATTTTCTTGTTCTTACCTTTGCTAGCAAGAATTTTGTGTCATCGCCATCTTGTAAAATTTTGGATCATCCTCTTTCGTTAATATTCTTGACTTTTTTAGTTTGTATCCCACTGATTGCTTTTTCAGAAAAGCAATTAAATTGTTGAATTTACTGATGTCAACATTTTGCATTTTGATTGTAGACCGCAGCATAGAATAAAACGCCCAAAGACTAGATGATTTGTACTTCTTGGATAATCCTTCAAAAAATGCTAACAATACCTCTTCATTTGCTTCATATTTTATATTCTTAGATGCACACCAATCAGTGAATCGTTTATAAAATTGTTCGTACTTGGTTCTCAATGTATCTGGTAAAAGTGAAGCTACTGCAGCTGCAGCAGCTTTTTCAATTTCAAAAGGCAAGTTTTCTGTTTCTGAATATCACTCATTATTTCAATCAACACCACTATTTTCACAAGAAAATGTAAAAACTAAAACTCAATTTTGCTTATAACAAGTGTGACAGGTTACCATAACAATGCTTTTGCTTCTTGCCTTTGAACTAAAACTTACAAACTGGATCTGATTTTGGATTATTCTCAAAATTAAGATAGTTGTTGATATTTTTTTTACAGTTCTAGATAAAATTTTATATTGTCTGAAGCTATTTATTTCTGGCATAATTTTAGTTTTTCTTTAGTTTTATTGGGTTTTTGTCACACTTCTGAAAAATAATAAAAATTAATTAAACAAGCCCTTGCGCCAAACGAAACAGACAAGGGTTATTTTTGAAACTAAGTTTGCCTAACCAAAAAATCTCACACTGAAAAAAGCAGATAAATAAAAAATAACAAAAATCACATCACTATCGCGCACTTCCGTAATATTGACGTTTCGAAAAACTCTCTGTTTTCGTTTTCAAAATAGTAGTAAAATATTAAACGTTTGTCAAGTTTGGCAGTTTAAAATTTGTTTATCTTCTTCCATAGAGATGTTAAATGATTTTTATTTTATTTTTACCTACTTCTTCTTGATACAACTGTAGCCAACAATGATCGATGTTAACTGAACAGTTTGACACACGCTTATCTCCGTTCAACAAAATAATCGCGGTCTCCTTTAATTTTCTTTTTGTCCGTTATCTTCCTTTTCTAAAATTTTTGCTTGGGCTTGTGATTCAATGGGGTTCGGCAAAAATTTTAGAGAAGGAAGATAACGCGACAAAAAGAAAATTAAAGGAGACCGCGATTATTTTGTTGAACGGAGATAAGTGTGTGTCAAACTGTTCAGTAAACATCGATCATTGTTGGCTACAGTTGTATCAAGAAGAAGTAAGTAAAAATAAAATAAAAATCATTTAACATCTTTATGGAAGCAGATAAACAAATTTTAAACTGTCAAACTTGACAAACGTTTAATATTTTACTACTATTTTGAAAACAAAAACAGAGAGTTTTTCGAAACGTCAATGTTACGGAAGTGCGCGATAATGATGTGATTTTTGTTATTTTTTGCTTATCTGCTTTTTTCAGTGTGAGATTTTTTGGTTAGGTAAACTTAGTTTCAAAAATAACCCTTGACTGTTCCGTTTGGCGCAAGGCCTTATTTAATTAATTTTTATTATTTTTCAGAAGTGTGGCAAAAACCCAATAAAACTAAAGAAAAAATAAAATTTTATATAGTACATGTGGGATAATGGAATTTTTTATTACATTACAATGTCTCACTCATGTATAAACTATTATAAATTCTAAAATTTCCATAATTGAAGCATTTTCTTAGTATTAAATACTTCAACTTTTTATAATCAATCGAAGTAATAGATTGATAATAAAATGTTCTCTGATTATTTTGGAATAAACGCATGGAATTATTCGATTTTGATGTATCATTCCAGTTTCAGAATGCTCCTTTTAATTTGTTTGCGTAACAAACACAGTGTTTGCACTACCAGCTATTTGTTAAACACCTGTACGGGTCCTTTTATTCACCTTTAGGTTGTAACTTTTTACCAATTCCACCGGTCGTCCCATGAAGGATCAACATAACAGGTGATGGTAACCGAAGGGTAGTCGGGCGAGCTCGAGATTAACCGCTGCAGACTCTGCACGTGAAACAGGCAGTGCGCTTCAGAGCTTTGTGGGAGAAAGGCGGAGGCTTTCGAAGCTTGCCTAATTATGATCCGTTTTTCGTGGGGTCAGTAAAAATCGCGTAATACCTGTTTTATACCCCTTTCCTCGGCTACCTGCTGAGTTTTTATTTGTGAACGTCTAGATCCGTGTAACTAGCGCGTTGTGTACTGTTCCTTCAGGCGATATACAGGATATTTGTTGGATTTGAAGAACATATACAACTTCATTGACTACTTTCAAGTGATTGTGAGGCCTTGGATATACTCTCCGGTTGACCAGCGATTCCGTTAGTTTTACTCATTCATAAATGTGACTTGCGGAAAAACGTATTGCGGATTTTCCCTCATCAGTACTGATTTTTCTTTGATACAAAGTTGTTATCCTGTTATTAAGTGTTTAAACATTGAGTGCTATTTACCAAATAATCAGACCAAGAATTAAATGAAAGTGCAAAAAGCTTGTCAGTGCTTCGGCTTCTGAGTTTTTAAAATATATGGTGATTTATTCAGAGATTTGAGGGATTGTGTGCAGTGTTAAGAGATTTTAGCCATGCGTAAAACAGATTACTGAGAGTACTAATTATTACAGTGTTTATGCTTGTTACTTTTGTTATGGTTTAATTGTTTGGGTGATTTATTAAGTGTTGATTTCATGCTCAATAGCTTGGATTATTTTTTTGCCATGGATATTTACATTACTCAACGTAAGTACTTAATTTTCGCATGTGTGTATATGTAATGTAATAAAACGGTTAAATTACAATCAATGAAATATGGAACGAACAAAATATGTTTCAACGACATTTTTTTTTTTTTTGTAGAATTTGGAGTAGGTACTTACCTACCTCTTATTGATTTATTGAGACTAATTGCATTTTTTTTATCTATATGATTCTGATTAAAATAATACAAATATCTAAGTAATAGTTTTACATCCAATATAGGTATTTATCTAAATCGTTTTTAAAACTGAAAAATATGTATATGGGTGCTTGTTGATATTAACGATACATTTTTTATTTTGCATTTGAAATAATGAAATCAAACAAGAAAATCAAGTTTTTTATGTGGAAAAAAATGTATCTAAGTTGCAAGGTGGAAAAACATGTTTTGTGTTTTTAAATTTAGGCTTTTCCACAGCTGTAACTAATTTAAAAATAGTATACCTAAGTAATTTCGTAGGATGTAAAGCGAGAGGTACCTACTTAAGTAATAAAATTTTAAATTATATTTGTTGAAATTCATATTTATTTTAAGTAGAAGTCTATTTGTAATTTGTAAACATTCGAATGTTTTTTAAGATGCTCTGAATTTGCAACAAACAGGTAACTTGTTTACTTAATTGGCAGGGTATAAAGAACAAGGCCCAATTTAATCTCTAAATTTTAAATTAAATTCAAAAGGTTCATCTAATTTTCATTGAAGAAACAAAATACGTTTTATAATTTACAATGAGAATATCCACATTAACAGATACTATTAGTGGTAAATTAAAACTAAAAAGCTTTTGGAAAATTTTAAAAACGTTTCTGATTAAGTAGGTATTTCTTCGAGTAGATATTTTTTTCAAGTTTTAGAGAACTTTCAGATAAATGCTTAGCAAATTTCTATCTAGTTACTTTATATTTTATTTCAAAATGCAGCTGATTTTTGTTAGGTGACAGTCCGAATGTATAAATTTTATTTTGCTGACAATTGTATAAATATTTATTTAATTTAATACTTATATCGATATGGATGAACTGAAACATTTCTTTAACAGTTTTAATAAAAAATGTAGGTATTTCATTATATACATATAGGTATGCTGATTTCGAGGCTGAGTTATTGCATTTTTGTCGAGATTTTTATTTGTTAAGGTTTGTCAACTTATGCTGTAGTCTCGGTTGTAGTAATAGTAACACGTAAAACAAGAAATACGGTTTTCTTAACATACAGGTAATTAAATTTATCTAAATTATAGTAGATACGTAAATATAAATCGTTCAAATGGCGTTATCATACTGTTTTATTTCCTCTTATTTAATTTATGTGAATGACCTGTCAATTCTTATAAAATATCTATATACTAAACCAGCTAAATACCAAATTTGGTATACCTACATTTTTATCGCTCAGATTAGGTATCCAGGTATCCAGTAAAAAAATTGGGTTGCAACTTATTAAATGATTTTTTTTAATCCGTGTGCTCGTCCTTGTGCGTATATGTCCCAAGTTGCATAATAAAAAAGAGAGGGTCTCAGCGTTAAAATTTTGTTTTCGATATTTGTAGGTAACTTGAAACATTCAGTGCACCGATTGAAAACTGTTATCGTTTCAGGTAAAGTGCCATTTTTATTTAAAATACAGCAAAATGTTCCTTGCAAAAGTTGTTCAGAAACGGTAAATTATGGAGACGTGCAACACTTGCTGTGATAAAATCTTTGTGCTTTATTGAAAAATGGTTTTATCAAACCTCGCCGATCTTCCTGAAATTTTGCACGTCATAATTTACTTACCATTCTGAACAACTTTTTCAAGTAACATTTTGCTGTATTTTTTTAGCAAAAAAGGCACTTTAGGTACCTGAAACCAAAACAGTTTTTCGGTGCACTGAGCATTTCAAATAGGATTATTTCAAAAATGGTTACTACTGCTTTCAAAGAAAACAGGTAGGAAAATTTTCTCGATAGTCAGATGGATACACTAAATTGCAAAAAAAGTTCTGCCATTTAAAAGAAACATGGTGTGCCACAAGTGGCGCCCTCTAGTAGTGACGTCAAAATTAGAAATAAATTTTAATTTCTCGCCCGCAAAAACCCCCGATTTACAAATTTTATATAAATATTTGGATCTCTTAAGAAATTATTTTCAGATATCGAAAACAAAATTTTAACTTAGACATCCTGTATCTTTTTTATTATGCGACTTAAGATATAAATATATTAGGTTAAATGGATTTATTTTCACCTATGGAGTGCTTTTTGCTATATCTTTTAAAAACACCCTGTAGAAGCTTTAATGGTTTAAAGAATAAGTAAAAAATGTAATTTAATGTTATTTACGATTTACAATGTGCATAATAAAATACAACGTACGCACTGACGTGAGGGACGAGGGAAAAATAAATTAAAAATCGTTGCACGACCCTGTCCACCGTAATGTAACAGGTAATTCGTGTTTTATTTAAAAATCATTAAAATTCTCATTTAAAAGGAATAAGAGCTGTAAGAGCGACGGTGTGCATATTTGAGAAGCTGCCGGGCTTTACATCAATACTGCTAACGCCCTCTGTGGGTGAACACTTCAACTATCTCCGTCGCACACTGGTTTCAGCCGAAGCACCGGATGAGATTCAGGTTTTTAAAAACTCATTTCCGCTGTGACTTTTTTTAATTTCACCTGCCCACAGATGGTCGAAATTTAATTGATCACCCATGAATACATCCTTACGACATGTGTGGTTTTTGTGATCCTGTTCATATTATACCATCTATAAGAGCGTTTTTATCGAGGTTTTTATATTGCTAAATAGTAAAAGAAACGTTTTTAATAAATAATAAAATAAATTATATATGAATACGTATTTAATCTAATCTAATCAATGTTTAAAAAATTGTGTAAGAATAATCAAGGAAGACTTGACGTTGGAAAATTAGTTAAATGTCCTGTTTTGGCAATATTTGAATGGGACCAAAAATTATCGAAATTGACGCAATTGACGTATTTTATTTGTCCAGACCAAGTGTTAAGAAATTAGAATAGACGGTTTATTTTCAAGTCTAAATTTAATACGGAAAAATAAGTACCTACCTACTTTTATACATTAGTACAAATAAAATTTATTTTATTTGTATTTATTATGTTCTCAATATTTGAATTGTAAAATTTTAACGACCATTCGACAGCTAAATTCAAAAATGATTAATGGAAAAATACGTTTCAGAATTTTTTGAAATTATATCCCTTTTTTATTCATCTCAAATTAGCCAAATTTAAACATATACATAATATTGAGTAACTGAATATATAAGTATACATCAACATAGGTTTTTGGATTATTCTGGAAAATGTAAAAATAATTCTTTAAACTTGGTTAATTGAAAATTGAAATATTGCTTAAGTATTTTTTTTTATTTTAAAATAAAGACGAGCCTTATTAGGCAAATCTATTTTTTTTTATCTGTACCAATATGTATCTAAAATGTTTTTTTCATGTCATTCTACCTTACAAATGAAATAAAAATTGACGTAGGCATGTATCTAAATAAAATTGTTTCTACGATATAGTATTTTGAATAGAAATAATAAAATTCACGATTAAATGTGTTGAAACTGCATGTATCAGAAAACGATTAGAAATGAAATTTGTAAATTTTTAATAGGAACTATATTTCTGTGCTAATAAAAAGTACTGTGGAAAACTCATAAATAATACGAGGAGCCATGACATAATGTCGAGCACGCTGTATAATAATATTGTTGCAAAATTAATTCTTAGGTACAGAGTTTGTTCAATACCTAATTTGTCTCAGGACATATGAAAGTGCGATTGACGTAACTTTATGACAGTACTTACTAATTTTAAAAGTCTAGTTGGTTTATCCGAAGGTTTATTTTTTATTGTTCTAAACTTGATGTATTATCGAGTGCATTAATAAAAACGTTTTTCAAGTATTTTCAAGTTATTTGAAGTATAGGTACTTTGTAGTAGATAATAAAGTTATATGTATTTATTTATTTATTTATTTACCTATTACAATAAAATATCTAACAGGTAAAACCCGAGGTATTTTACTGTACAAGCTGTAGGTAATTAAAGGTACTTTTTGCATTTTTTGGGTATTTGTGTGTATTTATAGGTATTTTTTCGATATTTTTAGGTACTTTGTGTATTTTTGGGTACTATCAAGGTAATAATAGGTATTTAATGGGTATTACGAAGATAATTAATGGGTATTTTAAGAGAAAACTCGAGAGAAAACTAGTATTTTCCCGCCAATTTTTAAATATAATGACGATCGCCCATGCGTTATGACGATGGCACAGATTAAATATAAGTAAACAACTGACCGACGCAATGACAAATAAAAAATTATTAAGTATAAATAGATAGGTACAAAAATATTTTCTGTAAAATGTTTTATAAGGCCCGCTACAGACTATGCGTGAAATCGCGATTCGCGATGCGCGATGCGTGGTTTGTAAGGACATACTATTCGCGAATTCCTCGCATAACGCATAACGAATCGCGAATTCACGCATAGTCTGTAGCGGGCCTTAGGCATTTACGCAGATTATATCCACTCACATACATTCCTCTCTTCTGTAAACAAATTTTAGTATGGTATAATTCCTTAAACTTTATCTTTAAATCAATATATATATTATTCAATACGACGTGTTAACGATAAGTTTGGTCAAACTTCTTCGACATATTCTATTCTATTCTATTTCATAGACGATGAAGAAGTTTGTTTTTAGTTGTTTAGCTTGAAGGGGGCATGGTGTAGATATTGGCACCCTTCTTGGGTGCGCCAATGGGTTTATGATATTATTGGGTAATAGCCATAAGTATTCTTTGGGCACTTGAGGGTAGTTCGTGGTTTTTGTGTATTTCTGAGGTATTTGCTTATTTGATGAGGTATTTTTTTGGCAAAATAAGGTATTTACGGGTAATATTTAAAAAAAAATGGTATTTCATTAGGTATACAAATTTCAAGCAGTGTTGACCCCTCGGTAAAACCCAATTACAGGATAAGTTAATTAAACACAAACAATATACGTATACTAATTTATGTAAATATTTAAAAACATTTGAATTCATTTATTACGCATTTAATTATATTTATGTAATTAAATGTATTTTTCTAATACTTTTCTCGAGGCTTTTCTCAAATATGCATACCTATTCAAGGAGTGTCTTGGTACTAGTTATAAACATATTCTGATTAGTCGTAGGTATTTTCTTTCTTTCACTGGCTTTGTAGGTAGGTATTTAGCTCGGTATTTAGTTTAAAATTCAGTTTTAAAATAAAATAATGTTAAATTTCTAAGACTACTTTACTATAATATTGACGCAATAAATGAACGTGTTTTAATTTTATTTACCAAAAATTTTCGAAATTTTTCTTTTAGTTTTCTCAAAATTTGTTTGCTGTGCTTTTAATATATTCTTTTCATTTTATGGTTTCATCGTAGTATATCTACCAATATGTAATATGAACGAGTATGAACTATTTTGTGAATTAAATTCATAAAAATATATTAGGGAACATGCTGAGGAAATTCGAATAGTAAGTAGTAGAATTCTGAGTAAATTATAGTTCAAATCGTAGTTTACTCGCACCTCTTCATAAAATTATTAAACCTTGGAAAAGCAGCAACTTGAACAGAAAATTAGTTCTTACGAGCAGCGTGTAACATGTAATATTAAAAAGGAGAAATGTACCTTGTGGTGCAATGCGAACTAGGTACAGAGCAAAGTAGATGAGGATTAGTGTTGTTCCGTGTTCTCTTTAGATTTATTACATAGCAAAGCAAAGGATTTCCAGCTACCTACCTACTTCTAATTAAGAAATCTATAAATATTTTTAAGTCTTCACATTATACCAAACCTTTTATTTAGATTAAATTAATGCAGAATATAATTTGAATGTTGGATTAAAACTCGGATTAAAATCGAAGTTAAAATTTTATACTTACCAATTAGTTTCTTTAAATTTTATAATTTTGCACACTGTGCGATGGTGTAATTTAATTTTAATATTAATTAAGAAAGAAACGGGTAATTCGAGGGATAACTTTAAGCAAAAACATGTTTTGAGATTTAAAATAGGTTGTATATTAAAGTTTAATCTAACTATAACTTAAATGCGACTTTAATTATAATTGGCTGGTACATGTATATTAATTGGCCACGCCTAAATATTATAATTTCCGGAATTAATGTTCCTAATTAGGAAAATCGTTCAATACATGAGTATTGGGAAACTACCGAAACATTAATTTCTGGGAAACAATTAAGTAATTATTATTTTTCGATTCATTTTACGCACAAGATTAGGCATCGCATCGTAGGTATTACAGTAGTACTTATGAGACATTTTATTCACTTAAACGATAGTAAATTTGATACTATGTTAATACTGGGAGCAGCGTTATTTCATTAACATAAGTAATTTATGAAAACATGATTTTTAATGGTATTTATCTGTTGGTGTTTCTTCTATGCATAGGAAAAGTTTATCATCGAGTTTATCATACCAGTTAACTTCCATTAATTCAAAACGTAATTAAAAATTGCGCTACTTAAATTTGTATTTACCTAAGTAATTTCAAAATTTTGTGGTCAAAAGCATTTATTATTAGGTGTTTTAAACGTGTATCTTATATTTTTATTTTTAAGATTGTCAGGCCCCAAAAACAAGTAGTGGATATTTTGTTGCTAATGTGTATCACCAGTTTCAATTTTGTACCTTGTGCCGTTTTCGAGAAAAATGGTAGCTGCTCGATGGCTGCTAGAGTATATTACGCTAGTAAAGCATCGAATTACTCCGCAACTAGCAACGATAGCAAAGCGATTTTTCTACCATATTTTGTTGCTCGTCGAGTAGTAGTGACTGTATAGCGAGGGGTAAACCACTGCTTGAAATTTGTACAACGAAATACCTATTTTTAAAAATAATACCCATAAATACCCAAAAAATACCTCAACAAATAAGTAAATACCTAAAAAATACCCAAAAACCACAAACGCTCAAAGAATACCTATGAGTATTACCCAATAATATCGTACCCAAAAATACCCTTAAATACCCAGATATCTAATAAACAAAAAATAAATTACACCCACGATTTTGCTTACTATACCTTCAATTTTTAATACTCTCTCATAATATTTTCTTAGAGATTATTCTAATATACGTAAATAATATAGAACTATCAGTAATTTCATTAACAATAAGTAATTTTTCGTGAGGAAGAGTTTATTGACTGACATTATTTATATAAGTATTAAACATAAAACAGAGAATTGTTATATAAACTAAGGGCTAATTCTCACTCAAATAAATCAATAAATACATTCTAATATTTAATATACAAAATAACTAAATAATGTTGGTTCTTTGGAAATGTAAGTATATAGTTACATATAATAAGATACATATTGGACACAATTTTTATTTACTTTTTAAGGAGTTTTTGAGGCATTTATATTATTTTTTATTTTATTTATGTCATATCTTATCTAATTATATACGCCAGTGCCGATTAGATCAAGCGGGCCATAAAATATATATTTTCTTTCAACATCTGCAATATCCTTTTTAAAACCTACCCTTTTTAAAAGTTTAATCAAAATTCCATTTGAAATTTTATTATTTTGAGGGTTTTAGGAGATTGGTTCAGTACCCTGTATTTTTTCGTTAATTAGTGATCTAATAGACTCTTAAAAGTTTCATCTAAATCTTTGTTTAAATCCATTAAAGTTTAGAGGTTTTAGATATTGTTTAGTTTTTTAAACACGCTGTAGTTTTTCATTAATTAGTGTTGTAATAGATCCTTGTTAAAAGTTTAATCAAAATCTTATTTCAAATTTTATTATTTTGAGGGTTTTAAGAGATTGGTTCAGTTTTTTTAAAACACCCTGTATTTTTTCATTAATTAGTGTTCTTATAGACCCTTGTTAAATATCTGATAAAAATAATTTTTTATTCCATTAATTTTTAGGGTTTTTTTAGAAATTGGAAAGACCGCAGTCTTTTAAACAGTGCATTTTTTTGGTTACCGATGTATCCACGGGCTAACACCATCATCAAAACGCATGCACCATCGCCATTGTGTTTAAGAATTGTCGGGAAAATACTAATTTTCTCCAAAAATACCCAACAAATACTTTCGTAATACCCACTAAATACCCATTATTACCTTGACAGTACCCAAAAATACACAAAATACCCATAAATTCCGAAAAAATACCTATAATTACACACAAATACCCAAAAAATACAAAAAATACCTTTAATTACCTACAGCTTGTACAGTAAAATACCCCAGTGGTTTTCCCCTCGCTGTATAGTTTTTTCAAAAATAAAAAAAAGAATTGCCCATTCGACTCATACAGTCAGTTAAAAATTTGTTGCTGCTTTGCGCTCGTCTAAAATAAAATACCGCCACCAAAAGTGGTGGATATTTTGTTACTATTTTGTTGCTCATTTCTGCCACCCGTTTCAATTTTGTACCTTGTGCCGTTTTCGAGAAAAATGGTGGCTGCCTAGCGTAATATTACTCTAGCACCCACCATTTTTCTCGAAAACGGCAACAAAATAATAACAAAATATCCTAATAACACTTGTTTTTGGGGACGGTATTTTATTTTTCATTTTAGACGAGTGCAAAGCAGCAACAAATTTTTAACTGACCGTAAGAGTCGAATGGCCAATTTTTTATATTAAAAAAAAAAAACTAAACACTGGTAGAAAGTACTCGACGAGCAACAAAATATGGTAGAAAAATCGTTTTGCTATCGTTGTTAGTTGCGGAGTAATTCGATGGTCTGCTAGGGTAATATTATTCTAGCAGCCACCATTTTTCTCGAAAATGGCACAAGGTACAAAAGTGAAACTGGTGGTACAAGTTAGCAACAAAATATCCACTAAGTACTTGTTTTTGGGGACCGCTAATGTTGGTCTGCCAAGGTAACAGACGTATATTAACTATTTTTTTCTGCTTTTCCGGCTGGTCTCGTCAAATTATATTTTCAAAGACTAGGTAGGTGCATTAAGTATTTTAAATTAAAAAAAAAACAATAAATTTAAAGATATTTATTATGAAAATCGTGTAATATTATAGATTATTATGGGATATCAAGTGAGATATGTATTATTAAGTATTTATTTCCAAAACTAGATACCTACTTCAGCTAGTGAATACACAGTTTTACTCAATGCTTCAGCATATTTACTCAATCTTTTAGTTTTGAATATAAAAGAGTACCTATAGGATTTTTCGTGGTATCGACATTAAGTTAATTTCATTGAATTGAGAAAAACTCAAGGAAAAACTACTGTAACTTGTTTGTAATTAAGTACTTACTTAATTAATTTTAATTAGTTGAAGAAGCAAACTGTTAGCCCAAATTTGGTACAGTAATGCCCATTTTGGAGCTAATGTACTGAAATTTTTAAATAATATCTTACATAATACATACGTTATACCGACATACTCAGATTCTTTAGGTAAATGATCGGGTAATTGAAAATACCTACCAACGTAAGTCGTTCCTGGGCGCAAATACGGCCTGCTTAATAATAATATGCCGCCCCCTCTCCCGTACAAGTCTCCGACTTCTGGGCTAATCCCTGTGATTAGAATGAGGGGTAGAGATATTATTATTATATAATATGTTAATTACTATTTACTAATGCTCATAATGTTGTCGTCTTTGTAGTAATTCACATAATCTTCTGCTCTGTAATACCTAAGAATACCTACAGGTACCGATATTATGTAATTGTCAGAAATGTCTTCTGTATTCTATAATGTTCCAAAAGTTTGACATCTTTAAAAAAATAAATATATATCTAGGTACAAACGTTCGTAATAATAGTGACACTCTTTAAAATAAATTTTGCGGAATTTATAATGGAATCTATTTTCAACTTTTAACATTAGCTCTTAGTTGTTTCCGAGGTTGTTTCACTCACCAATAGAGATTTAATGAAATTTCTACTCAGAACTTCCAGAAGTCCAAAAACTGTTCCGAGGGAGTCTCATTATTATTGCAAAAGCATGTATCCACAAAACATTGCATAAACTATTAGAGAAATCAGAAGATTAGTAAACAAATTCAGTAGGTTTTTTTGTAAGGCGAAAATTAATTGGAATAAATTGACGAAGAGCTAATTACACGTATGAATGCTGACTGATTTGTAGCGGCTTAGATATAACCTCTTACTTCGTGACTAGCTCATAAGGATAATTCGATTCTATAACTGATTAAGTATGATGAAATTAGCTAATTCCATTTGCGCAGCGAATTTTTAAAAAGGCAGTAAATCAAACAGGAAAACACGCAGTAAAAACGTTACGATGACTAAATTCTTTTTATCTTAACCGTAATTTCATCTGGCGAATTATTCTATTTCGCTTTCAGGCTAGCGTCTTTTGAACAAAAGGAAAAAAGTCATTACCTGTTTCCTTTAATAAACTAATTTAAGCGCGATTTTTATTAAAAAATTTCACGGTCGTCAAACCGTTCCCGAATTATATTAGTGCCCTGCAAGAATTCGCTTTAACATTTTAAATTATTAATGTTTGCCTACGCAGTGCCGCCCATTTGGGGCTTTTGTACGCCTTTGTGTTCCATACGAATTCTATATGAATTACAAGATTATTTTAAGTTATGTAGACATAATGGACTAAAGTGACAAATGAGATGGTACAACTGTTTTTGTGAGTCTGCCAGTTTCGGATATTATCGAGTTTTTTTTAACTGGATACGTTAAGATGAAATGTGTTGAGATTCAATTATTTTTTTGTCGTATATACGCATTTAGTTAGACGCATTACCAGTTTAGGTACCTACAATATTCCTTGGCTTTAATTTATTTTAACGGATAAAGTATTTGTTAAAAATGTGTTTATGTTTTAAGAAATATGTACTTCAATCATATATCCGAGATCATATCGTAGCACTTTCAAAATAACAATTGGAACACCAACTTGAAAAAATACTTAATACCCAGCTTAATAATGTTTTACAATTTCTAGAATTCTCGATAATTTTAACGTACAGAGACGTTATAATAATGGCATTCTTTAAAACGACTTATTAGCTTATTAGCCACTTATTTCGAATTGCTAACGTACCCATTCGTAATGAAATCTACTTGCAAAATTAATTCTTATATTTGTTCCACCCGCTAATAGAAATCTAATAAAATTTCTACTCAGAATTTCTATTAGTTCAAAAACTGATTGGATATAATTCCATTATTATTGCAATATATTGTACTTCGGATTGTACATACTTAACCGAACAATATTGTATTAGTGTGTGACACTCCTGAAATCAGATGTACGTTTTGTGTGAAATCAAAAAAATCTGTAGATAATGAAATCTGTAAAATCATGTAAATCAACTAAAACCACATGAAATCATGCAAAATCTTGTGAAATCACCAAAATCTGTGAAATCAGTAAAATCACGTAAATCAATTGAGCAACTAATTTTATTTGAAAATTTTAAATTTTTTTTAATATGTTGATTTTGCATGTTTTCTTAAATTAAATCTTGTTTAAGTAAGTTTGTATTTCCTTTTATGTGACAGTTACATCTATATTTTAATACCATAAATATAGTTGTCACTGTCAATGTTATACACGGTTATTCAGAAAAAAATTGTGTACAGGTATACAGTAACAAAACATCAAAAGGGCAGTTCGAAAATGATTTAAAAATATACTTCTGCGCGGCACTGGAAAATGGTTCACTGTAAAACCTGATAAGGCGGCAATCTGCGGCCAGGCAAAAATTGAAATGAAATTCTCGAGGAAAGAAATAAATAAGATTTTATAATGCCGATTTTATACAGCAAATTTAACTGCTTATATCGCTATTGTTATTGATTATTAATAGATTTAATTTGTGGTTTTAACTAATAAAATAGTTTGACATATCTGATATTACAACATTTTGGACAACAATGCGTAAATCATCAATAGTATGTATCCACTTCGGTGTGATCATTTTTTAAATATCTCCACAAAAAGAAGTCCAAATAATTTAAAGTCAGGAGATCGCGGTGGCCATGGTACCGGTCCTCCTCGTTCAATCCCTGGGTATGAATGCTTGGACACGCTGTAGTTACATGGTACGTATATAATTCAGCCTTGTGTATGATGCGCCACACTGCTGCAATAGGCCGTGGAAGTCCTGGACCTCCATCTCTCCCACAATTCGGTCACAGATTTCTCTCGCGTTGCCTACACTTGCACTCATTACACACCGCGGTAAAAGTAGCAGCGTTTGGCACATGTTTACCGGGAAATTATTCTGCTAAAGCATTTTCACAGCGTCATAAATTAACATTAAGTAGTGATTTTGTTACTTTTTTGTTAAAAATGAATTTTGTTTTGTTGTAGTGTCATGTTTTTGATTTGGTACATTTCTAGCGTCAAAATATGCAAACACATGAAATAATATAGATGGAGTTGGATAATATTTTGTTGTGTTAAAACTAAATGTTACTTTAGCTAATATGTAACGAATTATAAACATAGTAATTCTTCGATTGTCTAGGTATGTAGAGTATAATTTTGTGAAATCAGTGTTATTAAGTACCATCCAGTTATTTTAACGCTTTGGGCCATGATTATAGCTGTCCCCTGCTTTAGCATCACGGTTTATGGTATTTACCTACGCTTGGTTGCCACCTCGGTGTCTACACGTGCTTGACAGATGTTCGGAGAGATGTTGTTCTCTCCCTGTGTGTTGTGCTTTATTTTTATACTATTTTTTCCATTTTAGTCCACTTAGTACCCAGAATACATTGTTTTTTCTCCACCGGTTCTTCGAAGTACAGATGGAATACTTTAGTAAATATAAGTAAGCAAAAAGGAAAGCAGTCGGTGGTGGTTGTAAAAAATTAAAATGGTAATTTTTTATAATGACGCATGGCCCCTATATCGTAATATGGGGAATGATTTACATTTACAATAACTTTCATACTGCTTCTCCCGAAATTTGTAAAGATGTTCCACATAGTTATGTCTGCAATATTTTTTTCCATAAACGACTGATACATTCGACATTTATTAATATTTAAAAAAAAAAATAAATTTATGAGAAGTACTTTTGAGAAATTTGAAATATTAAATTAAAATTTGTAAAGGTTAACTTACTTCAAATTTATTTATTCCCAAATTAATCTTTTATGTTAAGGCAACTATTTTGTTTAAACGTAATATTAAATTTTAAAAATATGAATTTATGTTACATTAACGCGGATCCAGTGACGAATCTTTTTTGTCTCGTAAACATCGATGTGAAGTCTCTGAAACACCTCTTACATAAGTGGTCTGTCAAAGGACAATGTTAAAAATAGCTTGGCTTATCCGGGGGAATGCATAAATCATAAAAAAATCAATTAATTATTGTTAATTAACATTAGAAATGGCCCAGAAATACGTCAGATAGCTCACCATTAGCTTTTAAAAGTCATTTTTTTAATATTTAGGGGTGGAATGGACATTTTTACAGTTATTTATCACTTTTTATATTGACATACTGCCTGTTCAAATCATTTTCAAGCATTTTTTTCATTTTACACGAATTTAAAGCTATTTAAGGGTAGTTTATATAGGTTTAGGGGTATTGTTCATTTTCTTTTTTTAGTAAATGTTGACTTCAAACTACTAGGGGGCGAGGGGTAAACCACTGCTTGAAATTTGTACAATGATATACCATTTTTTTTTTAAATATTACCCGTAAATACCTTATTTTCCCAAAAAAATACCTCATTAAATAAGCAAATACCTCAACAACCACGAATTACCCTCAAGTGCTCAAAACCTATGACTATTACCCAATAAAACCCTTAAGTACCAAAAAATCCCGTTAAGTACCCAGAAATACTGAATACTACCCAAAAATACCCTTAAATACCCAGATATCTAAGAAACGAAAAATACATTAAATGACCCACGATTTTACGTAATATACGTTTAATTTTACAAAACTGTCTTTCATTTCCTTAGACATTATTCCAGTTGCAGATCTACGTAAAGACGTAAATAATCTAGATTTTTTTAAGGGCTCTGGAAAGAACATTTTGTATTACATAAAATGTATCATAAACTCATTGGCGCACATAAGAAGGGTGCCAATACCTACGTCATGCCCCCTTCAAGCTAACTAAAAACAAACTTCTTCCTCGTCTATGAAATCATAATATTCGGTCTATACAGGTGTCCCTAAAATTATTGTCCGGATCCCAAATACTCATCGGGTACCATCGGTGTCTCCAGTACAACCAAAATCTTTTATTAGCAAGTGTAAATACATGGGTATCGAGGGATAATTCAATTTTAGTCCCAGCTTGCTTTCCGTCATGTATGATTAGAACTAGATAATTGGCAGTTGTTTACATAAAAAATCTTTTTTGTTAAATAGAATATGAATGTGATAGGATAACCTAATTTAGCAATATTTTAATTTTTATTACAGATTCATTCACTTTTTATTAAATATTTTTCATCAATAGAATATGTCGGACAAGTTTAACCAAACTTATCGTTAACTCGTCGTATCGAATAATAGGTAATATATTGATTTAAAGATAAATTTTAAGAAATTATACCATACTAAAATTTGTTAGAAGAGGGGAATGTGCTAGTATGTGAGTGGATATATTCTGCGTAAATGTCTTATAAAACGTTCATATGATACTTGTTTATATTGTACTGTACTGTACAATCTATTGCAATAATAATGGCACTGTTTAGTTACATTTGGCTATTTATTTCGAACTGCTGACATATTCGTAATGAAATCTATTTTCATTTTTTAACATTAGTTCTTAGTTGTTCCACTCATCCACAGAAATCTATTGAAATTTTTACACAGAGCATCCAGTAGTCAAAAAACTGATTTGAGGAAGTGTAATCGAATTCGAATCACCCTCTATTATTTTCTAAACTTACGAAGACAATAAAAGGCTACATAGTGGTTTAAGTGCCTACGAAAAATTTTACAGAAAATATTTTTGTATCTATTTTTAATAATTTTTATATTTGCCATTGCGTCGGTCAGTTGTTTACTTATACTTAAAATATGCCATCGGCATAACGCATGCGCGATCGCCATTGTATTTAAAAATTGGCGGGAAAATACTAGTTTTCTCTTAAAATACCCATTAATTATCTTTGTAATACCCATTAAATACCCAGTAAATACCCATTATTACCTTGATAGTACCCAAAAATACACAAAGTACCTAAAAATACCGAAAAATACCTATAAATACACACAAATACCCAAAAAATGAAAAAGTACCTTTAATTACCTACAGCTTGTACAGCAAAATACTTCAGTGGTTTCCCCCTCGCGAGGGGGTAACCACTCATGGAAATTTTGTCACAAATCTTGCCAAATCATTGCGAAATTTTGCGAAATCGTGCGAAATGTGGAAAAATCTTGCGTCGTTTGGTACGACTGGAAGGCTGTTTGTCTTCAAAGTTTAATGTTTTTTTTTTTGTTTTATTTTATTGACTTTGTACTTTGACGTTAATTTTTTAATTAATGCCGCTATCCACTAGTTTCTCTAAAAGTTTATAAATTTTAACACAGGACATCCGTGCGTGTGAAGTTAGCCTCCCAATGTTCGATTATTGTTAAAATTTTATAGTGCTGGAATGTATATGAATAATTCTGAAGTGCTCTATAAATTTAAACAATAGTTCTATGACGCTTAGTGATATATTTTTTTTAAATGTGGGGGGCCAACTTCACGCAGCCCTTCATCTATGAGTTCTGTCATAATTGTTGCTCGTTTTGGGATGCACTTCAATAGTTTTTACAGTTCTATGTAATTTTTAGCAATAGTTATGTACCATAAAAGGTTTAAAAATCAACATGTAGTTATTAAGTAAAATCATTTCCAAAAATTCGTGTTCTTGTGAAAATAGCGGCGATATTGTATTGTATTCCAATAATCCCCCTATTTCATGTAAATCGCATCGATTAGGTGCTTTAATTTCGGAAATATTGAATTTAATTAATATAAGAATTTTTAAAAAATGTTTAAAAAGGGAGTTCTGGCGAAAATAAGAACAGTTCTGCATTGTGCACCAATAGGTCCATGCAAACCGCATGGATCTAGGTGCTTTAGTTCCAGAGTTATCGAATTTAATTAGTATAAGGATTTTTCAAAAAATTTTGAAAAAGGGAGTTCTGGCTAAAATAAGAACATTTCTGATTGATCATTATATATAATCATACAATCATAATATAAATTAAAAAAGCATAATTTTATAATTTTTTAAATTTATTTTTTATAATTTTAAAGAAAATATGGTCTAAATTAAAGCACATAATTTTTTTCTCACAAACATATCTATACTTTATCAATAAAATTTGCGGCGCAATAAAATTAAAACACAAGATTGTTGAACTGATAATTAAGCATTATACCAATCTACCATTTACACAAATGATCTCCATTGAGTTCAGGCTATCCCGTTTTTAAATATAAACAAATAATTATGAATCTGCATTATACACCAATCTTAAAATAATTTCGTTTTAATATTATTCACTAAAAATATAATGTTTCTTTAAATAATTTGTAACTAAATAATGCCAAAATACAGATTACAAAACGTTTTTATAGTTGATGTATAATTTTTTTTTAAATGTTGTATACCTACATTTTTTATGGAACTGTTCTCGGAACTGTTACATTACCAAAGTGTTTTATAAAAGTGAGCCCTTTTAGATTCTATCAGTATCGTATAAAGGCATTTAACCACGTTATATGAATTTGAAGTGCTATAAAATTTATTTTATAGCAATTTATACAATCTTTATAACATTTATTTTGCTAGTTGCGCGAGGTACTTACTGTTTGTTGTTTTTTGGTATCTAGTGGTCATGAGAAATAAAATAGAACCTATAACGAGAACTGTATTTGCTGCTTTTACTTACAATCTAAACGAAGATAGTTGTAAAACAGAATTCAAAACAGAGTTACTAAATAATCTTCCTCAGAACGTATGAGCTCTAAGAAGAATACCTTTTGGCTTTCTACCTTATCGTAAACGCACGTATTTTGTTAATACATATATGATAATTGTGTCTGGACCATGTTTTAGGCACCCTAACCAATAATGTTGGTAATTTTAAAGATAAATAAGAACACAGAATGGAAATATTTTTAAGCCCTAGTCTCATTCAGACTTGTTTTGAAACTGGTTCAAAGCATATGAATGACCAAAGAAAATATGGTAATTTTATGTGAACAACGTTTGTTATATACCTTAAAAATGCTCATACGAGAACTTTGAGACATCTGTAAAATAAGTAAGTATAAATAATGCATTTTCAGTAGTGATACAGTTCTTTAAAATGCCATTATTATTTTATCGTGTATTTTACCGAGTATTTTACTGTATGTTATTCGATAAACATCAAAAACTAAAAAAAAAAAACTAAATATCAAACTTTTATTTTGTATTATTCCACTACTTGCTAGTATGCGAAATAAACCTCGAAAACCCCCAAAATTAACACATTTACTATTTAATGGGTTGACTAGGTCGTGTAACGTTCAATCATTTTTAGATGGTCTATTAGTTGTTGTTGCCTAAATCATTCGTTATAGACTTCGCTATAGCATAAGTTCAGAAGGACTGAGATAATAATAATTAATAAACACACCAATATATATGTCAAATTGGAAAGAACCACTTGATTGTAAGTACGCAGTGCTTTATTAAGGATGATGAGGTACCATGTCTCAGGAAATATAGTTTAGCAAAAGTTCTTAATCGCTGCAAGAAGGCATAATTGCTATGGCCATGGCATTTTTCTGGAAAATATCCTTATAACAGTAATAACTTCACTAGATACATCCTTTTGGTATAATCCTTTGTGCTGTAAGATGTAAAATTAGGGCATGAGAGGGAGGAAGGTCTACTAATAAATTTATCCACGGTTTTGGTTTACCTCAATCAAATTCACTGATAAACTTTATCTCGTTTAAGAAGGTTTCTAAAATTGTAGCTTTCTAAGATTCCCTGTTTTCAATTTTCCTTCAAAATTTTTAATTTTACATCTTACATCAAAAAATGCTATACCCGACAAGGAGATGCATAATTCTGGAGAAATTGTCACTGCTCTAAATATTTTTTGATCACTTATAAAGATATTTAAATAAATTCGTTATTTTTTAATACAGATCATAAAATATCATTCTCGTGTCATGTAACTATCATAAACAACATGGTTCAATATAAACTTTATATTATTTAAATGTTAGATGTTTGTCATATTCTCGAAAGAGTTTTTTTTATTAATAATTGTTTTCAGCTAAAAATAAAAATAAAAAATAATACGCAACAAATATTTTTCAAACACAAACTTGTAGCATATATATTTCAGTAATTCTCGTGTCATAATAGGCAATAAACTAGTAAAAAGTCCAAAAGTTCTAAAACTAATTGTGGTGGACGGATCGGAATGCGGTTTTCTGCATTCTCTTCCAAAAATTATTTGTAAAAAATATGGCGACATGGAATTTCTGACAAATCGGAAATTGAATTGCTGCAGCCAAAAATGCATTATTTGAGAGGCCTCTTGGAAGATGTTAAAACTTGGTAAATAAGTGTCAGAACTGGCCCAGATCGGATATTCGGGGGTTTTCGAGGTCGCTGATCACGAATATGATGTTCAAATTAACCCCCTGAACACCTGGAGCTCTGGAACGCCGATGAACGTCATCTCCGTGGGACTCTCCACAAATCACGCGGGAAAGAAGAAAAACTCGGCGCCCGGAGCTTTTTGGGTCGCTGAATCCAAATCCCACGGGCACCTGGTGCGCTGGAACCTGGACGCGGACGTTATCTCCGAGAATTTTCCTGAGAAGAGTGCCAAAAACCACCCAAAAATCATAATAGGGGCGTTGAATCCGAATTTCACGTCTGAAACGACCCCCCGAACACCTAGTGCACCAGAACCTGACCCTAAACGTCATCTCCGTGGCTTTTTCTGACACAATCAAAAAAGGCGAACCAAAAATGGGGGATTTTCTGGGGCGCTGAATCCGAATTTCATGTCGATAACGACCTCCCGAACCCCTGGTGCACCCTGAACATCTTCTCCGTGGCTTTTCCAGACACAATCGAAAAAGACGGACTGAAAATCGTTATGGGGGGTCATATTTGGATTCAGAGACCCAAAAAAAAAACCTATAACGATTTTCGGTTCGTCTGTTTCGATCGTGTATGGAAACCCCTCGAAGAAGATGTTCAGGATGATGTTCCGGTGCACCAGGGGTTCGGGGGGTCGTTATCGACGTGAAATTCGGATTCAGCACCCCAAAAAAAAACCCATAACGATTTTCGGTTCGCCTTTTTTGATTGTGTCAGGAAAAGCCACGGAGATGACGTTTAGGGTCAGGTTCTGGTGCACTAGATGTTCGGAGTGTCGTTTTCGACGTGACATTCGGATTGAACGTCCTCAAAACGCCCCTATTATAATTTTCGGGTGGTTTTTGGCACTCTTCTCAGAAAACCGCATTCCGATCCGTCCACCACAACTAGTTTTAGAACTTTTTTAGTTCATTGCCTCGACTATAACTGCTAATTGGGTGTATTCGGAGGGGATACAAATTTAGATGATAACATGTATCTAGAAAAATATACTGTCTTATTAATTGCTATATAGCCATGATCATCAGTTAAAAATGGAGAACAGAAAATAAAGGAAAACCAGAAATATTTAAAATAAAAAAGAATATTGAAAAAAAATATTTCTAGAAATGACGAGAGGGAAAAATATTTATTAGAAGAAAAAAATGGAAAATTAACTCCACATCATTCCCGTGAAGCACATTTCTAGAAAAATGCTAAAATCTCATAAATAATATATTTCTAAATTGGTTACCTACTTGTTTTCATGACATTTAATTTATCATCAGCCTTATATTACTTAGATAAGAATGCTTCAGTTTTGGAAGAATCACTAATGTCAAAATACTGATGTTTATAATCACTTATTTATTGTATGTTTTTTACGTTTCTGGTATTACCTAATGCTAATTAGTTATCTACTATTATCTAATATTGTGTTTAAGGGCGATGGCAGTCACAGCGGTTTGTGCTGCCTCTGTAGCCGAATTGTCCCTCGAGTTGGCTGGCTTTTTTTGCGTTCATGATATTCGCACAAAGCTAAAGTTTAAACTAAAATCATATTTGGAAACTAAGAAAGTTATGATTTTGTCACTCTTCACAGTGAAATTCAAATTAATAATGTAATAGTACACACGTAATTTACAATCAAATATATCTGGGTATATAGCTTTAAGATTGAAAGTGAAACTATTTCTAACTTAATAATCAAAATAACGTAGCTGTAACACGAAGTATAAATTTAACCTTCCACTTTGAATAAAGTTTTAATTACACAAAGGATTTTACAAGTATAAAATGTAGGCGCTCTGAATATTTAATCAAAACAAATTCGAGCGAATTAATTAAAATTGACTTGGCACATGGCGGCGATGATACAAATTTTATTACCCAGTAGCTTTCAACTTCACAACCTGCCTTTCATGTGGTTGTAATCTAACAAAGTACTATCTTAATTTTGTTAATTATGTTCAAAATTTATGTAGACCGAGACGCAGTAGCATGTAAATAAACCCGCTAAAAACTCCTAGCTTTTGATAGTTGTTCTGAGCACTTAGATATTTGTACTGCATTTAATACTGTGATGATTTTTTCTTGTGTCACTTAATAAATTCAAAGTTCAAACCGTGGTTTAATTATACAGAGGCGTATGTACTAGCTTGCTCTACATGTTATACCTTTTAGATTCGTCAGTCCACTCGTCGCTTTGACCCTCTTTAATTGTGTTAGGTATTCTAATATAAAATAAAAAATGTCACTTGTAATACTATTACTGATAATCAGCTTCTCTTTAAATTAATTTCAATCGCTAAATAAATTCCATATACAATTTGTACAATGTAGATATTTTTTTGTAATTTAATTTGGACTTGGCTCTAAATTCACTACTAAATTTTTGATGTTCTGAATTTATTAGATGCCTACCTATATTATATTTTGGTTCTCATTTTACGAGTTGTCAAAGTCTTCCTCTTCCATGGGTTTTAAAAAAGTTAAGGTCTATTTATACACATCAGTGCCGTGTCAGTTCCGTATCAGTATCAGTGAAAAATAAAAAATCGTTGTTTAGATTTTCAATTGGCGTGTTTATACACATCCGTCACAGCTGCATTCAGATACAACGGACATACAGGACAATTCGCAGTTTGTAGAAGTCAAATTATCAAATGATAAGAAAATTGTTGTAAAAAAGTCTTCATTGTGTTGTTGTTTGATGAAAACAATGGAGAAAACGACCATTGCAAACCCCAAGAAAAGTAGATAAAAAACGAAAAAAAAAACTGATATGTTGATTTCTTCTGAAGACGAAATTCTAAAAGAATCAATACCACTGATGCAGAAAAGTCATTAAATTCAGATTCTGAGCCGCCAGAAGAGAATATACATAGACATCTAAATGGAGCAATACTACGCCGTTTTCTACGAAGAAAAATGGTATATTGATCGCGTTATAGGAATGTGGAGACAATTATTACAAAATGAAATTTTTAAAAGCCGAACTTGAACACTTCGCATGGCCGCGTTGCGATGATATTGCCAATATAAATAGAAATTATATATTTTATGGGCCATTGCAATTGTCAGGAAATGGACCTTTTGAAATGAAAAGAATCGACTTTTTAAATATAGCAAAAAAATGTGAACTGAATAACAATAATTAAAGACTAGATATTGAGTAGATATTCTTTTTTAGAAGAAATACATCTTCATTGGTCCTAACTGAAATATATTTTGTTTAAATCGATTTCTTGTTAAAAACTTCTATTTATATAAAAGATACATTTTTTTGTAGCAGGTATACAAGTTAGCTAAAGGTACATGTAATGTAAAGGAAATAGCAGGTAATACATGGCAAATTCTAGGTAATCGTAGAAATTCTGAGGTGATACGGAGAAATACCTAGTAGTAGTAGTAGAAGTATTACCCAGGAAATACTAGTTTAGGGGAAATAAAGGGAAACAGTGTACACCATACTGGTCAGCGGTTTCCCCCTCGCTTTTGATTTCACGGCCATATCTGTTTTTTCTAACAGCTGTAGTGACGAATAAATTATTATTATTTTGTGTGAACTGGTGTATTGATTGTTTAATCAATAATTTTTATTCTTTGACGTTATTTTCTTAAAGAAACGTCTTGAACAATCGTTTTTGGATAGGATTGTAAAGTTTTGTTTCATAAACATAAACCCATTGTCTTCTTTCATACTTTATTTAGGTAAATACTATCAAATTTTGGACTAAGGTAAATTGGGTTAGATCATCATATCTTGGCTTTAGGAATCTGTGGTAGTATTTTGTCCAGATCTTTTAGAGGCAGTCTGTACTGTATGTACAGGCACCAAAAAGTTATGACGATTTAAATGCATATGAAGTACTATAGGTGGCGCCTTATACAGTTGGCAGCAAGTCCACGGACATATTTCAATTTCCCTTGCCAGAAAATTCCTCTGTACCAAGTTTGATGTATTTATTACAATTTATATGAAGTTATAGATAAAAAAACTAAAATAAAATTTGTAATTTCGGAAAGTATAAAATAAAAAAATATAAAATTTTGGACTAAAGTTACTTAATTCAGATAAAAAATTTGAAAAACATCCAGATGTCTACAAAAACGAATCTTTCTAAGAATGCTCAGAATTGTGATATCCTTGGTCAAAAAATCTGATTATGATCTTAGTCACACCCTGTACAACAAGAAACAAATCGTAAAAAATTATTCAATGCCAGTGGCGAAGATGCAAAATATGGCACTTAATTACATTAGCTGAAACTCTCTGATTGACAAAAAATGTGAAATTTACAGTTTTTTAGAAATAACGATTTTTTAGTTCTAAGTTTTACACAATAGTTAAATAGCTTCACAAGGTACAAAGCGTCGAAGTTAATTCTTGAGCGAGCTCTTGACGCACGTGTCGCGCACATAATAATGTGAACTGGAATCTGCGTTATTCGCGAAATGGATACGCGAATAAGTATAATAACGTCGATAATGACGCAAGGTGGATAGTATTGTCAATCTTTAAGGGTAAATTAACATCCAGATGAGGCGGAATTTTGCGTGATTTCGCGCGATTTCTCGGGATTTCTAGTGATTTCGCAAGATTTGTGATAAGATTTCCATGAGTGGTTAACCCCTCAATATTAAGAATATACAGGGTGATTCAGGTTTAATCTTGATAACTTTAGGGATCGATAGAACAGGTTAAAATAATGTTCATTTGTGGCATAAACTTATCTCCTAAAACGCATTGTTTCCGAGATAGAGGGCGTTGAAGTAGGAACTTTTTTCTCGTTTTTCCCTCATAACTTTTGAACGACTTATCCGATTTAAGTGAAATTCGGAACACAAACACTCCTGACGTTTGTGAAAATCATTGTCAAAAGTATTATTTAAGGAGCATTTTTAGTGCTAAGAAAAAATGCCAAGAACGTTTACAAATGCTGAATATACCGATATACATTACGTTTCTGAGACGGAAATTCCAACGCGTCAGTTCGAGAGTACCAAACGCGCTTCCCTAATAAAAGAATTCCAAATGCACAAGTTTTTGTAGACGTACATCGTCGATTTTCGGAATATGGTTTGCGACGCTACAATAATCATAATCGTTATGTACCGCCAAGAAATAATCAGCGAATTCTTAATCTTTTTGATATCGATAGAACTTTAAGCACACGCCGAGCAGCTCGGCAACTCCATTTATCTCAATCAAAAATGCTGAGAACAAGATCATCGAAGGGCTTTCCATCTTCAACCAGTTCAAGTTTTGTTGCCAGGAGATGCTGAAAAACGTTTAAATTTTTGTAGATGGATTGTAGATTTAACAGAAATTAATCCACAATTTCTGCATAAGGTTTTATGGACCGACGAATCTAATTTCACAAAATCTAGAATTGTGAATTATCACAACATTCACGTTTGGAGTGAAGTCAATCCTCGATGTGTCAGACAATCTTCATTTCAGCAACAGTGTAAATGTGTGGATAGGTGTTTTAAGTAATAACCTCTATGAGGCGCATATTTTGCCTCCTCATTTAAATGGAGATTTATTTCATGAGTTTCTGCAAAACTCTCTCCCCGATGTGCTTGACGATGTCCCCTTAAATTTACGCCAAGGGAACTGGATGCAGTTGGATGGTGCCCCTGCACATTACGGAACGTAAATACGACAGTGGTTGGATGAGAATTATCCTCATCGATGGATTGGACAGCAACCCAACATCCACTCAAATATGTGGAGATTCCTTCCGAACGACCAGTGGCTTGGCCTCCGCGCTCGCCAAATCTGAATCCTCTGGATTATTTCGTTTGGGGCCATCTAAATGCAATTGTGTATGATACGCCAGTACATACCCGTGAGGAATTGATCCAAAGGATAAGACATGCTTGTGATGACATAAAAAACAATCCTGTTCAAATAGCAGCTGCGGTTGATACACTAGTTCGTCGATGCCAAAAATGTATTAAGGCTGGAGGAATGCACTTTGAACAATTATTGTAATTTTTTTAGTAGTTGATAAGTTTGATGTAAATCTTGTAATAAGTAGTTGTTACTAAATTCATGTTTGAGGTTATTGGCATGTTTTCTTAACGCTAAGAACACTCTTCAAATAATACTTTTGACAATGACTTTTACATACGTCAGTTTTTTTTTTTTTTTGAGAGCTGTTCGACATTCTCCCCGGAAGCACCGCAACCTATAGGCTTATTGGGCATCTCTCGACGAGTACAATGGTACTACAGTGGGATTCAAACCCACACATAGCCGATCCAGACTGTTTCCACGAGCAGTCGTCTCCCAGTTTACACACATTACTGAGTTTTGTTTTCATGGGTTGCTATAACGTTAAATGAAATTTACGCGGCTGGTGCGCTACACTCCAATTTCTTTGAATATCTCAGAAACAAGACCAAATGTCGAAAAAAAAAACAGGAGACGAAAAAGTTTCGAAATTAATCAGGTCAAAGTGGTGTGTAGATGTTTTATTGAAATTAATTATTTTTTTTGTAGTTTTGAAATAAAGTAAGAGGGGGGTAGCGTACAAAATACACTTTTAAGAGGGGTAGGTAGTTTAAACTTAAGAAGCTTATGTAAGATCATAAGGAGTGTTTGTGTTCCGAATTTCACTTAAATCGGATAAGTGGTTCAAAAGTTATGAGGAAAAAATTCCTACTTCAACGCCCTCTTTATCGGAAACGATGCGTTTTAGGAAATAAGTTTATATCACAAATGAACATTATTTTAACCTGTTCTATCGATTCCTGAAGTTATCAAGATTAAACCTGAATCACCCTGTATATAAGAATACACCTCGTATACAACGCATCAGTGTTTCTGCCGACTTTATTGGAAAACAACCCTCGTATAAACAATTCGAGACGCATGCAATGATTTACACCTTTGATCTGACGCGAACAAAAGATATTTGGAGAGTGGAGAGTGACCCAACTTAAGTTATACTGTACAAAACTCGCGGAAAATTTTCCTAATGTCTTCATTGCACCCCATTCTATTAAATTCTAGTACATCGTCTTATTAAGATTACAATGAAAGTAAAATAACAAAATGCAGCAAGATTTCGGTGAAATTGTCGATACAAATGTAGACGACTCAATTTAGTTGATATCACGTTTAAAAACCTACACGAATTACAGAATTAGGTTAATTGGTATTCCACCCACTTACTCGTATTGAAGGTTCTTGCGAGGTAAAGTAAAATGCGAGGGAAATGCGGCATTTTGTGTGTTTCGTGTTGGGTATTTTCTAGGTAATGTTCTCTTGTTGGTTAGGAAATTGTACGGCTGCAATCTTTGAAACTCATGAGTTCAATGGTATTTATGTGTGTTCTCTATTCTTTATAATATCAGGCAGCAACGTTGTGCTTTCTGAATTATTAGCGCTATAAATAATTTTAAATCCTAAATGTGGGGAGAATTTTGGCAATAAATCAATAACGGTTGAGAGAATACTAATTGTCCCTATAGAAGTTGGTAGGTAACTAAGTATAGTGTGCTTATCGCGTATAAACAAAACTTAAATAGAGTTAAATATTTATTCTAATCCATAACGTTTGCCGAAAGTTCGGAGTTTCATTCACGTTGAACGTTAATTAAATTTTAACTGTACTTTAATTAAGATTTATGTAATTAGAGTGTAATTTATTTATGAAAAATAAATTAGCAATAAATTAGTTAATGCTTATCTTGTGGTAGATGTAAAGTAATAATAATTACAATAGTTACCTCGAGTATTACTTATTAGTGTAATACTTATTACGGTTTGGATATTTATTTATTTAGTGCATCTACCGATGAGGGAATCACTGAAGAATGTTGGTGTACTCGAGGCAATGTAATTTCGGAGAATTCCATGGAATCATGAAGAATTTCGTGAAATTTCAAGGAATTCCATGGAATTTTGAGGAATTATATGGAATTGTATACAATTACATAATTTAAATATAAATAAGACCACGCATTCTTTTCATCTTCGCGGATAAGGTAATTCAGGCAACGCCAAGCCATACACTTATACAGGGTGATCCCCACAAAAAGCAGTCCATGATTTAAAATCAGGAGATCGTGGCGGCCAAGATCCTCCCCCTCGTCCAATTCTTTGGTATTAATACATGGACACTGTGAATGGCACGGATGTAATTGAGCCTCGTGTATGATAACCACACTCCTGCAATACGCCGTGGACGTCCTGGACCTCTTCCACGATTCAGTTTTAAATTTCCTTCGCGTTGCAGTACACTTGCACTTGGTGCATACCACGGTAAAAGTAGCTGCATTTAGCACATATTTACCAGGAAATTGATCTGCTAAAGCATTTTCACATCGCCATAAATTAAAACGGTATCCATCAACTCCGAGTTGCTATACACGTAAGCCATTTTTTGACACTACTACTTACAACTAATGTAATGACCCGCATCACAAAAACGTTTAATACCTACGTAGTAATCGGATTTCAATATTCAGAATCATCTGGCTAGAGACTCCAGTAGCCCAGAGATGAAACGATGAATATACTACAACTTCAATAGTTTTTTACACGGAAATTACAAGAATTTTTTTCCATGACGCGTCTACTCCCAAATTTTTTTAGATAAGTTCTGAATCACCCTCTGCACCCAACTCATTAGGTAAAACTCGGTAAAACCGATGTGAAGTTAGCAGACAATTTCTGACAGTCAAATTATTCAGTAGCCATTTTTTTGCTTCGTGAATGTACTTTCAAAACCTGAATATTAAAAATCTAAATTGGTCCATTTATAGTATCTGAGCTAGGTGATACGGACCACCAGGCACCAAGGGTATGATATATGGTCCTCGAAATTCTATTGCCGCTCATTTGACAAACGTTATTATAGAATGTGCAGTCTTCAGGTAACCACAATAAAGACGTAATCCAGTTATCTTCTCTTTTCATCTGGTTAGTCTTTATACATCCTTATTTTTCCTGGCGTGATTTATTCATGTTCGAAACTCTGTGGAGTTGTTTTATTTCTGCATTTCCAGTTGAACTTAGTGATGGTCTTGTTGGCTTTTGGATATTTCCAATCTAAAACTTTGGATCACCCTTATATTTGCTTGTCCATCTCTCTTAAAGGAATGAGGAAGATGGATCAGACAACATTTACGAAAGAGAACGTTGTAAGTAGGTATTTTTAGATTATATACATAGCAGAACACATGCATGACCATTTTAATTAAAAAAATTCGGCAAATTTTTTCCTAAAAAAAATTGATTTATTATAGGCGTCATGAACGATTTTATGTTTATGAAATACCGAGTGCAGTATTTTATCCAAAATTTATGTTATAGAAACGCCTCTATTTTGAAGCTTTAATTTCTATTTCGATGGCACGGCATAATATCATTATACCTTTTATATTATATTTTCATTTATATTGACTTAGGTAACGTTAATTGAATTAATTAATTTTACCAAACTAACGAAACATCATCCGTAGATGGCCACATTCAAATTTCCTCTGCCTCGGTATGTAATTTCTTCGTGTAAATAAAAGAGGAAGCTGTAGCATGTAGTTGGTTACGATGCGGGTTAAATTGCTTAATTCACGTTGACGTTTGTGAGTTATAAACAAAGCAAAATACCTTGAAATCTTGAAATATAATATCCCGTATGCAGCTCAGAAAGAGGGGGTGAGAAATTCACCGAAGAAAATTAGCGAAAGGTTATATACGGTTCACACCCAAACATCTTTGTTTTGTGTACTCCGTTGATGTACCCAGATACAGTTTAAAGGAATGGCATACCCTTATATTCAACCTTCTGTTTACCAAGATGTAGCTTAAGCTCGTCATATTTTTAAAAAATAAAAGGGTAACGTCATACAAGAGCGCACAGTCTACGAGATATTAACCATTAATTTTACTTAACGCCAGCCGTCTAGACTTTAGTTTTTAAGCCTAGATACCTAAACTTCCATCTAATGTTACAGTTTGTATTGTCTGGAAGTTAGAAAGGACGACATTTGCATCCGTTATCAAACAGCTGCCTCGTCTACAACATATAAATTAAGGTAGTAAGTGAAAGTGATAATTAATAATTCCAGCATTTGTGAGTGAACATTATTTCGGACTTCTAGCTCGATGTTTAAAACATAAAACCCTCCGGAAAATTGACACCTATGATAACTAACAACCGTCCGAGATGGCTTAGATTTATCAACTGACTTAAATCTGTCATATAGTCATTTTTTATAGCGTTGCCAAATATAGAAACGACGAAAATGAAATTTGTAGTAGGAATACCTGATAGCTAATAGTTATAGTTAACTGCACTATTTTGCATTAGTTTTTCGTGCCAAACTGACAAAATTACATTTTTACACATTAAACGTCCGTCGGAATGCCACTATAGACAGTCGTCAATAAATAAGGGTTTAATATAAAAGAAGCCACCAGTTCCAATAGTTTACACAAGTTGTCCTGTAAAACCTGAACCTGACGAACAAGTTCAACCTAAGAATAACAATGTTAGATGAGAAATTGATGGAAGGAAGTAATATTAAAAACAAAGTAGAAGGAATGGATACAAAAAAAGAATCAAGGAAAACAATCAGGAAGAGATAGTGTAAGAGAAATAAATATATTTAAACAGTTTGTGGATATTCCAAATAATGAATGAATTCAGTGTCATCAATGCCAGTACCAGTAAATGCGATTTATCAATTAGTTTTTACTATAGTGCAATCTTGAGTTCCTCACTACGCGTTCTTGGATACTTAGGTTTACAGGAGTGCCTATTTGCACTATACTTTTTTCTGTTTCGTTCAACTTTTGTAAACTTTTTGCAGATAAAATACTTCTAAAAGAGTCGATTGTAGTAACTGTTTCGGTTACTGCAAACGATTCTTCAGCCTCGACTTGAAGTACAGCGATTCTAGTTTAGATTTCGAGGAACTAGAAACGAAATGAAGGTTACTACATTTTGTAGATTTCGATTGAAGTATAGTGACTCTACTTTAGATTGAACTACAAATGAAATTAAAATTACTAAAAACAACTACAAACGATTTTCTATATACTGTTACATAGAGAGAAATACTTAACCTTAAACTCGACCTTAAACAGTTTTTTAGTTTTTCCGACACATTTGTTTTATGAATATTGTTGCATATTACTACAATCTACAATGCACATTTGGTAAGTCTACATTAAAAAAATAAATATTGCATTTCTATTGTAGATAAGTATATACTTTATTTAAAGAACATCCAGCATATAAAGTTATTATTAACATGTTTATTGAGTCCCAGCCAGTTCTATACTGAACTAGAACTAATTATAAATTCACTGCCACTTGACTGAAGAAGTCTTGTGTTGCAACAGGGTTCTCTCTCACCTGGAAAACCTTGAAAGCCTGGAAGCTTGGCAATTTGTTTTAAGCGCTATAAAGTCAGGTAATTGTCAGGGAATTTAAAATATGCCACAAAAGGGAATTTTTAAATATATTCACAACAGTCAGGAAATTTTAAAATTAATTGAAATTGACGAATATTTTTTTTAATTTACTTCTGTTTTATATATATTTTACAATATGTTCCAAATCCAAATACTATGTATTCATGCCAAAGAATAGTTATGTTGTTATAATATTTTGAGTTATTTTTTTTATAATGTGTATTTTATTTTGTTACGAAACAAATATTTTAAAACTGTTTTTGCTTAACTATTTACTTTCATCGATCTGGAATTTGATTAGCTTTGGTCAAGGAAAACGTGGAAATAGGGAATTTAAGATGAATTTAAAAGAGGGAACCCTGTACAAGACAAGACTTTTTCAGATTTTGTTTTCTTGTCTCACCCAACACTAATTTGAATGTATAGGGTGTTCTTGTCTTTGTATCAGAAATAATTGAAAGTTACAGTTAATAAATAACTTTAAAATATAGTAGTAGGTTCGGTAGTAGGTACCAGTGTACTTTCATTGAATTTTATTGAAATTTCCTAAAAATGATAAGGGAACTTCTATGTCAATTCAGTCTCTTATAATTGATTAATTATTACCTAACTCATATTTTCTAAAATTTTTGTATGTTGCTATACGTATTTAACAAATAATTCCATAACCATTTGATCAGGGTAAAACAAACAAGTATTCCAAATATAAATCAACCTGTTATGTACCAAAGAGTAAAGCTCGGTGTAAGGGTTTGGTGTGGTCTGTTCATGCATTGGTGGGTTCAAATCGGAAGGAAACTATATCCCAGCGTGGCCATTCGGCCATATACAGCCCGATACATATAGCATTGTTTGTTTAATTCCGCGAATTTTTATCTGCCACCACCGACAACTAACCACCGTGCTAGTTATTTCCTTCAATTTGTAATTCTGTTCCTGGAGAGCGATTTTATTTCGTTGCAGGCAACGTAACGAGATTGCCGCAAAACGCGAAAAATAACTTAATAGAAACCAGAAATTCAGTGGTAGCAATTTTTAATGCGAGCCTTTCCGCAATATGCAAAGTCTTTAACTATGTAAAACGATTTAATTTTAAACGGAAATGGGTTGTTTGTTGGATATTAGGCACCCACATGGATGTAAATTATTGGGTGAGAAAAAGTATTAATGTGATTTATAATTTAGTAGAAGAGGGATATTGAAGAAAAATTCGTTGCGGCCTAAATCGTTTTATTTGTTATAAGAATTAAGAACGTACTGTAAATGTACATAAAGTATCTACCTGATACTATTGAGTAAATGCTTTAGTATCCGACGTTGTGATAATATAATGCTGTAGGAAGTATTAAGTACTCTCTCATATTTAAAAATCTGATACATAGTATCTGTAGGAAAATATGCGAAGTACATACATTCAATAATAATAATAATAATAATAATATCTCTACCCCTCATTCTAATCACAGGGATTAGCCCAGAAGTCGGAGACTTGTGCGGGAGAGGGGGCGGCATATTACTATTAAGCAGGCCGCATTTGCGCCCAGGAATGACTTACGTTGGTAGACCCTAACCTCTATTCAGTGCAGGAATGAGGGAAACCTGGAAAACCTCATTAATTAGGGGGGTAGTCAAATATCAACCGGTATTAATCTCTCACATTGACCCAAGCTAACATTATTCCACCCTACCATACCCGCAGAGAGGGTGCCAATCCTCTCCACGAATATAGCTTATATACGGTCTACTGGCAGCTAGGCGCGAACCAACTCCGATCTAGTCACCTCGATTCAAGTACTGACGCCTTAAACCGCGCGACCACTGACCGACCACTAACCAATATATCGGTATTCATAATATTGTGTGAAACTACCTACTCTGTGGACTAAAGCCCCAGCGTTGAATTATACCCACAGTATTTACACATACAGTATGTGCCAAAAGTATGGAATAAGTTCAATAAAAACGAAACAGTTATTTTTTGGGAAAAATCCTCGAACAGGTCGATTTTTGCCAAAGTGACATTAATAAACCACGTAATTTAGAAGAACTGCAAAATCGCATTCGGGACGAAATACGCAGAGTTACCCCAGAAATCATTCGTAATGTGCAAGAAGAATTTCTTCACAGACTTGCGCATTGTCAAGAAGTTGGTAGATGGCAATTCGAACATTTAATTTAAGTATAAAATTTAATCAATTGTATTTTATTTTACATACCTCAGAATTGTTACTTTTTTATGGATAAAATTTACATTTTCTAACATTCAATCGTCATTTACTCGAAAACTTACCTATGTAAGAGGGCAAAATTTTAGTACTGTCTGATAGAGAATTAAACGATCTTTCAGAATCAAGGAAAAAAATATGGTGTTACCATTAAAAAAAAATCTATGACGTCATTACCCGAAAACAAATGACATTTGAAAATCGTATTTTACGCTAAAATATGTATTTTTTAAATTAAAAATCGACCAGTTCGAGGATTTTTCCCAAAAAAATAATTGTTTCGTTTTTATTGAATTTATTCCATACTTTTGGCGCATACTGTATATTCTAGTAGAGTTAGTTATTGCCAGAGCGGAGTCTAACAGCTGATTTGCATTTTGAGCTGCATTTTTAGTTTTAGTTACTTACGGGACGCTGTAATACTCGGTGTCGCGTAGATACATGTCTCTTTCACGTCTGCTGTAAGTTATATTCGCCGTGTGTATTTAAATAACTATTTATAAACAGTAACATAATTTACATTAACAATTATTAATTGAGAGGAGAAGTGCATGATGTGACATAATATGCCTCTATTACTCCTACGTTAGATCTAAAATTGAATATGCTTTGATAGTATGGTTCCCGTTTTATAAGGTGTCATATTGCAATTATTGAGAGTGTACAAAGAAAGTTTTTGAAATTTCTTTATTTTAAAGAGTATGGTTCGTATCCAGAAAGAGGATTTAGTCATGATGTATTATTGAATACCTTTGATGTTACATTATTAGAAGTTAGACGTGTCATTTCTAGTTGTACATTGATTTACAAAATTTTACATAATGAACTTGACTGTTGTGATCTATTGCACGCATTAAATTTTCATGTTCCGCAATATTCTGCAAGACGGGTTGCTGATTTTGTGTTACCATTAGCTAGAACCAATATAATGCTGCGCTCTCCATTGTATGTCATGTGTAGTAATTTAAATAAAATTGGTATGTTTTGTGACATTCATTCTGTAGATGTTAAACAATTGCGTTTTTTTATTATTGAATACCAACATCTGTTTTAATATATACATGCTTTTTGTATTTAGCAGTCTAGTTTCTATTCTTTTTTTCTTATATTTTATAGATGTGTAGATTTGTAGAATCTCATTTCTTAATTGCGTATCTTTATTTTTTTTGCTACATTTAATAGTTGTGATTCTTAATGTAAATGAAGTGTTTCTATTTTTTTTTATTATATTTTATAGATTTGTAGTCTCATTTCTTAATTCCGTCTTTTTATTTTTTTTGCTACATTTAATAGTTTTGTGATTCTTAATGTAAATGCACTGGAAATTGTTTTTTCTTTTATATTTCGTTAAAAATTCTTGTTGTTATATTATGTATTTGTCCTGTAATTGGATCTTGTATCTGTTGGGCAATAAATGAGTATTATTATTATTATTATAAAGGAGAGAAGAAATAGACAGGGCCTTAATTTCAAATGCGGTTTGACAGTGATCCTGAAGGTTATAGGGACATACGTATTAAGCGAAATGACCTGTTTTATACTGTGTGGAAACACATTATAAATTCTTCTGATAAGACATTTGAATAGCCATGCGTTGTCCAGCGATGAAGACTGTATTTTTCCATGAACGTATATACGAAAATATATGGACCGAAATATTCCTCATGAAAGTACATTAAGATATGTCGATAGGGTTTACAACACTGTACTGACATCAATACGCGAAGATTTTGCGGACAATTTCATTTATTTCATTGTAGACGAAGCTACTGATGCTTGTGCGTGTTCAGTAACCAATTTTTTAATCGACAGGCATATCTCTGTTGTCCAAACCAGTTATAACTAGATGAGGTATTTGGTTAGAGTTAGAAGCCGTGGCGTATTTAAAACATTTCGATGGCATAAAAATTGTAGTTCTAATCCTAATAACAGCAACGTCATACACACACTGCAGATTTACTGATAGACCGAAATATTCGCGATGGCATACGCTACATTAATAGACACTACGATTTCTTAGTTAGTGCAATAAGGAATTTGGAATCACATGGACTATCCCTAAATGAACAATTTAACATAATAGATGATGTACAAAGAATATATGCGATGCCAATATACGCCCAGTCAGTAGTACGATAAAAGAAAAAATGTAAAACGTTTTGAAAAAAAATCCAGAATATACCATTTTGGAAAATGTATGTAAAGTTATGTATAGTTCATGCCTCGTCAATTTCTCATACTGTCCGTTAACAACAGTAGATGTTGAACGGTCATTTTCCCTACACAAGTTAATATTAAGTGTTAAACGTCGCCGTTTAACTACGGAAAACTTAAAAAAGCACGTAATAATATGGTTTAATCACTTTCAATATACCAACCTTGTCTCAACACTAAGGTTTGTCGGGTAAGTGTTGTAATTTTTACGTATTATCTTAATTTATAGATGTATTTTATCCTCGACTTAACCTTACTATTTGGTAATAGTACTATGTTGCGACATATTAATATGTTCATTCGTAAATTAATACTATACGGTCCTGTTAAACTCCGGGCTGCACTATCTCTAATTATTATTAGCGCTTGTAGTTTTTTACTGTATTAATAATATACTACTAATAATATTTCTGCCCCTTATTCTAATCACGAGTATTAACCCACAAGTCGTCTTGTCTTATGTGGGAAGGGGGCGACATATTACTATTAAGCAGGCCGCATTTGCGCCAAGGAACGACTTACGTTGGTAGACTCTAACCACCGTTGAATGCAGGAATGAGGGAAATCTGAAAAACCTCATTAATTAGGAGGATGGTCAAACGCCGACCGGTATCAATCTCTCACATTGACCCAAGCCAACCTTCTTCCATCCTATCATACCCGCAGAGAGAGTGCCAATCCTTTGGAATCCGAAGATGATTGTCAAAATTAAAAAGTTTTGTTCAGAAGTGAGTGCATTTTTTGAACTTATGGTGGATTTTTCCTGAATCCAACGAGATGTGTATAAAAAAGTAAAAGTTGTACAAAAAAAAAAAGTTTTATAGTTTGCCATAAGACAAACAGTTGTATCTATAAAACATTTCTTATTTACCGTTCATTTATCCCTTCATATATAGATATATCAATTTTGTCCAATATAAGGAAAGTCTCTCATACAATCATTGCTTCTTTCTTAAATATAGATATCTACTTCTTGAATTACTTCAACAATTATTTTCCCTGTTATTTTTGTTATCTAATGTAAGGTGTAATTCTTCACAAATACTAGTTGTGTAAGTAATACATTTGAACACAAAATACAGAAAATGTAAAAGCAGCAGAATAATGTGTCATTTTATTTTACCTCATATATTTTAATTATATTTAAATACGTGAACTCGGTGTTTTGTATGTGACACTCTAGTTTATTTTGCTTGTCGCCAGAACCAAGGCGCCAAAAAATAAAAGCAGACAGAATTCTACAATTTCTGCATCAGTTCCTTAAAAAATATGTGAAATATTTAAATATATCCTCTACCTGAAACTCTTTACTTAAAGTTACAGAGTATATTTTAACTTGGTAATTATATTTGTCTTGGTAATAGACATCTGAGTTCATCTTTCCGAATAGGTACCTACCTTAACACGCTATAAGTATGTCAATGTTTGCTATAAAAATTCTGTAGATGAATGATATAGCAATTATAAATTACATTTTGATATTGTGGATATAATAGTATTACAAGAGATAAATAAACAACTAAATAAATAATAAATATTTATGGTAATATTTCGAGTTTATTAACATCTATTTTAACTTTAGTTTTAACACACACACTAACTTGAATTATTAAATTCAAGACTAAATTATATTAAAAATAACTTTCATTTAAGTGATCTTATTTCAAATCACTTCATATTTTGTCCTGAAAATGTGACACTTGAGAAAGCAGTCCAAATAATGTATAACTGCATACTTACGGCAATATGTACTTATGTGGAAAGTTCATATATAATAAAACATTTTATACATTTAACTGCATACATTTTCAATTCAGTTCAGTACGGTCGATTCGCCTGTAGCAATTTTCTGTTGTTGTAAATTTTATTTCAACGATAATGATGTTGAGTTAAATTTATGACTTGTAAGTGGTACCATGAATATCTACATATAAATTATTTGTAATTTGCGTAATTATAGAGTTGTATATATTAACAAAGCAACATACTTTTATACCTAAAATTATATAGACATGTACCGTGCACGTACTAGTTTATCGAATGCGGACAAGACAAAATAAAATAGTTATTTATGATGTAGATGCTAACAGAGACATTTTATTTTGTGATAAGTGAAGATTATTTTTATCATATACAGGTTAACTAAGCACAAATATTTAAGAGGGGCTAGAGAAAATTATGAATTAACGGAATCACCATTCCAAAAAAAATTCCAAACACAATAGGCTCTTGAAATAGGCACATTTTTATTAAACATAGTTGCTGTATAAAAGTTATATAATTGTGTTTTAAGAGTTATATATAAAAACAATTTGTTTTAGCAATGAGCTTACAACATTGATACAACAAACTATACGATTACAATATTGTCTGTACAATAATGCATGTCATGATAATGTCTGTCTTATAAAAACGTTATACAATTATTCTGCTTTATTTACAAGCCCATCAGAACTATAAGTAAAGCTAATATTTGACTCTCTTTAAATTTTACGATATATATCTAGTATTAGTATTTAAGTATCGTTATATTATGTATACGATGTTATATGCACTTATAAACTCAAAAATATCTAATTCAAAGTTGAATTTCAGGTACGAATAAAATTTTACTGTGATAAACGAATAAAGTAGGTCGAAAAGTTATAACGCGCTTGAATAGTACTAAAAAATAAAGATATTATTTTCGTTCACAAAAAACTGAAAATTTAAATACATGCACATTTGCTGCTAAAAATATCCCCAGTTCGAATTCTAAATTCCATACAATAAAAACTCTTATTTTTAATGAGTAACTAAGTTATTTTCATGAAAAATTTTCATATTTTCAACGTAAAAGTTGTTGTTTGAAATTTTTTCAAGATGGGCGTTGAAAAGCAATTGGAATTAATTGAATGAACATTAAAGCGCTAAAATAATAAAACAGTAACTTCAGAAGCATTTAAAATACTTTAATATTATGTAAAAGCGAAACATAAAAGCATTTTGTCGAAAATCGTTTGCACGTGTTAACTACCTTTAAGAAGCAGTTTTTTGCTTTATTGTCACGCAAAAATATTATTATAAATACAGCGTTTATAAAACAAATGCTGTAATTCTACAGCTAAACAGTTTTCTTTAACTAAAGTGCTGCATAAATGGCGTAAGAACTTTCTTAAAGTAATTTAAATAACTTCTATAAAATACTTTTATTATGTTCGTTGTAAGAATCTTCTCAAATATTTCTCTTGTGGCCACTACAACATTGATTTATAGCGTTTATAGTCAGTCGTGTAGATTGCTACTATAGACATTAGACATTATATATAGTAAAATGACATCCTGAAGCAAAAATACTGTATAAGTGCAGACACAAGAACGTTCTGAAAATAGTTTAAATAATTTCTATAAAACGTTTTTCTTGTTGGGATTACATTATTCTCAGAGGTACTTTAAACAGCAAAATAGCATCTGTTAATAAAAAGCTTCAAATGGAATAATAATACGATGAAATTGCTGTCATGTAATCGCTACATATCTCTTATATAAATTTCTGGTGTTATAATTTGGAATTATAAGTCTAGTGCGCTATTTGGGTATCTATCAGGTATTATTTCTAATAAGAATGTTTTTTGTCGTTTCTGCATTTAGAAACGCTATAAGAAGACGACCGCATGGTAGTTGACAGATGTAAGCTCTAGCTATGGATCTAAGTCATCTCAGTTGATGCGTGTCAATGGCGCCGATTTTCCGCAAGAAAATATAGTTTTTCCCTATATTTTAAATATTGAGTTAAAATTCTGGAATAATTTTTTTATTGTCTTTTAGGCCTTCCTGAGCGACCGGTGCAATGGCAATAAAGTAGCTGACAAGTTGGCTAGGAGTGCATCGGGTCTGAATATTTTTGGACCTGGTCCCTCCAGTATGCTTCCGTTGTCAGCATTTGTTGAAATTTTCAAAGGAGACACCCACAAAGAGTTTATGAAACGTTGGGATGAAACAAATGTAAAATGTAAAAAAAGTAACTGGCTATGCCAAGGACAAATCTTTGTCTGGTGATAGGTATTCAAATTGGACATTGCTGGCTAAGGAAGCACATGAGGAAGTGCGAAACATCTTTATATGGGCTGCGAACAGGAAGCTGAGACAATATTTCATGCACTCTGTGCAGTGCACTGCCATCTCGTCAATAAGAGAGTTCGTGTTGGGAGAGCGATGGCCTTATATGGCTTATATTAGAGAGATCCCCCTGAGCAACGTCACCACATTTTTCTCCTTATTAGGCTGGTTGGCGGCTCAGGTGGACTGATCTCCTAATGGGAGGACGTACAAGGGGTCCAATGGGGCCTAAGTGCTGTAGTCTTTTTGCTACCCTCCCCATAATTCCAGATTCCAGGCCTCCCTGAGCACATGGTTAAAATTTTTATACTTAGTCGTAGTTAACCCTGTATATTATACACTATTTTTTCTACAAACACCATTAAAAGTACAAATCAATGCATTTCTTACGTTATTGAATTTATATCATGAGAAAAGAAAGTTCGATCTTTTACTGACAAGTAACTTCAAACTTTGTGACATTGTCAAGAAAATGAATATTATCCGGCCCTTGACTCTGCTATACCGGCGTAGATCAAAGCAGCTGATAATAAAGCCACATTCGAGTTTTTGGCTAATAAATCAAAGCAACAGTACAAGTTTTCGTACAATCGTTTCTTGAGGTGGTGTGATCTGAAAAATATTAGTGACAAGTTCAGTGAAAAAGAGCTTTTGACATATTTTGAAGAAATGTCCAAAATATAGAAATAGTCAACACTTTGGTCAAATTAATCCATGTTGAAAGCGATGATCAACATAAAGAATCGGGACATAAGCAAATATTACAAACTTGTTGCTTTTTGAAGCGAAAAAGGGAAGGAGTATTTGGGAAAAAACAAAACATAAACATTGAAATAACAATATCTGTAGATAAATACTCTTCTTTCCCAAACATGACAATGCAATGATTGATTTACACAGATATACCTAAACGTTCAATGCACATTGTAGAAAATTAATTAAGGATTAGATTTGTCACAGTAAATATTATTAATTGAAATAACATCATCTAATAAGGGTATTTACAAGTTCATACTGGTAAAATCAATAAGCTCTCAGCCATAAATTTCTACTTTCCACTAACAGCTACTGCAGGGGTTATTTAGATTACAAACCTCCCACTGTGCATAATGTTTGTTCAAAGCTGTTATGTGTATATTTTAAAGTACCTACATTGCTGTATGTGGTATGAGGGCATGATATATTTATTAACACGCTTTTTCTGTTTACTTACCTCAGATTTGAAGCAGTGGAAAACTGTATGTGTTGGAAATATTGTAATATTTTTATGCCTTAGGGGATGTGTAAAATAGAATTAAAATTTTCCCTCACTTCGAATTGTATTTCTCCCCTGATTTCTCTGAGGTTTTGGACTTTTAGTTTTTTCATAGATTGTCTTATTTTAAAAAGTCAGATTTCAATTTCCTGAAATAAATAATGAGCCATACTGTAAGGCTATCTTCCTTGGACAAAGATAAAGTGATTTAAATAAACTTAGTTATTTTGAAACAGCCTTCGATTAGTTTTAAAAAAGGTATACTCCAAAATAACGAATCATTTTCAAAAAATGTCTATAGGTACATGCTTTTGCAATAATTATGACGCTCCCTCAAAATAGTTTTAGAACTTCTGGAATTTTTAGTAGAAATGTCATTAAGGGCGGAATTCATAGTCAGCACTTCACTTAAGTGTGACTTTTCTTTTAAGGTATATTCGAGGGTATTTAAATAAAATTCCCTTCAATATTTTGTTTTCAAATCTAACTTAATGTAAACTTATTAAAATGTTATACAATTCTTTTAATAAGTTGTTACCCTGCATTTTTACTTTGTAAATTACAAAGTTAAGTGCACACTTAACCTTAAATGTGATCTATGAATTGCAGCCTAAATCTCTATTGGTGAGTGAAACACCAAAGGACTAATGATAAAAGTTTAAAGTAGAAATCATTAAAAATACGTAAGCAGTTCAAAAGAAATCTCAAAATTCATTTTAAAGAGGAATTATTATTGCAAACGATTGTACTTAAAAAAATTCAAAGAAATCACATAGTGCCACACACTGACGAAGGTGGTTGCATCAGAGATATATGCAATATTACAAATTTACTGCGTTTCATTAGTTAATTAGAATTAAATTTCATTTCGATAAACTAAACTAATGCGGTCGGATCTAACGGGATACTATTCCAGTTACCCAGTAATGATCAGCCTAATGAGCAGTTAGTTTCCATGCTGAATTTCCGAAAGTGGCTATTAAGGTTCGATTAATTTTCATTTTAGCTTATCGTCCAGTTCGTAGGAAAAATATATTTTCAACATAGGTATATTCATATCAAACTTATAGTTTTTTAAGAAATGCCAAACTTTCTACGTGTAAACAGTTTTTTTTTTTTCAAAGCACTCACGATACAAATTCGGTTTAGTAAACACACTGATAAAGCTGATCCTATTAAATGTACACTTTGTCCACACCATTACTGTAAAATAATACCAAATACATACAGTACTACAAGAAACTCCAGCTAAATACAGTAAAATTACATCTTTTATACTAAATGATATATTTTTAATAAAAACACGCAATGATGTACCACATTTCATTCGCAGATCTCAGGTCCGGAATCTTATTCATGATCATGCCAGTTAATCGATAGAAAGAATCTCATTTATTTACCTATAGGGGCTCAATTCTCATAGTAGTTATTTACCATAAAAAATGGGGAATTATTTCACATGGTTTTTACTAAATAAAGCTTCAAGAATTGTACGCATAATATACAATAATATACTCTGGAATATTTTAAGTGGAAAAAATTCTGTAAAAAAGAATAGGTGTACTCCAATTTGAGTAGTGAATGACTTTTCAGTTATAATATAATTAGATTATCTCATTCAAGTCATTCATTCACTACTTATAAAATATTAGGTTCACCATTTCTTTTTTAAAGAATATTTTACTATTTATTCTTGGGGGTTGATACTATACGAAATTATTTGATCAGATTTTTCCAAAGTACAACAATTACAACTGCTGAAGTTAAATGAACAATTAGAGAAAGCATCTACTGTTGTGAAAATTATTTTGTTGCATATTATTTATTATGCAGTAATGATAATTTTCCACAAAATTTTATTTTTTTTCGCTAAGGCGATATATTTTGAACTTTGAACATAACCTAGCTTACAAAGTTACCAAATAATTCAGTAACTGGCGAGACAATTTAATCACAGCATTCGAAAGCATGTTGCCTAAAAGCAAAATGTTTGGGAATTGACTGCTTAGTAACGGAATATTTTGTACAATATGTGTTTTCCGAAATATGTCTGTATATAATTGTAAAAACAATGTATTAATTTGATTGTAACAAAATTTGATAATCTTATTGAATTTTATATCGGGCCTTGGACTGCTAATCACAATTCTTCATTGAAATGAGCCAATAAGAGTACACTGGTGAATTCCACCACACAAAAATGCTGAATTTAAAAACAGTATCATCTATATATGTATCTAAGTGAGCCCCTTTTATATTCAGCAGTTTGCTGTGGTGGAATCCACCAATGCACTGCTATTGGTTTGTTTCTGATTGATTAGATGGAATTCAAAACACCAAACTGTTAATTTGAAAACCTTTTACAGTAGAAACAGTAGAAAAGTAGAAAAAATAAAAGCAAATTTTCATGTATATCATGTTTTATGGAATTTGACCGATTAGCAACTGTGACTGTTTATTGCACAATGTGAAAGACCACAATAATATAGAAATTTTTTAGAAGTCATATTTTTTCAGGTATAATCAATCACTTGTACCAATATGAACTTTGCTTGTACTAATCACCTGTCCCACATTTTAATGTACACTTTTTTGTCTTACTGTCGTACTAAATTCAGAATAATCAAGAGCAAGCTCACAATGTTCTAGTGGACCAAGTTCTAGAAAAACAATTTACCTTATGTCGTGACTCTAACCAAGTTAGTAGGAAGTGAAAAAGTTCAAGTAATTGAAGAAGTTCGTGCTCGTAAAGTGTTGTATTTATATGATAGAAAATTATTTTCGCTACCAGTAGTACATTAGTCGAACGGAAAAAGAAGTAGAATGACCAAAAATAATTTGCACAAAAAATTATCGGGGCAGCTAAAAGCAGCTACTTCATGGGGATAATAACAGTTTTGCTGGACAGAATAAAATATTGATGTGTTGAAAGTTTATACGGAACGCGACTTTACTGCAGTCAACACTGAAACGGTTTGCGTGTCGAAATTAAAACGACATAATGCTTTCATACTTGTTTGGTGTTTATTTTGATTTTCTAGATTATCTTCGATCAATTATTCGTGTGTGTTGTTCACCGAAAACAATACTTATGCTGGAATATATTAGTACACTGGAAAATATGTATCCTTCGAAAAAGTCATTATAATTAATGAGTTTGTACAGGAAGTTAGTAAGCACTTTGCAGTATTTAATCTGATGCAATAACAGAACCGGTCACGTATTGTAATAGTTTAATAATATTACGGAATTGTCAGAGCCAGGTTAGATGCCTTTCGATAATCGAACAGGATGTGCCAAAGTGCTTCATGTTAATAAAGGAACTGGAGTGCTGTAAAACAGGTCACTATAATCATGCTGATTACCTATATCCTAGTACGCTGTGGCTTAAAGAAATTCCTGAATTATTAGTTAGTTAATACGTATATATTTATTAAAAATAAGCATAGTTTCTTGATATCATAAACTGTTACTTTGGCATATGTATAATAAAAATATTATTACATAGCGAACTGGAAAGTGTTTCGTGAAAACATTTTCGATGAGAATGAAACTTTCCACCGAGGTTTGTATACTAGTTTATTTACAACCATACATTTTAAATGTAAGTGACAGTTTTTGTCAATAATAATTATTTGAGAAATTAAGAAGGAAGATGCCTGTATAACCAGATTACAGATAAAAAAACGTCAAGTTGCCACTTTGAGAATGGTTACTATGGTACTAAGAAAGTTAAACATGCAAACTTAAATTAGTTGCATTTTTGATAAATTATCATTAAAGAAAGTGGATTTATACTCCTCCTTAACGCGAGAGAAGCCGCTGAAAGTTTGGAAAAAGATTACCTAAGAAGAGTCGTGCAAGATACGATAAAGTGATGATGTTTTCGAGAGTTAGTGCTCGCAAAAAGGTGTTCAGAAAGCTATTTCTGAAACTGTACTGGCATATTTTAGCGAAATTGCCAAAATCAAGCCGTCAACCCTTTAGTCCATACTCGATGTTGCGTCCTAGTTTAAATATTAAAGATAAAGTGGCTATTTCCAAATTTTCGAAGTTATTGGCATTTTTGAAACGACAAAATCTAGAATATGTATACTCGCGACAAGAATTCAGACGACTTACGTCATACGAACAAATGAATAATTCATTATAATTTCATCAAAATATTAAAGAAACTGCAACTGATAGTAATAAAACTATATACTACACTAAAAGTTTGCATTATATACTGCACTAAATTGCAAGAAATCATTGTTTTTAACACGACCAAATATCGAAAATTACGTTGACAATAAAAACAAATGTGTAACGTCAACCGTGACGTAAGACGTCTGAATTCTTGACCCGAGTATATCCAAAAAGTCCAGCACCTTCTCTAGCCAGAACATTGCGCTTTTAAAGAATGCATCTAATAATATGCTACCTATAAAGGTTGCACTCATAATTGGTGTATTAGATGTATGTCGAAGTGACGAACTGAACAAAATGAAATTAACTGATTTTAGCATCAGTGGAAAATAGGGTTCACATCGAAATTACAACATAAAAAACCTACCAGTCAAGAGTATTTATAGTGAGTAATGAAGAATCGGTAACGTTAATTAAAACGTATGTTGCACTTCGTTTAGACGTTTTAATGAAAATTTCTTTTTATAATTAAGATTCGGTAAAATCACTCGCCAGCCATTTGGCCACAATTCGATAAGTCAATTTCCCAAAAAAATTGCAGTGTTTCTAAAGTTTCCACATTGTGAAACATGCACAGGCCACTACTTCGGAATAACGGCAGCCACACTAAATGGTAAATAGCGGTGATGCCAAGTTTCCACAAAAATATATGTCGAAATGCCAAACTCCAGTACTGAAAACGTTGTCATTTCTACGCAAGATGTTTACCATGGATTTACATCGAATGTTACAATTAATTTAGTAAAATAATTTGTAATATTTGATGTGAATAGAATTTGTTGTGAATGTTTTAATGTAGATACAATAAGATATTTTTTGAAACAAACATTTTGGTTATTCAATGAATGTTTGACATTTACTTGGGTTGAAAGTGATATTTGTCTGAGTGGAAACTAATTACTTTTCATTCTGGTAAATGTCACTTTCCATCTAGATATATGTCAAAGTCAGAAATATGTTTCTTGCAAATCTACTGTAAGTTTGAAATAACAACATTACATATATGGTTGTAAATAAAGTATAAAAATAACGGTTGTCATGGCATATGACAAAATTAGCAAAGCAGTAAAAAATGATCAACTACTTAATTAAGCGAATATCGAGGCGAATATCTAACTATTGAGAATATGTATAAGACATGGTTAACAGGCTCATAACATGGTCAGGAGACATTAACGTTTCGTCACTTTTTCAATTTTTTTATAAAATATTTTTAAGTAATATTTCATAATTTATTCTCATAATGACCTAAGTATATTATTTTCATTTGCTGTCAGAAATCTAGATTTTTAATATTTTGCATTAAAGACGACACACCCTGTTATAGAATTAATAAGAATAAAAAATAATTAAAGTATCAAGTTTTCTTAAACAAAATGTGAATCTATGTAAATGTTAAAAGATTTACAGTGTAATTACATGCAGCTTAGTCAAGGACACAAATTTCCAGAAATCTTTTGAATTGCTGTGGTAACGGAGCAAAATACAAGATTCTAATTGGTTAGAAGACGCTGATGCGAATTTTTAATTTTAAGTACATATTCCTATAGCTTCGTATACTGGGTGGGCAATTTTACTTGAGAAAGCTATATATTTTGAAAACAACGCGTTCTATGGAAAAATGTGTCAAATAAAAATTAGTCAATGCCGAGGGCCAATAAAAGGGCGTTGCAGTTTTTTTGACCTTGACTATGTTTTCAAGGTCATACCGCGAGGTTAACTTTGGATTTTCAAATGGGAAGCTATACTTTTTTCTTCCTAAACTTAATAAGGAGTAAGAAAACAAGTAAATTTTATATGAAACATTTTTTTAAACTTTATTTACAACATTATAATAAATGAAAATATCAACTTACAAATCACGTGATGTATTTGAGCAAATAAGCACCAGGTTTTACACAAGAAAATAACTTCCCAATAAATGTCCAAAATGATGTCCATCAATTTCAATACACTCGTCAACTCGCTTCACAAAAGATTTATGACTTTCCCTTTCTAGATCTCTGCAAGCATTTCTAATCCGTTCTTTCATGTTCCAACCTACTTATTGTTTTTAAGTTACAAAACAATGTTTCCTATAAAAGTTACTAGCTTTTTACTTTCTATTAGTTAAGTTTAGGAAAAAAGTATAGGTTCCCATTCAGCATTAACAATACTTCTTCGACATTCACTATAAACTAAAATCATTTGAAGTTTTCTCTCAACTCTTAAATATTCAATTTTGGTAGGTGAATAGTGAAGCACTGTGATTAATGAGGTAATCAAACACTAATAACTGTAATTGTATTGTCATTTTCTGACTTATTGTTTTTAAGTTACAAAAAAATGTTTCGTATAAATGTTACTAGTTTTTTACTCCTTATCAAGTTTAAGCGAAAAAAGTATATCTTCCCATTTGAAAATCCAAAGTTAACCTCGCTATAATCTTGAAAACATAGCCAAGGTCAAAAAACTGCAAATCCATTTTATTTGCACTCTGACCTAACTTCTATTTTTTTCATAGAATGCGCCGTTTTCTTAAGTTAAATGAACCACCCGGTATATTATTTCACATCCATTTTTATTTTTTAAAAATATAATTTCATTTAAATAACTTATTACTATCAGTTAGTAAACACGATAATTCTAAAAAAGTTGTAAAAATATTGAATAATACAACATTTTTTTAGAGAAATTAAAAATAAACAATGCTTAATTATGTTTTTTCTTGCAGTAATCCTCCTTACGACGGTGTGGGCAGTCCAGGCCCAGCAACAGTACTTCCGGGTCTTGCCTAGGGACGTAAAGGTTCAGGAGGGTGGCGAGGCTATGCTGGAGTGCGAAGTGGCCAATCTCGCAGGTCAAGTGCAGTGGACCAAAGATGGATTTGCCCTAGGTAGGCCACTAACGACCCTTATTAACGCCCTATAATTTAATTGCATTCAGGTCTACCTGTTCCGAAATCTCCAGACCAGACATCGACCCTCCCGCATTAAATGTACATGTTGAGTTTAACAACAGGTTTAATTTCTTGGCTGTTAGAAGCCACGTTCCACTAGAAATAAGAAAACAATAGGTGCAATTAGCCCAATTTCCAATATTTTATTTCTACCAAGTAAAATTGTGAAAAATTGTAAATGTTAACGATGAACTGATATTGTAATGATGTCATTTCGTTATGAATATTGCACCCCAATTCAGTATACAGCGATTGAGCCCAAGTGAGTTGAAAAAGTGTTTTCGATTTTTTTCTATATTTTAAGACCGTATGGAAATTTATACTCTTATGTTTTTTAAGGTGGCAATTATGAATATACGAACAGGTCACAACTAGGGGGCGCTAGTTATACTGTGTCTAACTTTTTGTATTTTACACTTTTATATTAAAAAAGCTATTGAACTATCTTCAATTGTAAAGAGAAAAGATATACCTGTTACAAATCGATAAACTCAACCAACTTTTCTAATTAATGACTTTTCACTGCTTGTTCAAGATATTCTCTTAAATTTACGGCAGAACTTCTGGTTTTTGCATGATAGTACACCTGCACATTACCCAGCTGGATTTTTACCTTTGGGACTATATTAAATCTTAGTTTACAAAGAGATTAAGTATTAATAGTCGAGGACAACTGTGGGCATTGAAGTCGCTGGTGGTCACTTCGAGAATCTTTTATGATTAATAATTTGTTAAGATATGCATAATAAAATTGTAAAATGTAAAATACAAAAAGCGAGACGAAAACTTATACATATTTTTTCATCGACAGTAAGTAAGTTATCAATGCTGTTCATATTCGTAAGTGCCACCTCAAAAAACATAACACTGCAAATAGAATAATTAGCAAGTCATAAAGCAACTAACATACAACTTCACATTTTTTTCCCTAAAATTGCCAACGTTTCGTTGCTTTCGTTACGTCTTTATCGAAATCACAAAAAAGAAACAAATACAAGAATAACACATTGTAAGGTAACAGAAAGAATAAACAAACATTATTACAGATAGGGTGTTATAAACAAAAGTCCAAATCTCATAAACTTCTCTAATTTATTATGTAGACTACCGGTTTCGTAGTACGATGACTACATCTTCAGGTCTCCAAGGAATTTTAATTTAACTACTACTCATATGGGTTACCTATCTTCAATATGAAACATTATTACATACAACATTGCCTAACCAAAGAATATGTCCAAATATGTACATATCCTAAATCCCAATTTAATAATCAACATTTTTTTTTTCATGTATAACCTGTCACACAAAAAAATCAATAGTGCAATAATAATACACATATAACATACCTATTTATTTTTTCCTCTTGTCTTAAGTCTTTGTCACTACAGAAAGTTGGAAAAGTTTTTAGTTATTATATGCAGTGACAATGATTTCTAAGACAGGGAACAAAATATGTAAATATATATGTTGTATTTTTAATATTATTGCATTGTTGAGTTTCTTGAGTGACAGGTTATAAATAAAACAAAAAGAAAAAAAAACAAAAAAATGTTGATTATTAAATTTTTGTTTAGGATAGGTTTTGGACTGTTCATTCTCATAATTAGATTTTTTTTGTAACCTTGACAAAGATGCAATAAAAGTGTCGAAACGTCTGCACTTTTAGGGAAAACAAATTGTGAAGATCAGCGAGGTTTGATGAAACCATTTTCCAACAAAGCACAAGATTTTATCTAAGCAGGCCGATTTTTTTTAAATTTTGCACATCTCCATAATTTACCGTTCTGAACAACTTTTTCAAGTAACATTTTGCTGTATTTTCAGTAGAAAGGGCACTTTAACTGAAACCAAAACAGTTTTTACTTGGTGCATTGAATATTTCAAATAAAATTATTACGAAAACTGTTACTCCTAACGACTTCAATAAGGTATACCTTTTTCAGATTTAATAGGTAGGAGAATCCATTGTTTCAATAGTCAGATGGATACACTAAGCAGCAAAAAAGTTCTGTCATTATTAAAGAACTGTTTCAGTTTTAAAGAACTGTAACTCATTAGGTATGAATTTTGGTATCTAGGTACAATTAAATCTGTTTTGACGTCTTGTTTCTGCCCTATAAGTTTGGTTGCACATTTTAGAATAACCCTATAGAAACAAAATCAGAGACAGCTAATGAGCATTGCGATACATTTAGTGCAGAATTAGTACTGTAAATGAACTCCGCATAACGGTTAGCTTATATCCTAGTCTCTAAAACTAGTGGAAACTCAGTAGTAATTCTAAAATAGTATTACACTAATTAGTTTTCTTGATAAACAGATTAAGACAGATGTGAGGGATTAAATGAAATAATTGATTAAAATCGGCTTATAGGATGGCATAGAGGTATAATGAGAAATATACTTACTGTACTTAAGCGACCCACATAAACAGTATTATTTATATGAAGTTGTCTCGATTAAGTATTTCAGTTAATAATTATTGAGCTGACTTATGTATTAAAACTTTTGTTGATATATTATATAGGAAATTAGAGAATATATTATATTTTAGATTATAATAATATGATAATATAAAGCGACCATTTAAAATTCTTTGAGATGCGATAATGACAGAGAACAAGTTGAAATGCTTTTTCTGAAACTATACCAAAATTAAAAGTTCGAGACACTTCACAAAAATGACACTTCTACCTAAGGAGGTGCTCAAGTCCAGCGTATTCTATTCTCAAAAGCTAAGTAAAAATGGTTGGTATATAAGCAACTCATGTTTGTACTTTTTACGAAATTTTGGAATTAGTAATTATGATATATTTTATATCATTTGTCTTAATTATTTAGCTTTTGAATCCGACACTGCTTTTGCATACTTATATAATTTTTTAAATTATTTGGGCCAGTACAAAAATATTATCACTTGTTTGCTTCGGACAATGTAATTTCAGTTCAAGGTTGTAAAAAAAAAATAATTTTGAAAACCCCGTGAAACTTTTTTTTTGTCAATCATGAATGCCACCTAACAGCAATTCCGAACCTCGAAAACAAGTAAACTTCGTTTCAAAACTGTGCTTCCAATATACGACATTATAGCAAATCCTTCAAAAAATGCGTGCGTTTGCTTTGGATATTGCAGTCGTGTCACACGTTTGCCACCGTACGGTCTTTATTTATTATTTTTGTCTATGTTTCTTCGCCATATCACTATTTCGTTTTTTTATTAGCATGCTCTTTCGATTTTGTTTTGTAAAACGGAAATTATTTTCACGCATAATTCGCAATGGCATCCATCTAGATATCCTAAGCAAAGATTCATCCTGTGAGATAGTAACTTGTTTTTTTTTTATTGTAGGAAGTTTATTTTTAAAACACCGTCCATAAGTTGTTCTACGAATAGCGTATTTTCTGTCGTCATCAGCCTTCTTCCTTCCACTAGTTTCCATTATTGTCCGTTTCGCAATTGTATATTCTTTGCCACTCTTTATTGTACGATACTGTGCTCAACGATACTTTTGTTAATGAACTCTACATTTTAACCTCATGCAGGCTTATATTTTGGTCTAGCCCCCTAACCCTTCGTATATTTTTTTTATCATCCGATATTTCGAATGATAAAAAACTTAGTTTGTTAGATTAGGTCGTTTACGATTTTGATAGCACACTATAGGGCTTGAATTATTCTTCATCCTTAAGAATGCAAACACAAAATAACTAATAAATTAATTACAATCACAATTAAATTAGGGGAATGATATACTTGCAGTTTTCCCGCGCGTACGTTACTGGCAGCTGCGCCAAGTGGACGTCATACCATAATTATCAATAGAAGTCGAACATTCTGATAGGCGCATGGGTATTAGCTGCAGCAGAAGGAATAACCGGTTGCCGAAAAATTAAACCGAAACTGTGCAATCGAGTATGTTCTGTGAGATATGTAAAACACATAGTTTTTTTTAGTCGCGGCAATAATTCAGACGTCTTACGTTACGACTGACGTTACGCAATTGTTTTTATTGTAAACATAATTTTTGATATTTGTTCGCGTTAAGAACAATAATTTTTTGCAATTTAGTGCAATATATAGGGTTAACTAGTACAACTATTTTAAAAGGGGATAGAGAAAATTAAGAATTAACACAATCACCCTTCAAAAAAATTCCAAACTTATTTGTAAAGTGAAAAAAAATTCTAAATTATATTAAATCCTTTATTTAACACCGCCTATGCGACTTGTCCGCCACACGTTTACAGAATCAGAGTAGGTAATGTAGGCAACTAGCAACACGACTGTAAAATTTCGTCATGTTATAATTTAATTTCTGTGTTTACGTTGTAGTTTTGTGTTATTCTTTAGTTTTTAGTACCTTTTTTAATTTTTAAACGTTTGATAGTTTCATAAAGAATTTTGTGTTGGGTGCAGATACTTTCCCACATTATAGTTCGCCGGTTTGGTTTTCTAGGTTATGGGTCAAGACTGCCGCGGGTACATTAAAAGTTTTCTATTATCTATTCCTTTCGTTCGATTTTGTTATAATAAATAGGCATTTTATTTAGCTGTACTTACGGGAAGTGTGTTTTATCGGTAGTGAGTGGTTATAATGAATATGTAGTAGTTTTACTAGTTTGTAACGAAATAATGGAAAACGAATGCAAAGTAGTGGAGCTAACTGGATTAATTGTTACCTACCTATCTATCAGGTATTATTACTAATAAGAATGTTAATTTTTGTCGTTTCTGCATTTAGAAATGCTGCAAAAAACCGACCGCATGGTAGTAGATATTGTTGACAGATGTTATCTATGGACTTTGCTAAAATTCTGGAATAATTTTTTATATTGTCTTTTAGGCCTTCCTGAGCACGTGGTTAAATTTTTTGTACTTAGTCATAGTATAATGCTGCGATAAAGACTTGCCTCAAAGTTTGACAGGCATTGTGCCATATCATCTGACTCAGAATTTACCTTAGATTCGATATATGTAACAACAATATTAGTGTTCCGTTTAAAAAAAGGGAGGTGACGTAATTTCCGGGAAAACCAAAAGTACCACATAAATATTGATAACTTAAAAGAGGTTATTTCAAAAATAATAATCGGTCTGTTTTTTCCCTAAGACATCCTACCAACCGTTTACCAGTTTCAAGGGAGGCAAGACTTTATCGCCGCACTCTATAATGCAAACATTTAGTGTAATATATGGTTTTATTATTCTCAGTTGCAGTTTCTTAAATATTGTGATGAAAATATAATGAATTATTAATTTGTTCGTATGACGTAAGTACGTCTGAATTCTTGCCGCGACTATACACATAATTTACGGGCAGCTTGGATTTCATTTTGTGTTGACTGTTATAAATATTGAGCGGGTTTGTAAAATGAGTCATTCTCTACTATTTTGAAAGCAGACTACAGTGTTATAATTTTCAATTTGAATTACCTAAAATGAAATAAAATGCATATGTACTTATAATTTGACTAACCACGTAATTCTTTTTAGGGTTTTCGTCTGTAATTCCTGGATTTCCAAGGTACTCTGTGATTGGAGACAGACGACATGGGGTTTACAACCTTAGGGTGAGCAATGCGTCCCTGGAGGACGACGCCGAGTATCAATGCCAGGTGGGGCCTGCCAGGATGCACAAGGCTATTCGTGCCAACGCGAGGCTCAACGTTATTTGTAAGTATATAGCATGGTACACTGAGACACGTTCTCTTGCTAAAATACTGTGACAGTATTTCTGTATTTTATATATAAATGTATATATATTGTTCTGGAATGTACCTACAAGCCACCCAAATTAAAATAAAAATGGTACATACAAGTAAAACCTACATGGAACTTACATCGTAGCGATACGATGACAAATGTCAAAAAATATTTTTAAATAGAGAAATTCTCTACACAAAAAGGCTAAAAATGTACAATAGCGATATGCAAAGCTAATTTGTTGTGAAAATTCAATATATAAACATGCAAAACATAAATAAAAATCTGATATGTCAAAATTTTTAACGTAACGTAATGGAAATTACTTACTTGTATATAAAAAAGGATATTTGTGTAAAGTAAATTTGTTTCTTATAATTAGACTTTAGGCTGAGTTTTCTCACATCTACAGTTTCAAGTTTGGTAGTAATTTGTGGGACAAATTGTTGAAATAATTTTCTGAATTTGACAGCTCGAAAACATTTTTCAAATTTCTTTTTCCAAAAAAGGTAATACTCTTGTAAATATGCTCAGGAAGACTCATTTAAGTTCTAGTTTATCCTTTTAAATAGATTGGTTTAATTTGTAAGTTAAATATCTGAAAAATATAAAATGTTAAAAAAATGTTTGACGTTGGAATTTAAATGTAAGAATTTAGGCTAAAAACCTATGTAAATAGTGATAAGAATATAGCAGAGACTTATATAAGTGTCAAAAGAACAACTTTAGTGTAGTTTTCGGACATAAAAAGTGAACTATTTAGAATTAAAGACAAAAATGTGTAAAACGGACAGATAGTTAAAAAAATAAACGATATGGCCACTTAGGCATATCAAAATAATCAGAAAGACATGAGAAAAAAGACTACAGTGTTAGATTTAAGTTTTATTTTAGTATAAGGACGCAATTTTCAAAAATTAAAACTAAAAATTCTGTTGTTAGGATAACATGTCAAACTTTCAATTGTTTTGAGAAAAACTATAAATAGTCAGACCCAGATCTGACGAGAGCTCTGTTCAATTTGTAAAACCAAACAGGTAACATCTCCTGTCAAATAAAAACAATTGAATAACTCGTTTCCACAACAAACAATTAGTGAATTTTGAAAAAGTCAAAAGTATAAGTCTAATAGTAAAAGTATAAATTGCAGGAAGGCAACTAAAGCCATAGTGTTAAATTGAGAAAGTGCACCGAAATAAAACAAATTTTTATAAAAATAAAATAACAACTTAACCTCACTAGGCAAAGTGTGCCAAAGGGGTAAAATAAAACCAGTGTAGTGCTTCGAAATCAGTACGAGCTTACAGATCAGCATTGCAGTTCCATCAACAGTGGAAAATTAAAGAAAACGACGAAGGGAATGTTATTCAACGCTGGAAATCATCTTTAGAAACCATCGAGGAAAACATCAGGAACGCAAGACATCCAGGGTCTACAAAGTATAAAAAGTAACGTTAGATAATTTAGGTATTAATTAGTATAAGAAAACATAACAATTTACCTGCACCAAGGGACGTTATATATATGTAAATCTTTGGATATTCTTTGTGAAACGTATCCTACTGCAGGCAAATTCGTTAAATGTCATTTTGTATTAGAGTTGTTAGTTAGAACTTGCAATACATACAAATTTCACCAGATAAATTCTCATTATTTAAATTTCAATAGATAAAATAGAAAAATATAGTAAATTCAAATCTTCTTTAAAAAAAATCTAAATTAATTAAAAAGAAAAAAAAGTAAACAATACAACCACAAACCACAAGTTTTGCTTTTGAACTTGCTAACTGAGGTGAGAGTGATTTAGTCGGAGAATAGAAAATAAAGTATAAGGATAACTTTATTCATGACAAAAAACATACAAGAATAAATTATAGGGAGAATTTTTTTATAATATTTATTGGCGCTCAACAAAATTTTATTATTCACATATCAATTTACAAAATAATAAATTATAAATTCACATCATCACAGAAATAATAAATTTCTCCTGTACACATATTCATTTGGCGTACAACGTGAGTGCCTGTACAATATAGTAGTAGTAGTAGCAGTAGCATTTATTGACCATGTTAAATTACATAAAATCTGTATGGTAAGTCAAAGAACAACTTTCTGTAGACACAGAAAACACACAAGGACCAAGCACAATAATTAACATAAAAAAATAACATTCAATAAAACAAAGTAAACAAGAGACAATTTAAACATATTAAAAACCTAATAGGTGCAATAAGACCTTTACCACAACATATGCATATCAGAACTATTGAAAAATTCATCAATAGAGTAAAAACAGTGTGATATTAAAAAAGATTTTAATTTGTTTTTGAAACTAAAAACATCCAACGATTTTAAATTAGTTGGCATAATATTGTACAATCCAAGATTTAAGGAATTTTTCTTTGATTTGGTAAGCCTGTATCGTGGAACTATAAGGTGATCGGAATATCTAGTTTCATAACTATGACAGTGGGAATGTGTAACATAAAGATGTTTCTGAGAATGAATCTCAAGCACAGTGGCATATATGTAAAGACAGGGTAACGGCAGAATCTTAAGTTCTTTAAAAAGCGGGCGACAGTGTTCAGTATAAGAAGAGTTAGTTATTAAACGTACAGCTTTCTTTTGTAGCTTGAATATCTTATGGGACATTGTACTGTTTCCCCAAAGCATTACGGCATAATTTAGATGAGAATGGAAAAGTGAATAATAACACATTCTCAAACAATCCCTACTCAAAAAGTGCTTCAATCTACGAATTAAAAAAATGGCACTAGATAGTCTACCTCCTAATTTATCAATATGGACATTCCACGTAAGAGAGTCATCGAGGAACACACCGAGTACCCTTGCAGACCCACCATCAGTCATACCGTTATGTGTAGAAAAAATTAAATTTTGTGTTTTAGTTTCATTTAACTTAAGTTTATTTGCTGAGAACCACATCTGTGCTTTTTCAATCATTTCATCCGAAAGCAAAGTAAGATCGGTCAAATTATACGCAGACGTGAAGATGGTAGTATCATCAGCAAATAACGTACTACGAAAAGGTTTTAAGTATTCAAATACATCATTAATATAAATAATGAAAAGTAAAAACCCTAAAACAGAGCCCTGTGGAACTCCGTGATGCATTTCTTCATAACCTGAATAAGAATTATTGAAATATATATATATTTTTCAAACCTTTTGAGGGTGATTCAGAACTTATCTAAAAGAATTTGGGTATAGATGCGTCATGAAAAGTGGAGTCAATATCATAACAATTTTTTTTGTAGTTTTTATAGTTTCCGAGTAAAGCATTGTTGAAACAAGCTTTACATCGTTGGGCTACTGTAGTCTCTGGACAGGCCATTACGAATATTGAAATTCGATTACTTTTTGTAGACACTAAAGTTTTTTTTGGCGCCAGTCTTAACGTTAATTTTTAAAGTGTCAATAATTGCTTACGTGTATAGTAGCAACCGGAGTTGATGGCTATAGTTTTAATTTATGACGCTGTGAAAATACTTTAACATAACGATTTCCCGGTAAACATGTGGCAAATGTATCTATTTTTACCGCGGTGTGCAATGAGTGCAAGTGTACAGCAACACGAGGGAAATTTGAAACCGAATTGTCGAAGAGATGGAGGTCCAGGACTTCCACGGCCTATTACAGCAGTGTGGCGTATGATACACGAGGCTCAATAATTATATCCGTACCATGTACAGCGTGTCCAAGCATTAATACCGAGGGATTGGACGAGCAGGACCGGTACCATGGTCGCCACGATCGACTGACTTTAAATCATTTGGACTTCTTTTTGTGGAGATATTTAAAAAATTAAGTATATCTGACCAAAGTTAATACATATTATTGATGGTTTACGGAAACGTATCATAGTTGCTGCCAATAATTAACGAGTTCAAAACTGACAAGAAGCAGAAACATTGGTATTAGTTTGTAGAAGCTGCATAAGACGGACCCAAAATGTTGTTGTAACATCAGGTATGTCAAACTGTTTTATTAATTAAACCACAAATTAAATCTATTAATAATTAATAGGTGTTATAAATTTTATTTATTTCTTTCCTTGGGAATTTCTTTCTTGCACGTTTTGCCGCCTGACTAGGTTTTACAATGGACCAGTTTCCAGTGCCGTGCAGAAATTTATTTTTAAATTACTTTCGAACCTTTTTGATTTTTTTTACAAAATTGTATTTATAAAACTTCCCTGTACACTCAAAATTTTTTTTAGTGCAGTTCTGAATCACCCTGTATATTTAAAATAAAATAAATGTTAATTTTTGACAAGAAATGGCGAAATTCCTATCAATGAAGTCATATGTATGTTCTCTCATACCAAACATCTAGGTATGCTAATGAACAATTCCACAGACAAAGCTCTATTCAATAATTATCTAAAGAAAATAATCTAATTTACTCACTCTATAAATATCTAACTTCACTTTTTGGTAGTGGAAACACGACAAATTCAAACACAATAGATGAGATCTGACCTATTTCTGCATTTTTAGGATTGCTTCTTCAGGTGGCCTCCTTTAAGTTGAATCAAAGTTAAATATCGACAATGACAAAAACTGACACCCTATCAATGAATTAAATATGACAATACCTACTTGAAAAATGTTCACCTTTTATGTAAAAGTTTTTATATATTTTTAGGTATTAATAATATTGTGTGAAACTAACTACTCAGTGGACAAAAGCCCCAACCTGCGTTGAATTACACCCACAATATCTACCCATATATTCCTTATTATTAGCTTTTGTAACATTTTTTTACTGTTTTAGAAAGGTATTTTAAGCTAATATAAATCTGTGGAATTGTTCATTAGCATGCCTAGATGTTTGGTATCAGAGAACATACATACTACTTCATTGATAGGAATTGTAGGAGATTTGATTTATATTAGCTTAAAATACCTTTCTAAAACAGTAAAAAAATGTTACAAAAGCTAATAATAATGAATATATGGGTAGATATTGTGGGTGTAATTCAACGCAGATTGGGGCTTTTGTCCACTGAGTAGTTAGTTTCACACAATATTGTTAATACCTAAAAATATATAAAAATTGAACATGTAATTAGGTATTTAGACAATGATTTGTCTTTTGCACATCATTTACATATTATGTAATTCAAAATGACAACGAAGTTGTTTTTGTTCTTTTTTAGTGTCCTATACCAAACTATACTGACATTTTTCAACATTTAAGACATTTATTGTCAGAATTTAATATTTATTTTTCATAAAACCATTTCTTACAATTTCTTTCATTTACCGTTCGTAATGCAGAACTACACTTTCATTATAATTTTATTAGTTTATTACCAAAATAAAAATTATGAAATTTATATTTAATAGCAGTGCCCTCAACAATGTTCTAGATCCGATTGCTTTTGGTGACAAGTAAATTTTCTAAAGTTGGTATTTAGTAAATTGCCAAAAAAAGTCATGACAATGACCCAAAATCAAATGTCTATTCCAAGATATAATCTTGTTGTCTATTTATGGTTGTTGTTTGTACAATTTTCAAGTTTTAAGAAAAGTATATTCTGTAAACATCATATATACTTTATAAATTACAAAAACATAATTCTCTGTTTTATCAAATAGGTAGATACAACCTTCGTTTAATTGACAATTGTTTATTTTATGAACAGAGCGTAAAATCTTTTTAATTCAAGCATAAAACATGTGAAATGTGTTTATTTTGCATATAAACATCGAAAAAATGTCATTGTCCTGCGATTGTTGATTTTACAAGTGAATCAACATTCAGCGATGAAAAGCTACAAATTGAAAATTAAAAACCTTTGAAAGATAAAATTCCACTATTGTTGTTTGAGTTATGTGATATAATTGATGTGGAATTTTAGGTAAAAGTTATTTAAATTGCCTATACCTATAATCAGGAAAAAAAATTATATTGTCTTTTTATTAATTATTTTATTATAATTTTTCCTTGGTAAATATTTTACTGCAGTGTTAATATTTTAAATGTAATTCTTTTTTCTGAATTTTAGTAGCCAAAATTATATAAATGATTATTAAATACATAAATATTTCTTCTTCAATTTCATATGATTAAAACAACCATTATTATAAATATTTTTAATGGCAGACACAGTTTTTACTTATATTTCGAAGTTTTTTTCTTTATATGCAGTGGCGGAGATAGGAAGACAATTATTTAAATCAATAATATTTCTAAAAGAGTATTTTATAACATACAAAAGAAATGCTTTTGTTCGATATGGATAAATTTGTAAATTAATAAAAAAATACATAACATACCATATAGAAAGAATATATTTTAGTGCCATGTTTTTTCTTATTTTCATTGGTATAATAAATCAGTCCACTACATTTTTGATTTTCAAGCATTGGCAACAGTGCAGATTATAGTGTTTAATAAGAGTTACTTTTTCCCATCCTTCAATGATACGAACGATTTTTTTTAGATAAAAATGAGACAAACTATAGATTCACTATATCTTCATTATTGTGAATGATTATCGCGAGGATTATCGATATTCTAAATGCCTACACCAAGTTTTATTCTTAATTAAAATTTGAGATGCTTCTTAAAAAATGTTGTTTTGGTAGAATAATTTTATTTATTTATTTAATGCAAGGCAATCCAACATAATGTTAATAAATATTACAATTAAAGGATGCATAATAACTAAAACAATAAATAATACATAATACAGACACGTATATACAATGACGTCTAATGATTGTACTACAACTAACTAAGCTAAAATAGAGAATACTCCATAACATTTTACAATATGGAACTTTTTAAAAGTAAATAAATATATAATACATACATATCAAATATTGAAGACTTGAACAAGCTTGGCGTTATAATATATACGCAAAATTTCTCATGAAACTCAATTTTAAGATAATTATAATGATTAAGTTTTATGTCATAGTTTTCAAATTGCAAATTTTAATTGTATCGATAATTAAGGTGTTGAATATATTTATTTTTATTTTTTCGATGCGGTCAATATATTTCACTTATTGGGGATTCCAAATCAAACTCGCAATTTCAAGATGTGCATTGAATAAAATAATAAGACTTCTAGGGTTACAAAAAGATTCAGAGATACGCAAAATGAATCCTAAGTTACGTTATATTTTTCCTGCAATGTTATATGATTTAACATGTAAAATCCCATCTAAATCTTTAATGTATTGTATTTTGTTTAAAGAAACTGTGCTTGTAGGTTGTGTGTTGTGCAGTATGCAACTTTTTTACTAGACATTTTCGGACACATTTTCATAAGTAATATTTTATTGAAAATTAAGTTTTCTATATTTTGTTCGATACTAATATAAAAAATTAATGTTTTTCATTTATTTATTACTTCTTATTTCTAACCCGCATATCTTTAGCAAATTAAAGAAAACACGTTTCTATAAGTCAGCCTAATAAATAACTTTAAGTTGTCTAAATATGCACTACCTAGTTATATAACTCGTTTTCATCAACAATAACAGCTTTCAGAAGTTTCAGGAAATATCATTTAAATAATGGTTTTCTACAAAACTTTGCGACTATAGCAAAAGCGTGTCTTTTTTTCAGTGTACTTCTCAGCCAAATTACTTTTCGTTGAGGCATCCGTATAAAGGAATGAAAATTGTAAAACCATCTGAGATATTCCGTATTATTTCCTCTGGAGATATTAAAATGAAGCAAAATTTGAAACTTTTAATTGTCGCTACAGAATACTTTTCAGTTCCTTTTTAAGTTACAAAGAACGGAATTTTTTAAATTAACAGAAATACGATGCTTTTATTAAATTTTGTATCCGGTGCCTCATATACGTTTAAATTGAAAAACGACAGTCAATTGTTAATATAATATTAACATTTAACCTTATTCGACGTACAAATTTCGTTTATGAATAAGAAGCCATTATGGTCCCTGGAATTAAAAATGAAAGAATATTTAGAGTAAGGCATAAGCATGTTATTTGGACAGGTCCATTGCAAGAAAAACCAACGACGTGGATACGAAATAGGCTTTAATTTTAAACTCCAGTAAACCTAAAATTGTTATACTTACTTATATATGTAAACTTGTGTCAAATACCTAATAATAATAAAAGAAACATTAATTTGTCTTTCACTAGTTACACAAAAGCTAGTCGAAATCCATGCGTCTACTGGGATTGGTTGAAATGTTTGAAATAGAGCATAGAGAGCCAAATCAGGACTATTTGGCGCTCAATTCCAAGTAGACAATCATAATCAAACTGGAATATATTTATATTTAAACACATTTTGAAGATATTTATTGCTATTTAAAAGTATTTTATTGTTTTTAAATATATTTGTTTCTATTTAAACGTATTTATTTGTATTTAAATGTATTTCTTTGTATTTAAAATTATATATATATATATATTGTAATAAAATTAAATTTTGAAACATATTAAATAAATAATATAAATTTTTCACACTTTATTAAAATTTGATAAATTGGTTAAAATGATTATTGATGGTAATAAGAAAAGGGTAATAATTAATATAAGTAGTCTATAACAATTAAACATAGTATATCAAAAGAAACATATAATTAAAATTAAATAATTTCAAATTTTTAAAAGTCAATACCAACAAAATCCATGAAAATATCTGTACATAGACAAATATAAAGGAAAAGTACATGGTTAAAATTAATAATTATCACAGAGCTAGGCATATCAAAAGACAGCTAAAAATATAAGGATGACACTAATATGCATTTGGTTAACATACGAGTTAGATACAAAATGAATTTTTAAATAAATAAAATTTCCAATGTCAAATTTTAGATTTCTTATAAATAATAATTTTTAATTTGACATCTGTCAAAAATAAGGACGTGGACACATGTATAAGATAGACCTACCTATAAAGAGATGGTTAATTAATATTCCTTATTAAAAATAAAAAGAAATTTATAATTTATAAAACATGGACAGTATTAAATATGTAATTAGTAATTTAAGTAGTGCAGTGAGGTGACAAAATAAAAATCAAAACGATATATTAAAACATTGTGAAAGTGACTTAACAAATAAACTAAAAATCTAGAATCCGTATAGACTTGAAAAACAAGAAAATTGTTGATTAGTTACGCAGAAGATAGAAAAGGGGCAGCGTCGTTTTGTTAGGTTCCCCAAATATTTAATAAAAAATTTCAAGAATTTATAATTAAAAACATACAAAACGTAACTCACCAGAGAGAGAAAAGCAAGGTTATATTATTTCCATCAAAAGAAGTTTCTGAGAATTTTCCAGCAGTTCCAGTTTTGCCAGGTTTAATTTTCATCTGTAGTTGGAGTCCACAGCGTATATTTCCAGGTTCCCAGGAGATGTAAACTAGAAATACCAGCAGCAGGTACCAAATTTAATTTGTGCACAAATAAATAAAAAAAAATTCCGACGAAGGAATAAATACAATAATTGAACCTAGGTAATCAATAAATATCGTAGGACTTACTTATATAAATGAATAAAAATAAAGGCCACTAAAACCACTCAAATTTGTGAAAACTATACACCATTTCACCAAGCTTGTCAAATACTAGTTTTAATAACCTAGTTTCTTACATTCCCTCCAAATATCAAAAAATGTATTTTAAGATAGATAGGCAACTTGTGGTACGAACAAAGACATTGTTGGTTGTCTAAGCTTAGCAATGAAAAATTATAATTAAAATAAAAGATTCGATAGACACCAACAAAAATTTTGAACATACCATTATTTGTTTTAGTTATAAGATAGTAGATAAGGAAAGCCCATGTTTCCATTCCAAGAGTTGTTTTTTTTTTAATGTGGAATATAATTAGGTAATTATTTCCAAAGTTAATTATAAAATATTTGGTTTCTTTCTCTAAATAATAAAAAAAAATATAAAATTAAAAATAAAAAAAAAACAAATCCAACTTTCTTTATTCTGTATTTAGTGAAAGCTAGAGTTTAGACAAAAAAATTAAATAACATATAAAAATAAATAAAATAAACAAAGGAAGTTTTCTCTCTATAAAGAACCGACTACTGAGGGGAGTCAAGTGCTAGCCAGGGTAAAAGATAAAAAAAAATATATAAATAAAGGAAAGGAAATTTTTTTAAAGCGCCATAAATTCATCTCATAAATACTCATAAAAACACACACATTCACACAAAATAAAGATTAAATACTCATACATACACACACACAAAATAAAATTATAACAATATATATTGTGTTATAAAGTAAATACTTGTATTTAAAAATATTATTCATTGTATTTACGTATTTATTTGTATTTTCTAAATACGTTTGTTAGATTTGTACACCTATTTATGGAGTGACCTTCCCCTAAATTCTGTACTTAATTGGTTTCCTAATATTTCTGAATCACCCTGTATGTCACATAGTTTCAATCATTATAAGATTTGCAGCAATGCAAGAACGTTATTTGAAAATATACAGTTTTATGGATCCATCTTGTATAGTTAATTATGTAATAACTAACATGAAATAGTAACCACATTACTATACCATTATAATGTATTAAATGCTATAATATGGTACCATTATACCCTAAAATATGAATGAAAGTATCTGATAAGTTATTAAATTTATGGCATATTTAAAATTCTATTTGACGACGCCGATAGTTATTTTTCCACTTAAAAGCCAAGAGAAGGTTGGAAATACGAAGAAAAGTCGTTTATCATTTTTAAATCGATATCCTTAGGTAAACAGTCCTTTGTTGTGGTTCCGCATTGTTACAGGTTGAAAATTAAGCTAACATTAATTAATAATATTGACGTGCATACGGATATTGGATGATGGTCCTTTTATAACTTTGTTTGTTAAGCAAATACATTTTAACGAAATAGCTGTTATTTTTACATAAAAAATGAAGTGATCATAAAAAAAACATTTTTTATTATCCTAAAACGAGTCAAGTTCAAATTATTGAATTACTAAATCGTATCACTAGTGTTATTTATCAGAAAATAATTTCTTCCACATTGTCCTTGCAATAGCAAATTTATGAAACTCGAAAGAATTCAGCAGACATTTTTCCACACTTATGAAATATCTACTTAATCACACACCGATTTATTTTTCTTTTTTCTTAGCAAACAATTCAATTTATTTAAACATAATTTAATCTCGGGAAACAAATATTTGTTGGTGTAAAGCTCACTTTTTTGTCAAAAATAAATTGATTTATTTGGTAAGAAAATTTAATTTTTTTGTCGAGTATTTGTGTGTACATCTTATAAAAACTTAATTTTCAAACGATTTTCAAATAAATACATTGTTTTTATTTCCCTAAACAATTTGTTTAAATTTGCATACAAATAACATTTAGATTTTTCAGATGTAATTCAATACTGGTTTGGGTATTAGTCCGCAGTTATTCCCTGAAATTCCTGGGCAATAAGTTGGTGGCTTAAATAAGCAGATGTTTAATTAGAAAAAAATTCTTAGAAATATACAAATATAGTTTTATCATAAAATATGATTAAATCGACACCAGCAGTGTATCATCGAAAAAGAAATAATGTTTTTTAATTTAAACAAATGCTTTATTTACACAAAATAACGGTAGTTTTGTCTTTTTTTAGGTATCAGGAAATAAATATTTGTTTGACCCCATACAAAGAAATAATTTATTTCCATGAATCAACATATTTTTGCAAGCATCAAATTTGTTTTCGGTGTAAAATGTATTTTCTTAAAGAGCACTATCCTGTTCTTCAAAATGAGGTTTCAAGAAAAAGGGATATAAAAAACTACCATTATTTTCTGAAAATCCATCTATTCGCGAAATTTGTGGAAATGGAAGTAGTGAGTCATAATACTGTTTAATATTTTATAGTATGCATCTCGAAACCTATATATTAATTTCCAGTTTCCCTATAAATCAATCTCTTTATTTTTGATATCAAATCCAGGATTTTATTTTTTAACTTAACAGCTAGGACGTAATCGAAAATACGATGCAAACTGAAGACGGCTGGACTGAAGAGAAAGGGCTTTACTTTTAATAGAAATTTACAAAAATTACACATTTGTGGAAACCCTCTGATGCAAACCATGTTTTAAAAAATTTAAAGCAAAAGGCGTGGATTGGATAGAAATGGCAACGCGATGGGAAACCCTGCATATTTTTGTAAAAATAAAATTCATAGTTTACTTTCTTCATAGAGAAGGGCAAAAGCAAAAACAAAGAAAAAGAATCCATGGCATTTTCAATGAAAATATTTTCAAGAAGCTGACATTTCCGGTGCGAAAGTAGTCATCAACATAGTTATTTTAAATGAATAATTTATTTCAATTTTTGGATTCTCCGCGTTTCTTCAACGAGACTCGTAAGATATGACTTTCCTATAGTTAATCCTTGTCGTTTCCCAGATGTTTACAATATTTCGGAAAATAATTATTTTTCATCACTGTTTGAAATTAGCTATATCGAATGATATGGAAGTTAAGGAAATAATTTTTATAAAGGAATAATTGAATATTTAAGCTTTAGAGCAATTTTACAGGTGGCTTAATTGCATACACGGTATTGACCAATCAAATTCAATTTTGTTGTTGTGGTATTTTTTAATGGAACGCCCTGTATATTTTTACATTTTCTAATGCATAATTTTATACTACTTTCTGTATAAATGAGGATTTTTGTTAAAATTAAGTGAATGCATCATATTTTTTCTGAAAATTATCATTACCTTTATGTGTGTTTTCAAAACGTCAAATCATATCTGCACAATTATAATAGTAAGAAATTAAAATTATTATTCACGATGTTGTTCACAATTACCACCTGTAAAGGAAGGAACGGTCATTATCAATATTTCTAAATTTAGAAAAATAAAAGCAGATACGAAAGTACGCAGTTTTCACAAAACAATATTAAAATTTCATCTTCAAGGCGAAGTGTTTGCGATTTAAGAACCAAACAATCATGCATTTTATGTTTTTTTGAACTCGTTGAATAGATGAATATGATATTCTTAAATCTGTTGAGCTCGATTCTATTGAACTCTGTGGATATGCCCTAAAATTATCAGTTTAATTAATTTATCTTTGTTGTCTACAATCAGTTTCAGAACTTCATACTTCATGTCTGCTTTTAGGTCTCCAAATCTAGACAAATTTAATAATAATCGCCTGCATATTTTTTCGTTACTTGTGGTAATGAACATCATCGTTATTGTGTGGAGTCCGTCCAAATTGACTATGTTGCACTGCATTTTGTTTTGTACCTAATCTGTATCCGGCTTTACAAAATAATGAAAATATGATGTTATTATTTTATCTACAATTGCTTTATAAGAGCCTCATTACAGTATTTATTTGGCTCTGTTTCAGTTGAACAATGAAGGTCATTACACCACTAGTAATTCACACTGCTTAATGGTTATTTTTATTAAGAACCAATAGGTTTATCAATTTGACAATTAATAGATAATTTAAATTAAATTGCATTACTTCTTATAAATATTAACAACACAACTTTGGCAGTTCGTAAGATTAATACCAGATGAATGCAGCTGGTCTGTATTTGTATTAACAATGCTTAAATTTTCTTTGTAAGCTCTTGAAGTAGTTTCAATGATGGCAATCTCTCCTCCAAGAACTTTTGTGGCGATTTTTTTCTTGTTTTCAAGAGACGTTTCAATATAGCTTCACATACGGTGTTGGACTTCCATCCGTCATGCCGATTTATAGTTAAAAGGTCTGCTCCCGTGTTGGCTAGAAGTGAAGTAGAGGATCGCCGAAAACAGTGCCCTGTACATTGTTTCGGCTGTGATATAAATTGAGTAAAAAAAGTATTCTTCTTTGGCATTACACTAAAAGTATTTAACCAACAGAAAGGTTCATGCATTTGCTACCTCTATAATCAACAAAAAAAATCTTTCATGATCAGCATGACTACTTAGGACGGAGGGCGAGGTATTTTCGTATTACTTGGACCATCACATTTTCGAGTTCCCCGGCAGCGATAACAAATTTTCGGGAAATTTCGTGTCCGGCATGAAGTTATGAAAAATGTTTCCATCATTTTGCGTTTTCTAACAGCAAATTAGTTAACTCATCCACTCTGCATGCACCTCCAAGTCCAATAATTAAGGCAACCTTTACTTCTTGATTTTGAATCAAAACTTACAAGCTGGATCTGATTTTGGATTTTTCTCAAATTAAGGTAGGTAGATAAAATTTTTTGCAGTTCTAGATAGAATTGTATATAGTACACGTGGGATAACGGCATTATTTCTACTTTTTATCAACGATCTGTCAGACGTAGTATCATGCGAAAAATTGCAATTTGCAGATGATTTCAAACTGTATGCAACGATAAATTCTTCTTTAGATTGTGAAAGGCTTCAGATGAACTTAAGCAATATATCATGTGATTTAAATCAATTGTCTCTTAACATCTCCAAATGCAAGTCAATGTCTTTCACCCGTAAAATGAATTTTATCGCTCATGATTACTGCGTTAATGATTACTATATTGATCGGGTTTAAGGATTTAGAAATAAATTTTGACAACAAACTCGACTTTCGTTGAATATATCAATAATTGTGTCTAGTGCATTCCGTACTTATGGATTTATATTGTAGAAACTTTTCTGATGAACACACTTTTAAAACCTTATTTTGTTCCCTCCTTAGATCGAAAATTGAATATGGGTCAATAATCTGGCATCCCATTTATGTTGTGCACAGTCAAAGGTTGGAATCAGTTCAGCGAAGGTTCTTAAAATTTGTAGCTTATCGACAAGATGGCTTCTATCCACCTATAGGCATTAACCATGTTGAACTCTTGAATCGCTTTAATATGGAAGCACTACAAGTACGTCGTAATATATCTTTAATTCTTTTTTCGTACAATCTTTTAAATAACAAAATTGACTGCTCCATCTTGTTGGCCAAAATAAAATTCTGAATTTCGCGAGGCAATTCCCGGCAGCAAGCATTGTTTTATTGTGATACGCCCAGGATAAATATCTTAACAAAATCTCCAATTAATTTAATGTGTGGACTATATAATAAAATTGGAAATAGTTGCGACATATTAAGTGATATGAGTATGAATATAATCTGTAGTTTTGTGCGTCACTTCTGATGAGTTCTTAAATGTTCATAGTTATAAAATTATTAGTTTTAGTATTTCAATGAGTAATATTTTCTTTAAATTTTTTTGATTTACTTATTCCTGTAATTGGGTTTTCCTGTCAGAATAATAAAGTTTATTATTATTATTACTATTATTATTATTATTATTTATTACATTCATGAAATTACACAAATGCAAATGTCTCACTAATGTATAATAATGCCTATATCCCACTTGTACTACAAATAACTATATTTGACAGTGACAAGCGAAAGATTGCCAACTAATATTTTAATTTTAATAATTATAACTTCTTATTCTTTCTAAATAGGTTATAAAGACAATATGAAGGAAAATATTATACGACACACGTCCTTTAGGGCTTATTATAGTACTCGTAGTAAAACAACTCATAACCGTCTTGGCGTTGGTAACCTTGCCTTCCTTTTTTCTTGTTCTTATCTTGGACTGTCCGTTTCCATTCTTTATAACGTCCATATCGATATTTACGTGTGTAAAGTTCCATGTTTCTCATTTATATGCAAGAGTCTCGCAAGATCATGCTAGAATCTTGCAGAATTTTGGGACAAAAAATTTGCGAGACTAGCAAGGCAATACAAGACATGATCTTGCAAAATCGATCAAGGACAAAACTTCGAAGAAACTCTTGTCTTGTGCAAGAAAAGTTTTCCAATTTTGCAGGATTTATTGCCTCGGTCAACACCAACTGTAATAAGTCGCCTACCGGACTTATAACGTTAATTAATATTTCATATTTCAATGGTGTTGGTATGTAAATGACTGATTGAAAATATACATATTTTATTATTTGATGGATATAATTTTCATTTCTCTACTATGGACATTTGGATAACTGTTAGACTCTAGCACAATAAATTTAAATTTCGGGGTTTTAGATACTTGGCTGGAATAACGTTATTATAATGTTATATCCGGCTTATATCTGAATAAAATTAATAAATCATTTCTAACCGATTTTGCGGGGCCCTGCCAATAAATCTGTTAATCCCATGTTGTAACCGTTTGTAATTAATCGACATATTTGCATTTACATTGCCCGAAACATATTATAATTATGATTAAAATAGGGCAAATAAGTAATCAGATATAATTCAGAATTAGAATATTTAATTCAATAAATTACTGACGTTTACATGTTGTCAGTAAATAATAATCCGCAGTGCTGATTTGGGATGGTTATTTCATGGTTTATATGTACAGGGTGAGACACTCCAGTTCAAGTTCAAGTAGATTTGCAGCTAATTATTAAAATTCATCAAAAAATAATTTCTATAACATATTATGTACGCTACCATTGCACCACTTAAAAATGTTCAAAAACAAATTCAAAATATATATTTTTTATAAGGTCATCCAGTATTGTCCTGCATTTTTTTAATCAACGTTCACTTCGAAACATTTTCTTGTAAAGTTTCATATATCTAACCCAACTAACATTCAAGCCTAATAGACTACTACACAAGAAAAATAATCTTAAATTGATCAAGATTTACTACTTTTCTCCATAAAAATAGTCTTCAATGTTAGAAAATCTTATAATACCAACATTCTTGTTAAAAAATTGGTTAACTAACAGTAATATAACGACTTCCAAGTAAAATGAAATAGATGTCAATTTATACAGTTCGAAATTACATATTGTTTACGTATTCTATGTTTTCAAATGCTAACATTCCAATAACGTGTAAGACGAATTTATAATTTACTTAATTTTGCCTTGAAATCTGTCTTCAATATCTAAGGATTTTTTAAATTATTACAATAATATTTACATATTTATTACGAAACTGTAAAACTTATCTTGTCTTCAACTAGTAGTTAAAAATAATAACTAGTTATTTTGCCCGACAGATGTTCATATAATAACGCGTTGTTTTGTGTTTTGGCGATCTGTAGTGAAAATCAAGCCCTACATAATATTATACAGTTGTAAAAAACGAATTTAAGCCAACACCGCATATTATGTAAATCAATCGATCGATAATATATCGATAAACACTTCATATATAAGTATTCTTATGACTGTTATCGTGTCAGATGAATTCAGTAGTGCACAGGAATTGAAATTCCAATTGAATTCTGTTCGAAAGTATTTATTTTGTTTTTGTACGCATACATAATATTATTGGATTTAATTTGAATTTTCAATCACAAATAAATCCAAGAGTAGAATTTTATATGTAGGTACCTAGTAATAATTTAATTGGTAATAACTTACCATAAAATATCTTTGTTTGGAGGAAATTTCAACCACAAAGTTAATATTTTACTGTGACGTCAACATTGGCATAGGTAACCTGGTCTATAAGTTAAAACTTACAGACAAATTGACTTCAAAGTTGATTTTATTTGAGCGGCCATGTTGTAATAAACACTAAATGTTTTTTTCATTATTTCTAATTGATTAAAATTATGTTAATACATATAATATTAGTTAATATATTTATGATGAAATATTATTAAACACATTTTATCACGAAGTACATTCAGTTTTTATTTTAGGTTATTCTTCAGTATAGTAATATTATTAAAAAGCAATAGTAAAAATGTATATTTATAAGACGCGTTATTTTTATGAAAGTTTGGTCATGACATTATACGAAAAAATTTCCTGGGTTGTACAATTTGATGAATGGAAACATTCAGATTTTATTATATTAAAATCTAAATATCTATTAATATACTAACTCCTACTCTACTTGTAGCTTAGTAGTCTTTCTTTTTCTTCCTATCCCTGTTCGCTATTAGAATGTATAAAATCAAACATATGTTGTTATCTCTCTCTGGCAAAAGTATGTCATATAAAGGGCATAATTAGGGTATATTTTGGTAATAATGTCTTTTATATTTTGAAATTTTAACATAAAATTGGTCCGTATTTCTTTTAGGTCCAATTATCTTATTGGAATAAAATTCTTGCCGACCAATTATTAACTTCCATTTTACTTTAGTTTTTTTCCCCACATAAGGAAAAAGGCCAACGAATATAGGTAAACTTTCCTTATACGGAATTGGTCATGAAAAGGTTTTAACCAATTCAGAGGTCAAGTTAACGTAATTTTAACTTTAATTGTTTGTTGGGAGTAACTCAGTAGTTTTTGAAGTAATTGGAATTAAGTAAAAAACAACACATTTTTACACTTCTTACGTATTTAATTGTATAGCTGTCATTATTTTTGAGAATTAAAAACATTTTTTGCGACAAGTGACAACAAAGGCTACCTGGGAATAGAATGAAATACAATTTGAATTACCACTTGCAGGATATTCATAAAAAATTGACACTTTTAAAATAATTTCAATTCATTCTCAGGTAGCTTTTATACCTTTTGTGCTGGGTACTACATATAAATGTTCTTATAATTCTTAACAATAATGACGATAGCTACAGTTAAACACTTACTCATGCAAAAACTCACTGTTTTTTATTTAATCTCAATTACTTTAAAAGTTACTAAGTTTATATGGAGAAAGAGTTATATGAAAATGTTTCGAATTTGGCGGAAAATCAAAAAATGTGGTAATATGCTGGGTGATCTGTTTAAAAATATATCATTTTGGTTTGTTAGCGTACTTGTTATTCTGTAGAAATTGTTCTTTTGATAAACTTTAGCAATTCAGAACAAGTCTACTTTAAACAATCGTTAACTCTGCTAACCATGCATTGTTATACCGAATACTTTTTAGCTTTGTTAGATTTTCATTAATTTTAATTTAACTGAACTAGTTTATAAATAGCAAATCAAGAATTTTAGATATTTTGTTTACTTTCTGTAATCTTTAATTACTTTAATTTTAGTGTATTAATTGTAAAACATGAAATTTATTGAATTAAAATAGTTTAGATATATAGTAATTATTGTTTTACTTCAATTTTTGCACTTTTAAGAGGGACAAATCCATATAGAAAGGTAAAATATGGATAGTAATTGATTGATTAAATTGTGTATTACAAGTTACTGGGAGCATTACTCTTAAAGATATGTTGCGGTTAGTGAGTAATTTTATACGCCTGATAAATTATTTATGGTATTTTGTTGTCTTGTGGTTAGGTAGAATAAATAAGAAACATGATTGAAGTAGACGAGCATTATTCTGTCACAGATAAAATTATGTAAATTTAACAAAAATTGGGTCAAATGTCTACTAACATTGAAATGTTCATAATACCAATCTACAGGGTGAGTCAGTCATAATGTCATTAATTTTAACCACGTATTCGGGAGGCCTAATAAAGGCAGAAAATCGAAAAAAAAAATTTTTTTACTCGACCTTTAAAAAAATAAATCACCCTATAAAAATCAGTAACACGACGCTCCTGATGCGCTACGAACTTTCTGATGACGCACCCGACGACAATCTAATGCCATATCAAACCATCGATGCCACATCATGTTTACATACATAATATCGTCTAACACATCAGCGTGTTGTTTAAATTTACCACCATTTAGCACTCAGCATTTCCCGCATTTCTTTCCCCCCAAATTTGTAGGTCATGCCACACATTTGGAGGGGGGATGGAGAGAATACAAGCAGTAAGCAGTAGTTTGTTTATTTCGGTCTCACCTCACGTATTTGGTGTAAATTCACAACGCATAATTTTACAAATTTCGAATATGTGGAAATGGTAGTGTTATACGGAGAATGTTTACGAAATGCGACTGACCCTAATTTTATTAATAAAGTGCTATGGACGGATAAGTGCAGTTTTACGTGAACTCTGAGCTGTAAACAGGTTAGTACCATACTACTTAAAAAACAATAAATTTCTAGGCTAGATGTACGTAACTACAAACTGAATAATTAATTGTACTTACGAGTAATACTAAAAATTCATATTTATTTGTAAAACATAGTGAAAACGTAATATCAAAATTATTAAACTGTAATAACCTAACATTCGAAAACATTTATTTATTATCTACATTTGTTTTTATTAACAAATAAATCAATATTTAAGGGAAATTCATTCATGTATCTAAATTAATAAAAAATAGTTTTGCTGCTTGTCTTTAAATAACAGTACAAAAACTAGGTAACTAGGTTATTGACCTAATAATACGGTAGGTCAAGATAACTTAGATTAGCGACGTGCCATTTCCGTCTTGGACAGTTTTCTGTCGACAACACGATGGTTTTTTATTACTTAGTATTTAAACACGAAACACTTTTCAGCTTCTATTAATAAGTTACCCATTGGGTATAGGTTTTTTATGTAATGTACGTAAATGGTTTATTACTCGGTTTATTATTAGACACGTTGGAGTTTTGTTGCAGTCATAACAGCTACATTTGCTCAGAGAAAACTCGACACGAGAGTGTACGGGTATCGTTTGATTGGGCCGTATTTTCTACGGGAAAATTTGAGTGGACCGCGTTACTTGAAATTTTTATAGAATTATTTGATTATTATTATTTGATTTTATTGGATATTAACATTTTAAATTATTATTGGCTTAAGTTGAACTTAGCAAAAAAATGATATTCTAAAATAGTCAGTACAACCGTTTATTTGTGATGTCTAAAACCTAGGTAGGTAGGTACTCTATAGAAAAATATTACAACTTGACAACATTGCATCAGATCGAGTTGAACTGTGAGCTGTAAACGACCGAGGCTGTCAGCGGTCAGTGACAGTCTGAAAAGGGGGTTTAAATAATGATTTGAAAATATTTTTTTTTGGCGTAAATATGCGTTTATATTTTTTTTTAATCGCGTATTCGCATTATACTCATTATTCCCTATCTCCTCTTAAAATTAATGACATTATGACTGACTCACCTTGTATAGAATATTCCAATTCCACTTAAAGACATTAGGATAGGTATTCATGTTCAAAATTTTCTATAGGTAGGTAACTAATTCCACAATTCTAAACCCATATCGGAATTTATTTTCATTAATTTTAAAGTTGAAGTGAAATTGACCAATCAATACTGTCGTGGAATGCATAACTTTATACTGATTGTCAAACGTTATCTTTTTTGAAAGCAATCCAAATCCTTTTTTACAAAAACGGTGTCGTTATAACAATTTATACAATATCTTTTAAGAAATTTGTAAAATATGTCTTTATTCTCAAGAATTGAACCAAACTATATCCAACCTAACATAACCTAACTTTGTTGTTACTGGTCGAACCCAACCTAACCTAACTTAATATAATCTAGGCTAACTAACCTCACCTAATAGTAGTCAATCATGTCATGATGAAACACTTTAAAATATCCCCGATACTATGTAGTCTTGTTGTGGGCATAATTAAGAAATGAAACGTCCAATCATATTCAAATTTGATAAAGTTATGTTTTAGATAAGTACAAGCATTGTAAAGGAGTAAGCAGTGCCGCATATCGTAGAGGGCGCTCTGGGCAGTGATTTTGCAATAAATTTTTAATGTATCTTTTTTGTTTGTCCTATTCTGATACGCTTGACTAAAAATTATTATGGAGTAATTAATTTTGCGTAGAAAAGTTATACTTCCATGTTGATAAAATACACCGTTTTCGGTAAAAATGCATTTGAAAATTTTCGCACATTAAAATAGAAATAAATTTTCTAATACGATCAAGTTACCACTTGTCAAACTGACGTTGATACGCTTAAATTAGATGAAATTGGATCAAAAGCCTGTGTGATTAATATTAATTGTTGTACTGAGTCAGTAATTATCGTTGTGTAGTTGCATAACGTGTAAATGTAATGTGTAAATAATTTCAAATTATTAGTATTATTTTGTCAAATTTTGAAAACATACCTCGACGTATCAGTTTTCCAACTCAGAAACATCAAATATGATCGATATTTATTGTCAAAATCAATTTAATGGAGGAGCTGCAGAAAGAAGGTACAGTTACTTGGAACAGGTATAGCTTTTCTACGCAAAATTAATTTTTTCATCATAATTTTCCGTCAAGCGTATCAGAATAGGACCAATAAAAAAGATACGATAAAAATGAGTTACAAAATAACTGCCAAGAGCGTCTCCTACGACATGCAGCACTAAATAACTAAGAGTAAGCTTTTTCGCAATGCTTGTAGTTGCCTAAAACATAACTGTACCAAATTTCAACAATATTGAAGCCCTGTAACTTCTAAATGAGGCACTTTTAGACTTAGCTAAGTTTGTCTAAATCGGTTCTTGATCACAGGAAGCTATGTTTAAGCTAGGTCCCATTACTTTCCGGACACCCTGTATACGGACACCCTGTATAGGTCGCCGGTTTGGTTCTCTAGGTTATGCGACAAGACTGCCGTGGGTACATTAAAAGTTTTCTATTATCGATTTTGTTATAATAAATAGGCATTTTATCTAACTGTACCTACGGGAAGTGTGATTTATCGATAGTGAGTGGTTGTAATGAGTGAAAATGTAGTTGTGCCAGTTTGTAAGGAAATAATGAAAAGACGAATGCAAAATAGTGAAGCTAACTGGATTAACTATTACATGTCTATCAGGTATTATTACTAATAATAATGTTAAAAAACGACAGTATGGTAGTAGTTATTGTTGACAGGGTTTTCCCCATTTTTTAAATTTCGAGCTAAAATTCTGGAAGAATTTTTGTATTGTCTTTTAGGCCTTCCTGAGCATCTGGTTAAAATTTTTGTGCTTTCTAACTTTCATGAAGTTATACGATTCCACAGCTCGCAGCAAATTGTAATAATGTATTATGGAAATGCTCTAACTGTTCTAACGCCTGATATTGTGTGACTGTTTTATTTTACTGTAAATACGAGGTGTGGCAATTATGTTCCGGGAATTTAGTTATAACTCGGAAACTGGCAACACTGCATCGTTCGTCAAAGTTTTTCTAGAGAGGGGGATCTTCCTTTTAGTTTCAGTCCAAGGTTGAAGTCGATAGTACGTTTGGTGTGTGTATTATGTGTATTTTTTGGAAGTAACTTTTTTAGTGGCGTCGTGAAAATGAGTGACTCAAATTACAAGCAACGTGTTGTGATTCAATTTTTAGTGAAATCTGGCGAAAAACCTTCGGAAATCCTTCGAAAATTGCAGGTGGTGTATGGAGACACGTGTATTTGAATGAGCAAAACGTTGACTGCTTGCGTGCACAGACCGAAGCCTAAGCATTCGTGCGTTGTCTGAGTTAAACGTCAACAAAGAAACCGTTCGCGAGATGTTATACGGCAATTTAAATATGCAAAAGATTTGCGGAAAGATGGTGCCAAAAGTTCTCACCCGTGAACAGAAAAACATGCGAAAATCTATCTGTGAGATGAGACCTGGATATTTGAGTATGACCCCGAGACCCTTAAACAAAGTCAGTAGTGGGTGGAAAAGGGTGGAGAGCGGTCAATGAAAGGGAGCATATCTAAGTCACGACTAACGGCAATGTTGATCGTTTTTTTCGATATCCACGGCATCATTCATCGTGAATATGTTTCTGCCGGCCAGACAGTGGAACGGCTGCGTGCCCGCGGTTTCCGTGTGCGATCCGAACTCGCCGGAACGGATGAATCTTGCACTACGACAACGCGCCAGCCCATTCCTCGTTCATTGTGCAAGAGTTTTTGGCAAAAAAGGTATTCCAACGTTGCCATACCCACCTTATAGCCCCGATATTGCCCCCTGCGATTTTTTTTATTCCCCAAGATGAACTCGCACTTCAAGGGAACTCATCATGGCGGCGCACAGTAGGTCAAAGAAGCTATATCCGTGGTGCTGAACGGGTTAACTGTTGTTGTGTAGAGTTAGAGGAAGACTATTGTGAAGGTAGATATTAAAATTTTGGCGAAATTTAATTTGCTTGTTTTTTCATTAACTAATTCCCGGAACTTAATTGCCACATCTCGTATGTTCTAAAGACATTCAGAAATACCACTGATATTCAGTAACCATTCCATTACTACTTGGATATAAATTTGTTGTCTATGGCTGAAGGTAATTCATCAACAGAATGCGATTGTAAGAATAAGTAATTACTCTAAAATTTAACCTGTCGTCTTACAACCTATCTCTATCCAGGGGAACTCGTGTTAAAGCATGCAAACTTCGCAAACATTACAGACTCATTAACTTTCGCTTTGCTAAATTAATTATATTTTATATATAAACCGTATTTGTTCGGGTCATTAACTGCTATTTTTCAGCTGGAAATTGTTTATTATACCGTAAAATGCAGTAAGTGTTTCTTTTATCACATTTACATTATTGTTTTCATCATCATCCTAAGGAATACAGTTTTTTAAACCTCTTTCTTGCAGTTGTTGTCAATGAAAGATTGGTGAAAAATGTAGAGGTTGATCGTCATAAGCATAATGGTTAGGTTTGAAGGCAAAAATAGTGACTATTTTCATTAGACTGTAGTAAATTAATATAATTTTCGTTTTTTAGATAATTACTATAAAAATAGTTAAACTTTCTTTAAAAAATGTAAGTATATAGTTGCATTAAAGTTCGATATTTATATGTATGCTCATTTGAAAATGTATTCGACTATTGGTTAACTTACTATCGGAGAGTTGTTAGCTTATAATTTTCGATTATAATTTCTAAAAAAAATAGTTAAATTATGTTAAAGAGAATTGAGGTACACGGCGGTTGTAATAAAATTTAAAAGTATGTATGGTGTCCCGATATCTACTTTTGTGCAAGAAATAATGTCTTTTTACTAATTGCTATTTTGATTTCATAGGATAGATGCATGCACAATTTTACAAATTTTTTCAACTTTTTATTTTTCAACAAAATCCCTGGTGCGGTCTTGTATACCATATAAGGATGGAAATTGATTGTATCTTCTTTGTTGTTGTTGTTAAATAATTACTCTTTCAAATCATCAGTGATATATTAAATTACTAATACCATAAACTTGAGAAATTCATATAACAAGTATGTTTAAGTGACATTACATGTTTTAACAAAATTAAAATCAGAACGAGTGATTTTTCTTTGATAAATATTTTGTCTGTCTGGATAATTATCTAAACCACAAAAATCCCCATTTCATCTGTATTGATTTTATAGTGATTTGCAATAACAAAATTTTAATTTCCTAACTTTCACCTTTTCGCGTTTGCTGTTTTTGCCCTAAATCATGAAAAAGGAGCATGTGCAAATATTGAAACTGTGAACAGTTGTAGAACTAAAATGATTCTAAAAAAAAAAAATTGAGAACAAGTACTATTTTGTCAAAGCATATTCCGAGAAAACCATATCGTCTCCACTTTTATATGTCCTGTACAACATGTATTTTTTAATTAGTGTTTACCATTAAACATGTTATAATAACCATACTGGTTTTCTTTGCTCTTCATTTTAATACAATAATTGGAATAAAATTGTTACAATTTCGTTGTATTTCTGCTTTACAATACAATTAAATGTTCTGCTTTGTTCTTACTTTCTCAATTTCCGTACTTTTTCCAATTCAAATTTCATAGAAGACAAAGTAAAACATTGTCATGAAAATTCACACAGTTACATGTAGTGCAAATAGGAACAGTACCTAACAATTTGTGTGAAAATTTGATCATAATAATAATTACAATTCCGATAGTATGAACTACAATTTGTATGGACTTTGTCTTACAACAATGTTGAAATAATGTTAATGAAATAATAGCTCTCATGACAATATTGGGTTATCGAAAAAACTGTAGGTGACTTGTGCAAATAATATGATCATCTACTAAACTGCATACCCAAAATGTAGCAAAGCGATATCCAGTACTACTCCATGCTGTACTTGAGAAGCCACAAAAAGCATTGTCTATTAAACTGGTTGTTACTGCTGCTACAAAATATTACCAATGAGGTCTGTCAATTATTGGTACCATTTTTACAATGAAAATTATTATTGAGGTGTATTACTTTCCAAATAATGTAACAATGCAGTCATTCATTCATATTAGATAATTATTGTACTACTACTATCCTTCATCTACAAAATTTTAGGACTCGTTGTTTTTGACGAAAAATTTGTTCGCATTGCGTTTTATTCACAAACTGATTCAGGACGACCATCTGGAGCTGCAAAAACCAATATGACTTCCAGTTTAAAAACTGTATATTGAAAAATACTAATATCCGTAGCATTTTATATCAGTGCAAATTTTATTGCTTGTCGATCTACCTTCAACATATTATCCATTTTGCAAAGAAATTTTGGCCCTACTACGTTAAAATATTGTACGATGAACTATTATACGCCTGATTGTTGAAATGCTAGTTTCTCAAAAATGATTTCTGAGACTAACGACAAATATACCTTTTTTCCTAAAAAACAACAGGTTTAAGATTTTTTATTAAAAAGCTGGTTTCTCGAAAATGATTAATTTCTGAGACTAACGTCAAGTAGGTATACCTTTTTTCCTAAAAAACAACAGGTTTAAGATTTTTTAATAAAAAATCATGATAACGTTAGGGCCAAAAAAGTTACGCTCACATTTACGTCAAAATGGAAAACAGATTACAATTTCTCGTATCCAAAAACATCTATGCCCAAATTTTTAAGTTGATACACTCAAAGACTGGAATTATTACAAAAAATCACTTTTTAAATTTCAACTTTGACATTCTGTATCTTCTTTATTATCAACATCTTATCTTATTCATGCAAGTTGGTTTAAATCGTAATATTTTGAAGTGAAAAATCTAGTACGTCTCTATGGGCCATTACTTACGGACCACCCTGTATACATTGAAACAAGTTTGATATGTCTAACAATTGATTTCTAAAGCACTTTCAGTGGACACCAAAAACTTTTCGAACATCATCACAGTAATTTGAAAATCCTATAATTTGCCAATTATTTTATTAAATAATTTATATATTTCAAGTCAAATCAATGCTCCTTAACATCGACTGTGCTGATGTTTTTGATAACTCCGGCTTTGCAATAAATTTTGCATGAAATTTACTGTCAATGCTGTCTCTCATTCCATCAATCCATCCGAGATGTGTACATTTTGTAATAAATATAAATTGGAAAATATTGAGCATACGAGCCCCTTCCCATTTCAGTTGGCCCACCATAGGATTTGGCAGAAATTTTGTTTTTATGAAGCAAAAATAAAAGTACAACATTAACCTGTAAATTTATTTATCTCTTAAATAGTATTTTAAACATAATAAATAAATATGAAGCAACGAAAACCAATATCTAACAGAAAATAAAGACAAATAGAGAAAATAAGAACAAGTAGCGTAAAACTAACAAAACAATTTTAAAATTCACCACTGGGTAACATCGCCTTTATTTTTTATTACAGCCGCAATTCGTTGGGGCATAGTATTAACCAAGCCTTGACATAATTCCGGTGTAAAAGAATCCCATATTTCCTGAAGTCTTTGCTTCAGCTCAGGGATATTTCTAGCAGGATGTTTTCGTAGCACCTTTTTCATCTCATGCCACAAAGTTTCTATTGGTGATAGATCCGGACTGCTAGAAACCCATTCTAAAAGTGCAATACCATTATCCTTTATCCACTTTAATGCTTTCTTTGAGGTGTGACATGCTGCACCATCTTGCTGCAACACAAATTCTTGGCGGGATGTCAAGCATTCTTCCATGATCGGTAAGAGCGATTCTTCCAAAATGGCTAAATATTTGTCCGTATTCACAATGCCGTCAATAAAATGAAGTTTTCCCACTCCTTTAGCTGACATGCTACCCCAGATCATGACTGATGCAGGAAATTTCACCTTTCGTTTGAGACAGTCCGGATGAAACGCCTCATTTTTTTTTCGAATAACTCGACTGCGACTGTCTCCAACACACACTTCAAATCTGGCCTCATCACTCCATTGTATTGCACGCCATTGCTGAGTTGTCCAATCCTTATGTTGTCTTGCCCACCTTACTCTATTTTTCTTCTGCTGCAGTGTTAAAAGCGGCTTTTCTTTGGCCTAAAGCAAAATATTGTCATTTCTTATTTTCCTACCGCAATTTTGCTTATTAAAAAATTTACCTTATAAGTGCCAAAACCCATTTTATGAGCCTCCCTGTGCGTTGTGGACCTCGAAATTCGTCTCCCAACAGCGTCACTCCATAGAGCACTTAGCTCTAAGTAATTAGCTCGCCTATTTTTCTGGATAATCCTCTTCAACGAACGTCTATCCACATTTGTAATTTTGCTTTTTTTAATATATTGGGGCCTTGCAGCAACTGAGCCGGTATTTTTATACAGTCTAACTATGTTTCTTACACTATACCGCGATAACTCTAATAAATTTGCAATTTCCGAATTTGATTTGCCGGAATTGAAAAATTTAATAATAAGTGAACGAATTTTCTCATCAATAACCTTTCCTCTACCCATTTTAAAAAAACACAACTACTTAAGTACTTGAAGCTATACTAAATGCGTACTGACAGCTATATGAATATTAGCAACTGTCACGGTGTCAGTTTTCCACAGCAATCTTTGAATTATAGGCATCCTTTGTACCAGAACAAACATAGGTTGATTTGCTGTATTTACAAAATTTTTGCTTTTCCTTGCAAATTTAAATAGAGAGCAAGGACTTTGGTATTTTTTACTGGACATTATTTAATATACTCTGCTAATTACTTTGGGGCCTGAAAACAACCTGTAGTATTTGTTATGTTTTGGTGCTGGCCAAAAAACTAATATTTCAGTAGGTGGGCCAACTGAAATGGGAAGGGGCTCGTATATCCTTAGAATGTCCCATTTACGCGAGTATAAAACCACCTGAATTAAGAAATTTAACTTTCAATTCTCTTATTTCTCTGCTGGATACCCTAACGCCTGGGAGTGCGAAGTTATTGTTCAATTTTGTTGTGGATTTCTTGAAACTCCGTTCATTTGTTTTGCATGAATAGGATTTATTTACTCAGCGAGAATTAGAATGTATCTGTTTTTTTTTGCTTACTTTGTCATTTTTTTTGTGTACTATCACAAATGTATTATGGCATTTGTTTTTTTTAATCCTTTTTTTTTTTTTGTAAGACACTTTATACAGGGTCAACTATGGCTAAGTACAAATAAATATTTAAAAGTAAAAAGCTATTTTTTTTTCGAAACTACATTAAGCTTCTATTTATCGCCGACTATGCGTCCGGCCGCCGAGAGTAGGCAACCAGCAACACTAAACTGTAAAATTCGTTGTTATAATTGAAATCCTGTGTTGGCGTTATGATTTTGTGTTCTCCTTCAGTTTTTAGTGTTTTTTTTTAAATTTTAAACGTTTTATAATTATGTATTAAATAAAGGAATTTGTGTCGGATACATATACTTTCGCCGATTTGTTTGTAAAGTTTATTAGACAAGACAGTCGCGGGTGTTTTCAAAGTTTTCTATTATTTATTAGTATTCGTTTCGTCCGATTTTTCTTAGAATAAATGAGCATTTTATTCAACTGTACGCGAAGTGTGTTTTGTTGGTAGTGATTGTAATGAGTGAAAATGTAGTTTTGGCATTTAGAACGAAAGAACGATAAATGATGCAAAGTACTGCAGCCAACCTGATTAATTGTTACCTATTAGGTATTGTTAATAATAAAAATGTTAATTTTCGTCGTTTCTACATTTAGAAACGCTGTAAAAACGACCGCATGGTAGTTGACAGATTTAAGCCACCTCGGATGATGCTTATCATATTTGCCAATTTCCTGGAGGAAAAAATATTTGGAATAAAAAATATATCCCATTTTTTAAGTTTTGAGGTAGAATTCCGAAATAACTTTTTTTATTGTCTTTTAAGTTTTCCTAAGTTAACCTTGTATAATATAACTAATTAAGAAAACATTCACTACCATTAATTTGAAAACAGTTATCAAGCTCACTTTCCACGGTTTTTCCGTTGGCCAAAATAAGTACCTTTGCATAATTTCATAGCCATTATAAATGTAATGCGTCACATCGCGCCGTAAAGTTTCTTTTTAAATAGTTTCCAGCGTTTTATAATTATATGTATGCAGAGCTGCAGTATGAGTTAGAATTTTAATAGTTCTCGGGTATTTTCTGTTTCCTACCTCCCGCTACATCACTCCGGGAGATATTACTCTATACGGAGACAATTACTTGAAAAAGTTGAATGGAAATTCTAGGAGCGCTGAAATTCATTTCGTTTTATTAAGCAATAAAACAACACACGAAATGGAACATAAATTAAACATTTTCTTTTATTTTTGCTAGAAATTTATCAAATAAGTGTTTTATTGCCGTTACTTCTCTCAGGCAATTATTTACTTCATCCATATCGGGATAGGAAATTTCTACAAAATTAATTTAAATTTTATGGCTCCATTAGCATTTTGGGTACCATCCGGGATATCCTTAATTTAGTTTTATTTGCATAATAAAGGGAACTCCTGAAAATACTTAAATTGAATTGTTCAAAATTATTGATAACACATTTTTATTTTTTTTCTAAAGTATATTAAATCTCTATTTATCTACACCATGATAGCTCACAAGATACGAACTTAAATTTCGCTATCTTAGTTATGCAACCATCAACACAACAATGCCATATCTATATCTTGCCAGTTGTATGCAATCTTCAATACGTTCAGCACAATAAGATAAATAAAAACGCATCTGAGATAATCCATTGGTAGCCTCGTCTCTATGAAAGTGCAACAGAGACAGTCTGATATAGTTCGTCATATTATACGGTCATTTTGTGGTTCCTTTTCCTTTACTAATATATATTTAAAATTTCAGTGCACTGTAATTAAAATTTTATTGTCGTTTCTGATTTGTTTTAGTTAAGTTTCAGTTATGTGTACTGTAACTATGGCAATGCCCAGGGCCTCAAATTAATTATTCTAGAAATTAGGGCGCTCTTTCAACATTGGCAAAAATTGATATTCCGATTTAAAAAGTTGTAGGGAGATTTACTAAAATTTCGTCATAAAATTATTCATTGTATTTTTTGAAACTGCAAATTAACATTGATAAGTACAAGTACTTGAATAAATGTTACAATGCGCTTGAAATAGACATCAAAGTTCGGGAAAATCGTCCAATAGTTAAAAAATTCTAACTTAAATGAATTTATTTGCCTAACAAAGTAAAGCAGTTTTAAATATCCTGATATTTGCATTTTCTGATTTACCTATAAATAATGATTAAGAAAAAAGTTTCAAAAAAATATTAATTTTGTAGTTCGTACCTATTTGGTTTACAACAAATTTAAATAAAATAACAAAAAGTATGTATATATATATATATATATATATATATATATATATATATATATATATATATATATATAAATATGTAAATTGTTTCAGGATTTTATTAATTACACTGAAATTGAATTGAAATATTGAGCAGTTTTTCTTCAAGATACATTTTTTTTATATACAACTACTCCAGTGGCGTATCATTTTTACATTAATAAATCCGTTAGTGGTATGTTAGTACTACGGTTTCTTTCGATTTATGAAAATTTCAAAAAGTTCATATTCCGTTTACCGAGAATGGAGAAATTGTATGATTTTTCCAAATACCGGCAAAAAATCCTAAAAACGGTACTTCAAATTTTAGTTTAGTTTAGAATAGATAATTTGTCGTTTGCGTATTATTAAGTGTAATTGTGTTAAACAGACATTGTTGGATAAAGTTGCAAAATAGACTCGTAAAATGAGCACGGGTAAATGGAAGAAGTAGTGTATTATGCTATTATGTACGAATTTTGCCGTAATTTTGACGAGCGAATCTATATTGTAAACAAAGAGATTAATTACGCTTAATAATATTGTAAGTGCACGACATCACCACTAATAATAATGGTAATGTTAGAAACGGAAAATATATACACCTACTTGCTTTAACTCCCCGTATTTCTGCACCAATTAAGTTGAAATTCACATCATTGAAGTTCATAAGCATAAAATTAAATTGTCCGATTGTATTTACACAGATCCCCCTTTCGTCATTTGCACAGCGTTACCTACACAGTATTTACACTATATATGGCCCAAAAATGCCACAAGACGCAGAAACACAAGAAACAAACGCCTGTTTACATCATCAACATCGTAATACTGTCCCTGTATTTTACGGTAACATAAATCGCGCTGAATGTCGTGTGACGACACAGCAATGATATAGCGTTTTCGCCCACGTGGTTTTTACGTTTAATTATTATGTGATTATGGCCGCCACACACATGTTCTGACCTTTCAATATATTTGAAAGTTTACCCTGTAATACATTTAAAACCAATATAAAATTCATGGAACTGTCCTTTAAGTATCTATAAAAACTTCTGCTAAAACTAAAACTTTACGTTTGACAAATTTTAGTCCAAAAGGTTCAAGAACCTGTCACAATTCTATGTGATATAAGAAACAAAAATGTAATATCTAACTTAGGTACCTACCTATATCAAATGTTGAGTAACCTGTGGACCTACTAAAATTGTACGAACATAATTTCATTTACATTTTGCAGTCGATCGCAGAGCATTAATTTAACACAATCTTACTTTGGTCTTTCTAATTCATATTACTGTTAAGTATAGAAGTAGGGGTTCCATAATCCTGCACAGAACGTTGTATTGAATCAAACTCGGAACACCTGAACTCGTCTCGCAGGAAACACTCCAATTTCTATGTAGGCAAACAGCCACTTTAATCCGGGGAAATGTTATGTGTGATATTCAATAATTTAATCGAACGTTCGTATCGCGTATAAAACAATTGTAAGTGGATCATGTAGTTCGCTCAAGTACGTATAATATTCGAGATCCTTTATTCTCGGCTGTAGGGACTAGCATTATTCTGATCTGGATCCTGTGCGTGGCTCTCGACTGGATTATTTTTGTCGGTTTGTGTACCGGGTGACTCACCTCATATTCATCGTTTTAAATTGAATTTTAATTAACAACCTCAGGTACTAATTTTTTATAGCGATTCAGTGATGAATGCTCTACTTTTCTTTATACAGGATGTTCTGAAAAACACTAGCATAAATTCAGGGCCTGATAGATTTTCAAAAAATTTTACAATTTGTTCCTATGAACCACAGTCGTATCTTTTTCCGTATTCAAGATACAGGGCGTTGAAAATATTTTTTTTAGAATTTATCTTCGGTCCTATCTTTCACAAAATTCGATCGAATGTACTGAAATTTTGTTAATGTGGGGTTTCTGAGGAAGCTAAATTTAATGCTCTGGAGTTATTAATATGATTTTATCATACAGGACGTTCACTGCAGTACTCCGCGGGAACATTTTAGGTCCTAACTTTTTTAAGGTTAATCGTTTTGCCCCTTTTGCCACTTGCTGTTATAACAAATTTTATTCTAAACAAAAATTATATTCGTGAAAATTGAAGACATTTCGAACATTTATTCTGATTTTATTTTTCTTCAATTTTAATTTTCTGTTAATAATAATTAGTTATTCTTGCTGTTTTTCTTTTTTCAATTGTATTCAGTATGTTAAATTTTTCCAGAAAAAAACTAACCATTACTTTTTATAATTAAAATTAAAGGAATAACTTTGATTTTGAGTGATATTAATGAAGCTAATAGTAATAATGACTAGTTGCCAAAGCTTACTTGAAAAAAAACACAATTTAGAATACTAGCTGCTTGACTGTGGCTGGTTTTTTTTCTGGAAAACGTGCAAATTTTAGCACTTCTTACAAGAGTACCTTTTTTGTTTACAATAAAATTTGTCATGATAGCAAGTGATAAAAGGGGCAAAAAGATTAACGTCAAAAAAGTTAGGACCTCAAATGTTCTCGCGAAGTACTGCAGTGAACGCCCTGTATGATATAGTAAAAAATTAATAACTCCAGAGCATTTAGCATCCCCAAAAACCCAACATAACCAAATATTTGAGTTCATTAGGTCGAATTTTGTGGAAGATAGGGCCGAAACTAGATTCTAAAAAAATATTTTTAACGCCGTGTATCTTGAAAACGGAATAAGTCGCCTATGATTCATAGGAACAAATTGTAATATTTTTTGAAAATCTATCAGGCCCTGAATTTATGAAAGTGCTTTTTCAGAACTTTCAAACACATGCACTATTTTTTGCTGGTCCAAAACTTTGTAAAATTGTAAATATACAGGGTGTCTAGAAACTAAACCGACTAACGAAGACAACACATTCTAGGGACATTGGTAGTTAAACATTTTTGCTACTTCTGTTACAAATGCGGAATTTTAGGAAACAACTTCTCTGCGGGCTATTACTCTGATCAGCATTATCATCTGAAACACATAGCAACCAGCCAAAGTCATTCGTCTGTGGCACATCTGACATATACTGGATTCCAGCTTGTTGCCTCACATTGCTATGCCATAGGGCCAGGCAAAAGATCTCTCGATGTATCTCTAGCTGTTCGTGTCTGTCATACCCAACATAAATATACCTGAGTGAGTACACGTTATGATGTAACACGGATAGTCCTGGCTGGCTTTTGTCATCTTCGACGGAAGGTCAAGAATGCGCGTGTCTACATCTAGGGGCTACTGGCTCACTCCACGATGGACTTCATGGCGGTCACACAAAAACTACTTTAATGCAATTGTAGTAAATAATACTTTGATAATGATTACAAAAAGTGTTGTATTAATACAATCTATAAATTTTGTTGGTTTGCACTATACACTTTTTAAATTTTACAGTATGACGTTTATTACAAAATATAGTCAAAAGATTTACAATTATTTTTAAAATTTACAACAACCCGATTACTATAATAGTTTTGTATTTACCGCAACAACGAACTTATATAGTTTACTACATTTGTAGTTTATTCTACGACAAAATTATAATCACAAATTTATAATAACTGTTTCAGTAGTATTTCTTTCAGTGTCAATGGTAGTAAAACGTTTGTATCTTATGTAAATGGGCTTTGTCCTGTTAAATGACATAAAATAAAATACAAATAAACATCTAGTAGTAATAAATATTAAAATTTAAATACGTTTCAATATAATTCACATAAAAAATTTGACTATAGAGACCTTTGGGTTTCAAGTGGCTTTCCCTAAAATGTCTATCGATTTTTATTTAGTAAACTTTAAAAATGGGACGGTGATTTATCAACTTTTGCGTGTATTTGCATTTCGTTGATGTGTGCAGGCAGCTTTCCTGAACTGGTTTCTTCAGCTACCTCAGATTCCAAATCGAGTCACCTCCTGAGTGAGATGGAACATGAGTTAGCTAACAGAACTTGATATCGCATAAAGGGGCCGATCATAGCTGCATATTTTTTGTACTACGAAGAATACATTTACCGTTTTTCAACGCCCTATTGACTCTGTTCGTTCTCGTTTTCATTCCTTTCGACTGATAAATTCTAAAAAAGTTCTGCTAAATCAACCGACAAATAAAATATTGTTCTACTACTATGCATTTTGTTTAAAATCCTAATGGAGGTCATACTGGTACATTTTTCGTTAAATTGAGGGCATACTTTTCCATCTCACATTAAAGTATCCACTATTTTTTTGTATGTATATGCACGTATACGAGGTGTCCCAAAATTAGCCTACCAAGCGCCAACAACAAAATATATATTCAAAAATAGGAAGAAATGTTTTATTAAACATGAATCGTAAAAACTTCCCTAGGGAGCTATGAGTCTCTTTGAAGTGGAACAGGAACGGTTGCAAATATTTTTGGAATAATTTAAATTAATATGATAAAATTTGTGTGAATCATTATCACATTACGAATCTGACAGTATTGGAATACATACCTTCAAAATTTCAATCAGAGCCGTAGTTGAGGGAGCGATGACAGGTAATACAATTTAAAAATACCTTCACACGAAAGTTGAGATACATTTTGCCTAACTGAATTGTTTAAGGTATTCTAATACTGTCAGATTCGTAATGTGATAGTGATACAAATTTTATGAAAAAACTCCTGTTAGGGGTTCCCCTATTTCTAAGACGCCATAACTCCCTTAGGGGCCATTTTAAGATTCATGTTTATTTCTGTTGACGTGTGGCAGGCAAATTTTGGGACACCCTGTGTAACTCAATAATGTTCAAAACAGGTACCAATAATAATTACTTTCATAGCGTTTTTATTGGCATTGTAAATATTGCTATGATTAACGTATTACTGTCGTTATTATCGCCAATACTGTCGTTGTCGCTTCGTGTTATGAAAGTCATTTTTTTCATTATCACTACCATCATCGTTATCATTAGGCATGTTCTTTGTAAAATATAAGTAGGCAATAAAACGTTGGTGAAACCTAACATGTACCTCTGAGCCCTTTCCACTTGTTTGTAATTTACTTAAGTCATGCTCAGGTACGCCCCTTAAGGCACGACTAACGTTACGTACACTAAAGAAGGATGGCTAATAAGTGTACTTCTTGTCAAAAACAGACGGTCATTCTATTGCGTTGTGTTGATTCTTCTGTTATGATGTGTTTGTGATATAGTTTTAACGATGTGAACCGTGATGTTTTAAATGAGCAATGTAGGAAACTTGTGTTCAATGTTGTGGAGTATTTGAAACATAAAAAAGAGACTTCCAAAGGAAACGTTTCTGTTATTAATTGTGCAGTCGACCCTGGCTATTTACATCTAGAGATAATTGAGTACCGACATACCTGCACTACTCTAATCTTTACATCACACATGCATTCTTAAAGACGTCCTTTCTAGCATAATTTGGGCTGGCCCGCCAGCTACCACCCAGTTATACCTGTCATAAGCAGGTATAGATTGAAATGAAATACATGTGTACATTTCGTCTCACCAACGTTTTATTGCCGACTTTGCCTTCCGAAAACTACTATAGTTTAAAAAACTGGACTTAAATTATTATTTTTGTCTAGTTACTTGAAATCTAATTTTAAACAAAACGACAATGATATGTTTTTACTACAATTGTTTTAGCTATTTACAAAATTATTATAGGACAAATTAAAAAATTGTAAAACGTAACGGAATATCATCACTGTAATTGTTTAAAAAATATTACCTGCGTATTATATAAAATTTCACATATTCATAAACAACAACATATTTGTATGTCCTGCCTTTATTAAAACTATAAAGTAGTTATATGTTTGGTGCATATGCCCACAATTGCTCTATTCCAATCTGATGTTTACTTCGGTAACAAAAAAACCTACAGTGTAATATAACGACAACTGTATTTGTATATTTTACACGAAAATAGTTTGAAACCGTTGTTTCCGACATAAAATTGTGACAATGAAGCATGCATCAGTAAACATACTAATAATTGTCAATTTTCGTTAGGCTCTTATAGTCTGTTTAGAAATGAAAGAGAGTAATAAAAGCTTATTATGTATGCAAATCGTTAATAAATGTTGTACTGGTGCTTATATTCAATATTTTTATATCATGTATTATCGGTATAGATGAGGTGTACTTTTAAAAAAACTTTGTGTGATCGAACCGTAGTAAATTGTAGCAGGTAGCTAAAATTTAATCCCCGATAATCCGCCTTTGACTATGCCGCTTCAATTTCTCGGTCCATTTCTCTTATAAGTAAACAATATGAAAACAGGATTTCAAAACTATAGGCTACTTTAAGCATCATAACCGGGTTAAGAGGGTGTTTAGTAATTCAAATAAAATTATTCAATATTATTATCAAAATATTTATTTAAATTTAATGAATAGATTTTTATTCCACCGAAATATTTGTATTTTGAAAATTCAAATTATGATGAGTAAATGTAATGTTGTACAAATGTACAATAAAGAAAATAAAAAAGTATCTTCGAATTCGAATTATCTTCGTCTCTTAGATTGATAACGATAGGTTCCACAGTAACGTCAATTAAATTATCGAGTTCCCACATTTTCTCCTCTTCTTTTTATACATGATGATCTTTGCCAGTTATCTGCAGTTACTCGTTCCAAGGAATTTTTTAACAAAATTTTCACGTCACTTAATTTAAACGTCGTATTATTTCGCGCTACATCTCCCTTTACCTGCGTCCAAACTAATTCGATTGGGTTAAGTTCACAGTGATAAGGTGGTAACCGTAGTACCGTTATTTGGCGATTTGTTGCCATTTCACCGATAACATATTTTTTCTGATCTTTATTAAGATTGACAAGTGTCAAAAGGTCCTTTGTCACCATATTTGTTTCAAAAGAAATGTTTTTTCCGGATAACCATTGAATTATATCGGCGTAGGCGTTCGCTCGGTCTGCCGTGAATGGTAACTGGCATTTTCATGACAATTACAGACCCCGGAGGAATAAGATTCAACATCTGTGTAAAATACTCTTCGAAAACATCTGCGTTCATGTCTTCGTGATAGTCACCTGTATTTTTAGATTCAAATAAAAGTAAACCGCCATCTACAAAACCACTGGCACTACCTATATGTCACTATTAATCTTCGCCCTTTACCTGAAGGTGCCTTGAACCCTGTTGAATTTTTATCTTGCCATACTTTTATTACAGTATATTCCTCGTTGATCCAAGTTTCGTCTAGATAATAAATATTCCTTCCTTCGTCACGGAATTTTCTAATTGATCTTAAGTAGGATCTTCGCCAACAAATAATTTCATCTTAACTGACTTCCTGTTCTGCTTTTACCAGCAAAAATTCAACTCTCGTAAGAAGGCCCATAATTTGCTTCTACTGATTTTTGGCAAATCGTTGTCCTCTGAAAGTTCACTTAAAATTTTGTTTAGCGCTGGTATTTCTTTTTTAAAGTAATTACGATAATTACCTGAAACGACATATTACCACGCCCATGGCTGATTCTTATCTCGGGGTTTTATTACTCTCTTTCATTTCCAAACAGACTATAGTGTATCCCCGCTATAGATTATACAACTGAAAAATGTATAATTTCATTAATATTAAGCACGTATTATGTCTTTTTGATTAAATTGTTAAAGTATATGCCAACAGACAGACATGTGTGACTGTGTGTCTCATTGATCAATAAAGAAGCCTTTGATATATAACAAAGAATTTTTTAACGTACATATTTTTTACACAGGCGAGGAATAATATTCCACCGACAAACTTATACAGGTGATTCTTTGACCAAAAGTAAAAAAGTTCATGTTAGTATTTGTTGGGAAACGGTCTTTGACATAGGTACAACATGATGATAGAATGGATCAAGTTTCACATCTCATTTTAAAAATTATTATAGAAATATTTAAAAATACAAATAAATTCACTAAATTGGAAAGTTAAAGAATAAAACAGTCTGGAAACTCACGGTTTTATAAAAATAAAATCCTGTAGGTTATTTCAAACTATTTGAGTTGTAGGTAGTTATTAGTTATAGGTATTAAATGTAGAGAATAAATAGTTATTAAGAAACGTGTAAAAAATTGAGAAGAAGTAACAAACAAAAATATATATATATCATCCCATATATCTTAAAATTGAAGCGTATTTGTATCTATCGTTATAACAAATTCTTTTTATTTTTGGTCAGAGACTTGTCATCTGTATATGTTTTCGATGGTATATTGCAATAACAGTTTATTAGTAGGGACTAAGAGCAATAAAGAAATTATGTGCACTTAATTTAAAATGAAATAATTATAATAACTGCTTTCGATTTTACAAAATTATGTAAGTCAAAATTAGCAACAAATGATGTTAACAGAGTAATAATTAATTGTAGAGTTAGTGAGACTGGAAATAGGAGATGAAATCATAATATTAACTTCCTAAACATGCACAGGATACCAAAAGAGACTATATTAATCAAAAAGGAGTATTAGTTTAGTGTTGATTATTTTCAGAACATTTTTGGAAAAAAAAATAAAATGATAATAAATGGCTTAGGTATATGTTTAATCCTGGGGGTGAAGTAAAGCGTTGCTCCAAGAGTTGCAACGAGGAATTTTGGTAGACAAAATGGAGGTCATCCAACCCTAAGTTTTTGCCGACCGGAATATTTGTGTTGGAAAATTTCGTAATTGATGATGTTGAACGTTGAGGCAAGGTAACAAGAAGGGAATAAGACCCTTATATTAAGGATAAAACTAGGGAATATATTACAGAGCGAATATTGACTGGATAAAATGGAAAATCTTAAATTTAACAACAGACACATACAAGAACACTGTGCAGTTCTGTTTGTACAACCTACCTCCTGTAAAAAGATTTGAATTAAAATAACAAATTTGCTCCTAACGCTAAATAAATGCAATTTACAAGATAACTAAAACGAATTACAAAATATATGTGAGACCTATGAATACTACAGAAATAAGGTAATATTTTTCGTACAAAAACATACATCCTGTATGTCCGGAATGTAAGTGCCGATACTAAAGAGATTTGTATATCTGACCAAAAGCAACAAAAAAAATTTGTGAAAAAATTGTGATAAAACGAAGAGTTTTTCTACAAATACATTTCAAAAATAAAAATACAACAGTAATAAAATGCAAAATTGTAAAAGCTAAAAATGTAATTTGTTTTTTGTATCAATAATAATCAAATAAACAATTGAAATTTCCTAGAAAATCCTTAAAACTATAACTTACGACAACATTGTAATCTATCGTGGCAAGTGCGTTTTGTTTCTCTATGCATATGGCTTGCAAAACTTTGTCTACTAGTCGTTTTTACTGCAAATGCTTTTCATAAGCAACATAAACCATTTTTAACACTTGTAACTACTTCACATTTTATTCTGTGTTGTGAAAAGAGCTCTAACAAAACCATTCACAGTAAGGATGTTTAGGTATATTTGTAATTATTATTAATATGTACAAGCACCTAACAATCCTGACGTGGTATATAAGCGACGTTGTTACATATTTAACACCTGTTTGCGTTCATAATTCGTGGTTAGTCAGAGAAAAAAAGTAAAATATGTTTTGTTGGATATACCTAATTTGCCATACAGTAAAATAAAGGTAATCATATTCTGAGCGCCTTGGACATTATGTTACGTCCACAAATGTATACAACCAGTAAATCACGTTCCACCTTAAAAACATACCGCTCTCGTTACCCTGTGGTCGTACAGTATGGTACGTCGTCAAGTTACGCTGACAAAAAATCTGTGAACCTCTAGTTTCCGACAACTTCACGTCAACGTAACAACGAGAATAAGTTTCTGTGACGCCAGATTACTCTACACAATTTTAACAGCAGTGAATCTCTAGCATCCAACGGCTTCACATCGACTTTACGAGACAAACTTATCTGTCGCCCCGTTAGTGCTATACAATTCTAACTAAGTGACTCTGGAGCAGCCACTGACTCCACGTCGACGTCGCATGAGGCCGATCCCATCGAACGCTACAAATTTCTAGAAGTTTTATCCGCCAATCAGTCTACCTAAAACCAGCACCTAGAAGACAGGACCGTTTGAAACTACAAACTGCTATTTTCGCTGTATGACGTCAAAGTACTGTAAGATTATTCCCATCTATTTTCTATCAAACTTCATATTATTATTTCTTGTAGCTTCAGCTCTCCGAAAAGAAACCACTAAATCATTATTTAGTTAATATATTGTATTATTCGCATTGCCTGGTGAATACACTGAATACTATTTCGAGGGTTATTTATTGTCATTTGCCAAGTTAGATACCGATCTATTAAAAGTAACATTTTTAATATTTATTTATAAAATCCTGAACTTTTTCAACAAAAAAGTAGACGAAATCTGTTTGTACTTCTCCCAGTAGGAGGACGTTTCAAACAGAAAAGCAACATATTATGCAAAATAAGATCAAATATAAGCTAAACTAAATGTGGTAATGTTAATCATAACTTACTTAGTCATTGTTAAATTGTTTATATAATTTATGATTTCTAATATTATGACCTACATGGAAACAGCGAAGATGTTTTGAATCTTTCAGTAACTGTTGAAATTTAAATAAGCTGTTGTCTCAGTGTGGGGAACACTTCAAACTCCGGTTGCAACTGGCTCCGGGCCAACGTTTCAGTCACGTTTTCGGTCATCTGTAATGTCGCAGCGTCCTCTTTATTAGCCATAACAAGCCATTTCTGAACTAAATGCATTCCAGATGCGGACTGGTCCACCACCATTTTCTATTTCTCCGACAAGAAGGGGAAATCGTTGGAATTTATAAGCGATCGAACTAACGCTGCAATATCCGCTCCCTAACTGTTTTCTGCTCGCAGTTGGCGAAGTAAATCATGTCTACACTTTCAATTATTACCATTCTGTCTGTGGAAAATACGTTCCGGATATCTGTTTCATTTGGGGGTAATTATTTCAGGAGAAATAGTCCCTGGAAAGGTTTCAACGGGAGCGCAGCTCTTTCTTTCTGCTGGTGGAAATTAATTTTGAAAATGCATCATTTTTATCAAAGAGATACTACCGGCTACATGTAGAGAAATCATTTGGAAACGTGAATTGCTGCTCTTTTGTTGGAAAATATTGCTTCCCCTAGACATTTCAAAAGAAACACTTAGAAATAAATTGAAAACAACTGCATCAGTGGCGGATCTAGAAATTATTTAAGGAAAGGGGGTTTGAAACTCAAATAAATCTTACGAATTTTTATTAATTTTGCAAAATATGTAAGCAAGTAAAAGTTCTATTTTAGCAGTCATTTGGCAAATGGGACAATCAGGATCAATCAAGGAAAGGTCTTTGATATGTTTTTTTTTTAATTAGAGTCTCCCCTAGAGGAGGAGGAGGGGAGGAGGGGTAATTTAGAATGGAACATTTGAAATTTCCTAACCTGTACATATAACAGATTTGGTGATAATTTAGAAAATTTACAGGAAAAATGACAGTGACGTGAGAATCAAAGAAAAGTTTGAGGGGTTTACAATAATATAAAGTAAAATTTGCATCCAATAAAATAAATTTTTTGTACTATTGACAGCGGAGTGACAACACTGCAGGGGGACTTCAAAGATGCACTGTTTATCCTTGTTTCACAAATAAATAACTATATGCCTGTCTTTGTTCTGGCAAGGTATATTTCGTGAGTAAAGTGCCAATGTAGTTTATTCACGGCCACTGTTTCTTAATTACAAGTATTCGGTAGTGTATTAATTTACACGAAACAAATGTTTCGGTCATTATTAAATGCGAACTAATGAATTAGTGTTATTGTATCTTCATTAATACAATCATTTTCAATTAATATATTTACGTTTTCAAAAAAACGTTACTTGCTTCAAAGTACGATTACACACGTCACTTTTCAAGACAAATTCTCAAATATTTTTCGATTGACTGAATTTTAAGTATAATATTATTCCCTAGGAATCATTTGAGAAAAAAGTGGTACTCTGTTTTGGCGAGAAGAGTGAGCTTTGAAATGTGTTGCCAAGTCGACGATGTATGTGTATAATCTGTTCAGATTTTTAACAAGAGCATGTGACTGATATTCTGCATTTAGTATACTATTAACTGAAAATTGTTTGCCATTATGTTTTTAATTAAATTCCTTATTATCCGTTGATTAAAAATAATTTCAGCATGCAAAATATTTTCCATGAAGTGCAAACTTATTAATGAGATTAAATACAGCAAACATTTTTATTTTTGTATAGCCAAGTTCTATGAGTCTCGCTATTGGTATCTCTGGGTCCGCTTACGCATTGATTTCGGTTTATGTTGTTGGTATTACGACTGATACGGTCGGAACCGTTCATCGGATAATAGTAATTAATTTACCTATATTGGTAGGTTGTTGGACATTTCTGTGAACATCAAGATATCACATCATATTAAATAATATTTAAACCATGCTTATTTAAAGAATAGCATTCTGCAATGTATTGTCTCACTATAAATTTTAAAGTCGTCTCCATAAAATTAGCAATGGACATCTATAACTTCGTACTGTACCTATATTGCGTTACATTTTTTTGCAAAACGAATTTATTATTTTACTGTACCTCCAAATAATGGAAATAGCCACGCTCCAATTTGTCAACGCAAGCACTAGAATTACCCTTGGCTTCTTATTATCATTCCCATTCTAAATTAATAACAGTACCGCCTTTACCCTTTTTGTTTCCACTCTATTTACATCACGTAAAACTTTACACTAAGAATTATTATTTATTATAATAGCCCCTATAAAATATAACTAAGTTGCCAAGGATAGATAATTAATCTTAAAATTAAGACATCGGATTAGAGGATTTATCTTTGTCGTTGAATAGCAGTTGGTAGATCAGTCATTCTGTGACAAATTCGGTGCTCATTGCCCTAGCCGTTATTCTTAAGGCGATGTCACAATGAAATGAAGTCAAGTATATAAGAAAAATACTAACCACTTCACAGACGTCCTTTGTTTGGATTTGATAACCGATACTTGAAAACATATTTTTATACCGTGTGATTTTGTCATTAATTTTAAGAGAAGATACAAAAAATAAATGCATATTCCTCCGACAAAAAATTCAAACCATTATTTAAACCCTGTTTTCAGAATTTCACTGACCCTAGCGACAGTGCAACTCGGTGTCGGCCTAATGCGACGTTGCCAAATTTAAATATTTTGCTAATACTTAATGTCATGTTAAAATAAGCAATGACTGTTATAAATATTTTTTTAAAAGTATGCAATTAGCATTTAATTTCAACACAAAAAATATTTAATATTGAATTTACAAAACTCCATCAGATCAAATATTAAATTTGCGTTTCATTACATAATAGAAAGATAAAAAAAAACAATACTCACTAGGTTAGGTATTAAGAGAGGCTGAAAAGTTTTTAGTATGTAAGTCTCGGCAGTAATGCAAAAACTCCTCTTGCTGCCAGCAAAAAACATATATTCAGTGATGAACAATCCGGCAATCCTAATCTTGACCTACCGTATTTAGGTCATTAACTTTGTTTTGAAGGTTCAAATACCCGGTGTAATGAATATGAAGTCATGAGTATTTAGCAGATTGATCCCATAATAAATGTTCAACCGCAGTAATCATGCACACACGTACACAGTGAGATAAAAATTTATTAAAAGAGGTTGAAATGCTTTTCGTATTTAAATACTGACAATACAAAAAAAAAACTACCGAATTTAGATCAATAACCTTCTCAACGCCTACTCCATGGCAAACGCTGCAGAGCCACCAAATAATAACATAAACAAACAAATTCGTAATTTTATAAAGAACCGGTATGAAATCACGAATATTTAACAGATTACTCTCATAATAAATGCTCAACCGCAATAACCACGTGTCGACATCGGATCGGCTGAAATCCGTACAACTAAAAAGTTCCTAATTCAAATTTCCCTTTAATACTATAACCACGGAATAAGCCAAAGCTCATTCGGGTTCGCTTGTCTAAACCGCCGAAGGCCCGTTGGCGAGCTGCATCTAGAGTAGCACGGTCCGATTTCTCTCCTTTTCGCTTCTCCGATCGATTGTCATCTTCACATTGTTTAGGGAGGTGCATTTCGTGTGTTGTTTATTGTTGTGTGCCAGTGCAGCTTATAATAATTATTATTAATAAAAAAAATTGCTAAACATTTTTTTTAATTCCGAGGGTATAAAAATAATCATAGCAGGCGTTGGATCGCCATCTTAAACATTGTGATAGGATCAGAAGGAGCCATTTTCGATGTCATTTAAAACATAAAAATATTTGTTGCGTTATTTTGGAAAATAAAGTTTTTGCAAATTTTTATAAAAATAAAACTTTGAGAACATGTAGAAGAAAACACTCTGTGTAGTTTTTGTTTAAATTTCACACATAGGGGTTTTGAGATGAGGGCATGATGAATCCGAAAATTCCTAAAATCCTATTATGTTCCGTGGATTATTGAAGTTTACGTCAAAACTTGACAACGCGCTTAATGAATAACTAAAAAATGCAACACAGGCACCTCAAAAAATATACAAAATTACTTCACTTCACTACTACTATCTTTGATGGAAATGCTGTTATTATGTATCTGGTCCAACGTGGCAACTCGATTTCGCTTGAATACTCGAACGCGCCATCAGAAAATTGGTAACATGTTACCGATGGCTATAGGTTGACTTGCTTATTTCTTGTAAGGTTGTGTAAAAAGTTTTTCGATTTTCTGTCTTTATTAGACCTTCTGTACCTAAAATTAATGTAATGACATTATGACTGAATTAGCCTGTATTCCATGGAAAACCGAGTGTCTTATTAAATTCAAGTTTGATTAAGTTTCTGTTTGTTAATTTTTTTTTTAACTTAGACCTAATCATATTAAAGATATTACTTCCTGTACAACTTATCAAACGACTAATACATTCATAATTACTGCGCAATACGAAATTAATTAACAACAATATTATCGAGCATATGTTATGTATTAGGTAGAAACAAAAAAAAATATACATGAGACATGTATATGTCTCAGGAAAAATGAGTATAATACATTCGTATTAAAAAAATGTTTAAATGCATATTAAAAATTATTTAAATGAATATTTACGCTGAAAAAAAGAAAATATTTTCAGATCATTATTTCAACCCTTTTTCAGACTGCCACTGACTGCTGGTGGCCTCAATTCATTTACAGCTACCAGTTCAACTCGGTGACGACGTGATGCGATGTTGCCAAATTGAAAATATGTAATGAATGCTGCAAATTATTTTTTTTTAATTATTCGATTAATATATTAAGTTTCAGTTTAAAAATATGTAATATTTAAGTTACAAAACTCCAACGAATCAAATAATAAACCATATACATGTCACTACATAATTAGTAAGATTAAAAACCAATAATAAATTTAAATTTAACTAGATGTTTATAAAAAGATTAAAATTGTAGTTTGTAGTCGTTATGCCTATACAGGGTGTCTGATAATTAGCTGCCAACCTTGAACAGGCCAATTCTATGGTTGTTTTTTTGTGTAACTTTTTCATCTTTGACTTTTTAACAAATTGGACAGGAAATTCCGTTTTCTCGAACTGTTTTACGTTAAAAAGGTACTCCTGTTTCAAATCGTTATCTTTAACGGTTTCTGAGAAAATCGCTCTTGAATCCCACTTTGGTCAATTTCATAGTAATTTAAACAAAAAATAATAATAATAGTAATTTAATACGTAATCAGTAATACACATTGTTGATGTAGAACAATTATGATATGATGATTTGTTTATGGCTTTTGCGATGGTAATGCTACGCGGCAGAACGCGAGTACGGTTCCAAACAGAAGGTTTCCAAACAGAAGGCTGACATTAAGAAGGACATTCCTCACTGTATTCCGCAATTTAGCTGCAACCGTCACTTTTCGGAGGGATCATAAGATGGAAACTTAATTTTGATAACAGACAACAAGCTATTTTAAAAACTGTTCAAGAGTACCTTTTTAACGTAAAACAGTTCGGGAAAACGGAATTTGCTGTCCAATTTGTGAAAAAGTCAAAGATGAAAAAGTTACACATGCAAAATATCAAGGGCAATTGAGAGATATTGCAAAAAAATGATTTCCATTCCTCCCTCTTCAATGGGTCCCTGTGTCCTTAGGGACTTTTTTTATTTAGTTTTGATCATAGAATCGGCCTGTTCAGGATTGGCAACTAATTATGAGACACGCTCTATAACGATTACAACACATGTGCAGGCTAAAATATTAAATTAATTTTTATTAAAATAAATTTTTTTTAAACTGAAACTAAATGTATACATAAAGGCTACTTGGCGTTTGGTACCTGAAGAATATAATTTAAAAAAATCAAAAGTGGTATTGAATTCAAATTATTTCATTAACATAATATGCACACATGGAGAAACACAAATTGATATATAAGTTTATTAAATTAGGATTCAATTATTATTAGTAGATAATATTACGCTTATAATATAATATATTTGGTATTATGTGTTTAAATATCATATTCATATAGAATATTTTACTGAATAGTACTGATATAATTAGTCTAACCTAAGAACCGTTTTACACAAGAGATTTCTTCCGAAAATTATAACGAAAATTATGGGCAAATTTTTGCTAAGAATTTTTATTAAAGTTTGTATGCATATTTCAACTATCTACATTACTTTACAAATTGCCAAACTGAAGATATGCGCAGATTCTGTTGCATTTTCTCGATTGTAGTAATAAAAATATAGAACATGTTCTATATTTTTATGAATAAAAATTTTTATTAAATTATTGATATATTTCTCGTATGCATAAAACAGCTTAAAAGTTTCACGAAAATTTTTAGCAAAATTACGAGATAAATTTTTGCTATAATTCTTGTGTGTGTAAAACGGTTCTAACACATTTAAAAATTCTCCAGCAAATTTATTTTCTAGGGTATTTTATTAGTTTAAATAGACAACTGCCGCAACTCAAATATTTGTTTTACCTTATTCACTAAAACTTTATATAAGTATTTAAATTATGAACGTTTATTCTTTTTAAAAAATCTCACATATTTACATATCTACGATCTCGTACAATACAGCTGCAATGAATATTTTTGTTGCAGTCGTATCAGTTATAACACTGATATAAATTTGTCATTCCCGTTAGATAAATCAACAATAATTCCCGGATTGTCAAAATTATAAATTTGCAAAATATGCTGCGCCTGTGTATAGAGTCATATAGGTTTTATTAGGGAACTTTATTGGTTCGAATTGAATGCATGATAACAATTTGGTAATTTCCTTTAGCTTTTAAATGGTATACAAGCGCAGCTAGTAAAGTAGTTCTATAAATTTAGAGTAATACGAGCTTTAATTCTGTTAATATTTTATAGTTGTATCTAGAATATTAAATTATTGCATTAATGTGGCACATGAGACTATTTTGCCTTTAGAAACTGAATTATTTTTAAAATGTGTTGCAAGAACGTTCTTAGAGCATAATTTATAGAACATTTATAACATAAATGCTAATGTAGTCCTATAAGTGTGTACAATAACACAATTTGACAGCAACGGTGCTTATAGAATCAAATTGCTGTAAAACTGATGCAAAATAGTGCTTTATAGAATTGTACCATCTCCTGTGACACTCATAAAATTATTCTGTAATGTTGCTTATAGTTTAATTATAGAACTATTGCGTAAGGCGCTGTTAAGTTACAATTCTGCTGCAAATATGGATGCTGCTATCGAACTTAAGAGAAAAAACTCTTTAAAGCAGTTATAGAGAATAATAATATAGTTGTTATAAAATCATTATAGAGTAAATACGTAACAAAAGCTTTTTTGTTTCATAAAAAACGCTATAGAACTAACATTTATATACATATGTAGGTCTCCCATACCCTCATCTGATGACACTTGCCTATAGAAGTGCGAAATATTTTGATCAAAGGATAATGGGGTTTGTATAGCATAGTCGTAACTTGTAGAAATTATTATCTGCTTGCAGAAAGAAAATTTCATTACGATAGATAAGATTTATTTGATTACTAATAGAAACTGATTTCCTTATAGAAATTTAGTAACATATTTAATTTAGACCATTCCAAACCTTATTCATTTACACTTCTAGATGTTGAAGTTAAAGAATTTTCTTAACTTTATTAAATAAGATTGAAATAATTGATATTACCACAATAAAATATGATAACACTGTGGATATTAAGTGAATAGATCTGTTATAGTAGTTGCTTACGAAGCATATTTGCTCTATAATTATTGCAATCGACACAAAATGTCATATTAGTGAGAATCCATTGGAAGTACAAGATAAAGCCTTTCTTTCTGTCGCCATATTGCGAAGAAAGAAAACAAACCTTAATTAAAAATATATACAATATAAGTAGGTGAAATGACATCAATAATATGGATATACTTACTTTCTGACTATTTTATATACAGTTTGTTGTTAAATTCATCAATTTAGATAACTTTTTTTTTTATTAAATTTCCAGCATCACAGGAAATATAAGGTTAACTGAGGGCGCGTCAAAAAATTATCATTATGTACTACCATTGTATAAATAAATATAGTAATATATTTTACGTACTAAAACTGTGAATCAGTGAAATGAGACGAATGATGTTGTCGCCATCTATCGTTTGTATCTATTACTAAATTTATTCTAGCAATTTTCCCTCTGTAATAATACTACATGCCGACGCTTGATCAAGAATGGTAGAGGAAGTTAGACATAGATGGCTCTGAACTCAATTAGATGAATCAGGGAAATATCGTTGCCGTTATCGGGTCAGTGTTGCCAAACCTACGGATTAATCTGTAAATTAGATTTCTGTTATGTACGGATTCACGGATTTTTTTCTCAATAAAAACTTTAAAATCCATATGGATTTTTAAGTTTTACAACTTATAAATATTAAATATCCAAATAGTTAATTTGTACTAATATGTATCTATTTGAGAAACTACTGGATGCTTATACATAATGCTTCATGTGAACGGATGTTGTCACAAATTAATTTAATAAGTTTAAAACAGAACAGCGGTTTATCTACTAAAATAATAGTACATTTAATACAAACAAAAAATTATATAGATAAAGATAGCTGCTGAAATTACACTGCAGGTATTTTTGTAGGGCTATTCATTCTATTGTTTAATTATATCAACATATTTAAACTTAAATGTTTTTGCTAATCTACGAATTTTCTACGAATATCTTGTTGGAGTTGGACATCTACGGATTTCATAATTTCTGATGTGACAACATTGTCGGTATACACACGACAGGCAACGTACGACTCCCACCAACAAAAAAAAACCTGAAAAAACTTTATGGCCTCCCCCTCCAGCTTTTTTTGTAGGGTTTTGTTAGTATATACCTAATCCTAATAATATGGTATTTATATGTATGTAGAAAGTCATAGAGGATACAATTTTGTAAATTTTAATTAAAATTGCTGGAAACGTTTGCGTATATTATAATTGTGGCAAATCAAAAGTAAAACATCCAAATTTAATATTGTATAATCGTTTTTCATCCCAAAGAAATCACGGAGAAGATATATTAATTATATTATTATTATATAAAAAGGGGATTGAAAACTGTGGTAGGTATTTTTTAAATATTTAAAAGTAATAATATGAGGTACGTATGTCGTCCAATATTTTTGATATAACCAAGAAAACCAGTCTAGTCATAGTAATAAATAAATATACACTTTTTATGACCTCCAATTTAATGCGTTTTTTGGCATAACTTATACATATTTAATCTGTGAACTGGACTTTAATTGGATGTCACAAAATATTATTTCCAGTTGAATTCGATTGCAGTCGCTAACTTCTAGTTTGAATTAGCTATCTATTTGTAAATGAACTTAAATTGATATTATTTTTAGAGTAAGCAATAACATATCTTAAAATTGCAGTTTAATTTTCAATAAAGGTGCTTTCAATTATTTATATAGGTACCTATACTTATAGCCGAATTTGTTGTGTCAATTTATGTCTAAATAATTGATGGGTATATACCGTGGTGGGAATATAAATTGTCACTGATATAGCAATTTTCATTGCTTGCTGTCATAATTGCGCAGATATATGATTTGATGTTTTGAAAACACACAGACAGGTAATAATAATTCTGAGCAAAAATATGATGCATTCACTTAATCTTAACAAAAATCCTAATTTACACAGAGAGCAAGATATAAATAGGTATAGGAGTGTGTAATATCATTTGTGTGTATCAATTTATATGGATTAACAGATTGCAGAATTTTATGCACTAGAAAATGTAAAAATATACAGGACGTTCCACTAAAAAATATATGCAGCTTGTATGAAATTAAGCCATCTATAAAACATTGCTAGAAAGCTTAAATATTCATTTATAAAAATTATTTTTCCATTTCATTCGATATAACTAATTTCAGTCAGTGATGAGAAATGATTATTTTTTGAAATATTGTAAACATTTTGAAAACATACTTGATTATAATACAAGGAATCAAATTTTCTGAAAAAATAATCACTACAATCATGAAAATTTCTAACGGTCCATCGCTATGAATCAGCCAATATCAATTTCCTTTGTGCTCGCTACAAGTACCGGCAATTTTCAGGTACACTGCGAATGCGCGCTAGATATTTGCGAGCCACCAGCAAACACGTCCAAATTGACCTATTATGTTACAGTGCCTGTACCCGGTTTTAAGGTTTTGATTATCTACATAGCAAATATCAACTTGTGATTCACAGATACAAGGCTACTATGATTTTTTTAAATGTGGCTATGTTTTTCTAATTTGTTCAGTAAAAATAAATTTACCAGCAACAAAAGTAATAAACAAATTGTCGATACAATGTCGGATTTACTGGGTCGGAATGGCGCAATTGTGATAAGCCCCACTGCCAGGGGCCAGTTAGTAATGTCTACTAAGTAGCTGTCTGGCGCATATTTCAAAAATAAATTTAAAATGACAAAATTTGTTTGTAATATTGAGTTTAATTTTAAATGGTTATTTTTTTATTTTTTAAATACTTCCTCTCATGTTGTCATATTAATCTGTATTGTGTTTCATGCCGTTTTATAAAAATAACATAACTAATGAGAAAAGTATCTTAAAAAAATTAAATAAGTTATATCTTAGGTCTATAACTTCTTAAGGTGGTCGTATTTCTCGCCTTAAAATGATCACATTTGTGGCGTTCTTTAGGTGCAGAAATCTCGAAAAATAAAATACGTAGGTAGAGCAAAAGTAACGAATAAAATTATTGTAGTTTTGTTTATCAAGAAAAAAAAAACGCACAGCGCATGGATGTTGTGTAATTAAGCTATACGTCCGAAAATTAGTTAATTTTATTTTATTGATAAGACCGGCTTTTTCGCAAGGGGGCGGTTGGCCCCAAACGACGCCTTTAAAAATTAAAAACCGGCACTCGTGACCCGGTGGTGTCACCGAGCCACGAGTCTATTCGTGGGGATAGAATCTCGTGCATATCTCCACATATCTCGGGTTAACCAGCACCAGCACACCAGTAGCGAGTCGCGAGACGAGAAACAGCGTACGACGCCGACGGAGAGACACTTCTGGCTCTGGTTAGGTATTTATTTATTCTGGTGAAATAATCATATTTTTGTTATATGTTTTTCTGCGGTAGATGTAAAGGAAATTATTTTTGAAATTGTTTGTAAAGTTGATATATTTTTATTTATAATGCAGTAATAATTATTTGTTTACAAAGCTATTATTTCATGATGACTATTCAACTGATAACATAATGTAAATGTAATTATTGTAATTATACTGTAGTTCTGTTATAGACCTACATTATTTTTATATTTCGGTCACACTCATTTGAAACTACATATATTAAACTGGAGAAAAGTGCACTCAGATTGGAAATAGAAAAATCGCTTCGAAAAATTTCGAAGGGAGTCTTGAAATTTTAATTTTCATTCTGAAATTTAGCACTAGAGTAGAGTTAGAGAGGCTCATCACTGAAGAAAAATCTTTTTAATCGCCCAACAAATACAATTTTTGTTCCGCTTTCAAATGGGTCATTCTGTATAATATAAATATAAAAAAATTCTATGCAGCCCCTTCATAAATACCTAAACACATTTGTGCCCTTGACCACTTTACACTCTACCACTTTCGCTGTAGAATCTTATAATAATGGATGCGTGGTAATGACAAGACCGTTCGTAAGCTGTCCCTATGAAAGCAATTTGAATTATTCTGAATTTATATGAAATTTGTATACCGAAATAATCTTCTCAATAATTTCGTTATGTCTTGAAATAGTAGAAACCTATTTATTAAGAGAATGTTTCGCTTCTTGAGTCTAGATGGCGCGGAATAAAATATCTATAAATCTATTTAAATTTATAAATAAGTAGATTTGGAACATGAGGCCCCCTCTGGTAGAAAATAAACTAATTAATAAGTTCTCAATATTCCAAACAAAGGAAATATATTACTATATTTATTTATACAATGGTACTACACATTTCACGATAAAACTTTTTCCGCATTAAAATGTACTGCTCCCTGATAGACAAACCAACAAAGCAATTCGTAATGATGCGAGTACTCTTATGCATCTTGGTTCTTATTGGCTCATGTAGAAACATTTTATTTTGAAAAGATACAATTAAACGATTTTAAAGTTCTCTAAGTAGAAGACCATGCAACACAAAAATTGTATAACGAAGTGGTATAGAATGTTTATGAGATTGCTTTGTAGCTGTGTTATAAAAATTCTTTAAGACCTGTGAGAACGTTTATTCAACAATTCTATAAGTATTTCCTGCAGACCTTACAGAATAGCTTAAAGAACTAAAATGTTTTATAGAATGGTGCCCATTTTTATGGTATAAGTGTTGTAAAAACGTTTGGAAAATCTTCTTAGAACAAACATTGCTCTATAAAATTTACTCTGGAAACGTTCTTACGATTTTTATAGAACAGGAAATTGTTAACTGGGTGATTAACTCAATTTCAAAACTACCTCTTCGCTATTTTACGAATGTTTAATCACGTATTTAAATTAATTTAAGGTAATATTATGGTGTATAATATTGTGATTTTCCGGGTTGTTATGCCATGACATCGGTAACTGGTCGCTGCCAGTAACAGAATTAAAGCGCACATCCGTATCTTTAGCAGACATTCTTTGACCTGCCCTGGTTGTTCTCGGGCTAAGCTCTGTGAACACAGACCGGCTATAGGTATCTCTGGGTCCACCCATATATTGTTGGTATTACGACTATTACAGTTGAAATCGTTCCTCGGATAATGGTGGTCTTCCGAGACGTTCCATAACCGTCTCTATAACTGGTGAAATGAGAAACATACGTAATCAAATATGAAAAAGATATGTTTTCGTTTGTTTTATTTATTATAACTGTTGTCCCATTATAAATTAGTTTTATATTGACGTTATGATATAGAATTGTATATTAATTAATCAATAATTAAAATGCGGCGTATGGTTATATTTAATAATATTATATCACAAAAAATATAAATAAATTTGCTACAAGGTTCAACTAATTTTTCTATTTTTATGTTACCGTCAGCAACTTATCTTTCTTCAAACTAGCATCGTATGGATTTTAAGAAATTCTTGAATATTCATTTTATTTATGCCAGTATCTGGAACTCTTTCCGAAAATCTTAAATATAATACAGTGCCACTCTTATTAAATAAACCGTTTTTGTTCTAATCTTCTATGTTCTCCTTCACTTTGTTTTTATATACATTAATTCTAATTAACTGAGCATATTCAACAAGATGTCGAGAATTTCTATTTTCTATATCGTCTGTCCTAATTTCCGCATCTTCTCTGTTATTATTCGTTTGAATTCTTGCACCAGGTTTAGGTTTTTCTGAGAAATCCTGTCAAGGTCTGAATATTCTCTTCGTATCTTATTAGATATGTAGTATCTAATACCACAATATTTTTAAGACGAAAAAATGAATAGATACTAGAGGCATTAAGTACCATATTTGTTAAAACAAACATTCGTTTTTTCACACAAAACACTAATTATCCACAACACTTTTTAAACAATCATGTATTCATAGCACTAATTTATAATGAGCCAACGATAACCGTAATTAAAAAACACTTACAGTGGTATTCCTAGGCCGTCTCCGGGAAATTATTTCCCGAACTGTAAGAATTTTCCGTTCAACTGTTGTCACTGCCTATGACTGTAGTCAAACATGAAGTTGAGGTTGCATTTCTTTCATGTGACATGCCAGCCAACATTCTTGCAGTTTTATTTTTCGATTCCATGTTGTCGGCCAAATACCCTTCTACTACCGTTGAATTTCGCCAGCAACCATGTCTATTCAATGTCGTCAATTTGTCCTACATTGACCAAGGCAGTCACGGAAGTCATCTGCAGACCTCCCGTGAAAGCTTCTGCATCTGGAAAACCCAACAAACTAACAATTTTGCTTGACATTTTTCCAAATGTATGAACTGAACTAGGCAATACTTTTCGCGATACGCTAGAAAATATTTCTGAACTCTACGGACGTAAAGACATATACTTCCTCACCAGACCCAATGCGTTTTCATCCACAATTGTATATTTTTTACTGACATCTGTTTTACTTTCCGGAATGTCAATCACCATAATCGAACCCCGTCTTCAATATGATAATCTTCAAATTCAAAAGTTCTTTACCTCTACAATCTCCGAAATAACCCATAACCCCTATCTGTATAACAGAACAATAAATATGTAATTCTTATAGTTTAATACAGTAGTAAATGTTCTTCATCGGAAGCATCCTTCAAAAATTTGACAATGTCATCCCGACTAAAAACTGTAGACTTTTTTAGCTCATAGACTTTACTTTTTCGTTTGAGAAACGCTTTCAATTCATGAAACTTTCTCGCATCTGTATTATTATAAATTGTTATCATTGATTTTAGCATTGACCACAGGGAATTAGGACTGTACGATTCAGGCAGTAAGAAAAATAAATCAATATCACTTATACTAGAACGTGGAAGAATAAATAAATACATACCATGTTTTGTATTTAAGGCGACTTTATAGTTTCACTTATATTCTTGTTTTCAATACAGTTAACTTTCAGCCAATGCAGGAATTTGTCATACTTTGGTTCCGACTTTGTTGGTAGTAGTGCGGCACGAACTTTCTCAGCTTCTGTTACAAATCGCTTGACATCTCAGTTTTCTCCAGGTTTTCATTCATTTTCACAAATTAATAATTTTGATAAATATTTTTTACAAACTTGTCAGTTGATATACCCATGGTAATCATGCCTATTTAATTATTAAATAACGTTCGTTTGATTTTGAAAGCCAAAAAAATTTGGTTTTCATATGTCATTAGTATGAAATAAAACGAAATTTGGTTTTCATAATTCATTAGTATGGAGTAAATATCTTTATCTATCACGTGAATTATTGAATGTTAATATTTCGGGCAAATTGCATTTTGTTGTCCTCATAACTTCCTTTATACATAAGTATTCACATATCCACATATTCTAATAATTTGTATGCCACTTGAAATTATATTTCGACCATTGTGTCCTAACGACTTGTCGGTGTCTTTTCGAAATTTTTTATACAGGGCGAGTCGGAAAGAATGGGTCAACATTAAGCTGGAGTTACTAGACACCAAAATATTATGTTTGAGCACATCATGCGAATGTCGCTGGTTTAAGAAGTACAAGGTGTTCAAGGTTTAAATTTTATTCTCAAATTTCTCAATTTAAAATTTTGAAAGCATGACTCTGAAAATTGGAAGTGTTTTTGAGCTATGCTTAAAAATCTAAAAGAATGTCAATTCTAAATAATTTTCATGTCAATAAATATTAGGGTATTTAGCGTGCGTGTGATTTATTATTCATGCAAGAAATTTCAGAATAAAATATAAATCTTGAACACCCTAATTAAACCAGCGATATTCATATAAGGCATGATAGGCTGAAATAAAATATTTTGGTGTCTAGTATCTCCAGCTTAGTGTTGCCCCATATTTTCGGACTCACTCTGTATTCCCTTATATTCGGAGTCTACTTTGAATTTAGTGCATTCAACATATAAACTGCTATCAAGAATATCAGGATTTAGCGTTGAAATGCGCAATTAAGCTGACGAGCAGATGTAACTAGAATAAATGTTTTAACGCGATTATTTTTTTCTCTAGAGCGTTGGAGCACAATATGTAAACTACCTTTATCTCACGTCCGGCGCTTCCCAACATTTTCCAGTCCGTAGTTACCCTCCGTCGGTGGTTTTTAAATGTTCTCTCTTTAGTTTGTGTCAGTATCTGGATAGTACAGACTAATGCGCGATTTTTAGCAGGATTAAATTACATTAAAGCAAATAGAAGTTTCATAGTGAAAAGCTGAATATAGTTCAGTTAAATTAAACTGATAATGAGCAAATGGGAGGTGCAAAATTAGAAGTACAAAGGCAAAGTCTAAAACAATAACAACTTTATACTCTTGCAAAGATGATGTGTATCATCTACAAGGAATAATGACATTTAAATTTAGCACGGAAAGTTATTTTATGGAAGGGGTAAGAATAGGGGTATATAATTATAGTCCAGTACCCATATACAGGGTGACATTGAACAAAGCTGCAATGCTATAGTACCACGCGATAGAGGACCAAAAAATAATATATAGTTATATACAGTGTCCGATCGCCTTTTGTTTTCAAAATACAACCTTTCAAAAATTTTTGTAAAATTTTTATCCTTTTTTTAATTTCTCCTGATTGTATAGAAATATTTGAACCAAAATTAATGCACACTGTGACTTTGCTTGTTAGAATATTGTCATACTTTTAACGTGTTTAAAATGCCTTTATTAGAAAATGTATTTCTCTTCAGTATCTCAAAAAAAAAAATTCAACTTGGTCGACATGATCTTAAAAAATAATAACAAAAAACGTTTATTAAATTTTAGAAGTTATAAAGTATTTAGGTTTAGGTGTGCAGAAATGGCAGGAAAGAATCCATATACCTATCCTATACGTATATCCACAATGCATACAGGGTGTTAAAAAATAGTGTAAAATATTTAAGGAGATAATAGTATGAATCAAAATAAGCAGAAAAGTCTCAATAAATATGGGTACGCAAAGTAACGGTTGCGGAGATATGGAATGTTTTATGTTTTTTAGTCCCTTTTTGTATTTTGCAAAAACGTTGTGTATTCTTTATAATAGTTGGTTGATGTTTAGTGAAATAAACAGTACGTATTTGACAGTTGTTCTCAATGCACAAGTTCTCTTTCGCTATGGCTGGTTACTTTAACGCAGAATTAACAGACATGCATTTCATGTATGGTCATGCTAATGGGAACTCCACTGAAGCGCGACGTCTTTATGTTGACGCTTATTCAAATCGCCAGATTCCTTCACAACGCATGTTTGGAAGAATTCACCAAAAATTGCGTGATATCGGTTCCTTGAGCAAACAGTACCATTTATCCGGAAGACCAAGGTCGGTATCCACTCCTAGAGCAGAAGAAGAAATTCTAGCACTAGTAGAGCAGAATCCAGGTACGACTGTGCGGAGAATATCAGCCGAGGTAGGAGTTAGTTGTCCTCTTGTTTGGAGAATCCTTCACGAGCAAGTGCTTTATCTATACCATGTGCAACGAGTACAGGCCTTAAATCCAATAAATGATCATCAAACACGTTTGGTTTTTGCCGCTGGTATCTACGTCATGATGCTGAAAACCCTCGTTTTCTTGAAAACATTCTTTTTACTGATGAGGCCGTGTTCACAAGAAATGGAGTGTTTAATTTTCACAATACGCATATTTGGGCCAACAAAAATCTTCATGCTCTAACAGAATCTGGACATCAGGTCACGTTTCTAGGTTCTGTTGTTTTACCAAACCGATTAACAGGCGCTGCTTACCTCAACTTTCTACAGAACACACTATATAGTGTGTATGTAGTTTTTGGAAGACATTTCTTTGAATCAGAGGCAACAAATGTGGTTCCAGCATGATGGTGCTCCAGCTCATTTTTCCATGGCCGTTAGAGAACATTTACATCAAACTTTTCCACATAAATGGGTAGGAAGGGCCGGACCTGTTTTTTGGCCTCCAAGATCGCCTGTTCTGAACCCTCTAGATTTCTTTGCTTGGGGATATTTAAAGACATTATTGTATGGTACTCCTGTATATAGCCTGGAAGAGCTGCAGCTACGAATTAATCAAAAGTGTCAAGAAATCCAAATCAAGGAGGGTGTTTTCGAAAGAGTTCGAATATTGTTGAGACGAAGATGTCGTGCCTGCTTGGAAATGGACGGAGGGCACTTTGAACATCTTCTGTAACTTTGTTTTTGGTTTGTTAAAAGCTTCCCTTGTCGGTTTATTCCTAATAAAATAAAATGGTTGAAAAACAAATAGTGGTCCATATCTCCGCAACCGTTACTTTGCGGACCCATGTTTATTAAGACTTTTCTGCTTATTTTGGTTCATACTATTACCTCCTGAAATATTTACACTCTTTTTTTTAACACCAAGTATATATGAGCGCAATGATTGATTTTCCGTTTCGTATTGCTACTTATAAACGCAAACAGCAGGGACACTGAAACAAAACACGTACATAGGGGCGAAATTTAAGAATTCCGAGTGTTTTAGATGTAGCGCAAAGTTAGTAATCTGATTTATTAAGTGCGAGCACGCGCATGCAGATAATATTTATGAGGGTACCGTCATACAAAATTTCGTAATTCGATTTCATGGTTTCAAGAACACTTCCACGAGCTAGCTACCTAAGCAACCTGATATAACTTTTTCTTATCAACCGTGTGGGTAATTGTTACAGAGATTGGAGCGCCACAGGCTTTTGAGTTGTTGGTAGTCGGGGAAAACAAGTTTTAACGTAGACTTCAAAGACTTTCGAGTGGCTCATTATAATTGGTTCAAATTTTAAAAAGTATTACGTAAAATAATACGTACACCGTATCATAATAAATTAGGAAATCCTATTTCATATTAGCCATGCTTGTTTTCGTCTGAAGAGATATCGGTAAATAGAGATGTACAGTGTGTCCCAATTTTGTTGTAATTGCAGAGCATCTCGGAAACTGCAAGAGATAGAATGATGCGGTTTTCGCAACACTGGACTTTTTTTCGAGAAACTTAAGATGCCGTAATCAGAACATTCGTAGACCTTTTTGCTTTTGAGATACTGGGCGAAATTTAAAAAAACTTAGGGATTCTTCTTATCCCAGATAATAGCCGAGATATCAGAATAGTGAAAATTGCTCTTAATAGATTTTTTTTGTAGAATTCAATTCAATTGCATTTTTTTCCTCCCATAGTGATATGTAATAGTTGCTAGTTTATATTTTGAAAATTGGTAAAAAACGCTTAATTTATAAAACTGATGTAAGGTGCATAGTGCATTTTTATATAATTATACAGAACTGGTTCATGAACTCTATTTTAGTTATTTAAAAAAAAATGTGCAAAATAAACAATTGTTGTTTAAAGTTATATAATAAATAGTTAATATTTTTAATGTTAGTTATATCTAGCGGATCTTTAACACCATAATTAATAATGGTATATAACAATACGATGTGTGTGAATAATATTCATTAATATTGAAAAAATAAAAGTCCAACATATATATCTCTACTTATGCCTTTTTTCTAATTTACTGATTATGTATTTTCATGATTGTATTTAAAATCTTCATCAGAGGGAACATTTAACAGTTTCTAAATGTTTTTTCAATATTAAATAAATTTCAACAGTTTTTAAAATAACATCATCGTTAATTTTCTTCTTATTAATTATTTCTTTATATCTGTTTTTATATGCATAACAATATACAGGGTGTTCCATTTAACAAAATGTATGTTTGGGTCATATTTTAAAAGAGACACCCTGTAGAGAAATTACAACGCCACTGAATTCTACGTAAAAAACTCTATTAGAAGCAACTATTCAAATATTTCTGATATTGTCTGAGATACAGAGAATCTCTTAAAAGTAGTTTTTTTATAGATTTTAGTCCATCGTACCCAGCTTCTACAAACTAACACAAATGTTACTGCTTCTTCTCCGTTTCGAACTAGTAAGTTATTGGCAGCAGCTATGATACGTAAATCATCAATCATCATTTTCTAAGTATCCCCACAAAAAGAAATCCAAAGTTGATCGTGGCGGCCATGGTACCTGTCCTCTTCTTCCAATCCTTTGGTATTAATGCTTGGACACGCCACATGATACGCCACACTGCTGCAATATGCCGAGAACGCTCTGGACCTTCAGCTCTTCCACGATTCGGTTTCATATTTCCCTCACGTTTGCACTAAACTTGCACTCACTGCACACCCCGGTAAAAGTTCATTAATAATTTTGTAAATGCTTATATCATAGTCATGAACATATGTCCAGTTTAATCACAATCATTAAGTCGCTAGCTGGCATATGTAGGTTTTTATTCCGAAATTTATGAAAGGACTTTGATCACAGTTATTTTAAGTCCTGGAAGAAATAGCAATTGCTACCGTGATTTAACACCGACAATATCATTTCGATCGGGTGTGTTATTGAAGTCCAAAGAATAGAACGAATGCAACAAACGGACTCGCTATTCTTTTATGGCGACTTTATGTCAGTACTTCGGTGGCCAATATTATTCCATTTTAGCGTCGTGGTTTCATGAGACATTTCTCTTACCAAGTACGTATCAACTAGGTGACCTACATAAACGAAAATCATTTTTTTGCGTTTTTGCTGAAGTGAAATTACACTATGCGTTCCAGAATTGACAAAATTGACCGAGAATAAAGGGAAAGTTAACATAAACGTAGGTGTGCATGTACATCGTCTTTTAGAAAATTGATGATAAATTTGTATTAGTATTTTAGTTATTCTGGTTTAGTTTATGCAATTTTTTAAATAATGCATTAAATTTGTGTTTATTTAACACCTTTAAGACTGATTACCATTATAAATCTACAGGGTAATAATTTTTCGTATCTGTGATTCATCTAGTCCATCTCTGAACTCTTGTGTCTGAGCGACACTAATTCTTGAGAAGAGACAATTCTTCATTTTTCTTTGTTACTGATTAAAATCCGACATAAAAGTTATTTTGCATCTGTCGCCGACTTTAAAATAACTATAATAATATGGTTTCACGCCAACCTGCGTATGAAAAAACATCTGCTGAACCAAAGTCTGCTAAATCGCGTCGCCCTTGTAATACTATGCTGTCGAATCACCTAAATTTCAATCTTAATTATTTAATGTGCTGTGGTGTGGCTACACCAATGTTATTATTTCGAAACATACACGTCAGGCATGAATGTCAGATATGACATTTGATATTGAGACTGTAATAACGTATTTTAATAGAACCTACTTATTTAATTTGTTTTTTGCAAAAAATTTTCGTATTTTTTTATGTACTATTTTAAAACATTAAAATATGCAGCACTGATCATTCTAATACTTCACACAAAGTTTTTGTGTCTAAATATTTTACATTTTTCGCAAAACTGGGCACATACGTATTAATAATGGACTGCTACTTTTACAATTTCACCATAAAAACACAATACTTATTACTTTAGGTTATATCAATTTATAAATTAAAAAATGATACGTAAATGATGTCCGACTGGCAATGGAACAGACTAGAAAAAGCACGGCTGCTACGATTTAGCCGACGATGGCAGAACTCTTAAAGAACACATCAGTTTATTATTTTTGTACAATAATATCATTTTAGGTAATTGCAGAAGCCTATGTCCATGTTTATATTAATTTTATGTGTTTAGGTACTAGGATTTCATTTTTTCTAATGTTTTTTCGAAACGTTAATACAGGGTGTCCAGAATATAGGCGCCGATGCTAAAGGTGCTTGTATATCTTACCAAAAAGGAACAAAACGCGAATAGTTTATCTACAAATACTTGCGTTTCGTAAATAAAAATAAAACTGTAATAAAATGCAAACCTGTGTTTCGAACTAAGGTTAAGTAGAAAATAAAGACACTCACATTCCGGATACTCTGTATATACATCGAAAATTATTCTGTTTGCGTCAATCACTCTGAACAATAATCCAGATCATATATCCAATGCAATAAACCGTATCGTTTATTACTACTCAGATGCCTATTCCAGTAATGCATTAGGTACATATACATATATAGGCAAAAAAACTCATAAATTTGCTCAAAAACTATTAAATTAAATGTTTTTCACGGTTATATATAGTTGCGGTAACAAGTTAGACGACTTACGTCACGGCTGACGTTATGCTATTGTTTTATTGTCAACATAATTTTCGATAGTTCGTCATATTAAAAACAATAATTTTTTTGTAATATAGTGAAACATTTAGTGTATCATATAGTTTTATTATTCTCAGTTGCAGTTTTTTAAATATTTTGATAAAAATATAATGAAATATGTATTTGTTCGTATGACATAAGTCTGAATTCTTACCGCAACTGTATGCCGAGCCGAAAAACTGCTTCACTTAAACCCTTTAAAACAAATATTTGTGAATTTAATATTCCATTGTTATTACAGTTCGACGTAAAATTATTGGTTAAAAGAACCTAAAAAATTATTTGTGCAATCCACGATGTTGATTCTATTAACTTAAATAAGATTTCAAACAGCAATAACGAAACTGTTCTACAATATAAACATTATATTGTTAATCTAACGTTCGAAAAGGTTAAATTTTATGTTTGTCTTAACAGTTTTTAAATGTTATAGTCTGCGCCAATATTCTTGGCAGATTAAATGTCGTCAGATGTGCGGAGCCAAGAGGGATTATTGCGATTATTGACCACATTATTGCGCTGTAGAACCGGACGACCGGACGTCTTGTACAGGTGGGCCCCTGGGCTCCTTTCTCCGGTCAGCCTTGACTGTGTTTGCGGAAAATGTCAGCAGTTCTACTAGGGGTTTCCTCCTATCTTCTGTCATGACAAACCCCGTCGTAAGGGTTTATCTTCTGACAATCTACAGGGTACGCAAAATTTAAAAGCTACATCTAGCGGTCATTAGCTACTCCATGTCGGACGAATCACATGCTGTAGAGATAACGGCAAAAATTAATTTTAAGTAAAAGGATAGATTATTGAATCAATATTTCATAGTGTTAAACTAAAATAGTTTACACTTTGAAATTAAAGTATTTTTTGGTGCGGGAGAATTAATTGGAAATGTTTAATTTAATAATTTGTCACCGTTAAGATAACAAAATAACAATTCATTTAATTTCGGTATAATTCTATGTCAAACAATAATGAAAATAAAAACAACAAAAGAAGATTGAATTAAGTCATCAGAAGTTGTGCCCAAATAAAACAAATTGTTAATATGAAAGAATAACACGTAGATGGAACAAATTATGAAGTTGATTTAACATCAAGCATGATAATTCGTTTGTTAGTTTAAATAGTCAGGGTAATTTTAGTTTAGTCATTATTTTATTTCAAGAAAAATATTCTTGCGGCAACAATCAAGAAGTTGACATTATGAAAACTGTACAAGCTTTTGCAATAATAATGGCACTCCGTCAAAACAGTTTTTGAGCTTCTGGAAGTTCTGTGTAGAAATATCATTAAATTTGTATTGGTGAGTGAAGCAGCAAAGAACTAATGTTAAAAATTGAAAGTGATTTCATTACAAATATGTTAGCAGTGGAAAAGAAATCGCAAAATTCATTTTAAAGAGTGCGTATTGTAAACGATTGTACCTGCAATAATTTGCCTTTTTTCAGCGTAGGAAACGGTAGTTCCCGAAGTGTAATACAAAAAGCCTGTTTACAATAAATCGGCTGAACGCATGCCCGCCGAGTGTGCACTCTACCCCCAACCTTCTGCAGTAAATTATAGCAATTAAAACCTCCTTTTATAAAATTCTCCAGGTTCGACAAGGCGACATATAATGTCCTTTTTAACTGGAACTGAACGTGTTGCGATAATTTACAAGCTAAATTTAAAACCGTTATTTCACGTTATTCAGTGGAATTCCGAGTAAAATTAGGTTTTTATCAGGTACACAACCCTAAAATTTAACGCAATCGTTTAAAAATTTCAATCACGAATCTGTTCTAGTTCCAAATTGGATTTAATTTGAGTGTGTGCTTTTATGTTCGACTGTTATTTGTATCTGATGGGTCTCCTCTACGTATGTTATGGATGAGCATCATACATAATGCATTTGCAATAATATGTCATGGAATATAAATAAAGTTTATAAGTGTTTATGAATGTATGTGAAGATGTCGTAAATAATGTAATTATGAATGTATTTATATAAGTATTTATTTTTCTGTTGCTATTTAATTTTTATTTACAGGTGTTATAAATTCAGGGTCTAATAGAACATCCCATCTAACATTTAAGCCTAATAGACTACTACGCAATAAAAATAATTCTAAATTGATCAAGATTTCCTCCATAAAAATAGTCTTCAATGTTACAAAATCTTATAATACCAAAATTTTAGTCAAAAATTTGTTAATTAAGAGTAACATAATGACTTTTAAGTAACATGAAATATGTTAATAATATGTCAATTTATACAGTTTGAAATTACATATTGTTTACCTATTATATGTTTTCAAATGCTAACATTCCAATAACGTGTAAGACGAAGTTATAATTTACTTAATTTCGCCTTGAAATCTGTCTTCAGTATCCAAGGATTTTTTAAATTATTACAATAAGTAAATATTCACATATTTATTACGAAATTGTAAAACTTATTTTATCTTCAACTAGTAGTTAAAAATAAGGTAATAACTAGTTATTTTGCCCTATTAAATCCTTCAATTGGTTAAGTTCTATTTTTATTACAATATCAACCTATTTTCAACTTTGTTGATAATTTCTAAAGAATATTTATTTTTATTTCAATTAACCTAATAGAAATATTGTTCTATATTATGGTACAAATTTACTTGCTAATAATACTTCGACGGAAGTGTGTCTTATAAAGGTTTTTTTAGGAAACAAGCTTCTTGTTATATGTATTCCGACAGATCTTCATGTAATAGCGCGTAGAAATTGTTTTGTGTTTTGGCGATCTCCAGTGGAAACCAAGCCCTACACAATATTACAGAGTTGTAAAAAACGAATTTAAGCCAACACTGCATATTATGTAAATCAATCTAATGATAATATATCGACAAACACTTCATATATAAGTATTCTTATGACTGTTATCGTGTCAGATGAATTCAGTAGTGCACGTGAATTGAAATTCGAATTGAATTCCGTTCGAAAATATTAATTTTGTTTTTGTTATTACGCATACATAATATTATTGGCTTTAATTTGAATTTTCAATCACAAATAAATCCAAGAGTAGAATTTTATATGTAGGTACCTAGTAATAATTTAATTGGTACTAAATTACCATAAAATATCTTCATTTGGAGGAAGTCTCAACCACAAAGTTAATATTTTCCTGTGACGTCAACATTGGCATTGGCAATCTGCCCTATAGGTTAAAACTTACAGACAAATTTACTTCAAAGTTGATTTTATTTGAGCGGCCATGTTGTAATAAACACTAAATGTTTTGTTCATTATTTCTAATTGATTACTCATTAAAATTATGTTAATACAGATAATATTAATTAATACATTTATGACGAAAGATTATTAAACACATTTTATCACGAAGTACATTCAGTTTTTATTTTAGGTTATTTTTCAGTATAGCAATATTATTAAAAAGCATTTTTACGAAAAAATTTCCTGGGTTTTACAATTTGATCAATGGAAACCAAAAATACAGACTTTATTATATTAAAATCTAAATATCTATACATATACTAACTCCTACTGTACTTGTAGTTTAGTAGCCTGACTTATAGTCTTTCTTTTTCTCCCTATCCCTGTTCGCTATTAGAATGTATAAAATCAAACATATAATGTTGTCTCTCTCTGGCAAAAGTATGTCATATAAAGGACATAATTAGGGTTAGGGTATATTTTGGTAATAATGCCTTTTATATTTTGAAATTTTAACATAAAATTGGTCCGTATTTCTTTTAGATCCATTTATCTTATTGGAATAAAATTCTTGCCGACCAATTATTAACTTCCATATTACTTTAGTTTTTTTCCCACATAAGGAAAAATGCCAACGAATATAGGTAAACTTTCCTTATACGGAAAGTTTTTGACCAATTCAGAGGTCAAGTTAACGTAATTTTAACTTTAATTGTTTGTTGGGATCGAACTGATCGAAGATGATGTTTTAAAATTCCCTAATGAACCAATTTTGCATTTTCTTGTTGTACTTCTTTCAATATACCTATTTACTTAAGGTGGGGTGTTTTTCACCCTCTTGGACATTACCATAAAATGATGAATGATTACTTAAAGATGCAGCTGATTTTTTTTAGTTTTACATGAAATCATTATTTCCTTGGCAATATAAAACAATAAAATAAATGGAATTTGGCGTACTAGAGACTATAAGTAATTGTGCCTGTTGTAAAATTTCATCCAGCTTTTATTTAGTGATAGAAACATAAAAATTGCGTAAATACAAGATTTTCTCTAATGGTTGTTCTGTAATGGTGCTTGTCAAAAACGTCACAATTTAGTACTAGTATAGTATTATTAGTAGTACAAATTAAACACTAGAAGGATATGTTTTCCGTGTGTGTTATTCGGTACACACACGCCGCGATAGGCTGGATGGAAACGAGAATAAGGGATCTAATTCTAATGCATTGAAGTGAGAAAATAAGAAAACATGAAAATGTTAAAACTCATATTCATAATCAAATGCATTATTTGGGAAATTAACATATAAGCTTGAGTGTGCTTCCAAAACCTAATGAAGTGATGACAAAAAAGATGTTTTGAACTGTGTTGTGTGAAGGTTTCGCTTTAACACTCGAACGCGTTATTACCTAGGAAATTTGTAGCTCACCAGGAGGGCCGTTTTACATATTATGGATTGACTTACTTATCTTTTGAAAGGTCAAGTAAACATTTTTTTCGATTTTCAGGCTTCATTAGGCCTTTCGAATAGGTGGTTAAAATTAACGACATTATGACTCAATCACCCTGTAGATGATATAGTTCTATAAATGTATCTAGAAAATGTGTTTTAGATTAGATTAAATTAACTCACTTGACTCAACTAGTTTACTGTTCGTTTGTAGGCACATGAATTTATTTCTCCGTTTTTACATCAAGTCAAATTTTCTCAGTTTAATAAGCATTTGAGAGGTACTTCCTTGTTTTCTTTCCATTAAGACGACTTTACATTTCCTCAGTCTTCACCAATTCAACCTTATTTCTTAAATTTTATTCAATGCATAAAACAACAAACAATTCCAAAATCTTAATTAATTCAGTTTCCCATAACTTTCCAAGGCTCTTATTCTGGAATAGAGACATTTTTATCAATATGTTTTTAAGTTCAATATGATTTTTTTACTGTTCTATTCTATACTATAATAATTAACGATTATTTAAACAATTATGTTCTCTTTTTAATGCCCCAACTAATATTTAAAGTTAATTGAAATAAATGTAAGTATTCTGAACTAAAGCTAAATTAAGATCGTCATATTTCTGCCCAAATAATGATCAAGTTTCTGGTGTGGTTAGGTCTCAATGTCTGGAAAAATGAAATTGTTTTGTTGCTATTTAAATTTTGCTCAAGCATAATAATATCTTAGCAAGATACTTATTTTTATCCTAGCCTCACATATTAAATATTTATTTTCTTAACTAATGTGGAAAATCATTTTCGGCACGAGTTGGGAACAATATTTTTGCAAATAAAGAAACATAAGACCACACTATACCGTTGTTAAACGTATGAGAGAAGTTTGTCAAATGTATGATAGCTGAATTAACCAAAAATTAATTGATTGTGAGATGTTAAACAGGTGACATTGAAAAAAATAATTAATTTTATATCATAAACTAAAAAGCATATATAATAATGCAAAATAATTGCTTAAAACAGATAAAAATTTTTGGCATGATTTTAATGCCCTATCTAAATAATCATATTATAAAGACTAAAATGGATTATAAATTACGCATTCTCATTTAATAATAATATTTTAAATAAAGTGAAGCATTTGAAAACAAAATGCATGCGGGAAAGCAAACTTTCAGACACATTCGTAAAAAATATATTAAATGTTAAATAAAAGTATTTACCTTTACAAATAACACTGTTTGAGGAATACTGGGCTCTTAATTAAATTATCTGTTGTGTTTAAAATAGTATTTCCTACAAAGAAATAAATTGCAAAGTTCAATTATTTCGATATACTCGCATTAATTGCGTGAACAGTTGTTATATAAAAAAAAATTGCTTACGATACTGTATGTGTGTAATTTCAGTGTTATGCCCTCTATTCCTCAAATAAATCTACGACGCCATCTATTTTTTAGATTACTACACTGTCTCAGTTTTCCCGCTTGACACCTATGTTGCTGTTTCTCCATCATTCTATTATATTAGTATTGCAACTTGCGACGTTCATTTCAGGAACCATGATTATTTGAGGTTATGTCGCCTGCAAACTGCTTATTGCACGGGATATGGGGTCGTTATAGTTATAGTTTGCAACCTCGCACGGTAGCAGTAATGCAAGCGTATGGCTGGAATATCCACTCTCGCAATCTTCTCTAAAAATATTAACGTTCTTTTTATTATGTTCTACATCAGTTTTACATTAGGTCCACAGGTACCCTATTCATTGCATTGCACAGATAATTCGGTATAGTGGCCCATGTAGATATGAAATTACTTTTTTTTTAAATAATAATAAATTAATGCACATTTCACGTCTTAATTTATTAACCATATCAAACAACAAATATGTACATATTGTCTGAAGCTATTTATTTGTGGCATAATTTTAGTTTTTCTTTAGTTTTATTGGGTTTTGCCACACTTCTGAAAAATAATAAAAATTAATTAAAAAAGCCCTTGCGCCAAACGGAACAGTCAAGGGTTATTTTCTGAAACTAAGTTTGCCTAACCAAAAAACTCACACTGAAAAAAGCAGATAAGTAAAAAATAACAAAAATCACATCACTATCGCGCACTTCCGTTTAATATTTTTAAACGTTTAATATTTTACTACTATTTTGAAAACGAAAACAGAGAGCTTTTCGAAACGTCAATATTACGGAAGTGCGCGATAGTGATGTGATTTTTGTTATTTTTTACTTATCTGCTTTTTTCAGTGTGAGATTTTTTGGTTAGGCAAACTTATTTTCAAAAATAACCCTTGACTGTTCCGTTTGGCGCAAGGGCTTATTTAATTAATTTTTATTATTTTTTAGAAGTGTGGCAAAAACCCAATAAAACTAAAGAAAAAATATGTACATATCTTGACAAACGTTAGCATAAATTGTGAAAAGCTTTATAATGATGAATTGTGAGATTTGAAAATAAGCAGTTTCTTCAAAATAATCCATAAATCTTATGGCGCTACCGTTATTTAATAGTTTTTTGGCATGAAAAGAAATATTATTTAAAAATGCTACAGGAATTACCAACTGGTTAACCAATAATGATGTTTCTAGAGGTTGAAATGTTTGAAGCTATATGATCAAAAAAATACAACATTAAATTATAATTAATTTATTCTAACACCTAAATCATGTTTCGATATAATCCAAATTTACACATTTATACAGGATGATTCAGTAATAATGTCATTTAAGAGCGCCGTATTCTTGAAATAGTGTTTTCTACAAATACAAGTAATTTTAGACATTTAAGAACTGAATAATATAGTTTAACAAATAACAAGAATGTTATCTCATGCCACCTGCGAATATTCAAAGGTACCAAGTAAAATCAATATATAACGTCACAAAGCGATCTATCCAGCAAATTTTTAGGTACTGGTCAGTGACAAATTAGCGGATATATGCATTTCATTTTTTTTAATTGCGTTGTATTTTATTTATTCTTCCCTAGCTCCCCTTAAAATTCATGACATTATTACTGAATTGTTGTATGTTTATTAAATCCCTATGTTTTCCTCAATAAACGAATTTACATTGATAAAATACATTTTGTTTACTTAGCCCTATAAATAGTGACACTATAAATTAAGTTAATTTGAAATTTAAAATTGTTATTTAGTGCAACGACTCTGCCTAACGATGCATGCAAAAAATTAGTTTTTTCCCGAAATAAACATTATGGCGTTATAAAATAGGGCCATACGTCCATAAAAAAGTGCGAGAATAAAATAAGCTCCCCTCCTCCGTTTCTACGTTTGTTTCTAGCCGGAAAAGCAATTTTAAAAGTTCAACTTTAACACCTTGTATCCTTTGAGACATTTTTATATATATAAGTAAGTAGGATTAAATGGTCATATTTTGCTGCCAAAAATACGCCGTTAACGGGATGACCTGCTTTTTTGTTACACCCTGTATAATGCTGGGTATAGGTATAGAAGTTTTTGTTTTTGTAACTGTGTTTCTTTTTGTTCTCCAATAGCTTGTTGTTCATTATGCTGCTTCTTATCAGCATTGATTACTTTGATTATTTTAGTTTCAGCACTGGTAAACAAAAATTGTGTGTGCATTTCCAGATACGGGTTTATAGGGGATGCGTTCCCCATACTGCACTAGAAATTTACTCAAAATGTTGGCCTGATTAGTACTTTTGTTAGTCTGACAAAATTTTACTTCGGGGATCTTGGAGAGGAAATTTATTCTACATGTACTAATCTTTATCCTTTCAGATGTACAGACTATACTGTAATTCTCTGAAATTTTAGATAACATTCCAGTTTATATTCCATCCCACCCACGCAAGGAAGTTATATTTCTTTGCCGCGGACGGATTGTTCTGAAAACTTTTTTCTTAATTTAGCAATCTCAGTCAGAGGTTTTCGTTTATAATCAGGTTTGCATGTTTACACATTTATTTCTAGTGATATAAGTTTTTTACACATTTTCATTTTTCACCAAATGCATATTATATGGCGTCAAATATGCATGTAGGCAACATGTATTGTTTATATTTTTCTATTTGACAACTGCTCTCAGGCAGAAATTTTTCAGAATACCGTCTTATCTAACCACTGCTACACCACTCTTAAAACATCCTCCGAAAGTCAAAATCTGCACTCGTGGTATAAGTTTTCATTATTATTATGTAGCAGTGCGTTACAAATACAGAACAGAATAAATCTTAAGGTATTCAAATATAGAGTAAACAATATATCGAAGTTTCTGTTGTACTAAACTAAAAACCCAATAGTTCCCCCTCCACCCTCTACGTTGTACAAAAATTAAAGTAATAACACCAGCGTGTTCAGCACCACCAAAATCGTACCTGTGAAATGTTAAATATATTCGCTGGTCTTTAAATTACATCCAAAAATTGATTTTTTAAAATTATCTTACACGCCCTGTATTTCAAAAATGAGTAGCTCTAGGACATACGTTAGCAAACCTTACTTACTTAGCAATGTTCCATCAGTCCTAGTACTTGCCATGTCTTTTTGAAACACCCTGTGTATTAATATGAAGATAATTTTATGTATTATTATTATTATTATTAAGTAAGGGTAGTCATGAACATATTTCATTAAAGAACCCATTTACGATATATTTGTTTACATATTACGTTTGATAAAAAATACTTTTCATTCGGTAAGCAGATATGCGTATATCTATATTTTATATTTAACCTGAAACTGTATACTTACGTAAGTATTGTGTTTTTCTACCTTGGCAGCAAGAATGTAATGTGTTATTTTAATAGTTGAGTATTTGGAGATACGAACCAGATACGTGGACGCATTTCTTTTCTATTAAAGCTGATAGATTTATTACATTACACATATAGCATTTCATTTTTATTTATTCTCCTCTTTTTCGCAAATAAAAACGTTAAGATCTACGTCTTTGCTTCTGGACTTTTATTTTGGTGCTGCTGAAACTCAGATTTTAATCTCGCCATCCCGATATATGGTTGTCGTATTTGAGCCAATTGTGTACTCCCGCATTATGCTGTTCCCGTGTTTTCAAGCTCGAAGTGCTTATTTTTGCTGCACTTTATTTCGCCTGTTATCGATCAGGCTTTATAATGTATAAGTGCTGTTTTAAATGTAATTGAAAAATTTTCTTCCCAGCTTCTTTTTATAACCAGACTAAAAAGAGCCAATTTGTGTGAAAAAGCATAATATTATTTATATTAGTTTATGACTAGACACTAAAAGCAATAATTAAAATTCTGTAGCCGATTTAGCTACTTAAGTTTTTTTAACTTTTGAAAGTCAATTATTTCATTAAACAGGAAATTGCTGATTGGTTAGTTGGTCAAATTATAGGAAATTGCTTGTAGCCCAACAAAACAGTCTGAGTTATCTGATCTGCAATTTCATCGTCATCATTGTTTATGATTTGATTTTTCCCTTTATTAGGATGGTTAGCGGCTCAGGTGGGAAGAAGTACAAGGGGCCCAATGAGGCCTAAGAGCTGTAGTCTCTTAAGCTGTCCCTCGTACAATTCCAGATTCATTTTCATCATTTTCCATTCAGACACCATTGAGTCCTTTAAGTCAGCTTCATTTTCGCAGCAAGAGGATTATATGAACTTATATGCTAAGTCATAACGAGCAGGCATATACTTCATCAGTTATCAAATATTTTGTATCTAGTAGATACAGACTAAATAATTGATATTATGGTTTTGCTCTTAACAGAAAAGTTATCTTCATTATTAACAACAGTTCTGCTATCTAAATCATAAATAGTTCCTTAGATTTATTGCATACAGGAACAATGCTTCTAAAAACAGTGGTTTGGAGCAAATGAAATTTCCATGATTAAAATTAAGTACCTACCACAAACTCTACTGATACCTTTAAGAGTATAGATTTTCACATCACATAAACTGGATTAAATCCCTTGAATTAGTTCTTACATTATAACAATAAAATATGCAGTAATTCCATGATGGTTATCTAGAAACTCTTATGCCAAACATATTCAATAGTTCAAGATATTAGGTAAATTTCGTTATGAAATAATTTATACCAGAGATAAACTTGAAGCATTATTATAGTTTGTACTTAAAATCTTTCTAATAAATTATGATAACATAACCTAGTTAGATAGGCAGACCAATACGGCAAGATCAAAAACTTGAGAAAATGCACTGAGCTGAATTCATTTAATAATATATTCCATAGACTGGGTACCAAATAATGCTACAATACTCAAATTTTGAGTGCACTACAGAGAATGCAAGCGAGTACGAATACTGTTTTAACGTTTTTGCCATAGTGATTACATTAATTTTTTAAGTGTAAAAAATGGCTTGCATGTACGTAGAACGATGTGCCAGTAAGAGATGCAGGTCCAGGATGTCCACGGCTTACTGCAGCAGCGAAGGAACACATTTTAGAGATTGTTGAAGAGAATCCCCGAGTAAGTACGAGGCAAATCGGTCAACAAGTACAAGGAATGTCCCAATGTGCTCAATTATATCCGTACTATGTACAGCGTGTCCATTAATGCTAAGGGATTATTCCTTACTAATTAGATTTTGTGAATGGTTGCTGCAACAAAATGCTCAAAATCCCAGATTTACAGCTAGCGTGTTAGTTACAGATGAAGTTATTTTTGCACAGAATAAGATCTACCTATAACATTTATAATACTCATGTTTAGGATTTTGAAAATCCGCACACGATTCCAACAACACTTTTCCTTAAAAATTTGGGCAGGGATTGTCGATGATCGCTTGATTGACTTATTCGTATTACCAAATCGGATAGATAGGGGAGTATCTCGAGTTCCTTGGAAATAATCTGCCTGGACTTCTGGAAGATGTGCTCTTAGCTGTCCGACTCCGAATGTGGTTTTTGTACGATGATGCTCCATTCTCGACAAAGTGTTCTAGAGTATTTTAATGAAGTTCAAAAGGTACGATGGATTGGACAGGAAAGATCGATACCATGGCCACCACGATCTGTTGAATTAAATCGTTTGGACTTCTTCTTGTGGGGATATTTTAAAAGTAAAGTGTATCGCACTGAACCATAAACATGTGTATTAGAAACTTTATAGAAAGTGAGTAAGACAGCTCCAAATGTGTTTACACGTTGGTGGACAAAATTTTGAGCAGTTGCGTATGTCAGATTATTTTATTAATTAAAACCACAAATTAATTTAATTAATTAATAACAATAAAAATAATAGCGGCAAGAGCAGTTGAATTTGCTAATATAAAATAGGTGTTATAAAATTATATTAATTTCTTTGCTTGGGAAATTCTTTAAATTTTTTATCCGTTCATTTTTTATTACACTTTGTCCACATGCTTTGCCCTACACAAGATCGGGTTTTCCAGTTTTAAATCAAATCAAAGTGTTCTAAGTAGACTTTTAAACGTAATTATTGTTTTTGTTTAGTTAGTTTTTGATTGCTTGCTTTGAGAAAGTACATTCAATTTTTTATTATCTTCATATGAATTTATTAAATGAGCTATATTCATATCGCTTCCATACATTCTTAGAAAATTACTGCAAAGTAACTCGTGCACTGCCTTAATTCCTACAATTAGTCAACACATCGGAGAGACAATAAGGGGTGGACATTGTTCCTATGAAACGTGTCTCGTAATGTGCGCATAATGGTCAGGATACTGATCCGATAATGCTGGTACAAAGCCTGTAACTCCATTGTATTATCATGCCAAATCTACAGCGACCGATTTATAATGGGCCTTCCTAAATGCCTACTACCTACATCACTGCTTCTGCGTTTCCTATGTTACAATTTAATCTCTACATCTCTTATCTGGCTCACTGTAAATGGTGCCAGATTTAATGCAAAACTCCTTTTCGTCCTAACCGGCGTCGTGTTTTTAGGCAAATGTATGCATTCAAGGAAGGCTGTTTGGCCTGATCCGTAAGTACAGAACCGTAGATAGTAAGCGAACAATTTAAAATAGATATGTAAGTACGCATATGATGGTTCCAGATATACTTATTTTTATAGCTCTTAAGTATTACCTATTTTTCTTTTACATACATTTTACATACTATGTTTAAAGTCAAATCTTATAGAGAGTGGCCCAGGGAAAACTGGAAATCGATGTTTTGGGTAATTATGTAAGTATGTATCCCAATTTGGTCATAATAACATTTACCTTATTTTAAGGTTAAATGTTATATTTCATTATCTTTACTCTTTGTAGTATATATCATCTTGTAACTGTTAAGAAATAACGGCGATATTATTTCTAACGCGTTATGTAGAATTTTCACAGAATTAATTTTTCATCAGGTAAATCAAATGGATTTACTTAAACCTTTAACCGATCCTCGTTTTATATGAATATTATAACTTACCTTCGATGTGCATTTATAAAACCGCGAATTAAATGTTAAAATAAGTCATCCATTTTCATAATTCACTATAGCAACACCTAATTCCTTTGTAGTACTTAAATAATACTGCAGTTGTGTCTATAGTTTTGGTAATGATCAACACAAGCATTATATTAATATCATCTATAAATATTATTTTGCACTATAACCATATTTTATATTTTACAGTAACACATTACAAAATATCAATAATTTTAATACGTGCAAATCTATAATTTAAGGAAGAATAGCCTATTCTATAATTAATAATATTTTAACAAAATATTATTCTTTAAATAAATCTTAGAGTAACCGCAAAAAAAAACATTTTTTCGCCCGTTTTTGCGTAGTGTGTAGCAAGAACGGGGAAGGCCGTCCAGAGGTCTCCGTGGGCTTAAATTGATCGTCATGAAAAATCGAAGTGAGCATAATTCGATTTTTCTAATATTTGTCTGACACCCTTACTTAAGAGGTGGAAAATGGTCGATCAATTCTCGGTAAAAATTGGCGGGAACTTGAATGACAAGGAAGAGATCAGGGATGTTCTTCCAAAAATGCTCAAGGTGAAAAACACCCCCCGCGTGTGGGTAAAACCACCCCTATTGCCGAAAATCGGCGGCAAATAATGTTTCCTTCATGAATTGTCTTTTTTGTGCCACTCTTTCTTATAACTCCAAATGATATGAAATACATGCCCCCATAATTCGTTCTTCTGTCGGATTCTGATCAGTTACCCCTACCTAAGGGGTGGAAACCACCCCTAAAACAATAAAACAGAAAAAATAGTCACCAAAATCTGGGTAAAAATTTGCGGAATTCCACAAGGCAAGGGTTAACAAGAATGCCGTCCTAAAAATGCTCAAGGTAAAAAACACCCCCCGCGTGGGTGTAAAAGCACACCTATTGCCGATAGCAGACGGGGAATGATATCCACTTCATGAAGTACTTTGTTTCCCCCACTACCCGACAAATGATACGAAAGACGGGCCCAAAATTCGATTTTTTGCGAAATTCTTACTAGTTTTCCCCGACTTCAAGGGTGGCTTAAGTAGGGGTATGTCGGGAAAATATTGGAAAAATCGAATTATGCTCACCTAAATTTTTCATGACGGTCAATTTAAGCCCACGGAGACCTCTGTACAACCTTCACCGTTCTTGCTACACACTACGCAAAAACGGGCGCATTTTGCGGTCACTCTTTATTGTCATTTAAAAAAGTGTAAGAATGTTTGGATGTCTATAATATGGAAATATTTATATCAAATATATTTTATTAATTAATATAAAATTTTAAATATATTATTATACTTAAATACAGAGTAATTTTTTCCGTATGTACAGGGTTAACTACAAATAATCAAAAAAATTTCCAACTCATTTACCTATAAAGCGAAAAAAAAATTTTTTCAAAACCATATTAAATCCTTATGTATTGCTGCCACTGTCCTTTTGTCAGCCGCGCGGTTAGGTATATATAGGTCATCACGTTGACAGCTGTATCAGTTTACGCCGCATTGAAAGAAGAAAAAAATATTTACAAAATGTAGATTATTATTATTTAATGATTTAATGAGACACCCGATATGGTAGCACGGGCAGGCGGCACTTACTTTACTAATATTTATTTCAAGGATTGATATTTGGAGAGATTTTAAAAATGTTGTATCATTTTCTGTTTTCTTACTTGCTTAAATTAAAACTTGTCATTGCAAAGAATTTTGTATTTGCTGGGGACCTGTCCTTCCCTCGATCGTTCTTTTTGTTTAAAGCTATTCACCTACTTGGTCCAGCGGTCATGGATTACTTACGTCGGGAAAAACAACAAAGGATAACAAAAACCACACGCTTACCACCAAGGCATTACAAAAGTTGTTCAATGTGGTTCAAATAGTATTCTGCATATTTTGTGTACTTGGAAAACGTCTTTGGTTCAACTGGCGCACGATAGTATACACTTGTTACACTCCCATAAATCAGAATCTACGCATTTGAATACGACATGTATGCAAGTACTGACAAATTATTTCAAACTAATCAGAATACCGTATGCAATATTTTTTGACATCTGATGCAGACGCCATCAGTAGACCACTAGTGCAAGGTGCTCTTTACACCGATAAATTTTTAACTTTCTTTTTTTGTTGGGGAATTAAATTGTGTTAATACTAATAATAGCAACAATATTAACAGTAACCGACGATATTTACATAAAATAATTAGTACTATATTAAACTATAACATCTCAAGATGGTTACAGTGTTCTGTGAGTATGCAACTAGCAATGCAGTCTTTTAAGTTATGTTATTTTAGAATGAAGAACGAATACAAAATACTGCAGCTAATCGGATTAACAGTTATCTATCAGGTACTTAGGCATTATTATTAATAAAAATGTTTATTTATGTCGTTTCTACACTTGACGACGTTGCAAAAAACGTTCGCACGGTAGTAGGCACATCTAGCCATCTCAGACGATGATTGATTGTTATAGGCGTCGATTTTCCGAGGGAAAAGATGGTTTTGCCCCATTCTTTAAACATGAGCTGTACTTAGTCATAGTTAACCCTGTATATGCACCTTTCAACATGATTATAATCTGTTTTTCTACTACTAAATTAATGTATTTTGAATTTTATTTGCCAATAATTAAAATCCCTAATAAAAAATGTTCGATATAGAAAACTTATCAGATTATCTAGGGGAAGTGAAGCTGAAGCATGGCAAATGGAATATTAATCTGGCGATATTTACCTAATCGTTTTAAGCAGAAAGACAAACAGAGTTATAGTTTGCACTTAAAGCTGTTGTCATCGGCGAGACATATCGGTATAACGTTTTAATATTCCAAAGTTAAATTCAACGAAATTAACACAGGCAAACGTTAACCTAATAAATTCATACAACTTTCTACGAAATTTAGTTCGAGCGACAGGTGCTGCGACGAATTAATCGAGCTGCAGCTTGCACAATCTAGTTTCAATCAGCTTGAAAGTGCAGTCGTACGAAAATATTTAGGCTTGTCGAATATAAAATGGCTTCGAAAATAAATTACATTACCAATCTTTGTCTATACACTTAAGTTTTTCGAATTTAATAAAATTCATTATTAAATGTCATATCAAGAGAATTGAAACATATTTATATATATTTTTATTCTGTCTTGAACTACATCAATGTGTTTGGTGTAGAAGGTATTTCTGAAAACAATGGGAAAAATAAAATGACCGCTTTGTATTTATTTTAAAAGGCGGTGACATTTTTATGTTCAACAGCTGAAAAGGTTTTATTGCAAAAATAATTAATGCCAAAACATAATAATTTAAACGGAAATTATATGTAAATTTCAAGAGCTCAAACATCAAAGGCTTTGTTTGCGATATTTTGTTCTTGACAGAATCTGTGCAGTTGTCATCTGTAGGCTACTAGCGCAAGGTGTACTTCACGCATTAACAATAATCTACCATGTTTGCATAAAATAATTAGTATTATTTTAAACTGTAACTTCCCGAGACGTATATAGTGTTCTGTAAAAACCCTCTAATAGAGTTCTTTGACAAATAGACGTTTGATGTTTGGAGAGTACTGCAACCAGCTATGCAAAATTTGTTGTCATAATTGAATCTTTTTGCGTTTACGTTGTGGTTCAGTTTTTATTAACTAATTTTTAATTTAAAATGATTTATAGTAGTTAAAGAAATTTATGTCGGGTAAAGAGATTTCCCTATAATATGATTCGCCTTATGCTATGTGCTGATTGTTTTTCTAGAGTCGAGCAAATTCAACGGAGCTACGGTAATCGTACAAGATTTTATAATTAAAGACTACCGTGGGTGCATTCCCAGTTTCTATTAGGTATTCTTTATATTAAATTTATATTATTCTTAGAATAAATGGATTATTTTCCATGTATGTATGAACCTTTCAACATTATTATAATCTGTTATTCTGCTGCAGTAACAAAAAAGCTCGATATAAAAAACTTATCAGATTATCTGGGGAGAGTGAAGCTGAAACATAGCCTTTCCTTATATTAAATTTCTATTATTCTTAGAATAAATGGTTTATTTTAACTGTACACGGACTATGTATTCTTTTAGTTTTTAATTTTGACTGTACGTTTTGACTGTATGTTTGATCTGTACTGAGCGAAAATTAGTAGTTTTAGTAGTTTGCAACGAAGGATCGAAGAAAGAATGCAAAATACTACAGCTAACCGGATTAATTGTTATCTATCGATTAGGATTATCATTAATGAAAATGTTTATTTCCGTCGTTTCTACATTTGACACCGCTGTGAAAACGACCGTATGGTAGTTGACAGATCGAAGCCATCTCGGACTATTATTGTCATAAACGTCAATTTTCCGAGGAAAAGACTGTTTTGCCTCATTAGGCATCTCTGAGCACTTGGTTAAAATTTTTGTGTGAATTTTCGTTTATATTTATTTGAACTATCTAATTCATTGTGTGTTCACTAGTGTAAGCTTAAAAAAATTTTCCAAGGTGAATATTTACCTTAAAACTAAATTTCTAATAGATCCTGACATTATGAATGAAAATATGAAGTTAGATATAAATATTAGTAAGTAATACTATGTTTTTAAAATATTTTTATATATAATATATAATAATGAGATCTAATTTCGAACCAAAACAGACCTAAATGGATTGATTAGTAAAATATTCGTCCAGTCGTATTCAATTTTTGTATTATGTTATCGTTATTATGACAGTTGATAATTTACTACCTAATAAGTAAAGACAATAAACTCTTAATATTTTAGTTTTCTACTACCTTTAAAATTTAATGAATACCTGCGTCGTAAATTTCATTCTCCTTAGTATTCCTTGACATAGCGGAATAAAAGAATAATTCAGTAAAGTGCTATCATTTCAGACATCAGAAATATCTTAAGAAAAATCATCCTTTCAAGAAGCTGTTATTTACAATTATCTATTTTTTTTATAACAGAAACACAACAAGTTTTCTTCTAGAGAATGAAAATACTTTCAGATTTAAAGCGAATTAAATAATTTAGATAGAGAAGATCTGTCTTTACAAATTTAGCTTTCCTAATTCTATACTAAACGCATCCAACTTTGACCTCTCTAGACGAAAAACCAAACTTTCGTTTGATCTCACTAAAGTGACGTACTGCTAGAGTATTTTCAACAGAGAAATTGAAATCCTTCTGAACTCGACAACGGTACAAAATAAAATTATAAAGTGCAAGCAGTAACAGTTGTAAAACTACCTTGCTCGTCTTCTATTTTCTTTCACCGGGAATACAGAATTCAATTTTACAGTTTGAAGCGCAGGAATTAAATCACAACTTTCCGGTGTCGTCATGAGTTCACGTCTCCTTAGATTTATCAATTTGTTAGATACGGTTTACTTAATGACGTTATGGTATTCTAATTCAACTAAATATGCAGTAAGCATTCCCGTATTTATTTCAACATTTTTATTTAGTACGTACATTTTATAAATTTCGATCGGTTAGGTGTACATTGGAGTTGGTTGTATCCAAGGCTATTAAAAAGGATTAGGTTGCCTGGTAAGTTTCGACCAATCACAATGCAGCAGTCCGACGCGTCATTTGGAGGAAATAACAGAACGGGACCAGCGTAATATTCAGTATTTCTACATTATTTATGTAAAATAAACTGTTCGAAATCGACTTACATTCCGATTTTTGAAGTAATTCGATGAATATGGGGTTCAGAATGTGTCGAGATGAGCCCTAATAATTAGAACAGCTTCTCTGATTTTAAATTAACACGATTAAATACTCATTATATTTGAATTATGGATGAAAATATACCTATTAAAGTTGAAATAAAAATAATGAAATCAGATACTTTATTATACATTATACTAATTTTTTTATAAATAGAAATATAGTTATTTATGCAACAAGTACAAAAAGTGAGTGTTTATTGCATGGGACGTGAAAATGTCCAACGAGGCCGTCAGGCCGAGTAGAACAACACGTCGAGTGCATTAAGCACTTTTTGTACGAGTTGCATACAATATTTTTTCTACGTTCATGCAAAAACCAAAAAATGTTTTATTTAGATGAGACAAGTCTAGGAAAATATGACGTTGATTTGAACGTTTATGTTTGTCATGATGACAAAACGCTGTAGTAGAATGACAGATGAATGCAATAAACATTTTATTGCACTAGTGCAATAAAGAACCACTTTTTCCACTAAATATAGTTCAATAAAGTTTTGTTTTTTGCATGAACGTAGAAAAAATATATTATTAAATTGTAGCGTTATTGATTTTTTTAAAATTTCTTGAAATTCTTCTGATTTTGGAGTTTTCAGTTATCTATGTATATAGCATTAAATGGGAATGAATCATCTTCTTTAACATCCACATCTTTTTTGACAAATTATGAAAAATCTAATAGGTAGACATATTTTTTCTCTTTAAATACGAATATGAATTTACAGATAATGAATATTTTACACACAAATTTTAAATTCTATTACAATGCTCCCAACATTTGTTTTCATAGCAAGTTTTATTAAATTATCATGCATTTGTTAGACTTCAATATACGTTATTCAACAAACTACTAAAAATGATTTGGAATGTAAACATTCACTATTTTAATTTCATACTGCATTCTGTTCGTAAAGCGATAATTGTGAAAAAATGTTATTCAATAATTCAGTCACTCAACTTTTCTAAATGTAAATGCGGGCTAGTATTTGACATACACCGTTTGTTGGTAGACTGCTAACTTGTTTAATTAACATGTAGAACAAATTGTCGGGAAAAATACAGTAACAACAGTTACAAAAAATAATTAAGTTGAAATAATTTTGTTTTGATTGTACTAAAATTAATGCCTAACAACTAACCTACTACAGTATACCTATACGTGCATACATGTATGGATGAATAAAAATATGAGGATGTTTTAAGTACATTTAGTACAAAAATATGTTCCTGCATTATAAATAATATAAGAGTAAAAAATGTCAGTTATGGATGGACTAAAGTGGCATATAAATATGACATCACGTTTTTTTATTTTTAAAACTTTAATTCTTAACGATAGTTAACGTTTGTGAATGTTTCTAAGGATCGAGCCATTTTGATAATGGTCTATCGGAAACCAGAAAGAGGTAGAAAAATAAGTAAAGTTTTCAATCACAGTAACAGTTAATGTGCACTTTCCTATAGTATCAGCTGGAAATTCTTGACTTGTCCTTGTTGTTCTTTGTCTAGGTTTTGCAAGGAAGGTACCGACCATATATTGATTTCGAGTCCTATTTTTGGTACTACGACTTTACAATGAGCCGCTAGTAATGTTTGCAATTAGTCGCACCTAATGTTTGACATACTTTTCGCCGCTCTTCACTACTTTTTAATGAGTAAATTCATTCTTTATCCCAGGGCTGGGTATGAATACAGGAAATGTATTCAATCCATGAAATCTGACTACTCTAAATGAGTACATTCAAAGATTATTTGTATTCAGGACTCATGCGAATATAATTCTTAATATATAAATATGTAGATTAATACCTTAATCTAAATACATTTGAAAATAAAAATATAGAACTAGAGAACACAAGTCACAGTACCAGTGGCAGCTGGTGCAGAATGGCTCTGTGACACCACCTCCCTGCAAATATTCATAAAAAAATTTAAAATTGAGTTTATAACATTATCTAGATAAATACGTAGATTAACCTTATGTTAATTTAACTTGCAAATATGGGAAACGCCAAATCAAAATGTCCGACGGTAATCAGGCCTTACTTTGGAAAGGCGTAGTGAGGTATCACATATTTAATACGCTGTTTGAGCTCTGTTTAGTTGCCTGTAATCAAAGAGTAAATTGTGTATATGTAAATTAAATGCCAGTTTTTTTTATCTTATTCAACGTATTTGTTTACTTTACGTGATGTAAGATTTTCGAATGTAAGCTGTTGTAATTGAAATCAAAACGGAAAATGTTTTGTAGTTGGACCATAGTAATCGTGTTTCTACGAATTGGATGTAAAATTTTCATATTTTGATTTTCGCGCCCATTACTAGGTACCAAGCTACCCCGTTAATGCAATCAACTCATAAAATCTAAGTTACTGCAATATTACCAGACCCACATTTTCTCCATAAGGTCACTATTTTCTGTACCTTTTTTGGCGTTCATATATTTTATGAGTTCTATGCTTTTTTTAAAGAAATTTCTAGCTTGCTTTTTTTAATCGAATTCAATCATTCAAATTTAACCATTCAACAGTGTTTTGTTTTTTTTTGTATCTCGCCTGCCTTAAGTATTTTTATTGATATTGTACAAGGAGGGCGCAAATTCCTTCCTCATATTATGGCTTCCTCTACAATGACACGGTGCGAGCTGCGCCTTACACCTCGTCTTTCTATTTAGGACACGTATATCACATTCCTCGGTTCGTCTTATGAAATTTAACAGGCCGATAAACCCAACGCAAAACTTTTTATTACGACATCAAGTGCTACGCCTACTTTTCGGATCGCAAATTTTCAGGCAATAAGGAAAATATGAACTGTCCTTGACGATATAACCAAAAAGTTTATATGTCGAGAACGTAGGTAATATAAATTTTAAGACCCTCGTTTTAGCTGATGCATTCGTATCACTTTAGATGTGTGGTCACGAACTTGGTTCGTCGGATAGCGACAGTCCGGCAATCTGGTGTCGGCTAGTGCGTTAATTTCACCCTTTGGGTCACTGTTTTGAACTAATATTTGTCTTGGGTGGCGCTTTTGTCTATACGGCAAGTGGAGACCGACATGGACGTGCTACAAATCTTAAATCGTCCCACTTTATTAGTTTACACATTGCACAGTTTGTCTTTACATAAAACAGCACTACACGCCGTCTTCTTTGACCAGATATACTCTACGAGGGATTAAGTGAGATGGCGGAATACGTGCCACGACTCGCAAACTCGCCAGCTCGTTATTAGTTAGCCCTGGTATTAAGGCTACCGGAGACACTGCATGACTGTAATAAAGACTTAAATTTCATTTTGTTGTGCGGAAGGAACACTAATTGTTTTCTCTAATTGTTGTTTTTGTTCAAGTCAGTTTGCAATTACACGATTATGATGATACACCTTTAATATGTCGGGGTGTAATTACTACCGAGATGTCATGTGGCTTTTTTATTAGATATTTGAATTGTTCTTTACGTTTAAACTCCACTCTTATTATTAGATTTTTTGTATAAACCACTTACATAATCGAAGCACATCAATATACTTTTTCCACGGTTATAAAGCATAACATTTCTGTGCCGAAATGGAACCTATACATAGATACTTATCTCAAGTAGCGTTATAGTAAAGAAAACTGGTACCGCAACTTTATTTAAATGGCTATTACTTAGTTATCACTAAATCTACCACCTTATACCTTACCCTTACAACATAATTCCCACCATCGAAAAATCGCTTCATGGGTTTGTAATTTTTGGGGAGGGCAATTTGGTATCTGGAATGTTATGAAAACTAAAGCATCTTAAAGTTGCCCAAACTTTAAACTTATTGTTAAAGGTAACGGCAACCAAGCTGTGTGTAAGATGGGTAGCAACAAAAAAACCTCGTAGAAAAAAGACGTGCGACATTCAACTACGTTTTATAGAAAATTAAAACAACAAACAGAAAGCGCTACAGCTCTTAAACATTATTGTTTTCTTCGGAAGCACTTGTTGGATTTTTCGTTTTATAGTTTCTCTTTCAGAATAGTTTAAATGATCTGGCCAGAATAATGTTCCGTCATTTTTCCATTGGTATGGAACGATACAGAAACTAATACCATTGTATAAATAAATATAGTAATATATTTCCTTTGTTTGGAATATTGAGAACTTATTAATTAGTTTATTTTCTACCAGAGGGGGCCTCATGTTCCAAATCTACTTATTTATAAATTTAAATAGATTTATAGATATTTTATTCCGCGCCATCTAGACTCAAGAAGCGAAACATTCTCTTAATAAATAGGTTTCTACTATTTCAAGACATAACGAAATTATTGAGAAGATTATTTCGGTATACAAATTTCATATAAATTCAGAATAATTCAAATTGCTTTCATAGGGACAGCTTACGAACGGTCTTGTCATTACCACGCATCCATTATTATAAGATTCTACAGCGAAAGTGGTAGAGTGTAAAGTGGTCAAGGGCACAAATGTGTTTAGGTATTTATGAAGGGGCTGCATAGAATTTTTTTATATTTATATTATACAGAATGACCCATTTGAAAGCGGAACAAAAATTGTATTTGTTGGGCGATTAAAAAGATTTTTCTTCAGTGATGAGCCTCTCTAACTCTACTCTAGTGCTAAATTTCAGAATGAAAATTAAAATTTCAAGACTCCCTTCGAAATTTTTCGAAGCGATTTTTCTATTTCCAATCTGAGTGCACTTTTCTCCAGTTTAATATATGTAGTTTCAAATGAGTGTGACCGAAATATAAAAATAATGTAGGTCTATAACAGAACTACAGTATAATTACAATAATTACATTTACATTATGTTATCAGTTGAATAGTCATCATGAAATAATAGCTTTGTAAACAAATAATTATTACTGCATTATAAATAAAAATATATCAACTTTACAAACAATTTCAAAAATAATTTCCTTTACATCTACCGCAGAAAAACATATAACAAAAATATGATTATTTCACCAGAATAAATAAATACCTAACCAGAGCCAGAAGTGTCTCTCCGTCGGCGTCGTACGCTGTTTCTCGTCTCGCGACTCGCTACTGGTGTGCTGGTGCTGGTTAACCCGAGATATGTGGAGATATGCACGAGATTCTATCCCCACGAATAGACTCGTGGCTCGGTGACACCACCGGGTCACGAGTGCCGGTTTTTAATTTTTAAAGGCGTCGTTTGGGGCCAACCGCCCCCTTGCGAAAAAGCCGGTCTTATCAATAAAATAAAATTAACTAATTTTCGGACGTATAGCTTAATTACACAACATCCATGCGCTGTGCGTTTTTTTTTTCTTGATAAACAAAACTACAATAATTTTATTCGTTACTTTTGCTCTACCTACGTATTTTATTTTTCGAGATTTCTGCACCTAAAGAACGCCACAAATGTGATCATTTTAAGGCGAGAAATACGACCACCTTAAGAAGTTATAGACCTAAGATATAACTTATTTAATTTTTTTAAGATACTTTTCTCATTAGTTATGTTATTTTTATAAAACGGCATGAAACACAATACAGATTAATATGACAACATGAGAGGAAGTATTTAAAAAATAAAAAAATAACCATTTAAAATTAAACTCAATATTACAAACAAATTTTGTCATTTTAAATTTATTTTTGAAATATGCGCCAGACAGCTACTTAGTAGACATTACTAACTGGCCCCTGGCAGTGGGGCTTATCACAATTGCGCCATTCCGACCCAGTAAATCCGACATTGTATCGACAATTTGTTTATTACTTTTGTTGCTGGTAAATTTATTTTTACTGAACAAATTAGAAAAACATAGCCACATTTAAAAAAATCATAGTAGCCTTGTATCTGTGAATCACAAGTTGATATTTGCTATGTAGATAATCAAAACCTTAAAACCGGGTACAGGCACTGTAACATAATAGGTCAATTTGGACGTGTTTGCTGGTGGCTCGCAAATATCTAGCGCGCATTCGCAGTGTACCTGAAAATTGCCGGTACTTGTAGCGAGCACAAAGGAAATTGATATTGGCTGATTCATAGCGATGGACCGTTAGAAATTTTCATGATTGTAGTGATTATTTTTTCAGAAAATTTGATTCCTTGTATTATAATCAAGTATGTTTTCAAAATGTTTACAATATTTCAAAAAATAATCATTTCTCATCACTGACTGAAATTAGTTATATCGAATGAAATGGAAAAATAATTTTTATAAATGAATATTTAAGCTTTCTAGCAATGTTTTATAGATGGCTTAATTTCATACAAGCTGCATATATTTTTTAGTGGAACGTCCTGTATATTTTTACATTTTCTAGTGCATAAAATTCTGCAATCTGTTAATCCATATAAATTGATACACACAAATGATATTACACACTCCTATACCTATTTATATCTTGCTCTCTGTGTAAATTAGGATTTTTGTTAAGATTAAGTGAATGCATCATATTTTTGCTCAGAATTATTATTACCTGTCTGTGTGTTTTCAAAACATCAAATCATATATCTGCGCAATTATGACAGCAAGCAATGAAAATTGCTATATCAGTGACAATTTATATTCCCACCACGGTATATACCCATCAATTATTTAGACATAAATTGACACAACAAATTCGGCTATAAGTATAGGTACCTATATAAATAATTGAAAGCACCTTTATTGAAAATTAAACTGCAATTTTAAGATATGTTATTGCTTACTCTAAAAATAATATCAATTTAAGTTCATTTACAAATAGATAGCTAATTCAAACTAGAAGTTAGCGACTGCAATCGAATTCAACTGGAAATAATATTTTGTGACATCCAATTAAAGTCCAGTTCACAGATTAAATATGTATAAGTTATGCCAAAAAACGCATTAAATTGGAGGTCATAAAAAGTGTATATTTATTTATTACTATGACTAGACTGGTTTTCTTGGTTATATCAAAAATATTGGACGACATACGTACCTCATATTATTACTTTTAAATATTTAAAAAATACCTACCACAGTTTTCAATCCCCTTTTTATATAATAATAATATAATTAATATATCTTCTCCGTGATTTCTTTGGGATGAAAAACGATTATACAATATTAAATTTGGATGTTTTACTTTTGATTTGCCACAATTATAATATACGCAAACGTTTCCAGCAATTTTAATTAAAATTTACAAAATTGTATCCTCTATGACTTTCTACATACATATAAATACCATATTATTAGGATTAGGTATATACTAACAAAACCCTACAAAAAAAGCTGGAGGGGGAGGCCATAAAGTTTTTTCAGGTTTTTTTTTGTTGGTGGGAGTCGTACGTTGCCTGTCGTGTGTATACCGACAATGTTGTCACATCAGAAATTATGAAATCCGTAGATGTCCAACTCCAACAAGATATTCGTAGAAAATTCGTAGATTAGCAAAAACATTTAAGTTTAAATATGTTGATATAATTAAACAATAGAATGAATAGCCCTACAAAAATACCTGCAGTGTAATTTCAGCAGCTATCTTTATCTATATAATTTTTTGTTTGTATTAAATGTACTATTATTTTAGTAGATAAACCGCTGTTCTGTTTTAAACTTATTAAATTAATTTGTGACAACATCCGTTCACATGAAGCATTATGTATAAGCATCCAGTAGTTTCTCAAATAGATACATATTAGTACAAATTAACTATTTGGATATTTAATATTTATAAGTTGTAAAACTTAAAAATCCATATGGATTTTAAAGTTTTTATTGAGAAAAAAATCCGTGAATCCGTACATAACAGAAATCTAATTTACAGATTAATCCGTAGGTTTGGCAACACTGACCCGATAACGGCAACGATATTTCCCTGATTCATCTAATTGAGTTCAGAGCCATCTATGTCTAACTTCCTCTACCATTCTTGATCAAGCGTCGGCATGTAGTATTATTACAGAGGGAAAATTGCTAGAATAAATTTAGTAATAGATACAAACGATAGATGGCGACAACATCATTCGTCTCATTTCACTGATTCACAGTTTTAGTACGTAAAATATATTACTATATTTATTTATACAATGCTAATACCTTTTTCTCTTTTGTAGACACTATTTTAAAATTCATTGTGTATATACACTAGATAAAAAAATTCGCGAGATATGAGATGTTGACATGAACTACATACCTATATTGCAATTTAAAGGTTATGGCGAATTAAGTTGAAGTCGCGTTGTTACCACCTCTAAGTGGCCGTAAAGTTGATGGGTTAGTTATGGCTACTTGTGTGATGAATGTAACTAAAGAGTTTGATATTTTTAGTTTCTGCTACTTTAAGTATACATTTTAGGTGTATATCACTTCAAAGTTCTATTTTCAAAAGCAGACATGTTTACAGATGCATGTTTAAACGTCATTTTATAATATAAATTTAAAAATATTATTACTCATCAGTACTGCATGAAATTTCGTAGGTTATTGGTTCCAGGTAAAAAAAAAATGATAAAACAATTTTTTGAGGCACACATTATTTTTTGATTCGCGAAATTTACATAATTATTTGAATTGTTCTTTACTATCAAATTTTTCAGCAGCGCTTGTTTATATTTCGGACTGTAACATCCATATTTGACAGTAAACTTTCAACCGTTCTAATGTTATGTTTTGGGATTATTCCAAATTACATGTTTATATGTTACACTATTATAAAAGCAGAGATAAAGGCAGAAATAATATGTAGGAAGGACACCGAGCTACATACGAATATTAAGCCAACAAAGGCAAATATATATCTTTTCTGTTTCTCCAGTTTATCTTTTAGAGGCGGCAACCACATCCCCCCGTTTTCTCCAAATAATCACAACGGCTTAAACTTATTTGTATAAGATACAAAAACGTTGTTGAATCGTAGCTTCTTCCAAAAAAGTGTTGCCCATTTTAGTCACGTCCACGTAATAGAATCGTTTCTGGTAGTTCATGTGGTAGTGATTTTGGCAATACACTTCAAAGTTTTCAGTGTCTCTGCCAGTGTCGTGGCTTGCTACGTTTCATTCACTAAAAATGCTACTTGGGATAAACGCGTCAGTTTGTATTCTTTTTTCATTTTTCTGAATTCAAATAGGTACATAAATATCATATTCGGTACATCCTGGATATGAAAGCACTTTATATGTCTTAGGGCGATGACAGTCACAGCGGTGTCTGCCGCCTCTACAGCTGAGTTTTCGCGGCCTGTTTTTTGTAGAAAGTCTTGGAACCCTTTCAGACGAGGATACTGTATCTGAGACACTAAATCTACGGTCGAAATTTAACTGCGATTTGCCAGATACAGTCTCTCAGTTGTTTGTCAGCGGCTTTATATGATTTTATTAGGCATCTAAATCTATTTTTTTGTTTCAGCTCCCCCTTCATCTGTAGAAATTTTAGACCACAGGCACAACTCTAAAATAGAAATAAAAGAAAACCAAGAATTTCATTTAGAATGTAGAGTAAGAAACGCTAAACCAGCTGCAAAAATTGTTTGGTACCGGGGAAACGTAGAAATAAATATACGTAAGTAATATTTTGTTCCAAATGCATTTTAGCTCATATATATTTCATTCCAGCTAATCGGGAAGATCAAACCATTGAGGTCCCTGGCAAAAACGGAGACAAACGTGTTTCGCGGTACGACACCCATTCCAGGATATCCCTCAAACCTACCGCTGAAGACGACTATGCTGAGTATACCTGCGAGGCTAGACATGAAGCACTGTCTCAGGATATTCCAATGAGGGCTACTGTTCAATTAAGTGTACTCTATCCTCCGGGATTGCCTTATATCGAGGGTTACACAGAAGGAGAGACAATAAGAAGGGGACAAAGTGTTGAACTAGTTTGTAGGAGTCGAGGTGGAAATCCTCCTGCTCAACTGATTTGGTACAAAAATGGAGAGCAAATTCGTATGGCCTATCGGACTGCTGGCAGAGTTTCTGAAAATGTTTATACATTCACTGCAGACGCAAGCGACAATAAAGCGAGATATAAATGTGAAGCTAGCAATATAATGTCTAAATCTCCTTTGAAAGCGGAAATTGACATGAGTGTTTTGTGTATGTACCTCAAATTTATTCTGTTGATATTGATTTGACATATTTATTATTTTAGTTTCACCGGCTCATGTGACTATTTCTGGACCTACCGAAGCAAGAGTTGGAGATCCAGTACCTCTTACTTGTACCACCGCAAATTCAAATCCTCCTGCAGAAATTAAATGGATGGTAGCTGGTAGGCAAGTACGTAATGCCACAGCAAGAACAGTTGTTTCACCGGAAGGCGGATGGATCACTACCTCAAACATTACGGCGGTAGTTGAACCAAATAGACGCAGCTTGGTCGTTATTTGTCATGGTCTTAATATGCAGCTCACTGAAAACGTGGTGTCGACACATACTATCAATGTATTATGTAAGTCAAATTTCCTCTTATTTTTGTGATCCTTTCAACATTATTATTTATTCACAGATCCCCCCAGTCAACCTTTTATTCATGGCTACACAGAAGGTTCTCATATCCCATCAGGAACTGTTCAAAAAATTTCTTGCACTTCATCTGGAGGAAATCCCCTGGCAACTATAACTTGGTATAAAAACGACAAAAAGATTCATTCTACAGTGAAAACAACTGATAAATCTGTTACTTCTGAAATAACTATTTTAACAAACGTAACGGATAATGAAGCAAGATACAGATGTGAGGCAGCAAATTCCGCTACTGAAATACCACTATTTGAAACTATAACAATGAATGTATATTGTAAGTTATTAACATTACGAGTAATCCAATCTTACAACCACTTTTACTTTTACAGTTCCTCCAGACACTATTAAAATCAGGCAGGAACCAGCTGAGCTGAAACCAAATGAAGAAGCTACCTTAATTTGTGATTCTAGTTCTAGTAACCCACCAGCAAAATTGTCTTGGTGGAGAGAAGGCATTCCAGTTCAAGGTTTAATCAACACTACAAAGCCAGGGCTACATGGTGGTACAGTTTCTAGTATTGAAATGAAGATTAATGTTACGGAACAGATGAATGGAATGGTATATACTTGTCAAGCTAATAATGAAGCCTTGCAAAGATCGGTACACGATGCTGTGACTCTTCAAGTTTTATGTAAGTGTTCAGTTTATTATTAAATTGATAAATACTGACGGGGTTTCTTTAATAGATAAACCGGTCTTTGACAAAAATAATGAGGAAGCTGTAACTGGTATTGAAAACGAACCATTAATTATTACATTGAAAGCTGAAGGAAATCCACAAAGCATAGCATATACATGGACTAAAGATGGTTTGCCTATAACACAGGCCTCATCTTCTACAGGAATGGAAAGAATTGTATCAGATGGTCCAGTGCTAAATATTACAAAACTGAGTAGACATGATGCTGGGACTTATAGTTGTGAAGCTTTAAATTCTCAGGGTAGCAATTTAGCTCAAATTAATGTCACAGTTCAATGTAAGTGCATAATTCTTATTTAGTATTTAAATTTACATTATTGTTTCAATTGCAGATCCTGCCTCAATAGTACAAATCAGTGAGAATATTATAGTCAACCCCAAAGAAGATGCTACTTTGTCATGCACTGCTGATGGTAATCCAATGGCAGATGATACCATTTCTTGGAAGAGAAACGACTTTCCAGAGTTTGAAGCTAGAACCTCTGTTATGTATGATAAAAATGGTACTTCATATCTCAGAATATCTGGTGTAACTAGAGAAGACCTTGGAAACTTTCAGTGCGTTGTTAACAATGGTGTTGGTAATTCATCTACCAAAGAAGTCATGCTAATTGTTAAACGTAAGTCCCAAGTACTAAGTTCTCATTTACTTATTTATGATTTTTATAATTCCAGATAAACCGGAAATAGATGAACATCCAAAATATTTGAAATTTGCTAGTGATGCTGGAGATACTGGTAAACTGATTTGCAAAAGCCAGGCTTCTCCATTAGCCAGATATACGTGGGCCAGAAATGGTTCTCCAATAAGTGCAAATACCACTGGAAAATATTATACTACATATAAACAAGTAAGTTTGCTATTAATAGGTTTTGAGTTTTAAATATTAATGAATAAACTTAAAGGTCGACCAGTTAACTTCTGAATCTACACTGTACATTACCCACATAACTTCAGCCGACTATGGCAACTATGAATGTGTAGCAAGGAATGAACTAGGATTTTCAACAATATCTCCACGATTGGAAGTAACATCAGCACCAGACACTCCTTCACTTCTAACTGTTTTAAATGTGACTCATGACAGTGTTACACTTACTTGGACACCAGGATTTGATGGAGGTATGAAAGCCTCTTATCGAATCAGATTCAGAAAATCAAACGATGATGGTTACAAGTATGAAGATGTGGTTGGAAATAATGTAACAACTCATGTTGTCAAAGGGTTGGAAACAAATACTCAATATGTATTTTCAATTATGGCTTTGAATAAACTTGGAACCAGCAAATACATCCCAGATCTTCTATCAGCAAAAACTGCAAGTATGTATGAACTTATAACAAACAATCAATATGTGGATATAGTTCATTCAATAATGTTTATTTAAAAATTTTGCAAGTTGATGATAACACCACATATTTTGCTGCTGTTAATAGTTTTTAAGCAATATCAACATTATAAGTTAAAGCTAATAACAATAACTAATCATATATTTTAATACATTTAACAAAATATATAATAAATTTATTTAAACTCAGTGTTTGTATCTGATCAATCTTTGAAGATATATATGTTTTATTGTTACTCTGCTACTGCTAATAACGTAAATAATTTATTATTTTTATTTTTATCTGCCTTCGTATTACCATTGCCAAGTTTAACTAAACTTTTACCTAAAAGAAGTATAGTACTTTACAAGTTAATTGCCGCCAAAAATAAGCAGTGCATGTTTTGTTACTATTTCTTTTCTTTTTGTTAATGACATTTGGGAAAAGTGATGGCTGCTTCTATACAGGGTGAGTCAGTTTTTTGTAGACAAACTTTAACAGAATATAGAACATATATTTTTAAGAAGAAAAGTTCCTATAAACATATGTCACAGAAGGCTTTGTTTCTGAGATACAGGGTGTTGAATGTAATTTTTTGTTCTTGAATTTTCATTATAACTTATAAAGGATTGCTTAGCTTTTTTTTATATTTGGAGGATAATGCCTATTAATTAAGTGGCATATAACAAGCGATAAGAATGTTCAAAAACTTGCACAGTGGCGTAGTGGAGGGGGTGCTCAACCACTTTCTTAAACAGAACTTCTATGCCAATGATTATTTAAAAAAAAAACTGTTATTTTCATTATCTACATACAGTTTAACCAAAATAATGCCCCTTCTTCTGTTTCGAAATTCCTGTGTGTTTCCGAGTTATTTTGATTTTTAGTGCTTGATGTGGTACTAAATTAAGTAATCTATTTAAGAAAGTGGTTGAGCACCCCCTCCACTACGCCACTGTGCAAGTTTTTGAACATTCTTATCGCTTGTTTTATGCCCCTTAATTATTAGGCATTATCCTCCAAATATGAAAAAAAACTAAGCATTCCTTTATAAGTAATAATGAAAATTCGAGAACAAAAAATTGTAATCAACACCCTGTATCTCGAAAACGAAGCCTTCTACGACATATGTTTATAGGAACTTTACTGCTTAAAACATGTGTTCTATCTTCTGTTAAAGTTTGTCTACAAAAAACTGACTCACCCTGTATAATACTAGTAGATATTTGAATTACTTCTACATATAGAAGAGTATATGAAAAATACATTACGTTCCCAGTTCTTTCAGAAAATGTGTCATTTTCCAAAATATCTTTAAATAAATTTAACTTCTTGGGTTAAGAATTTTGATAGTTTGTACCAGTCTAAAAACAATATCACAACAGGTACATCAAAACATTAGTCTACTTACAGAATTAGTTAAAGAGTAAAAAAAATCAGTCAGACCAATTGTGTAAAAAATTCATTATAAGATAAGACGTGTGGCATGTATATTTTCAATTTTAAAATAATTAAGTTGGTATATAAAAATACTGAAAAAAAAGGTCGAAACACATTTGCTGCTAATTGATAGATTTAGGTATTGAAAAGAAAGGACAAGCTAAAGGTTACTATCTAATTAATTAAACAATTTGTGGTTCTCTTAATTTCGATTATAAAGTTTATTTTTTACATCTAATTTGGAAGATCTGCGAAAAAATAGTCATAATACTCCACTAAAGAATTGAGAAAGAATAAATATTGGCAAACTTTTTAAACTAGGAAAAATCAAATAATAAAATTATATAATATAATTTTTATAATTATTTAAATAATGAGTATAGAAAATGTACTAGTGCATCTAAAAATAAATGAATTCACACTTAAAGTTACACCCAAAAATATTTTAATAGTAGTAACTGACAACAACTGTTGTTTAGATGATCATTTTTAAACTGAAAGACAGCAGCAATTCCTATCCAAGTAAAGTGAGCAAGTAATTTCAAAACTATCTGATTGTTTTAATGGTAATGTATCTGTACTGCCCAAAAGAACTTGAAATATAAGAAAATTTGGTATAAGGTCATTTTGCATAAGTTTTATTAGGAAGTAATTAACGGTTGCTTAAAGTTCGTTATTACTAAAAGAGTTTATGTAACGGTTATTACCTTTCTTGTTCACTAACATCAATAAATTTTTCTTTTTCATGCTTACCCTCTAATAAACTAACTCTAGATAAAGCCCCTTCAACATATACTTCTTCAAGTTTGGATGAGAAAAACTTGAAAAATTTTCCTGGCTTTCTTATAATAGTTGGTACTATCATTGGGATTCTCCTCATACTAATGAACGTTTTACTAATTGGGTGCTGTTTACACCGAAGATCGAAAAAGCGAGTCACAGGTAACTAATTCCCTTTTTTTTTCTTTTATGTTAGTGCTAATCGACCAAGGTGAAACTACCATACCAGAAGATGTGTTGTTAGAAAAGCAAGATTTACCTAGGATAGTTATAATTAGTATTTCTGTTATTGGTGTTATCCTTTTATTTATCAATATTGGTTTAGTAGCTGGCTGCATGCTCAAAAGGAGAGCAAAAAGACTGAAAGGTTTGTTTTATTTACTTATGTTTTGTTCAGTTCTTTTTAATTTATATTTTACTACAAATGAAACTGTAATACTCTAGTTATATATGTGTATATCTTTCTGTCAACAGAACAGAACAATCAAACGAGCAAATCGGCCACAATAGAGATGTATGCTCCAAGCAGTTACAATGACACAGTGACTGGAGAAACCCTTTCTTCTGTCAGTGAAAAGAGTGAAACCTATAGTAATGAGGGAAGTAATAACGACTATGTGGTAAGTAATATTTATATAAATCTGATTCTTCAATACTTGAATGATTCATTTCCATTATTTTCTTTGATTTATTTTACATATTCAGTTCAGTGACTCATAAGAATATAGGCACTTTTAATTTTATGAAAAATATACATATTGCAGTTCGTGAAAGAAGTCGGTGTGTAAAATTTTATATACAGTATTCATTTACAATCTACTGTAATATAATGGCACCCCATCAAATCAGTTTGTGGATTAATGGAAGCTCTGATTCGAAATTTAATTAGATCTTTATTGGCTAGTGGAAACAACTGAGAAATAATGTTGAAAGTAGATTTCATTATTAATATGTCAGCAGATCAAACTAAATCGCCAAATTTGTTTTAAAGGATGTCATTATTATTGCAATAGATTGTACAATAGTAAAGTAGTGCATAAATTCGATATTCCAATAATTTTTCCTTTCATAAAAGGCGCAATATTATGTCGGTTTTTGTTCTTAATTGCTTATTATTATGATGACCCTATATACAAAGTGCATTGGATATATTTGGCACACATGAAACGATGGAAGTTTTGTTTAATTTAGTCCGGAATGCATCGAAAATCGGCACACAAATTCACAATTGTAGCCAAGCTTATCCTAAAAAGTTACAGCACGTTTTAGTTTTATTGTCACGAATGTAGTGCGAATGAAACTCCTGTTAACTTTATAAAAGGTTGGTATGGGTCTTCCAAAAAGGATGTCTTATTTTTGTCTACATCTAGAGAGATTTCGAAATTTCGCAAGCTGGCGATGATAGCCTAACTACCAAAGTCCTCTGATTTAACAGCCTTAGATTTTTTTCTATGGGATTATCTGAAAGCTAAAGTCTATGTCATGTACCTACCACGAACAGTGCAGATTTAATGAGCAATATTGGAAGAGGTGCTGGATGAAGTTAAATTTGCTTTATAGGACTTTCACTATTAGTCAAAGCCTTTGATGGTAATTTGACATTATCTATTTTTGAAAAAATAGTACATATATTAGTAGTAGGTGCATACATATTTCTTCAACCATTTGAATCAAATCAGTTAACTATAACCAAACTTTTTAAAACTGACGTTTTTGCTTGTCTAAAATGAGAGGTAGAACTATATGATGGGCAGCTGTAGATTAGGCACTAATTTTATATTTTGTGGTCACAAGGAAGCAAGATCTTAAAACGCTATTTAAAAAGATGAAAGTAACAATATAATATCAATATCCCAATTTTATCAAATGGCACAGTTTCACTACTGAACTTCGAAATATCCTAAAATTACTTTTAAAATATTCCTCTATGACACAAAAGTGTCTTTAAAGTATTTTAAAGTTTTTTCATGCTTTTCACTATTAAACATTTTATATTCACTGTCTTCTTGAAGGATACCTACTGCTACTACTTGAACTGTCACTGTCGCTGCCACATAACACTTAAAATATAATGGAAACTGTATGGGTGAAATTTTGTTGGAGAATTTGCATACGGTAAACAGCGCCATGCAACGGATATGTACCTAACTAAATATGCAATTTATAGATCTCTTTATTAACTTGATTGATCACAGCGCCACCTAGATGATAAACACTATACCTCATCAACACTAAAATTTTAAAATATACAGGATGGGTCGGAAGAAATGCACCAAATTCTAGGAATTAATTCTACACGTCAATAAAAAAAAACTCAGATGCTGTAATGCGATTTCAATTCATTGATGCATGGTTTGATATCGAATTAGTGCCTTGAAAACAAATAAGAATTATGTAACATTTGAGTTTTTTCTTACTATTTTGACGTGTAGAATCTATTCCTGCAGTTTGGCGTGTTCCTCCCGACTCATTCTCGTACATGTAAACCTACATAAAGTTAAGGTTTGAAAGTAAAGCTAATAAGAATATCAAAGTAAATCTCAAAACTATTTTACCATTACATTTGCTACCATCGGCTTTGTAAATTTACATTTTTTCCAATTTCAAAGCGAGGACACTGATCTGAAAAGAAGTATTCATAAAAACAAATATAATAGAACTTATATACTTACACAAAAAATTAAGGTAATTTTTTTCATAAATCATTTACCATCTCTTAAAAAAACAGAAAATATGCCAAGTGTATTGTTTGTTTTCAATAATTTTGTTATATCATATAACATTCTAGAACTATATAGTTAGCAATTTTATATTATCATAAGTTGTCAGCATATACATACAAGATTTTTAGTAATTCTAATGGATCTTTCTTAAGAAATAAAGTAAATTTACACAATATTCTTATTAAATTTATTGAAAACTGCAAAATACAATTATTTTAATAAAGAGAATTAAACATTGCAAATTCTATAAACAGCTAAATGATATCGATCATAAACCAAACATAAAAGTTATCTAATGTGACAAAGAAAACTGAAAAACTTTATTTTCTTTTGTTGGAGTGGGATCTGTGACATATATGTTGTCACTATGAAATACTTCATTTAAGATTTATACTTAGCTCTTAACTTGCGTCTATTTTCCCATTTGTTGTATGCTCTAACTTTAACAGGATCAATATTGACTTTATTTGTGGAGTTTTTATAAAATTTAATAAACTTTGAATCATGGCCACGAGCAATTCTATTCACCTTTTTACACCAAAAATAAATAGAACATTTTACCAGAAGAGAGCATACTTTGTTTTTCAAATTATGTTGTGGGCAATTTATTGGCTTAAAATCAATTTTTTTTAGCAAAATTGTTTTGAGGTATAAGGAAATATTTTTCTTATATGCTAATCGTGGTATCAAAAAATATAAATGAGGAACAGCTTGACTTACGATAAATGTAAGAAAACCGCCAGGCCTTAGTAATAAGTTAGGTTTATATTCTCTTGCCTCGATAAAATCTGTATCAGAATTACTGCTCCAAAGAAATAAATTATTTTTACACATTTCGCATTCATACTTATGTATTACTTTCTTAAGCTGTTTTGCCACAAAACCTGCATAATAAGTTAAAATACATTTGCCAACTTTTGTTTTTTTATGTAATGGAATATTTGTTAAGCTTGTGTCAAATTCTGAAATATGTTCAATATCGGTATGTTCAAGAGGTACCTCATCTAGTAAAAATGTTTTCATATTCGCTAACAGTTTACTTGATACATCTTCTTCACAGTTTGAAAATGGGGAATGATGCGACATGAAATTATTAATTAATAATGTTTTGAACGATGATGCGAAATGTGAAGGACCAGGAGAAACATTTCGTACACCGTGACTTCTTATATAGCTGAAGAAGTTTTCTAACGGGTCTTGATTAAAAAATCTGGTTAAAATATATTTAAATTTAAATTTAGAAATTAAGACAGATTTTAAATAAATCATGCCTTTTACAGTGTGTATTAAATTTTTTAGAGAAGGTACAGTAACGAAACACTGCTTTTTAGTACTATAAAACTTCATAGTTTGAAGTAGTTCTATAGCCATTCTCCAATATTCTTCATGCTCACTTTTTTCACTTACGCCTCCTTTCAGTGGTTTTGTTGAAGGAGCAATTTTTGAATTTGAATTCAAACTATCAAATAGTTTATCCAAGAACAAAATTAATTCAGCAGTATCCAAAGCAGATGCATCTAGAGAAGTTCTGTCTGGAGCACCTACAATTTAAAAAATTTGAATAAAATATATATATATATATACCGGGTGTTCCCTCTAAGACTTTCAGTGCTTATATCTCGGAAACTATTACAGCCAGCGCGATGAAATTTGGTATACAGGCACTAGATGGAGCGTAGAATCTGATACAGGGTGTTCCATTTTCCAAGAAATATAATATGTATATAATATAATTTTTTTTTTTTTTTTTTAATAAAATAAAACTCACCCCATAATGCAATTCGTTTCATCAATGATCCAACTTGATGACTAAAAACGTGCATACACAGAGAAACTTTCATTTTATTTATAGTTCCTTTAAGTATGTGCCTATCTGTAAGTTTAGAACAAATTTTATCGTCTTCTGTTGCATCCAAATAATATAACGATTCTATATGTTCCCACTTCGCAACCATTTTGCGGTTTTTAAAATGAAAATACAGATTTTTTTCTAACAAATTGTTTCTTATCCCTTTGAATAGATGGGGCACATCATAAAGAGGAACTATTTCCTGCTCATTTATTAAGAAGCCAAATAATTCATTTACTTTTCCTTGGCGCTTGAAAATAATGTCTGTATCCCTCAAAAGAGAATTTATAGCTGCCTGGTTAGAGCCTCCTTGATCACAGACTGTTGCAATTATATGTAGCCCTATTTCTTGACATTTTTTAATTATCTTTGTTATCATATCTTTTAAAAATACACTTTTCACTGGTCCATCACTGAAAGTAAAACATAATGGTTGCTTCCACCTGGAATATACACCCTGAACCATAAAAACATTTGCGTGGTCCACAATACCAGATGAGGAAGAGCCCATATCTACAATGCCTTCTATACAATCTTCCTTTTTGTTATATTGAAGGTGACTAGACAAAGACATCTCGTCAAACATGACTATACAAGCTTTCTGTTTTTGACCCATTTTCAACACAGACTGTTTAAGATTATTAAATAGGATATTATTTATGCCTGGTTTAAGTGTAATTCTATTTAAAAATGTTGTTAATGTTTTTCTTGATGGTAATGAAAATATTTTAGAAAGAAATTTATAACCCTTTCCACTAGCTTTCATTAATGATAAGGCCAATACCTTATCATCGACGGTAAATCGTCTTCCTTTAGGTAACTGTTTTTGGGTTCTTATTTGCGACAGAATAAAATTGTATGTAGGGGTGTTAACGTTGTTAAAAATCTTATCTAATGAAGCTGTTTGAGCAATTTTCTCTGCAGCATGGAATCTGCTCTTATATGATTTTAAACGACTTCCTAAAGCTGACACTTTATTGCTGTAATTTATCACTTTCCTATATAACTTCTTCGCTTTAGGGGATAATTGTGACTGACGAGTTACATTTACAAAGTTTAAGACCCTTTTCTGAATTTTTCGACCTACGGCAAAAATTAATAATACACATTTTAATATTTTTAAGATATATTGGGAAAAAAATTTGTGTTTGTGGCAAATATTACACAATCGACACAACTGAATAAAAATAAATAATTTGTAACTCAACATTACATAGTACATACTTTTTTTGGGTGTTGATGGCAAACTGGTTGATGCTGGACAAGCCGGAGACAAAGTAGTGACAACCATAGCTTCTTCAAAATTTTTCGAAGTGCCTGGTATTATTGATCCTTCATCTGCAACTAAATTTCTTATTCAGAATGTGACATAAATTTTATGAAACTATTAATAAATGTAAACTTGTTTATTTTTTTTATAATTAAAACTTTATTTTACTGGATTGTTACTTTTTATATTGCTAAAAATATCAGCAAATAAGTTACCTTTTTCAACAGCAGAAGTTTTTTCTGGTTCAAATGTGGAAAGAGGACTCTCTGATGATAATAATGTTCCTAGTTTATTGCTGATTTCCTCTGCTAATGAATTTATAAAAGGATCTGCAGATGAAGATATTGTTGAATTTATACATTCTACAATTAATTACAAACCAAATTAATAAATTCTCAATAGTATACAATTACAACGTCCAATCTTACCTAAAAAATTCCTACCCCTAATGTGGACACAAAACACACTTCAGAATCAGGCATTTACAATTTAAAACATTAACATTAATAAAATACATTCGCTTACCTGAGGGCAAGGGGCAAGGTAAATATTCCGTTGGGAAAGCATCTTTTCTCAAACCTCTTTTTGTTCCAGACACTCGAAAATGTTCTGAAAAATGCAAGTCGCACACCACATAAGTTTTATAAATTTGTTCATTAGTTTTATTGTTCAATGAAGAATTTTGCACCTGTTGTATCCATTTACTAAACAGTACAATATCGTTTTTTGGAAAAGCGTGTCTTTTGCTGTACAAATCCGTACAACCCGGCACCACACACTTTCTATATCGTCTTCGATAAGATTCCATTGTTTGTAAGCAAATAATTCACAAAACACTTCCTTTTCACCATAAAATTATACCACTATAAAATCCTAAATGTTAAAATGCATAAAATTGAAAGCGCGAGCTTCTTATGTGTCAAAAGAATCAAAATTCAAACACATAATTCAAATTCAAATTATTTGTTGTTAGTAACGTTAGCAACCGTCCAATCAAATGAGATACTAGCGCCCTACAATGGATATGTACCCAACTAATATTTTAGTGTATTTCTGGTTGCATACCAAAAATACTTTCAAAATAAACCATGGACTTTCCATTATATTTGTAAGTGTTATGTGGTCGCTGCTACTGCTTTATAGCATAATAGGGGCATTCATAATAAGTGCTTTTAAAAAATGCCCATTAATTTTCTGAACGATAAGGAAGGATACAGTTAACAGCGTTAACGTCAACTGTGTGTCAAATGTAAACATATTTTGTTCTTTTGTATCGCTCTCCCACCACTCGATTGATTGCAATTGATTTTATCAGATCAATCACATGACTTTAATCATATAAGTTACATCAGTTTAATCAGAATGAAATATAACTAGTATTGTCATTATCTTTTGACTTTTCTGTGTAAAATGAAGTTATCTCTTCATTATTAAAGTTGTCTGAAGAACGGGTACCCAACAGAACGTAAAAACAACTTTTATTATATCTTTTTTGATCTCATGCTTGTGTTCCCGAAAATTAGTCAAAAATTATTATCTATGGAGGTTTTTGCAATGCACTAACTGACTTAAGTTCACTAGTCCATTGTGGTTAACGGCACGGACGCGAGTGTATCTCGTCAACTGTAGATATTTCTAGAAAATTAATCATCTATTGTACTTTTGCCGAAGCACTATACTGTCTATTGAATTCAAACGAATTAGGCCCAATGTACTGCAGTTAAACTATTATTCCGACATGGATCGAATCGCGTAAAGGTGCGTGTTCACAGGTCGATCGTACTCGAACGATTGCTTATTCAACTCGAAATTTGCTTCCGATTTATTTTCGATTAGACCGACATTCAACAGTTAGGTTTCCCCTTGAACACCTGCCTGGATTAATATTTTTAATTTCCATGTGCTTAAATCCGGCATGAAAAACTAAAGTTGTTCAGCTCCGGTCGACCACGAAGCTCTTACCTGTCCTGAATGAAGGATTAAACAAATGCTCCACATTGAGTCTTGTCGTGTGGATGCTGTATGCCATTTACTTTGTCTTTATTTTGACGTTGTGCAACGCGCGTACCATATCAGAGAAGTGGACTAATTGCTCACATAGGTCGATATTATCGGTGGCGGTATCGATATTGATGTAGGATTGACTCATTGTTTTAAATAAGTAGAGGCGATTCATACAGTATCTGATCTCGTAAGAAATATCTGCGGCCGTCACCGATATCGGTGCATATCAAATAATTTGGAATCGGTCGATTAATTCATCGTTTCGTTTTCGGGGACAATTCAAAGTGCATACATTTGATCACACAGACCAATTACTAAAGGTCGTTATAGGTCAGTGCAGTGACTAAAATCATCAATTCTCAGGTTCAAGACACTTTAATTGTTCGTAAAATGTGTTCTTTGTTAAGCATTTGTTATTTCTTCCTCTGTAAGTAGGTACAGGGGATACAATAAAGCAATTTTCTTCATTATTATTATCTCTTAAATAATATTTTAGCGTCCGCTGACGCTGACGAAATTTTATCAAATATGCAGCATCGACCATAAACAGACAGTCTGAACACTGTATGCGATACCGATTCCGATGCAGACATCGACACTGATAATATCGTTCTGTGTGAAATCGCACAAAGAGGACATTTTAGAAATAATTGGATGGCTAACTTTTGTTTAAAACTATGGTTGGATACATCTAGTGTTGGCTGAGATAAGAAATCTTGCAAATTTTGAAAAAGTTTTGTCTTATCCTGCAAAACAAGACAAGAGGTTTCTTTAAAGCCTTGTTCTTGCCTAGATCTTGCAAGATCGTTGTCAAAATGAACCATTTTGGAGAAAACTGCTTCTAACTTATGTGATAAGCTTGGAAATCATTACATACATTCTAACAAATTATAAATTCAAAGAGTTATTGCTATTTTTGTTCAAGGAAGCTACCTATTCTTTACTGAACATCTTCTATACCTACAATAGAAATGCAATATTTATTTTTTCATCTAATGTTCACTTAAACACAATCTATTCCTTCTTATATCTTCTCTTCTACGGCTACGGCTACGGCTTCTTGCCGTAGCAATATTTCTTATCTCGTCCCGCAAGATATTTTTTTTAAATATTGTCTGGCAATTTGAACTGGTAAATCTAGGTCTTGGTCTTGTTTTCTCTTGTTTTGCGAGACCAAAACAAGACAAGATTACCAACACTATATACGTCAGAGCTCTAGCAGTCACTTTATCGAATTTATGTGTTACTTTATGAAGTTTGTGTATGCTATTTTACTTCATACCTTATAATTTTAAGATATTTTAACATTATGGTCTAACATGCAAATGTACATTTGTATGTATGTATGTATGTATGTATGTACATGTATATGTTATAGATCAATGGTTTATTGTAATAAAATAAATGTTGCTGCAATATGGTATTCTATATTAATATTGCAATTTCAGGACGAGGGGCGCAAACCTACAGCAAATTCGTATCTAATGGATCACCAACCTGATTATCCAGGTGCGTACCCCGTGTACGAAATGCAGATGCCTATGCACACTGGGGTCAATATGGCCCACAAGACCCACACCTTGCCCCATCCCCATCACCACCATCACCATCCTATGCATGACCAGAGGCCGCGAGCCAGGGACGACCAGAGTCTTGGCTATCACGGCGGCATGTCAGGTAACTAACAATAACAATTAATTTTGACATTTCCAGGGTGGTCTTCCAATATTTGTAATAATTTAGGAAATGATGAGGTGCTTCAAGTTTAAATTTTATATTTGCCTTTACATATCAATGAATATAACATTCTTTGTTATTTGTGTCAGTATTTTATAACACAGAATTTCAAGAAAGACTGCCTTCAACTGAAAGGTGAACATTTCCAATTATTGAGAAGTTATTGTCATATACATTCTCAATATATTTATGCATACCTATACAAATATAAATGATCTTTTTATATCACTACAGGTTCCTAAATTATTACTTACTGACCACTCGACATATCCGTAATATCCTGCATGAATGCTTAATCGCTGGGATATTAAAAATTTAAATGGCATGAGGTTTTTTACTTATCATTTTTAACATTTTAATATATTTAATGTTGTTAATCGTGTGGTATTCAGGTTCAACTTCTATAGTTATTGTACTTGTTATGCTGTGGCCTAGGTAACTGGTCGCCGTTAGTCACAGAATTACTATGTATTTTCCTTGCCTTAGCTAGAAATCTTTGTACTGCTGACAGCATTGGATAATACCCACTAATCTCAGAAGAACACCAATAACTGAGGATCAACGTAGTCTGAGGATTGACTCGATCGTTTTACCTGCACTGTGTAGATAAACACAGTGGCGATACTGGCAGCCATGTTTACGCAAACGAAAGCAACGTTCAGAAACAGCAAAATGTTGACTTATGTAAATTCACAAAATGGACGAATTATTTATTGATCTGATTACTTATATACAATAATATTTTTATGCAGAATTTGTACATATGTGTATATATTTCTTGCAATAAAACACAAAGGCGGCGTTCAAAAACAGTGAAATGATCACATATAAATTCACAAAACGGATAAATTTCATTGCCCTGGTTATGCATTACATACGATATTTGTTGCAATAATTATTATTTAAATATATTATCATGTAATCCACTGTAAGATTTGCTGTTCATTTTATAATAATTCATTTTACAATATATAAACTAATGAAATCAATATACGATGAAAACTTGAACACTGCATAACTATTAAATAAAAAATAAATTGCATCAAATCAAAGCAAAACCATTTTAGTTGTCTAATTTTTAAAATAACAGCTATATACGTGAAACAAATTGTGGATATGAGCCTAACTTCATACCCTCTTAAACATGGCGCTGGCCAATCAAAATTGAAACATCCTGTGTCGCCACTGTGTTTATCTAGACACTGCAGTTTTGCTCATAGAGCCAGAAATAGAACTCCCTCCACATAGAATCTAACCCAAAACTAGCAAAGACGAATCAAAGATTCCTAGCTAAATTTAAGGAAGTGAAAACTAGTTTTAGGATTGGCGGTGACCAGTTATCTAGACCACGGTATAAAAACGTGTGGAAAGCCATAGTGGTTTAATAATTAAATTATTATTATTTAAAAATATTCCTATGAAATTAATGGATGTTATACATTTCATTAATTAGTAAAATATGAGTTGAAACATATGTTTTCATTTAGTTGTAAGTAGAGTTATACCAGGACAAGACATTGGCGTGGACACAGCTTGACCGCAATTCACGATCGATACAAAGCAAACAATAACTTTCCATGCTGTGCACAGCTGCATACGATGGCTTGACCGTTTACACTCGAGTCAAAGCTAACATGACGCAGCGCAATACAAATGCGGGTCACGATAAATACAAACAAATAATAGATTCAGTCAACTTTAAACTTGGGAATTAGCGTCACATCGTAAGGAGCGCAAACTACAGTTTCTGTTAGGATTTAGGCTCGGATTTAGGACAGGTTAGGATTTAATTTTTAAGTTGTGTTTCCTCGGTAAGTATTGTATGAAAACATTATTGAAAAAGTTTGTTTCTGAGTGGGCACTACCAACTTGATGTCAGATTCGTCATGTTAAAGATTCCCTCAAAAATAATAGATATAATAGATAGAAATAATCTGCGTTGGAAAGCAATGAGTTTTAACACTTGATGAAACTACGGACGCAAATCGGAAATGTTTTAATGCTCGTTTTTTATGCATATAAATCTTGATAACCGTATTTGATAGAAAGTACCTAAAAGACCGGTTGCGTCTAGGCACATCTCGGACCGTTCTGTGAGCTGATCACGGTCTTTTACAGAATCAGTCCCGTATGTTATCTACCCGGTCCTGACTAATGTACTTAGGTGTCAAAATATGTTCTTTGGATGATGTATTAGCTCTTTTATTTGACGCGACTGACAGAAATTCTTCAAAAAATTCTCAGCGAGATCGCGATGCGAGCGAGACCAGCCCTCGACCTACTACAGCAAACGTGCACTTAAAATAATTAGAAAATACTGAGCAAACGAAAACGTGGCTAACATGGTCTGCGATGCGCCTAGACCGCGACCACATAGTGCGTTTCCCTTTTTAGTATGGCGATCCTTCGTATAAATTTAATATGAACAAGAATTATGTGTAGGCATTAATGTTAGTGACATATGTTGGTGTACAACACTGAAATAACATTGTTGTACCTATAACTTGCTACATATAGCTTAGGTTCATGTTTCTTTCTTGCCTGCCATGTGATACAAATAATTATTAGAAATAGTTATTCAGATGTAGATAAATTAATAGCGAACAAAAAAATAGGTTTTGTAGAATTATAAAAAGGTATTCAAACATTTAGCATAGCATTTCCGAAACTTCCACAACCAATATTGACAAGATAGTGTAGTGACTACAGGCGGTATAGCGAACATAGCTGCAAGTGATTTTTTATTGCGATAAACATAAATACATAAGGCAACGATTTGGCTGTAAACAAAATAGGAGAAATTTGGTTACTATTAGAGAAAGTTCTGAAGTGTTGTCATTTGTAGTAATGTAGTAGTTCTGTAGGCTTTCACAACCGGCGCGTTTATTAATCTATCCCACGCCTACACAGCTGTCGAGTCGTATGAGAAGTGCGTGATGACCGGATTCGAGCTTGAGACCCTGCCCACCGCTCGACTGCGCAGGTCTGAACACGGTCGTACCTCCCACACACACTACGCGTCGATGACCAATAATAGCGCGACCACGCCTTCGTGGCTGCTGAGCTTGAGACCGAGCCCACTGTCCTACTGCGCAGGTGAGATAGCGCGCGTCGGCACCTATACTGTTAGACCACTGAAGATGTCGACAGTGAAGATTGGCGAAACATTTGATGCGACCCGTTTCAGAGACGATTACGGGACATACTGCGAAGACCACCAATATGCGTAAAACGGTGTCGATCCTAGCAGCCATAATTCCAGCAACATGAGCCGAAATCACTATATTTGCGGGCCCAGGGGTACTGATAGAAGAATCACCTCCTCAGGGCAAGTCAAATAGCCGCAGTTAAGGATAAGGAAGTGTACTATAATTATGTTACTGGCAACAACCACTTTTGTCACGGCACAACAACGTATATTAAATAATTATGAAATGTATAATATAATTGACCAACTACAGAACAGCTAATTGTCTTTAGCAGAGGCGTTCAAAATTGTGGAAGATTTAAATGGGAATTTACAGATGACAGATGGTCCAAAAATTACTGGTAATGGGAAATTTAAAAGTATCGTGAGAAAAGTGCAGATTATGTGAACGTGTAGGTACTATATTAGTGATTGCATTCATGATAAACGAGTAACTGACTTTAGAAAACTTTGCTTATGCGAATATTACGTCATTAGACATCGAACGCTCGTTTTTGAAATATAGTGCAACATTCACTTCAAGTCGAACGTGTTTGCCAACTGATGCAATTACAGATTTATTATTGATTCGCAATAAATAATATGGATAGATCTCTACACGGGTAATTATTTAAGTATAATCGTATGCAGCTGCAAACAACAACGAAATACCTATTTGCTTTATATCGCAGCCTAACCTTGCCGACGCAATGCCTTGCCCCGCGAAGGTCCAACTCTAGTTATAAGTTACCTGAACACAAAATATTGTAATTTTTTTGTACAATATGTATCTACTGGTTAAGTTTTCACAAAATCCAGTGGCGTACAGTATGAAAAATTTCTTATTTATTGTCATTTTACTTTTCTCTCGAGTACCTATATGGACAATATTTTCAAAAATAAACACTACCACCTCAATTTCAATTCGGCACTTTCTCCCTTCAATTTCTTTTCTTGGTGCGCCACTGGGCATTGGTCGGCGACGAGTCGCAGTCGCGAGCCGAAGTCGCATCAGCGAATCCGTACCTTGAGGCACTGTTTTTTGACACATACATTTGTTTGTAGTGGGTGTTCGCTTTATTATTCCATATAAACAAAAAATAAAAAATGTATTCTTTTACAGATAATACACTATAAAACAGAAACAAGTCAACTAACAGAAAACTCAATAATAAATAAATAGATACTTAATACTTTTTACTTAGAATCTTTTTCTACGCCATTTAAAATATTTGATTCAAGATTATTACTTTCCGAGTTTGTTTTTACTCAACATTAGAGTATTGGCGTTTATAACTCCCATATCTCTTAAATGTTGAACTAATCTTACACACATTTTCTTATGCGGTACACGTCTATCGCGGTAATCCATTTGATAACGTTTTCTTGCAGCCGCCGTCTAATTTTTATAAAAAAAACGAAGCTTTAGACATTAGCTCTCGTATTAGAGTCTTTTCACACGGGCCACTGTGCAGCGCTGCTGAGTGGAGCCACTAATTTATGGTTGACGTTTCGGTGGGAGTCGGCAACTACGCGCCACCGTGATGCTGCTAATTCTGTGGCGCGCCCGTATGAATAAGTCTATATAAAATAATGTTTCGTCAAAACGGACCACTCAGCGGCGCAAGAAGCGCTGTACGGTGGTCCGTGTGAAAAGGCTCTTAGCTTTCTTAATTTATATACATATTTTTTTCATAATACCACATACACTTGGTAATAGAAACTGAGCTTTATAAGATTATTATACACTTGTACAGAATAGCACATTCCACAAAATACCCTGCATTAAACAAATTCTAATTCGATTGCAGTAAAAAATCACGCAGATAACTTGCTTTCTCTCTCTCATATCTGATGTATATTTTTTATATACAACGACCTAGTCTGGTTTCATGTATTGTCTGCAGTATTTATGCGATATTTTTATTTTATAAACTAGGTCAATGTCAATGTCAAATTTTATTTTTTACGTACTTTTACATTACGTACTTTTTTACAACACTCAAAAATGGTTTTAGGATCTATACGTCATCAGGATTGACAGAAAAGTATAATGACTGATGAGTCGCAATATTATAAAAACAGGCATATTTAAAAGATTATTCATCGCAGTTTTTTCTTTTTTGTTATCTCCGTTACTTAACATCTAGACATCGGAAACTTGTCGTATCATTGGCGGTTCGTTAGGATCAGACTGAAGTGTATACATGCAAAAATATGTTATTTCTAGTGGCATCGCCGAAATCTCATCGCAATAAATTGGAAGCTGTAGTTTTGCATATCCAGACTATTGTCTTCTGCATTCACATTACCTACCTCACTAAAAAAATCCTCATTTTCACATTTCACGGCCCCACAATTATGTCAAACTATGTCACTATTTTAGTTATAGCTTCTGCATTTACGTATTCTAAGTACTTTTGATGCGATCAGATGAGATCTTGTGGCAAAATTTTCTTCCAATGTATCTGTTATAACGTGTTATTTTCCATCCACCAGCAGTAGTTGTTTTGTCAACACTTAACCACAAATACTTGTCTTTTAAATCGGAGCGAATACTGGCTTTTACGGTTGATTTTCCATTAAATACTAACTCTGGCAAATAGTGAATCCATTTTTCTGTGGTTTTTCTGCACGGTATCCGTCGTGACATTGTGTACAGTTAACTTGTACTCGTGAACGTAATGTAAATAAATAACACATAGGGTACACCATCAAAGCTACGTATGTACTGAATTCATTTATAAAATATCTGCTTCAGTCGCGCTGCGCACGTGGAATACGACCCTGAAATGGCGGGACAAATTCCGACGTCTAGACTGGTAATAACTAACTGGCAACATCAGAGACATGGTTCTGCAGTGAAACTCGGACGCTGTACAGGGGCGCCGCGTATAGCAAAATGGGTGCAATTTAAAAAATTTATTATAACTCGGTTATTTATTTGATTTAAAAAAAAAAACTAATTTCAGATTAGCAATCTAGGGAACACGGACTACTACCCCTCAAAAGGGGACCCCCACTTAAAGTTACACCCTGTATAATTTGATTGATATTGAAATATAGAATTTACCTTTTATGTTTGAACATTTACGAGTGATATAAACATTCATACGTACCTAAATCATGAATGCATGAGTTTTAATGTCTTACAAATTTTCTTGAGTGATGGTGTGGCGTCACCAAAATTAAACCCGATCAGATATAAAAATCCACTCATGTAATAAAAATTTAAAAATGTTGGGCGTATATTAAATATATTAATATATAGACTACTACTTTTATACAATTTCTCCCTCAGATCACAAATGACTTACTATTTTTTTTTCTATAATTAATGCCACGGAATTTGTTATTTCTAATAAAAAAACATTTTTATATGAAATCAGACTTTCTAAAAAATATTAACTACCACCACCCACGTACACCTACATGATGTGCACTCCGCGGATATCACACTTTACCACATAATACACTGTACTATATACATACACACTACAATACACTACCGGTTACTAGCATTGTCACTATAACGGTCACACGATAACACTTATCTTTGGCTATTCGGTCTGTTCATAGAACAGTTTCTAAACGTCAGACACATCTGCATTTTAACATTAAAAACTAAAATACTTTTTACTATATGTTCTCTTCAACATTTTCGGTTAATTATAAAATCAGAAAAAGCTAAATATATATATATTTTTTTATAGGAAAGTCATCTTACGTAAGTGCCCCTTCTCCTGCACCACCAGCCGACGGGTCATATTACAACATGTCGGATCGCTATCTGTCCTACCCACCACCACTGGACTTTCAAAACCCGCCACCCATACCAGCTCACCCTCACATAGGACATACTCATGCACCAGTAACACCTCCATTGCCATCAAATGGATCTCTTTTGAGACACCAGAGAGGCGTGGTGCCACCTCCAGATGTCCTCCACAACACCAGTCAAAACCCTCAAATTTTGCAGGCTCAAACACTTGCTCAAAAACGTGAGTTAACTAGTTTTGGTAATGGTTACGGTGTTAATGAACAAGAGGGACATCTAGTGTGAGACGCGGTGGAAGTTTTGTATGTGTTGTAAAAATAGTTATCTGTGAAAGAGATGTGTTTGCCCAGTTTTATTAGGTGTTACATACTAAGACTGCATACGAAAGACTTTCCAATGTGCTAAATTAAATGTGATTTGTATAAGTTGATAAGAGAGCAATAGGGAATGAACTACTTCCTTTTGGTAGTGTGCGTGGCACGAGTCCAACAGAACAGAAACCTTTTAATCACTGGAAAGGATTATATTTGACTTAAAGAAGACTTATCAGAAGAAACTGACATTTTGATTAGCTGCATACTAGCAGTTCTGCTGTGCAGATTAATTTACAAGAAAGTACATTATGTTACTCTTTTTTTTTCAGGTCTAATGACTGAAAATTGTGTTGCTAACTGATAATCAGTTGTAGATAATTAACATAATTAATGTGATCTTAAAATATGTGAATTAACCAAGTTATATATTTTCAGTTATTTAGTAAACAATACTTAACAGTACAGTTTAATTTCTTTCTTTTTTTATTTAGTGTACAGATATATTACAGAATTTCAACATTGTTTTTGTACATAACTTCTATGAATTTAGGTTTTTAATTTCATGAAAATGTTTTACTAGTCCAATCAATCAACCAAAGTGTGTTTCATTTCTTTTGTAAAAATTTCTTTTATCATTATTAATTTTAGTATTAGTTTTGTTCTACCAACTAGGCAGAACATTTTATTTATTTCTTCTTTCACATATTATTACACTGCTACTTTTGTTAGTGATGTATGTTTTTTAATTTTGTATTATGTTCATCAAGAATAAATATTTTCTTATTTATTTTTTGTTTATTTTATACAAAAACTAGTAAATGAACGCTGTAAGTTTTGTAGTTTAAAAAAACATTTCATTTACGATAAAATTCAAGTGCAGTTTGAAGGAGAAGAAAGTCAAAGAATTTAAACAAAATTGTTCGGTGACTACTTTAAGACTGAGATTACCTTAATAAGTTTTTATTTCTTTTTTCTAGATTGTTATATTAATAATAATTAATTTAATTTTCTTTGTTTTACGTAAACTTAAAAAGATAATTAATTAGTCCAAAGTAATTCTGGCTGTTAGATAGGTACTTTTTATTTGAACATTTAAATAAGAACAATTTTGATTTGTTTCATATATGGTTGAACAATCATCAAGTTATTAATAATTTTGAAAATATTGCTCAAAATGTGAGTATTTTAACTAGATATTATTTGTAAAGGAGGCAAGAAAGGCCAGTAGGTTCTACCACAATTTATGAGATGTTAAATTGTAAATTATTCTGGAGAGAACATAGTAGGTATACATAATGATTTAATTTCTTATTAAAAAAAAATAGAATAACTAATTATCATGCTTATTTCAGTACAGGTAAACATTTTATTGAATAATAATTAATTACTGGTCAATTTTATAAGTTATTGCAATTTTTTTTGAGAAAATAAATTATCAAAAGGTATATAAAAATCATTTAAAAAAATAATTTTGGCAACACCTCACCTTTTTTTGTTCTAATTAATGTACATAACGTTCCAATTTTGTTATAATTGCAGGGTACCTGTTTCAGAAACTACAAGAGATAGAAGAATTCAGTTTTCGCAACACTGACTATTTTTTGAGAAACGTAAGGTACCATAATTCATAGTTCTCTTTGTTTTTGAGATACAAGGCGAAATTTAAAAAAAAACTACATGTAAGAGACTGTTTTTATCTCAGAAAATAGCTGATACTGAAATGGTGAAAATTGCTTCTAATAGAATTTGTTATACATAAAGTACTGGGTAGCGCTTAAAATATTACCAAAACATACATTTTTTAAATGGAACATCCTGCATATTTTTATGCCATTCAGTTGCATTATTTTTTTCCTACATAATGATATATAATATAGTTTCTGCTTTATATTTTGGAAATTGTCAAAAATGTTAAATTGATAAAACTGATATTGCGTGCTGCATAGTTGGCCATGCATTTTTATATATCAATATACAAAATTGGTTCATTCATTATTTCACTTTAATAATTCTAAAAATAATTTTCTTGATTATATTACCCAATCAAATAATTCATAAATAACTTTAATTAAAACATTTGAAATTAAATAAATACAAATATAAAAATATAATTAATAAGAAATTAATCGACAATGTCATTTAAAATGTTGAAAATTATTGACAAAATATTTCAAAACTGCTTAAATTCAACTGCCTCTGGTGAAAATTTTAAATAATCATGAAAATAGTAAGCAATTTATAAAATAGTTATAAATAGAAGCACCTATGTATTTTGGGTTTTCGTGTTTTTAATATTAGTAAATACTAATATTAATACACATCGTATTATTATATAGTTATTATTAATTATTGTGCGAAATATCTGCTAGATACAGCTTGAAAGCCTATTACTTATACAATTTAATTGTTTTAGCAACTGTTTATTTTGGATATATTTTTCTCTAAGTGACTAAGGTAGAGTTCATGCTATATAATTAAGTATATAAAAATGCATAACCAACTATGCGCCAGACAACATCATTTTATCAATTTAACGTTTTTTTGACAATTTCCAAAATGTACAATATTAACTATTATGTCATGATGAATAATGCAATTGAGTGGTAAACATATATACAGGGTGTTCAATTTAAAAAATGTGTGTTTGAGTTATATTTTGAAAGGGACACCCTGTAGAGAAATTACAAGTATGCCACTGAACTCTACGTGAAAAACTCTATCAGTAGAAATTTTCAGCTATTCTTTGAGATACGTTCGCCTTGTATTTCCAAAAACGAAGTGGTTGATGAAAGTTCTGAATATAGCATCTTAAGTTTCTGGAAAAAGTAGTCCACTATTGAAAACTGCATCCTTCTATAACTTTTAGTGTCCAAGATACCCTGCAATTACAACGAAATTGGGACACACTCTACAATTACAATTTTTCCAACATTTTCTATGCATGCAGAATAATAATTTCAATAATTTAGTCTGAATTCAAATTAGTTAAGTATTAACAATTTTCTTCATAAAATATTAAACATAATTCATCTTTATAATTTGGAAAAAAGTATAAATATATCATACTACAGCATTTATTTACTATAATCGGACAAATAGGGTAATTGATAATATAAAAGTAGAAAAATCAGTAGACAATTTAATTTAAAAATGTTCAAGTAGTAAATCGTAAACAATCATTTTCTAGACATCAATAACTGAATTTGTAACATAATCTAACTAAGAGCTTGTATTTTATTTATATTTTATTCATTCGTTACATATGTATATACTTGTAAGATAATTATATGAAACTAATACCTTCCATATTTGCCAATGTAATAATTATAATAACTGTAAAAAGTGCCTTTAAGATTATGGATACAATCTGCCGTTGTAAAAATTACTGTAGTGATTTTTAGACTTTATTTCCCCCCTAATAAATGTCGTACGCAACGTTATTTTTTGTTTATAACCACTATACAAATTTTTAAATTTTACATTTAAAAATTTGGTAAACTGTACATAACAGTGGTTACAGTGAAATAATGTAATACAAAAATTTTATTGTAGAATAACATTTCTGTGTTACATTAAATTTACTTGTATTTCTATTTAACGCATACTTTCTGTTTTTATTGTTATCATAATAAAGGATGAATGCTCATGTAAATTTGAAAAACTGTTATAATGTCCAGTCAATATAAAACTGTATGTATGTTTATCTCATACTGTATATTGTTAAAATTTATGATTATTAAATGCTCATAAACATACAATTTGTTCTGCTTATTTCAGTGTATGCTATCAGTATCTGAATTTCAGCAAAATGTTCATAATTTTTGTAAGCAAAGGTTGAAATAGGTACCTTATCTATCTATTATCTATTGACATAAACAGATGCACCTGCAATTAAAAAAATAATGATAGTAAATAGGTAGGTACAATAAAAATACACTATAGTTTTTGAAGGGAAGCTATATATATATATTTTATACGACTGCCTTGCAAAAGCGGGTTTTGCACACGGAAAACACGCTCTGAAAACGGTATTTTGCACATGCCGTTTGCTAATCATTTTGCACAGGGTTATGTCATCTTTGCACACGCCTCTCCAGATTGTGATTTTTGTTTGATGTTGTCACCCAAATTATACCGGCCACAATTTTAGTCAATTCTGGCTCAAATCTGCTTGCCCCCAAACGCCATGGAGGGTGGAAATCCAGTACAGTTGCCGACGGCTACGTTGATGACTGTTTGAGAAATAAAATGGAAGTTTCGAAAAAGATTTGGAATAATTTTCTTGTACTATTGAATGCACAATTCTTATACCTACATTGAGAAACGATAGGAAAATGATGTTGAAAATTTTATAACTTATTGCTCACATCTATTTACTTTTTTCTACTGAAATATTATTTTCACATATTTATTAGTCTAATTATTGAAACAATTTCAGCTACTTATGAGCATGGAATTAAGCTTCTATAGTATTTAAAAATTAAAAGGGTATTTTTTTTATAAAAACATATCGCTCATTCTAAAGAATAGTGACATAACTCAAATAAATGAAGTTTTCAGGAAACGCATTTTAAGTTTTTACAACCTGTTTTTATTTAATTGCAGATATCAAGTACTCAGTTTTTGACCAAGACTTTTATGAAACGAAGCATTTATGAAGCCTTTTGTATAATATGATATAAATTTTACAAAATATTGAACCAAATTGTATTTTTTTGATTTTGTTTTGATTTATGACAGTATTCCTTATAAATATATATTCTAAAATAAATGAAAATAATCCTATAGAAAATGATTTATTAAGTAAAATTTCTTTACATTAAATGTAATAATAATTATTGCATATAAAAAATGAACAAACATAACTCTATAAACATACAAGAAGCATGGAAAAGTTAAAACTATAGACAAAACTAAGCAAATAACGATAACAAGGACACAGAAACAAAGTATTGAATGTCACCTACTAAAGGTTGTTATAATATTCCTTATAAATTTTAGGAATAGCAGGACCTTTATTAGGATTTTCTTCAAATAATGAAAGCAGGCTTTTCTTTTTATTGTCACTTATTCCAATTTTATTTTTGTAAACTGATAATAAAGTGGCAGGTTCTGTTCTTTTTCCTCTAACACTTCTTGGCTTTTGTATATCTACATCATTAAAATTTTCTTGGTCGAACGACATTTTATATTATGTAATAAAAATTGTCCAAGTAATAATTATACAGGGTGTCCCTAAAAGGTCTTTACAACGCTCCACCAGATACAGTACGGCTCAAAATAAGTTGATTTAGCTAAACTTACCTTAGTTCAAAGTTGCCCCGTTTAGGCGCTATACGACCTTGGCTGCAATTTTGAAATCGTTTTTTTTTATACCTTATGCGATTTTGCTAAAATTTGGTAAGTTGACTCTACTCTATAGAACAATAAACCCCATATCAAAAATATCATTAATATCAATCCATTGACGTGGAATTTGTTGTTGTTTTTTTAGTAATTGCACGTTCGATAATTCTACGACAATAGAAGAAATGATTTTTCGGTATAAAATTTAAATTAAGTAAATTATTTCCTACAAAAAAGGTACTATTGATAAGATTCGATTAGTCTCGTGGTTTCTTCGAAATTTGTAATTTTAATCATTGGCGGCAATTTTTACATAAAAATTAAATTAGGAAAAAATTATTTACAATTGTTCCTGATATTCTTGAAATGAAAATGAGACTTTTTAACAAACACGCTTATTCGTTTCCGCGTATTCCATATAGTATATACGGTTTTTTCACAAGTTCCCAGGTACATGTACCAGGTTAGACCAGTAGGTACACGGTTATGCAGACGAAAATCCGCACAAAGTGAAAGTTAGAAATGTTCAACACGAATTTAAAATTAATGTGTGGGCAGCAATAATTGGAAATTTTATTGTTGGCCCTGTCATTTTACCACAGAGATTAACTGGATAAATTTATTTGGAACATCTACAAAATACTTTTTTTTTACTGTTTTAGAAAGGTATTTTAAGCTAATATAAATCAAATCTCCTACAATTCCTATCAATGAAGTCATATGTATGTTCTCTGATACCAAACATCTAGGTATGCTAATGAACAATTCCACAGACAAAGCTCTATTCAATAATTAAAGAAAATAATCTAATTTACTCACTCTATAAAAATCTAACTTCACTTTTTTGGCAGTAGGAACACGACAAATTCAACCACAATAGATGAGATCTGACCTATTTCTGCATTTTTAGGATTGCTTCTTCAGGTGGTCTCCTTTAACTTGAATCAAATATCTAACTATAAAAATTATTATAAAAATTAAAATTATTTGAAGTTAAATATCGACAATGACAAAAAGTGACATCCTGTCAGTGAATTAAATATGACAATACCTACTTGAAAAATGTTCACCTTTTATGTAAAAGTTTTTATATATTTTTAGGTATTAATAATATTGTGTGAAACTAACTACTCAGTGGACAAAAGCCCCAACCTGCGTTGAATTACACCCACAATATCTACCCATATATTCCTTATTATTAGCTTTTGTAAAATTTTTTTTTTTTACTGTTTTAGAAAGGTATTTTAAGCTAATATAAATCAAATCTCCTACAATTCCTATCAATGAAGTCATATGTAGGAGATTTGATTTATATTAACTTAAAATACCTTTCTAAAACAGTAAAAAAATGTTACAAAAGCTAATAATAAGGAATATATGGGTAGATATTGTGGGTGTAATTCAACGAAGGTTGGGGCTTTTGTCCACTGAGTAGTTAGTTTCACACAATATTATTAATACCTAAAATTATATTAAAACTTTTACATAAAAGGTGAACATTTTTCAAGTAGGTATTGTCATATTTAATTCATTGACAGAATGTCACTTTTTGTCATTATCGATATTTAACTTCAAATAATTTTAATTTTTATAATAATTTTTATAGTTAAATATTTGATTCAACTTAAAGGAGACCACCTGAAGAAGTAACCCTAAAAATGCAGAAATAGGTCAGATCTCATCTATTGTGGTTGAATTTGTCGTGTTCCTACTGCCAAAAAAGTGAAGTTAGATTTTTATAGAGTGAGTAAATTAGATTATTTTCTTTAGATAATTATTGAATAGAGCTTTGTCTGTGGAATTGTTCATTAGCATACCTAGATGTTTGGTATCAGAGAACATACATATGACTTCATTGATAGGAATTATAGGAGATTTGATTTATATTAGCTTGAAATACCTTTCTAAAACATTAAAAAAATGTTACAAAAGCTAATAATAAGGAATATATGGGTAGATATTGTGGGTGTAATTCAACGCAGGTTGGGGCTTTTGTCCACTGAGTAGTCACATAATATTATTAATACCTAAAAATATATAAAAAAATCTACAAAATATGTTGCCAGACTTGTTAGAGGATATACCTCTACAACTTCGGAGAGATATGTGGTTTATGCATCCACCACATTGTTCATTATCTGTTTGTAACCACTTAAATCAACGGTATCTAAACAAATGGATAGGTAGAGGTAATGACGCTCCTGTAAATTGGCCACCACGTTCTCCAGACTTAAATCTATTAGATTATTTTTTATGGGGTCATCTTAAGTCCGTTGTTTATATGACATCGGTAGAAAACGAAGAGCACCTATGGCAACCTCTTCAAGATGTAGCAAATACTCTTAGAGATGACGAAGAAATTATGCAAAGAGTACATTTCGATTTTCTTCGTCGTATAAATCTTTGTATGTGTGTAAATGGTGGCCACTTAGCACAGCTACTGTGACATCTTTATTTATTTGCATTGATGTTTTACAATATTTTTTTGTATTTATGAATTCTATTTTTTTCCTCTAGCTCTAACGTACCTAGAAATAGCCCTTTGGAAATGGGTAAACAATTTTAGTTTTTGGTAAATATCGTCTGAAACTGCTAAACCGATTTTAATAGAACTTTGTATGTAGTTGTATAGTCTTTTTAATTTTATCTGTACGTGACTGAGAGGACATTATTATGCGTAGTGTTATTTAGTATTTGATTATTTTCAATTTTTTTCCAAAATATCCTTCCAGCGTGCTAAATTTGCAAAAGTTATAGCATTGCTATGCAATGATAAATCCGTAAACAAGATATAACGCCCAACGGCCCAACTGGTGAAGGCGAGACAAATATTTTCATAAATGTAGGCACAAGTGAGTGTTCTGTTCATGTTTGACTTGGTAATTTTTCTCAAGTTTGCGTGATTGATTTTATTTTAATTGCGTAGGTTATTAAAATAAATAATATAGCAGCAACGCATAGCACCAATTGACAATTTGCTTAAACTGTTATCACAGCCTCTTAAACTATTATATCTATTTAATCTCCATTTAATGAATTTTTGAGCCTGGTATTGATAATACAGTACAATTTAATGACGTTTTATTGTAAATTAACCTTTTAATTAAATAAAAGCCTACTTTCTTGTGCATAAAGAAATTGCGTTTGCTAGACACAAATTAAAAAAAAAATAAATAAAATTTTAAAAAATAAATAGCATTACGCATAATTAACGCCCTTTCGTCATTTGATAAAATTATTATATTAGTTATGTTCAGATAGATTATCTACACAATCACACACACCATATTCAATCAGAATAGCCAATAGATTTTCAATTTTGGCAAAAATGGATTATGTTTACACATTTCCTTACCTATCTACTTATCGACTCTAGGACATTATGCATTCTTCTTTTTTCTAATATTTTTAGATCACCAAGATACGTGCTTGACACGACAGACCATATAATACAACGTGACATAATTTACTTGAGTGAAATAAGTATATTAGTACATTTATGTATTTTACACTTTTCTTCATTTATTTACATAGTGAGTATTTGTTATTTAATAACAATGTTAGTGATTATCTTTTCGAAAGTGAGTTGATTTGATTTTTTATATTCTAAATTGTTTACATTTTTTCTCCAGAGAGGTTCAGATCAGTTCTAGGGGCCTCAGCTTCCCCTATTGCTCCCCTGACTACGGCTCTACTTCGAAGTTATCGTACAGTGATTGCCACTGTGTATGTCTTCACTATCTATGTAGGTATTTTATTTTATACTAATTTTAAATAACAACAAAACTAAGAAAAAATAGACTATAAATATGAACCTTTCATTTTATTAAGCACACTTTAGGTAAATTCATAATAAATGATAAATTTAGAAGTTCACTAGATCATTAAACTTTATAATTTTTAGATACACTGGAAATATATTTTGGCATCCTTCATTATCGTTTTAGAATAAATTGTTTTGCATGGTTACATTTATCAGTTAGTCACATGTTTCCATTTTCTAGATATGAACTATTAGAAAGAAATCCAATGTAGTAGTAGCAAGTAAATGGAGAAGGCAATTTCATCTTTAATGACAATAATCACTTATAGATGACATAAAAAAACTATTCAAATCTATTAAAATAATACCCTCTTTCTTTCGAACATGATTTTGTGATCATGATTCTATATTAACCAACCACGTTGCTTGTTTTTTAAAAATACACGAATCCTGTTGCATATTTTGTATTCATGATCACAAAATCTGAGCGAAAGTAAACAGCTAATATTAATAATAAATATATATTTACTAAACTTAACTTTTTTAAATAAAAATAATTGTTATTTAAAAAAAAAATGTTGAATGTGCAGGGACTTATAAATACAATTTTGTAAATAAAATAAATAAAAAAAGACAATTCAAAATGATTTGAAAATATACTTTTGCACGGCACTGGAAACTGGTCCACTGTAAAACCAGACAAGGCAAAGCATGCAATCGGCGACCGGCCAAAAACTGAAAGAAATTCCCAAAGAAAAAATAAATAACATTTTAAGTATAACATCTATGTTATACAGCAAATTCAAAAACTTTTGCCGCTATTGTTATTAATTATTGATAGAATTCATTTGTGGTTTTAATTGATGTTACAACAATAGATATTTTAGGCCCCTCTTACCCAGTTTCTACAAACTAACACAAATGTTTCTGCTTCTTGTCCGTTTTGAACTCAAAAATTATTGGCAGTAACTAGATGCATTTGCCTAAATCATCACCAGTGTCCAATTGGGTGCGATACACTTTTTTAAGTATCCCCACCAAACGAAGTCCAAAGAATTTAAAGTCAGAAGATCGTGGTGGCCATGGTATCGGTCTTCCTTGTCTAATCTTTTGGACACGCTGCACATGGTACGCGCGGATACAATTGAGCGTGTATGATACGCCACAGTGCTGCAATACGCCGTGTCCGTCCTGGATCTCCATGTCTTCCACGATTCGTTTCAAATTTCCCATGTCACGCCCGCGTTGCGCTGCACTTGCACCCACTGCACACCGCGGTAAAAGTAGCTACATTTGGCACATGTTTACCGGAAAATCGTTCTCACTTCACCATAAATTAAAACGATATACATAAATACGTAAGCCATTTCTGACACTTAAAAAACTAATATAAACACTCGCATCACAAAAATGTTAATACTGTTAAGTTAGATAAGTTGTGAGTCACCCTGTATGTCACAATTCTCCCTCAAATACGAGATATATTTTGACAGTGAACTTATGTATCGATTGAACTTAATAAATCATTATGAGCTAAATTTTATCGACAGTTTGTCAAGGTTGATGCATTTTGCATTGTACCTACGTTTCAATGCCGCATGTGTCGCTGCATTAATTAATGTTATATGAAAGTTATGCGTGCATTTAACAATAATTACTTAACGGTCTTGGTTCTGATCATTTTAATAAAATATTTATTTAGATATTATGTTATTGCCCAACAATTGAATCACACAAGACGGAAAATATATAGGGTTAGGTACTAAAATTTAATTAATAATAGAATCAATGAAAAACATTCGAGCTTAGAGCAGGCATGTGAATTGAACAATTAACGCCTAATATCTTGATATTTGTAATGACCACATGCTGAATATAACTTGCTGACAAAGCAAACTATTAAGCTGAAAACACAATGATCAAATACAAATTACAGATGACAGGCTACAAAATACAAAATACGGGAATTGAAGCGTTTCAAAACACAATTTGCGTTTTGTTATTAGTAATAAGTATCTTACCAATAAAAATCAAGAATGTACTAGAGGATTAGGGATACGATAAACCTAACCAAACTGTTTATATCCAATTTGTTGTGATTATTTTATATATATGATTATAATTAATATCAATAAACCAAAATCACATTAAAACAAACTTGACTAAGGGTCTCAAGGTTAAGGCACAGAATGTTAAGGTCCTATTTTTTTGTAAATACAAATACCTTCGACGGTGGTGTCCAAGCATTACTGCGCCGACTCTGATTGGTCAGTTACAAGATACAAATACTTGCGATAATTTTGGCCTGGCCTTATTCCAAAGCCTAATATCTTAATATTTGTAATTATCATATGCTCAATATAAAACATAGCATCTGTTGAAACTCCATAAGAAACATTCCAGTCGCTCAGATTAATGAGTAGAATCCAGTTTTCTGTATTACTTCAAAATATAAACAATTGCATCTGCCTTTATTAGACAAATGGAAAATATTTGACGATCCTATTTAACCTGAACACAAATGAGCACAGTCATCAACAGTTGATACAGAAGAAAAATAGAGAAAGTAGAGGACCTAGTACTCTTGTATATAAAATTGTTAAGATACTAAGTTGACTCGAATTCACTACAAACGATGTTGGTACCCAGTGCAGTGATTCAACAAATAGATATGATTAAAAAATTTAATTACACGTATTATTACACTGAAGTTCAGTTATAATAGTAATAATAATAATATAGTGTCACGGATTTCCCAATCCGACTTTTCTTACTTCCAGAGAAACAATCCGTTAATTAATTACTTCTCTTTATTAGCTACTCAGTACACTACTGAACACTTATTACAACTCAACTAAACACTTATTTAATTAATCGCTATCTAAATCGCTTTGATCTCTCTAACTAAACACTTGAATTCAACACTGTAATACAAAACTTATACAAGACTAACTAAATCGGCCGTTTATTCTTCTTTTATAGACCCAACATATTCCCGGTATATTCTCGTATCTCTAGATTCATCTTCCCGAACGACTCGAATGCTTCTCGTCGATTCCCCAATTTTCTAGTCCCGTCTCGATCCACGGCTTTTTGTTTGTTTAACAGAATCGTGTAGGGGCGATCGGGGCAATCTTAGCAATTCTCGGTACCAAAGTCATTGATTTGGGTGTGAGTGAGGCAAATTCCGTGACAATAGCAATGTATGTAAAACTAAAAATTGACTAAGCTTCAAACAAATCTTTCATATTAGTAAGTGAAACATAAATTTTGACATAGCTATTTTTTACAATAAGCAAAAATGCCCAATTAAATGAAGAAGTGGAAAAATAAGTTAGGAAAGATTATTTTAAAACGATGCGATATATTAATATATTTAATAACATAACAATTTTGAGATAAAAGTTTTTATGAGATTTATAGCTATTAAAGAAAGCATTAGAGGGGTATGTTTTAAGGAGAACAAACCAGAAATACATTCCACGCATAAGGATTGTACCATATTTTTCTTTCATTGCAAATATCTTTCCTGAAAAAATATCATATTTTTTTGTTTGCGCAAAATTTATTAATTTAAAAAAAAATTATATGGAGCAAAATGAATGAAACACTTCAGAACACAATCAAAATTTTTTTTACTGTTTTAGAAAGGTATTTTAAGCTAATATAAATCAAATCTCCTACAATTCCTATCAATGAAGTCATATGTATGTTCTCTGATACCAAACATCTAGGTATGCTAATGAACAATTCCACAGACAAAGCTCTATTCAATAATTATCTAAAGAAAATAATCTAATTTACTCACTCTATAAAAATCTAACTTCACTTTTTTGCCAGTGGGAACACGACAAATTCAACCACAATAGATGAGATCTGACCTATTTCTGCATTTTTAGGATTGCTTCTTCAGGTGGTCTCCTTTAAGTTGAATCAAATATCTAACTATAAAAATTATTATAAAAATTAAAATTATTTGAAGTTAAATATCGACAATGACAAAAAGTGACATCCTGTCAATGAATTAAATATGACAATACCTACTTGAAAAATGTTCACCTTTTATGTAAAAATTTTTATATATTTTTAGGTAATAATATTGTGTGAAATTAACTACTCAGTGGACAAAAGCTCCAACCTGCGTTGAATTACACCCACAATATCTACCCATATATTCCTTATTATTTGTATTGATAGGAATTGTAGGAGATTTGTTTTATATTAGCTTAAAATACCTTTCTTAAACAGTAAAAAAATGTTACAAAAGCTAATAATAAGGAATATATGGGTAGATATTGTGGGTGTAATTCAACGCAGGTTGGGGCTTTTGTCCACTGAGTAGTTAGTTTCACACAATATTATTAATACCTAAAAATATATAAAAACAATCAAAATTGTCTCCTAAATAATATATATCAGCAGATAGACTACCAATTATTTTTAAAAACAAAATGTGTCCTTGTCGAACATTAAAACTAACTTAAAATACATTATTGGAACAACGAGAAGCGGAAGAAAATAAGAGAAAATAATCATCCTAACAACAAATTAACTAAATTTTTCTTAGGCTACAACATTTAGGTTAGTCTACAGTCACATTGCTCATTTATCCAATAAATTATTTGTAAAGCTACGAAAGATATAAAAATAACAAAAATTTAATTTATTTTTTTTATTGATCATTGATCATTCAAAACTTACACCTATTAAGCGTTAATGAAATGAAATCATTTCCATCACTTCCTCAGATTATCTTTTCAACATTTTCTGTATGATTAAAATTATACTACAGTATTAAATTATTTGCCTCAAGCACATTTGAACATACGAGGAAATATTCCTTGCATGTGCAAATGCATTTAATATATTTACACTTATCAAAATAAAATGGTATTGACCTTAGCACAGTAATTAAAACAAAACAAGAATAGATAACCTTACCTTAACATTACCAATTTAAATATTTACACATGAACTTCACACTACTTTTCAAATAACCTTGATGTCTGCCTACTGCTATAGGTAGGACATTTATAAGCTTTAATATCTATCTTATATTCGCCAACTGTAAATTTTTCATTATATGTAAAAAACCAACTGCATAAAAGCAAAGGTGCGATAAATCATTTCTCATATAAAAATTGTCATTAAACCAAGCTCTATGAAAATATATTTTGCAATCTATACAGGGTGTTTAACAAATTGTATAACAAACTTTGGCAGATGGGATAATGTCAAACATTTCTCATATTAACATAGTCCGATTCATTTCTGTTTAGAAGTTACAAGCATTTCAAAAATATAATTTCATATATTTTTAGGTATTAATAATAGTGTATGAAAGTAATTACTCAGTGGACCTGCGTTGAATTACACCCACAATATCTACCCATATATTCCTTATTATTATCTTTTGTAACATTTTTTCACTGTTTTAGAAAGGTATTGTAAGCTAATATAAATCAAATCTCCTACAATTCCTATCAATTAAGTCATATGTATGTTCTCGGATACCAAACATCTAGGTATGCTAATGAACAATTCCACAGACAAAGCTCTATTCAATAATTATCTAAAGAAAATAATCTAATTTACTCACTCTTTAAATATCTAACTTCACTTTTTGGCAGTGGGAACACGACAAATTCAACCACAATAGATGAGATCTGACCTATTTCTGCATTTTTAGGATTGCTTCTTCAGGTGGTCTTCTTTAAGTTGAATCAAATATCTAACTATAAAAATTATTATAAAAATTAAAATTATTTGAAGTTAAATATCGACAATGACAAAAAAGTGACATCCTGTCAATGAATTAAATATGACAATATCTACTTGAAAAATGTTCACCTTTTATGTAAAAGTTTTTATATATTTTTAGGTATTAATAATATTGTGTGAAACTAACTACTCAGTGGACAAAAGCCCCAACCTGCGTTGAATTACACCCACAATATCTACCCATATATTCCTTATTATTATCTTTTGTAACATTTTTTCACTGTTTTAGAAAGGTATTGTAGGCTAATATAAATCAAATCTCCTACAATTCCTATCAATTAAGTCATATGTATGTTCTCGGATACCAAACATCTAGGTATGCTAATGAACAATTCCACAGACAAAGCTCTATTCAATAATTATCTAAAGAAAATAATCTAATTTACTCACTCTTTAAATATCTAACTTCACTTTTTGGCAGTGGGAACACGACAAATTCAACCACAATAGATGAGATCTGACCTATTTCTGCATTTTTAGGATTGCTTCTTCAGGTGGTCTCCTTTAAGTTGAATCAAATATCTAACTATAAAAATTATTATAAAAATTAAAATTATTTGAAGTTAAATATCGATAATGACAAAAAGTGACATCCTGTCAATGAATTAAATATGACAATATCTACTTGAAAAATGTTCACCTTTTATGTAAAAGTTTTTATATATTTTTAGGTATTAATAATATTGTGTGAAACTAACTACTCAGTGGACAAAAGCCCCAACCTGCGTTGAATTACACCCAGAATATCTACCCATATATTCCTTATTATTAGCTTTTGTAACATTTTTTTACTGTTTTAGAAAGGTATTTTAAGCTAATATAAATCAAATCTCCTACAATTCCTATCAATGAAGTCATATGTATGTTCTCTGATACCAAACATCTAGATATGCTAATGAACAATTCCACAGACAAAGCTCTATTCAATAATTATCTAAAGAAAATAATCTAATTTACTCACTCTATAAATATCTAACTTCACTTTTTGGCAGTGGGAATACGACAAATTGAACCACAATAGATGAGATCTGACCTATTTCTGCATTTATAGGTTGAATAGAGCCTTGTCTGTGGAATTGTTCATTAGCATACCTAGATGTTTGGTATCAGAGAACATACATATGACTTCATTGATAGGAATTGTAGGAGATTTGATTTATATTAGCTTAAAATACCTTTCTAAAACAGTAAAAAAATATAATTTCATGTTTCAATCAAAGTAGCCTGATAAATAAAAAGGATATTCATTCATAACCGTGTTTGGCGTGTATTGGACAGAGAAATGTTAATCCGTTTCATCTCTCAAATGTACAAGAAGCTACATGCGATTAGAACTTTTTCGGTGGTTACTTCAACAATATGCACATAAATGATAGATTCATTTTGCTTGTTTGAAGTGGTCTGATAAAGCGTGCTTTACTAAGTATGACATAAATAATAAACATTATGAACGTATCTGAGCGTTACAAAATCCACATGCAGTTAGATCAAGATGATTTCAGCAACGTTTCAGGGTCAACGTTTGGGGGAACATTTTCAACAATAATTTACTTACTGCCTGTATCTATTTTAAATGATCGTTTAATTGCAGATCCTTATAGAACTTTGAACCTTTATCTTTTTGATTTAATTGACGACGTAAGGCTTAATATTGTTCAAAATATGTGGTATCCGAATGAAGGTCCAATATCATCCAATATTAGAAATATTTAAATAGTTTCAAACCCCAAGTGGCAAACTAAACAAATTATAGAATTTACCTATAATTTCTTGTTAATTCCCGTATAGAAGTATTCGGATTTTCTTCTAAACTTAATAGTAAATCTAATTCTTGAATTTCAGTGCAAACATATCCTATAGGAACTCTTTTCTTCTTTAACGTACTGTCTTAGATTGGCTTCAAGTTTACAAAACATCCTTCTGTTAGGATCAATTCTATTAGGATAATAATAATACACTATATCAACTTTTTCATTAAAAATAATTGTTATAAATTCAACTTAAACGATGACAACAATTACAAACAAACCGATATGTCACAGATAGTATACAAAATTGTGTTTCTAGCGCCTTCTGTTTAACATGATTTAGAAGTTTGCGAGTCGCAAACTAAAATCAGTCTGAAAATTATTTTTTTTTCTCAAAAAATTTTATGCAGTCATTCAAAATTTATATGGTTGGAAACAGAAAACAAAAATCTATCAAAATGTGCAAAATAACACAATGCCATTTTAAAAAATGTGACGAAAAAAACTTTTGTGACTATAAAGAAAATACATTTACAAATATATATATATGTATATTGCACAGGGAGTTTAAAACTGGGTCATCGAGTTATAGCTTTGGGTCTTTATAACGGACTGTATAGAGTTTAATAAAAAAACAGGGCTTAGTATATATCCACAAACTATATAAACTTCTTTGTATTGTACTGAAACCACATTTTTTATGAGTAGTAAATATATAAAGATGATATTACAAATAAAGGTCTAAATCTGATAAACTCCTCTTAGTTTATAACACCCTATCTATAAATATGAAGTAGTTAAGAGTTAGCTTATTCAATACCTTCGTTTGTATCATTGCCAAATAGTGAATTTCGACAAAGGGTAATATTTTAGTGGAAAGACTTGAATATCTAATATGCTGCTTTTTATACAGTATGATAATTTGAAAACTTATAAGGGCTATACAGGTGTATCTTAAGTGATGACTGATTCTGTGACTGTGAAGAAGTGATTCCTTGTCATATTTTAAGCAAAAAAAAGTGCATATGAACATCGGTCCGCAAGTGCTTCGTTGCAAATACAGGGTGTCAAAGTTGGGAAAATAAATCGCATTTTACGTAATACACCTAAATTGACCACAGCTTTGAATTTCATATGAAATTTCATTAAATTATTTCGAATCAGCCGAAAGATATTTAAGAAAATGCGATTTATTTTCCCAACTTTGACACCCTATATCTCGGTAACGAAGCACTTGCGGACCGATGTTCATATGCACTTTTTTGCTTAAAATATGACAAGGAATCACTCCTTGAAATTAAAGTCATCACTTAAGATAAACCCTGTATATGAGAAACAAAAAAAATATCAAAAATGTCTCGAATCGATTTCTGTCCTATGGAGTCATTGAATAATAAATGACTCAATGAAAATGTATTAACCAAATGACCAAATGATGTATTAACTGTGACAACAGACTGCAATTTTTAAGAAAATTATGCACAATCATAAATGTGTCTATATTATAATCTATTATAAATGCTAAATTCATCAGAGAATACAAATTCAGGTTCTCCTAAAAAATATTACGGTCCTTTTTTATATGAAACCAAATATATGTATATTGGGTGGGAAAATACGAGTACTTTAACACTTCACATTAAAATAATGGGCAAATTAAAGCTACTGTGATCAATAAAATGATAGGTAGAGGAGGGCATATAAATATATAAGAAATATGCACATAAATATGTATATAGGTAAATAAAATATAAAAATAAAATATTAGTAAAAATCTGCAAAAAGAAATCTTAAAAAATTTGCTGTTTTATGAATGCTGTTGTATAAAACAATATGCAATTAAATGTTGTTGAAAATTTTCGAGCAAAAATGTTCCATCGGAATGGAAATACTATATATGGAAAAACTTCTTTCCACGTCAACTGACGTAATGGGTGAGTTTTCTAAGCTGGTCTAGATTTTAGGATTAAAATCAATAGAATTATTATAATTATTATATTTAAATTTTTCAAAAATTGCTTCTTCACTTTTACACTTGACGGTTCTGAAAGCTGCCCCAGAATCTGTTGGTGGTAAATTAGACTCCTCAAACTGAGTCAGAGATTTAGAAATAAAACTATAATTGTTTTTTATAAACGAAAGCTGCTACTTAACTTGCTTATTTTCACATATTTCTTGAGCTTCTAAAACGGATTGAGAAAAATTATCTGACAATTCTGAAATACTTAATTTATCTGCCCAAAATGGTCTGCATAATAAACTGCTGCTTCCAATCAAGTACCCCATCTTGTTAAAAACAAGTTGAGGTGGAAGAGGGTGACAGTATTTCTTTAAAATACTGTACTCGCGTAGGTGCTTTAAGAAAAACATTTTTTTACTGAAAATTAAAATATTAATAAGTGGATATTTTTTCTAATTTCCTCGGCAACCCTGTTTAAGCCATGTGCTAAGCATGTCTCAACTATTAATAAGATATTTTTAAATTTTGTCCTATCTTTATCATGCAGAGTGCTGCATCCGACAACAAAAGCAATAGCGTATTAGTGGGAACAGCCACAGGTAGAACATATGCTGCGAATTCTTCTTGAATAAACCTAGTTACTGTTAGAGCAATTATGTTTTCTAATTTTTTTGATGCAATAAGATAGGATTTTGGTAACACTTCTTCGCTGACAACTCTAACCATCAAATATTCGATGTTCAATATAACTTTTCATAGAATCAGTACTTTCATCCATACATATACCTATGCAAGTAATTCTTTCAAGCTTTTAGTTTTATTCTATTACTCAACAATATAAAGACGTCGCGTTGTTTCTCCTCGAGGTGCTATAACTAACATTAAATTAGCAATATTTATATACGACTGAACTTTTGAAATTTTCATTCCTTAACTTGGAATGGAACAATGGGATATTTGACTCGGCCGTAACACGACATAAATCGTGGTAGAATGTTTGTTGTTCATTTCGCTTATCCTTATCCCTAGGTTGAAAATATTTGAACAAAGATGGCTGAGCTATACGTACAGACCAATCTTGCAAGCCTTGACAACTGGTGTTCACTTAATGGTATGAAGCTTAATCGTACTAAGCGCCATGCAATAATATTTTCCCGTAATAGAACCTCTATTGATTATACATATCAAATAAATGGTAGTGTATTAGACACGGAAGTTACTATTAGAGATCTCCGTGTGACAATGGATAGATCATTATCTTTTGCTTTACATTTATTAAAATGTGTTCACAGAGCTTTGTCGACGTTAATTCTATAAGAGTACTCTATTGTTGTGATGAGACTCCATTTGGAGTATGCTTCCAGCTTATGGGCACCTGGTTTTAATATTTACAGTGATAGAAGAGAACGTGTCCACATAACATGTGTACGTGTAACATATTATTTTGAAATATATTGCATCCAAATTAAATCAATTACCACCTTATGATTACTCTTATTTGGAAGCACAATTAAACTTGAAATGATTATCTCATAGGCGTAAGACCAAAGACTTATTATTTCTCTACAACATTATAAATTCTTCTGTGTCGTGTCCATTGTTATTAAGTCAAATTAAACTTCAAATTCGACATAGACACACTCGTTCAGTCCATAGTTTTGCTATCTCTTTTCACCGAACTAGATATGTTATGTCGTTATGTCTTTTTGTTAGTTTATATATAGGCGAATTTCTCCGTTTATATGTGTATATATTTTCCTTCTTTATTTTATACAAAATGATGGCTTGAATATTGTATACTTTCTTTATACAGGGTATCCCATCGAAAATTTGACCCCCCCTATAATTGGAAAACCGAATAATATTTCAAAATTCGCCGAGACCCGTCGATTTTTGTTCTTGGGGGGAGCTTTTTTGACAGTCAAGCCAACTCGATATGTTCATCCCCCTAATGCCTAGCAATCCCAACTTAAAAATTTCAAATGCAACTACCCCACTTGTGGCACATCATTTTAAAGCCCTTTTCATTGCGAATACAGTGACGTACCGTTTTTAGAAATCGGTTGAGATTTGACAGAATTATTGGTTACAAACGAAAGGATGACAAACCAACTTAAGCGTAGTAATTTCTACACAAATGCCCACCACTAATAAGTTTTTCATCTACTACACATGACCGCATTACCTAATTGTTATTGATGTGTCTATCAGTTTACAAAAAAGTCATAAATAAAATAAAAAAACTGAAGCAAATAATAAATCAGATTTATTTGATGAATTGCTCAAAATGACCCCCGTTAACTCCCATACAATAATACAGTCTGTTTTCAAATTCTGTTCGAACATTATTAAAGACATCCGCAGTTATTAATCGGCATTCCTCTACAATTCTCTGACGTAGCACTTGCAATGTTTCCGGCTGAGTGGCGTACACTCGTGATTTTAAATGACCCCACAGAAAAAAGTCCAAAGGGGACAGATCCGGAGATCTTGGTGGCCATTCGACGGGACCTCTTCTACCAATCCAATGCCCCGGGAAATGGTCATCCAAAAATTGTCGCACAGCAGCAGCATAGTGCGGGGGCGCACCATCTTGTTGGAAGGTTATTTCATTTTCTAGTAAATTGTCGTCACTTTCTAAAATCTCTGTTATCCTAGGATCAATTGTACTTTCCAATAATTCTAGATAGGTGTTTCCATTGAGATTACCTTGGATGAAAAATGGTCCAACAAGATGGTCGCCCAAAATGCCTGCCCAAACATTCAATTTTTGAGATGTCTGAGTATGAAATTCCCTGATTAAATGCGGATTAGTGTCACTCCAATAACGACAATTGTGTCTATTCACTTCGCCATTCAACATAAATGTGAATTCGTCGAAAAAACATGTATTGTAGAGAAGATTTGGATTCAGTAGAAGTTGTTCACTAAAGTATTCGCAAAATTGGTTACGGCGATCAAAGTCATCTTCATGTAACTCTTGAACCAGCGTCATCTTAAATGGATGAAACTTGTATTTTTTCAAAATTCGATGAACACTGGAACGGGATACGCCAGAAGCTTGAGACACAGTTGTAATCGATTGCTTATTATCCATCTGTACATGACCCAAAACTGCCACTTCAACTGCTTCATTACGAACTGGCCCAATTACTTCAGGTTTCTTGTTTAAAAGCGAACCTGTTGCAACAAATTTGTCAAAAAGGAGTTTAACGTACTGGTGGTTTACATTTTTTTCAGGATGATTGGCATTAAAAATTCGTGCTGTAGCTTTAGCGCAATCGTGATTTCGATAATATATTGCAACAATTTCTACTCTTTCCGCGATAGAATAAACCATTTCGAACACACGTTAATACTTTCAATAACGGCTGAAACTAACGATTTCTTGGTCACAAGCAAAAAAACACCGACTTTTTTTGTAGTACTGATTTTTTGTTATTTTGAAAAGGTCTGAATTCCTATAAACTTAAGTATCTTCTACTAATAACTATTTTAGTATCTAGTTTTATTTGATTCAGCTTTTTTATTTCATTTCTGACTTTTTTGTAAACTGATAGACATATCAATAACAATTAGGTAATGCGGTCATGTGTAGTAGATGAAAAACTTATTAGTGGTGGGCATTTGTGTAGAAATTACTACGCGTAAGTTGGTTTGTCATCTTTTCGTTTGTAACCAATAATTCTGTCAAATTTCAACCGATTTCTAAAAACGGTACGTCACTGTATTCGCAATGAAAAGCCACATGTGGGGTAGTTGCATTTGAAATTTTTAAGTTGGGGTTGCTATGCATTAGGGGGATGAACATATCGAGTTGGCTTGACTGTCAAAAAAGCTCCCCCCAAAAACAAAAATCGACGGGTCTCGACGAATTTTGAAATATTAATCGGTTTTCCAATTATAGGGGGGGTCAAATTTTCGTTGGGATACCCTGTATATCTACTATAATTGTACCTAAATTGGGCATTGCCCGTCTAATAAATAAATAAATATTCATTATCATAATTACAATAGGTTTTCTAATCGTATAATACAACACATCACGTTAGTAGATTCTATCCATAAATTACCCAAACGTTTTTTAATAAATTTAGATTAAATAGCTACACATATCTGTGAGGCTTCCTACTTAGTTATCATAATTATCATAAAGGGGCCACATAATTAGTCGAAATGAACCTTGCCGTTCTGCGCCGTCAATACTTACACTATATTTTTATCATCTGCATGAAAACAATGGCGGCCTTTGAAAATAGACAAGGTTATCTCAGAAACCAATATCATAACTGAATTTAAATTAACTCAATGAATTTTATGGATCACCTACCCTTGAAGTTAACCACCGGCTAAGGAAGGGATCCTATCCCTACTTTGCCACTTGCTTATATATAAAAACAGTTTTTTCTCTGAGTTATTCGTGCTCCAATCGGCTTTTGCTGAAATATCCCAATCGAAAAACCTGTTTGGGGCACGGAAAATCTTAAAAAAAACAATTAAAAACCCAAAATTAAATTACTACACAACTGTGATAACATTTAAACGAATTAAGAACCTATTAAGTTAATTTATAGAATAAAACCAAAATGCAAATTGCAGTGTTACTTGTGATGACAATTATGGTAATAGAAATAAATGCGTTTAACAACTGTAAGTACCATTAAAATATTTGACCTGATTTGAATACTGTGTTAAGGTCTAGTCAACTATTAAATGCAATTATACAATGCATATTTTATTACCTACTAGCTTACTCAACAGTTTTCCATAAATGATTTCGTTGCAGTTGCAGATGTAAGATGCGGAAGCCGAAAAGTTGCAAGACGTTTCGCGAAAGTGGTGGGTGGTGAAAATGCGGATAAAGGAGAGTTTCCCTGGTTGGTGTCGATTACAAGAAGGGGTGGACACTTTTGCGGTGGCACTGTTATAAATAACAGATTTGTGCTGACAGCTGGACACTGCTTATGCAGGTGAGTATAAAAATCTTAAGACTGACGTGTTATACACGAAAATCGCACGCATATCTAGGGTATCTCACAATAAGCGTTGAGTTGAAGCTAAATATTTACCGTAACAAGGTACTTCACTGGAAGTAGACGTCAACTCGCTTATTCTAAATGAAATTTTGAATTTTTTCTTCGTTAAATATACTATATATCAAAACCAAGGTAATTATATGAATTTAACAAATAGTAATTTTGTGAGAGTAACACTGAGACAGGACACAATATCTAGAATAGATGCAGGTTTCTCCAGATTCTCCATACAGGATGCTGAAAAATGTGCGGTCAGTAGTGACAAATGCAAGCTTCACTCTGTGTTTTACTTTATCATCTCTTTATATATATACAATTTCTGTTTGATCTGTGATAAAGATGGTAAAATAGAATATGATTCATTCACTTAAAATATACGAACTACTGAGATTTGAATTTTCACTATAGGCCGCCCACTTTTCAGCACCCTGTGAAATCTAGAGAAACCCGAGCCTTTTCTAGATATTGTGTCCTGTCTCAGTTTACTTCCACAAAGTTAAAGTTATTTTTTAAATTGATAATTACCTGAGTTATACTGAATAATTCATAGTCATTATGAAACAGAAAAAAAAAAAATTAAAAATGAAATGACTCAGAAACTGTCGAATTTAGATATATAGTATATTTAACAGAGTTAACTTAAAATTGCACGTAGATACCCCTGTATAGAGGGTGTCGTGAAATTATAAAGCAATATTTCTCCAGGGTGTTCTATGTTGAAAAAGATTACTTTTCATCATATACATGTCGTTTAAAAAATTTTTCCTAAGGAAGCTATAGAGATCACTATGATAATGATTTATTTTTTAAATAACTCCGAAACCAGTTGTGATAAATTGATCAAATTTAGTAACTGACTTAACTCTTACGTACACTATAAACAAAATTTGTAAATATTTATTACATTCAAACTAAATATCAAAGTTTTCTAGTAAATCAGTCTAGTAATAGGTAATAAATTAATAAAAATAATTGAAGGACACTGATTAATAAAACTCATCTTTATTTGATTACTAATTTTTCTAGCAATCAGACTTCCATTTGTTTAATAGCAAATTATTTTCTATTTCAACGTCAAATTGCACAAAAAGAACTAAAAACTTCATATTTTGTCTGATTCGGTTCGCAGCGAAATGAATCTTCCAGTGTACGTAATTCTTCCAAAGAATTTATTTCTGTAGCTATAGCTATTATCTCACCTCACAGAAAGTAATATGACTTCCGATCTCCCTTGCTCTCGGGTACTTCTATGATCTCTCAATTTTCTCTTACATTCGCGAATACTTTGCGATGAGGTACCATACACTGAGGAAGTAGTCTACAACATTCTTGTACCGTAAAGTCGACTTAACTCTCTTAGGACTATAAAAAGAGCTTCGATGGTCTGACTCAGTCTTACCAGTTTGCCTACCATTTGCCGCAACTCACAATAAATACTAGGTAATATCCTAGCTGGAATACGTCGAAAACTTCTTAATTTCCTCTACACATTCTCAAATATTTTGCGATTAGATACTGACAAAGTAGTCTACAACATTCTTCTACCGTATCTAATGCATTTCCATTACAAATACCATAATGTAGTGAATATATGCTAACTCTCATTCCTCAAATGTTGAATTATCGAATGATAACAATTCTGTTTATTGGAACATTTACTTCGTCTATGTAGGTTGAAGTGTTTTCAGTAGTAGATGATTTAGGAACTAGTGAAACCTTGAAAGTGGTTGAATTATTTAAAAAATCGCTTCCAGAGCTTGCAGTATAATTTTTTTCTGCTAACAACTGATTTGAGTTATGAACTACTTAATATATCCTATAGCTACCATTAAAGATTTCCATACACCATGCATTTTTAAAACTGTAGTATCAGCTCCTGAATTTAATAATAGTGTAGCTGAAGTTCAACAATGAAACAATGTCCGGTATATTCGTGAGCATCCTTTAATTTGAAGAACGCAGCAACTTGTTTTGGCATTTTCCAAAATGTATGATTTCTTATTAATGAATATTATTTACTATTTTTTCTTTATTTTTGTAGTTGGCAGAGTGATTAGCAATCTATTTCCTATGTCTTCAATATCCCCAATTTTGGTCAAATGTTGAATTTTCGACTGATAATAAGTAATTCGTAAAAATTCAATAACTGAACTGTCAATGCAAATGACACTAATATTTGTTTTTCACATCCTTCTATGATAGAAAATATTTGCATTTTTAAATAGATTTTACCCAAAAATTAAGTATTCTATCAATATGAACTAAGAGTGCAGTTTTCTTTAATAAGAAATTTAATATTTTTCAGTAAAAAATTGAAAAGTGAGAACACAAAAATGTAATTATAAATTTTAACAAACACGTCCACCCCCCCCCCCCCCAAGTTGGGGCATATGTGACAAACATTTGTAAATTCTGTGGCGAATTTAGCACATAAGAAGAGAATATTTGTCAACATTTTTATATTTCAGTGACAGGAACACTCAATTAATTATAAAAATATATAGTATATAAGGACGACACTCTTAAATATAAATAATAAATCTATATTTATTTTAGAGTAATCGTTTAGAATTTTGGTAGATATTATCTAATAGTTTCTCAATTTTTTTCTTTTAGAAGTTTGCTATAACCTAAAAATATTCCAAATGTGAAAGTATGAATATTAATAATTTATAATTAGTGTTAATCATGTATTATTAATTAATTCTTATTGATATTTGCCAAAACATACCTAGAATATATATTTTCAAAATTATTTTCCTTTTGCACATAGGAAATAACGAATCATGTGTTACATGGCTATATATTAAAATTTTTAATCAAAAAGGTGATCATGAGCCGCCTCGTACTTGATGAAATTTAAATAAGTTAAATGTTAGTAATGACAATCAGAAATTAATTCAAGGAAATCATATTGTAGCATTCGTTTGGTGTTCAAAGTAAGGAAAAATTATATTTCATTATGAGTTGGCATAAAATATCCATCTGTTTCATTCACGATATTTTGGAACTGGATGCAGCAATAAAAGAGATTAGATACAGGTGGTTCCGTTAAAAAATTGGAGAGTGTGTTCCTCTTGGAAAAATCGTTGAATGTTTGTCATTCACTTTTTAAATCTGAGACAGTGGGTGTTAAAGTTGTTACTTTGAAGGGGTTTTTTTCTTAACATTAACATTGTTTAACATGTCAAAATTTGTATATTAAGAAATAGCTATTATTATATTAGTTATTTCCCTAAGGAAAAACTCACCCACAGATACACTTATGAACTGAAGGAAAAATAAAAAATAGCGTTTATTAAATTTTTTTTTTATTTATTTGCAGTGGAATTGGTCAAGACATCTTGAAACCGGCTAACATCAAGATAACTCTCTCACAGCATGATTTGACTAATAAAAATAGTGATTCTTACCAAATGGATGTAAAATCAATTATGATTCACCCAGGTTATATTTGTAACAAACCCAAAGACGACATAGCTATCTTAGAACTGGAAAATGCGCTTCAATGGTCTGACTCAGTCTTACCAGCTTGTCTGCCATTTGCCGCAGCTCACAATAAATACTCTAAATTCGATAATATACTAGCCACCGTTGCTGGATGGGGCTGGACCAATGAAAATAATTCCAAAGGTAAGAATATCTCAATTAATCAGTAGTATAGGCCGACTGTAATTTATTTGTAAATTATTAAGCAACATTGTTTTCTTGGCACCATATGAAATGTAAACTAAAAATCAATAGATACATAAGAAAATAAGTACAATTTAGATCGACTGTATCAATTGACTATTTCTGTGTTGTTATTATTATTCTTAGTATACATTGATACCAACGACAAATTTCACACCAACGTTTTCTAGCCAATCAGAAACTTGTGTTCGACTACCATGATAATTCAAAAAATTTCCGAAAATTTTCATCCTCCTTCAAGTAAACTGCATGTGATTACACTGCACAATTTTTACATTTATGTACAGATTAGCATTTTGTTTGGCAGTACTTGATATAGGTATTAAATATTTTTATTCTTTTTTAATGTTCTATACGTAAACTAAAACAAACGAAAACAGTGAGTTATAATATTCTACCTGCAATTATTTTCAATATAAAGCCTCATTGTCGCATGTGATTCCCATTTCTACCTTCAAATTAATAGATAGTTTAGTGTGAAATACCTCGAGCTTAAAATGACAAATACTATTCATGACCTCGAAAAAGTTTCCTGAAATAATTTAAGCACAAGGGGATATTACAAGTGATAGTTTTATTGCTATGAGGATTCTCATCAATCTTCAACTTAAAAATATGGAACTATGATTTGCATGTAATGCAGTAATCACCATGGATATCGTGTTTTTACCATTTTAATAATGTAACTCCGATATCAAACACATGTAGTAAAGAAAGTACCTCTTTGCTTTTCCTTTCCTCTTCTAAATGAAGGCTTACAGGGTTGTGCAAAAAAATGATTTGTTAGGCTTTTATCCACGATTTATTTTTTATGTAGAGGAAATTATTGCCTGGTGATAGGTCAGTAGATTTATAAAGAAAAACAATTGTTTCATAAAATTACTGTAAAATAATTGATATTAAAAAATAATAAAAACACATTTCATACATGAAAATTACAATTATTACTTTAGTTATTAAATGAAATTGGTTAAAAAAAGTATATATGGGCCAAATTTAATTAATAACACACCTAAGAACAAAAAATTACCATGATCAAACAATCTAACTTTTACTTGTAGTCTAATGTTTTTCTTTGACCAAAAAGAATACAAACATTTTCGTTAAAATTATCCAATGAAAAGAACAGGAATATGACGGTTACTATGTGCCTAAATTAACGCTAGTCTCATAGCAACCACAGACGACCTGATGAAATTATTACTATTCATGAAAGAAATATCTTACAATTTAAATAATATAAAATAAATAGCTTTGTTTACTATTCGGATACAATTAAAATTGATCGACGAAAAATGTATGTGTTGAAGTTGGCAGTAAAGTAGATTTAATGCCTTTGCTGCTTTAATACATTCGGCTGCGCTTCATCTATTAAATATTAGCTGCGGCTTTAAATTTTCGATTTTACTGCCCAGTTAAACAAATAATAATTATTTATCCAATATTAAACGAAATTATTTAAGTAGTATGAAAGAATCGTAGACATTCGTAAACAATGAGTTAAATCCATATTAAGAAGATTTAAATCCTTACTACTATTTACAGGAGGTCGTGCTAAGATTTTGCAGAAAGCAAAAGTAAATGTAATTGAAAACGAAACATGCAGATCTTGGTACAAAGCCCAAGGAAAGAAGACAAAGATTCAAGAAACTCAGTTATGTGCTGGTCACGAACAGGGTGGAATTGATGCTTGCTGGGTAAGTGAAATCCATCAGGGACAATAGTCCACAGTCCCTTAATTAACGATTTAAAAATAAGCTTTTGCAAATTCATTGTTTTAAATAACTCTCAAATGTTGCAATTAATTGTTTAATAGGCTGACAGCGGCGGACCATTGATGATTAACACTGAAGGACAAAATGATCAAATGATGGTTGTGGGAGTAGTTTCGACAGGAATCGGTTGTGCCAGACCACAATTGCCTGGAATTTATACAAGAGTGTCAGAATACATCCCATGGATAAAAGAAACTATTAGAAACTAGAGTGTTTCCTTCTATAATAATTCTTATTTATTTATTATTTATTTTAAATTATTTATTTAAATATGGTTTCACAAGGAACTAAATTGTTATAGATTACTTACATTAAGTAATTTGTTATAAAAATGTAATTTTAATAAATACCAAAGATATTCAAAAATCATTTATGTTGTTCTTCCTATATAAAAATTAGGCGAATTATACATATACCCTTTTTATACCATATATATATTTTTGCTTATATTCTATTTCTTTGCTGTAACATATAGTTACCATACTAGTCATTTTATCTTATGCTGAGACTTGCATTTATTTCCATATATATAGAGTTCCAGATCTAGCTTAGCTTCAGTGTGAACTATACCTCTGTACCGCTTACTTTAAATAAACGTCGTTCGATTCTATAAATGTAGTAAGTTATTTACAACGTTCTCGTTCGGTACATACTTAATTGGCGATGTGAGTTACAAAAAACTTTTAACTTATTTTATCGTACAAACCCCTTAGAAATTTCTAGCCATATTAGGGAAGCCCAAAACTGAACACTAGCGCACAGTAAATTTACACTATTTTTGGTCCAGGGAAGTCCGCACATCCAGTCCATCGCGATTTGGTAAATTTTACAAAATCGCTTGAGTAATGTATTTTAACAAATATTTAGAATTTACTTCCAATAGTGTAGAGGATATAATAGATGCTGCCATTGATAAGTCTTCAGTTAGTGTTCGGTGTATAGGATAAATTAAGACAAATATAGAATATGCTTGGTGGATGAGCGAACTAGCGTCATATAATGGCTGCCATTTTGAGACACGTTTTCATGGCAACCACTGCCAAACAGAACAATCTGACAAATCGTACATAAACATTATTCATACCAGTTGTTTTTCCGATAGTACAAGAGATCTATTTCCCTACCAGTCAATTTTAAAAGGATTTATATAACTTATAACTTAAAGTTCTCAAATAGGTATATTCTTTTCATTATGTAATAACTTAATTAATAACAAAATTTATTAAACATTAGTTAAATAAAAATACTTTTTGAGAAAAAAATATTTTATTATATATTTAGAAACAAAATCACATTATAGTTAGAGCTTTTTTTACTTCACTGATTGATCCGTTACGTAGGTATATTCTGTTTTGTTATGTACGAATAAACGCTTGCTTACCTGAAAATAAAATAAAAATATATGTATAGATTTGTACATTTCTTTTTTCTTTCGTATTTATAATCCATCTAGAGAGAAAATGATGTATTTTTCACCTTCCTCCGCATTCTTTAAGAACAGAGACATCTTTTGGCACTTGCTTGCTGCAATTGCTTTAAACCAGTAAGTGACATCATTTCATTTGCCTTCAAGTCATCTGCAGTTTGCTGCTGATTTCTTTCGACTTTTATCGAGTGCATTAATCAACACGAGATTTTTTTTATTCGTTTCCTGGGGTTGAAACTAAAATAGAAATAAAATATAATTATTCGACTAAAGTATTGTTTTTTTAATAAATGTAAAAAATATTCTTATAATTATGTAGAAATTAAACTAATTGTTTTGTGCTGTTCGATGTATCAACGCATGATGTATCAAGAGATGACTCGGTTACGACAGGTTTTCTAAAAAATATATCAAGGATGTAATATCATATACCTAACATTAACTACAAATAAATATAACTGCCGTTACCTACTTAAATGTTTCCTTTTTCTAATGGAGCGAGCTTTTGTGATACTAGATGTAGTAGGACTTGACGAACTTGGCAATTTTTTGTCTGGAGAAGATTTCGAGTAATTGCACTGTATTTATAATTACCAAATCAAACAAAATAGTTTAGAAAAGATATGTTAACGGAAATAAAAGTACCTTGTTCTTAATATGTTATAGTAATTTTCATTCGAAGCCAAATTATCTTTTGAAAGGACAAGAAGTATCATGGCTCACAAACTTCCTTTTGGACTAAATTCCTTGATTGCATTGCAATTTTTTTAAATATGTTTTTCATTTAGGTAAAAATCGGCGTCCAAAAAATTGTGGGAACAAATATATTTTCTTGGACCCCATTGCAACTTTGGAGCATCTATTATTTCCTTAAAGAATTTCAAGCGTTCACATTTAGGAAACCTGCAAAGTAAATTAGTCTTAAACATCATAAATAAAACATTTGCAATTATTTAGTGATATTGTTATTAACTAATAATAAAACTACCCAGTAAACAAAAAATTGTCTCCGAAACATTTCTGAAACAAGCTCACTTACAGTTGAAACATTTCTTCTTTTGATGCAAACATGTTTCAGAAACATTGCAGAAACTGCAAATGTCCTACCTATAATATGTTTCAATGATATGTTTCTTCTGAAACATTGGTGAAACATTATGTACAACTTTGCTTCAGATATGAATGTACTGTACTGTTTTGAATAGACTTTTTGTAATGTTTCTGAAACAATACTACAAAATTGTCCTTGAAAGGTTTCTTCTTTAGGTAGCTCCATTTTTGGGCACAGGTGCTAGGACATGACCTCAGATACGATATTATGCAAAATAACTTACTTATATATGAGTAGACAAAGAGGTATGTAAGTATGTACTTCTATTATTGCTGTTAAGTTTGCAAAATACACAATTTCGTTTCAAGTGTTATGTCACAGCACCGGTCACCAAATATTTGTGAAGATATACTGCAAATGGTTTGAAATAAAATACAAATATCAGATATGAAATAAGTCTATATTTTCACATAGAAGTGAAAGTTTACAACAAAAATACTTTAACAAAAAGTAAATACAGTTCACATTAAGGATTAACAGCAATATATAGTTTATATCTAATATATTAACAAATTTTATATATTTAATTAAGTTTTTTGCTTCTCTCTGATATCTTAATTCGGCTTGCCGGAACCAGGATCCCACGATGATTTCAACAGTTTTGTTACTTAAGGAGTAGAACTTCTTTCTTGTTTTATCTAAAACAATGTATATGACATGTATGCACAGTAGAATAACGTAGAATAACAATGAATAAATATTTGTACCAAATTATAAAACTAATAAAACAAATTTATTTAAAAAAATGAACATTAATTTAAAATGATTAGATTTAGATCTCGATATATTAGCATTTGTTTGTTGTACCTCTGAAGACGCACAAAGTCTTCTCAGATGTCTCTTCGATTTAAATAAGTTTTTACTTACGGTTGTTTACACAAAACAAACTGCTACAGCACTTTAATCATAAATTACCAATACGCTAGTAGCTAACACAATCACAAAACATCAAAAGATGCTAAAGAACTTCCAGGATTCTTTCTTACCACCAACCGCCTAAAAATATAACCTAACCACAGATTTTACGTTATTAATCAACAGAAACGGAAACTATGACACAGTGCGTGGCAATCCACCAACGCCCTGCCATGACAATACTCTACACTTAGCACACATTCCTTGTGCGCATGCGTGTAAAAAATAATATTAAGTGAATCACTTTCAAAACGTATTTGACATGTTTACTGGATATAAGTACATGTACTGGGTTTCTGAAACGTTTCATATGTGATGGTATGAAAAATATATGTTTCTGAAATATATCGTGAAATGTTTCCAATTTTCATTAAAATGTACTAATTGAAACGTTTCATGAATGTTATATGTTTACTGGGTACATGCAGTAAGTACTTATTACTGAATTTAATGTGTCATACAAACAAGATGTTATACCACCTTCCTGTTTAATCAATTAACGTTTTTACATCTGGGAACAGTACAAGCCATATTTTTATTTCATCGATGATTTGAAGCTTAATATTATTCAAAATATGTGGTATCAGCATGATGGTGCTCCACCACATAAAGGGAGACAAGTAATTGCTTGATTAAATTATAATTTCTCTAACAACTGCATAGGTCAACAAGGTCCACTAGCATGGCTACCGCGTGCCCCTGATTTAAATCCTTTGGACTTTTATTTATGTGGACATATGAAGCAGCTTGTCTACCATGTTAAAATCACTACCCATTAGCAGTTATTTGAAATAATTCAGGTTGCACTTAACCAGATCAGAAATGATCCAAATCTCATCCATCGAGTGTGTGAGTAAATCTTTAATTCGCCTATGTGAATCTTGCATTCCAGACGAAGTACAGATTTGGAACAATTCTTACAATCAAGATTTGTTAACTTGACTAATAAAGGTAAAAAAAGTACACTTTAAACACAAATAATAATAATTATTGTTATAGCATCCTTCATTTTTATTTATCAGGCTGTTTTGCTTGAAATATGAATAAACATTTTGAAACAAAAAACAATACGGGCTTCAAAATTCAATTTTATTTAGTTTTCTAGGATTTCTTTAATAGATTCAAATGTAGCTTTGTGCGATACCATTGAAAAACATTAATAACTTTAAGATAAGGCAAGTGGGGGTTGCCACTATTGACTGGGAGTGAGAGGGTAAGTTGAAACAGGTTAGTTAATTTGAGTCCACCCCCCTATATACTACAGAAATGATTTCGAGGGATTTTTGATATCCTTTTTGTTCCTTAGATATAACTACTTAAGTTCAAAAATTGTCATACTGTATAAAACATGTTTCAAATAGATGTTATAAGATTTGCCAGGAGAAGAAAGGATGGTAATTATTTTCTTCTACAGAGTGTTTCAGAAAGACCTCCCGTATTAGTATGTCGAAAAATAAGAATGTTTTTCTTATGAACTATATGCCTATTTCTTCTAATTTTCCAAATACAGAGTGACAAAATAAAATTTTTAAAATAGCAATTTTACGAAAATTTCCAAACAATGCGAAATCTATGAAAATTAATTGTTTCATAGAGGCGATTCTAATTACATTTTGAATTCTAATTTTTTAAAGGTTAGGTTTTTTACCATTCGGAGCATTTTTTAACGTATAATTTAATTTCTTAAAAATAATGTTTTCTTATTAGAACTTCTTAATGTGAACGGTTTTCAAGAAAAAAGGTTTTTAATTAAACTGATGACTTTTCTGGAAGCAAACTTATATCAAAACTTGTGGATGGATTTCTCATAAACAATGCAACATTTCCCAAGCATTCAGCTAACGTTAAAGACATATCTGTAGATACATTCTTGGTTTAAAAAATTAGTCAAATGTACTAATTACAATCTCTAAAATTTTGATATAAAGTTTAAAACATTACTAAGTAGATGGTCCCATTTGATCAACAGGGACTCCTGATTTTACCTCTTTGGTAAATGTGTCGAAAATAATGAAGACAAACTGCTACTTGAAAAAACAAGCTTACCCTTTGAATGCTTTCAAGAGACTGATTTTTAAGAAAATGATGTACAATCTGTTTTCCTCCGATGGATACAGCAACTTTTATTTCAAACCTACATTTTTAGACAACATAAGTCTATATTAATCTATATCACGGATTTTTTTTATATGAAACCAAATATATATTGGGAGGCAAAATACGAGAACTTTATCACTTAGTTGGCATTAAAACGATGGGATAATTAAAGCTACAGTGATCAATAAAATGATATGTAGAGGAGAACAAATATGCATATAAATATATAAGAAATATGCACATAAATATGTATATAGGTATTTTATTTTAAATACCTATTAGTAAAAACCTGCAAAAAAATCTTACTGTTTTATTATTAATTATAGCGGTGTTATGCTTGCTACAGACTATGCGTGAATTCTAGATTCGTGAAGCGCGATGCGTGATTTGTAAGGAATTCGTGCACAGTATGTAGGGTTTTTATTAATGGTTTTTTAACGAACAAGACCCTACACACTATTCACGAATTTCTTGCATATCACGAATCCCGAATACACGCATAGTCAGTAGCAAGTTTTACTGATTAAGTACCTACCTACTTAATTACATAAATAAGTTAACTGTTGTAAATATAATCAATAGAATCATTAAAATTTTATAAAAATCTGCTACTTTGGATATAAATTGGAATCCGTAATTTTTTGCTAAAACAGTTTTAAATTTTTCAAAAATTGCTTCCTCAGTTTTACCCTTGCCGATTCTGAAAGCTGAGTCCGTTAATGGTAAACTAGACTCCTCCAACTGAGTCAGAGATTTAGAAATAAACCATAATTGCTTTTTATAAGCTGCTTATCTTCACATATTTCTTGAGCCTCTAAAAGTGATTGAGAAGAATTCTGAAATTAAGTGTTTTATCTAACAAAAATTGCCTGCATAATAAATTGCTGCTTCCAACCAAGTACCCGGTCTTGTTAAAACATTGAGATGGAAGGGTGTGACGGTCTTTCATTAAAATACTGTACTCGCATAGGTGCTTTAAGAAAAATCTTTTTTTACTGAAAATTAAAGTATTGATAAGTGGACACTTTTTTCTATTCTCATCGGCAACCCTGTTTAAGCCATGTGCTAAGCATGTTTCATGTCTCAATTGTTAATAAGATATTTTTAAATCTTGGCCCGCCTCTATCTTGTAGGGTGCTGCATCTGACAACAAAAGCAATAGGTTATCAGTGGGAACAGCTACAGGAAGAAAAAATGCTGCAAATTCTTCTTGAATAAACCTAGTAAATGTTAGAACATTTGTTCTTTTGTAATTGTTTTGATGCAGTATCATTTTAGTCACGAAGATTAGCGTAGAAGTCGGAGACTTGCACGGGAGAGGGGGCGGTACATTATCATTAAGCAGGCCGGATTTGCGCCCAAGAACGGCTTAACGTTGGTAGGCCCTAACCACCATTCAGTGCAGGAATGAGGGAAACCTCATTAATTAGGGGGGTCAAACGTCTACTGGTATGTCTGATACATTGACCCAAGCCAACATTATTCCATCCTACCATACCCGCAGAGAGGATGCCAATCCTCTGCACGAATATAGCTGACATACGGTCTACTGAGTGTGGGATTCGATTCACACAAATGTTCAATATACAATCCCATAGAATCAGGTCTTTCATCTATACATATATAAAAGTAGTTCTTTTTAATTGTTTAGTCTTATTTCTTCTATTTCTGAACAATATAAAGACTTCACATTGTTTCTAATCGAGGTTCTCTTACGGGGAATATTAAATTAGTAATATTTATGTAGGTACAACTGAACTATAATTTTCATTGCTTAGCTTGGAATGGAACAATGGAATATTTGACGCTACCGTTGCACGACATAAATCCTGGTTGAATGTCTGTTGTTCATTTCGCTTATCCTCTTCTGTAGGGTAAAAACATTTGCACAAAGATAGCTGAGCTTTACCTCCAGAAAATAACACAAAAAAATTGAGTATTTAACGATTATACAATTTTTGTCTACTTATTCCTTTTTGAGGTTTAGGAAAGAAAGGGGGCTTATCATTGGTGAGCTGTAATTATTCAGCAATTTTTCTGCAACTTTTAAGATGTTAAGAAGAATTTTATACGTTATTATAATCATTCATTCTCATAATTACAATAGGTTTGCTAATCCAAAGAAGTATTTAGTCTAGGCGGCATATATTTTGTAAGAAGCACTTGTATGTCTGAAAACGTTATAAAATAATTTCAGGAATTATTGTACTATATAAGTTAATAATACAACACATATGAGATTTTGTCCATAAATTACCCAAACGTTTTGTTAATAAATTTAGATAAAAAAGCAAGACATATTTGTGAGTCTTCCTACTTAGTTAACATAATTATCATAAGAGGGCCACATAATTAGTCGAAATGAACCTTGCAATTGCTCTGCGCCGTCAATACTTACGCTACATTTTTATCATCTGCATGAAACCAATGGCGGCCTTTGAAAATAGACAAGGTTATCTCGGAAACCAATATCATAACTGAATTTAAATTAACTCAATGCATTTTGTGGATCACTACCCTTGAAGTTTACCACTGACTAAGGAAGGGATCTATCCCTACTTTGCCACTTGCTTATATATAAAAACAGTTTTTTTCTCTGAGTTATTCGTGCTCCAATCGGCTTTTACTGAAATATCCCATTCGAAAAACCTGTTTGGGACACGGAAAATCTTAAAAAAAAACAATTAAGAACTACACAACTGTGATAACATTTAAACGAATTAAGAACCTATTAAGTTAATTTTTCAAAGAACGCCAAAATGAAAATTGCAGTGTTACTTGTGATGACAATTATGGTAATAGAAATAAATGCATTTAACAACTGTAAGTACCATTAAAATATTTGACCTAATTTGAATACTGCGCTAAGGTCTAATCAAGTATTAAATGCAATTATACAATGCATATTTTATTACCTACTAGCTTACTCAACAGTTTTCCATAAATGATTTCGTTTTAGTTGCAGATGTACGATGCGGAAGCCGAAAAGTTGCACGACGTTTTGCGAAAGTGGTTGGTGGTGGAAACGCGGATAAAGGCGAGTTTCCCTGGTTGGTGTCGATTACAAGAAGGGGTGGACACTTATGTGGTGGTACAGTAATCAATAACAGATTTGTGCTAACAGCTGCACACTGCTTATGCAGGTAAGTATAAAAAGGCTGACAGGTATACCACAACAAGCGTGCTTTAGACGTATTTAAGAAATCGGAAATGATAGAAATCTGAATTTTCGTTTCTAGCAGTTTTCAAGACTGCTGAGTTGAAGTTAAATATTTACAGTGACGTGGCACTTCCGGTTGTACCGAAAGCAGACGTCAACTCACTTATTTTAAAGCAGATATGATATTTTTTATTTAATTTTCAGATTTTTCGAGTAATTTTAAGTCAACTTTGTTAAATATGTCAAAACTAAACAGATTTAGCTTTCTACAATTATTTCAAGGTAATTATAGTCATTTAAAAAATAATAATTTTGTGAAAGTAATACTGAGATTGTACACAATATCTAGAATAGATGCAGGTTTCTTTAGATTACATACAGGGTGAAAATGTGTGGTTAATAGTGACAAATGCAAACCTCACCATGTATTTTATTTTACCATATGTTTCTATATTTAATTTCATTTCAATCTGTGAAAAAGTGTTAATGAGATTTGAACCTGTCATTATAGCCCACTTACTTTTCAGCACGGTGTGTAATCTAGAAAGCGTGATCCGATTCGATTCGATATTGTGTCTCAGTATTACTTCCACAAAGTTATTATTTTTTAAAAGCTCTAATCTGAGTTACACTAAATAATTCATAGTAATGATGAAAAAAAAAATTGAAAAAAACGAAATAATTCAAAAACTGTTCAATTTAGCCACATACTGATTTTAACGTTAATTTAACTTAAAATAAGCGAATTAACGTATACATCTACTTTTGCTTCAATTCAGCACTGTTGGTAACTCCTAAAATCAAAAATCCAGAATTCTATCGTTTCCGGTTTCCTAAATACATCTAATACACTCTCGCTGTAGACACCCTGTATGCCTTCATATAAATGTGGGCCGAAAAATTATTTCTAAGGACCTAAGGAGTTATAGGGACCACTCTGGTGATGGTTTTTTTTCTAAATAACTCCGGAACCAGTTAAGATAAATTGATGAAATTTAGTAACTAACAACATTTTTCCGTCTCCATAAACAAAATTTTCAAATATTTATTGCATACATTCCATCCGGGGGAATAGAAGGATAAAATTTACCGTAACTTTTTTTGGGTTTTTTCGACTTTTTATTCATATTCATAAAATGCTTAATTTTTAGCAGAGTTATAAATAGTAATAGATAATAAACTAATAAAAATAATTGAAAAGCACTGACTATTAATAAAACTTGTCTTTATTTGATTAATTATTTTTCTAAGAAATGTTCAAACAGATTTCCATTTTGCTGAATACATTTTCTAGTTCGACGTTAAATTGCTCAAAAAGATCTAAAATTTCATAACAAATACTCCAAATTCGGTGATATCCTAGCTCGAGTACGTCGAACCCTTCCATGATCTCTTAATTTCCTGTATACTCTCAAATATTTTGCGATTAGGTACTGAGGAAGTAGTCTACATTATTCTTCTATCGCATCTAATGCATACCATAATGTAGTGAATATATGCTAACTCTCATTAGTTAAATGTTGAATTATCGATTGATAACAATTCTGTTTATGAAAAAAATTACTTCGTCTATGTAGATTGCTATACTAGTAGATGGTTTATGAACTACTGAATCTTCCAAAGTAGTTGAATTAGCAGCCATATTTTTTTGCTAACAACTGATTTATGAGTTATAGACTCCTTAATATAGCCTTTAGCTACCGTTAAAGTTTTTCATCCGCCATGCATTTTTAAAGTTGTGATATTAACTCCTGGCAGAATGATCAGCAATCTATTGCCCGTATCTTCAGTATCTCCAATTTTGGTCAAATGTTAAATTTTCGACTGATAACAGTTCGCAAAATATTATTAACTGAAATGTCAATGCAAATGACACTAATTTTTGTTTTTCACATCCTTCCATAATAAAAAATATTTATAATTCCAATTCCGCGTTATTAACGCATGTAACATTATTTTAAATAGATTTTACTCAAAATTGGAGAATTTTATCAATATGAACTAAAAGTACCGTTTTTTAATAAAAAAACTCTAAAATATTATATGATTCAGTCAAAAATTAAAAAAGTCAAAGCACAGAAAAGTAATTGTAAATTTTAACCGACTCCCCCCCACCCACTCCAACTTGGGACGTATATGATAAATATTTGTAAATTCTGTGGGGAATTGAACACATAAGAAGAATTCTTAACATAGGTACTTAACATTTTTATATTTCAGTGTCAGGAATACCCAATTGAAAAGAAATTGTGTATAAGAACGATTCCCTTAAATATAAATTACCTATAAATCTACATTTCTTTTAGAGTAATCGTTTGCCTTGTTTAGAATTTCGGTAAATATTATCTAATAGTTCCTCAACTCTTTTCTTTCAGAAGCTTGCTGTAACTTAAAAATATTCCAAATGTGAAATAATTTATTGTTATTGATATTTACCTAAACATTCCTAGAATATACTATTTTCAAAATTATTTTCCTTTTGCACATAGGAAATAACCAAGCATGTGTTACATGGCTATATATTAAAATTCTTAATCAAAAAGGTGCTCATAGGCGGCCTTGTACTTGATGAAATTTAAATAAGTGAAATGTTAGTAATGACAATTGGAAATTAATTCAAGGAAATCATATTGTGTACTAAAGTATCATTCGTTTGGTGTTCAAAGGAAGGAAAAAATATATTTCATTATGAGTTGGCATAAAAAATCCATCTGTTTCATTCATAATATTTTGAAACTGTATGCAACAATAAAAGAGATTAGATACAGGTGGTTCCGTTTATATACTTTAAAAATTGTAGAGTGTGTTCCTCTTGGAAAATCGTTGAATGTTTATCATTCATTTTTTAAATCTCAGACAGAGGGTGTTAAAGTTGTTACTTTGAAGGGATCTTTTGTTAACATTAACATCGTTTAACATGTCAAAATTTGTAAATGAAGAAATAGTTATTATTATGTTAGTTATTTCCCTAAAGAAAAACCGACACACAGGCACATTTATAAACTAAAGGAATAATAAAAAATAGCGTTTATTAAATATATTTTTTTTAATTGTTTGCAGTGGAATCGGTCAAGATATCTTGAATCCGGCTAACATCAAGATAACTCTCTCGCAGCATGATTTGACTAATAAAAATAGTGATTCTTACCAAATGGATGTAAAATCAATTATGATTCACCCAGGTTATATATGCAACAAACCTAAAGACGACATAGCTATCTTAGAACTGGAAAAGGAGCTTCAATGGTCTAACACAGTTTTGCCAGCTTGTCTACCATTTGCCGCAACTCACAATAAATACTCTAAATTCGGCAATATACTAGCCACCGTTGCTGGATGGGGGTGGACCACAGGTAAGAATATCTTAATTAGTCGTTAGTATAGACCGACTGTAATTTATTTGTAAATTATTAAGACACTTTGATTTGTTGGCACCATATGAAATGTAAACTAATACAATAGAAAAATCAATAGATACATAGGAAACTAAGTACAATTTAGATCGACTGTATCAATTGACTGTTTCTGTATTATAATTATTATTCTTACTCTACATTGATACAAACGACAAATTTCACACCAATGTTTTCTAGCCATCCAGAAACTTGTATTATGTTCGACTATCATGATAATTCAAAAAATTTCCGAAAATGTTCATCCTCCTTCAAGTAAACTGCATATGATTACACTGCACATTTTTTTACGTTTATGTACAGATTGATATTTTGTTTGACAGTACTTGATATAAGTATTAAATATTTTTTATTCTTGAGCTTTTAATGTTCTATATGTAAACTAAAACAAACAAAAACAGTAAGTTATAGCATTCTACCTGCAATTATTTTCAATATAAAGTATCATTGTCGCATGTGATTCCCATTTCTACATTCAAAGTATATATTATTCATGACCTCGAAAAAATTTCCTAAAATGATTTAAGCACTAGGGATATTACAAGTAATAGTTTTATTGCTATGAGGGTTCTTATCAATCTTCAACTTAAAAATGTGGAACTATGATTTGCATGTAACGCGGTAATCGCCATGGATATCATGTTTTTACCATGACAATAATGTAACTACGATTTGAACATATATAGTAAAGTAGGTACCTCCTTTCTTTTCCTGTCCTCTTATGAATGAAAGTTTACAGCGTTGTGCAAAAAATTTACTTGTTATGCTTTTATACACAATTTATTTTTTGCCAATAGACATTAAAGGTGTAGTTCTAGTGACAGGCACCAAAGTGTCACATTTACTGCCTAGGTATTAGAATCATTTTTGTAGCCGCTAAATTAAAATTTGTTCTTTAACGAAAGTAATTTTATTTATTGTAAACATTTATAGTTAAATTAGAACACAACAGTTCAAATATTTTCACTAATAGATGGTTTATGAACTAGTGAATCCTTCAAAGTGGTTGAATTATTTAAAAAAATCACTTTCAGCACTTGCTGTACTTGCAGCAGGGAAAATTTTTTTGCTGACTGATTTTCAAGTTGTGGACTCCTTAATGTAGCATTCAGCTACCGTTGAATATTTTCATCTACCATGCAGTTTTGTGTGATATCAGCAAAAGTAAATGTAATTGAAACAATGTCGGGTATATTAGCGAACAACCTTCAATTTGAGAAACGCAGCAACTTGTTTCGGAATTTTCTCAAATGTATGAATTCCTATTAGTGGGTTATATGCTTTACCATTTTTTCTTTGTTTTTATAGTTGGCAGAGTGATCAGAAATCTATTTCTCATATCTACAATACCCAAGATTTTTATTTGAAGTAATTCACATTGACACGCTCCAGATAAAATATGGCAAAAATTATTGTCACCTAAAATAATAATAGTATTCTTCGTTTACAAAAATATTTTATTTATACTTACCTCCATTAGAATTTCTTTAATTTGTTTATTTTCTAAAACAACTGATTTTTTAGCACGATATTCATCCGATTTCCGTTTCAAGAACGCTTTTAATTTTAGATAGATACTTTTCAATATCACTGTTGTCGTACACATTCAAAGTAGGTCTGAGCATCGCATATATTAGCCATAATGAAGAAGATTTCATACCATTGCTTAATTCAGAGAAATATATCAATAGCATATTTTCTGAAAAAGGCATAATGTTCTCCGCCCGGTCATCAATAAATTTGTTTGTTCAATCTTCTTCGATTTTTCTGGTAATAAATTACACGCTTATTTGCTTTGCTGATTCAATAATTTCTGGCGGAGTTAATGAGAATTATTCCATAATAAATAGTTATTTTCATAGATTTAAATAGGAACAATATGACGATAACTATGTACCTAAGCTATGTACTTAATAACGCTCGTCACATAGCAACCACATACGATCTGATGAAATTATTATTATACATGAAAGAAATATCATACAATTCTAATAATATACAATAAATAGCTTTGTTTAATATTCCGATAAAATTAAAATTGATCGACGAAAAATGTATGTGTTGAAGTTGGCAGGAAAGTATATTTAATGCCTTGACTGATTTAATACATTCGGCTGCGCATCGTCTATTAAATACTAGCTGCGGCTTTAAATCTTCCATTTTACTGCCCAGTTAAACAAATAATAATTATTTATCCAATATTAAACAAAATTATTTAAGTAGTATGAAAGAATCGTAGACATACGTAAACAATGAGTTAAATTCACATTGATATGATGTATTTAAATCCTTATTAATATTTACAGGAGGTCGTGCTAAGATTTTGCAGAAAGCAAAAGTAAATGTAATTGAAAACGAAATATGTAGATCTTGGTACAAAGCTCAAGGAAAGAAGACAAAGATTCAAGAAACTCAGTTATGTGCTGGTCACGAACAGGGTGGAATTGATGCTTGCTTGGTAAGTGAAATCAATCAGGGACAATAGATGTCACCACAGTCCGTTAATTAACGATTTAAAAATATGCTTTTGCGAATTCATTGTTTTAAATAATTCTCAAATGTTGCAATTAATTGTTTTATAGGGTGACAGCGGCGGACCATTGATGATTAACACTGAAGGACAAAATGATCAAATGATGGTTGTGGGGGTAGTTTCAACAGGAATCGGTTGTGCCAAACCACAATTGCCTGGAATTTATACAAGAGTATCAGAGTACATCCCATGGATAAAAGAAACTATTACAAACTAGAGACTTTCCTTCTATAATAATTCTTATTTATTTATTATTTATTTTAAATTATTTATTTAAATATGGTTTCGCAAGGAACTAAATTGTTATAGATTGCTTACGTTAAGTAATTTGTTATAAAAAAATGTAATTTTAATAAATAAGCTACCAAAGATATTTAAAAATGATTTGTTATTCTTCTTATAGCTTTATTAATATTTGGATATCAATTTTTGAGGAGGAAAATTCATGATGCCTATTAAACTGGCAGTCAATTATGGACTAATTTAAATAGAAAGTAAATGCAATACAATCTCTCCTGCATTGAAGAGATTCTAAATTAAATAAATTTAATAAATAATCATTGTCAGTATCCCTAGAGGGATAACCGTAACATATAAAAAAACCAAAATTTTTGCTGAACAAATTCAATTTGTCCGATAAAGTTTTGATAAATCGAATACCATATAAGAGAACCACATTCTAATTTACTCCTTATGAATGATACGTATAATATTCTAAAATTGTTAACATTAGTAAAATTACTCAAATTTCTAGTAAAAAATCCCCTTAGCCTATTAGCTGAAGATACCACGTTCCTAATATGATTGTTAAAGTTCAGTTTACCGTCAAAAGTAATACCTAAATCCTTGATCTCAGTACAAATATTAATATTTTCTAATTTACTTTATAAAAATATGCAATCATGTAAAGAATCTATTCTAGAAAATATATATACATCATCAGCAAATAGCAAGTGAGATGTTGTCAAAGTAGAGCAAGGATGATTTATAAAAATTAATTGAACCCTGAGGAACGCCAGAAAAAGTTATCAGATGCATGACCAACAAATTGAGGCCTGTTCAATAAAAATGATTTAAATAATGTTGTCAAATTGTCAAAGAAGCTGATTGTTCGAAGTTTAGCAATTAAGAGAATGGCCAATTTGGTCAAACGCGTTCTGCATGTCTGCATAAATAACATCTATTTGCCCCAGAGTGCCTAGAGCTGTCACATCTTTTTGAGATGTGACTGGCCCGGTCTCAGATGTCATATAGTAGGATCTAGGTCGTGGTTCAGAATAAAGGTATGAAATATTTTTTTTATAAATTTTATTTATATGTTAATTGTTGAGCGTCACAAACCATTAAAATAATGTCTGAGTGGTTGGTAAAAAAAATAACTACCACTCGAACATTAACATTCAACTTAACAAATTTTAAATATTAATCCTAACAAGCATCTAATATTTTCAGAAAAAAATAGCTATTTTGTCCCTTATGCTGCTTTAAAGAATAAAATTAAATAGTTAATTAATAGTGGTTTTCAACATGGCTCTTAGCCCCAAAAACATTAACATTATAATGACCAAAGCGTAATTATGGTTGCAGATTTTCAATATGGTTTAAAGCCGCAAAACAAATAAATTCTTATCTAAAGAAAATATGTCTGTCGAATAAATTAAATAATTATAAGGAAAATTTGAGTCTCTGCCGATCGCACCAAATCAGAAGCCACCTTGTCTCTATCCTTGAATGTTCTCTCTGCTTAGGTAACCATGAATTGCTTCCGTAGCCCTCGGAAGAAACTTGACCTCCACTATCCGCCGCCTTATTGGTTCCTCAGAGTTGTGTTTCAACTTAGACCCAAAGTCCCAATTTGACTAATGAATGCCCAGCATTAAAATTCCAAAAATCTGAAATTATACCCTACCTAAATTTATCTCACGCTTGTTGGATTACCTTCCTGTTTGAACTTATAATTAATATTCGACAAAAATATTCGATTTCCTTAAATTGGCCATTAATTATGAACATAAAAAACTTTAAAATATAAACCTGTTAATGAAATTTAATACATGAATGTTTTTTTTCCACCCTGTAACCTATAACAAGAATATCATTATTATTCATTTTAATTAAAAATTCCCAAAAATATCCTTGAAATCTGAAAGTAATTATTATTTTATAAATTAAACAATCAAGAAAATATATTGTTTTAGATGGTTGACCCATATAAAATGTGATTACAATTTTTACCTCGTGGTTTTGGAGTTCTCGAGTCGCGCTATAAAGGTTGGAAAATCACGCTCAATCCGCGTGCCAGCTGCAGAGCAAAGGGCTTAGCGTATCAGTTCCCTTGAACAGGTGACCTATCGTGCCAAATTAAATGAAATCGTTACCACCAACCTTAGAATTTAAATATTTATGTGATTCGTACTGAACTGTTTGTAATTATATTTCGGGTCCAGTCCTCCATATTACATAATTGTTTACATTGTAGTACATGCTTCTTCCACTCTCGAGCACAAGTTTCAAAGAATATTTTTTTTAAAAATCAACCCTGTCCCGTTGCCTAATCTGTCATCTATCTGTCATCATCATTGTGTTTCTTGTGCTCCGAGCAGTCGCACGTGTTCGAATACCGTTCAGATTATCCAATCGCCAAAACGCATTTGCTATTACTTATAGCGTCTTATAGTCAAAGGAAAAAGTACCTTCTGTAAGTATATAAATATATTCACATTTATACTTGATATATACTTCTAAATAATCTTAAAAACGCATGCAGAAGCAGTCTCTTGGAAGAGGCAGCTCCTATCATACTAATAATCTTTTCAGTCTCAAAATATGGGTAAATCCAAGAGAAATAAAAGGAGCCGCAGTAGGTCATCTAGTAGTAGTGAGTTTGAAAGTAACAAGAAGTTGGCAAAGCGTCTAAAAAAACTGGAGAAGGAATTACTTAGACGCCATTCTGGTTTATCGTCTCGATCACGCAGTCGCCACGTGAGTCGACAGCGTTCTCCTTCTCGCTCTTACAGCCGTTCCCGCACCCATCGACCGCGCGCGCGGTCGATGTCAGCTGACAGCACTCGATTGGATCGAGCGCATTCTTCTGATGTGGATTTGCCACTTGGAGTGGAAAATCCCTATCCGCAAGAAACCAGAAGCGATGCCTGTAGCATTGTTTTAGAGAAAAATATGGACGCTTGCAGCGTTGCCATAAATGACATTGAAGCTGACGATCTGGTGATTCACAATGATGTGTCTTTGCCAGAAGATGTTCTGGAAATTCTAGGGGAAGATCCAGAAAAAACATCTACTAATGCGATCGCACTACACGACCAGTTAGTCGTTAGATGGAATTCTGTGTTACAAAATGGTCTAAAAAGAGATGACCTCGTAGATATTTTAAACAAGTTCACTATACCTACCAATTTATCCAACTTGGCCCCGCCAAAATTAAATTCAGAAATTTCCGCGGCCTTACAAAAACATAATTTATCAATAGACTCTTCACAGTCTGAAGTTCAGAATCAACTAGGTAAAGGGATATGCGCTTTAGGAAAGGGCATAACCGACATTTTAAATAACATCGATAAAGTTCCTGCAGACTTTAAAAATAATGTTTTATCTAATCTGTTAGATTCTGGCAGAATCTTAACGAATCTTTTCCATCGTATTTCACATACTAGGAAAAACCTTATCATACCTCACGTAAAAAATTTGAAAGTAGTGGCAGATAAATGTATACCATCTGAATATCTGTTTGGCGCGGATTTGATGGATAAGCTAAAATCTCTAAAAACCATTGAAACTGTCAGTAAGGATCTCAAGATAACTGCTAACAGACCAAAGGTTTCGCTATATAAGGGACAAAATAGAGGAGGAGGGGGAGGAGGAGCTCAACCACGGAATTATAATCCGAACCATCCTTCCACTTCTTTCAGTCGTCCTTTAAACTCGCTCAGACCGGTTCGTCGCTCGAGGGACACGGGACCGGTCAGAAGCCAGACCTCGAGGAATTACCATTGGGAAAGCATCAAGGATTCCCAGTGGAGAAATGGAGAGAAGAGGAAACAGAGGGACTAAGTGTAAGTTTTTATGCTGGTCGCTTAAGTAAATTTTACGAACAATGGCTATCAATCACGTCTAGCACCACTGTACTGAATTGGTTGAAGGGATATTCATTACCTTTGGTTAAAGAACCCTTCCAGTTGCAACCCCTTATATCAAATAACTTTGATGCTAACGAGCAAAAAATCATTGAAACTGAAATTTTAAGCTTACTTAAAATGGGTGCCATTCAAAAATGTAACCCGACACAAAAACAATTTGTTTCCAGAATCTTCTTGGTCGATAAACCTAATGGCAAAAAACGATTTATCCTTAATTTAAAAAATTTAAATAAATACGTTTTTGCTCCACATTTTAAAATGGAGGATGCACGCACGGCAAGCAGATTGATCCAATACAAATCTTACGCTACGACTATTGACCTAAAGGACGCATATTATTTACTTCCAGTTAAAAAAGATCACCGAAAATATTTAAGGTTTTGCTATAAAACTGATTTCTATGAATTTGTTTGCTTGCCGTTCGGCTTGGCATCAGCACCTCATGCTTTTACCAAACTTCTGAAGCCCGTAGTCCAGTTCTTACGTGCCAGAGGTGTACTTTGTGTGATTTATCTTGACGATTTTTTAATTTTGGGTTTGTCAAAAGAGGAGTGTTCTAAAAACACCCTTATGGTCACTTCATTGTTAAAATTTCTTGGTTTTTTAATTAATACAGAGAAAAGTGTACTTTCTCCTAGTACAAGATATAAATACCTCGGTTTTATTTTTGATTCCACTGAAATGACAATGGAGTTGCCTCCTGATAAACGAGAAAAAATTCAAATACGGATTCTGAAAATTATCAATTGCAACAGCTGCAAAATTATAAAGTTTGCAAAACTTCTCGGTTTATTAACTTCGGCTTGTCCAGCGGTTAAGTATGGCTGGCTATATACCAAGCTTCTAGAAAGAGCTAAATATCACGCACTGCTTTCAAATAATCAAGATTATAATGCAGAAATGTATATCTCGCAGGAAATAAAAACCGATTTAAAATGGTGGCTTGCAAAAGTTCCTAATTCAAAAAATGACCTCAAAAGGGATGTTTTCAGTTTAGAAATTTTTACTGATGCCAGCTTATCCGGTTGGGGAGTTTTTTGTGAAGGAAAAACTGCATTTGGATGGTGGACAATCCTTGATACAGATAATCACATAAATTATTTGGAGCTGCAAGCAATTTTTTACGGACTGAAATGCTTTGCTAACAGATTGTCAAACTGCAACATTTTAATTCGTACAGACAACACCACGACTCTGTCATACGTCAATAGAATGGGGAGCATTAAATTTCCAAAATTAAATGCTTTAGCTAGGGAAATTTGGCAATGGTGCGAGAACAAAAATCTTTGGATTTTCGCTTCATATATTCCTTCCAGCGATAACTGGCAGGCTGATGAAGCTTCTCGTACCTTGCAGACTCAAACAGAGTGGTCTCTTAATAGTGACTTTTTCATAAAAATAGTAGATTATTATGGTATGCCCGAAATAGATCTATTCGCTTCCCTACATAATTATAAATGTAAAAGATACATTTCCTGGCTTTTAGATCCAGAAGCTGAAAACATTGATGCATTTACAGTTCATTGGGGTGACCTAAATTTTTATGCCTTTCCCCCATTTTCACTGATTCTTCGCTCTCTGCAAAAGATAGTAATCGATCAAGCATCAGGAATTTTAGTTGTGCCATTTTGGAAATCACAACCCTGGTATCCATTGTTCTTAAAATTGATAGATAGTAATTTAATCTTTCTTGGTCCTTCTGATAATATGTTGGTTTGTCCTTTCAGCAAAAGGAAACATCCCCTCTCCAACGAACTTATCCTGGTTGCCGCGAGGCTATCAGGGAGGCGTTTCGGCGCAGTAATATCCCCGAGAACGCTATAATCACTATGGAAAATTCTTTAAGTGACAACACAATAAAACAATATAATATAACCCTTAAATGCTGGTGGGAATACTGTAACAGTGTTGGGATTTCACCATTTGAAGGGGATACAATACATATAATATCTTTTCTTCAAGATATATTTGACAAAACTCAAAATATATACGGTTCATTTAATTCGCACAGATCGGCCCTTTCCTTAATAACGTCAAAAAATTTAGGAGACGATTTGCGATTGAAACGTTTTTTAAAAGGCATTTTTAGACTTCGGCCTTCTAGACCAAAATATAATTATACGTGGGATCCGCAACTAGTTCTCACATACTTGAAAAATTCGGATGACAGCAACCTAAAAATGTTATCTCAAAAATTAGTTACTCTTATAGCTCTAGCTACAGGGCAGAGAATACAAACTATATCATTAATAACATTTCCAAATATACACTTTTTTAGTACAGGCGCAAGAATTTTTGTGCCGGACTTAGTTAAAACTTCTGGTCCTAAGTCATTACAACCTTGTTTAGATCTCCCGTATTTCGTAGACGATCCTCGGCTATGTGTAGCCTCAATTTTAAAAATATATTTAGATATGACTGGACCCTTAAGACAGCCCCAGTCAAATAAGTTGTTTCTAACCTACAGGAAGCCTTATGTTCCAGTTGGTAAGCAAACCCTCAGTCGTTGGATCAAGGAAATTCTTCAAGCAGCGGGTGTGAAGTCTGATGTTTTTAAACCTCATTCGGTTAGACACGCCTCCACGTCCGCCGCCGTAAGAAAAGGTCTTTCAATGGATGTAGTAAGAAAATCAGCAGGTTGGAGCTCGAAATCCAATACATTTGGAAAATTTTACAACAGGCCTTTAGTGAATGCCGATAGTTTTCTTAATATTGTATTAACGGATAAAGATTAGTTTAGAAAATGTTTCATTTTCATTAGGAATTTTGATTCGTTTGTTCACTTTCTTTTAATACTTACCGGTCGTAATGTTAATAGGTATATTTTAATATGTACCTTAAATATATTATGTCTTTAACCAATTTGTTTTACGGCATTCTTTCTTTGAACATCTACAATGTAAACAATTATGTAATATGGAGGACTGGACCCGAAATATAATTAACCGATCAAATGAACTTACCTGTGAAGTTCGATCGTAATTATATGAGGGTCCAGTCCGAAAATATTACATCCCTCCCCCCCATATCCCAGTCTGCCGTAAAACACATACTTTAAACAAAATGATGACAGATAGATGACAGATTAGGCAACGGGACAGGGTTGATTTTTAAAAAAAATATTCTTTGAAACTTGTGCTCGAGAGTGGAAGAAGCATGTACTACAATGTAAACAATTATGTAATATTTTCGGACTGGACCCTCATATAATTACGATCGAACTTCACAGGTAAGTTCATTTGATCGGTTAAATATAAATAAATAGATAATAAACTTGAACGTGCGTGAAATAAATTATGACCAACTAGTAGGTATTGGGACGGTTTGGCATGGGAAAATTTCTTGGACCGTGGGAAAATTTGTAACTTGACACCTTTGTTTTGAAATTTGACACCCTGATTTACAATTAGGTAATTACTGTCACGTGCCAAAGTAGGGGCCCCGCCCCTTCCTAACCTATCAGAAAGAACATGCGCAGTAGGTTACACATACAATTTTTTAAATTTGAAAAGTGATTTGATTGGTTCCTCATCGAGACCTATCAATTAGGTAATTAATGTCACGTACCAAAGCAGGGCCCCGCCCCTCCCTAACATATCAGAAAAATCATGCGCAGTAGGTTACACATACAATTTTTTAAATTTGAAAAGTGATTTGATTGGTGACCTATCACGTGACGTTGTTATTTAAATGAAAAAAACTTTACTCTGTGCACGATTTGAACCCGGGACCTCTCGCATGCAAAGCAGACGCGGTACCACGAGACCACTATAACTATTACAGGAAGGTTACAGTAACTGCGTAATATCAGAGGCAAATTGAAAAGTGGCGGGAAATTCAAACTAACCTAACAGAAAAAACATGGACAGTAGCGCCCTAACCTAAGTTCAAACTGGCGGGATATTTAAAATTTGGCGGGAAATTCAAACTAAAGAAGAAAGGATCTAACCTAACAGAAAAAAACATGCGCAGTGGGGACCTAACATATTAGAAAAAACAAGCGCAGTAGGTTACAGAAAAAGAAACATGCGTAATAACAACCTAACCTAACAGAAAAAACATGCGCAGTAAACTAAAGATCTGCAGCGGTAGCGTTATAGTGACGTCACACACATACAGTTTTTGTTAATAACTAAAATTTGAAAACTGATTTGATTGGTTCCTCATTAAGACCTATCACGTGACGTTGTTATTTAAATGAAAAAAAAAAACTTTCCTCTGTGTGCGATTTGAACCCGGGATCTCTCCATGCAAAGCAGACGCGTTACCACGAGACCGCTATGACTATTAACAAAAGTTTACAGTAACTGCGTAATATATGAATCAGAGAGCGCTTGAAGGCGTTCCCCGCCAAGCAGTCTGAGCTATAACAATGATATTAAATATTTAAAATTTTACAGGTGATATTAAATAATTAGAAATATATATGAAAAAAAAAAACTGGTAGCGCTGGGAATCGAACCACGGACCTTTGTGACAGAAGTGACGGCAAATTAAAATTGGTAGAATATTTAAAATTAGGCGGGAAATTCAAAGTGTCAGCAGTGGCGGGAAATTCAAATGGAAAATTAGGCGGTAAATTTAAACTGGTGAGATTTAAAATTAGGCGAGAGATTTTTTTCTATAGAACTGGAATTTATAATTATATGTAAAGAATACGTATCAGACAATTAATATGTGTTCGATATACTGCATATGGAAATTATATAATTTATCTTTCTTAATGATTGTTTTAATAAAAATGTTAGGTGTAGAATAAAAACTAAATGACTATAACGAGAATGTAGACACATCATAATATACCACATCTCTCTTAATTAAATTTCAATAATGAGAGTAAACAAAAATCGTATATTTGCGAATATATATAATATGTAAATGCTTAAAATCAAAATCAGTTGACGAAATCCATGTAAAATATTGATGTACTGCTATATGAATCGCCATGTATAACGTTACATAACTTTTATGGTGTTAACAATAATTATACTTTAAATGAGTACATCAAATATGTACAATCGTTTTCAATATTAATGACACACTTTTAAATGAATTTCGCTATTTATTTCGAACTTTTTTTATATTTTAGGTATTAACATATTATCTTCACGTTTCTGTCACATTTATGTCACGTTTATGACACATTTATGTCACATTTATGTCACGTTTACGTCACATTTATGTCACGTTTATGTCACATTTATGTCACGTTTATGTCACATTTATGTCACGTTTATGTCACGTTTATGTCACATTTATGTCACATTTATGTCACATTTATGTCACGTTTATGTAACATTTATGTCACGTTTATGTCACATTTATGTCACATTTATGTCACATTTATGTCACATTTATGTCACGTTTATGTCACATTTATGTCACGTTTATGTCAGATTTATGTCACGTTTATGTCGCGTCTATGTCACATGATGTCACGTTTATGTCACGATGTCACGTTTATGTCACATTTATGTCACGTTTATGTCACATTTATGTCACATTTATGTCACATTTATGTCACGCTTATGTCACATTTATGTCACATTTATATCGCGTTTATGTCACATTTATGTCACGATGTCACGTTTATGTCACATTGATGTCACATTTATGTCATGATATCACGTTCATGTCACTATGTCACGTTTATGTCACTATGTCACGTTTATGTCACTATGTCACGTTTATGTCACTATGTCACGTTTATGTCACATTTATGTCACGTTTATATCACGTTTATGTCACATTTATGTCACGTTTATGTCACATTTATGTCACGTTTATGTCACGTTTATGTCACATTTATGTCACATTTATGTCACGTTTATATCACGTTTATGTCACATTTATGACACGTTTATGTCACGTTTATGTCACGTTTATGTCACATTTATGTCACATTTATGTCACGTTTATGTCACATTTATGTCACGTTTATGTCAAATTTATGTCACGTTTATGTCACGTTTATGTCACGTCAATAACTTGCGCAAGTTCTTGCCCATTAACTTGCGCAAGTTCTTGCCCATTAACTTGCGCAAGTTCTTGCCCATTAACTTGCGCAAGTTCTTGCCCATTAACTTGCGCAAGTTATTGCCCAATATGCTGCGCAAGTTCTTGCCTAATAACTTGCGCAAGTTCTTGGCCAATATGTTGCGCAAGTTCCTGCCCAATAACTTGCGCAAGTTCCTGCCCAATAACTTGCGCAAGTTCTTGCTAAAAAAACGATTACATAAAGGGTAAAATTATGTTATTAATTAAGTAGGTAAGCATAGTTAGATGGTATAGATTTCTTCCTGAAATATAGTTGCATAGTTGCCCAAGTTTAAGGATAGCCTGATCTTTGGGTTGCAACTATACACTGCAGCCCTATCAGAAAAACATGCGCAGTAGGGACCTAACCTAATAAAAAAAACATGACACCGGATGCTTTCTAGACGAAACATGATATCGGAAGTAGGTCGATGAACTGAAATATGACACACCGCTGTATAATTAGCGAACTTTTCAAAATTGTTTGCAGAACTATTAATTGTGAAGCGTTCATTATTGCTTCTAAAGACAAACTAATTGTTTTTTTTTTTTTTGGTAGTGATACTCGTATATAATTTATATGAAATAATAAAACGATTTTATGATAATAAAGTTAATATTATATTAATACAGATTCATTGCTGTCTCATTTCTACATCGATTTCCTCCTGGCCATCAGATTCTTGTTCCCATTCGCGTTCAGGAATTTTATTGGCTAAATGGCTCTGCAGTAAATGTTTAATATCACGGAGCATTTCCGTCATGTCCAAGTTAATAAAACCATTAACAACATCATCTATGGTACATTGCTCCTTTAAATAATCTTCACGCAATACTAACGCCTTTCCATATTTCTTAACTAATTCTTCACAATATTCTGCTGGGAAAAAGACATTATTCTGGCTTTGTTTGGTTATACACTTTAACTCAATATTATTTTTACTAGTATACACAACACTGCTGTTTTCGACTGTTTTCAAATTTTTCCTAACATTATTTTATGGAGTAATCCCCACCACTTTAAATAGATAGAGGGAAATTTTATTTTTTAGAAATGATATACTTATTACTAACATGGTATTATATCCTACCTTCAAAATTAAGAAAAGATAACGCCAGTTATGAAATAAAGTCGTAATTTTTGCTGACATAGAACAAATACAGGTGTTTAGAAACGATGCAATACCGGATGTAATACATTCATTAACCTGTGACCTTCACAAAAGTATCAATTTACATTGCAGTTTTAAAATCACTTAGAACTCAAAAAGTTGTCCAAAACAGTTCTAAGCAGGAAAAAATAGTTATAAAAATAATATGAAGCGAGGTCTAAAACTAAAAAAATAGCTTCAAAAGCAGCAGCTTTAAAATAACATACTGTAGGAAGTACCTTCTTGAAATATTCTATACAATTTAGTTTCAATGGGTGGCCTTGATACAATTTTATATCAGCAACATTAATAGTAATGTAATAGTAGTACGGTAACATGACACTCACAATACAAATATATTACCTTTGCCCTACCTGCAATATAAAACAAATATCTATCAAGAAAGCATATATAATTTATTTAAATGATTTTGATAAAACATTACACGTTTATTAGTCAAAAATGCCAGATATCAAAGGAGAAGAGGTGAAAGAATATGCAGAAATGGTTTATTTATTTTTTATTAGAGTCCCCATACTTACATAATTTCAAAGTAATACAAATATTAATATTACGTAATAATTTAATTATAACAAATTATAAGTCAAACACATGATACCCAATCTTTTTATTCACCTCATTTGAGACTACTACGACGATGATTTTTCGATGATTGAAATTTCCAGTACATCTTCTTGGATTCTTCTTGAATGACAGATGTCGAAGTGTATTACTCTTAGCATAATATGTTGATTTTGTAATAGTTCCATCAATGCAATACATAATTATTTTATAATTACTTGATATTCTCCAATAAAAAGCAGTAAGTATCTGAATAATGCATATATGGATAATATTTACTGACAAAACTATCTAATATCAGCTCAAATAAGGAAATTTTAAATCCTATCTCAATTGAAGGATATACTTATTTCTCAACACCATTTAACTGTTTTAACCTTTCTTTTTTGCACATATTGATCGTATTCTCGAAACAATCACACCAAGATCAGTTTTTCTATCAATAGTGTATTAGTAGATTGGTAAGGTATAATTTCAATTTCAAGTAACCACTTTCAATTTCTGGTATTGCCACTTTCTTCAGTATATATAGTTTTCACCATAAAGAAGAGACTACCTTGTTGTTTAATAAACTGGTTGTAAACGTCGCTGGTTGCACAGTGTAATACAATATTCATTTCAGTAGACAGATTTTGTGTTACCGATGTATGTCAAACTAATAAAAGAAACTGTTTTTAGTTAAGATTACTGTCAGACAACAATAAAATGAGAATCGAATTTTTGCTGACATAGAACAAATGCAGGTGTTTAGAAATGATGCAATACCGGATGTATACATTCATTAACCTGTGACCTTCACATAAGTATCAATTTACATTACAGTTTTAAAACCTGTTAGAACTCAAACAGTTGTCCAAAACAGTTCTAAGCAGGCTTATGTCACGTTTATGTCACATTTATGTCATGTTTATGTCACGTTTATGTCACATTTATGTCACGTTTATGTCACATTTATGTCACGTTTATGTCACATTTATGTCACGATGTTACGTTTATGTCACATTTATGTCACTTTTCTGTCGTCGTTGTCCTTTTTTCTGTCGCTTTGTCCTTTTTTCGTCACGTGACTTCTGTTTTTCCATCTCGCCGACACTAGTTAGCGGAAAATCTAATGAATAGTATATGAAAGCTTTGGATGAAATTATCGAAAAATATGAAGAAACTGCACGATGGGAACAGAATTATTTACTAAATAGTGCTTTCCCTCTTTATGACCATATTCAGATCCAGTGTGGGTTAAGCCCTGTTAGATCTTTACTATTATCATGCCTTAGCTATTATAAGTAAAATGTTGAATGTTGAGTAGATTTCATTATCAATACGTCGGTAGTTCGAAATAAATACCGAAATTCATTTAAAAGTGTGTCATTAATATTGAAAACGATTGTACATATTTGATGTACTCATTTAAAGTATAATTATTGTTAACACCATAAATGTTATGTAACGTTATACAGGGCGATTCATATAGCAGTACATCAATATTTTACATGGATTTCGTCAACTGATTTTGATTTTAAGCATTTACATATTATATATATTCGCAAATATACGATTTTGTTTACTTTCATCTATTGAAATTTAATTAAGAGAGATGTGGTATATTATGATGTGTCTACATTCTCGTTATAGTCATTTAGTTTTTATTCTACACCTAACATTTTTATTAAAACAATCATTAAGAAAGATAAATTATATAATTTCCATATGCAGTATATCGAACACATATTAATTGTCTGATACGTATTCTTTACATATAATTATAAATTCCAGTTCTATAGAAAAAAATCTTTCATATACTTCTGCACGTCCTGTATATATTCCTTCATTAGCTTGAAGACAGTATATTTTAGTCTTATGATATTATGAATATCTGACCTCGTATACTACAGTAAAACTCCCGTGTATTGAGATTGTATCCCCGCCACTTCTGTCACTTTGAATGTTCCGCCTAATTTTAAATCAGATTGAATTTCTCGCCTAATTTTAAATCTCACCAGTTTAAATTTACCGCCTAATTTTCCATTTGAATTTCCCGCCACTGCTGCCACTTTGAATTTCCCGCCTAATTTTAAATATTCTACCAATTTTAATTTGCCGTCACTTCTGTCACAAAGGTCCGTGGTTCGATTCCCAGCGCTACCAGTTTTTTATATATATATTTCTAATTATTTAATATCACCTGTAAAATTTTAAATATTTAATATCATTGTTATAGCTCAGACTGCTTGGCGGGGAACGCCTTCAAGCGCTCTCTGATTCATATATTACGCAGTTACTGTAAATTTTTGTTAATAGTCATAGCAGTCTCGTGGTAACCCGTCTGCTTTGCATGCGAGAGGTCCCGGGTTCAAATCGCACACAGAGGAAAGTTTTTTTTTCATTTAAATAACAACGTCACGTGATAGGTCTTGATAAGGAACCAATCAAATCAGTTTTCAAATTTTAGTTATTAGCAAAAAAACTGTATGTGTGTGACGTCACTATAACGCTACCGCTGCAGATCTTTAGTTTACTGCGCATATTTTTTCTGTTAGGTTAGGTTGTTATTACGCATGTTTCTTTTTCTGTAACCTACTGCGCATGTTTTTTCTAATATGTTAGGTCCCCACTGCGCATGTTTTTTTCTGTTAGGTTAGATCCTTTTTTCTTTAGTTTGAATTTCCCGCCTAATTTTAAATATCCCGCCAGTTTGAACTTAGGTTAGGGCGCTACTGTCTATGTTTTTTCTGTTAGGTTAGTTTGAATTTCCCGCCACTTTTCAATTTGCCTCTGATATTACGTAGTTACTGTAATCTTCCTGAGATAGTCATAGTGGTCTCGTGGTACCGCGTCTGCTTTGCATGCGAGAGGTCCCGGGTTCAAATCGTGCACAGAGTAAAGTTTTTTTCATTTAAATAACAACGTCACGTGATAGGTCACCAATCAAATCACTTTTCAAATTTAAAAAATTGTATGTGTAACCTACTGCGCATGATTTTTCTGATATGTTAGGGAGGGGCGGGGCCCTGCTTTGGCACGTAACATTAATTACCTAATTGATAGGTCTCGATGAGGAACCAATCAAATCACTTTTCAAATTTAAAAAATTGTATGTGTAACCTACTGCGCATGTTATTTCTGATAGGTTAGGAAGGGGCGGGGCCCCTACTTTGGCACGTGACAGTAATTACCTAATTGTAAATCAGGGTGTCAAATTTCAAAACAAAGGTGTCAAATTTCAAAACAAAGGTGTCAAGTTACAATTTTTCCCACGGTCCAAGAAATTTTCCCATGCCAAACCGTCCCAATACCTACTCCAACTACCTGAGTGAGCCAATAAGATTTGATATTAATTAATTGTTCTTAATCCATATTTCTGATACTGATATAATCGCTGATAGAGACAAAATGCCTGCTGCTTAAGGTGATCTGGAACAAAATAAACATTTTTAAATATAACTCAAAACAATACTTATAATTTACAGTAATTATCATAAATAATATTTTACACTGCAGATTATTATACAGGGGAACGTTCCATGTAAAAATGGACGTTAGAGAGCATCTAACAAAAACTGAGTAAAGCTGACTTAATTGATAATAGTTGACCATTTTTAAATAAAAGCGTACTGATTAACAGCAATAAATAATTTGACTGAACTATATACTTATGTGGTTAAAAATTATTTCAAAACTTTTATCAAAACTGTTTTTTAGTATAGATATTGGTCTATAGTGACTCACACAAGAAAGATCACAACTCTTAAGTATTGGACAAATTTTACTAACTTTAAAAACGTCAAGGATATTGCTTAGAGAACTTGTATAAATGTTTGACTTTTACCCCGTTTGACCCTACAATCAAAACCACCTTGAAACGATATTTCTCGCCGATTCTAAAAAGAAACAGTTAAATCGTGGAACATTACTCCTTATAAATAGAAATAATCGTAAATACAGCTATTCAGAATCATAATAATCTTAGGTGAATCCTGAAAACCGTATTTATGAATGGTTTTAAAAGGCTTTAACAAGGCTATTTCTTCTCATTAGATTCTAGAGAACTACTGGAGTACAAGTTTATATGCATTTAAATATATCAGAGACGCGGTTAAATGAAAATTATATGATCATTACCACATTATTGGGATACAGTGTGTATTCTAAATACCTATGCAGAAATATTTTAATTTATTGGGTACTTCTATATGTTCTACAGTTTAGTGAAAGTTAACACAGCTTGAGTAGATTTATACTACTTGTATTTCGTTAAATTACATATTTCTATATTGATTCTCTGCATAAATGATGAGAAATATCTTGAAAGGTAATACAACTTGTCAAAAAAGAAAAAAGTTTATTTTGTTGTAGTGATAAAGGTCATTAAATGTACAACTAAGGTTTAAGAAAGCCATTTTCTTTTACAACTGTGTAACTCCATAACTTACATAGTACCTACGTATAGAAGAATATTTATAATTCTTTCATCATTATTACTTTTTCGATTAAATTAAAAATTAGGAAATACAGAATATTTTAAACATTCAAACATTTCCTGCATTGCAATTTTGTCATTTTTTATTAGGCACTTATATTTTGTTTAGTTTCTATAGTCATTAATGTCATGTATAATCTTATTTTTTTAAAAGTTAACAATTTATTTCGAGAATAATCAAGTTATGTTTTCACTTCTCTATACAGGGTGGCCACTTTTTCGAGGCCAATAGTCTCAGTACAAGGATCTCGGAAATGGAAAAGCGAGAGAAAATATTTTCTTTAAAAACAAGAAAGTTATGAAAGGAAAAAGAAAATGCACTCTGAGTTTTATTTATTCACATACTATTCAACAGGCTGTTAGCCTAATTACACAATAATAATAACAAACGATATTAAAGATACAAATGATAGATAATAATAAAAACTATAAATGGAGTTTTATTTATTCACGTAGGTACTATTCAACAGGTTATTAGCCTAACTACTATAAATAGATATAAAGTAAAACAAGAAAAATACAAATATAACTATATATCTTGAAAGATATAAGCAAATGAAAATTAGCAACCAACAAGTTGAAGCAGAAAAGAAAATAATGAAACAGAGTTGTTGTCAGCTGGTATTTCAGAAACTACACAAAATATCACTGTTTACAATATTGAAAGGCATAAAACTGTGCAACTTTTTTAAGCCACCGTGTACATATTACCGTTTCCAATAGACCAGGGTATTTTTAAAGTTAAAAATTTATTTCACCGACAAATATTTTGAACGAAAAGGAAGCGACATCTGTTTGTAAAAAGTCAAACTCAAAAATGTAAATATTTATATTACACTTGCGGAATAATCCTGGACAATCTTGCCTTTATGGTTAAAGTTGGGCTTTCAACAATGTTTTCGAAAATGTCTCTAACGTCGCAAAGATTTTTCCGTAAAAATTCTGGTAATTTACACTTAAAATAATCTAGTGTCTCATCAATAATCGCAGCTAGGCTCTTAGATTTAAAGGTATATCTTCTAGCAACCTAGAAAGATCGTGTTACAAGAAATTGAAGTAGTTGACACCATTTAGTTAGACGGTTTGGTAAAATAATTGGTTCAATTATTATGTCATTTACAGAGACTTCTCAAACATATCTGTTTGACAAACAAACCGGTATTGAATCTGTGACAACAATAATTACAAATTTACCTTAACATACTTACTGTGAATGGTTTTCTTAGAGCTCTTTTCACAACACAGAATAAAATGTAAAATAGTTATAAATGTTCAATGCGACTTACATACGTACAAACGTCTCGTATAGTTAAATAATTTAAAAAATACACATCTGCACGACACTGGAAACTGGTCCACCGCATAACCTAACAAGGCAAAGCATGCAATCGGCAACGGGTCAAAATTATTTTATACAAACCAATTCAACTGCTTTTGCCGTTATTGTTATTATCTAATTATTAATAGAATTAATGTGAGGTTTTAATTAATAAAATAATTTGACATAGCTGATGTTACAACAATAAAAGTTTGGGCCCGTCTTACCCAGTTTCTACAAACTAACACAAATGTTTCTGCTTTTTGTCAGATTTGAACTTCAATAGTGTCCACTTCGGTGCGATACACAGAAGTCCGAAGGATAAGTCATGAGATCGTGATGGCCATGGTACCGGTGCTCCTCCTCCAATCCCTTGGCATTAATGCTTAAACACGCTGTACATGGTACGGATATATTTAAGCTTAGTGTATGATACGCCACATTACTGCAACACGCCGTGGACCATCTTTTCCACGATTACATACTACACTTACACTGCACGCCACGTTAGCTGCATTTGGCATATGTTTACCGGGAAATAGTTGTGCTAAAGCATTTTCACATCACCACAAATTAAAACGATATCCATCAACTCCGAGTTACCATACACGTAAGCCATGTTTAAAATTAGAAAAACTAATGTAAATACTCTCATTATAAATACGTTAATACCTACATTAAGTAATCGGGATTTAATATTCGGAAACGTCTGGCTAGAGATTGCAGTTTTTTGTTGCTTTTAGATATGCAAACCCCTTTATTATCGGTACTTATATTCCGGGCACCTTGTGTTTTTCAAAAATTTAAATTTTGTCTATAGAAAAATTAAACCTAATTGATATGAACAGAATTTTCTTAAAACTACTCCTGAAAAGATTGACTGTGAGTTAATTTATAGTGAACGGACGAAATTGTGGACAGTGACTAATCGTTAGCTTGTAGACAAGCGCGACGGGCGAAGCGTGCGAGGAGCAACATTTCATAGGCGTACTAAATTTGAATGCGATCAGATATAAAAAATATACAAAAATGACAAAAATAATTGCATTCCATAATATCCATTATTTTTAGAGTAAAAACAGTGATATAACGGTTTTTACCAATTTCGAGGCGTTAGATAATAAAAATAATACGAATATTTCAAAATTTTTATCTTGTATATCGGTGCCTAAGTTAATTTAGAAATTTTATCAAGACAAACTGAAAAGATTCTTACCACAATTGTAAATATATCCTATTAAACAATGCCTTCTTGGGAATGGATGATCCACCACCACCCGGCTCATGTCGTCGCAAGATATTGACTATTTATACATTTCATATAGGAAATTGTTTTACACGAATATTATCGTTATCACTAAATTAGTACGCATTACGTCAGAATCATAACACAACTTTACTATCACTGCATGTTCACTATTTATTAAAATCACCACACGTTCACTTCGGTGTCACATCCACTTCACTATATAAATAGATTCAAATCATTTTTCAAATACTTCACTGTTCATATCTTCACGGTAATCTCCCATCCTACGTGATTCAAAAACATGCAAACCATTTTCTAAAAATCTCGAATCGCTTCCAATATATGTTATTATTAACCTACGTCCTTTTCCATAAAGCGCCTTTAATCCTGTAGAAAAATCTATCTGAGAATGCTTCTCTTTTTCTTCGAACGTTACCGTCCTGCCAAACTTTTGATACCGTATAACCTTCGTTTACCCATGTTCCATCCATAATATATCTTTATGCCCGATGCACGAAATTCTCTTCTAGTTTTTCTCTTCGCCAAACGACAATTTTATCTTTTTTAACGAGCATACTTTTACAATTTCGTTGTAAAAACCGAAAATTCATGTCATGCATTGTTCTTCTAAGAACTTTGTCGGGAAATTGAGGCATGTCCTCATCTTCAGCTATCGTAGATTGATTTTTTTTATCGTCGGTATTTTATTTCTGAAGAAGAATCCAGGAATTTTCCTGCGAATGGCGTATTTTACGTCATCATCGACTATTTTCTTCTTCTTTGGATTTGCTTCCACCCTCTTTTTTATAGCACGGTATACACTAGAAACTGACACTTGTATTAACGAACTACAGATATCAACAACATCACTTACACTTATGTTAGAGTATCGCGCTCGAATTCCATCGTATACGTTTTTTATTATTATCAATTGTCCGTTACATAGGATATGTCGACAGATCTCTTACTAGAACTGGTACTTTGATCCATTTTTAACTGTTATTTGTTAACTTCACGGTTGCAATAATTTATTTTTATAATTTAATATAACTATATAAATAACACCCCGCGAATAGTAGCAAATCCCCCAATGTACGCATGTTCTAATGGCGTTCTAACCTCGGCAAAGCCATGTGCTAACGCTCACGGTTTACACACACCAAAATATTGTTTTCCACAATGCAATAAACAGAGATAGAGAATACATCGGGCTTCAGTTTGACAGTCTTTATCGCGGTGTGTAATCTCTTATAAAAATATTATACGCTTAATAGCAATAGTGTTTTTATATTATCTATTAGTCACTGTCCACAATTTCGTCCGCTGCCTACAGTAAATATCAATTATTATTATTGTTTTGTTTTTTTTTTTCATAGAACACATTATTTTATTTTATTATTTCAAACTGTTCCAGACAAAATGATGCTTTGTTTTTCTACTTCTAGAACTTTTAAACATCAGTGGCACTACCTGTTGGGTGATATAAAATAGTTAATAGATCATTATATCAACCCACGACGAGGGAATTGCAACAGGCGCAGATTATCAGAATTCAAGTGGTGTGTACAAAACGCCCGTATAAAGCAGTGAAGTAATTGGCGTGGAGTGTCATTAAGAATAGTTAAAGTTCTGGTCCGGTATGGTAGTAGTCATTAGTATTAATTGGTTTACTTTTGCAACCCAAGAGCCACCGAAGACGATTTCGGCGTAATAGGGTACTTGTAAACTGCACTTGCATTATGCTTATATGCTGATTTTGTGCTTGCTATATGTCTGTACGTTTGAATGGAGATACACTGGTTTATTTATAAAACTGTTAACTCAATTTCATTGCTGCTTTTTGGACAGTAGGTCTAATCAATAAAAAAATATATGAAAAAATGTGACACCAAAAGCTACCCATGCTAGGTGGCCAACCTGTAATGGGAACAGTTTTTGAAAATGCTCCAAACTGCGTTTTGAGACTTTGTAATAAAAACTCTCCTTGTGACAGTGGCCATATTAGCGTTCAAGTTGCGTCAAATAATCACTTATACATTGTTAACATCCAGCAACAAACTATAAAATAATTAGAATCAAGAAATATTTGGCACTAGAACTATTCATAATCAAATGATTATACGCTCATTCTGACCCTGAGTAAAAAGTTTTGCTTTGATTTCTGAGAACACAAATGGTAAATGAAATTGTTCACACGCGTAAATAAATTTAAATAGACAAATTTTGTACTCACCCTTATCTCCAACAATGACAAACTTTTATCTTCGGGTAAGCTTTCAGGCTGGTGGACTTATCAGCAATTCTAAAACCAAACTGCTGGTTCAATTATGCTGTCGATACATTCATCTTGTGGCATAAAAATAGGAATATATTATTTTTTGGTCTGGAATGGTTCTGGCTGGGTAGAGGCCTTCATACCTTCTAAGTGCTGCACGACTGTTATAATTTTCTTGCGCATAAACTCAGAGCATATCTCGTAAATCACTATTAGAAAATTTATTAAGCCTGGGCATTTTTAAATAAAAATATTCTTGTACTTGAATATTGCAAGTAAAATCTTTTTTAAGTAGCTATCACATGAAAAGGTAGATAACACTGGCAGTTGTCACTGTAACAAATTTTGTTAACATTCAAGGCACACTTGACACATTCAATCGTGAAAATCTGGAAAACGGCTTGAGATATCGAGATCGGCCTAGAGTCCCTTTATTACGTAAAAATGTTGGCTCTTACAGTTTAATTTATAAATTCTATTAACTGTACAGGTAAAAAAGTAAAGTATTAATGAATGAACTCAACACAAAGCACGTAGCAAGCGCCCTTTTGGAAATATCTTGAAACTAATACCCAATTCGTATTTATCGCTCCCAAAAACCTAATTATACCAATTTTGAATTCGATATCGTCAACTGTTTTAAAGTTATCATCATTTTTCGAAAATTTATTTTAATTTGCAACACCGTGTAATTCTTTAAATAGTAACATATTACTTAGGCAAGTTTGGCTCAAAAGACATATTTTTATGTCTACTATCTCCGGTTGCTTTATGGCCCATAAGTTATGGTATAGGGTGTTTTTAAATGAAGTAGCAAAAATGAGACCACAGATTCCTTAGGTGAAAATAAATCGATTTAATCTAACATACCTATATCCCAAGTCGCATAATCAAAAAGATGCAGAGTGTCAAAGTTAAAATTTTATTTTCGATATTTGTAAATAACTTCTTAAGACATTCAAATATGAACATAAAATTTGTAAATCGGGGGTTTTTGCGGGTGAGAAATTCAAATTTGTTTCTAATTTTGATGTCACTAGTAGAGGGCGCCACTAAATGGCAGCTTAGTATATCTATCTGACTATCGAAAAAATCGATTCTCCTACCTGTTTTATTTGAAAAAGGTATACCTTGCTGAATAATGAATAAGTATTTAATATAATATATGTATGGGCATTTATACATACTCTGTAAAATATAACACAACAGCACAAAAAACAATCACAAGTATTCTTGCTTGAGAATACGTAATCTTCACCTCACTCTCGTGTTACCACGGGGTATGATTCAAACAATTTGATTGGAAGTTATTACATCTTTTTTGCAAATTCACAATACAATCAATACATTATGTATGCGATCTAAAATGCGGAGTACCGCATTTTAGATCTTATGAAATACAATTTTACAACATCGTTACGTATTTGTAACAAAATTAATTACAAGTTTCTTGTAGTATAGTTTTTGTCAGTGTTCTGCCACTTACGCTTCTCTTTCCATAATGAAGGAGTGATGGATTTTACATGTCCTCCAAATCGGCTATTGAAGTCGAAACATATCAAATCATAAAATATTGTTTCTAGTCATATGTGAAAATACTGATTTTCTTAAGGCTTCACAATAGTTATGGGTATCACCACTTCACTTTCACAAATAATTAATTTCCATGTTAATGGAACATTTTTTGTTTATTCTTTTTTTTATAAAAAAAACATATTTTTGTTAAGGTGAATTCCAATAACAAAATATGAATGCAACCAATGAATTCGGTCAGACTCCCATTACCATAGGGCATTAATCCATATTTAGTAATTAAAATGGTTATTCATATTTGAGCAATTGATGCCTATCCGTCACATCCGAACAGATGCGCTTTTAACGTAAGAGGATGAAATATAGATCTATTATCGGAAAATACTTTTGCTTTCAGCCACGATTAGTTGCGAACGGGATCTTTTCTAAACATGTAGCGGGTTAGCTCACTTACTGCAAAAGATTCCTATCTTTTTAGGAAGATTATTTACATTTCATTTTGATTGCATATTATATTAAAGTATTATTCAAGCAGTATTATAAAATAAAAGAAATTCAACTCAGATTTTATTTTAGTAGTGCCTTCTATTAAATATGGAATTGCTCAAAGAAGATAAATAGAATAAATAGTATTTCCAAAATTCTTCATATTTTTTTACTAATATTAATTCTTATTGTGTCTATTTAATTTTTTAACTGATTCTTTTGCAATGTTTTATTATATTATCAAATTCAATATTAAAATTGCAATATTCCGGTAAATGTGTATGAAATCTTTATACAAAGTATTTTTCTGTATCCATTTTTTTGTTTACTTGTCTTGTATATATTGCAAAGAAGAAAATAGAAACAGCAAATAAAGCATAAATAAAAGTTAAAAGAATGAACGATTGATTGATTGAATGAATTAATGAACGAATGAACGAATGGATGAATGGATGGATGAATGGTTGGATGAATAAATGAATGGATGAATGAATTCATGAATGAACGAATGAATGAAAAACAGTCCTGCTATTATTTACAGAAAAGTTTGACTTGCAGATAACAAAAAAGCCGAAATGGGTAATAAATAAATTTATTTTGCAGTGTAATTTACACAAACCTATCTAATTCGCATATGTATTACTCTGCGTACATCATTTGGTAGAGCTTCTTAATGACGTCAATCAATATTTCAAATAATTTCTCTAAATAAAATTGTGTATAGTGCTACTATAAGAGCATTTTTTTGCAGAAACTTTGCAAAGGGATTTATTAGCAATGCCAAGTGTTAAACAAGTTATGTCATTTTTTAAATAAAAAAAATACAAGATTGCTCAAATTGTGTTCGGATACATTTAAGTTTTATTATTTGCTTATACAGGCTGTCTTACGGTGACAGTTTATTAGAATATTTCAGAGACTACTTTGATTTCAATTTTGAAAATTTAGACTTTCGGAGGTCTTCTATTTAAATAACATAATGCCATTTTTGTAGCACTTCCGGTTATACCGAAAGCTTAATTTATGGAATTAAGGTTAATATTTTGCGATAATGGTGACTTAAGTCTTGCCTGTCAATATTGCGCATTATGTAATTAGATAATGCCACACATGACATTACACAATGACGAACAGCATGAGGGTTTTCAATTTTGGGAAACTACAAAGTAACATTTACTTCATGGTGAATTTAAGAAGTGGTTTCACTTTGTAGTTGTTGCAACAATGACGTTGTTTGGACTAATAATTATTATTTACAAGCTCTACGACTTTAAATGGACAATTAAGGCTCACTGAACGTCGCGGCATCTACCAGAACTACTTGAAAGTGTTTTTTTTTATTGTTTTAGAAAGGTATTTTAAGCTAATAGAAATCAAATCTCCTACAATTCCTATCAATGAAGTCATATGTATGTTCTCTGATACCAAACATCTAGGTATGCTAATGAACAATTCCACAGACAAAGCTCTATTCAATCCTAAAAATGCAGAAATAGGTCAGATCTCATCTATTGTGGTTGAATTTGTCGTGTTCCCACTGCCAAAAAAGTGAAGTTAGATTTTTATAGAGTGAGTAAATTAGATTATTTTCTTTAGATAATTATTATTGAATAGAGCTTTGTCTGTGGAATTGTTCATTAGCATACCTAGATGTTTGGTATCAGAGAACCTACATATGACTTCATTGATAGGAATTGTAGGAGATTTGATTTATATTAGCTTAAAATACCTTTCTAAAACAGTAAAAAAATGTTACAAAAGCTAATAATAAGGAATATATGGGTAGATATTGTGGGTGTAATTCAACGCAGGTTGGGGCTTTTGTCCACTGAGTAGTTAGTTTCACACAATATTATTAATACCTAAAAATATATAAATACTTGAAAGTGATTGCAATTTTGAAGCCATATTTTAGTAACATGAGTTAGTCGCTGCTACGATCATTCGCCACTTCATACGTGGTTCTGAAAACTTAAAGGTCGTCCCACTGGTAACTGAGACGTCTCCAAAACCAGGCGCGCTACTTATTAGTCACATAACTGTAAAGTAACCAGAAGTAGTTGAAAATTCGTAGCAGTGCTTGCAACTTTGTTGTAATGAAATTATTTATACAACAAAGTAGCAAATTTGGTGGCAGTTACTTAATAGTTTATCTTTGAAGATTCCAGTCTCACTTTGGTACTAATTGGGAATAGATATAGTAAAACGGTTTTATTATTATACGGGTACTGTTTTTTAATAGATACAGTTCATGATATAATATTTAAGTAACAGCACTTGATCCAGCGATATATGTGCATGCAAAGATGGTATTTAATAGTGGTGTATAAAAATTATAACACGTCACAATTTTCAGAATTAAGTAATAATCTATTAATATTAGAATTAAACATATCAGACACATGATATACAGTGCTTTCGAAAAGTAACGAATAAATTCATTATATTTGAAATTGAGAAGTTTTCGAAAAAATCCCCTGGCAGATCGATTTTGTTTTTAAAAAAGGCACGACCCATATTTGTGACGTCATCGTTGTTCGAGATGTGACGTCATCGATAATTTTTTTAAACAGCAACCCCCAATTTTGACCATGCCATTTGAAAGAGCGTGTCATTCTACATACATACATCATGAAAAATTATGGTATTACATAACAAAAATTTCAAGAAAATAATTTTTTTAAGATTTTAAAATTTAATTTTCACAATACTGTGCACTTCCCCATTATGCAACACCTGTCTTGTGCTTATTTAAATCAGCTGTTCCCTAATCGTTGGATAGGGAGAAGGGGGCCGATTGAGTGGTCGGCCAGATCGCCTGATTTGACACCCCCAGATTATTTTTTGTGGGGATACTTTAAAAGCAAAGTATACGTTACTAGACCGGTTAATTTAGAAGATTTAAAAGCAAGAATTCGTCACGAGATACATCGTATACGTTATTGATAATGTCCAAAAGGAATTTATTAATCGTCTTGGCTACTGCCAGGCAGCCAACGATGCACAATTTGAAGATTTAATTTAGTCGATTTTTTACATAATCATTATCATTTTCAGTATTGTGAAAATTAAATTTTAAAATCTTCAAATATTATTTTCTTGAAATATTTGTTATGAAACACCATTCATGATGTATGTACGTAGAATGGCACGCTTTTTCAAATGACATGGTCAAACTTGGGAGTTGCTATTTAAAAAAATTGTCGATGAAGTCATATCTCGAACAACGATGACGTCACAAATGTGGGTCGTATGTCAAAAAGTGAAATGGATTAGCTATTTTAACAATATATTGATGTGAGTGATATCCTTGGAACAAGAAACTTAAGTTTCTTCATAATATTAGGCGAACAATATTATGCAATAAATGCTAAAAATTTCTTTTGAACTTTGTCAGACATTGTAATATAACATTTAGAGATAGGATTTCACACAAGTGAGCTATGTTCCAATTTGAAACTAACATATGATTGATAGAACTTAATAAGGACATCATTGTCACTGACTGTGACCTTGACTTTTGATCAATCCAAAAGATAAAATCCAACAATTTCATCGATGATGAGACGGCTATCTCAATATGCGAGAAAACATTTAGTTTCTTGAAAAAACGCACACCCAGATCTTTGATCTCATCCACTCAAGTCAAAATTTTAGAATTAATTTTATTATCACAATTATAGTTGACGGCCAAAATTGTAGAGAGTGACTAATCGCTAGCTAAATTTGAATGCGATCAGATATAAAAAATATACAAAAATGACAAAAATAATTGCATTACATAACATCCATTATTTTTAGAGTAGAACCAGTGATATAACAGTTAGTACCAATTTCGAGGCGTTATATAATAAAAATGATAAGAATATTTCAAAATTTAAAGTTTTTATCTTGTATTATCAATTACTCAGGGTCCAAATAATAGAGAGTGGTTAATTCACAACACAGAGATCAGTACGAAAGATACGGGTGGTATGATGATTACCTAAGCGTGCCACATGAGAAGAGTTAAAGTTAAAAATAAGTTGACGTCGGCTGAACCTAGCACATTAACAATTTACTTTAAATGTGCCACCTGTGTCATCCTCTCTCCAAATTAGAATGCTGTCCTTTAGGCCTTGTCCTCAAATTTTGACAATTGCAATTGTCAAACACTCCAAATATTATTGCCCCTTTTATTATTATGTGGTGTTAATAAATTTGGTTTGAGCTTCTAATAATCTACTATGACAGTTTCATGATGAAAATGATAGAAAATGTTATAGATAGTTGACAAAATTTGTTACAAATAGAGATTTTTCCACCATTACATAAATCGCGCAAATATTTGCGAATTCCGCTTTCAAAAGAACTAAAGGCTTTAGAATACATACACATTATTTACTATTGGTTACTAGCACTGTCACTATAACAGTCACACATTAACACGTATTATATCATATCGTACCGCTTTCCGTATGATCTTCATACGTCCATGTTTCGTCAAAATTTAATATATTCCTCGATCCAGATTCTTATTTTTTAATATTTATTTTAAATAGTTTCCTCGCCATATCACTATTTCGTCCTTTCTATCAGTATACTCTTTTCGATTTCATTTGTACGGACTAAGTTTCATCTTGTAAGATATAGCAATAGATTTTTTTTTGCCAAAAACTCATTTTAAAAATACAATCTTTCTTCCGCGAGTTTCCATCACTTTCACAGTTGTACTTCTTTACCACGTTTTTATTTGCGCACATGTGCTATTCACGTACAATTTTGCTAATGAAATACATATTTCAACATCACTTACACTCATATTTTGACCTCGCACTCCTCTTCATACATATCATCATCCGATATTCCTCACTTTTTAAATTAGTACGATTTTGAGAATACGTTGTAGAGATTTAATTATTCTCCATTATTAAGAACACAAAATCACTAATAAAATTAATTACATTCATAATTAAAATAGCGAAAAGATATATCCGAAATTTTGCCCGCCCGAACGATATACCCGCCCATGATAGCGCTGGAAATTAAATAGTTGGATCCGACAATGCGTCGCAGCCAATCAAAAACTACAGCGCATGCGTACTTACTGCAGCAGAAGCTGTGTAATCGGGTATGGTCTCAGAGATATACGACACACGATTTTATAGGAAAAATATATGGGCTGCATGTATATTTCTTTGTGTTGACTGCTATAAACTGAGAGCAGGTTTATAACATGAGTCACTCTCTACAAATTTGCCCGTCAGCTATAATGACGTTAAATTTACGGGAAAATGTAACAGTTTCACGCTTCAAAATATTTAAAGTGAGGTTATTTGACGTACACCAAGTTGTTAATTTAGCTGTAAATTGTCAGTTATCTTTGGACTCGATAGCCGAAAATATTTTCAAGTCGTCTGAGAAAAATAACTTACGACAGCTAATGAGAGAACTTCAATAATTGATTGAAGACAGAGAATTAAAGTGGACCTAGCTTGAAACCTTGTGGTAGTCCTGATGTAGCAGCATAACTGTTAAATCTGAAACCATTAAACGTAACGTATTGAGAATGATTAGAGATTTAATAGGCAAATAAATTAATCAAAGACGTAGAAAAGCCATGCTTAAATATTTTTTGGTAACAGAACGCTTTATCAATGTTATCGCCGTTATCAGAATCATACATACTCAAACTTAAAAGTGTTAACTTCTTTTTTGTTAGTAACAATTTACTTTATAATAATTCGATCAAGGATAATGCAAATTTAGTTTGCCGGATGCACTGTAGTTACAAGTAACTTCATATACAAGTCTAAGTGCGTTCTAATGCCCATTTTATGCACAAAACCAAAAAAGGAAAGGCAATAGTAATGAGTAAATCCTTATACAAGATAAATTACTAGTAGTATTTATGTATGGGTATCCGACAAGTGACATTTTTTATGTCTGCGAAGTTGTCTTTATTAATGGCGCTAGCAGAATGATGATTCTGGTAAAAACGACATTCACAACAATTAAGGGTACTTTATGGCCTTCACAAGATTATGACACAGGAAAGGTTAGTCTAGAGAATTAGCAGAACTCATGCAGATACAGTTTGTCATTACATCGATTTTTAGTTTCATTAGGTATGTAAGATTTGTAGATTGATGGTATTGAACTGATAAAAATTAATAAAAACAAAATTAATAAATCTGGTAAGAAATTACATCGAAAACGAGTTATTCTGATCCTACCACGGCTTTTAATATGATGATCTAAATCCTGCTACGATATTTTTTGTACTTCCGAAATTCGATGTAGCGATTAGCGATTTTATTGTTTCAAATTTGAGGTTATATAAATCAGGACCCCTCAAAAACATCTATGTGTGAAATTTGAACAAAAACTATACAGAGCGTTTTTATTTATGCAACCTCAAAGTTGAGTGAAAATACTTATTCTGAAAAGCATTACAAGTCAAGTGTGTGCCATGGAATTATTTATGGTAAAACAGTATAAATAATAATAATTATGAAAACAGGTTTTATCCTGCCCTAAATTTTACAAATAAAAATAATGTGTCGCTGCTAGAATGAAATAAAATAAATAAAACATTTATTATCTAATTGATTAACGAATATAATAATTGGTTCATTTTATTTAAGCCATCGCTTAATATGAAAATAGAATTACTTATTTTTAAGTTTTCTCTCAATGAGAATTTGGATTATTTGCGTCAAATACTTGAGAAATACTAATATAGTTGCGGCACGAATTTAGACGACTAACGTCATACAAACAAATGAATCATTCATTATATTTTCATCAAAATATTTAAGAAACTGCAACTGAGAATAATAAAACTATATACTACACTAAATATTTTTCACGTAATATTACACTAAATTACAAACAATTATTGTTTTTAACGCTACAGACTAACGAAAATTATGTTGACAGTAAAAACAATTGCGTATTGTCAGCCATGACTAGTCGTCTGAATTCTTGTCCCAACTATATTTGTTATTATTTAAACAAACACAAAGAAACTAAAGCAAACTTCTAGCTACATTAGAAAATATTTTAAAACTGGAATATTGTTTCCGGACACAAAAAACTACAGGGTGTCCGGAATATGAGTGCCTTAATTTTACCATATTATAAGTTGTACTAAACAAAACATATTTGAGTTACTATTAATGGTTTTCTTAGAACTCTTTTCACAATATAGAATAATAGTTAAAAGTGTTTAAAATGAATTACGTTTCTTGCAAGAAACGTTTACCGTACAAACGTCTCGTGGCCAGAGATTTTTGCCTAGATTCGGCGTAAATGCCATCTCATGTAACTGGTTATAGTTACCATAAACTGTTCCATTTTTGTTTATGTACGCTCACAAACATCAAAAAAAAACTAAACAAAAATGAATCGCACTAGCTGTACGCACCATTATAACTAATATTACTTTTAAGTTACTACCAGTAGCCTGCAACGTTGCCGAACGTTACAGTACGTTACAATTTTAACGAATTTCTCGGAAACTTCAATTGTTTGCTTCATCATTACTGATTCAAAAGTCAAATTATAAACAAATTACGTTACAGGCGCTTTTCATTAACCTTAATTGTAGTTAGATTGTATTTTCGTGACATAGTTTTACATATTATTGCAGTTGTATTTTTATTTTTGAAATATATTTGTAGACAAACTATTCGTTTCAGGCATTTTTTTCATGAGAGTTTTTTATTGCTTTTAGTCTGATATATAAGCCCTTAAAATTACGGCACTCATATTTCGGACACCCTGTATAGAACTGAAAATTAAATCTGGTTCTGTTCAAATGCAGTATGTTGCTCAACTTTGAAACTATCAAATGGACATTAAAAAGAAATCGTTATGCATTTATTGAATTTCGAAGGTATAAAAAAATCATCGCCATTTTAAAAGCTGTGATAGAACAGAAGAAGCGGTGATCGATGTCATTTGAAAGAAAACATTATTTGTTGGATTATGTTGAAGAATAAAATGTTTATGGATTTGTGCAGAAATAAAACTTCCAGATAGTGTAAATGAAAACACTCTGTATAGTTTTTGTTCAAATTTTATACATAGGGATTTTGAGGGGTCCTGATTCACACCACCTTATCGCATTTTAAATTTAAAAATCGCTAAACGCTAATTCGAGGGTATAAAAAATCATAGCAGGCTTGGATTGCCATTTTAAAAGACGTGGTAAGATCAGAAAAGGCGGTTTTGGATGCCATTTAAAAGAAAAGTTATTTGTTGGATTATCCTGAAGAATAATGTTTTTACGAATTTGTACACATACAGGGTCTCCGGAAATGATGAGCAAAAAATTCAGGGGATAATTCTAGACCGAAAATAAATGCTACCTCTTTCTATAACATTTTTTCCAAATCTGATTATTAACGAAGTTACAGAGTGTTTAAGTTAAAATTTTATTTTCGATATTTGTAAATAGCTTTTTAAGAAATCCAAATATTTACATAAAATTTGTAAATCGGGGGTTTTTGCGGACGAGAAATTCAAATATGTTTCTTTTGACCTCACTAGTAGAGGGCGCCACTTATCACATCATGTTTCTTTTAAATGACAGAACTTTTTTGCTGCTTACTGTATCCATCTGACTATTAAAACAATCGATTCTCCTACCTGTTGTATCTGAAAAAGGTATACGTTATTGAAGTCGTTAGGAGTAACAGTTTTCGAAATAATCTTATTTAAAATATTCAGTGCACCGATTGAAAACTGTTATCGTTTCAGTTAAAGTGCCTTTTCTACTGGAAATGCAGCAAAATGTTACTTGAAAATGTTGTTCAAACTGGTAAATTAAGGAGACGTGCAAAATTTTTAAAAAATCGTCCTGTTTTGATCAAATCTTTGTGCTTTGTTGAAAAATGGTTTCATCAAACCTCTCCGATTTTCTTGAAATTTTGCACGTCTCCATAATTTACGATTCTGAACAATATTTTGCTGTATTTTCAGCACAAAAGGCACTTTACCTGAAACCAAAATAGTTTTTACTCGGTGCACTGGGCATTTCAAATGGGATTATTTCAAAAATGGTTACGCCTACCGACTTCAGCAAGGTATACCTTTTTCAAATAAAACAGGTAGGAAAATCGATTGTTTCGATAGTCAGATGGATACATTAAGATGCAAAAGAGTTCTGCTATTTAAAAGAAACATGGTGTAACACAAGTGCCGTCCTCTATTAGTGACGTCAAAATTAGAAATATATTTGAATTTCTCGTCCGCAAAAACCCCCGACTTACACATTTTATGTAAATATTTGGATTTCTTAAGAAGTTATTTACAAATATCGAAAATAAAATTTTATCTTTAACACCCTGTAACTTCGTTAATAATCAGTTTTGGAAAAAATGTTATAGAAAGAGGTAGCATTTATTTTCGGTCTAGAATTATCCTCTGAATTTTTTGCTCATCATTTCCGGACACCTTGTATAAAAGTAGACACACATATATGAAAAACGGTTTAAAATAGTATTATTATCAGCTTTGTTTAAAGAATGATTGAAAGTTATTAGAAACCATCAGGAGCTTATGCTTCTAGAAAAAAGCGGTGGAAAAACACTGAATTACCAACTGACAATAAATTTATACTGATTTTGGAGAATAAATTTATTTCTCGCAAAAAAAATAAAAATTTGTCTAAAATAATAATCAGAATAATTCCCAATGATTATAAAAACTTTTGATTTGCACAGAATGCATAAGTTCTATATTATATATACCATTATGAAGGAAAAAATAACACAATGCAATTAGATTAGATAATGCAGTTAAGTGGCATACAAATATACAGAGTGTTCCATTTATAAAATATATCTATTTTAAAAGAGATACCCTGTAGAGATATTACGTCACTGAACTCTACATAAAAAAGTATATCACAAACAACTTTTACCATTCCAATATATCACCTATTCTCTGAGATACGAAGAATCTCTTAAAAGTAGTTTTCTAGATTTTGCCCTGCTCAAAAACTTAGAGGCCTATGAAAGTTCTGATTACGGAATATTAAATTTTTCGAAAAAATAATCCAGTTTTCCGAGATACCCTGCGACAACAACGAAGTTGGTACAGGGTACGCACAAACTGCCTTCAATTTCACATGTTAAAATAACCAACTCATTTTTACGAGTTAAATGGTCTTTGACTCTAAAATTAATTTACAGTAGATACTTACATTGGGTAGGTACAAGAACAAAATATTGTGTTGCATTTTGAGTAGATTTAATGTTTTACAACGAAATTAACACAATTTTTGTTTAGAGCAACCAAAATATGTGTGAGAATATATGTATATTAATGCAAAAGGAAAGGAAATGAATATATTTAACTCTTAGGTACTCATGGAAGATCTATTTAGCTACCAAATAACTGAGTCTTACGAATGAATTCTATTATGAATTGAGCACAAATCCTGAAAGCTTACATTGTGTGGGTGATGTTAGTAATTAAGCTAACCCTCTTTGTTCTGTAAGTGTGCAGGTACATATAATAAAATGATGTCTCGTAAATACCATTGTTGTTGTTTTTTTGGCCACTAAAGTTAACAATAAAAGTGCGCATTTAATTTAAATTAGACAGAACACTCATAAAAATGGGTGGAAATTTCCATGTTTTGTCCTCTTTTTACATAATATTTGCTGAACAATTTTAACTTAGATACATTATATATTAAGAAATAATCGAGTTAATGTATTTTTACTTAATAAAATTAGGAAATTTCGGAAATAGTGTGGTAATACAAACTACAATCGAACTATTTACTTTTACTCAATTTATTATAAAACTTTACAGAAGTGTTCGTGTGATTTCTGTTGCACATGCGCAGAGGCAGATCAACCTAACCTCAAACTTAATACGTTTTAGTTGTGTTGTTAACGTGTAGTAGACAGACTTATACGACTCATTAATAAGAACTTCTTGTGGGACATTCGTAAGACAGTACCCAACTAACATTTAAGCCTAATAGACTACTACACAAGAAAAATAATTCTAAATTGATCAAGATGTACAACTTTCCTCCATAAAAAGAGTCTTCAATGTTACAAAATCTTATAACACCAAAATTTTAGTCAAAAATTTGTTAATTAAGAGTAATATAATGACTTCTAAGTAAAATGAAATATATGTCACTTTATACAATTCGAAATTACATATTGTTTACCTATTCTATGTTTTCAAATGCTAATATTCCAATAATGCGTAAGACGAAGTTATAATTTACTTAATTTCGCCTTGAAATCTGTCTTCAATATCCAAGGTTTTTTTAAATTATTACAATAGGTAAATATTTACATATTAATTACGAAATTGTAAAACTTATTTTGTCTTCAACTAGTAGTTAAAAATAAGGTATAACTAGTTATTTTGCCCTATTAAATCCTTCAATTGGTTAAGTTCCATTTTTATTACAATATCAACCTATTTTCAACTTTGTTGATAATTTCTAAAGAATATTTAACCATTTCAATTAACCTAATGGAAATATGGTTCTATATTATGGTACAAATTTACTTGTTAATAATACTTCGACGTAAGGATTTTTAGGAAACAAGCTTCTTGTTATATGTATATGTATTCCGACAGATCTTCATGTAATAGAGCGTAGAAATTGTTTTGTGTTTGGGCGATCTGCAGTGAAAACCAAGCCCTACACAATGTTACAGAGTTGTAAAAAACGAATTTAAGCCAACACTGCATATTATGTAAATCAATCTAATGATAATATATCGATAATCACTTCATATATAAGTACTCTTATGACTGTTATTATGTCAGATGAATTCAGTAGGGCACGTGAATTGAAATTCGAATTAAATTCCGTTCGAAAATATTAATTTTGTTTTTGTTATTACGCGTACATGATATTATTGGCTGTAATTTGAATTTTCAATCACAAATAAATCCAAGAGTAGAATTTTATATGTAGGTACCTAGTACTAATTTAATTGGTAATAAATTACCATAAAATATCTTCATTTGGAGGAAATCTCAACCACAAAGTTAATATTTTTCTGTGACGTCAACATTGGCATAGGCAATCTGCCCTATAGGTTAAGACTTACAAACAAATTGACTTCAAAGTTGATTTTATTTGAGCGGCCATGTTGTAATAAACACTAAATGTTTTGTCCATTATTTCTAATTGATTACTCATTAAAATTATGTTCATACAGATAATATTACTTAATACATTTATGACGAAAGATTATTAAACACATTTTATCACGAAGTACATTCAGTTTTTATTTTAGGTTATTTTTCAGTATAGAAATATTATTAAAAAGCAATAGTAAAAATGTATATTTATAAGGCGCGTTATTTTTATGAAAGTTTGGTCATGACATTATACGAAAAAATTTCCTGGGTTGTACAATTTGATGAATGGAAACCAAAAATACAGACTTTATTATATTAAAATCTAAATATCTATAAATATACCTACTAACTCCTACTACTTGTAGTTTAGTAGCCTGACTTATAGTCTTTCTTTTTCTTCCTATCCCTGTTCGCTATTACAATGTATAAAATCAAACATATAATGTTGTCTCTCTCTGGCAAATGTATGTCATATAAAGGGCATAATTAGGGTATATCTTGGTAATAATGTCTTTTATATTTTGAAATTTTAACATAAAATTGGTCCGTATTTCTTTTAAGTCCAATTATCTTATTGGAACAAAATTCTTGCCGACCAATTATTAACTTCCATATTACTTTAGTTTTTTTCCCCACATAAGGAAAAAGGCCAACGAATATGGGTAAACTTTCCTTATACGGAATTGGTCATGAAAAGTTTTTGACCAATTCAGAGGTCAAGTTAACGTAATTTTAACTTTAATTGTTTGTTGGGTAAGAATAAAATAAATGATATATTGTTACTGAAACTGAAACGGTATGTTGTTTAGATGTTTGCATCAAAACTACAATATTCATTTCAATGTACCTATCTTTATAACAAGAAAAATAGTAATTTCTTACAATAGATATTAACATTAGTTGTAGTTACGTTAATTATAAATTTACTGTAACTAAACAGAGATTTATTTTCACAGTTATGTAGTATTTTCAGCGAAAATATTTTCTAATGCGAATAAAATACATTTTACATGATGGATGAACAATACCCTTTTACAGAAAGAATGGATAATCCATATTTAGAGGATAGATGGACAAATTCCACTAAAAAAATCTTCCTACACAGAAGCTCCTGACAAGGTCTTCTTAACTATTTAGAAATAAAAATGTGACTCGCATAGTGGATTGAATTGAATTTGTTAGTAAGAGATATTCTGCATATTAAAGTGACTAGCTTAAACCTGTACTTTTGTACATCTTAACAAGCAGAGGCTATTTTCCATGACATTAAAAGTAAAAACTTTTCCCTCTTTTCAACTTCATCTGGCAATACACTCTCCATATGGCTGCAAAAATAATATAATACATTTTTAAATTGACTTCTGTTGCACTATTCAGGCTAAAGAAAATGTAAATATTTGAGCTGATTGATGAACTCTGATGAAATATGTGAAATAATATTAGTTATTGAAAAAGTTTTCTCCAGGTATGCATATTTTTCATTTTTAGTCATAAAGGTTACAACCTATATATAAAATATATAAAAAATTAAATTAGTAAAATTACATATCTAGGTATATTTTACATTTCCAGTTTAAAAATTGCAATGTATAAATCAATACAGACGCAAACAGTGATACAAAGTTACGATGGAATTGAGCATAATATAATATGAAATTTTATCCATGTTTATTTCTGTAATATTGCAGTGTATTTCATTTATAAAGTTACTATGTAATTATACGCTGGACACAAATTGCCATCAGAAAGTTGTAAAATTACAAATTTTTATCAGTTTAGGTTTGTAAATATGAAATCATTTAAACTTAGTTATATCCTGAAACGATGAAACATCAGTATTGTTTGTTATCTCTATTGTTTTCAGTAACAACCTCTTGCATGTATTTCATAAATATATTTGTACTTGATGCACCTGTGTATACTTATGTAATGTTCATATGAGTATATGTTAGCGTGATCTTAATTGTACTTATCGGTAAATATCGCTTACTTAAGTATATATAGGTATGTGATTTTTAGATATGTATTTTCTTTAATTTTATTGGTCAGTTAATGGAAAATGCACTAAAGGTACTTATAGGTAGGTATTTCATTATAATACCTGTAAGTCTGTTTGGAAATGAAAGAGAGTAATAAAACCCCGAGATAAGAACCGGCCATGGGCGTGGTAATATTTCGTTTCAGGCAATTGTCAGGTAACACTAATGCTAACAGGTAATGGGTGTACATTAGTATATTTTACTGGATATACATCATAGGGCAGGAGCCAGTGTATTGTGACAGATCAAACTAGTCTTAGAGCTGAATATACGAAGACGTGCTAGTGCAGGAGAGTAAAATTCGACTTTAATATTGTTTAGGTAAAATGTCGAGCTTATCAGATTACGTACCTGCTAAACGCGTGAAAAGATGTGCGCTGTCTCAGAATGAGAAGATTATATTAAATGTATTTAATGCATTGAAACACCAAAATCCTACCAACAGTGTTGACGACATCGTGGAAAAGTGTTCCAAAATGACAGGGATTGGAAAATCGACTATCTACAGACTTTTAAAGGAGGTCAAAAGTCGTTATAGATGATTTTTTCGAAAATGTCATTCGCAGAAAAGTACACTTATTTTATTTTAAAAAAGAAATACCAACGTTAAACAAAATTTTAAGTAAACTTTCAGAGGACAACGATTTGCCAAAAATCAGTAGAAGAAAATTATGGGCCGTCTCACGAGAGTTGAATTTTTGCTGGGAAAAGCAGAACAGGAAGTCAGTTCTTATCTATAAAGATGAAATTATTTGTCGGCGAAGATCCTACTTAAGATCAATTAGAAAATTCCGTGACGAAGGGAGGAATATTTATTATCTAGACGAATCTTGGGTCAACGAGGGATATACTGTAACAAAAGTATGGCAAGATGAAAATGTAAAAAGTTTTCGACAAGCATTTTTTGATGGACTTTCAACAGGGTCCAAGGCACCTTCAGGTACAGAGCGAATATTAATAGTGACACATATAGGTAGTGCCAGTGGATTTGTAGATGGTGGTTTACTTTTATTTGAATCTAAAAATACAGGTGAGTATCACGAAGACATGAACGCCGATGTTTTCGAAGAGTATTTTACACAGATGTTAGATCTTATTCCTCCGTGGTCTGTAATTGTCATGGATAATGCCAGTTACCATTCACGGCAGACCGAGCGGACGCCTACGACTGCTTGGAGGAAAGCCGATATAATTCAATGGTTATCTGGAAAAAACATTTCTTTTGAAACAAATATGGTGAAAAAGGAACTTTTGACACTTGTCAATCTTAATAAAGATTAGTAACGAGTAACTGCAGATAACTGGCAAAGATGTATGCATCATGTACAAAAAGAAGAGGAGAAAATGTGGGAACTCGATAATTTAATTGACGTTACTGTGGAACCTATCGTTATCAATCTAGGAGACGACGATAATTCATCAAAATATTCAGAAGATGAATTTTAATATACCTACTTTTTTATTTTCTTTATTGTACATTATACAACACTACATTTACTCACCATAATTTGAATTTTCAATATATATATATATATATATATATATATATATATATATATATATATATATATTTGTGTGGAATAAAAGTCTATTCATTAAATTTAAATAAATATTTTGATAATAATATTGAATAATTTTATTTGAATTACTAAAAACCCTCTTAAACCGGTTATGATGCTTAAAGTAGCCTGTAGTTTTGAAATGCTGTTTTTATATTGTTTACTTATAAGAGAAATGGACCTAGAAATTGAAGCGGCATAGACAAAGACGGATTGTCGGGGTTTAAATTTTAGCTACCTGCTATAATTTAGTACGATTCGATCACACAAAGTTTTTTTAAAAGTACACCTCATCTATACCGATATTACATAATATAAAAATATTGAATATAAACACCAGTACTAGATTTATTTACAATTTGCATACATAATAAGCTTTTATTACTCTCATTTCTAAACAGATTATAGTCATTTGATAAATGGAGAAATGAATGCGTGTAAAGAACACAAACCTTTAAGACTGGAAGTAATTTACCTGTTTCTCATGATCCGACATAACATAGGACATAATTTGTTTTTTCTAAATTAGGTAGAAGTCTAATTGACGAATAAGGATGTAGCAATTTTGTTACCGTGTTAAATTGAAGTAAACAAGAATCTGCATTTGATCTTGCAAAACAAACAACTGCTGCATCTGTATAACGACGTAAAAGTAAATAAATTTCTCATAAAATTATCGGACAATCTGACAGTTACACATACATATAATGACTCTGTCGTTTCATAGAAGGAAATGCTCTTTAAGACAACATCTGCAATAGAGTCATTATGAGTGCACTTGCAAAATGTAGCAAAAAAGGTCAGAAAACGTAATATGTTATAATTCGTTTATTTTACTGGAGCAAGGATGCAAAAACTTGTGACGCTTTCTTTCAGCCACTTAAATCAAGTAAGATAAGAATATCTATAGTAACTACATACCTACTTGAAATGAAAATAATTGTATTCAACGCATTTCTTGAATGAAATACAAAAGCCTTGACTTACAAAATATTTTGGAAACATCTTTAAAAATGTAGGAAAAATATTAATAAAATTAGTAACCAGCCTGTCAATTTTTTAAATACCTAATGGATGTCAACGATTTGATGCCTAAATGGCAATTTCTTTAGTAGGTCGTTGAAAATTTCCGGACTGGTTGCCACGTCGTCGATTTTGATTCATTGACGTTTCGAGACATCACTCTCTCCTTCAGAAGTAACACTGAATCTTTTTTAGTATGGTCGATATGGAGAACAATTTAAAAAGTCATTCCTTTCCAAATTATTCTTGAAACATGAACCATAGATTTTGAAATCTAAAGTTAAAACTTATTAATATACCTAATTAGAGAACTTGTGCTATACAAATTTTACAGAAATTGTAGTCATATACCTGTTGCTGTATTGTCAATGCCAATCAACTAAAATCTTTTTGAGAAAATATCTTGACCACATATTTCTCGAAATTAATAAAATAATTCATGCTTATAAGGGTGCAGTTAATATTTTCAACAGCATTTCTTTAGAAACCCAAAAAATGGACATCAACTCAATCAACAATATATGAGGTATTTGATACAAATACCAAATTTAATTAACTTCCTGTTGAACCGGAGCTTGGAGTAAATTTGGTTATTGCATTAGAATAGAACTTATTTATCTAATTGTAAAGTACCTTTTTCAAAATAAATTTGTATTAATAAGTAGGTATGTTGGTGCATATTCATATCAAACAACAACAAATGTCTACTAAATTGTTGATGTTGTACAGTTTATAGGGTAAGTGCGGGATAGTGCAACCACTTGGTTTACCGAAATATTCACCATATCTATAGATATGGACATTTGGATCAATTCTTAGGAAAGTATATAGATTTCTTGTTAATTTATAACGTTTTATTTGAAAAAAGAAATGTCAAATGAATAGTTACAGAAGAATAAAATAAACAATACATCGGTCGATCTCACCCTTATCTTAAGGTAAGGTCGACCACTGAGGTAGGTAAGTACCAATTAACTTAAAATAACTACCTATGTAATGAACAAGTGGTACCTAATAACAACTTTACATGCGTTTTTTTGCATTTTGTTTACCACATATGTCGCATAATTGTAGATACTTAAAACTCTTTGTGTAATCAGCGTTTACGGTTATTACACTGAACCCAATCATCAGGTCGGGTGGTTTTATAATAATTTTCACCGTACCCTACGCAATCATTTTCTTCAAATTCCTACACGCCACATCGCCACTTTCTTCAAGAACTGTACTTTCATTGTCCAAATCATCAGATGACACTCATTTTTTTTCTGAATGAGCTTTTTCTTTCTTTTTTTTTTTGGTGATACACCTTAACGGATTCTGAAGGTTTTTTAAATCTTCATTGTTGATCTTCAATACGTTCAGGTGTATATGGTGAACTTAATCGAAGAGAGGGCATGTTTGACTTTATGTCATAATATTTTGGTGGTCGGTCTATCCCAGGTTAAATTGGCCGGACTATCCCAAAACACTGGAAGAAACCGATCACCCTTGGTTTTCTGTTACTTTTTAGGTTATGACTCGAAATCTTATCATAAATTGTTACTTATCATGCTGCCTATTCAATAAATTATACATTTACCACTGTGACAGTCAGAAAATTATGAGCATCCTTGAAAACAATAAATGACGAATAACTACTCAATACTGATTTAGAATGACGTTTTAACGAGGATCTATGGTATTGATGTCTAAATGTTACATAAATATATACTGGTAAAGCCACCTGTTTAGTTTCCGAATTATCGGAATTATCGAATATTTGTTCTATTTTTTCACAGATTATACTATCCAGTCTTATCAAAAAGTTTCTTTCATGCAAGCTCTATCTACAATTATGAACATAAGACAAATATGTTTATGCTAATTCAACCTACCAGGATTTTTCTTGTAATATCAGAGTAGGCTCTATGGGAGCTAAACGTTGTTATAATCCCTGAATAGCGATGAAACGTTTAATGCAACAACTTACAGAAGCTTCTGCCGAAAGGAAATAGGAACTAAAATGGATTGGTAATTCCCTACTCGCTAAAAATATTTGGAACTTTTACCTGGTGCCATGTATTCTATAAGTTTATTTGAAGTTTACTGCCCAGAATGGAAATAGCAAGGTACACATTTTTTATTTTATTTTTTGATAGAAAGACAAACGGTTATAAAAAACGATAATTCAGTAACAACCGCGAATAGTTTTAATAGACATGGAACAACAACTAAAAGTTTCTCTGTGTTGCTGCAGTGTGAACAAAGTTTAATAATATACTATAACTTTTGCATTAAAAATACTGCTTTTTATAAGGAATCTTATTATATTAGATTTTTTTTTTTTGAGGTTTGATTCTACAAAACTGTATTTAATCAGTGTACCTATTACCTTCAAAATTTTCTTGAATTCTTTAATATAATTACTTAAAGCAAGGACAGAAATTAAATCTTTTATTCCTTTAAGACAACATACAATTTTTTTTTTCATTCAATTTCAGCATTCGTATTTGTAAATAACTACATATATAGGTACAATTTAATTTAATTTACCGCTTGAGACTCCATCCCGTAAATTACAAATCAAGAGCAATAACTTTACATCACTTCTGTTTGGTAATCAGATATTCCATAACCGTCAATAGGAAACCAACGTAAATCAATGAGAAGTCATGTGTCATCTTTTCTGCATAATACAATGCCGCTATCGTAACCTTGCTCTAATTATTATTCGTCGAAAAGGATCATTTTCGCAAATCGCATTACCTAATGCCATTTGCAGCACGAAGATGTGGTGTCTTCGATTAACCCACTACAATTTTATGGCTTACGCGGCGACCTTCGATTTACGTTACTGGGCCGTTTCATTTGTGTTTCCTCCATCATATTATAATGTCGTTGAATAATAATTACTCTAATATTTAGTTAATGCATCCATTAGAATATATTATTAAATAACAGTTATTCTAATATTTAGATAATGCAGTTGAAGTCGGTGACAGAGAAGATGATCATGGATATAATAGGTCTATTCCAATGGTCGTTGAGAACTGGTTCAGAGCTGTCAGAAGTACTTATTTGATCGAAAGTACATTAACATTAACTGAACTGACTGAATAGACGATTCGGAATCGATCCTTGCTGTGATTGAATCAAGCCTAATGTAATATGATTAGTGGTGGCTTCTTGGTGGTTTTACCTTCATCCTGTTTTGGTCTAGTAAGACAAGACCAAGACAATATTTGACAACTCAAATTACAAAACAAGATTTAAAAAGGTCTCGCAAGACAAGACAAAAAATATAAGCGTAATGATTAAGTGAACATTAGCTAAAGAAATAAATATTGCATTTCTGTTCAAAATTAACGCACCATTATAAATTTACCGAAGTTTTATTGCTGTTTTTTTTTCTTAACCTAAAGTCCTATGTCTATGTTTTCTTTTGCATTATAGGTTTGTTTCTTGGCATTGTTACTATACTTCTTGTTTTGGATAAAACGTTAATTTTCGAATCGTAGATGGCTTATGTTATGATGGATTAAAGCTTGATAGTTTCAAAACCTTTTCTGGCAGTGAAAAGTCAGAAGTCTTTGTTAGTATCGAAAGATAAGTAAAACTAAGACCCTTAAAATTTAAAAACATTGTGATTGTGTAAGAGCATTTTAGCTTTGGTAGAAGAAGGACGAAGTATGCGTTATGTGGCCAATCTGTTACATGTTAACCATTCCACAATTAGTCGTATGATTTAGAAGATACACGGAAATAGGAAGGTACTCTAGAAGACAAGGGCAGGGAAGAAATAAATTGACGTGTCCAAGACCTGGAGAAAGATTTGACCAATTGATGGTCGATCTATAATGTTTTGGGAAGGAATTTGCTGTAATGCCGTACAGAGTTTGTACCAATTCGTCCAAGCTCAATGAATGCTTATTATTACTTGGAAAATATTGTTCGGTTTATTTTCATGCAAACAATGCTCGCTCTCATGTCGTACGGCCGGTTTTGGAATACTTAAATCAGGTCTATATCCAAGTGATGGATTGGCCACCGTGGAGCCCGGACATGAATCCTGTAGAGCATGTTTGGGATGCTCTAAGAAAATCTGTTAAACGTCATTTACCCGCTCCGCAGAATCTTCAAGAACTGGAAAACGCTATTTTTTGGAATTGGAAAACATTCCCCTCGAAAGCATTCAACAGCTAATAAGAAGTTCTTCAAAAACTTTCTCAAAACTGGATGTTTTGAGAAACCTATGATTATTGAATAAACTTATTTCATTTTAAATTTACATTATTAATCATGCATACAATTGAAAAAGGCGGCGTATCTTTTTTAATAATAGAGATAATAAAGTGAATAATAAAACAAAATATTAAGCAAAGATGGGGCTACAATTTGATTTCAATTGCGATATATTAGAGTTACTGGTATATACCACAGGGTGTTAGAAATTTACGAAAAAAAACACACACATTGACATCGGGCTCCAGGTAGCGAAGCAACAAAATTTTGGTAAATTTATAATGGTGCGTTAATTTTTAATAGAAGTTTACTTCATTTAAAGAACATCCATCATAAAAACTTATTTTTTTAAATATAAGTTTATTGTGTCCATGTCTAGTTCAGGACTAGAATTACTTATAAATTTATGATATCAACAATTTTTACTCAAATGCGTATTGGTACAAGGGTTTAAATGTAACTTTGGTTAGTGAAACACATTTCTCACAAAATATGCTATATGAAAAGAAGAATTGATTAGCAATCATCATTTTGAAAACATTCAAAGAACTGATTATGTTCTATATGGAGGAGTGGTAGGTGAAGAAGAAAATTCGACATATAGATATTTTTCATATCAGATAGATATAAAGAAAAAGGTATTACACATTGGCTGAAAGTCTACTGATTAATTTATAGTTAAATTAGTTAGTTAGTTTACAGAAAGTAATTCAGGGCTTGCACTGTATGCGGCCGAGCATTGACATGCAAAATGGGTGGGTGTTCAGTCGATGGGGCTGGGAAGTACTGTACCATCCACCATGCTCCCCAGACGTAAGCCCTTGTGGCACTGACAAATGTTCTAGAGATTCGTCAGGCAATCAACCGCTTCATTCGAACTATCAACTACAACAGGCGATGTTAACACCGAACACTTCTAACAATTTTGAATTGGAATATGAATACAATAAAATGATATTTTATGTTAATATGTCCACTGTAAAGAACATAGTAAAATTTCACTCAAAATCAATACAATTGGTTGTTAAAACCAGTCAACGCCCGATTATGTTAAAATAATAACATAATTCAGTTATTTGATAACTAAATAAATGTTTTACGAATAACACTGAATAATTTTTGATGTTCCTACCAATATATGTTTCACAAACCAACTCTCTGATCAAAAATCGTGTTGTTAAGCTCATTTCTTTGTTAAAATGTTTAATCACTCAAAATTCAAAAACAAAATAATTTCACTTATAAATGATTTTGATATTACTCACTATTATTTTTAACTGTGTATGCACACACGTATAGAGATTTGATTGATATTTTGTTGTATAATATAATAGATATGAACAATTACTGTTTCAATTACCAAATTTTTTGTAACAAAACATTGCAGGTTATAGCAAATATTTTGCTGAATATATGTAGAAAGTAATGTTTTAATGGGAATTTAATTTTCTATGATTTTTTGAGTTGTTATACTGCGGTGTAGATAATTGGTCAGATAATTAATCTGTACTTCATTAGTAACAACTTTGACTTTTTCTGGTTGCTCTCGAACTAGGCTCTGTGAAGGCGGGAGGGGGTTTAATCCACTATCAGAATCCATAGAACGACTGTTATAGTTCAAATCGTGCCTGAGATATAATAGCCTCTTTAACTTCACTGCACTTCGCTTTGCTTGATTTTAAGGAAGAATAAGTATAAGAATATTTTAAATTATATGGAATAGATGCATTTTCTATGTTAACTCATTTGATCAATACAATTTAGAAAGAGATATAAACAATATTTTCTCAATCCATACATAAGTCGACAACATGAATTTTGTAATCTTTGATTTTTTCCTCTTGGTTGAGATACAGACCAGATACATAATCACTATAACTACAATAGGAAGAACAAGTGACTAATGTAACATAACAAAACCTATTATGGGAGAAATAAGATATCTCAAGTAATATTTTCACATCTTCATTGAAACACAAATTGTTGTCAAGAATTATCCCCAGATTGTTTTGCATGGCCAATGATAGGTATTGAAGTACCACCAACGGTGATATTAAAGTAGTGTCAACTATTTTCCTACTTCCAAAAAATAATATTTTCGATTTTCTCGAATTTAATTTTAAGCTTGTAACTCAAAGTTAATGATATTACTTGATTATAATCAATAATACCAAAGTGAAAATATAGTTTAGTATGATCAATATATGCTTGCAGTTTATACGGTTGAACTAATTTTAAAATGCAAGCAGTATGAATGAGCTGCAAATACGTAATTGTCAGTTAAAGTAAGTAAATGATTATCAAATCCATAATGTTGAGATTTAGACCGAAAAAACGTATTATGCTTAATTATATTAACGACTTTAGAAAAATTCAACAAAAAGTTCAACAAACTGAACCCTTCTCTAAAACCTCATGCTACTGAGGTAAAAGACTTACCAAATAGTCATACACTCGATTATTATTTTTATATATAGGCAAACAAATTATTTTTTTCCACATACAAGGAAGGTATTGTTGCTCAGTGCAGCTATTAATTATACATAAATACGTATAATAACATAAAGATCGAATTTTGCCTTTATTACATTTAAATTTATTGAAACTGATCAATCTGGCCTAATGTCTTAAATAAATAAAGCAAAAAATTAGAATCGGTACATTTATTTATAATTTTGTTTTAACAAATTGTATTCCTAATGTTATTTTGCAATTACAAATTTGTATATGAATTAAATACGATGTGATTAAATTGGCAAAAAAGAATTGGCGAAGATACTCTGATTTTTTCAGGAACAGTAACCCTAAACGCCAATAATTTTTAACGAAAATCTATTGTAACATCAATTTTCCATAGATTTTTTCTGTGAAATGGTTAGATAGTACATAATATGTGCATACTCAGCTGTATGGTAAGTTTACTTTGAATTTACACACCACTGATTACAGCTTGTTCCTAGATAAATTGCACGCAAAGAATTTACAAAATACTCAGTGGTGTAGAAAATTTGGAGTTTCCAGTGGTAAGACTTCCCGGCATCTTTAAGTGGTATACCTGAATATTAGCTAAATATTTGGTAAATAACTTTTCTTAAGTTTCATCAGATATAACAATCATCTATAGATATATTGCAGTTTTAAGCTTAGGTTCATATTGTTACCGGTTTCCAGATTTCTTTTATATAAAAAACCTGCGAAACTGGACACGTTACAATTTTATTGTATATGTAAAAGTTACTTAAACTTTGAAAGTTAGAGACAGGAGGCAATTTTGGAAAACTGTCACTATAAAAACCTTGCCGCGCGTAAGTTCTGTTTTTTCCAATTATTTTATCAACACGTGCTCCGTGTAATTCCTGGCGTCATTGAGCTCACGGTGTACACACTGTATACTGTTAAAACCCTTAAACCTCTGTGAAGAGACATTTGAAACTTCAAAAGCCTAGTAAGGCAGGTGAGACCGCGGTTATCATCAACATGTTAAGCTGCGTATACATAAGACGAGCCGAGCACAAGCTGAACCTGCAAAGAACTTGTCCATCATATGTATACAATATAAAAACAATTGCTATCTTATTAGCGACATATAGATGGGGAAATAAATAATAAAATAGCATTACTGGACGAGGTAAGCATTCATTTGAATGAGTTTCCGCATTTTAGACATTGTGAAGTGAAGCTCAAAGTTTAAAACTAAAGTTGAAGTACCTGCAGATATTTTAAATGTTTGTTGGTAGTTCGGTTCGCTGGACAGATCGGAGAAAGTTCGTGATGCACTCTTGCTCTTGCGATGCGCTTGCTATACTAAAAAAATCAATGCGAACAAAGTCTAGCTCGGTTTGTGTTCGGTTCGTGTTCGGCTCGTGCTCGGCTCGCCATATGTACACGCAGCTTTAGATGCAGAGCTCATTAATGTTGTTTGCTAAGTTTGAGTTGTGCTGATATGAGGTGTTTTCTTCTTCGATAGTAAACCTACTGTTTATCTTATCTGTAACTTGAGCATATTAGACATTTTTTAAATAAATTTTCCTACCAGTCCAAGAAAATATGTCATCCCACGATTCTTCTTGTAATCGAAGGAACTCAGTGGTAATGTACACCTAGTTTTGCTAGACTGGACAAAACCTCTGCAAAAGACATGGACAGAAAAATGTTAGCTACCGCAAAATGGGAGATCCAACTGAGCCTTCTCGTCTGGATGCGAATAGTATAAACCTTGCGTACGTACAATCGGTTGCAATAATAAAATTAATTTTTCGATTTCTTTTGAACTTCTGACGTATTTGTAATAAAATCTACTTTACATTTTAACATTAGTTAATAGTTGTTTCACTCACCAATAGAGATTTAATTACTCAGAAGTCAAAAAGTGTTTTAAGAGAATGTCATTATTATTGCAAATGATTTTACAGGAGATAAGTCGGAGACAATATGAGCTCTTCTTAATATAATCTAAGAAAACTGAAATGCACTTTTTTACGCAATTTATTTACAACCTGTGTAACTTATGCTTGGCGAGGTAACTTTCAAGAAGTAGTCGCTTTCTAAGTAAATGTGCATATCACCTATATAGTGAACTTTTGTTAAAAGCTCTTTGGTTATAAACACGAAATTCCAGGTAACAACTACTCTGTGGGCTAATGCACTGACCAGTATTGAATTACACAGTAGAACCTATAGCAAACAGCTAAAGTCACTCGTCAGTGGCCAACCACGCATATACTAGTTTCAAGTTTATTAGCTCTTATCAGTATGCCATATGTGAGGTAACCGATGAAAAACTCTAGCAGCCGGATTCATGAAACGGACGTAGCGTTAGTCGGACTAACCAGCTTTGCGCCCGTGTAAAGCGCGTTAGTTAGTCTAACCAGCCTTGCGCCCATTCACGAAACATGCGTTGCTAGGTAGCGAAACATGCGTTGCTAGGTAGCGAAACATGCGTTGCTAGGTAGGCTGCTTATTTACGTCCATATTTGTACCAAAAGTTAGACCCAGTATTGTACCTGTCTAAAAATCGCGTAACTTCGGCCTCTAGTTCCTTGCGTTTCCCATTGTATATTTAGTATTTATATTCAAAAACAGTACTTTTCAGCGCTACGGATTAGTTAACATATCATAAAGTAAGTATTATACATAGTAGTAAATAGGAGTATGCCTTTTATTTAAATTGGTGCAACAGATGCGTAAATTTTTCGCGTAACCTCCGTTAGTTTGACTAATGTTACGCCTTGTTGATGAATCCGTATGTAGATGTTTAAGCCTGTCTGTCTGTCAAACTGGCAAGTCACATATTATACAAACCGTTCTACAGCGAACTTCTACGTCTATGTATGTATGGTAGGTGTAATTCAATGCTGGTCGGGGCATTAGTCCGCAGAGTAGCTGTTTCCTGGAATTCCGTATTTGTAACATATCGCCGAATCACGATAGAATTCGCTACCTTTCAATAGTTTCTACTGTGATGTAAAACGCTCTGTGATTAGTTATTTTGAAGCAGAATTCTATTAGTTAAAAGTTAGCTATTGTTACAAGTCGCTAAAATGGACCATTTTATAGAAAACTGCATTTAAAGTTTGAGATGTAAATGTATGAATTACTCTACAATCTCGAGTATTCTTTAAACAGTGGGCCATACCATAAGGTTCCTTGGATTAAAATAAGGTGATTTAATTCAACTTTTGTTAGTACAGCTTTGCTTAACTTGAACCACCTTGTTTTCATCCAAGGAAGTATGACCCCATGTTTAATGAATGCCCGAAATTGTAGATTAGTTCATACATTTATAAATCAAACTTTAAATGCAGTTTTCTCTAAAAAGGTGCATTTTAGCAACATGTAACAAATATAGATTTTTTAAAACTAACTAAAATAACTAACCATTTTTCAAAAATATCCTTCCCTAAAAAATAATAATATATAATTAAATTAGTGTAAAAAAATATCTTCTCGAGCCTCTAATTTCTTAAGGACACAAGATACTTAGTACTGTCTTGCTTGCTTGTAAGTTCATTTAAGTCACCTTATTTTTGTCTTTCTTTAGTAAACACTGTGTATATAGTTTAATATGCTTATACTAAAGATTAATAACATGTAGATATAGATATATTTATTTTTTGTTAATGTATTGTATGTGATGGGGAATGGAGGGAAGGAGGATAATTTTATCGCAAAAAGGAGCAAAATATTGCGGCTTCTACGATTCCTTTGGTTTAGTTTTGTGAAAATGTACAATCAGTTTTTTAATTGTATTATAAATTAGACAAATAAATTTATTATTATATTATTATTATTATTACTGATATAATTATGAATAGTCCTGCAAATAATACTCGAAGGCCAATTCTAACGCATAGACAATCTCGTACGCTATATTGCAAACTGCAGCTGAAAGAAGATACATTTTTATAAACAACTGAATAAATAAAGTATTTGCACATGTGAAAGTCACTTTTAACTATTACAATTGCATCTCGCGTTTATAATGGGTTCCCAGTGGGACAAAACTTCATTCCTCCGTAAAAATACGGTTACAGCTAAAAATTATTGCAAAAAAATCCAATACGGTGGCTGTACTAAATACATGACAGTGAATCACGATTCAAAACGTATATATAAAAGGGGAGTCTTCTGTAAATTCATTCAATAGTTTTCAGTCCTTTAGATCTAGTTGTACCTCGTAGTTGGTTTTACTTATGGTTTAAGTTTAGTTTTACTTAATTGTTATAATCACACCTCAGCTCATTATGGATAAGGTAAGGCCGGCTAGATATAATTTTCACTTATTTGGATTTATTTGTTCTGCGAATATTTCGCAATACCGTTGGAATGAAAAATAGATTACATACGATGAAATAGAGGGCAAGGAAAATGGAAAAAAATATTTTTCATTTTCGATGTCATTATTTTTATGTAAATTTAAGTTGCAGTAAGTTGTTTCATTGTTTCGTTTAATATACTTTCTGTATGACGCAAGAATACATGGTGTTCTGTTCAGAATTATCCAGGATAATATTTCGAAAACCTAAACTCTATAGAAAATCTAAATATAATTTTTTCAGTGCAGAAAATTAGAATTACGCGAAAAATAGCAAGTTTTAGATTTTCCAGATATAGATTCATCAATTAATTTAAGGTTATGTATGCCTTGGTACTGTTCTCATACAACGTAGCAGTAAAAATTGTGATAAAATATATTTTATTCAAATTTATTTATTTTCCAAATATATATATTTTGAATTAGTCATATCAAGGTAAATAAAACATCAACAAAAAATACAAAGATAAAATGAATACATACGCATAAAACAAGAAAGACAACATATTAAACGATTAAAAATATAAACAGATACATTTAAAAAGTACTGAACAATTATTTATCAATCCCGGTATAATTTACAGCAAAAAAATCATCTAAAGTGCATAAAAACCGTTCCAATGCCACAATATATTTTTATAAACACCCTGTGTAAGTAAGGTTGTTATTCCTTGTCTTGTATTGATGGATTTTCGAATTTAGAGAAACCTTTGCTAATTCATAAAAACATAAACAGCTGACTCAAATATAAAAAGACCACATAAGGCTAAAATTTTGTACTTAATAACATCTCTACATGAAACCAGGCGATGTATGTTTTCTATTAATCTCAGAATTCGCTTCAAAACAATGAAAACAGCAGATCACAGCAGTGGATGAACCTCAGAACAAAATTTCGTATCTGAACCTCCATTTGTGAATAAATATAAATTAATTAACTGCTTCTTGGTGAGCACCATTTTAAATCTTGTACACACTGAATGTAACTTACAATTTAAGGAAAGGCTATGGTCTTTCCAATTCAAATTTTCCCCAAGTTATGTCGTATTACTTATATAATTCGTGATATTTAATAAAAAATTTTTTGTTTTATCTTTTTATTCAAGTTATTACTTATAACTATAAGCTATTCAAAAATAAACTGAAACTAATTATATTAATTATTAAACTCATTTCAGTAAACGCATAATCCATTCCTAATTGATTTCTCGTACTTGCACCATTTTTATAGGTGTAGTTTTTGGTTCTCGAGATATCGGGCTGGTGAGATTTAAATGCTACATCCTATACAAATATGTATCCATCTACATCCTATATTTGCCATAACTAAGCTTCAAAAAATAATATAACTTACTGCAACATCTTTCAAAACTTATTTTCATATAAATAATGATTTTGTTACTGTTTCTTTACGTCTCATTTGTTAAAAATAGCTACAGGTAACTCAAATTTGCAGGAAATTTAACATTTGCTAACTTATTTTCGTATCAGTTGTTCTTAAAAGATGTGATTTTCCAATAAACTGTAAACGGGTTAATTTTTCAAGTAAAAATCTATAAAACTAGATAGTGGTTAGAGGAATACAGTAGATCTGCTAGATGATGAAATATGTCCTTTAAAAATAATAGAGAAATTATTGAGGGTAACTAAGGTATCTTTGCATTTAGGTACAATATTGTCAAATTTACACTAGATTACAAACAACTTATTATGATACTTTTCTGCAACATTAAAAATGGAGCCATTTTACTTTTTCATATTTTTCAACACCTTGTACATAAAAATTTAAATTTATTTATGGCAATATGATGATTTTGGCAAGTATTTTTCTTTATAAAGAATGAATGACAAATAAATAAAAAGTTTATCATCTCTGGACAGTGGTCTCTGGATATTCTGCAATATATATACCTTTTAGATTAGTTTTTTATTAGAATAACTAAAGCTACATTTCTATCAACTCAGTGTACAGTTAGTTTCAATAATATTCTCTGAAGAGTTCTTTAAGAGAGAATACAATACAAAGAAATATTTATAGTTAGCCCTAAATAATTTAAATTATAATGTACTGGAATTAAATGTTCTATAGCCACCTTATGAGGTATCTTCTATCCACTTTATATGACTAAAAAAATATATTCATTATATATGTATACATTTTACTTTTTTTTTCTTGTTTAGAATTATATATTTTGTATAAAATTTAATGCAATATCAATATATTAATTTGCATTACTAATGTTTGATTTATGTTTTGTTTTAGGTATTAATATTTCTGGTTTTAATATGGAGTGCTTCAATAAGGGCAGAACCACCTGTAAATTCATATTTACCTCCTGGTAATGGCAACGGCAATGGCTACAGTAAGTAAAAAAATATATCAAGACTTAAATATATTCAAACTCTTTCTTGCATTCTTATTTTTATATTATATAAAAGATATATCATTTCTAAAATTCGAAAAATATGATAAATTTTTAAAGCAAGACAGCAAATCGCATCCAAATAATGAAAGATAGATAAAAGCGAATTATTATTCCTCAAAAGTTTCATGGCAAATATTTTGGATAACTGGAAAAGTCGTACCGATACTTAAAATAACCTTTAATATACCAAATTTTGAAAGAATACCTTAATAAATTTATAAAGACAATGATAGTGAATAAAATGATACAACTTTGCTATTCTTTGTTTGTGAAACAAAGGGCTTCTAAATCTACTTGAACCATTTTCTCATTTTTAGTTAGAGAACCATCTTCAGATTTTGACAGTGAAATATTGCAACACCCTGTTTAAAAAAAATCAGTACAGAACGTTTAAAAAGCAGAAAACTATGAGAAAATTAAAAGAGATATTATACAAAAAAAACCCTCAACACTACTACTAGATTTCACTCTTTCTCTAAATGAGATACTATTTTTCAAATTTTTATTCGAATTTGCTGAGTTGCATTGTATGCAAAGATAACTAATTTAGATGATAACAGATTATTTACTTATATTGCAAAGAGAAGTGGTCCTAAAGCAGGACATTGAATCACACCCTGTCTTATTTTGTTAAAATTACTAAATTTGTCATCGATACAGACCTGTTTCTACCTTTTATTTAAGTAAACCTGAAAAAGAGGACGCGGAATTTACTGTATGTTTATACTATTCTATTAAGTATTATACTTAATACAATAATTATTTTTATAAATGAGATTAAAAAAGTATATATTAGAAATTATTTGAAGAAAAAAAATTTAAAAAAAGTATGTTCTACAGATGGAGGTCCCAGTTCAGTCTACGGTCCACCTGGTTACCAACCTGGCCCGACGATAGGCAATGGAAATGGAAATGGCGCAAATGGTAATGGAAATGGGAATGGAAATGGGAATGGTAAAAATGGAAATGGAAATGGTAATGGTGGGATTGGTAATGGTAATGGCAATGGTGTAGCCCCTAGTCCAGTATATGGAGCTCCAAATGGAGGTAAATATATAAATTTTAAATTTCTGATATTACTAAAATTGAAAATAACCATTTTACGACATTTATTAAGTCCTCATCAAATAAAAACCATCATATCGCCTAAAAATATTTAGTTCACCAGTATTTACAAAATATTTGTTATTTTATATTAAATTAAACATTAAATATGAAATATTTTGCTGTTTTAAAGTTAATATATATTTACTTAATAGTATAATGGAGACTATACTTTTAGGTAATGGTTATTACCCAGACAGTGACCAAAGACCGGGTACTAGTTATCTCCCACCCAATGGTAACGGTAACGGTAACGGTAACGGCAATGGAAGGCCAGGTCCAGTCTATGGTCCACCAGGTAATTTTCATTTCACATATAATTATTACCTCTTTGAAACAATATTATATCTTTTTAAGGCAATGGGAATGGTAACGGTGGAAATGGAAACGGTAACGGTGGAAATGGAAACGGTAACGGTGGAAATGGAAATGGTAACAGTGGTAGAAATGGAAACGGTAATGGTTACCGAAATGGAAATGGAAATGGTAACGGTAACGGCAGACCTGGTCCTGTTTATGGGGCTCCAAATGGTAATGAAGAACCGACGTACTTTATTTAGTTTCATTTTCTTCAATTCATTACTTTTATTAAAAACATTCGATTCTCCTTTAAATTTATGGGTGATTCAACATTTCCATGTATCGTTCATATCTCATGCTCTCTTTGATACTCTTTGTATCATTGTTAGAATTACTTACTGATTTTTTATTTTAGTTAAGTATTCGCTTCTTTTTTCATATCTTGAAATTTTTATCTTTTGCTATTTATTACAATTTCTTAGTTCATATTTGTTTTCCTTTGGTTATTATTTTTCGCATTTAATTATGTTTAGTATTTCTTCTCTCTGTTTTTAATTTACTATTACTTCTCAGTCTTTTACAAACTTTTTCTCATTATATTAACTGTAATATTATTTTAACCTAAATTTTTGTAACAATTTTATTATCCATTATTTTAGTAAAGTTATATCAGTGCGCAGCACTATGTTTTTCATAATAATAAAGAAAATCTTACATATTTCTGATTTGTTTTTAAGGTAATGGTAACGGCAATGGTAATGGTAACGGCAATGGTAACGGAAACGGTAAGTTTTATTTATATTAATGGGTATTGTTTATTTATGATTTTAACGTAAAAACGTAAAGAAGCGGTATTGATCAGAAAACAATTCATGTTGGATTAACATATTCGAAAGATTCCCCGGAAAAATTAAAGTAGTTTAAAAATTGTTTATTTACAATAAAAAAAGGTAAATAGATAAGTTCTATACTTCACTTATATCAGCCTATATGCTTCCCAGCCCCATTGACCGAAAACTCACCTATCATTTTGTACGACATAGTTCGACCACATACGGGCGCAAATTTTGGGTGATTTATTCGGTCGATGGAACTGGGAAGTGCTCCGTCCACCATACTTCCCGGACTTAAGCCCTTGCGACTTTCACTTGATTCCTGAGATAAAAGAGTTAGGTCGTAGACCGCTCCATTCGAACTATCAATACAGCAGGCGGTGTTAAAAGTATCATACGACTTCCACATCATTGGCAAAGTGTTGTACACAATGCTGGTGACATTGAAGGAAGGTAAAACTTTGAAATATATATCACTTTTGTACCAGTTGTAAATAAATAATTTGCCACTATTAAAGTTCCAACTCTAGTATTATAACTATGTTCACGCCAAAATTGGTTTTTCCAACAGCAGTTTGCTGTGAAAGTTAAAACAGCAATTATTTCTATCCTATCTAGACGGGACTCCAACATTTTAAGGGAGAACATAGAAATACTTTATCAATATTGTTTACATTAAGGGAATATCTATTTTAGTGAATGACTAAACTAACAAATTCAATGTTTTAAGGAAATGGTGACGGAAATGGAAGACCTGGTGCGGTATATGGTCCCCCCAGAAATGGCAACGGTAATATCATTTTATAACCTATTTTGTATTCATCTCGTTCTTATCTTTCTATGAATTACAATATATTATAACCTCAAATTAAATTGGTAGCTATTGTTTATTATTATATTCAGATGATTAGAAACACCTACATTAGCAGCAAAAAATTGCCATTATTTCATTTTTCTTACTTTTAACTTTTTTTTATTTTAAATTATAGAAAAATTAATTATTAAACTTGAGTCTTGAGAAGATGGCTGATAGTTTTTGAGGTAATGCTAGGATCATTTCGAATAATAATTTACCATCTTCTATATTTGCAAGAAGAATCAACTTAAAAGTGTACCTATACGATGAAAACTTTACAAAACATTAAATATTTATTATTTAATAACAAACACAAATTTTATCGGAAATGTGCCCAATTTATTTTGACTTGCTTTAAAATACATAATTATAATTTGATATTATTTATTCTCATGAAAACAATATTTATTTCAAACTAGTGAAAAAAACTTTATTTGCCTAAATAGGAAGGCCCGGTTCAAGCTATTTACCTCCTGGAAATGGCAATGGTAGAAACGGAAATGGAAATGGAGGAAACGGAAATGGAAATGGAGGAAACGGAAATGGAAATGGAGGAAACGGAAATGGAAATGGTGGAAATGGAAATGGAATTGGTAATGGCAACGGTAATGGTAACGGCAACGGTAATGGAAATGGAAACGGGCGTCCAAGCCCAAAATATGGGGTACCAAATGGTAACGGTAATGGACGACCTGGTCCAGTGTATGGTCCACCAAGAAACGGAAATGGCTATGCAAATGGTAATGGCAATGTTAACGGCAATGTTAACGGCAATGGCAATGGCAACGGCAACGGTAATGGCAATGGTAACGGTAATGGTAATGGCCGACCAGGTGCTGCTTACTTACCTCCAGGTAACGGTAACGGAGGCTACGGTGGACAAAATGGATACGGTGGCGAGGAAAGTACGGTATGTTCTTTTATAAATATTTTTATTCGATAGATATTTAGATATGAGTTGCATTCGAAAGTTAAGTGACGATTAGTTACAAAGAAGAATAATATAATGAAAAATATACAAATGGTTCTAAATACATGCATATATACTTATATTATTTCTCAACGTAGTCACACTCTTTACACCTAAGCATTTGAGGAAATTGAAATGTTGTAAAACCTAGTCAGTACAAAATTAGATGCAATTCCAGGCAACAAAATTTTTTTGGATGCGCGAGATGTAAAAGTCTACATCAGCAGTGTCACCAGACATGGTGACACTGCTGATGGATGGCTGGTTTCGAGATAGTTCTATTCCAACAGTCACTATGCCAACCCTAGTTGTTTATGCTCTATTATACCGAGAAAGGAACATGAGTATGCAAGATGTGTCGACATGTTGTCGGTCACCGGCTGCTTAATGTTCAGGTTTAATTCAATGTTGGTCAGGGCATTATCCCGCAGGTTTTTTGTTTCCTGAAATTTAGCTTTTTCATGTGAATGGATGGAAAAATTCTGCATCATGGCATCAAAAGTAGACCTACATTTAATTTTTCTTATTTATTTTCTTTTCTGTCGATTGACCCCTTCTTTTGCATCCAAACATTAAACAGAATTCTATATCTACAGTGTGTTACTTTCTTTTACAGAAACACTGAAATGTATAAGGTGATAGTAACTTTACTACCCTAGGATATGGAAAAATTAAAACGTGCATTAGTTGATTAATTTTTCGCAAGGATATCATTTTTTTATCAAAAGAAAAACAATTTTCTTATAACACTCTCTGTATCTTATTACATTTTTGGATTTTCCACATTTTCCCAGTTGCTCTATATATAAATATAGATAAAAAGTTATGGGTTATCTTTTATTGTTTGTGAGATATTCATTCTGAACAATAGCATTGTTAGTTTTCTTTATCTATAGCAATATTATAGGTACGTACTACTGTAAATTTATTATAGTCAAAGAGAACAGCAAGTTTAAACTCAAAAATAAGTTATCATTAATTTAAAAAATTATTATTAAATGATGTTTGTATCAGTAATTAATTTCACAGTATTCGAGGCACTAATATAAAAACAGTACATTTTTTCTAAAGGCGATAATGTGAAAATACGAGTAAAGGCGGTGTTTGACTAATAATGTTCATGAATATTTGATAACTACTTGAACATAGATAATATTCGTCAACCATAACAAACAAACTAAATTTATTAATAAGTATTGCATGGTGTATATATAATGACCAGCATTCTGAAGCGGAATATTTTCTCAAGGGTATAAGATATCAATGCGCTTTTCCTCTTCAACTTAGTTTAAATTTACACTTCTTAACAACAGCCTAGCCAAAGTGATTGCCGTAATTATACTTAACAGTTTATATGTTTTAGGAACCCGCCAAATATGAATTCGAGTACGAAGTTAGCGATCCAGAAAGTGGTGTTCAATTTGGTCATAAGGAACAAAGAGACGGCGACGTCACCACAGGCGAGTACAATGTTCTTCTTTCCGACGGTAGGACACAGATAGTGGAGTATGAGGCAGACACAGACGGATATAAACCAACAATCACTTACGAAGGTAGTCACTATCCAGTTAGATATGCTTTCGCTTACTAGGAAATCAGCTTAATTTATTGCTGTAGTTATTCTGCATTCATGACCTTTTGGAAATGTAAATGCCCAATGTTGGAATTGGACTATTGATTTATTTTAGTAATCTTGTACTGTTTGAAACTACCACTGCAAGTAAAGGCAACAATAATTCATCAAATATACTCGTATATATTAGTTTCAAACTAGTCGAGGATGCTTCTAAAACAAAACCATGCATTAGCATGAAACAGATGATAGATACAGATATAAATCCTTTATGTCTTATGACCCACTCAACTGAGTATGCTTTCGCTTACTAAGAAATTGGCTTATTCTTTTACTGCATTTATTATCTTTTGGGGAGTGAAATGTTCAGTGGTGGAATAGTAGGCACTGAATATTAGATTTGTTCTATCAGCCAGTCTTAAACTGTTTAAAAATATCAAAAAATAAAAACAAAAACATTAGACAGATTTCACCATCTGAAATATGTAGTCACCACAAATGTAGCTGCTTTTCATACGAGTGAGTTAGGTTAAAATATTTGTTTAAAGCTGTATTTAAAAACACGCATATATGACTTTTAGTATCATTTACCTACAGATTTACTTTGTAACGAAACTTACATCAATTGTAATATAATTATAATATAAAATTCATATCGATATCAGTCAACGAAATTGCTATTTGAGCAAACAAGTAGGTATAAATTTTTGAATTTTATTGCCATCAGCAGAATATTTCGAAAGTTTCTACTTTCCTATATATCATGGGTGAAGTTATATAACATATGAGTAGTAGTGTTGCTTCTCTATCAGCAGGAATATAATTACTGGGATTACATACCTATGATTAGCTAACTAACATATTACACTTGCTTTCGAAATTGGAACATCTTTATCTAAATGAGAACATACTTATTATCGTGTAATTGAAAATATTTTGGTACGCAGTTATGATAAGGACATTATGATTAATAGGTAGTGTAGACTACTTCGATCTAATATTCATTAAAATTGTTTCATTTCACTTTCGTAGAGTCTAATAATAATACAGCTCGAGGTTTGTTTTTTATTATTAATTTTGACTAGATTATTTAGTTATTTCGATACTTACAATTAGACATTTTTTCCTAATTGAATCGTACCATATTAAAATGATCTTAAATTTGCCTCATTAATTTCAATTATGCAGAATATTTTTGTTTTTATAAAGTTAAGTTAAGAGCCAATACAGGTGTAAAACCTTTCAGATGAGACAATATTCTTTGAATTGTTATTTAATGATAATGGTCAAAATACAGCAAACTTCTTCTCTTAACTCTCTTAGTTTCATTTGCTTGATATTTTGTCACTCTTTAGAAAATAATCTATTACCATATTTAATTTTTTTTCCTCGTCTGTGAGTCAAATCTCCAAAGAATTATGATCCTATTGTGGTTTCCACTGATTATTTGGTTTAACAAATTTATTCTTTGGATGAAATTCAAGAGTCTGTTAGTCGACATTTTCTTCAATTCTCTCCTATCAAAGAAAGGTTCACCTAGGAACTTAAAGTTAAGCATATGAAGTCCTTCTATTCACTAAGTAGATGCAACGCGATCTTCTTCTCCCGTTGGAAACCCTCTCAGATATGATTCTTTATTAATTTCATGTTGTAGAGATACTTTTTCAAATGACAGTGTATTGTTAATGTACTATTATTTCTGTCACCTTGATCTTACTTATACTCAGCATTTCGGTTGGCCTTTTCTGCAAAGAAAAGACTTTACTTCACTTGAGCCTACCCTGATCTCGTACTCCAGTATTCATAATGTTATTTTTGTGCCCAATTCGACAAAGTCATTACGGCACTGTAGAGAATGTTAAGTTAAACGTTGGTTCTAATCTTATAAAAATTCCTTTTTAAGCAAGTGCATCTAATTTTGCATTTCTTTCAATTCCTTCATGTCTTGGAACTCAATAGAGTCTACTCATATTGATACTTGCCAGTTCATCTAGCAACTGCAGTCAACAAATGAATTTGAATTTGAATTTTAATCTAAGGCCTTTATTACAGCGTCACTATCTGAGAATATATGGATGAGCTTACATGTGTCACCTCTTGTAAATTCTCTGACACATTCAAGTCTGTAATACTATAGAAAAGTCAGATTATAGCTTCTTTGTCAACTGGACCTCATTCTTACTACTCCAACTCCACTCCCACTCTTTGCTTCGAAACTTTTTGTGCACGAAACCATGCTCCATCTATCCAGTGCATTCTATGTCAACTCTTATTCCTCTCGATTCTCTAGTCGAGTTAAACAGCTTATGAAAACTGAATTCTACAATAAGTCTCCACTCCACTCTTGTCTCCATATTTGACTTGTTCCAAATAATTATGCATTTTATTTCCTTATGCTTATCTGTCTCTTTTGAATAATTATGGCTTTCTATTACTAAAAATTTTGATGCTGATAATATTTTTAATGAAACAAGTACAAATTGATATTTCCAGGTGGAAATGGAAACGGAAATGGTGGATATCCCAAAGGACCAAATGGGAACGGATATAGTTACAATGGTAATGGTAACGGTAATGGAAATGGAAATGGAAATGGAAATGGAAACGGAAATGGAAATGGAAACGGAAATGGTGGTTATCCAGGGAGTAACGGTAACGGCGGAGGACCTTACTGAATGCCAGAAATTTAATCTTTTTTCCGACGCATTGCTAAAACTGATTCAAATTGTAAGAATCTGTGAAATTTCATCTAGTTAACAAGTATGTTTTCATTTTTCCTTTTATAATTTTGTACTGTAACTTCAGACATACATTCAATATTCAGGCACCTTTTCCGCAAACATTTCTTCTTTCTTCAGCTTACTTCTTCTATTTATATTATTAAGATTGCACCGTCAAAATACAATTTAATTATGTTCTTGTGTAATACCTCCATTTGTGCAGCATCTTGAATCTCATATAGCTCAAAATGTCAATGATATGTATATAATTCATCAATATAGTATTATTAATTATAATTTTTTATATATATAGTTATGTACTGTTATTACTTTTAAGACAATATATTAGGTATAACTAGATATAAGGCATTTAGCTAAGTGTTGACGACTGCTTTGTTTAAAGGAACTGATCTTGGACTGCCACTATAAAAATAACAAAATATGTATCTCAAACATGTATATAAGTAACTGTATTTTACAAAATAAATAAAAGTATTTATTTTATTAAATCTATTATTTTTAGATCCACATATAAATGAAATTTTTAGTTTGATGTTTTATGTGAAGCGTACGAAGATAACAGTCAAACGATAACAATTAGTAAAATCAATTATCCAGATGATACATTGTATATATAAATAAAATAATAAAAACTAAAATATGCAAAGGACCCTAATGCTTAAAAGATTTAATACCAGAGTTCCAATTTGCATATCAGAAAGGAAATGTAAAATAAAAGAAACAATAAAATTAAAAAGTAAAGAGAACATCAACATTACTAATAAGAACTGGAACTAAAGAAAGAATCCTAAAGTATACAAAAGAAAAAATAAATATGAAAGTTGTGCGTAAACAGTTTATAATATACAGGGCGAATCATTAAAGTGAGAAAGTTCAATATACAGGGTTAACAGGGGACTTACAAATATTTTAAGAGGGGATAGGCAAAAATAAGAATTAACGGAATCATCTATCAAAAAATTTCCAAATTGATTTCTAAAGCGAAAAAAAATGTTTTTAAAAACTATATTAAATTCATATTTATCGCCGTCACTGACCTTCTGTCAGCCGCGAGGTTAGGTAGAGTCTGCCAAGGTCAAAAGTGTCAAAGACGTAGTGACAGGTTACCGCGTTGACACGTGCATCAGTTTACGCCGTTTTGAAAAAAAATATATATTTACAAAATGTAGATTATTATTTAATGATTTAATGAGAAACAAGAAATGGTAGCACAGGGAGGCAACACCTGCCTTACTAATATTTATTTCCAGAAATCGCATGTTCTTTGAGGTTTGGAGAGTATGCAACTAGCAATGCAGTATTCTAAGCTATTTTAAAACAGTTAAGTAACTAATTTTAAACGTTTTGCAGTAATTAAATAAAGTATTTTATGTCGGATATATTTGTGGATAATTATGATGAATCTGCAAGAAGTGAAAATGTAGTTTTGGCAGTGTGCAACGAAAGATCGAAGAACGAATACAAAATACTGCTAACCAGATTAACTGTTATGTATCAGGTAGTTAGGCATTATTATTATTAATAAAAATGTTTATTTTCATCGATTCTACACTTGACAACGCTGCAAAAAACGACCGCACGGTATTTGTCATATCTAGCCATTTCGGACGATGATTGATATCATAGGCGCCGACTTTCCGTAGGAAAGGAGGGTTTTGCCCCATTTTTTAAACTGAACTAGAATTCCAAAATAAATTTTTTATTGTCTTTTAGACCTCCCTGAACACGTGGTTAAAGTGTTTGTACTTAGTCATAGTTAACCCTGTCTATAAAAATAAAATAATAAAAACTGAAATATGCAAGGGATCATAATTCTTAAAAAAATTTGCATATTAGAAAGGAAAAGTAAAATAAAAGAAATAATAAAATGAAAAAATAAAGAGAACATCAACATCACTAATGGAACTGGAAGTAAATAAAGAATACCAAAGTATATAAAAAAAATAGATATGAAAGTTGTGCATAGACAGTTTATAATATACAGGGTTGGTCATTAATATGAGAAAGTTTAATAAATGACTTGTTATTACAAAATATACAAAAAAAATTAATGTAAGAGTTGTATAGGATCAAGAAACTTAAACTATAAAATTAATTTGAAATATACAGGGTGATGGATAAACACAGAACATACTAATTAATACTTGGACAAAAAAAACAAAAGTAATAGTAATATAATGTATGGAAATAAATGAAAAAACCCACTGAAGTCGTTAGACTAGTACGTGGAAGCATATCTATATATTTCCTAACGGCAGGTATTTTAAATTCAAACAAAATAAAGAAAAAACAATTATATAATCGTTGAATATTTACAACAAATTGCACATGCTGAGAAAAGGAATAATATAAGCCTTGATGTAAATTGTCACTTGAGATATAGTTAAATACATATATATAAAAGAAAAACAATCAGATTAGCCTACAAGCTGTTATTTATAAATTTGTGAAAGTAAGTCCTTTATATATTCTGAAACCAAATCTTAGTTTCCCTCCCTTAGTTTCCTGCCATGTTCCCTCAAAATTTGTGGTAATTGACCATATAATTTAGGTGCAAGATATATATATCTGAGAAAATTCTGTACATCGAAATATAGGTATATAGTTTAACATATTAGGGCTGGGTTGCCAAGTTATGTGAAAAATACTTGAATTTTGAACAAAACTTGACTTTCAAAAAGTTGTATACTTTCAGCTACTAACGCTTCGAGTAAAAATATTTGGCAGAGAATTTGAGTCACAGACAAATTTTAAAAAGTTTTTCAAATAGAACGCCTTATATTCTTTAATTTTATTTTATTCACATATCTGGCCTATATCAGTGATATACCTAAAATTTCATTTTTTAAGACACAGCAACATGTCAGAAAAAACATTATTTTTATTGCTTTCAATCTCAAGAGTTGGCTTTGGAAAACACTGTCACTTTGTGTGAACTTGTCAGTTCATAATTTATCATTCCATTTTCAATTTATTAGTTAATATCTGTCATTCTGTAAAATAATTATAAAATATTACATATTTGTTTATAAAAAAATCTTAATAGACCATAGTATGATTTATTTATTACGCGAAAACGGTTTTTCATATCCTTTTTGGTAGGGAGGCGGGTGAGTTTGTTCAATCTTTTACATATCTCCAAAGAAAATAATCCATTTTTATCAAATCAAATAACTTGGCAGATCACCTGATTAGTCCACCTCTTCAAATCCATTTTGTTTTTTTTTTTATTGTTTAAGAAATCTATGAACCTACTGCGTGGAGTCTGCAGGCGCTTCATCATGCCACATTATATGACAAATATTCAGCGGTACATTTTATAATAAATTTTCGACAGTTGTTCCCAATCTCGTGCGTCTAACAGTAATAAAAATTAAGTGTTTTCAGAGATGTTACTATATCTCAAAAACTAGCAATCTATACCTAAGAATATGCTTAAAAAAGTTTAAACTTATATATGAATAAAATACAGGGCGTTCAATTTGGAAAAGAAACTGATCAAATCAAGTTTAAACTTATTATAGAATATAGTAAAATTATTGTATCTATTAAAAACGAATGAAATAGTCGATATCATTTAATATAGTAGCATTTGTTCAATACCGTTCTATAGTTAGACCGCCATATTAAAATTGGTAAATTATTAATTTGGAGCTCCATACTTGTAATAAGCCTATTTTTGGCAAGTAGGTTCAGAATTAAAGTTCACAGAGTGCAAACTTATGTACTTTTATTTAAGATAATTACATGTTTAAAAAAATTGTTTTTGACCAAATCAAAATGACCACCTTTCCACCGTGTCTCATACAAAAATAAACAATTTTTTCCTCTAAAATGTTTCTAAAAAATTTTTCATTTTTCGCAAGTTGGAAATTTCTTGATATTTTATTTACTACACCGCGAAGTGCTGCCACCATGCTGTAAGTATTTTCTGAAATATATTTCAAAAAATATGCTACCAAGAATGCTGTTCAACAGATGTGATTTATGCAACAGATAACGAAATGGCGTAAGGAACAAGGAAATTCGGCTATAACTCAAATATTTTTGGTTCAAGTGTTAATAGTTGAAATTTAATACAACTTTTGGAGGTCAGGTTTTTTCCAAAATTCGAAGTATTTTTCATATAACTTAGTAGCCTTGCACAAAAATTTAAACTTCTCTTATTATGAAATACAGAATCTTTTCATAAATCCATATGTTTAAAAATATGAAGTGTGTTCCATTTAAAAAATGTAATATCTAGACTGCTCTGTATCTTTCCAAAATAATTTACGTTTCCTTATCCGTAACAGCTTATACCGGGTGTTCCCTCTAAGACTTTCAGTGCTTATATCTCAGAAACGATCACAGCCAGCACGATGTAATTTGGTATACAGACACTAGATGGCGCGTAGAATCTGATAATAACATCAAATATTCTACAAGATGTTCCATTTTCCAAGAGATCGATTTAATTTTGATATGTTGCGTCAACCCCGCTAAAACTTATGTTTAAATTGAAATATACTTAATTATGAACACATTCTGTAACAGTAAAGCCGCAGCGAGTCAAGAGCGTGACGTATTCAAAAATTTAGTTTTCTGCTCGTAGAGATTATCCTTTATCACTTTTATTATTTCCGAGAATAATCGTATTATACAATTAAAAAAACAATGTTTCACATATTTTCAGAGTATTCATACCGAATAAAGCTCAGCGAACAGGGTAACCTCTAAATTCTATTTTTTTTAACAAAACTAGCATTATTGCAAATACGTACGCAGATTCAATGTACCTCGTGGTGTTACGTATTTATAATAAAATTCCTATAAGAATAGTTATACCTGCTTTGACAGTTCCTGTCACTTTACGTTTTGACGTCTATCCATGCGGTTGTTGCGTGTGTGTAAATTGGACGCATTTTGCATGACAAAACAATGAAATTTGGGTACTTTTCATAGGCGTTTTTTTATGATAAAATTAAATTTTTTCGGGACTTTTTTTATCAGAATGTGTTCATAATTAAGAATATTTCAATTTAAATACAAATTTTACCGAGGTTGACTACCAAAAAATCGAACTTATCTGCAAAACTGAATACCCTGTACAAAAACTAATGCCATCATCGAATTCTATACGCCATGTAATGCCAGAATACCAAATTTTGTCGCACTGGCTGCAATAGTAGCTGAGATATTCGCACTGAAAGTCTTAGAGGGAACACCCGGTATATAAACTTTTCTCTGTATTACGAATAACAAGGGATTTATTGAACTTTCTCGTACTAATGACCCGCCCTGTATGTGCAAAATTAAAATCGTAAAAATTATGTAAAAGCAGTAACTTAACAGACTAAATATAAAAAGGAACTAATTACTAGAAAAGTTTAAGTACTTAATTACGATGAAAATAAAACAAAAGAACGTCAAACTAATAGAAGCGAAGTAGAAAAACTATATAAAATTAAAGATAAATAAAAAATCATGAAAACAAGGAAGATGTTTATGTTAAAGCAGTTATAACAATCAAGTTTAAAATTATACAATTGATGTGTATCATCGGTATAATATGTTTTCTTTATATTTCAAAATAGAAGAAAAATAATTGAACCTTGAATCCCACTCAAATATGTTCTACTCTAAATAACGTACATTTTTAAAATAAAATGAAGACTAGTTTAGGTATGAAGATCATTTAAATCTGCTACAGAAATTTTTTTCTCTTGCTTCTATATACCAAATATTTGAGAAATATGTTTTAATTAGAAATTGAGAAGATTTAATACGTGAAGGTTTATAAAAATGAAATGACAACTAATTAATAAAAACTTATTCAAAGAATTATTTGCTTTAATATTATTGTTTTATTTTGCCAATTATAATACAATAACTAAGGATTTTTTAAAACAAAGTATCACTTCAGTATAATTTTAAAATTAAGGCTTTCAGTTCATTCCTTGCAACAGATAATAAGTAGCTGTGTCTGTTACATCACCGTAAAGCTGAAGAAAATGTGTTATTGAATATGTCGAATGCAAGCATCAGTTAATTGTAGGAAGAAGTACATGTACAGTTTATTTATTAAAATTGTGATAATGTGTATGATAATACGTATCAAATATATTTTAAAAATTATCTCTTTTAGCTAATACGCTATAAATCAAATAAATGTGTTCTTCAAAATGTAAATTACAGTACCATTTAGTCTAATTCATAAAATTCAAACAAAATCACAAGACCCTATACAGTATTCACGATTTCTCGCATATCACGAATCGCGCATAACGAATCGCGAATTCACGCATAGTCTGTAGCGGGTCTAATGGCAATCAAGTTCAAAACAGGGTTTTAGTTGTATGTTTTTAATCAAAAGATTAGACGAGATAGAGATTTTTTGAAAGTTTTTTCATTTTTGTGGTTAATAAATAATAATATGCGACATATGCATTTTCACATTTTTAAAATCTGCTTAAAAAATCTTTTTCAGCTTTAAAAATTAAAATATATTGTGAATGGTTGCTTAACAGATTTTTCTATATAAGACTAAATTCATATTGCTCCTATCAAATGTACATTTTCTATAAACTATATCTAATCAGTGACGTAGATACAGAGAAGTCCATGGTCCATTGTAACTTGTGACAGCCCTGAAATACTCCCAGGCCTGCCTAGAGGGGATTTATTGTCTAGATACACACACTTTCTCAAAACCAGTGTTCATATTTATGTGTGTAACTCTTCCATTAATTCCAGTAGCAGTAGCAAATGATCGGACCCTCCCAGAACAAAATCGTATCTACGCCACTGTATCTAATGAAGAGATTAGATTTTACTTGTGATGAGAAATTCATTGACGTTCCGTTATGCGCGCCACTGATACGACAAAAAATCATTTTGTGTTGCGGAGTACGCACCTCATAGTTATCGATATTTCTAAAATTGCATTATAATATTTCAAACGTTTTTAAAAAAAATATATATATTATTTTCAATTAAACTTAAACATCCTGTATCTGTAACGAAGCCTTTTTGGACTATAGTTTGTATAGCAAACTAGGGTTATTTTTCTATGTAGAATTCATGATTAATCTATGGCGATTTACTTTTAGGAGACCCTATATAAATTAAAATGCTAGTTAAACAAACATGTGACATATTTGCATTTTTTAAATCTGAAATTTGCTAATTTCATATATAAAAATTGTAGGTATTAAAATATTACAAAGTTACAATGATCAATGGTTCTTTCTAAGAATTGATATTTGAATCCCTCAAATTGTCAAGCAACTTATAGAAAGACAAAAATAAAGTTACCAAGATGAGCCTTTTTATGCAAAATCTTGTATATTACTCCGCAATGAAAAAAAATAAAGTTACGGATACACCTAAGTATATTTTTTAACTGTTTTAACATACACTGTAAAAAATAATTACAGTTAAAATAGATGGCAATTTATTTACCACTCATTATTGCTGTAATTTTCTTATCGATTGTGACTTTACAAATAAAATGTAAAATTACGTTGTAAATTTATTTTGTGGTGTAATTTTAGGTTTTGAAATTGTAATATTACTTTGTGATTTTACAATACAAACAGTATTTTTACAATGTAACTTCCACAATTACTTGTAAAATTACAAAGTAACTTTTTAGTTGTAATTTTTTTTTATTTATTGTACAGGATGGTCCAATTTGGGCACTTAAGTATAGAAGGTTTCTTCTATTTTCCGAAAGGACAGAAAAAATAGCCAAGATATTTAGAGCTTAATTTCTGAGAAAAGTTGAATAGCGAGAATCACATTTCGATATTTTGATTTGTTTAAGAAATACCTACATGATATTTTTAAATTTTGGTCGTTTTCTGTGTTAACTTTTCTACTTATTATATTAATAATTATACATTTTAAAGACATTTTTTCTCTATGTGTAGTATCTAGTGGCTTGAGGAATATTTTTTTATAACTTCTTGTTTTCCGCTGCTATAACAAACATATATATGTTTTAATGAAACATCATACGTATGTAAAATGCTATATAAAAACTAATCAAGATATCGTAATGAAATTTTCATTATTCAATTTTTCTCAAAAATATTGCCGTGACATTTGGACTATCTTTTCGGAGAATAAAAGAAACCTCCTAAAAGTGTCAAAACTGACCAAACTCGTACACAGGACATCTTGTTTACAACATTCGAATTCATTAACAGTGCTTTGACATACCTAGATCCCTAAAAAAATCTGAATAGCAATTCATTTATAACTAATAGATTAATATGCCTACATAAGAAAAATTTAAATATCGTAAGGAATTAACGATTGTAACTTACCTTAAGTAACATATAAGGTTTTTCAGTGAGTTTCTCAATAGCATCACTGCATCAGAATGTTATTTCAAAATAAAAATATACTCATATTAAGTAACCTAAGTAACATGAATGTCAATTGCTTCTAATGTTAACAAATACCCATAATAGTAATATTGAATTTTTGATATGATATCCCCAGTGAAGTCAAACATTTTCGAACCAATAGATTTGTTTTCTATATGCTTTTCAGATTTATATGCAGAAAATTAAGTACTTTAGAATTTATGACGCATTTAGTTGAAAATAATGCTTATTTCTATTATAGCCTCGATGTATACCTTAAAATCAGCAGAATAATCCTTTTTAAATTTATAATTCAAATTTTTGGACAAATTGTGTAAAAAAACATTTATTACACAAAACCGTACTTTTCCTAACGGATTATATAAATAATTATTTTGTACTCCGATTACGGCTTAGTTAGCTAATTAGTAGTTACAGCTCTATTATATCTTATATCTAAGTGCCCTTTGCTTAGTTTTTTAGCTTATAAATACATGTACATACAGGTGCTGAAGTAATAAAATATTATGGTTTTACAGCAATTTTTTATTAAAATTTGGTACCTACACATTTAGGTTATTTGTACAAAATAGAACACTTAACTTTATACAAGGCATATAACAATGTAAAAAAATATTCGTAGAACTAAAGTTAACATTTTATAATATTCAAACGAAATCTATGATCTTATACTAACTATTACAAAGTAATATTAATTATATAAATGTGCATAGAGAATAAGTAGGTACCCAGAACTTAAATCATGCTAATCCTTTCCTGTTCTTCAAATATGTATAAAATATAATATAATAGAAGATATTATATTTTTATATATTATCTAAGATGAACAAAACAACAGTGGGGTGCCGATTTTTGTAGATGCAATGTTTCTTTGTTTCAATAATTATGTATAACTTACATACCTATTAGTTCTTAATCTCATTGAGGTTATGTTTAAACAAGCACTAGACAAAACTATTTATAGTACTAAAAACACTCACTTATCACTCTAGATATGTTTATATTGCTAGTCGCTACTCACTAAATTAATTATGTAAGTACCTAGGTCCTAGGTACACGCTGCATTCATCGAAATGAAGCAAGAATAATGAGGCGTCACCACCCAACGCTCTCAACGGTTAAGTTAGGTTAGCGCGTTTTAAACCTTCACATACACATTAGGCATATTTTTACAGTCAATTATATAGCAAATTTGGTATTTTCAGTAATTTTACAGTGTAAAAATGGATTTCACATTGTTAATTGTAAATGTATTACAATATATTCTATAAATGTACAAATTATATTATAATTACATAGGAAGTTTACGGTTTTATTGTATATTGGCAGTTTTCTTGTAAAATTACAAGTGTCAGTGTAATATCATCATTATTTTTAGAATTATTTTAAGACAATTATAAGGATATTCTTGCAAAGTAAATTTGTAAAGTTACTGACCTTTTTTTCAGTGTATATTTTAAGAATGCATTTGAATATAGTTATGTAGGTATCATTATAATAGAAAGTAAATATTTTTAAATCTACTGGAAATTTTGTAATATGTATTTTGACATCTTTTATTATTTCGAATTACTATATCGGATAACGGAATGCACAAATTTCTCTTTTTTATTTCTAACAACTGCAAAAATAAGTGCACAATCAAGTTTATAATTACGATAGATATTTGCGATTCCAGAATATGACATTAAATACCACTGGTACAAATAACTTTTTACTCAGACAAGACCAAACGAATATATGTAAAATCTAAAAGTTACCGTCTAAAACTACCTCGGCAATCGGTCGCAAGATAGCGTACTCTTCAAGTAAACCGCGAATTAAATCTGCTATATCGTAAATTTACACTTGTCTGTCAGTTTGGCAACAGAACAATACATAACTTGGTAAATGGTGAATTTTATGGAAAACTTTTATACCTATATCCTGCTTGCTTGATATACTTTTCTTTAAATAATATTTTTAGGCTGCTCCTCTTCCGAATAATATGTAGGTAATTAAATAACTGACATTTTTTTGCATAAATAATAATGGTAATTATAAGTACAGGATGTCTCAGGTATTGCTGCGGTGATTGTACAGTCAAAATAAATGAGATTTATCTAAATATACCTATATCTAAAAGTTTACCGTTTCCGAGATACAGAGTGCCAAAGATTTTGAAATTCGTATTTACTTAGAAACCTTTCATGATAAAACAGCAATAGTTTTAGTTGTAATGAAATATATTTAGTCTAATTATTCAGATGTTTAAATATTCCCATCATAACCAGTCGCGTAGAAACCCTGTGGCACTCTTCTCTTATTTAAAATAGAAATGGCACGCCACTGTTTTAAGTATAAAAAAACCGTTAGATTAATTTTGATTATTTTGAACAAATAATTATTCTTTAAAATTTTCTTTAAAATGCATCGTATTTAGGTAATTGCTCATTAAAAATATCTCTGCATTTCGTAGTTTGTGCATGGTTGTGACCTATTATTATTATTATGCTTCAGAAATACAGGGTGTCCCGAAATTAATGCATCATAGAGCAAGAGTAGATTTCTGACGACAAAATAATACGATGCAGCTAAACTTACTTTAGTCAAGAGTTGATTGTTGCTGAGTTAAAAAGATACAGGGTGCCAAAGTAAAAATTTTAGTTTCGATATTTTTAAATAATTTCTTAAAAAATCCAAATATTTGGATACATTTTGGATATCGGGGGTTTTTGAGGGCGAGAAATTCAAATTTGTGTGTAATAGAGAGCGCTATTTATGGAATATCATGCTTCTTTTAAATGGCAGAATTTTTTGCGGCTTAATGTAAACATCTGATTATTAAAACAATAAATTGTTCTATCTTCTTTATGTGAACAAGATATACCTTGTTGAAGGCGTTAGGAGTAACCGTTTTCGAAATAATCCTGTTTGAAATATTCAATACACCGATGAAAAATTGTTTTGGTTTCAGGTAAAGCCCCTTTTCCGTTGAAAATACAAGAAAATGTTACTTGAAAAAGTTACTCAAAATGGTAAATTATGGCGACGTGCAAAATTTTAAGAGTGGATTTTCAAGTTTTCTTCAGATTTTGTTACAAATATGCACAACACAACTACGAAATGAAGAGATATTTTAAAATAATAATTACTTAATACAATGCATTTTAAAGAAAATTGCAAAGAATAATTATTTGCTCAAGATAACCATCTTACGTTTTTTTATAGTTAAGACAGTGGTGTACTATTTTTATTGCAAATAAAGTGGCACAGGGTTTTTACGCCACTGGTGATAATAAGAATGTTTATACATACTGAATAATTAGACCTAAGGTATCCCATACAACCCAGAATTATTGCTGATTTATCACGAAAGCTTTCCAAGTAAATAACAAATATAATACAAATTTCGAAATATTTGACACTGTATCTCGGAAACGATGAACTCTTGAACTATATAGGTGTATTTAGGTAAATCCCATTTATTTTTACTGTAGAATCACTCCTTCCAAGGATGCAAGTAATACCTGAGACATCCTGTATATAAATACCGATTTGTCTATAAATCATGACTTAAATATGCAAGTGGTCAAGGTATAGTTTAAAATGTATTCATATTTTTATTAAACCAAATAGGGATACAATCTTATTACTAGCGAATCTACTGTACTATACGTACCTACGGAATTTATGAAACAGTTAATTATACAGCTATACAGCTGATTTTTCACACAGATTTTGATGTGCACTTAATATATAACAAGCAATTTATTTTGCAATCATTCAAGCTACTGGCAATTGCTTGCTTTATTAACATTTCATAATAGTAGAGTTCTTGTAATCGATTCCTCTCATAGCCATATAATTTTATATCCTATTGTAAATCAAGTTGTACGCATTATTGCTCGAAATTAAATAAGTGGAATTTATATATCATAGATTAAATGCCAAGAATATAAGTACATATAGGTATTTGGTATGTTCAATGTAGATAGTCAGGTTGTATATAGATAAAGATCAGTATTTTATCAATAGTAAAATCATAAGAGCTTTTGTTTCTATCGAACACAATTGAAAAATATAAATCTTTTTCACTCTACCTGGACGAAAGCACTGTCCTATCCGACATCAGCCAACTTGTAATTTTTGTTACTGTATTAGAAAGTTCACTCTCATCAAATGTGGGAACTCGAAAATTCAACCACAGTAGATGAGATCTGACCTATTTCTGCATTTTCAGGATTGCTTCTACAGGTCCTTTAAGTTGACTCAAATATCTAACTATAAAAATTATTATACTAATAAATTAAAATTATTTGAAATTAAAGATCGACAATGTCAAACGTTAATTAAATTTTGTTTGATCTATTCACGAAGGCTTCAGTGTCGCAGAGGAGATGTTTCATCTTATTTCTCTCCATGGTACAATTAAGGGTACGAATATTTTTAAAGCTGTAAATAAGGTGCTTACTTCAAAAGAATGTCACGAAAGTGGTTGTTAAAATCAATAATTTTATAAGAGGGAGCAATCGCATTTTGACTCTCAGAAAGTTTCGTGATTTTTTTATTGAAGTATATATGGGAACTTGTTACTTGAGAACGCTACCCCAATTTACGAAACTTATGATGAATTCAATGCTGGGAAGCTTTTCCAACAGTTCAAATATAGGTAATCTGTGGCTAATACGTCTCTTACTCAGTTGTTTCGTTTATCAATAACAAATATTAAAATTGCATCCGAAGTATTTTTTTATGATGCGATCCTCACAATTGATTTTATTGACAGCGGTCCTTGAGCTATTTGAAGGTGGACAGCTCTGCTTTCGATGAATTACCGTGTTGTATGTTATACAGGGTGTCCAAATGATGAGTTAATATTCCGGGTAATTCTAATTTCACCAATTAATGCCACAGAGACCTATAATATTTTTTTCAAAAATAGAGTGTCTAAAAATCTTTTTAAGAATTTCTCCTAATAACTCTTTGTAAGTAATTTTTTTTCTATTTTATACACGTGCCAACTAACATTTAAGCATAATAGATTACTGCACAAGAGAAATAAACCTAAATTGATCGAGATTCACTACTTAAGTAAAATATATGTGCCAATTTATAGAGTTCGGAAATAAATTATTTATCTTTTATGTGATTCCAATAAAGCGTAAGACGCAGTTATAATTTACTTAATTTCACCTTGAAATCTGTCTTCAGTATCTAGATTTTTAAAAATATTTCAGTAGGTAAATATTTACATATTTATTATGAAATTGTATATGTACTTATATTACTATTTTTATTACAATTTAAACCTATTTTCAATTTTGTTGATAATTTATAAGGAATATTTGACCATTTCAATTAACCTAATATTTACTTGTTAACGTAAGTGTCTTGAAAAGGTCTTTTAGGGAGCAAGCTTCTTGTTATATGTATTCAGACAGATCTTCATGCAATAGAGTGTTGAAATTGTTTTGTTTTTTTTTTGGCGGTCTGCAGTGAAAATCAATTTGTGTGGTACGGGTAAATCAAAAGATAAAGCCCTACAGGCGGAATACCACACAATATAACAGAGTTGTAAAAATCGAATTAAAAAATAATTATTATGTTCATATATCAAAATCAAAACCAATACTGCAGGTTATGTAAATCAAGCTAATGATAATGTATCGATAAACACATCACAAGTATGTATGCACTGTTATCGGCTGAGATGAATTCAGTAGTGCATGTGAATTGAAATTTGAATGAGTTTTGAGTTCAGTTCGGGAATATTTTGCTTTTGTTTATGACTGCTTATACCTAGTACTAAATTTAGTTGGTAATAAATTACCAAATAATATCTTCATTTCGAGGAAATTTCAACCACAAAGTTAATTTTTTTACTGTTTTAGAAAGGTATTTTAAGCCAATATAAATCAAATCTCCTACAATTCCTATCAATAATATATAGGAATTGTAGGAGATTTGATTTATATTAGCTTAAAATACCTTTCTAAAACAGTAAAAAAATGTTACAAAAGCTAATAATAAGGAATATATGGGTAGATATTGTGGGTGTAATTCAACGCAGGTTGGGGCTTTTGTCCACTGAGTAGTTAGTTTCACACAATATTATTAATACCTAAAAATATATAAAAACTTTTACACAAAGTTAATATTTTGCTGTAACGTCAACATTTTCATAGGCAATCTGCTCTATAGGTTAAAACTTACAAACAAATTGACCTCAAAGTTGATTTTATTTGAGCGTCCATGTTGTAACAAACACTTGATGTTTTACTTATTATTTCTAATTGATTACTCATTAAAATTATGTTAATACTGATAATAGGCGAGTTATTTTTATGAAGGATTGGTCATCACATTATACGAAAAAATTTCCTGAGTTGTAAAAATTGTTGAATCGAAACCAAAAATACTGACTTTATATTATTTCAAAATCTATAAATACCCATATACTTACTCCTACTCCACTTGTAGCTTTGGAGCCTGATCCTATCCCTGTTCGCTATTAGAATATATTTAATCAAACATATAACGTTGTCTCTCTCCGGCAGAAGTAAGTCGTATAAAGGGCATAATTAGAGTATATTTTGGTTATTAATGTCTTTTATATTTTGACACAAAAATTCCTTTGTATTCACGTTCCTGTTTTCAAGGTATGCTTTGGTAATTTTGAAAATAAGTTCCGAGTGAGCGGCTGTTTATTTAATGCACCTGAACGTTTAAAGTCGTTTTTCTCGAAAATGACTAATTTTAATGTGTGATATAAGAAGAAGACTTTATTTAAAGATTTTTTTACGATCTTTAATTATGTTCTATCCAAGTTTACAAAAAAGTTCTAACTGATTATTTGAAGGCCAAGAACAGTTTAGTCCCTTTGGCGATGGAGGATTTGCCTCAAATGTTTTTCAAAACTTTATTAAATCCTTATTTATCGCCGTCACTGGCCTTGTGTCAGTCGCGAGGTTAGATATTCGGCCAAAGTCAAAGGTGTCAAACGTAGTGACAGGTCACCGTGTTGACGTTTATAAAATGTAGATTATTATTTAATGATTTAATCAGAAACACGATATGTTAGCGCAGGGAGGCAGCACCTACCTTACTAATATTTATTTCTAGGATTGATATTTGGAGAGATTTTAAGAATGTTGTATCATTTTCTGTTTTCTTACTTGTTAAAATTAAAACTTGCCATTGCAGATTTTTCTACTTGCTGTGGTGTGGACCTCTCCTTCCCTCAACCGTTCTTTTTGTTTAAAGCGAGGTACCCACTCGGTCCGGCGGTCATGATCGTTGATTACTTACGTCGAAAAGAACCACAAAGGATAATAGAAAATACACGCAAATGTACACAAATACATAAAAACCCTGTCACACGTTTACGTCCAAGACATTATAACAGTTGTTCAATGTGGCTCAAAAGGTATTCAGTATATTATTTTGTGTACTCGGAAAACGTCTTTGATATTACGCTGCCACACAATAATATGCACTTGTCACACTCGCAGAAATCAGCATTTGACCGGATTAACAGTTATCTATCAGATACTTAGGCCTTATTATTATTAATAAAAATGTTTATTTTCGTCGTTTCTATACTTACCAATACTGCAAAAAACGACCGCATGGTAGTTAACATATAGCCATCTCCCGACTTTCCGTAGGAAAAGAGGGTGTTCCTCATATAAACTAGAATTTTTGTACTTAATCATAGTTAACCTTGTAGAATAATCCCCCAGAATATTGACGCATCATTTACGGATACCCTGTATATTATATCAACTCGTTTTTGTATTCACGTAAAGATGTAATTAAATTATATGGTGATTAGTGATCGTGTCACGTACATTCGCAGGTGTAGTCTGTAATTATAGCAAGTCGAAATCGAGATCTTCCATGGACTAACATAAGACTCAATTATCGTTATTAAATGGGCAATTCATTTGTTGGTTTTATAACCATTTATTTAATTAAAACTTCACCAGGGACTCATTTTTAATTAGAACTGGCTTGAAACTCGCCCGATGCCTATATTTGTTTTATCGACTGGAATCAGAGTAAAACCATCGTTATTATTTATTGATCCAACACCCAACTAAAGATAAGAATCTACTGTTTAATCCGTAGAGTACGATCGAAATGATTTTAAATGGTCCACTTGAACGAGTTTAATTTCTTATGTCACTGGACTTTATGTTCTTTTTTTGCTTCGTTTTCTACAAAAATTCCTTGTATGTCAGAGATCTTTCACATAGCTCGGTTTTCAATGGGTGGACTAGTCAATTCATACCACGAATACCAGACCGATCATTAATGATGCTTGTAATTCTTCCTATTCGATAGTTTATTGGCCTGGTTTGTGAAAAAAAAAGATGATGCGAAACAATTAAAAGCACTAGCGTATCACTAAATTCATAATCATATAATAATAATAATAAATGCCTTTATTTCTAATTTCTACAATTACAGTGAAAGACCAAAATATATATATAGTACGCAAAAAGAGGAAATTTCAAGGGGAAGTTCACAACTAATGTGTGCTCTACCACTTAACCCTTGAATATATATTATCAAAAAAAAACTCATAGATGTAGACGAAAATATAAAATAATTAACAAATTAAATATTTACGTTACCCAATACAAAAAAACATATTTTTTCCAGATTCACACTGCACATTATTTACTCCTCAATAAAACTGCTTTAATATGCCTTTTAAAGTTTATAAGGCTAAGAGACTTTGCACCAGGTGGAACATCATTGTACAACTTATAAATACAATATTTAAAACATCTCTCAAAAAAAGTAGTTCTATGTACGGGAGGGCTAAGTAATCTTTTGATCTAATATTAACATTATGTACATCACTTTGAAATGTTATTTTATTATACAAATAAGGTGCAGTTTTGGATATAATAATTTTGTGAAATAAACAAAGAGAATACAGTTTTCTTCTTTGAGACATATTTAACCAACATAATTCAGATAATTTATGTGAGACATGATCATATTTACGTATTCTATAAATAAAACGTACACAGAAATTTTGGACACGTTGGATGCGAGCACTAGAATCGAAATTTAGGCATGGTCCATATACAGGAGCACAGTACTCAAACTGAGACAAAACAAGAGACTCACAAAGCATTTTTTTTGGTATTGATATTTAAATATTGACGATGGGGATATAAAATCCTTAAAGCCGCATAGGCTCTCTGAATCATTTTACTCACTTGCTCCCTGAACCTTAAAGTTTTATCAAAAATTAACCCAAGATTTTTTGCACTATTAGAATATTTTAAGCAACAACTATTAATTTCAATGTTAATTAAATTCTGTAAATGTACAGTATCCGATTTCTTTCCAAATAAAAGCAACGCTGAATTTAATGAGTTTAAATTAAGCGAATATTGAATAGATATTTCAAACAGGCTCTTCAAATCATCATTAATTTTTTGTAAGGCAGATTGATGATCTTTCGGGAAAAATGAATAATATAGTTGAGTATCATCTGCATAGATATATCATATAAGATGGTCCATAAGTATAGTGTCACTTATGAGTAGATAAAATATGACCATATTTTTTTTATCTAGATGACACTTCAATAAATTATCTTTTATTTTATCTTAAATATCCATTTATCTTTCATCTAAAATACAAATTTAGATAATAGATGATTTTGCTGCCATATGTGATAACATTCTTTAGACATATCAATACAAAAAATGGAATGCATTCCGTCAAGTATACTTTATTGGAAGATTAACTTATTCTTGTATAATAAGATTACACAGGGTGGCCAAATGAAACCGAAACAGAACCATTTTCAGGAACTGCGTCAAATTGCAGGCCTGTTGATTTTAGATTAAAGAGGGGCATTCTTTGCTGGTATTTTTGACTCAACCACGTTTACCCCCAAGCAAGGGTAAGCATCACCCCAAAATATTTAAATGGCATTGGGGGTTGAGTTGAGAATATATTTTAAAATGTAAACTATGTTTAGTTGCTTACTTACTACTTAGTTAAATGTCCAAACTGATGACCGCCCGATTCCATACAAGAATAAAGATTTCGTGGAAACTGCTGGTCAAATACTGACGGACAATTATCGCATAATGCGGAGGAGCACCGTCCTGTCGAAAAATCAAATGATCTTTATCATACTCTGGAACATTTTCAATAATATCAGTCGAGGCAGGGTCAATAACGTCTTCCAGTAATTATAAATATATTTGGCTAGTCAAATTACCAGGTAGAAAAAAAAATCCACCAGCCAGTCACCGAAAATTCCAGTCCATACATTTAATTTTTCCGGTTGCTGTGTATGCATATCTTGAAAAATTTAATCTGACCAATAGCAGCAATTGTGACAATTTACCGTCCCGTTCAAGAAAAAACTATTGAAAAGGAACTGTGTATCGTTTCCTGCTTGTTCATTCATTATTTTCCAATATTGCAAACGGTGGTCGTAAGTTCCTGGACTAAATGTATTTCGTACTGATGGAATTTATTCTTCTTCAAAATGGTTTGTATGCTAGTTCGATTGATCCCAGACACAGCTCCCAGCTGCCTCGTACTTAATCTAGGAGCAAGATGAACTTGCCCCTAAACTGCAACTTCACTAGTCTCATTAACAATAGGTTTTTGAATTTCTCGTTTTTTATTGGCTACGTTCCCTGTCTCTTGACATTTTTTTACTAACTCTAGAACATACTTTCCTGACGTGTCCATCTTGATGTTCATTAAATAGCTGAGCTGTTCTATTCGCATATTTATTGTTCATAAAGTAAAGTGAAATGATATCTTCCCTTTTCGCAATGGAATAAACCATAGTGCTTAATTTTAAAAAACACAATTAAAGAAATTACCAACCAACGCTTCCAAATAATACTAGAAAATAAATTTGGAATTCACTAATTTTACATTCGTTGTGCATAGTATTCATTTCTGTGTTTTACAATTGTGTTTTTTTTATGAAAGTGGCAACAAATCACCAAAAACCAATGTAACGCAAGAAATACTAAATTTATACCATTGGCGTACTTAACTCGAATGAGTGACATTTTTACCGTTACTAATTATTTGTATATAAGTTTCAACTTTAAAAATCAAAATTCTTATTAAGTATTGGGCGGAATTATAAAATTTAAAGTCTGTTGTAAAGATAATTGTAAGAGCTTTCAAAATGAATATTACTCAACCCCCAATGCCATTTAAATATTTTGGGGTGGTGCTTACCCTTGCTTGGGGGTGAAAGTGGCGGAGTCAAAAACACCAGTAAAGAATGTCCCCCTTTAATCTAAAATCTACGGGTTTGAGCGTTTTTCTACAATCTTGACGTAGTTCCTGAAAATGGCTCTGTTTCGTTTTCATGTGGCCACCCTGTATATCCTTTATTTAAGAATAAAAATTACTTCAAGAAAACTCCTATACTTAATATGAGATAAAGTGATGTTTATTTAAAGAATTGTTTTATTAAGATGGTGCAGTTATAATAAATTATCACTTAATGCTTCTAAGTGTAATGTAATTTAATTTACTCGTAGATTGTCCTCTATTACTTTTGATTATAATCTCAACGGTATTAACTTACAGAGGCCAGCGTGATCTTGGTGTGATTTTTGATCCAAAATTATTCTTTTCTACGCATATTGATACTATTACTGGTGAAGCATTTAGAACATTTGGTTTCATTATAGTCTAAGATCCCACTATAAAACGACCTACACCGAGCTGGTTAATGGATGAAAAGTATTTTATATCCAATTAAATATGTCAATAGATATATTGCAAATGAGTTGTCTAAAAAAATTCAGTCCAGAATATGAATAATTAACAATTAAAAATTATTATTTTTTTAAACATTTCACTGGTTTGGTTAATAGACAAATTCCATACCAATCGAAAGTATAAAGCCCATAGAATATGCAAACGTTAGGTTGACTATTTTTTTCCCGTCACAGCTCTTGGGTAGGCAGGTATGAACAGGTAAATCGATACTAGTAACTTACACCGGTGTGATTAATAAACTAAAGTTGAATTAAAATAAAGATTATTTCATTACCAACACGGTGGTATAGGGTTGTCTGCGAAAAATCAGTCCTGAATTCCGGTTGTCGAGTTTTAAAAAGTGAAATATTCCCCAGCGAACCATTCTATGCGATAGAAGAGTACACAGCATTGCAGCTGTGTGTAGCTCGTTTATACCGAAAACGAAGACGATCCGTTTATCTGTTTCTCCAAAAAATCGAATAAAGTCCGGGGGCGGCGGTATTATTATTAATCTGCCCCTACGAACCCCTAACGCGAAGACGGACTAATTTTTTCGATTCCGCGTCTCAGAGTACGTGTCTTTAAAATTTCGATTCGAGCGGTTGGGGGGCGGTAAAATTTTTTCGGTGCATTACCGAATGCGCCCCTGCCTTATCGCGAAGTATACGTACCTAAAATTTGAGGTCGATCGGATTCGATTTGTGGCCGTGAGATGTGCGGAATTTTTTTTTACTCCTAACGACGAACATGAGGCTAGGTAAACGGCGGCTGTCGGACGGGAACGGAGGTTTCCCGAATTCATAACGGAGGGGTGGAGTCTCGAAGTCACGAGTTCGAGAAATCGACCTTTTCTGTTTCATTTCGAATACATATTCGAATGTTTTTTACGAAGATATGAAAAAATGCTTCTATAGAATTTTTTGTACAAACAACGGTTTACGAGTTGGGCGGCAAAATACCACCGCCCCCGGATTTTATTAGATTTTTTGAAGAAACGGATTGTCTTCATTTTCGGTATATACTATCATTTCCTGGTAGTGACTTGAAATGATAATATGACGTTACTGCCGCCCCTCCGGGGGCGGCAGGACGAAATTTGTCTAAAATTATTGAAATTTTTTTTGTGGCTTCTTCTCCACCTTACCTATCGAAAAGTCTAATAAAATATTATGATTATATGTATTGTTTCCTTAAAAAAAAAATTATAATTCGGGGCGGCAAATGGATTATTAGAAAATTTTATTTTTTAACGGGTTTTCGATCTCGACATATCATTAGTAGGGTTGAAAATGTTGTTTTATTGTCATTGAAGGGCGTTAGGGCTTAATAGGGGCAGATTAATAATAATAGGTACCGCCGCCCCGGGACTTTATTTGATTTTTTGGAAAAACGAATAAACGAATTGTCTTCGTTTTCGGTATGGACGAACCACACACAGCTGCAATGCTGTGTACTCTTCTATCACATGGAATAGTTCGCTGGGGAATATTTCACTTTTTAAAACTCGACAACCGGAATTAAGGACTGATTTTTCGCAGATAACCCTATACCACCGTGTTGGTACTGAAATAATCTTTATTTTCATTTAACTTTAATTTATTAACCACACCGGTGCAAGTTACTAGTATCTATTTACCTGTTTATACCTGCCTACTCAAGAGTTGTGACGGGAAAAAAATAGTCAACCTAACGTTTGCATATTCTATGGACTTCATACTTTCGATTGATATGGAATTTGTCAATTAACCAAACCAGTGAAATGTTTAAAAAAATAATAATTTTTAATTGTTAATTAATCATATTCTGGACTGAAATTTTTTAGACAACCCATTTGCAATGTATTTATTGACATATTTAATTGGATATAAAATACTTTTCATCCATTAACCAGCTCGGTGAAGGTCGTTTTATAGTGGGATTCTATACTATTATACGTAGTAGTCGTGATTTGATTAATACAAGTACTTTGAGAGCTCTTTACTTTGCCATTGTTAGACTTAAATTAGAATATGCGTCACTTATTTGGTGGACTCATGTAAATATGCTGGAGAATGTCAGAGAAAATATTTAAAGATGCTACATTTTAAAACTCATGGTGTTTATCCACCTATAGGATGTCCTAAGCTTAATTTACTTAGATCATTTTCTATGCCTCCACTTAGCGTAAGACGCGAATACTTTTCACTTTCATTCTTGATTGTCCAGCCATACTGTTCAAATTGAACTTTTCAGTTTCTCAGGAAAGTTCCCGACAAGTAAGAACGTTTCATGTTTTTTTTTTTTTTATAAAATGTATACTCTCTTGTTCTGTAGTTGGGTGTTAAACCTGTAGAACAGTGTAAATAAATAATTAAATAATATTACTTAAGTCAGCAATTATTATTTTCAAAATAAAGTTAAAAAATTACTGCAAATATTTGAAATAACATTACATAATTTTGAAACATTTGGTGCATTGTTCCAGCATCGATAAATTTTCGGATTGAGAGAGACGTAAATGATTTTAAATAACAATAATTTATTATTATGGATTATTTACATAATTGGTATGAATTTTCTATTATTCCTTTTATGCCTTGATGCCAAATCCACCTCCGCCTAGTCCAAGTCCGAAACCTCCTCCTATTCCAGATCCTCCTCCTCCACCAAATCCAACTAAAATAACAATCTACATTAGGTATGTGCCTTAATCCGACAATGTAAAAATTTAGTCCCTACCCAACACTATACTGGATTCTTTAAATGTTCTTTTTCAAACCAAACTACTATTGAGATAACACAGTCCCACAAAAATCTTAGATCTAGAGTCAGACCATGCCATTTAATCCGATCACGTCAGGGTTAACATAACGTCAAAAAACCTATAATTTAAGTTTTTCAGTATCATTAAACGAATATAATCCTATAACTCAAACTTTAAATACAAAGCCCAAACCCATAAACTAATCACCTAATAACCAATAAACCGAATAGCCACATTACATATTTGAACTTATCTTACATCACACGATTTGTCAGTGCTCTTTAAACAAAGCATATCCTACCCAATAATTCTACATCCCAAGAACCCCATAATCCCATAACCCCATAAACATGTAGCTCTTAAAAGGGTATTTGATAAGATAGATGAACTACAACAAACGTAATAGAAGATGTTACGATCTCTGTTACAATTATGGTGTCGCGTTCCTTTCTCGTCGTATTATATTCTACATTAGCCAAGTCACCAACCAATATAGAGTTGCGATGGCATGGTGATGACGACCCGTACTAGCCGTCGTCACTAATATAGAGGTGCAGTGGATGTAGAATTAGCATCGATCAGATCAAGTTTATTTACAAAACCCAAACCCTGATCAATCGTGTGATGCGAGATACGTTCAAGTACCGAGTAACGTGGTTATTGGGATTGTTGGTTATGGGGTAATGAAATTATGGGTTTATAAGATTTATGGTGTAGGATAGGTTTTGCTTATAGAGCGCTGAGAAATCACGTGATGTAAGATAAGTTTAAGTATTGAGTAACGCGGTTATTGGATTTATTGGTTATGAGGTTATGAATTTATGGATTGGTTGGTTTATAGGTTAACAGCTTGGATTTTGTGTTAAAAGTTTGAGGATTATATGTGTTTAATAGTGTAGAGAACCTGAATTATTGGGTTTTTTGAGACCCTGACGTGATAGGGTTAAACAAATTAAGAATTCGGCGACCTCAAAAACATATAGTAGACATGATCTGACTTCTATTTTTTATGTTGGACTGTCTAATTGAAACTTATTATCATTGTTAAAATAGAGCATAATTTTACTTTTAACTTTTTGATTATCTATTTAGGTAATGTTTTTATTTGAGTTTTTTTTTTGTAGACAAGTTTACATAATTGATGACTTTAATTTTAATCTCTGTAATTTTTCTTACTGTTAATGCAACCCTGCTATTTTTTTTATAAAAATGTATTTCCATATTACTTATGGAGAAGATAACATATCTTTGGATTTGTTACATAACTGTAGATATTACTGCAATAAACTTTTTAAAAAAATTCATATAGATTTAATACTTTGATGTTAAATATGTCTATATAGTGTCAATACCCCCTTTTCCTATTCCAAAACCTCTTCCTTCACCAACACCTAGGCCTGTTCCAAACCCAGAACCTCCAGCCAAACCTCCTCCAATTCCACCTGTAATAAAATATAGTGCAATAATCGACATATTGCAAAAGTATAAACGTATCTATGTATTCATTATTTTAATTCAAACTTTTCAAATAGAAACTAAGACCACGACCGAATAGATACAGCAAAATAAAAAGTTTCTTTTATACTTACTGCCCCCTCCAAATCCTAGACCTAATCCACTGCCTAATCCGAAACCACCACCTTTACCGCCGCCAGCGCCCACTCCAAATCCACTGCCTATACCAGAACCTCCTCCAGAACCACCTAAATTGTTAATAAGAAATAAATTATGATTATTAAATTAGTTTAAAAATAGTTTCCTGAATAAAAATAGCCGATTTACGTAAAGCCGCTGTACAGTCAGCAATTTTTTTTGCAATGGTTTACAGGAAGCCTCTGCACCTGCAAAATACCTTTCCTAAAAGTATGACTTGCAGTTTGTTATATATTTGTCAATTCGCAATTGCAGCAGAAGTGATACCAAAGCCCGGCGCAAAATGAGACGCAGCTTGGTGAGGTGACGCAGCGTGAGTCACGGCGAGTTTTTGTGAATCGAAGTAATAATACAAGGGTTGTCCCTAAATTAAAGTCTCCAATGTTTTTTCAAATAGTAAACTATCATTTTATTGCAAAATTAAGTACATACTCTGAAAGCTTGGACTTTTAGCTATTTTTCTACATAGTTCCCGTCACGGTCAATGCATTTTTGGAGACGTTCTGGGAGCTTTTTCATACACGAGTCGTACCACTCTCCCGCCGACTCGCGCAGGAAGGTATCTACGGCTGCCTTCAGCTCTTCGTCGCTGGAGAATTTCATTCCTCCTAAGTGTTGTCTCAGGTTGGGAAAGAAATAGTAGTCACTAGGGGCCAAATCAGGGCTGTAAGGAGGATGGTCCATGATTTCCAGCAAATGCTCCTCAACTTTCGTCATTGACTCGTCTGAAACTGATGGACGCCTACGGCCGGCCTCGTCATGCACGTTTGTACGATCGGCTGCGAACTCTCTACACCACATTTTTTTATGTCCATACACTTTTCTCCATACACATCGGTCAACTGAGGATGAATTTCAATAGGGGGTGACCCCTTAAACCACAGAAATCTAATCACTGAACGCAATTCACACTTGGCGGGAGCGTCGATTTTTCCTTCCAATGTTAACGGCTGCTAAGCCAACACTCTAAGACTGACCGTCACAGCGAGGTAGTGACCAGCCAGATTAGTGGTGGGGGAAACAAGAAACACGGTGCTGTTGTCAGATTTAAGCTAGGGGACCTTGTTGGAGACCTTAATTTACGGACAACCCTCGTAGTTATTGCGCATATTTCTTCGCAGCTTGACGTGACGCAGTTTTGGCTCAATGTGATCCTACGGAACGCAGTGTAGTTGCCGCAGTTTTCTTTAGAAATCACGGCGCGTGTTTGAAAACGTGGAAGAAAAATTAATCGAGGCTCTGCGAATTCGACAAGTTTTGTACGATACAAGCCATGTAGACTACATTAAAACAAAATCGTCACCAAATTCTTTAGCTAAGGCTCTCCATGAGTTTTTGTTTTTTTCTTCAAGTACAAACTTCTCACTGACTTTTTATTACTACGCATCTGGGTGACACACGATGCCATTTCGGACTCAAACTCGTTTTGTGAATCAGATTCAGAACTAAATTGAGAATCAATGAGTGCAGTAGCAGTTGTCATTTTTCAGTAATGTGGTCTGCCTTCGAAGTGAATCGTATTTGCACGGTACCCGCGCTAGCAGTTTCCTCCCGCAGAAAACTCGCCGTGACTAACGCTGCGTCACCTCACCAAGCTGCGTCTCATTTTGCGCAGGGCCTAACACCTTAACCCAAATGCACATTAAAAACTAAACTGTTGATTCACATTTGACGAGTAACAATAACGAAAACAATAACATATCAAATAAAGGTTTCAATTAATATATTTTGCGAGCTCAACAATCAAACAATAATCAAGTAGAAGTGAAACCAGGCAGTTTGAAATTGACAGTTCAGCCTAGGAATTTTTACGTATGATGATAACCATACAAATCTCTAAATTAGTACCCAAAATTGCAGAGAAGCTGCAATAAAAATCTAGCAAGACCTATGTTTTGAAAGTGCAAAAATCTTTCAAATATGACGGATTTACGAGTAAAAGATTTCCAACTTGCAGAAAGAATTGAAAACTGTAAAGCGGCTTTTAGTACAATAATTATTTGAACATGATTAATAGAGTTAATCTAAATTGTAATAAAATATATAATATAGCTACAAATAAAGTAAAATGAAATCGGATGATATTAAAGTAGTAGAGATTTATTTTTGCAGTAAATAAGATAGCAAAAAATGAGCAATTAAAGTTGAAAATAAGAATTTTCATGTTCCCTATAAATAAGTACAATACATTTTTGTATGTTATTGTAAGATAATAAGAATTTTCATGTTCCCTAGAAATAAGTATAATGCACTTTTTTGTGTTAACGCAAGATAACATTTTTATATAATATTATTTCGACAGTTACAAAACATATTTTTATTGACTAAGATATGTTTCTTATACTACTATTTCAGTATGAGATATAATAAAAATGTATGGAATAAAATTTATCAGTTGATGTTATAACATCCGTTAGATCAAAAGTCACTCATCACAGTAATTAATATTAATTCATTACTGAAATATTTTATTATATTGATTATCTCATTTAGATTTAAGTTTAAGAAAGAATAGTAGATAAAAAAATATTTTGCGGGAGGTAGTTTCTATATATATTGACGACATTTGCCTAATATATTCACGAGAATTGAATATGGTTTTACAGTTATTTATGCCTTTAAATATTCCACAAGTATTTCGTCAAAAAAAGAGAAATGGAAACGGACCAACATTTTCTATTGTGGAGACTACTATTTTTTTGGAGAGAATAGCATGAGTCGAATACTTATGATTATTAATTACTAATTGAACCTTTACGAACTGAGTATCCCAAATTAGGATAATAATGACTTTCAAGTTAAAAATTACTTTTTAGTTATTAAAAACTGAAAAAGCAGCAACGCATTATATTTTGTATTACCTTGAATTGCCTTTTACAGCTCAACTTTCTGAAAGTAACCAGATTTATGTAACAAAATACGATTGAAACTTTTACTATAAAAATTTTCAACACATACCTCCAAATCCTGCTCCTTCACCACCGCCTGAACCTCCTCCACTTCCACCTAAAAGAATCATTCAATATAGAACCAATTTTTATTAATAGAAACAAATCACATTTTAATTTAAAATATTCTTATTTAGATGCACTTTATTATTGTATTAACTGTAAACTATTTATAGATGACAAAATTTATATCAATATTAATCTAAACGCGTTAGTCTTACTTCCTTGTCCAAATCCTTCTCCTTTACCAAATCCTTCACCACTACCTGAGCCTCCGCCTTGTCCAACTGAAATGAATAATTTTTATACAAGGTCTTCAGGTACTACATTTGAGAAATATTTATTGGATTCGTTTAAATAAAAAGTATAATCTCTCAATAATTTACCTCCTACGCCTTGACCAATTCCTGCACCTGCACCTAATCCCTCTCCTATCGCACCTGCAATTATATTTTTAAATCAGCAAGTCATTAATTCTAAATGTAATATTTCAGAAAAAATTTTAACAGTCTCCCGTAACCTACTTCCTTGTCCAAATCCTTCTCCTTTACCAAATCCTTCACCACTACCTGAGCCTCCGCCTTGTCCAGCTAAAATGAATAATCTTTATATAAGACCTTCAAGTACTTCATTTGAGAAATATTTATTGGATTCGTTTAAAAAAAAGTATAATATCTCCCAATAATTTACCTCCTATGCCTTGGCCAATTCCTGCACCGACACCTAATCCCCCTCCTATCCCACCTGCAATTATATTCTTAAATCATTAAGTGATTTGTTACAAACGTAATATTTCAGAAAGGTTTCTAACAGTTTCCTGTAACTTACTTCCTTGTCCAAAACCTTCACCTCCACCAAATCCTCCTCCGCCACCAGAACCTCCTCCTTGTCCACCTAGAATATATAATCTGAGTTCAAACGTGTTCACGCGAAAGTGTCATCATTTCCTATTAAAAAATTTCAGCTCAGTCAATAGCAATGTTTATTTTCAAGGGTAAGTCTATCAGTAAATAAGTTATTATCAAGGAATGTGTTCAAATCTACATATAATTTAGTCTAATGCTTCATTATATGAAATTTTCTAAATTGAACAAGCATTGACAAGCATAACAAAATAATGCAAAAGTGTATGAAGTTTGGATTTTTTCTAGTACAATGACAAACAAATGCATTATATTTGACACATAGTGATTTTCCTGGTTTCAAAAAGGCCAGGATTTTCTTACTTTTCATATGCATCTAAACTATCCTTTGATAAAAGACTCAAAAAGTGTATTAAAAACACTTATTTGTGAATATAATAGCAAATGGATTAGCTGTGCAAAAATGATTTAAAAATGTACTTCTGCACTACACTTCTCCTCCTATAAACTGATTTTGTAGCTATTGTTATTAGCATTGACATCTGATGTTGCAACAAAATTTTGGGTTCGTATTACCCAGTTTCGACATAATAACACAAATGTTTCTGCTTCTTGCCCATTTTGAACTCGTAAGTTATTGGCAGCAACTATTATACGTTTGCATAAATCATCAATAGTAGATATAAAGAAGTCCGAATGATATAAAGTCAGGAGATCATGGTGGCTATGATACCGGTCCTCCTCATCCAATCTCTTGGTATTAATGCTTGGACACGCTGTACATGGTTCGGATATATTTGAGCCTCGTATATAAGACGTCTTGGACGTGTTCCACGATTCGGTTTCAAATTTTCCTCGTGTTGCACTACATTTGCACATACTGCACACGGCGGTAACATTAGCTGCATTTGTCACATGTTTACTGGGAAATAGTTCTACTAATGCATTTTCACATTGCCATAAATTAAAACGATATCCATCAACTCCGAGTTGCCATACACGTAAACCATTTTTGACAGTTGAAAAACTAATGTGAAGATCGCATCACAAAAACGTTAACACCTACAAAAGTAATCGGTTTCGATATTCGGAATCGCATGGCTAGAGAGTACAGTACCCAGCAATGTAAGGGTTGAAAATACTATAAATTCAATAATTTTTTACTCAGAAACTATAAGGATTTTACAAAAATTTCCTTAACGATATTGACTCCATTTTTCGTGACGTATCTATTCCCAATTTATTTCAGATATATTCTGAACCACCCTGTATACTAACCACATCTCAAAAGTAATAGCCAAAGTGAGCAAATAGTAAAAGGAAAGGTATAGATTTACAGTTTTTTTTTGTCCCTACGTTACATTTCCTTTCGATCAGCTTTGATATTATAGAGCAGGTTCTTTCATAATTTATTTTATATAAGTTTGACAAAGCTTACTTCACAATACGAAAACGTTTTAAATGAACTAGTTATTATGAGTAAAAGTAACTGCTTATGTATTCGAAACTATTAGCATTTATATATCAACGACTTACCTCCTTGTCCAATTCCTGATCCGCCACCAAGATCCTCTTTGATACTGCCTGAAATAATATTTCAAATTAATATTTATCGTATATCATCTCCTTGATGTATATTAAAAAGCCTTTTGGTAATAATAGAAGTTTACATTAACTTACCTCTAAATCCTGCTTCACCAACTGAGCCTACTCCACCTAAAAAAATCAACCATTTAAGATATTTAAAAGCAATTGATTGACAAAAGTCTTACCACCTTGCCCTGAACCGGTTCCTTCACCAAATCCTTTTCCACCTAAAATACGTTGTTGTTTTTTTTTTAAAAAAAAGAACACCAAATACTTTGTATATTATATGCGAATCCAGAAATCTTACCTCCTGCACCAATTCCTACACCACCCCCTAATCCTGCTCCTATCCCACCTGAAACGATATATTACTAGGAATCTTTCTTTTTTATTTGAAGGCACATCTACATCCATTCTTCATCTATATTTGAAAATAATTTGTGAAACTTTCTTCCTTTTCCAGATCCATCACCTCCACCAAAACCTTCTCCACTACCTGAGCCTCCTCCACCTCAAAAATATATTTGTATAAGAATACATTATATAATATATTTAGTAATTAATAATGAGCTCGTCATGAGCATTAAGTAAATTAAAAACATTTGACTTCTTACCTCCTTCACCAAATCCTGATCCTTCCCCAATTCCTTTTCCACCTAAAATAGGTAATTGCAATACATAAAATCATCTATACTCAAAAATTAAGAAGACTTACCTCCTCCTCCAATTCCTGCTCCTCCTCCAATCCCTGCTCCCCCTCCAATCCCACCTGAAATAATTTGTTATTAACATTGGTAATTTCTCTTTATCTACAGACGAACTTTGTGTTTACTCTTTATTACAATTTTGAAATTACTTTGTGATTTCCCAATAAATTTATTTATTCAATCTGATATACTATTTCTGTCACATAATTACTATACCTAGACTTACCTAGCGTCTGATAGGATCTTTAATCTACCCTTGTTTTTCTTAAGGGAGTAGATCCGCAATTGTCTGACTGATTTTGCTACGTACTGTTGATACTAAAGCTGTACGGTCGAAACCGCTCCTCAGACAACCATAGTCCTTTAGGGATCTGGAATCTGGAATCTGGAATTAAGGGGGAGGGTAGCGAAACGGCTACAGCACTTAGGCCCCATTGGGCCCATTGTACCTCCTCCCATTAGGAGATCAGTCCACCTGAGCCGTCAGCCAACCTAATAAGGAGAAAAAGGTGGTGACGCTGCTCAGGGGGATCTCTCTAATGTAGGCCATAGAAGGCCATCGCTCTCCCAACACGGACTCTCTTGTTGACGAGATGGCAGCGCACTCACAGAGTGCATGGAGCACTGTCTCGTCTTCCTGTTCGCAGCCCCTACAAAGAGGTGTATCACACTTCCTCATGTTATAGAGGTGCTTTCTTAACCAGCAGTGTCCAGTTTGAATACCTGTCACTAGACGGAGGCTTGTCCTAGTCATAGCCAGGTACTTTTTGGCTGTATCCTTGCAGGGGTACCCTAGGGACTCCTTTGCCAAATTACAGCCATTTGCTTCATCTCAACGTTTCTTAAACTCTTTGTGGGTGTGTTCTTTGATAATTTCAATAAATGCTGACAACGGAAGCATACTGGAGGGACCGGGTCCAAAAATATTCAGACCCGATGCACTCCTAGCCAGTTTGTCAGCTACTTTATTGCCATTGCACCGGTCGTGTCCCTTTACCCAGCGTACAGATACGCTGTTGTTAGCTGAGGCCACTACTAGTGCCTGATGGCATTCCCATGCTGATCTAGTTATTATCTTATGATTACGTAGGATCAGTAGTGATTGTCTACTATCTGTGTAGATTAGTCCTTTAGGGATATTCCGCAATAAACTCTGCATCTAGTATTATCCAATGCTGCCAAACATCTCGTCATTCTTCATTGCTGACATCTTCAATGGTCCTCGCAAAAGTTTCACGGTGACAGTTACTGAATCTGAAGAGCGGTTTCTACGTAGCAGCCTTAGAACTAACGATAGGAACTGACGTCTGTTAGATCGAGTTTGATGTTCCGATACTAGGTCTGACTTCACAGAGCCTAGCTCAAGAACAACCAGTAAAGGCTACGGGTAGTGTATAGTAATTATGTGACAGGCAGCTACCAGTCACCTAGGCTATAGCGTAATAAAACGAAACACCAAAGTATTAAAATTGAAAAAAGTTAAATAATAGCACGGGATCTAAAAGTTTTAAAACCACTACATTAATGTATGTATAGTCATCCATGATATTCTCTGAATATTATGGATGACTATACATGGTGTTCCGCACAGGAACCGATATAGAGCAGGTGGATATAGGGGGTCCCAAAATATTGTAATTTAACCAAGCATACCTATATACAAAGCTTTTGAAGTTTTTTTCGTAGAATAATCCACTTACGAGTAAACTCTCAAAAATTATAATATTTTTGTACAGGGTGATTCAGAGCTTATCTAAAAAAAATTATAATGTACAGGGCACTCTTACAAGTAAATTTTTTTAAATAAAGTATAAAAAAGATTTGTAAAACTTGACAAGGCAAAGCATGCAATCGGCGACCGCACAACAAATTTAAGGAAATTCCCAAGGAAAGAAATAATTAACATTTTATAGCACCTATTTCATACAGCAAATTTAACTGTTTTTGTCGCTATTGTTATTAATTATTAATAGAATTAATTTTAGGTTTTAATTTTAAAATAGTTTGACATATCTGATGTTATAACAACTAAATTTTGATCCCGTCTTACCCAGTTTCTACAAACTAACACAAAAATTTCAGCTTTTTATCCGTTTCGAATTCGTAAGTTATTAGTATGATACGTTTCTGTAAATCATCAATAACGCCCACTCTACAATTTTTAAATATCCCCACAAAAAAAGTCCAAATTATTGAAAGTTAGGAGATCGTGGCAGCCATGATACCGGATAATTGAGTTTCGTGCATGATATGCCACACTGCTGCAATACACCGTAGACGCCCTGGACCTCCATATTTTCCCCGATTCGGTTTAAAATTTCCTGTGTCACGCTTAGCTTAGCTCGTGTTGCACTACACTTGCACTCACTGCACACCGCGGTAAAAGTAGCTGCATTTGACAAATGTTGTCATGTATGCCATTTTTGATACTTGACGTTAATACGTTAATACCTACTATAAGTAATTGGATTGTAATAGTCGGAATCGCCTGGCTAGAGACTACAGTAGCCCAGGGATGTAAAAGTTGAAAATACTAACTTCAATAAATTTTCACTCGGAAATAATAAGAATTTTACAAAAATACGGTAGTGATTCCATTTTTCATGATGCATCTATTCCCAATGTTTGTTAGATAAGTTGTGAATCGCCCTGTATAGGTACAATTAAAACCTCGAATGAATTGAGATCATCCATAGGTATATCTTCCAAATAAACTCAAATTTATGCTACCATCCGTCTGTTGGTAATATTGCTACTAACAACGCATTGCACCAAGTTTCATTGTATTATCTTCAGTAGCGCTTCTGCAATTGATCACAAACTTTTTCTTGTCCAATATTATTGTAGAACTTCAAGGGAAGATTTTAGAATAAAATTACTTTCTTTATGGCATTGCGGCGTCACTCTTACGCCTTGTATATAATTAGTGTGATTAAAACTAAATTAAATTCATGTTCTTCGCAACAATTTACCTCCTTGTCCAATTCCTGCACCTTCGCCAAATCCTCCTCCACTGCCTGAGCCCCCTCCGCCTGAAACAAATTACTTCATACAAAATTGACATAAAAAGTAATCGGCAAACTATATTCAAATAATATTGTCACCCTTAAATTGAAAAAGTTATAATAACTAAAACAAGCTACTAAGGTATTTCTTATATATTATTTAGATTATAGGAATCGATAAGGTTCCAGTACTTTACCTCCTCCTCCAATTCCTCCACCTAGTCCTAAGCCTCCTCCAATACCACCTAAAATTAAAATTACTACTTACTATACTTTCAGTTTATTTGTATGTGTACAAATTAAATGCGTCTATTATTGCTTATTTAATTCTATTAACTTACTTCCTTGTCCTAGTCCTGCACCTTCACCAAATCCACCACCTGAACCTCCTCCACCTGAAACAAAAAAATCGTATTTCAGGAAATATTAAATAACTAAGTATGAATGATTTCAACGTTGTTATCAAATTTATTCAACTGGAACCTTTCATTTTCAGTGTAACACTATTTGGAATAATATACCAGTTTCACGAAGCAGTTATGATATAATAATAATATCTGTACCCCTCATTCTGATTACGAGGATTAGCCCTCAAGTCGGAGAATTGTGCGAGATAGGGGCAGTATATTATTGTGTTGGCCCCGTTTTGCGAACAGCAACGACTTGCGTTAGTAGGCCCTTACCACCATTCAGTGCAAAAATTACGGAAACCTGGAAAACCTCATTAATTAGAGTGATGGTCAAACGCCGACCGATATCAATCTCTAACACTGACCCAAGCCAACGTTCTTCTACCTTACTATACCCGAAGAGAGGGTGCCAATTCTCCCCACAAATATAGCTCATCTAGGGTCTACCGGCTGTGGGATATCATATAAAGCACATCTTGCATTTTGTTAGTAATTAGTTTTTTACATTTATGACATTATAGAGGTTATAATAAGATATGTATGGACTTTGAAAATGATTTAGAGCTTATTTTTTTATTGATATTACCTCCAAATCCTTTTCCTCCTCCTGCGCCTTCTCCGCCTGGAAACATAATTATAGATATACATTTCTTGTAATTAGGTTAGTTCCAATATGATTATGATTTTCATTGCTCTTAACAAATTTTAAGAAAATAATATTTTGATGAAATTTACATTATAAATCTGTGTATGTGATAAATAGATAGTGTTTCAAATATTCAGCAGTCTTTTTTAGTAACTTACTTCCTTGTCCAACTCCTGCACCTTCACCAAATCCACCACCAGAACCAACTCCAGTTGCACCTAAAGTAAATATTTAATTTTAACACATTTCCATGATTTCTTATCTTATAAGTTCATTGTAATCGTCACCTTTTGAAATAATTGAACTTAAGGTACTTATTTGGTTGATATTCTGAATCTATTTGTTTATTGAATCGGGTCAGACCCCTGTAATTTTATTTTCCAGTGGTATTTTTTATAACAAAAATCCTACTTGTGACGCCACTACACGACCAGATTCAAATGTGGTATATTGTTTCGTTACTGTGTTGTAAATATTTTAGTATAATATGTTCAATTGAAGTTGAATTTAGTAAGCTGATTCTGACAATCTGCTAGAATTTGATATGTCCATGATTACGGACTACTTTAATAAATATAAAGGCTATATATATTGTGGAAATGAAGAGAATTAAAAACAAAGTTATTATAATGAAATATTTTTTCTATTTAGTGTCATTCCACTCAGTCTTTTTTTTTGTGTCCATCCATATAGGTCAGGATTTATAAAATGACTAGGTGACCCGGCAAACGTTGTTTTGCCATATGAATTATTTCTAGTGAATATTTTGGTAGTCGGCTTCGATCTCATCCCTACTCCGTGTTGTTTATTGGGTGAGAAGCACAAACCTAAAAAAAATATAGACTGTGCCAGTGTCATATTGCCGGCGACCGCTAATTCATGGCTGCCCTATAAGGTCCAGAATCTCTAAAACTTGTTTTTATGCCAATTTACGTTGGTTGTATTGTAGCGTGAATCTCATTGGTCACATTAATGTCACATTCTTTATTGACATTTAAAATGACAGCAAGTTAGTTAATTTCATATTGCAATGCAGCCATCATATTTGCACAACCGCCAACATAAAGCAAATAAAATATCAATTTTCTGGACCTTCGGTCCCTAGAAAACGCGGCACCTGTCATGTGACCTATATCATGAACCGACGAAAATATAGACAATATTTTTTTCTAGGTTTGTGGTGAGAAGTAACACCGGTAGACGCCTGACGGGGATAACTGATCTAGTGATAACCGATCAGATATCTACCAGAGTTAAAAATGATAAAATTACTAAAATGGCTATTAAAAAGCAGGGGTTTGTGATAGAAGGGTGAAACTTAAGGGTTGTATGTATTTTTAAATGGCACATCATAAAAAAATAAAAATAAAAAATTTTGTCCAATAAAATTAAAAAAAATCGTTTGGGGTGGACCACCCTTATCACTTAGGGGTATAAAAATAGATTACGACCGATTTTCAGACCTACCGGATATACATATAAAATTTCATAAAAATCGGTCAAGCCGTTTCCGAGGAGTATGGCGTCTAATACTGTGACACGAGAATTTTATATATTAAAAGAAGTAATAGGTAACCAAATTAATTTTTATTTACTATGATTTAAATATGTTACTATTACTCTATATTTTACTTTTAATTGATTTATTATACAAATAAGTAATGGCATAAAATGACAAAGTTAAAATTGACCTTTTTAAAAACTTCGATTTTTGATTAATGTATATTTATAGGGAATAGATATACAAAATATTAAAAGCAAAATAAGTTATTTTATTTTTTAACTGGATTTTCAGGTTTCTCTTAAATATTTAATTTATCAAAATATGAAGGCTGCTAGATGTCGTCTAGGGAGACCACCGTTATTGAAGGTGCAGTGCTGTCCCTAGTAGCCGTAATACAGCAATAGGAAAAAAAACCGAAACAATTATATGAGGAGGCCCAAGGGTACGCAAAACGGGTGCGCTATCCACAAAGCCTAGCCCGAGAACAACAAGAGCAGATCAAATAATCTTAGCGAAGACTAGAAATGTGCAAGTTAATTTTGTTACCGGCAGCGACCAGTTACCTAGATCACAGCTTAACAAACCGGAAAATCACTAGAGATTAAATAACAACACCAACCGTAAAAGCTTCAAAACCACTATTCCAAATGAACTTGCCAAAATTTCAAGTAATAACGACTATAACTATAACTTCTATAACGATTTTTTTCTTTTTCCTGTCTTAATATCAAGACTTAAAAATGTGTAATATGAAACATTTCTGATTTCAATTATATTTTCCCACATTTCATGGGTTTTAATAGTTATTTATGCAACAAGTACAAAAAGTAACGACGTTTCAAATCGCGGGCAATAAACACTTTTTATACGAGTTGCATACAATATTTTTTCTACGTTCATGCAAAAACCAAAAATTGTTTTCTTTAGATGACACTAAGTGTAGAAATATGACGTCGATTTGAACATTTATGTTTGTCATGATGACAAAACGCTGTAGTAGAATGACAGATGAACGCAAGAAAAATGTTATTGCACTAGTGCAATAAAGAACCACTTTTTCCACTAAATATAGTTCAATAAAGTTGTTGTAAGTTTGTTTTTTTTTTCATGAACGTAGAAAAAATAATTTTCTATAACCTCTTCAACCTATATTAAAAAAAACTTTTTAACAAAGTGATCTTTATAACAAAATCTTGTTTTTATCGGATACAATGCTCTTCTTTGCTTTTCGTCCATTGGCAAACAAATAAATAATTTTTCCGACGCTTTTTTACTTATATTTGTGCATTCTGAAACTATGTGATACTTAAAATTCTTCTTTGCACTAATACTGAATCACACAAGCAGTATGCAACAGGAACAATATGAAAATTCGTGTAACTACGTAGAATTGGCTGTAGCGCCATTGCCGAACTTATGCGTGACGTGACGTAATGGCTGGTCACGGCATTATCGCGCGTTGGAGATTTATAATTAATTTTAAGGTAGTAATACTTCGAATAAAATTCTAATATTTTGCAAATCCATTATTTTTCACTTATACTTTCGATTTACGAAATAAACAAAATGCTATACACGCTTATTGACCATTATTATTATTATTATATTATTATTATTACCTCCAAATCCTTTTCCTCCTCCACTACCACCACCAGCACCGAGGCCTGCTCCAGCACCAAAACCTCCTCCTACGCCTTCACCGCCTGAATAATTAATTTGATATTAATTTCTTTTAACAAGGTTAGTATCAATTTATAATGGTCCTTTATTCTTCAAAATGTTGATATATTTATTTTAATCAATCCAATCGTTAACTGTGTATTAAATACATTCTAACTTACTTCCTGCGCCTTCACCAAATCCACCATCTGAACCTCCTCCACCTCCGCCTAAAGTTAATATTTAATTTTAACACATTTAAATCATTTCTAATCATAGGAAATAATATACATAAGTTAATAATAATAGTATTTTATTGTAAAGGTTGAAAATGTCACACATATCACAAATAGAATTATAATTATTAAATATCCTGACAAGAGATGACTTCAATGAAAGGTTAGTTCTAGTCATATAAGTATGTAAAGTGAACCAATAACTGTTAGACGTTCTAGGAACGAGAAAATTAAGAATTTCTGGACAGTCGATCTTATTCCCTAAGAGAAAATGCATAAATTTAAAAGAATAGAAGTTAAAATATACATATCCTCAAAATGAAAAATATATACTGCTTTATTTGGATTAAAAACTATATTTATAGGGAATAGATATACAAAATATTCTCTAAAATATTTAATTTATCAAAATTCGAAGGCTGCTAGCAAATCAAAGAATCTCAGATAAGACTAGAAATGTGCAAGTTAATTCTGTTACTGTCAGCGGCCAGTTACCTAGATCACAGATTAACAACCCAGAAGATCACTATAGATTAAATAATAGCACCGGCTAGAAATTTCAAAACCACTATTCCAAATAGACGTGTCCAAATTTCTCGCAATAATTCTTCTATAACGACTTTTTGTTTTTCCTGTGTTAATAATCAAGACTTAAAAGTGTGTAATACAAAATCTTTCTGATTATATTCTCCCACATTGTATGGCTTTAAACAAAAATAATTTTTTATAACTTCTTCAACTTATATTTAAAACAAAATCTACTAAATAAAGTGATCTTTATAATAAAATCTCGTGCCCTTTGTCGGATACAAAATCATATTTCTGCATTGCACGTTTCTATGCTTTTCTTTGCTTTTGACTTATTGGCAAACAAACAAATAATTTTTCCGACGCATTTGTATCTATATTTGTGCATTCAAAACTATGCAATTCTTAATAAAAATTTTGCACTCATACTGAATAAAAGAAGCAGTACGCAACAGGAAAAATACTCCGAAAATTCGTGTAACTAGCATTGAGTCGAATGCAATCACTGAGCGTATGCGTGACTTGATGTAACACCTGACCACGTCCCATTCTCACGCGCTGGAGATTTGTCATTAATTTTATGGTACTAAACTTTCGAATAAAATTATAATATTTTGCAGATTCATTATTTTTTTTTTATTTATACTTTTGATTTATGAAATAAAAAAAAAATGTTATACAAGCCCATTGGTCATATTACCTCCAAATCCTTTTCCTTCTCCACTACCTCCACCAACACCTGAGCCTACTCCAGCACCAAGTCCTCCTCCTGCGCCTTCACCACCTAACAAATTAATTAGATGTTAATTTCTTATCACAAGGTTAGTTTCAGTTTATAATGATTTTTATTATTCTTGAAAAATTTTGAGATACTTGATATATTTATTTTAATCAATTAAACTGTGTATTAAATACATTTAAACTGCATCGAATATTTAGCAGTTTTTTGTAACTTACTTCCTTGTCCAAATCCTGCACCTTCACCAAATCCACCACCTGAACCTTCTCCAGCTCCGCCTAAAGTTAATATTTTAACACATTTAAATCATTTTTGATCATAGGAAACAATGTAAATAAGTTCATTGTAGCCTTTACAATAATAATAATAGTACTTTATTTGTCCAACAGCAAATTAATCAGTTATAGGACATTCTAAAACAAGTAAAACAGTGAAGAAAAATAGTACTTGATTAAACAAACTGATGCCAATCACATAAATTATAGTATTATGGAATGTAAAGAAAAAATAATACAAATATCACTCTGCTAGCTACCATTAGAAATAACAATTAAGTAATCCTACTCTTTGAAGCATCAAAAAGCTCACTATCATAAATAGAATTATAATTATTAAATATCCCGACAAGCTGTGACTTTAATAAAAAATTAGTTCTAGGTGCAGGAGTATGAAAAGTAGACCAAGAACCATGGACGTAGCCAGAAATTTTCCTAGGAGGGTGGTGATAGCAAGAAATCTAAGACAAGTTGAATAGGTTATTTCCAACCAAAACCTTGTCTTTATTTTTCTCCGTAGAGTGAATCATTAACAAATAATAAAAAAAGAAAAATGAGATAATTAAGTACATCATAGAAAAACCGTTATGGAAATGTCTAATTTATCAGCACAATTTTAAATTACGCTGACTTTTTCCGACTGTCTTCATTCATTTTTAGAGACCTTTGGGGTAATGAACGAAGTTTGACATATCCCTATCTAATTTAATAAATTATCCAGTTCCTTTCAAATAACCATTTTTAGTATTTGATAGACATATTACCTCCAAATCCTTTTCCTTCTCCACCACCTCCGCCGGCTCCTAAACCTGCTCCAACACCAAATCCTCCACCACCTAAAAAAAACATTAAATATCAATTTATTTCAATAAGATTAATCCCAATTTATAATGATTTTTACTCCTCTCAAAAAAATTTGAGACATTTAGTAATATACAGGATGATTTTGAAAAGAGTAGCACAAACACTACCAGTGCATCTAGATGAAAAAATACGGCGAATGAACTAAATACACCTTAAACCAAAGTTACATCTCTGAGGAGTAGTAGTTCTGTAACAGTGCTGTAAAATTTCGGCAGTTTGTTTTTTATTAATTTTCTAAAAAAACTTTTCTAAAACTTTTATGACAAAAATGCAAGAGACATATTTTTGTTTTGTTTTTAGTTGTTACATCTGTGAATAAGATATGTATTTTCATATAGGATAAAAAGTTTTTTTGGCATAATATGTTGCATGTAGTCGATAGCAGCGCGTCTGGTGGATACATTTAAACAATTTTAATAAGAATGTGTCAGCACTGGACAAATGTGTGTACCAAATATGAATGCTTTACGCCACATTGTTTAGATAAATTGCAGGAAATATAGGTTGTCTCTATCAACATTCAAGGCCTTATTATTCATCTAGATCCACTGATAGAGTTTGTGCTACTCTATTCAAAATCACTCTGTATAATTCAATCAAATTTATATTATGAAATTGTGAATATAAAAATTGATACTATTTCAAATATTTATTAGTATTTAGTAACTTACTTCCTTGTCCAAATCCTGCACCTTCACCAAATCCACCACCTGAACCTCCTCCAGCTCCACCTAAAGCAAATATTTAATTTTAACACGTTTCTATAATTTCTTCTGTTGGGAAAAAATGTAAGTTCATTGGATTCGTTTCTTTTGAATAATTTTAAACTAGATATCTGGTTGATATTTTGAATCTATTTGTCTACATATTGCTTCGAGAAGTCAGTATCACTAGGAATTTATGAGTTCAATTCTGGTATTTCTAATAAGAAAATTTCCTTTCATTTTATACAAAACAAAGAATGTAACGTTTTATAGTTACAATATAATGTATCCAAATAAAACGTGAATTAGTTTTTACTAATTCAAGAATAATTGGAAATTTATGAATCTACATGTAAAATTTTACATTGACGGTAATATTACGAATTTCAGAATAAACAAAAAGGTTATTTAACATGGAAGATCTTTTGTTATAATTTTGAATGTTATTTCCAACCAAGAATTTGTATTTATTGTTTTCGTAGAATGAATCATTTACAAAAGTCAGAAAAAAAACACAAAATATTAAGTAGAACACAGTTACAAGCCAATGATTTTGCCTCTCTGCTATAACAGTTTCAGTTAAATTATGGAAACGTCTATTTTTTCAACAAAATAAATTTTACTGATTTTCGTCCATGTCTTTCACGTTCCATTTCTCATTAATGGTAGAGACATTACTCTATGTTTAACCTTTATGAGATAAATCATTGAAGAAATTTTGTTATACGCTCTTTACGATGATCTTTTTATGACTATCTTCATTCACTTTTAGTGAACTTTAGAATAATGAACGAAGTTTCCCTATCGAATTTAATAAATTATCCAGTTTCATTAAAATAATCCTTTTTAGTATTCGAGAGACATATTACCTCCAAATCCTTTTCCTTCGCCACCACCTCCGCCGGCTCCTAAACCTGCTCCAACACCAAATCCTCCACCACCTAAAAAAATCATTAGATATCAATTTCTTTCAATAAGATTAATCTCAATTTTTAATGGATTTACTCCTATCAAAAAAGTTTGAGACATGGAGTAATATAAAATTCAATCAAATTTATATTATGAAATTGTGAATCTAATAAATTGATCCTGTTTCAATATTTATTAGTATTTAGTAACTCACTTCCTTGCCCAAATCCTACACCTTCACCAAATCCACCACCTGAACCTCCTCCAGCTCCACCTAGAAAAATTATTTAATTTTAACACATTTTTACTTACATAATATTTGTAAATCAGGAAGAGAAATTCAAATTTGTTTCTAATTTGGTCGTCACTAGTAGAGGGCGCCACTTAAGGCACATCATGTTTTTTTTAAATGGCATAACTTTCTTACTGCTTAGTGTATCCTGACTATTGAAAAAATTGATTATCCTACGTGTTATATCTGAGAAAGGGATACCTTGTTGAAGTCGTTAGGAGTAACAGTTTTCGAAATAATCCTATTTGAAATATTCAGTGCACCGATTTAAAACCGTTATCGTTTCAGGTAAAGTGCCTTTTCTACTAAAAATACAGCAAAATGTTACTTAAAAAAGTTGTCCGGAAGGGTAAATTATGGAGATATAATGCAAAATTTCAAAAAGATCGGCCTGCTTTGATAAAATTGTTGTGCTTTGTAGAAAAATAGTTTTCTTAAACCTCGTCAATCTTCTTGAAATTTTGCACGTCTCCGTAATTTACCATTCTGAACAACTTTTTCGAATAATATTTTGCTGTGTTTTCAGCAGAAAAGGCACTTTACCTGAAACCAAAACAGTTTCTACTCGGTGCACTGAGCATTTTAAATAGGATTATTTAAAAAATGGCTACTCCTATTCAACAAGGTATACCTTTTTCAGATATAACAGGTAGGACACTCTACTGTTACAATAGTCAGATGGATACACTAAGCAGCAAAAAAGTTCTGCCATTTAAAAGAAACGTGATGTGCCATAAGTGGCGCCCTCTACTAGTGACGTCAAAATTAGAAACAAATTTGAAATTTTCGCCCGCAAAAACCCCCGATTTACAAATTTTATGTAAATATTTGGATTTCTTAAGAAGTTATTTACAAATATCGTAAATAAAATTTTAACTATGACACCCTGTATATTTTTTATTATGCTACTTGAGATATAGGAATATGTGGTCTTATTGTTGCTACTTCATTTAAAAACACCCTCTATATTTTACCATCAATATGTCAATGCATTTATAATAATAGAAGTGTGCATAAGCAGGCAACACGCTAAATACATGCGGCCCGCATATTTCCAGTATAAAATTTAAGTGGAGCATGCCTCGTAGAGCATATCCGATTACACAGATTCTGCTCCAGTAAGAACGCATGCGCCACATCAGAATGCTCAATTTCTATTGGTAGAGACGCCTTGATGGATCTAGCTGTTCCATCTGCAGCACTACCATGTGCATGGTATAGTACGTTCGACAATTCAGATATAACTATCAGTTAATTCAATTGTGATTGTATGTAATTAAGTTTATGTTCTTAAGAATGGATAACAATTTAAGCTCTACAGCGTGTTTCCACGTAAAATTCGCTAACAATTCATTAATGGTATTTTATGAGATTCCGACAATAAAAGAATTCAGGTTGCTCTCACAGAATGAAGCTCTGCCTAGAATATCTAGAAGGATTCTTTTACGAATTATGCGTGACCTGAATTTTTATTTTATAAAACGAAATCGAAAGAATATGCTGATAGAAAAAGACAGAATAGTGATATGGCGAAGAAATTATTTAATAAAATTATTAGAAGATTGAAATCTGAATCGAAGAATATATTTTAAATACAGGGTGTTAAATAATATTGAGACAAAATTTGGTATACAACAGTGTATAGTGAAGGGTTATTTTTACGTGTATAAATTTATCTTGTAATATACTAGCAACAGTGGCGTTCGAGCCGTTAAATACTCATTTTTATCTAAAAGAAATGTACGCCACTGATTTTTTGACAAATTGGATTCTAGAAGGATTCTTTTACGAATTATGCGTGACCTGAATTTTTATTTTATAAAACGGAATCGAAAGAATATGCTGATAGAAAAAGAGAGAATAGTGATCTGGCGAAGAAATTATTTAATAAAATTATTAGAAGATTGAAATCTGAATCGAAGAATATATTTTAAATACAGGGTGTTAAATACTATTGAGACAAAATTTGGTATACAACAGTGTATAGTAAAGGGTTATTTTTACGTGTATAAATTTATCTTGTAATATATGTGGCGTTCGTGCCGTTAAATACTCATTTTTATCTAAAAGAAATGTACGCCACTGATTTTTTGACAAATTGGTACCGCTCTTTTAAAGCCAAATTAATTTTGCTTAAAATGTGTCTCTTGGGCTTTTTACACTTGACGTACCGTTTTCGAGATAAAAATTGATTTATTAATTATTAAAATAGATCAACTTTGGCAATGCTAATTAAAAAACTAAAAAACTAGGTGTCAGTTTGTCATAAATTTACATATTACATATTACATTAATATAATTATTTCTTCTTTTTGTCATACTTAACGTACTTACACCTAAAATCTAAACGCTGTTCCTTATAACTTACCTCCTCCTCCAGAGCCACCACCGAACCCTAGTCCTACGCCTCCTCCAAAACCACCTAAAATGTTTGCATAAAAATAACATCATTGTGAAGAGATGTTAATATAAATATTTATTGGGATTAATAATAAAAATATCACATCAAAACTTTTTTTTCCTTCCACGCGATTCATTTTTCAGCCTTTAACCCACGCTGACCAATTTTCAGTGTCAGTCAGCGTTGCTTATAAAATGAACATCATGACGTCCGTAGAAATTGAAAAAAATATGTGTTCCTAAGTAATACCAATGTATCTTTGGACAAGAAGGATTTCCAAATCTGCAGTCATTTGAACAACTTTACACATTTAGGAGGGCAGGGTTTAATTTTCAAACATATTATAAAGAAATATAGGTATCTAAATTAATCAGTTATAGTCGAGAATAGTTTTCTAGTAATATAGTAATTCATATACCTGCCTATAGGTACATAATATTAAAGTACTACTTTGTTGAAAAATATATCATCAGAGAAATAAATATGTACCAATCTATATTTTTCAACAACATTGACTATAAATCTAAATTGAAAGTAACTGTATTCTAGTTGTAGAATATTGTAAAAAAACTTACCACCCTTTCCAATTCCTATTCCATGACCTTCCCCTGCACCACTGCCTAAACCTCCTCCAAGACCAAGACCAAAAAGTCCTCCAAGACCAACTAAAAGTCGGTTATATTTGACTTTATTAGTGCATTTACTTCATGCTCAATTATAAATCGTATAAAACATTTATCTATTGTTAGAATGGGAAAAAACCAACTTAAAAAAACTTGCTCTAGCAACTAGCTCCCTCAACGTTGTACAAAAATATTAATAACACCAGCGCGTGCGGCACCACTGCATCTGTACGTGTGTCAAATTTTGATCAAATATGTTGTGCTTTCAAAATATTACATCCAAAATTTTCTAAAATTATCTTGCATGCCCTGTATCTCAAAACTGAGTGACTAATTTATAGTTAATATGTTTATTAAGCAAACCCCAAAATATTTTATAAGCCCTAGTAATATTTCCATGTTTTTATGCAAGTACCCTGGATACACATTAGCTATATGGCATTATAGACAAATGTTCCACAGTAACAAATGTAACATGTTTTACTCAAGTAATGCCAAAACATTTGATAGAAAGATCAAATATAGATACATTATTTATTTATTTAGAAGTACACCACCCAACAACCTAGGCCATTAACAGGGTGGGAAAATACAATACAAAAAGACAAACAAATACAAAATGGCAGTAACTAATACATAAAATCAAAAGGACAACAAAAATATTAAATGAATTGAGAATATAAACATACATACCAAATGAATAATCTACAAAATAAATCGATAAATATGTTAAAAATACAATATTAATACATTGGAGGGCCAAGGAATACCTTCTTAATATCACCAGATCTACAAGCAAAAATGTCAATGCTAGCCTGTACTAGACTAAAATTGTTTAAAATCTTATGCATCTGAGAAAAATCTAAAATGTTAGTATGTGCTAGCGGAGGGTAAAACACATTTAAGTTCCTGCCTGGAATTATCCTGCCCGGATTATCGGAAAATGTATGTCCATTGCTTTTGTATAGAAGGAATAAAGTTACAGGGTGTTTTGGATATAGTTAAGGAAAATGAAACAATATCATAGTTCTTATAAGTTTAGCTGCTATTTCGGCATTTAAAAAAACATGGAAACGTTATTACTTTTAAAAGGTTGTAACTTCTTAAGTGATGCTAAAATTATTTTTTTTACATTAAATACCCCCTCTAAAATCGGCTAAAGAATTAACGGTTTTATATCCCTCAACTGTTTTCGACACATTCTGGTAGACTGAACAATATATATGATAATCTAGAATTAGCGATTAATAATAATTAAGTATTTAATTAAATAAATAATCATTAATTTTTATTTATGAAATTTGGCATATAACTATTTTAGGGGTGCCATTGTTAAATTTAAAGAAAAAAAATTGCTAAATAATTATTTTCTAAAATTTGACAGTAAAGAAATTCAAAGTAGGTCTTGAAATTGGAAACCTAATTTTATTATTTTGAGCCAGAATAGAGTTTTTACTGCTCCGTCTTTTAAAAAATACCCGAAGTAAATCGGATAATAAATACCATTTTTACAAACTTGTTTCCATTTGAAATGGTTAACACTGTATAAACATTTTAGGGCTTTTCCCATAGGTAAGTACTATCATTTGGATTTATTAAAATAACTAAACGAATGCCAAATTTACAAATTTAAACGATAAAGGTAACTTCAAATTTTTTAAATAGACAGGCTGTATATTTTTACATATTCGTATAGAGATATTTTTTTCGGATTGAGGGTTGATATATCCGACTTTAATATATAGTAAAGTGCCAGTAATAATGTTGCAACGCATTAAATTATGTCAAATATAGATTTTGTATATGTTTGACTCAGAGCAAAATTTCATGTTAGGTCTCATTTTCATTAATTAATAACATTGTCAACTCTATCGACAAAGGTAATTTCATTTTAGTTTTTTTTCTTTGATTTAACGCGTGCTTTCGACTGCATTTATAAAAACTTTTTGGTTAACAAACTAAGAAAAAAGGGTTTAAGGTATCCAGTTGACAACTGGATTACTTCTTTTTTAACTGACAGAGAAATAAATATAAAAATTGGTAATAGCATATCTCACTCTTCTAGGACTCCATTGGGGGTTCCTCAGGGGAGTGCTTTATCTTCTCTACTATTTATAGTATTTATAAATGATTTAGAGCAACATATAACTGTCGAAGATACCACCTTAATTCTCTACGCAGATGACAGTACAATATGTATTAGTGCCTCGTCTGCTGACGAGCTTCAAAGAAAAGTAAATGACACACTTCAACAGTTTTATACGTGGTGTTTTAAAAATAAACTTATTATTAATCCAACGAAGACTCATTACATTACCTTTTTTAAAAGACGAATATGCCCTAACGTAGTAGTTTCATTAAACAACACGATCATTGAGAAAGCACAGCACACAAAGTTTTTAGGACTTTTCATTGATGAGCAACTTATTTGGTCGGTTCATATTGAGCATCTCGTAAAAAAATTAAATACGCAATCAGAAACCTGAGAAATATAATGGATAAACATTATCTTTTAGATGTTTATTTTGCATTAGCATATACACATTTAAAATATTTAATAATTTACTGGGGGACTAGTTCTGAATTTCATAGAATTTTTATTTGTCAAAAGGAAATTATAAGACTAATCCTATCCCTCAATCCTTTACAATCTTGCCGACCGTCATTTATACAATATAATTTTTTTTCTCTGCCTTGTATATTGATATATGAAGCAGCACTATTTGTTACGAATCATCCTGAATTTTTCATACAGCATAACAACATTCACTCCTATAATACACGAGGAAATAATTTAATTTATTTAAATAATCATAACTTAACAACATACCAGAACGGGCCGCTTTACTTATGTGAAACAATTTTTAATATATTACCCGTGAGTATTAAAAACAATGCAAATATTAGGTTATTTAAAAAAGAGCTACGTTCCTTCCTTGTCGGAAACTGTTTTTATACATTACAGGAATTTTATAATTTTCCTGCTGCAAGGTGAATTGTTCTTCTTAATATGTATAGATTTTTATTATTTATTAATTGTCTATTGGTTTGTGCTGTTTATGTTGCTACGTAACTAGTCCAAATTTGTATGTCACACGTTTAGTAATAATGTGTATGTTAGACTAATTTACATGACGTTATTATTATTATAATACCTGGTGATTCCCGTTTAGAGAAAGAATGCTGATTGTATCTTCCAAAATCGGGTCTAGCGGAACAGCCTAATATGAGAGAACATAGAACCAAAAAAGTCTGGAAAGAAATACAAAAAATCACGAAACGAAATCATATGTACCATTTCCTTTAATAATATATAAAATCGAAAACGCGTTTTATACATATCTGATATTACTAACTATTTTGATATTGGTGACGGTCCATTCTATTATTTATTACAATGAATAAAAACATATTTAATTTATGCTGTGGTAAATCAAGAATTTTAACCATAGTTAAATATATAGTATATTATTAATAATGAATATATTAAATTAAAAACTGTTAAGGCTACGGTGAAAGTCACCTCCATATACTTAGTAAATAGTTATTTATGATAGAAGTGCTAAAAGTTACATTTTATTTTGCAAGGAGGGAAATCCCTTCGAACAAAATAAAATGTCACTTTTAGGATTAAACGCACAGTCATTCGTCCACCGAACACTAACCATTCAAGGGTTTTAATAACATATACATTAAGAATAGATGTGCCACGACTTCAGTTGAAATCAACAGATTTAGTAAGTTGCCTGCCAATATTGCCGAATTTCTGAATTTGCCTGAATCTCATCTTGACACTGAACATTGCTTCCGATGATTTTCGGCTAGTTTTCTGGCAGTTTCTAGTGCTAATCTTACCACAACAATTCAGAAATACAGCGGATGGAAGTCCACTACAATAAAGGAGGTTTATATAGAAGACTCGCGCAGTTTCACAGAAATAATTACTACTATAGCTACTAATGAAAATGTCTATGGAATTATTTATTCTAATTGTAGTTTCTCTAATTGTATATTTAATAAGTAAATAAATATTTTTAAATTAAAATTTATTGTTTCCTATTTAATGTCATTTTAGAAACAACTGCATGCGTTAAAAATTATACTTTTACTGACGAAAAAAGCAATTTATAGTCAACTTATGAATTGTAAAATTATTTAGATTTATAATTAAAAATAGTTACTATACTTTAGTTTCAAAATAAATTTACTATAATTTGCAAAATCAGTGTTGCTGGGTAACGTGGAAAAGCTATCAAATGAATAAGTAATATACAGAGTGTTAATTAAGTATGTGCACAAACTTTAAGGAGTTAATCTGTGATTAACTACTCCAATATATTCAAAAATTTGTATTTTTTTTAAATTGACACCCTGTATCTGGAGAACAAAGGCGTTGCGGACCCATGTTTATATGAACTTTTTGTCTTAAAATCAATCACAGATTAACCCCTTAAAGTTTGTGCACATACTTAATTAACACCCTGTATATAATGATATTCGCATATTCAATTATGTTAGTAAAATAATTCTATTTAAACTTATTACGGAATCTATGATTCGTTCAATAAAGTTTATAATATGAAAAGTACTACACTAAATTTCTTATACATATAAGGATTCAAATGAATAAGGTTAGCTTAAGATTTTCTATTACATGATTTATCTACACTGAGTAGATTTTTTAAATCGAACAGTGTAATTACTCAAAAACTTTTGAGTAGGATGCGCAAAAGACCGCCAAAAATTTTCTAAAATTATTATTAGTGTCTATAAATACTTTAACAAATTAATATTTCGAATAGCATAATGAATATGAAAGATTTATTTTTATGTTATGTCAATTAATATTTTAAAAATAAAACGACTAATAATGTAATGACTTACTTTAAGCACACCCATCTTAAGCAGCAGGCTTATTAAAAACACTATCATATATTCCGAGATGTGAAGCTTCACATTTACCACACTGCAATGTGTTTAGTTAATTTTGGGAAATATTTTATATCTGCTAAGTTCAAGGCTGATTGCTTACTTCTTTCTATTTAAAAATACAAATCCCATCGCAGCATATTAAGTATTTGGATGTATAGGTGTTGAATACTTATTTAAATTTTTAATTTAACAGAAAAAATATTTGTTTTTGTTATTGAATATATCTCAAGTACAGTCGACTAGAACCCACACATCCTAATTTTTTTTACTATTTTTGAAACATTTTCAAGAAAAGTCACATTCGATTTAATTGCAAATGGCCATAATTTTCAGTTTATAACTACAATAAACGCTTATGTGCCATTTGGATTAATTTATTCATTCGGGAAAAAATCTTCAATTTTTAATCTACCTAGATTTTAGGGATGGTAACCAAACTAGTTTTTTGCACAATAAAAAATAAAATTTACGTGGCCAAAATTTTTAATTAGAAATAGGACCACGGAAAGAAAGTTATATAGATATCAAGATTTATACACTTATTAATAATAATAATAATATCTCTACCCCTCATTCTAATCACAGCGATTAGCCCAGAAGTCGGAGACTTGTGCGGGAGAGGAGGCGGCATATTATTATTTAGCAGGCCGCATTTGCGCCCAGGGATGAGGGAAACCTAGAAAACCTCATTAATTAGGGGGGTAGTCAAATATCAACCGGTATCAATCTCTCACATTGACCCAAGCCAACATTCTTCCATCCTACCATACCCGCAGAGAGGGCGCCAAACCTCTCCACGAATATAGCTTATATACGGTCTACCGGCAGCTGGGCTCGAACCAACACCGATCTAGTCACCTCGATTCAAGTACTGACGCCTTAAACCGCGCGACTACTGACCGACCCACCCATTCTAACGCTATATAGCTTAGTTACTTGAATAAAGTAATAATAACGTAAAAAATATATAAAAAATTTGAATTTCTCGCCCACAAAAACCCCCCGATCTCCAAAATGTATAAAAATATTTGGATTTTTAAAAAGTTATTTACAAATACCGAAAATAAAATGTTTACATTGACACCCTGTATCTTCCAATCCAATCCAATTCCAGTCTTCTGTATCTTCCGTGTTTGCAACATACCGTTATCGCCATTTCGAGATAGAGGTCGCCAGCCTTCAACGGTTTCTACGGCGATGTAGAACGCTTCTTGTCTGTGACTTTTTAGTCCGGCATAGAGTAGCGAATGGCCGCTAGAGGTAACTCTGCTAATATGCGTTACTCATGGTCCCTACTGTCGGGTTAGACAGACTTAAAACAGCTAAAGTTGTTCGTCGGTCGCCTTACTATATCATACTGATGAGAGCCAATAAGCTCGAAACCGGTATATATATGGTGGCTTGCCGACGAATGACTTTAGCTATTGCTAGAGGTATTCCAGGTGTAATTCAATGCTGGTCTGAGAAGTAGCCCGCAGAGTACCTAGTTGTTTCCGAGATTTCCGTATTTGCAAAATTGTACATAATTACTGTCTAGAAAAATAATAATAAACGAATTCATGTTTTATTTTTAATAAAAAGGGCCGTAATTTCAATTTATTTTTCCTCGACAACAAAGTGCGATACGAAATTCATTCAGAGAAGAGAAGTTTTATTTTAAGATGTTTAATCCAAAAAAAACACAAAACTTAAAAAACGCTGTGGTGTCCCAGGAGGCACCTTAACGAAATTATTGAAAAATTTCATAAGAGGGTTGAACATGCGAACATAGGTTGACAATAAACAAAAGTACCTTTTTTTAGTCAAAGATTGAAGCTACCCAGATTTATTATTTTTATCATACAGGGTGTTAAAAATTTAGGCATTAAATTGTAAAGCTTAGTCCGGCCCTGGTAAATTAAAAAAGCTAAATATGTTTCAAGGACACTATTTTAAGAGGTCCTTACTAGTGTCCACCACATTAAATTTTTATTAAATTATATTAAGTACTGAAAAAGATATTCAAGAAACACTGATTTCCAGCGGCGTCCTTCAGGGACACATATCTCCGTAGGGAGGGGCTGTAGGAACAAATTTTATTGGAGCTTTTCATCTTATTTTTTAATGTGCTATCTTGGCACCTGGTAGGGGAAAGTGGGGGAATATCGCGCACAGGGTAATACCGCGCAGTGACGTGTTGCCCGTGTAATAAATAATTGTTCAAAGTAAATATTGCTGACATCTAGCAGTCGATCACCTAAGAATTGTAGAGCAGTGAATGATTCGTTAAATTTTTATAGGTGACGTCAGCTAAGTTTTGTTTGCAGTGCTTGTATATGTTATAATATTTGTATTATCTTTAATAAAGCAAGGTAAGTCCTAATTCAGTACTTGGATTTTAAGTTTGTTTTGCAGAAATTTGTCATATCTTTGTAAATCATTTTAAGCCTGAACGTTAAAATTAATCCATTATTTTTTCTCTGTAAACTAATTTTGTACACAGAAGCATCTAGGGGTAATACCGCGTAATCCCAACATCCTAGAATCAACGTTGAGAGATAAATTAATAAATGTGGAGCCACTAAGCGATGTACAATTAGGAAGAAAATCCATATTTACTCCCCAACAAGAAGAGGAACTAGTCAAACATACGAAAACCTTAACCAAAGCTAACCAAACTGTTATGGAGCGACTCCCTTTAATCTCAGATAATCTGTCTATGATTTTGCAACAAGAAATCTTTAATCATGAAAAACAATTTACATCTTTTTCACATTTAATGTGAAATGGGACCTGTAGCACCATTAGTAGGTTCAGTAGCGAAAACATCAGCATCGGCAGGTTGAGTAAGTTAAGTAATAAAAATGGAACTAGAAAGCAACTCACAAATTTTAACAACCTCACCTTCAATTAACTTTCAGAAGAAAAAAGAGTTGAAAGCACTGAAGATCGCTGCAAAGTATCTGTATGTAAAAAATAAATATGATTTCTATCACTTAGTTTATATTCAATTACTTTTCTAAGCATTTGTGAAAAAAATTGCACTTTAAACTACAATTCCGAATATACGCGATATTACCCTACAGTATGCGCATCATTACCCTGCTGGGTGAAAAATATCGCGCATTTGAATTATTTCACATCTAATAAAATTTCTCAGAATCTAAAAATTATAAATGAACTAAAGTAATATTGAGTACTCCTTAATAAATGCTAATTTTTCAAATCACTTTCATGACCTAGTAATGAATTATTTTATTTAGATGCGCGGTATCCCCCCACTTTCCCCTATATTTCCGGAAAAAAGTTGCGGATACCACTGCTCACCCTGAGCATACATCGAGCTCTTTCTTAATAAATTAATATCACAAAATCTATCACTTCTGGCTATAGGAAGTGTTATATAAAGCAACCTAAAATTTATTGTAGAATCCAATAATATACAGGGTGTCCCATTTCAAATAACAGAAGTTGGTATAACCGCATGTTTGTGTTTGCCCCAGAAACTTTGCTATATTGCCAAATTTTTAAGTTTTTCGTATCAGTAGCTATTATTCCAGATAACGATCGACGCACCTCCAGGTGGCACACCTGTATGTATGCATTAAAGAAAAAATAAAGTGTTTATAGAATTTCTGTAGGTGAAATAAATTAACATGCAATTAAAGGATTGACAAAAATGTTGTTTTAACATAATAATGACAAAATAGGATTTGTTCCGCCAAAAAAGTTATTCCATATCTGTGTACTATTCTAAAAACAGTTTCGCAAAATTGTTAGTCTCTTGATCTACCGGCCGTTCCGAAAAAAGGGCCTGTTCCAATATCTCTGGACATTTTTGAGGTATGGAATTGAAATTTACAGAGCTAAAATAAAGTTTTCCGCTCTATCTAATAAAGCTAATGGGAACACCAGTCAGCTTCCGGTTTAACCGGAAGTCATATCAACTTAGTTATTTTAAATAGAACATCCTGTATATTTTGACATATTCGATTACATCGTTTCCTTCCAAATACACTCATACTAAGTTTCATGGGTTCACCTTCGACACCAACGGAGATAGTTGAAAAAACATTTCTAGACATAGGCGCCTATGGAAATTAAACAAAAAACATATTTGTACGATTTAAATTTGACAATTCCAATATTTAACTTGTGTGCGCATTATTGTTGATTGATTGTTTTATAATAGTGATAACTATAGTATTTTTCATGATATGAAATACGTTTATGTTGGAGGAGAAAATTGGCATGTATAATGGGTATTTACAATCGGGAAGAAACAGCTATCAAGCATTGCGTTTGTATAGAGATCAATTTGGTACAAGGCGACTTCCCAATAGAAGAATATTTAGCAAACTTGAGCAGACTTTAAGGCGAACTGGATCCTTTGTGAAGGCGAAGCGCGAGTATGAAATAAATAAACCCGACTTAGAACTTAATGTACTATTGTGTCTAGAAGAAAATCCTAGAACTTCGGTGAGAGAAATTTCATTTAATACGGGTATAGCAGCGACCACTGTTCATCATATTTAAAAAAAAAACATAATAAAAAAGCCTATAAGGATTCCCCAGTACAACATTTGCAAGAGCAAGATGGTCCAAGAAGACTGGAATTCTGCAACTATTTCTTACAAAGACAACAACAGGATCCTTTGTTTTATACAAAAATCTTATGGACCGATGAATGTACTTTTTCGAATAACGGAATGTTTAATCGAAATGATCACTTTTATTGTGCCTCCGAAAATCCTAGAAACGTAATTGAAACAAATGTACAAATACGTTTTAAAGTGAATGTTTGGTGCGGGCTTCTTGGCAATAAGATATTGGCCCTATTTTCATTGATGGACAACTTAACGCAGATAAATATAAAGACCTGCTTTTAGATTTGATGGAAAATTATATTGAGGAATTCCCTCTGGCTCAGGTACGCAGCATTATTTTTAAGCAAGACGGTGCCCCTGCGCGCAACGCTGCTATTAATATTGAATACTTAAACGAGCAGTTCCAAGGGAATTCGATGGGTACTAATGGGCCAATTCGATGGCCTGCGAGGTCACCTGACCTCACGCCTTTGGATTTTTTTTTTGTGGGCTTATATTAAAGACATAGTCTTTACCACACTTCCGGAAAATGTGGACATGTGCTTGCGAAAATCTTAGTCCACAAATGGTTTTGAATGCAGTCCGAGGTGTACTAAGAAGGTGTCAAACGTGCATTAATAAAAACGGTTTGCATTTTGAACAATACTTATAGCTTTGTTATTAATGTTGTTTAGTTATTAATGTTTAATAGTTCTTGTTTTAAGTTCTATTCCATAGATTACTATGTTTCTTTTATTTCCTTGATGAAATGTGTTTTCAAATATCTCCGTTGTTGTCGCAGATGAACCCATGAAACTTGGTATGAGTGTATTTGGGGGAAGTGCAAATATGTAACAATATACAGAATGTTCCATTTAAAATAACCAAGTTGAGATGACTTCCGGTTAAACCGGAAGCTGACTGGTGTTCCCATTGGTTTCATTGGATAGAGCAAAAAATTTTACTTTAGCCCTGTAAATTTCAATTCGATGCCTTAAAAATGTCCAGAGATATGGGAGCAGGCCCTTTTTTCGGAACGGACGGTATATTGATCTAAATATTTGTCTGAACTGTGGCACATACATATTCCAATTAAAATTTGATTTTACCATTTCCAATAGTGTGATTTTGATTTATTAATTACTATCGTGTTTCTACGAACAGGTTTTTAGTCACGTCAGAACAGTTCGGAATTTAATTAAATTGTTATTAATGACAATAAAAACAAATTTTTTAAATTTGATGATATTAGTTACTGTCATTATAATGTTAATATTTTCACATCACTTAAACAAGTAAATGAACATTAGTGCAACTACACATCACTTAAGAAAAAGGAAAATAAGGCTTAAAAGGGAGTCGTATTCTTGAAATAGTGTTTTCTACAAATACAAATAATTTAACAACTGAATAATATACAGGGTATTTTGAATGAAGTAGCAAAAATAAAACCACAGATTCCTTAGGTGAAAATAATAACATGCCTATATCCCAAGTCGCATAATAAAAAAGATATAGGGTGTAAAAATTTTATTTTCGATATTTGTAAATTAAGAAGAAGAATAAATTTTTAAGAAATCCAAATATTTACATAAAATTTGTGAATCGGGGGTTTTTGCGGGCGAGAAATTCAAATTTGTTTCAATTTTGACGTCAGTAGTAGAAGGCGCCACTTGTGTGTGTTCTTTTCTTGAAAAAAGTATGCATCGGTAAAACTATCCGTTTTTGAAATAATCCCATTTGAAATGCTCAGTGCACCGAGTAAAAACTGTTTTGGTTTTAGGTAAAGTGCCTTGTCTGTTGAAAATACAGCAAAATGTTACTTGAAAAAATTATTCATAATGGTAAATTATGGAGACGAACTTTTTCAAGTAACATCTGTATTTCTAGTAGAAAAGGCACTTTACCTGAAACAATAACAGCTTTCAATCAGTGCACCGAATATTTCAAATAGGATTAATTCGAAAACTGTTACTTCTAACGACTTCAACAAGGTATAATACCTTTTTCAAATATAGTAGGTAGGAGAATCGATTGAATGGTCAGATGGATACACGAAGCAGCAAAAAAGTTCTGCCATTTAAAAGAAACATGAAGTGGCGCCCTCTTCTAGTGACTTCAAAATTAGAAACAAATTTGAATTTCTCGCTCGCAAAAACCCGCGATTTACAAATTTTATGTAAATATTTGGATTTTTTTAGAATTTTTCTACAAATATCGAAAATAAACTAATTAACTTTGACATCCTATATCTTTTTTGTTATGCGCCTTGGGATATAGGTATGTTAGGTTAAATCGATTTATTCACCTAAGGAATCTGTGTTCTCATTTTTGCTACTTCATTTAAAAACACCCTGTATAGAGCTTTGCAAATAACAAAAATGATACTTCGTATATTTAAAGATACCGAAATAAAACGAATATATAATGACATAAAGCGGTCTAACCAACAATTTTTTAGGTACGGAAAGTCTTCAAAATACGTGATTTTAAAATTAACTGTAGATGTCAATATTGTTATAACATAAACTTACATAGTTCTGCATATAAGATTGTGTACTTTTGTATATACCTACGTATGTGAAGATAATTGTTTAAACGTGGGGTTAGAATACCAAATTAATGTGTCTCTTATAATCGCTTTTTAAAAGTTACTGTTTTATTTAAGAAGAATTTATACAGTAAAAGTGGATATTTTCTTTGTTCTACGTGTTTTATTTTTCAACATTTCAGTACCTAAAAACACTACTTTTGTCATTTTACGGCGAGAAATACGGCGACCTTTTAAAGAGTTTGTTAATGAAACAATAAAAATAAATAAATAAATCTAAATAAGAATATAGATAGTTTTATTTACAAACATATAACAGTGAGCAACATTGTTATCAACTTCTACTACTGAGCATGTGCGTACTGATCTGTACTAAATAACTCAACTTCATGGTTTTGGCTTATCGTTAACACATTGAACTAATGTTTATATCGGAAACGTTTTATATTTCAATTGAAATCCAAAAAGTCAAATCTATTAAACTGGTACTGTGTGTGTAGATAAACATGAATAATCAGTGTATTCCTAAACACTAGTAAATTTCTTATAGAAATAAAAAATAGGTATAACATATAGGTGTGAGATTTCATCTGAACACCGTATTACAGTAAACGAATGAACTTTACTGTATATTTCATGTTGCCATAGTTCATGGTCGACGACATAATTCTTACGTAAAAAGAAACATTACAAATTGTCGCTCTAGACAAACAAATAATGACTATGGCTATACATAATTTGTTTCTATATTTAATTTCAACCAGTTATTTTAACGAATCAATATTTTTAATCGGATTTGAGAATTATTTGTGACGTCATTAACGTTTAATATAAATTTAAAAAATAATTAATTTTTTAAATGCAATTTTCAAAATTTCTGAAAGAAATTGAAATGTAAAAAGTAGTAGATATAGTTTATATTAGTTATTAAAGTAAAAAATGGTGATGTTAGGATTATTCAATTCTAGTAACTTTATTGTCTATTCTGCAAAGTAGTATTGCAAATTAAGAAATTGCCAGTTGTAAAATCTATAATAAAGTCATATATACTACCATTCAGATGCACATCTCTATTTATAAGCCTTTCGACTTTCTTTTATTAATTACCTTTTCCTTCCAATCCTGTATTTGTTCTTTGATAAGTTTGCTTTCATGGATATCTTGGTCTTTATGTTTTCATCTTTCTAGTCCTATTAAACCTTTAAATTTTTTGCATGGCTCATTTCATGCAGATGTCTTAACTATAACACGAAATATTCTCTTCGATTTTATGCTGCCACTGAAGCATATTTACTTTAAACATACACACGTAAGTTCTGTGTTTGTCCTCTTCTTCCTTCGAAAGGATATTTTTTTCTATAAAGACTGTGAGTTTATTGCTTTTAAGAAATCAAGCTTTGGTGATATCATTTATACAACACAACTGGAATTTCCACTGCAATTTGGTATATGTAAGCAACTAGATTCGTAAAAATATCAGTATCTTAACATTTTAAAACATATTTTTGGGTTTGATTTTAGCATTCAACCCCGGCAGAAGAGAACCTGACTTTAACAGATACGAATAACCAGGTTAGTCGTCGGTTGCCTCACCTACAGCATGCTGATGAGATCTAACAAGCGCGAATTGGTATACATCTGATAGAACACCTGACAAATGAGGTGTAATCAGGTGTAATTCAGTGCTGGTCGGAGCATTAACCCGTAGAATAGTTGTTTCCTGAAATTTCGCTTCTCCAATATCCCCGGGGCTTTCAAATGGTATCAGCAGTATGGCAGGTTGCTTGTGTTGGAACCGCTAGGTCCAGCATGGAGCGGTCAGTAGACTTTGATGTTATTATGCTTTTAGGAAATCTCAAGAACTTATCTACATCAAGATTGAATGCAGTACCTACTAATACACAACTTTTGTTGTCAAACTAGACCAAGAAAATACATCATTAATCTTTATAATTAATATTGCAGTTCTTTAAACCAGTGAAATTGAGACTGATACCACTACCCACTGGACTGGATACTTGCTTCAAAACATGAAACATTGTTCCTAATGATTCCTCCCCCTAATATATTTTTTAAATTTCAATTTTATTTTTAAATGACTGCTCCATATAGCTTTCCCAAAAAGAATCAGGGCGCCATCACCATGTCTTTTTAATACTGACAAATCAGCACCTGCTTCATCAAGTAAATTCGCTGAAGACCTTCGAAAACCCAGTATCATGGGCGTATCATCAGAAAGAAACCTCAGTGAGGTCAAAATAAAAAACGTGCATATCTTATGAATATGATAGATAAAATAAAACACTCACGATTTATACTGTGAATATTTTAATACCTATGTATATATATAATATATGGAAATATCTGGTAAAAAATGGTAATGATGTAAAATCAGGTGCCATATTCCCTACTAGCGCCTCTCTGCGGGCGCCCATGCCCAGTACACTCGTGCATTTTTGATTCCAAGAAACAATTCTGCTGTTTTTGGGGCAATCATTCAAACCTACAGGCTGCACTGTGCAATTTTGATTTGGCTCAGTTCCATATATTTTTGAAATACGTCAATTGCATGGATAACATTCCTTTCATTGATAACAGTGAATATCCTTCGATTATAAGTCTTGGTATCTGGAACTATGACAACCAATACACTTCCTCTGTCTTCAATACCATCGATAGACATAACTACAAGTTCCTCATTTCTACAACATTCAGAAACTTCCGTAATTAAGGCTACCTTTAACAATAAATAGTTGATATCAAGTGGCGTATCTAAGAATTTTTCGAGGTTTTCTTTGGTAAACACACGTGACTTTTTTGGCGTATAACCTATCGATTATGCTTTAAGGCTTACGGTGAGCGCTCGATCCAAAGGGATATAGTTTTCGCTCAGTAATTCCTCAACGAAAAATGATAAAAATATGCGGTTTTTTTAATAGACTATAAATATTATTTTACGTCGACGCTGTGTTTTGAAATTTTGAAAATATGCAAAATTCATTTAAAAAAAATTAATTATACGCTTTTTCAAAATTTCAAAACACAGCGTCGACGTAAAATAATATTTATAGTCTATTAAAAAAAAAACGCTTTTTTTCATTATTCGTTAAGGAGTTACTGAGCGAAAACTATGAGTTTGTTCCAATACAGCAAGAATCGATTCCGAACCGTCCAGAATTAGTCAGTCAGTTCAGTTGTTAATGTACTCTCGGCGAATGCGACGTAAGACGGTGTTGGTCAAACATTTCTCACGGTACTGAACCAGTTCTCGACGGTTGTTGGAACAGATCTTATATATCGTTTGATAGAGCGCTCACCGTAAGCCTTAAAAAGACTTTCACCTGGTGAAATCAACAAGAAGTAAAACTATATAAGTACTGTTGTTTTTCTTTCTTTTATATAGATAAAATGTGAACCTACCTGCTTATGCCCGCATCTTCTTTAACAGACCACATTTTCTTAAGCTGTGAATAATAAGACCATAATTTCGAGTGATGACCTTTACTCTCAAGCAGAAATGTCTCTTTTTACTCGTAATGCTTCAAAAGTTTTATCTACAATCACTCAACAAAATCAAATTTTTCAATTATTAACTTTATTACAAAGAGAACATTAATTATAACAAATAGAGCAAAGATAAGAAATTCCCTTGTTAACTTTAGTAATTTCAATGGTGAAAGAATTGGAATGTTAAACAATAATTTCTGATCCAGAAGGCATATTAGGGCTATATTCTGATATGGTAACATTTTCGTCACTGGGATTGCTACATTCAGTTACCTGTAGATTATTGATAGCAAAGTTAAAATTTTCTTACTCGATTCAATTTTTTTGATTGATGTTATTATCTATGTATCCTTCTGCAACTGTAGAACTCTTCCATCCCCCATATCGCTTCAATTGTATAATATCACCTCCACCATGGGCCAATAAAGTAACCGATGTTCGGCGAAAGCAATACTTTGGTAGGTTCATTCCCACCACTTGATTAAAACACTTAAATTTTAAGAATCATCGTGCTGGTGTGTTTTTGTTTCTAGGTCTCAAGACTACATACTTCCTACAGAGTGACAAAAAAGTGATAGAATTATCTTGAATGTTATTTGGGACAGTAAAAATTCGACTCTTTCTTGTCTTTGAATAGTAACTATCAAAATGGATTAGGTATTTGTCCTCTATATCTTTAATATTAATTTTTACTAATTCATCACGTCTACATGCACAAGAAATTCAAATAATTAGAACTACCTACAATAAGATATTTCTATTAAGTTGCAGATTCTACAGTAGTCAATATGTACATAATTTACCTTTTTTAATAAGTATGTTTTATTATCGGCTTCGCGCAAAAATCTATATATTTCCACTTGCGAAAAAGTTTTTGATTTCTTATATATCCTTGTTTCTTTAAAAATGCCGTCAACTTTTTGAACTTGCTTAATATCATTATTGGTACATAATGTGGATTTTAGCATCGAGTAAATTGACCATAATGAAGGTACGTTTTCTGAATATTTATAAATTTCCTTCGACTTACACCATGTCACAAATAGGTTATCGTATAACTTCTTTGATTTTCCTGGCAACCAACCTAAAATTACAGTCTCAGCAGCATATCTAATCTCCGAAGGTGTATTTGGAATATTACTGTCACTATTCTTTGATTTTTCTGAAATTACAGTTTTAGTAACATTTCTAATCTCCGGAGGTATATTTGGAATATCACTGTCACTGTTTTCAATTTCCATAATTTTTTTCAACTAAATTTATCTCGACTAAATTGCGGAAATTTTGCAAAATTTGATAATAATTGTTAAAACTACCTACTTAAAAAGGACGCTGTTTACTTGGTTGCTATTGACGGCGAGTGTTTGCTACATTTTATCGCTTGGCAAGCAATAAAGTGACACTTCTCAATAATCGTCAATTTTCCCTTGTCACTGTCAAGTAAAAAACCCTACTTTAATGATGGTAGATACATGATTTCTTCTCGTGAATAAATATCTATTCATTTAACTCACTTGGTATACAGTACTATGACTAAGTACAAATATTTGGGGATAGGGAATAAAGAAAATTAAGAATTAACGGAATCACCCTTGAAAAAAAATCCAAACTTATTTAAAAAAGGAGGAAAAAATGTTTTCGAAATTATATTAAATCCTTATTTAACACCGCCTATGCGACTTGTCCGCCACACGTTTACAGAATCAGAGTAGGTAACGTAGGCAACTAGCAACACGACCGTAAAAGATTCCACTCAAGTCATAATTGAATTCCTGTGTTTACCATCTGTTTACGTTGTAGTTTTGTGCTCTTCTTCAGTTTTTAGTGCATTTTTTAATTCTATAGTTATTAAATAAAGAAATTTGTGTTGGGTGCAGATACTTTCCCACAATATAATTCTCCGGTTTGGTTTTCTAGGTTATGGCACAAGACTGCCGCGGGTACATTTAATTTTTCTATTATCTATTCCTTCGTACAATTTTGTTATAACAAATAGGTATTTTATTTAACTGTACCTACAGGAAGTGTGTTTTATCGGTAGTGAATGGTTATAGTGAATGAAAATGTTGTAGTTTTGCCAGTTTGTAACGAAATAATGAAAAACGAATGCAAAATAGTGGAGCTAACTGGGTTAACTGTTACCTACATATCTATCAGGTATTATTACTAATAAGAATGTTAATTTTGTCGTTTCTGTATTTAGAAATGGTGCAAAACAGCGACCGTATGGTAGTAGATATTGTTGACAGATGTAAGTTTTATCTATGGATCTAAGCCATCTCAGTCGATGCTTATCATATGCGCCGGCTTTCAGTAGGAAAAGAGGGTTTTGCCAATTGTTTAAATATCGAGCTAAAATTTTTGAATAATTTTTTTATTATCTTTTAGGCGTTCCTGAGCACGTGGTTAAAATTTTTATACTTAGTTATAGTTAACCCTGTATAAATATCTATTAAACAATTGTTACTTAACTTGTATTTGGATTATATTCGAACAGATAAATAGATATTAATACTACCAACGAATTTGCAGAAACTATAAACATTAATTAGGAAGAAACCTGTTCTAGGATTTCCTTAAAATTGACTGAGACTAGTTACGTAAGTGCATTATGGACATCTCTTTTTGACTATGAATTAAGCAACGTCTGATCTTCCTATCCATTCTAAATAATTAATTCATTATCTAATGTAACGTGAATAAACGCGTTTGCATTTCTAGGAGTAATGACTATTCAATACTTTCTAAGTGAAAAATAATGCAGACTAATGTCCGGCACAAATTTGGTAATACCGCTAATCTAATTTGCTCGTTGTGGAAGATAGTATCGTCACCAAAATCATTTAATTCCATTTTAATTGATATAATTGTCTACCTCCTATTTACTTAGAGTTTCTATCTAGTGCAGACTTATTGAAATCTATTTAAGGAGCCGATTCTCAATTAAACATTTTGAAATTTTCTTTGACACAGCGTGGTTTTTATGTATTCTACATTTGGAAGTGCTGTTTAAAGAAATAATACTTATTTGATCCCAAATGTTCAGCCTTCAAGCAACTGATAAGTACACCCACACCTAATGGCTGTGGCTCATAACCTCGTTTCACCAATAGATGTCATGGCACCTGCACTAACGTGCAAATCTCACTTAACCGTAAAGATTCGTTTCACTTTTACTCAACATAAAACACAAATATTAAGTTCAAATCTTAATGTATCTAATTGTTTCAGTTTGTATATCTACTGAGAACGGTTCATTCCTGTCAAAAAAATAATAAATATTTAATATGTTACTCTTACTACAGGTGTGAACAATGAAATTGCTAGTATAGAAAATTTATGGTATATTGCTAATGTCCTTAAAAGTGTGTTTTAGATGGAATAATCGGAAAAAAGGACAATACAGTTAATGGCCTAGATTTTCTGACTAAGCCAACGTTTAGATTTTATTTTAAATCTTCCTCAGGGCTACAATAGGAAACGAGACATAAGAATTATAAAAAATATTAACAATTTAAAACAAAAAATTAGTTATACGTTTATATAAACAATTTAAAAAAATATATTAGATTATTATTAATTAAACAGCCAATGAAGTAAGATTATTTTGTCTTACTTGCTACAAGACAAGATCTACGTCATTTGCTTACACCTGCGACCATCCCTTTACCTCTGTCGCTTGTTGTCAGTTTAGTTTTAGCCCAGGTTGTGTGGTGCTATACTTATAAGTATAGACAAATTTCTATATCCTTTGAATATGTGAAATTATAATTAATATTTGCAGCATGCATAAAAATATCAAAGTTTGACTTATATCATTTTATTTTTACTATAAAAAATTCATCTAACTATTTTACTATAGTAAATATTTTAAGAAATTTCTAACGTAGTACTGTCTTATATTTATTAAAAATTAAGCAAATAATATTAATGTGAAATTAAGGTAGGATATCTAAATAGTTAAGTATTAATTCTGTATTTTTTAAATATATTTTAGCAAATCTAGATGACTATACCGTATAATGTTTAACATCAAGTACTTCAGAATTTAAGGAAGTGGTATCGGAATTGGATTTTGATCTTAGAACCCTGTGAACCGATGATATTACCGACCCTAGGTTTTACAGTTGTCTTGCGTACTGTGAATGAATTTATACAGATAATTAAACATATTTATAATGTGTGTATTATTAATACGCACGTAATATAATGTTTAATGTATATGTAATAAAGCTTTATTAATTAAAAATTTTTAATTTTTAACATTGACCGATATATATAATTTTAATAGTAATAACAATAGTTTTATTATGACATACAAGTTAATCTTTAATAATAAAGGATACTCTAAAATATGTTACAGTACCATATACCTACCAAATATTATTTGCTACTAATATGTCTTTTAATTTTTAGAATATATTTATGGTATATAATAATAACACACATAGTTATTATTAACATACCCCTATTAGATGTAAATACCTAATGATTATTCCAATATATATTCCATTAGTGATAAATAAATATATATTTCGCCATATTTCAATATATAGTAAATTTATTGTGAATAAACCTAATTGCTCAGATATAAATTATTTTTTCAATGTATTTTATATCCTCCCTTAACTGCCTCTACTACGTCCCATAATTTATAACCTTTATTTTAAACACCCTGTATATGCGTGATAGGTAAATCTGCACTTTTTTAGTTAAACTGAAAATACAGCTTAACAAAAAAAGTATGTAGTACTTAGGACAATGTTTAGAGCTGTTTATTGATTTATCAATGTCGCAGGCGAATAGCAATTTCAGGCAAATGGTCATTTGCCTAGTCATTTGCTAAGCTCCATGACTAATAGCAAAATGGTTAAAAATCTATTATATTTTACTATTTGCCTAGGAATTTCGCATATGGCGATTTCTGATTAGTCATTTGTCAAATGCCGGCATTAGATTCAGACAGATGTTATTTTTCTAGGCAAATAGCAACAAGGATTCAAAGCAAATAACGTTTCGGTTTTAGTAGATGCCATTGAAAGACAAGTAAGACCCAGTGCGGTAATAAAAGATGTGGTTGTTTTAAAAATGGGAGTTTGTGCTCTAGCAAATGCCATTCAAGCTTGACTTGACGTCAAAACAAATAATAATCATATTAATTTGTGTAGTACGCAATACATTTTATAATGTAATTTTATTTGTATTCCTTTTATGAGATAAGTATATGTTTATTTTTTTGTTATAGATAAATAATACCTGTCATGAATTGAACTTTAATTTATTTATAATAAAGTTTATTAAATTCAAATAGCACAATTGATTTGCTTGGTGGCTAATGGATGATTACTTAACAACAATAACATTAAAAATCATAATGTATTATATGAGTGTAGTCTAATAAACTTTTTAATATAAAAACGCCATTTGTCAAATGACCGAAGTATATCTAGGCAAATAGTAAATGACTAGCTAAAAACCGAAACGTTATTTGCTTTGAATCCTTGTTGCTATTTGCCTAGAAAAATAACATGTGTCTGAATCTAATACCGGCATTTGACAAATGACTAATCAGAAATCGCCATATGCGAAATTCCTAGGCAAATAGTAAAATATAATAGATTTTTAACCATTTTGCTATTTGTCATGGCGCTTAGCAAATGACTAGGCAAATGACCATTTGCCTGAAATTGCTATTCGCCTGCGACATCAATATACTTATTGTAAACAAAAACATTAAACTAATGGCATAAAGATGATGATGATATTAAAAAACGAAAACTGACTATACCTCCTTTAGGTAAAACCTTTTTCTTGAAAATAAAATAAATATTTGGACAAGACATTATTGCAGATTTTGTTTGATGTGACTACAATATTGAAATGATAGATATTCATTAAATATGAACATTTTATGCATTTTTAAAAAAGAGGTATAATTAGCAAACAATGAAATAATTTATGATTCCATAAGTAATGAGATCTTGGTTATATAAAAATTTGTTCTATGAATAAAACATGGTATATAAATTAGGCTAACCCAACCTTGCATTTGATGGTCAAAGGTGACATGGGTATTTACACGTTTTGATTGTTTTTTTACTCTTACTACTGTAGTAAGTGGAATGTGATTTTTATTTGACCAGATAAATTTCCATTACTTAACTAACAAAATGATGCTCGGGTAAGAGAAATGTTGAACCATCGATGTAAATAAAAATAGACCCAGCAACAGTGGTTATAAATGTGGTAAGTGTTGTAGATTATGCCTCTCATTTAATCCCGTTTTAGAAAATTTAGAATTTATGATTAAAAATTCATAAATTCAACCCGCATATGGAACAGATTTTTGGAGAGTAGGTACGTCAATTATTGGTACTGTTTTCCATTTTCCTAAAAAACTTATGTCAAAGATGTAACTTTTACGATAATGACTATATTGAAATATTTCCATAGAATTAAAAGTTAAAAACAATTAGTTATACTTCCTCATGAAATATTTTCCATTGAATTTTTTAATGTTTTATGTTATAAATTAAAATTTTATCCAGATAACGCAAAGAAAGAAATTTGAACAAGAACAAATTAAATATAATAAACTTTTATAATTAAAATAATTTTTAGCAGTTTCTTTAAGAAACAATATACAAGATGCTCCTGAACAACGAGCTACTCTAGATTCTGAAGGTCAAAATTCCACGATTTTTGCTAATAATCGGTTATAAAACGGAAAAACTTTGAGCAATTAAAATGAAATTCGGTGTTTGAAAAATATACCGGCAAAGACTTTTCTTCTCAGTTAAACAAATATTCATATTTTTTTGTGTTACCTGTGTAACAATTTCTTTTTCTAAATCTTCTTATTTAAGAAAGTTCTATGTTCTAAAATTTTGAGACATTACTCCGTCCAGTTGAAAAAAAAATCTATTCATGAAGATGGTCTCTAACATTTAAATATATAAAATGAGAACTACTATTGTTATATGATACACAAAAAAATGAATATTTTTTAACTTAGGTTTCCAGTATAATACAGGCAATCGTATGCATTGAATATATCAACATTTTCCAGCTCTTTCAATAACAAAATAACAATTGGACTTTTTTAATGAAAAAGGCATACTTATTGAAAATGGCTAAACTCAACCGTTTGAGAAAGGTATTTTTAATTTTATAAATTTGTATATACCTCCAGAAACATTATAGTGCAAACATTTTTGTTACTAAGTTCGGAACTCATTACTTTACAGTATTTATTAGTTGCGTATTATTTATAAACATGTCGGTATGTATGTTAATATTAAAAATATTTTCCAAATGGTTAAGTTAAGCCATTTTCAAGAAATATATATTTTTTTGTAAACAAAAACAGCAAAAAGCGAAAAGTTAATACAATAATATTAAAATGATGATTATATTTTTTTTTTCATCCCTTAAAATAATCTCTCGCTAAGAAATTTGAAAACTGTTTTACTAAACCGTTAGAAAGTATCAAGGAAAAATATTTTTTTATTTTTCACTTTAAAATCCCGTATCTTTTCTATTATGCGACTTGGGATAAAGATATGTTAAAGCAATTTATTTTAACCTAAGGAATCATGCCTCTTAATTTAAATATACCCCGTATACAGCGTGTTTTCAAATTACGTACAGAAAATCCAGGAGGGTATTCTATGGTATTAAGGTAAAATGTTTGTAAAATTTATGATACATTTTCATAATTTTAATAGTCAGATAGTTAACATCGACATTCCACTTCAAATGTTGGTCAATCATAAGTCCTAAGTATTTAATTTTATCTATCTTAACAACTGACGTACATTTACACCCACTTTTCGTAATACATTTTAAATTATGTGTTTTTATTCCATTTTTATTAGGATGACCAATACTTGTAGGAGAAAATACGATGAAGTATGTTTTATTTATATTTAAGCTTAACAAACTACTATAGAGCCACTCGTGCACTATGCACTAAGTCCTTCTTCCGTCTGGGTGTATACATCTAACCAGTTTTTATTAGAAAATAATAACACCGTGTCGTCTACATAAGAAATGATATTGAATTTTATTGACAAATTAGCTATTTCATTAATATAAATTAAAAAGAGTATAGGCCCCAACACCGTGCCTTGTGGGAAACCTGTATTGATAATTTGTGAACTACTGTAAGTGCCACTTTTTGTTGCCTCTCTATTAATAATTTTTAAATGGTTTCAACGCGCTACATCTTACCCCAATTTTCTCGAAGTTTCTAATAAAATTTTATGAGAAACGGTAACAAATGCCTTGGTTAAGTATAAGAATACCGCAAGACTGTTTTTGTTATTTTCTATATTATTAACAATAGTATATATCAGTTCAAATACGGCATCTTCAGTGTTTTTATTATTTCTTAAGTTAAGTTAGGTTATTAATTACTGAAATGTGTCTATAATTAGTTCGCAGCTTTGGGTCGCCAGTTTTGAATATAGAAGTAAGAACCAATTTCTTGCATGCAGGTGGTATGGTAGAATATGTAAAAGATAGGTTGTTATATAAGTAAGTGGTTTTTATATGTTTTTATAAATTGCATTCATTTCAGAGGAAATTTGATCTGCTATCGATGCCGAATTATTTTTAAGAATTGCTATATGGCAAATAAGTTACTTTTCATTAACCGGTTTTATAAATAGAGAATTATTTGTTCTTTTCTTAGGTAATATACCATTTCTAACTTTATGTATTTTGTTTTCAATTTTGTACCAATATGTATAAAAGTTGTAGAAAATCTCTACTTTACTTTCATCATCTTCCATCAGATTACCGCCCTCTGCATATTTTATCTATTTTTTTTAATATTTTCGTTTGAGAACCAGATACTTCATTTATTAGATCCCATATTTTTGTATATGGATCCAATATTTAATTAACAAAATTACTTTAATTTTAACTATAAAATGGATTTTCGCAACTCACACAGGAGACTCTGTTCATGCTCCAAAAACAGTTACTGATGCAGTTGATTGTTCAACAACTTTTTGACCATTAAAGTTATATTAAACGCACTGCAACACAACAAATTAAATAAAATAATTTGGTTTGACAGCAACTGCTGGATGTATAGGTCGATAAAACGGTTTATTTATTATGATGCTGCGCAAAGATCCGCGATATATTTTTTATGAAGATCTCACGATTCTTAGTTGACAATTACTTGCAGAATTGCATAAGGCTGGTTGCTTTGAGTAATTCACGGTGCGGTGGTATCTCGCGTAGCATTACAGTCATAAATTATAACGACTAAGGAGCAGATACGACATGGCACGCGATTCGAATTATAATAAAAGTGTGACTGTACTGTTGCAACAACTATTCAACATCGTTTATTTTAATATCAAATTCAGGTTGAACGGTCTTTTATAGAAAAGTATTTTGTACAAGTACTTTAATATTCACAGTACGTATCACATGCTTGAAATTCAACTGGACTAAGATTATTGTCCTACCGCAATAGTTTGTTATTTGATATATTCATCTAAATTAAAAGTAATAGTATATTCTACAAGTTGTAGAATGGCATATATGTATATGCCAATCTAAACGTGTTTTAGACTATACTTTGTCCAACAAGATTTTAGAAATCATACAAAAAAGTTGCTTATATGTACATATTCCATCACAGTATGTTAGAATAACATTCTAACACAGCGTGGTAGAATGTCATTCTAACACAGTATGCTGGAATAAGATGTATACAATCTAATTTTTAGTTGTGGAACGCGTACTTCCTAAAATCGTGTTGGAGAAAAGTAGGTACTAAAGTAAATACTGTTCTCTACAAATATCTAAAAGATATATCCACATACACAACAAAACAAAAAAGATCTGAAGAAAAACAATTAAATGTACCGCTACTAATAAATACATAAACAAAATGAAAAAATATGCATATACAAAAAAGAAACAAGATGGAATAAATATGAAGGTAGCTAAGCGAATCATAGATCACTGGCATCCCTCAAAACAGAATACAAACAATTCAAATTACAAGTAAATATATCGTAATAATTACATAATATAGTATTGTAATTATTTGACATAAATGTAATACGAGACTTTAGCCCTATATTAGTGATAGCAGCAGGACAATAAAACGCAAAAGGAGCACGACTTACGGTCAAAAAATTTAATTGGTTTAATATTTCTGGACAGTCAACCCTATTATGCAAAATGCCATGTAAAAATTTTTAACTATGGCACTGTCTTCTGAACTGAAAATAGTCAACATGAAATCGGGCCAACAAAAATATGTAGTCGCTTCCATGTTCAGGATATCTACCATCTATCTGAAAGGCTAAAAACTTTAGATTTTTTTCTGTACAGTCAATTTCATTTATGTAAACGTTATGCAAAACAATCCGAACCAATGAACAATACTCAAGTTTAAAGCGAACATATGTGCTAAATAATTTAAATAGCACAGCATTATCACGAAAATCATGACCTTGTCTTATCACAAAGCTCAATGCTCTGATGAAAGAAACTTGAAGCTTGAAGAAACCAAATGCTGAATATGACTACTAAAAGTTAATTTGTTGTCAAAGTAAACCCCCAAATCCTTTAAAGTGTCCGTGCATGTCAACATCCCCGAATCAATTTCATAGTTAAATACAGTTGGATACATTTTACGTGTAAAGGAGACTGCTTCACATTTAGTTATATTTAAATTTAAATGATTGAAATTACACCATTCTACCACCCTATTCAACTGATCCTGAAGTTGAATGCAATCATCAATACTTGACACGGAGGAAAATATTTTTAAATCACCTGCATATAACAATTTGTGGCAACAAAGTACGGCGATAATATCGATATCAAAAAGAGAAAAAAGAAGGGGGCTCATATTAAAATCCTGGGGTACCCCAGAAGTTATAACATAATGATTAGATGTAAATCCATTCAAGCAAGAGGCCACAAAACCCATATAAGCTTCAAGCTTATGTAAAGGTAAAGCATGCGGTCAAATGCCTTCGAAAAATCTATATATAACACATCCACTTGTCCATAATGATCATTGGAAAGGTACTGAGTGAAACAGATAAGATTTGAGGTGGTTGACTTCTTTTCAATGAATCCATGTTGTTCAAGTGAAATAATATTCATAAAGATAGGGTATATGCGATTATATAACGCCATTTCAAAAATCTATGCAAAATTGTTTTAAGTGAAAGAATGAATCCATTACGTTAACCTAAGGTAAATAAAACAGGGGAAAATCGCAGCATCATGAGTTATTTTTGAGTCGATTTATCGATTCTCCGAAAAAATCGAATCGAAATATCGAATCTGATCGAGACATGGCCGTGAATCGAAATATCGAACCGGATCGAGATATCGCACCGAATCGAAACGTCAAATCGAATCGGTAGTAAGCTTGAAAATCGGTATATCGATTAAAATCCATTTATCGAAAAAATCAAATCTGATCACTTATGTGTGGTTTTACATTGCTCCAAAAATTTAAAGCAATCGCATTTTCCATTTTTAAGTTTAGTAATTTGTTTCTAATTGTTAGTATAGTAACCTATCAAATAAATGAGTTATTTATTTATTCGCCTAAATTATTGGTAACAAACTTATTGATGTTTTAGGCCCAGTTTTTCAAGTGATGGTTAACTTGTGATTAATAGCAAACCGATAGTTACATCGAAGATTCAGTTTTTCAATTATTAATTACCAAAAATTTAGTAGTTAACTTTTGGTTAAGATAACTTGTCCATGAAGTAGAGGTTAACTAAGGATGTGACAGTTAATTCAGAAGTTTAACCTAGAAAATAGTTAAAGTCTTTAATTTGTTACTATTTATTATGGAGTACAATATTAATGCATACAGCAGCGACGAAGAAGATATTAGAAGACCTAAAATAATACGAGCTAGACCAAACTACTTCGAAGAATATGACGGTAAAGACTTTTTTAATAGATTTAGATTGTCGCCGTAGTGGACAGTTGTTGCAACCTGCGATATTTTAAGAACACACTTGACAGTTGTCATAAACAAATTTGAAAAAGTTATGTTACCAATTTCTGGGTTTTCGTTGCCAACGTAGTGCATTTTATATAAAAATCGTAGCAAAATACATAAAATGTGCCAGCAATTTCGCCAACATAAATAAATAAATTGCAAACCTCCAGATAGTTAACTGAAGTAACAAAAATTAATGAAAATCGCATTTGGAAATTAACCATTAGTCAACTTGTAGGTGCATGTTACTTATCATACAAGTTAACCATTAATTGAAAAATCGGCCGTTAGTGTTTTGTTACAATTAAATCATTTTTTCATTTTATTCTATTAAAAAATACAAATCGAATCGATATACCATTTTTTCCCACGCCTAAATGTTTATTCAAATAAATTTGACTTGACAATTAAATGTACCGATTTAATTTAGTTCGATTCGAAATGATTAATCATTCGATATTTCTATTCGATTCGAAATAAATTTGAATCGATATATCAACATAATTAATCAATTTGAATCGATTTGATCAGATTCAAATAAAATTATTCGATTTGATTAATAGATACGAATCGATTTTTTTTATAAATCGAAAACCGATTCGTTATTTCGTGAATCGCACAGGCCTAATCATGAGCAAAATCTAGAAATCGAGCATTTATGTTTGAATTATTTGGCAATTAATACTGTGACAACCTTTTCTAGATAACTGTGTATAGTCTGAATATAATTTCCAAACACCGAAGAAAGTTATATATAAATTTTTGTATAACCAAATTTATTTTATTTGGAGGTGATTGCAAAATGATATTTCTGACCACAACTTAAGTGATAACTCCCAAGCGCATAGAAAAAAACATCATTTATTTTGACTGTACAATCACTTCTTCCAAAGATGTCAGTGATACCTGAGACATCTTGTATACATAAGTATTTAGTAGTCAGATATAAAATATACGTTTTCATTATGTCAAACTTAACTCATCAATTATTCAGTACCAATACTACTAATGTTCATGTATCATAATATAATGCAGTTATATAGTTCTAAGTAGTAATAGAATTAGTAGTAGTAGTAGTAGTAGTAGTAGTAGTAGTAGTAGTGGTGGTGATTCAATTCCATCATTTATAAGTAGTGTAACCAGACATTTGTCAATAGTAAGCGGAAAATAGCGTTCAGTAACTACTCTGTGTGCTAAGTATAAACAAAGTCATCACGCTTTTATTCAGCCCGGCTGAACGTACCCAATGTAACTGAGTGTATAGTTTTTCCGGATTTTATACCTATTACTAAAGAAGATAGTTGCTACCATCCAATATTAACTGTCTGATTTTTAAATTTTGTATCGATAAACCCTATTATTTTAATGTGTCCCGCCATTTTTTAGTATTTTGGCCTTAAATTTAAAAAATTATTGTTTACGTTTCAATGTAGAATTTATAATTGTTATTTACAAAAAATTTTGCTTAATGTTACTTTTTTAGTAAATCTTGCAAAACTATTCAGTAATAAACTGCATTGCTTGCCACCCGCTTTAATTTAACACATTAATATTATTATTAGAAAGGTTTTTGATTATATTTTATTTTATCAGAATCAGGTTGACTAACTATAAAGTATACAGGGTAAACTATGATTAAGTACAAATATTTTAAGGTCGCCGTATTTCTGGCAAAATATGACCCGTATTTGTAGTAGTAGTGGTGATTCTAATACTTATAAATTGTAATTAATTAATGTTTAGTTCCTCTTGTATAGATATTAAAACTGTTTTAACAAAGTTTACCATTATTGGCATTAAGGTCAGTTTTAGAACATTTCAATTATATCTTCAATTTCGATTTATATATTTTTGTAATCTGAGTGACGTATTTAATTTGAAGTCATTAATCATGTATTTCTAGAATGACACGATACAATTAAGTTTATGGGTTTTGATTTCCATAAATGGTTCTACTCCATTTGAAGCAGAACAATTATCATACGAGCGAAATATTTCATTAATCACTGAGATGAAACCTTGCTACTCTTATTGTGTTTGAAGAATAATAATAAAGTAGGTATAACGTAAGATCGAGGGCACAGAAAGATAATGAAGTTTGTATATTTTTATATATTTCTTAATTAATCAATTTAGTGATTCATTAATAAAAACTGAAAATCGTTAGAAGCTTTACTATAGTCGAGGTCCAAAATAATAGAGTGATTCATGTTATAACCTCGCATATCATTTAAAGTAGTCAACACAAAGATAAACAAATGCAGCCCATATAATTATCCTATAACGCATGCGCCACTTCCGACTATTCAATTTCTATTGGTACAGAAGCTTTGACGGATCCAGCTGTTCCGTCTGCCCCATACCATGACCGTGTGGGTGGGAAAATTTTGCTATATCTTTCCGCTAATTTAATTGTTATTTTAAATGATTTATTAGTGGTTTTGTATTAATATTCTTAAGAATGGATAATAATTTAAGCTCTATAGCGTGTTTTCAAAATGGTACACACCCTAATCTATCAAATGAGAAATATAGGATGATAAAAAAATTATGTAGGAATTATAGATCGATATCAAAATATACAGAAAGTGATACGGTTGAAATATGTAATGTCAAAGAAGAATATACAACTACGAAACAGAAAATACTGGAAACTCGTGGAAGGAAGAAGACAGAGGTTGATGATACAAAATATGCAAATATTGGTATTTTAAAAATCACAATATAAAAATTCAGGTTGTTATCTCACAGAATGAAATTGTACCTACAATATTTAGAAGGGTGCTTTTGCGTAACTTGAATTTTCATTTTATAAAACGAAATGCTGATGGCGAAAAAACTATTTAAGACAAATATTAGAAAATCGAAGTCTGAATCAAAGAGGATGTTTGATATACGTATATATTATATAATAACTGACAGATAAATGAAAGCCATACGATGACAAGTATGGCAAGACTGTTTTGTCAAATACAGAGCCAGATGCTGTTGTGTATGATAATGCATCCTATATAGCTTTGTTCGTATTACACCATAATCAGTTTACAACCGTCAGAAGCATGCATCCTGCATCTAAAACAAAGCATATTCAACATTATTTCTAGTAACCGCTAGTATATAGAACTATGTATGTAAATAGTGCAGTGTATTATGTATTAAAGTAGTGGGTGGTGGTAGGCCATCGCCATGTAAAAGGACGGCATTCTACGGGTGGGTTAAAGTAAACTATTAAAGTGCTATTCATTGAACGTCAATGTATTTTTGGTAATTTTGTGTTCTTTGAACCCTTCTCAATTGGAACGCCTATGGAATCTTGTTCCCTGCAACCCTCATCTCCCGTCTTCATCTAAGTGCTGTGAATATTGCTCTATTAATTTGGGCCTCGGGTATAGTATCATAAACATTCAGAATTACAAGTCGAGTTATTACAAAAAAAAAAAAAACGAAAACAATTATTTCAACTTTGACACCTTCTATCTTCTCCCACAGCAACATTTTACTAAGACATATTTAGCTATATCTTCATATTTTGTCTCTTTACTATAGCCCATTATTAATAGTGCACCCTGTATGTAAATAATAGTGTAATAATAAGTAGTGGGATAATTTAGTTAAAAAACGGATGTGTGAAATTTTGTTCCTGTTCGGAAAATATTTAACACAACAAACCTGAATAATAACCAGCTTTTGAACGACATCTGTGGATTTACTTTTTAAGCAATTATTAGATATTAAATAAAAAAAAATAAGAAGTGTGGAGTGATAATGCAATGGAATTCGAATAGAATATTATTTTATACAATATAATTTAAAAAAATGTGCTTTTAAACTTCTGATCTGATATAAGTAGGTATATATTTGAATTTGATATTTGCAATCATTAAAAAAAAATAAAATTGTAGCAAATTATTTTCAGCAATCTTATACTTAAAATATTTAAAATATGTACGTGATTCTCATCAGTATTGCTAGATATTCCCGATATCTATAATTTTTATTCTGGTCATCTAAACAATTCCGTTTTCTTTGAATACTGTTGGATTTTATTTGCAATTCTAATTGTGCTTAAAGGTCTACGACTTGGTGACTAAAATAATATGGTTTTACGAATAGTAATATATATTTATATACCAGTCATGTTATTTTATGAACATTTTTACTGTGTGGTTAAAATCAAGTTAGTATAATATTAGTCAAGTTCATGTATTTTGCTAACTTGTGTTCTTGCAAATTTAAATTGCAAATAGCCACAAAAGAATCTGGGATTATCAGGTGCCTCGTAGCTTCAAATTGCAGTTAGAATTGTTAGTTCAAATTTTTTTTCTATAGATGACGTGGCAATAGTAACATTTTGATTCCTGGAACGTGGAATTGAGGTTCATCTGAAAGGTTGTTAAATTTTGAGTATTTTTTGTAATATAAGTTTTCCCGATATTTACTTGTTTTTGAGATATGTCGACTTCAATATGCAATGTATGATGTAACAGGAAAACCTATTATTTTATTTAAAACACACTGAGATAAATATTCTTATAAAAAAAAGCAAATAATCAACTACAGAAAAATCTAATAAGGTGCAGAGACGAACCCTATTTTATCAAATATTATTTAAAAAATCAGTCATAGGTATCTCATATAAATCGTGACATTTTATTAAGAGCCTGAAATGTTGCACTAACGATAAGATTAAGATTGTTTAGTAATACTGAAGGACGTAATTTTGAACATCTATATAATCTTTGTTTTAACTTACTTCAGTACCTACATTTACATCTCCGTTATTATTTTAAATACTTTCCGTTACTTTTTCTGTAGTTGATCATTTATTTATTTTTTGTAATTTATTGTGACCCTTTTTGACCTGAATGTTAGTAGTATAAGTGTGGTAAGTGCCTGAATAGTCGATGGCTACATACATGCTTGGAATACTGAGGGTAAGCCTCAACATATTGTTTGTTAGTTAGTATGTGGTGTGAATAAAGCCAGTCTAATATTCTTTTATAATAATAAAAGAATATTTTGTCTCGGTGTGATTTAAATAAAATAGTAGATTTTCGTTATATCATACATTGCATATTGAAGTCTACATGTCTCGAAAACAAGTAAATATTGGGAAAAACTTTATATTATAAAAACTACTCGACGATCAAACATTTTTTTAGTATCTCCACTATGTCTGTACACAAAGATTTGAGCTAACAATTCTAACTACAATTTGAAGCTATTCGAGGGACCTAACACCCCAGCTTCCGGAACTAAAATAAATTTCTTCATTTCCGACATATTTGCAGTGGGACTGTTAAATGGCACACCATAGGTATATTTTCTATAAAAATTGCTTCCTTGTAGTCAGACTGTATGATTTAGTTTTAGTTTAATAAACACACATTTTATTTATTAGAAAAATAAAATTAAAAAAAATACATATTTTGTCAGGAGTAATTCAGTTATTCAGTCAATATCCTTATCTATTCCAGTTTAGCAACATTCATCATACATCAGGGGCTTCATTCTCGAGTTCAGTGGAACATTCATTACGTTCAGGAAAGTGATGTAAATTTTCATGAGAACATGTCACCATTCTCATTGTATTTATTTCCTATAAAAAATAGGGAAATTATTTCACATAGTTTTTGCTAAAGGAATTGGCTTCAAGAAAGGCTTCAAAAATTGTAGATATACACATAGTTAATACTATACTGGTAGGAATTTTTTAAGAGGAATTAATTCCACTCGAATTTATTCCACTGCACTTGTAAATTGAGGCCCTAAAGTAGTGTAGTATCTTAGGAAATAAAGTTTTAAAGGAATTGTAACTATGCAACTCTCCACACATCTAGTGAGCTCTGTTTAAATCACAATACATCTAAGTGTTTTTTTTTTAATTTAAGAACTGAGCGTTAAACGTTGAATAACTACTTTGTTCATTTTACGGAAAAGTAACTTAACAAACAATACACCATGCTATTTCTATCTATACTGTTAAAAATATTATTAATTATAAAATATTCCATTTCTGTAGCTGACTGACATTTATTATTATTATTATTATTGTTTCGGAAGAATGATATAATTAATGTTAGTAAAGAGATATACCTACTTCAAATGGAATCTATTTATCTAATAAAATTCATAATGTAAGATATAGTTTTTCTTTAGTTTTATTGGGTTTTTGCTACACTTCTGAAAAAATAAAGATTAATTAAATAAGCCCTTGCGCTAAATGGATCAGTCAAGGGTTATTTTTTAAACTAAGTTTGCCTAACCAAAAAATCTCACACTGAAAAAAGCAGATAAGTAAAAAATAACAAAAATCACATTACTATTGCTCACTTCCGTATTATTGACGTTTCGAAAAACTCTCTGTTTTCGTTCTCAAAATAGTAGTAGAAATATTAAACGTATGTCAAGTTTGACAGTTTAAAATTTGTTTATCTGCTTCCATAGAGATGTTAAATAATTTTTATTTTATTATTACTTACTTCTTCTTGATACAACTGCAGCCAACAATGATCGATGTTTACTGAACAGTTTGACACACACTTTTAATTTTCTCTTTGTTTCGTTATCTTCCTTCTCTAAAATTTTTGCCGAACCCCATTGAATCAAATGACCGTTTTCCCAAGCGTGTCCGCAAATTTTGGATTTTTCAAATTCCCGTCTTTTTATATAATTTTTATGTTCCTCAACTCTAACATTCATAGGCCGAGACGTTTCTCCAACATAATGTTTATTGCATTCACAAGGTATACTGTAAATGCAATTTTTGAAGCGTGGCAAAAACCCAATAAAACTAAAGAAAAACTAAAATTATGCCACAAATAAATAGCTTCAATAAGATATAGTGTAAGTATACTATAATTAGGGTAATCGAAATGTTGCACCATATTTTCAGGATTGACTATTCTTGTCAAAATACACACAAAACAATGAGCAGACATGTTTTCCTCAGTAATTGAATATGTTGTGTTACATTGAAAATAACATTTCGGTTAAACCCCATTTTTTATATCAAACTATCTCGGAAAATGCACCGTAGATAAAAATTTAAAATAAGTGTAAACATTTTAGGGCGATGATAGACACGGCGGTTTTTTGCCGAGTCAGCAAAATTTATGGAGGATGACTCACACAACGGTTTTCACAACTGCAACGCGTGCTTCATATATTGGCTGATTTTTTCAAAAAACGAAGCAGCGAAAACCGCTGCATGTGTCTTGATATTTCTAGAGCTTAATAAACAACAGCACGAACCGCTATGTCTGTGCCTTTATATATATTTTTTTTGGGGGGGGGGGGTCGGAATTTGGTGGTTTAAATGACGATAGTGTAAAAAGTATCGTGTACTAATATTTTATTACTTGCGGTTATCGTTGCGTTCACAATTCGCGTCGATCTCGCTGACTGTCTAACACTTTGATTCCGTTGAGTGTCTGCCTACCGTTCCATATTCTAGGTACTTTTTAGATACAAGTGTCTGCTCCTCACAGTGCAAAGCCCTACTATAAGATTTATGAGAGCGCCCGGTCGTCTACCTACTTATACGATATATATGGTACAATGGGTATATTTGAAAACATTCGAATTTTCACATAAAACTAACAAAAAGAGTGAATTTATATATAGAAAGATATAAGTAAGCTTATACTAGGCATACAGGAACATGCGAGTAGCCACATCTTATTTGAAGGTCGTAAGGATTTAATTTTGAAGATTGAAGAACATGAATGATTACAACTTATACTGGATAATTCAGATCTTATCTAAAAGAATTTGGAAATGGATGCGTCATGGAAAATGGAGTCAATATTGTAAACATTTTTTGTAAAATCTCGGTTTAAGAGAAAAAAATGATTAAAGTTCTAGTAGTTTCAACCTTTATATCGCTGGGCTACTATAGTCTCTATCCAGATGATTTCAAATATCTGGTTACTTATCGTATTAACTTTTTTGTGATGCAAGTATTCACATTAGTACGAAGCCCTAGAAGGGCCATGTCTACAATTTTTTTTAAGTTTAGACATTAATCTCTGAATTCATACTTTTAACTCTGAATTCAAACTTTAATCTCTGAATTCAGACTTTAAACTCTGAACTTACACTGCTAACGAAATTATGGGACAAGTGTAACACTCAGAGCTTTCTAGATAGAGAATTGAGATTTAGGGGACATAATATACAGGGGAAAATGAAAATTTATTGTATTTGTCATCCACTATGACAACACCCTGTAAAATTTTACTGTTTCTGATTCTAGACACGATTTAAGGTGCGACTATACTTGTTTGGGAAATGATTTAAACCACTTAATTTCCTTAGACCTATTTTTATTTCTGGATCTAGATTGCCCTGATGTGCTAACACCAATTTCCTGATTAAATTTGATTGTACCATTGCCATGAATAGTAATATGTAAGTACTGGGTGTCTAAATAACGTTGCGCCTCTGAATTACACCTGAAATGCCTATACCAAGCGGTGCCACTGTTTATGTACTGGTTTCGAACTGGTTAGTTCTTATCAGTATATCACAAATCAAGCCAATAACTCGCAACCTTAGTTGTTCACAATCTGTCATAATAGTTAACAGAACATGAGTACGCAGGACGTAGCACGTGTGTATGTATACATCTTGTAGTCATTGGTTACTCAAAGGTGGGCCTGAATACAGTCACAAGCAGTCCACTATACGAAGAGTATCTACTATTAAAAGCCATATTTTTAAAAGCGGAATTTTAGGAAATAACTACTCTGTGGACTAATGCCCTGACTATATATAGCATAGCTAGTAGTATCTACATTTGGTACTGACTGATTACTCAATACTGGGTCTCAATAAAGTTAGAAGCAGAAAGCGACCCATTACACTGTAGATACTATTGAAGGTCCTATTCCGACATTAAAGTCTGAATTCAGACATAAAAGCCTAAAATCAGAGTTTAAAGTCTGAATTCAGAGTTTAAAGTCTGAATTCAGAGTTTAAAGTCCGAATTCAGAGTTTAAAGTCTGAATTCAGAGTTAAAAGTCTGAATTCAGAGATTAAACTTTGAATTCATAGTTTAAAGTCTGAATCTTAAAAAAAATGTATACGTGGCCCTTCTACGGCTTCGTACATTATTTTTTCAAATATCAAAAATGGCTTATCGTAGCGTTTTAATTTATGGTGAAGTGAAAATAATTTAGCAGAACGATTTCCCGGCAAACATGCTCCAAATGCAACTAGTTTGACCACGGTATGCAATGAGTGCAAGTGTATTGCAAACGCTGGCGTGACACGGGAAATTTGCAACCGAACCGTGGAAGAGATGGAGGTCCAGGGCGTCACGGAGTATTGCAGCAGTGTGGGGTATCATACACGAGGTTCAATTATAACCGTACCATATACAGCGTGTCCAAGCATTAATATCGGCATAGGATGAGAAGTACCAGTCAAACTACTACCTACAATTTTACTAATTAAAACCGCAAATTAATTATATTAATAATTAATAACCATAGCGGCAAAATCAATTGAATTTGCTATATTATTTTCTGTCGTCAATTACACGCCTTATCAGTTTTTACAGTGGACCAGTTTCCAGTGCCGTGCGGAAGTATATTTTTAAATCATTTTTGAACTGACTTTTTTGATGTTATTTTTACAAAATTGTATTTGTAAGGGTCCTCTGTACATTCAATATTTGTTTTTTAGATAAGTTCTGAATCACCCTATATAATAAATCAATACAAATTTTTCACTTACACAACTTTTTAATACACAAAATTTTATTTTCTACAGATGCTTCATTTACATAGATCAAATCAAATAGTTTCCAATCTAAACTATTTCTAGTCCTTTATAAAACACAATTGTATTAGTGTTGTTGTTCTTAATTACCCTTTAATCGTTCTAGTATGTAATTTTTTTATTAACAGCTGTACCTACGAAGGAAAACTGCTTTAATTTGGGTAGGAACAACAGTAATTTAAAAATAAACACTCAAACTCAAGTAATATTTAAGAATAATGTATTTTATCTTATAATTATAAATACTGAAACATAAACAAGAGTTTAAAAAACAAATTACTTTCATAAAAGACACAAATATCATAAATATTGAAATGAGGTAACATTCCGTGTAGGTACAGTTCTGCAGCAGCTAGCAAACACCTCCTTGCAGATCATTGTTGAATGATTGCCAACTGTTTATTGTAAATAGCATCTGATGGGTAATATTTGTTTTATGAATATAAATATATCAGTGTTGAGCAATACCTCATTATTCTAGTTATAATAACATGTGGTAGTAGCAATAAATCTTGGATGACATTTAATATTTTAATATAAACACTTATAGATATGTTCGTTGATTTGCAGCTAATTTTAACATTTATTAAAATTTTATTATTATATATAAACAGTATTAAAACAACAAATCTTTGTGGGCTGGAAATTCCTACACTTATACAAGTCATTAATTTTTTTTCGGTTTAGCTTTTTAGTTTTCAGAAGCGTAAAAAGTTTGTCAAGAAGCAAACAATATTTGACTTGACATTGAGAATGTTATAGTTAAATTACAAATAATAATGGACTACAAAACTTGTTGTACTGGATATTGGAAATTCTATATGTAGTAATTATATTTATTTGGAAAGGAATGAAGTAATGAAGACATTTTATGAAATTAAGTCAGGAAATTTTTAATATGGAGGATTTTTATAAAACCTATTTTGATTAAATATTATATAAATACTAGGTGACCCGGCAAACGTTGTTTTGCCATATGAATTATTTCTAGTACATATTTTGGCAGTTAAATAAAAAATAACTTACTTATTGTAAGTGTGTGGAGATGTGGTATATGACTTAAACAGGAATGGAGCACTGTGAATGATGACGGCCTATAAGAATAACAAAACAAAAAACGTTCATTTTTTGAATTATTTCGCGTGCCTGCAATTTTACTTGTTTGACGGCCCAAATTAGCCCCTTTACGTCTTGTTGGCATTGTTCGCTGTACAAAAAAATAGGCATATAGTAAAATAACAGCCGTTGTTGGAGGGAGCTCGTGACACGTGTTGCGTACTTTTGAGGTTATGTAAATCACTTAATTAACTAATAATGAGAACTATACTTAAAATTAATAATTTTATTAATTATTGATAAAATAGGAAATAAATAATTATGGCCCAGCAAATTAATAATAAATTTACTTGAGAATTACACTTAGAAGGTAAAATGATATTTGTAAACGTCACTACTACGCTTGATTCATACACAATAATAATGGTCGAAAACTGTATAGGGAGTGACAGGACAGGACAGGAAACCGGCTTCGTTCTCATCCCTACTCCGTACTGTTTACTGGGTGAGAAGTGACACCGGTAGATACTTGGCCGGGATAACTGATCTAGTGATAATCGATCAGTTATCGACCAGGGTTAAAAATGATTAAATTACTAAAATGGTTATTCAAAAATAGAGGTTTGTGATAGAAGAATGAAAATTAAGGGTTGTATGTATTTTAATTTTTAATGCCACATCATAAAAAAATAAAAATAAAAAATTTTGTCCAAAAAATAAAAAAAAATTGTTTGGGGTGGACCACCTTTATCACTTAGGAATATGAAAAATAGATTACGACCGATTCTCAGACCTACCGAATATACATATAAAATTTCATAAAAATCGGTTAAGCCGTTTCCGAGGAGTATGGCGTCTAAAATTGTGACACGAGAATTTTGTATATTAGATAAAAACTGTATTTCTAGTCAAAGTGGCGGAGTTTTATTCTTTTGTGGCAAGCATAACAATTACGGTAGTTAAGAAATATTAAGAGTTGTATTATTTTTACAAAAATACATTACATTAAAAAAAAATAAAAGACTGAAATCTACTTACTTTTCTAATTACTAATTCAATTTTCTGTAAGATATTAAGAGGTTCCAACAGCCAAGAACAAGCTAAATCAATATATAGGCACACCCAGGAATTAGAGCCTAACCCCGATAACAACAAGGGCATGTCAAAGATTCCTAGCTGATACTACAAAAGTATACGCTAATTCTATAACTAAGATGACCAGTGATCTAGACTACCGTATAATCTCCCAAAAATCATAATTTTCTGAACAAATCAATTTATCTGGAAACTACTGTGGTTATTCACTTGTTTGTGTACGCCCTGTATAAGCTAACTTATATCTATTTGGATACACATTCACTTTTATCTTTTTGTTAGCTTTGTGTGTAAATTCAAATGTCTGTCCTTATAAATCTTATCCTAGGATTTTGCATGGTGAAGAATAGCAGACACTTGTATCTATTAAATACCTAGATTATGTGATGACAGGCAGGAACAAATTGTTAGTCAGTCAGCAACATCGACTCGAATTGTGAGGGCGTTTACCGCAAGTAATAAAATATTATAGTTGCGACAAGAATTCAGACGACTTACGTCACGGCTGACGTTACGCATATGTTATTAATATTGTTAAAATAATTTTCGATATTTGGTCGCGTTAAAAACAATATTTTTTATATTTTAGTGTAAATAGTGCAAATAGTATATAGTTTTATTATTTTCAGTTGCAGTTTCTTAAATATTTTAATGAGAATATAATGAATTATTCATTTGTTCTTATGACGTAAGTCGTCTTCTTGTGCCAACTATAGTACACACTACTTCTTAGACCGTCGTTATTTAAACCACGAAATCACACTAGCCTCCCCGCTACAAAATAATGCAGACATCATTTTTTAAATAGAGAGAATCAGATGAATTGAGATTGGAGGTGGATTAGGAAAGGGGATAGAAATTGGAAGACGAGATAAGAATTCTTGTAAATCTACCTCTACAGAGCCTAGCCTAGCCTGAAAACACCAAGAGCAGATCAAATATTTCATCAATTCTGTAACTGGCAGCAAGCAGAGATTAAATAACAGAAATAACAGCAAGAGTTGAATAATCCTTAAAACCGCTATAAAAAAGATACTTATCATAACAATTTAACAGTAATCAGATTATCGTCGTTATTACTTTTTGAGTATCTTTAAGCTTCTATTATTATTGTGCAAAATTTTCAATTAAAAACCGTTGATTTACATGTGTAACAATTTAAATAACTTTAAAAAATTTAAAACCGGTACATTTTCTATTTTATTGCCAACTGACTTGTTCATGTTAAGGTTATAATATAATTACTATATGTTAATGTCATACACATTAAATATAATGCATCCGGTAATTAAAATATTTACTTGGGTACATAGATGCCTCTCATTCTGAAATTTTCAATAAATCAGCAATTTTTAAGAGGTAAATAACAATGACTCCATAAAGTAATACGACATGATGCCTACGTAACTATTATGTGTTGTTGTGGCAAGGGAATTTCTATGTGGGAACCAGATTACGTTTAAACGGAGGAAATGGGTTATACTTCTACACCATTTGCTTAACTATTGATTCAAGTCGCTGTCGGAAATAATTTATTTGCTACATTGTACATCGATGTTGATTATGCGGTTTACTGGTGTTTTAAAAAGTACTAGAGGTCACAGCTTGGCTCTACAGACATATAAGCAAAGGAAAAAGTAAGTTAAAGGGGTGGAGATACCTGCAGGTAGTTGACATTGGAAATAAATTTTAATATTGCAACATACTTTGATTACACCAAAACTGGACTAGAATTGCTCTTGTCTGTTTGAATATTGCGAGGATTAACACTTAATCCTTATGCTCTACTGATTTCCTTAAAATAATGGAAGGATGATTAAGTACATAAACTGCTTTGATTAATTTATGCAGAATGTGTTGTTCGGGTTTCGAATTTATACAGGGTGTGCTTTGCATAAAATTAACACAAAAGTTACACTTCTGCTTCCTATGAAGATGAAGCACCTTGACCGTGACTGTTTATAATGTATGTTTCTAAATGGCAAACCAGTTGAAATATCTGTACCAAATTTTATAATAATTATAATAATAATACGTCTTTATTGTAAAAGAGAAGGGCGAAGTTATAGCCTTGGGCTACTCTTCCACTTAAACCCTATACATATTACATCAAACATACAAAGTAATAAACGATAAAAGTAAAAAAAGAGAGAGTACAAACAAATAGTATATATGTATGAAAGATAAATATAGTAATAAAAGCGAAGACAAAAAAAAGTAAGCACTAACAACAACAGATAACAAATACACATTATATACTTAAAACGTTCTTCCAGAAAATTATACTGTTGAATAGCATTAAAAGTAAAAGTTTTCTGAAACCTAGCTGTATAATGTCTAGGCATGGAAAAACTGCCGGCATTGCGTGTATTTACGTCATGAACTGCACTACGAGCTATTAATTTGTTTTTTAAATAAGACGGAGAGGAGGTTGTGAGTAACTTATGTGTAAGAGACAACAATTCCAGTTTCCAGCTCTCCTCAAACTTGAGCCATTTGAGTAGCTTGAGCTTATCAGTAACATGATCATATTTTTTCATATTGAATATAAATCTACAACACGTGTTCTGCACCCTCTGAAGCCGCGACTTATTGTGACAATCTAAGAAGGGAAAATACATCGATAAACAGTAGTAAAATACCGGCAAAATAACAGATTCACATAATTTTTTCCTAGTCTTAAAATTAAGAATATGTTTACTAGCAAAAAGAAGTTTAAGTCGAACGTACGATTTTTGTAATAATGAACTGACGTGAGCTGAAAAATTAAGTTTTCTATCAAAAGTAACCCCCAAATTCCTTGCCGGTTCAGGAAACACGAAACGAGTGCCATTCAGCATTAAATTCAAATTAGATGCAATATATTCGTAACGGTTAGAGGAACAGAACAATAGTGCGGCAGACTATCTGCATTTAATTTAAGATGGTAGTTTCTGCTGTACACACTAAGTGAATGAAGATCTTCATTTATGTTCCTACTGGCTTGCAACATATCTGATGGATAAAAAGAATGAGTAATTTAAGTATCATCGGCGTAACACTGTATACTTGAATGAGAGATTTGGTCTTTCAAATCCATTGTGTAAATAATAAATAATAGCGGCCCAAGCATAGACCCCTGAGGGACATCCGATCTGACAGACTGCATTAGAAAGACCGCTTTCTGTTCTGACTTTTTGTGTACGATTTGACAAGTATAATTTAAAAAAGTTCAAACTATTTACATCCAAGCCATAATATCCCAACTTTGACAATAGCAATGTATGACTGACCAAATCAAAGGCTTTAGAATAGTCAAGGAGTATCAATACAGAGGCATTATTTCCATCCGTCGCGCGAACAATATTATCCGATATATCTAACAAAGCGGCAGTAGTACTGTAACCAGAACGAAACCCGAACTGATGGTCAGATAAAAGATCATTAGTAGACAAATACTTTTCAAGTTGCGAGTATACTATCTTTTCTAAAATTTTGCTAAGGACAGGTAATAGAGAAATTGGGCGTAAATCTTTAAAATCAGATGGATTATTCGTTTTTGGGATAGGACACACCAAACCTCTATACAGCAATTCACTAAGTGGGTAATATGGGCACATAGCACAAACAGACATAATTTGATCACATACTAAGTTACTACATTAGCAAAATTAGTCAAATTGTTACAAAAAAGCCAAATTGTTGTCTCTTGACTAAAAGTAATAGAGATAGAAGTATTGCCCCTGAAAAGTTTTGACACGATTTTTGAGGAAGACTTAAAAATGTATCATTATATAACAATTCTTAGTAAGTATAATACATCAAGAAATGTTGTTGTGATGTTTAATGTAAGATATAGGATTATAACGCAGAGCGCATCCCTCGAGGAACTCTGTAGTAACGTGTAGTGTTTTACGTGAAAATGATCGAATTTATAAAAATTGTCCAAGATATCAATTTGATAGATAATTAAATACTCTACACGGACGTTGCATGTATTTGACAAAATTAGCACTGGCGTGGAAAATATTTTTAAAAAAGGTGACATCCCTCCGTTTTACTGAAATTACTTTGAATACTTTTTGTAGTAAAAAAATGCCTAAAATTGAGTTTGAGTTTTAATATTAATCAGTGGCTGAAATATTTTTTTAAAAGGGGTTCCATAGCGTTGTTGTCAAATTTCAAAACACTTTATCTTTGAAAGGAGACATGTTAGAATAGCGAGAGGAAACTTGAATTAATTTTTGTATACCTAGGTACGTCTGACTCACCAGGAATGAGAATCATTTGCATAAATGTATGTATTTAAGATAGTGTTTATTCGACAATGAATTTTATTTCCAATAAATGCTCCTATATTTGGTAAAACTGTTTTCACATTTTATGCAATCATACAAGTTTTGAAAGATCGAAGACTTTAGCACTTCCTGTGATAATGTTTCAGAATTAATTGAATTTACATAGTGTAAATCCTGTAAATACAGCGTGTTCCATTAAAAATGGATTACTGAGACATAACATAACATATAGAGAAAAATAGACTATTTTGATTAAAAATATTTACTTGGTAGGCTTATTCATGATGTTCCGTGGTTAGCGTCCAAAAATTTACCGGTTATTAAATTGAAAATAGTATTAAAAGCGTGATAAATTCAAAATAATGTCTTAGTCATATTCTTAAAAACTTTCAAAATATCAAATTTAGTTTTGGCTGAAATGTGTATATTAACGTCATTAATACTGCGTATCACTTGTTTATAAGTTCAAATGTTATATATCTTGATAATATGGAGTAATTTTTGCTATTCAGTGAATAGTGTAAAACAAGGTTTGCTGTTCCCAAAAATGTTTCTTCCTAAGCATTGAGGAAAAGCCTTCTACAACATATAAAGGCTCTAGAAAATTTACATAGATTATATGATGTACTAAAAGGTTTTTAAATCATTTATGCCATTACTACATTTATTCCTCGAAAAAATTTTGGAATGAAATTTGTCATAACATTTATGCAAGAAGCACTACAAAATATAAATGATTTAAGAAATTTTGATGTTTAGTCCAGGACTTGCATCAGTTCATATATAATTATCTGTAAACATCGGGGGAGAAAGAGTTAATGAGACATGTGATGTAACACGTAGCTACATTTAGTAGTCACTGACTAAATTCATTATTTTTGAAATTGAAAAGTTTTAGAAAAAATCCCCTGGCACGTCGATGTTGTTTTTAAAAAAGGCACTTTTTGACATACGACCCATATTTGTGACGTCATCGTTGTTCGAGATATGACGTCATTGGCAATTTCAGGAAAAATTATGGTGTTACATAACAAAAATTTCAAGTAAATAATGTTTAAAGATTTTAAAATTTAATTTTCACAATACTATGTAACTCCCTATTATGCAACACCTGTTCGTGCTTATTTAGATGAGCTGTTCCCGAATGGTTGGATAGAGAGAAGGGGGCCAATTGAGTGGTCAGCCAGATGCCTGATTTGACGCCCCTAGATTATTTCTTGTTTGGATACTTAAAAAGCAAAGTATACATTACTAGACCGGTTAATTTAGAAGATTTGAAAGCAAGAATTCATCACGAGATACATCGTATACCTCCTGAAGTTATTAGTAATGTCCAAAAAGAATTTATTTATCTTGGCTACTGTCAAGCATCCAACGGTGCACAATTTCAACATTTAATTTAGTCGATTTTTTACATAATCATCATCATTTTCAGTAATGTGAAAATTAAATTTTAAAATCTTCAAACATTATTTTCTTGAAATTTTTGTTATGTAACACCATAATCTTTCTTGATGTATGTATGTAGAATGACACGCTCTTTCAAATGGTATGGTCAAAATTGGGGGTTGCTATTTAAAAAAGTTGTCGATGACGTCATACCTCGAACAACGATGACATCACAAATGTGGGTCGTATGTCAAAAAGTGCCTTTTTTAAAAACAAAATCGACGTGCCAGGGGATTTTTTCGAAAACTTCTCAATTTCAAAAATAATTTATTTATTTGTTACTTTTCGAAAGCACTATATATAGCAAACGTCCAAAGTCATTCGTCAGCCGCACCACCAGACATATGCCGGTTTCAAGCTTATTAGCTCTCATCAGTATGCCATAGGTGATGCAACCGACGACTAACCTTGACTGTATGTGTCTGCTAACCCCGACAGAAGGAATCTGACTAGCTACATCTAATGGCCACATGCTGGACCTGGCAATCCCACACCGAGCATATATATTGTCATTAACAAAATATGAAACAATTATACAAATGTTTTGAATATTAGTAATAAACCTAACGATATTTGCCTATTCTATTCTGGTACAGATATCCTATTCTCTATATTACCTATTCTATTATCGTACAAATTTCCAAACCGTAATCAAAACTTTTTGTATCTGTTGCATAAACAGTTTGCTTCAGTGAAGTCATACCTAAAATCTAAAATTTAAAAAGTGTACGTAATTATTTATTTATTTTACGAAAAGCACTGAGACATCATGTATTTTTACGTATACAGTTTAACGCATTCAATATTTTTCTCAGAACAAAATAATAATCAAAATATATAAATTTCAAATAAAATACTTATTGGATACTGTCCATTTGTATCTTCATAATTGAAATAAATCCTGATACAACAGAATCAGTTACTCAAACAAATAAACATCTCTGTTTCTATCCATCTACAAAAGAGAAATATAGGGCATTTGAACAAAAGGTGTAAATTGAGAACTCTTCAATTGAAACAAAAGATAAGAAAGAAAAGGCTAGAAAGTTGTTTGCAGAGTTTTCTCAAATTCAGATGAATATAAACTATTGATTTGCCAGTTGTACCCATCGAGAGAATTAACTGATTCTATTAATGTTCAGGTTACTGAATGTTTTAAATATCCTAAAGGCAGAAAATACTTCAGTAATTTAAAAAATGATAGTCTTTTTAACGGCCCAAAGATTGCATAAAAATTTATTAGTTGCAAAATTATGTTTGTCTAGTGTTGCAACGTTACAAAAATTTATCAGTAATTATAATTAATTGTTACATAATGTATATTTTATATATAACATAAATTTGTATCAGGTTGAATACGCTTTTTTGCGTAAATAAGTAATTCTTATTCCGATCCTAATCGCCGATTCTCTATTTCTCTCGGATCCGACAGCTGCATGCGCATTTGGAGGTCACCGCAGACACCTGAATTTAGTTGAAAGTGCCGACAGCGGAGTGAAATTGCTGGTCTATCTTGGCACAGCTTATTCATTACCAGCTACACATCTCTCGGCGGCATTCTTTGTAATGTGAAATCACACTGACTTTAGTTAGATATTCGTGTTTATTAAACAGTTTCTTTAAAAAATAAGCCTGAAAACGATATTTAAAAATTTAGTCTGGCAACGCCTCCTCAAAACAGTTGCTATCACAGCGTAGACGTGTGACGTTAAACGCCGTTCCTACGTGTATACCTAAATGCATCAGTGTGCTTTAGTTCATACCTGTATACAATTTCCATGCTTTCAGACAACGCAGTACATACGTTCAGATTAGTTCTTCAGATTAGTAAATTTGACATTTGTTATATTATTAGCTGTTATTGTGTTAAATAGACATTTGTGTTGAATAAATTTGCGAAATATACTAAAACGGGCACAAAAAGTACTCTCTTAAGTTGCTCCTACCATTTACGTGATATAGAATATTTGAAGCAATTATAAAATGTTGCTATCTAATTTTACTACATTAAATTATCTGTTTTATTCTGAAAAGCAAGCAAGATAAGCAAAGGTAATAAATAAAGATTTTTTTTTGTAATGTTTAAAGAGAAATGAAATCAGTAGTAAATAAGAATAAAAAAATAATAAATGTTAAATATCGTTATTCATTACTTATTACTTATTATTTTTAAAATTAAAAGAAGTAGTTGAATGTGAAAATCAGATGGTATAATTTTAGGTAAAACCATATATCTGTTACTTACCCAACAGCATTGTCGCCGTAATTGTCACGAGCGAATGTACATTGTAAACAAAGGAATAAGTTACGTTTAACAATGCCGTAAGTTCACCACAGCACAACTAATAATTATCTACACAAAATTACCACTATGTATCTATGAATCATAAGTGCCACAAAAACGCAAAAATACAAGAAGCAAACGCCTGTTTACGTAACCAACTCCGTAACCTGCACCTGTATCCATGCAAACAAACCGCGCTGAACGGAGTATAACGTCACACAAATGATATCCTGTTTTCTGCCACGTGGTTTTGTTTACATTATGTGGCAATTTATTAATATTTTAATTATTATGTGACTATTGTGTATGTTACCCTGTACATTTCAAACCAATATAAAATTCATGAAACTTCCCCATGGTTTTATCAAAGGCAGACCTGTTGGTAGCCGAAGGCAAGAAGTACTTTAATATATTTGCTTTACAAAGGGACTTTGCGACTTTCTGATATTTTGGGGTAGAAAATTTTCGATATATTTATCTAGATATTCAGAATTTGAGAAACAAAGTATTTATTTTAGTCTCATAAATCTACTATTAATTCGTATCAAACAAACGTGACGTGACTAAACATGCCGTACGAATAAACTAATTTAATGCAAATTTTGTTAAAATCTCACCTCTTCTTGTACAGAATAAGACAACAAGCAATTTTTCACATGCAACTCGTATGTATTACATGATTTTCCATGCAGTAAAATGTATAATATAATTAATTAATATATTCTCACGATCCATGTAGTATGTGAGTATTTTGTCAATTAAACTAAATTAGGACGCACAACATCAGAAAAAAAATTTATTAAGAGGATAACGTTGCCTAATAGGTACAGATAATTAAATATTAACACACTGTGAATTTATTTCTTACTTGGATTACATATAGTTCAAGATTTCTCGTTATTCTTACTTGCTGATCCGTTTTAACCAATTAGTTGCAATATAAATAAATATGCAAGATGTTCTTGAAAACAATGTTCATACAGCAACAATTGGCGAAAATCACGAAGTGGCTGACATCTGTTGGTTGATTTCGGAACTGCTGTAGACGTGAACAACAAATTGTTAGTCCATTAGTTGCATTTGGGTCATTCCATTTGAAATCTTCTAATTGGCAAAGCCGACCCATTTTAGATTTTGGTATAACTTTGAAAATCTCTTCTCTAGGGTCCCAAACAACAAAATTTACACGAGTTTGATTTTTACAAGTGCTTGTTTCCGCCTATTTAAATAAAGACTCTTAAAAATTGCTATTTTTAAGCTTTATTAATTTTTGCTGTAAATTTTTTCTGTTTGAAGATATTTGAATGATCACGACGGAATTCAGAGTGGGAAAGATAGTAGTTTCAGTGTAAGTGAAGATAATTGGCTCGGACGATCCCTTTGAATAGTAGCAGCGTGCTGAAAATTAGTGTTTTTCAGTCATTTTTCTTGAATTTCAATAGACTCTAGCGTCTTAACTGTTGAGAGTTAAAAATTCATGTTCCGCGGGAATTAAGTATACATATCATAGACAAAATTCAGCCACAAGTTGACCTGAGTAGCCCACTCTTTATAGAAGAAAACTTTGCTTGAAGTTTTGAAATTTTTAAAAATCCCAATATTCAGGCTATAAAACGAGCGTGTTGACTGCCAGATAAAAATCTGATACTCACAGAATCTACTGTTCTTAGCTTCAACTTTAACTGACTACATCACTTGTTTTGTTATTTTCATGTTTAGTCATGTACATAATTTTCTCGTTGAAAAATTGTTACTATTTTCGATGATAATTACTTCCAGAAACAATTTTCCACCCTAAATATCCATAACTTTATTAAAACTTGAAATATTTTTCATAAAATATATTTTATTTTTGATGGTAAGTAATTTTAATTCATTAGTTAAAATGTCCAGATTTTGCTGTAAAAAAACGACTCGTACATGCACTAAACATGAAAATAACAAAACAAGTGATATAGTCATTTAAAGTTGAAGGTAAGAACAGTAGATTCTGTATCAGATTTTTATCTCGCAGTCAACATGCTCTTTTCATAGCCTGAATATTGAGATTTTTTTAAATTTCAAAACTTCAAGCAAAGTTTTCTTCTATAAAGAGTGGGCTACTCAGGTCAACTTGTGGCTGAATTTTGTCTATGATATGTATACTTAATTCCCGCGGAGAATGAATTTTTAACTCTGAACAGTTAAGACGCTAGAGTCGATTGAAATTCACGAAAAATGACTAAAAAACACTAATTTTCAGCACGCTGCTATTATTCAAAGGGATCGTCCGAGCCAATTATTTTTATTTACACTGAAACTATTATCTTTCTCACTCTGAATTCCGTCTTGAATTCAAATATCTTCAAACAGAAAAATTTTACAGCAAAAATTAATAAAGCTTAAAAATAGCAATTTTTAAGAGTCTTTATTTATATAGGCGGAAACAAGCGCTTGTAAAAATCAAACTCGTGTAAATTTTGTTGTTTGGGACCCTAGAGTAGAGTTTTTCAAAGTTACACCAAAATCTAAAATGGGTCGGCAACAATTTTTATTATTTTCAGGCGATTTCAAATGGAATGACCCATATAGGAGTATGAAGTTTATCTGTCTTTTTATAATTTTTTTATCATTATTTGTGTAAATAGGACCAGAACAGCTTGTAAATAGTAGAGATAATTATTTTAACTTGTATTAAGAAAAGTGCAGAATATGCATAAGACAATTTGTAGATAATAAATTGCCTAAAATTTGTGCGGTTCATCAGTGCTATTTTATTAAAACTAATCTTATCATAGTTCTCCGATAAAAAAAAATTGTGTGAACAGTGGAATTTATTTTAAGAAAGAAAATTGCATGATTTTTCCAAATACGTGCAGAAGAAAGAACGTATAATTTTAATCGAAATGACAGTTGCAATAGACAATTTCGTGGAAAAATAAGTTTAAAAACGGTATTTAAACTTCCTGTTTGGCCACGCCTCCAAGAAACGGTCGCCGCCACAGCGAAGACCTGTGACGTCAGACAACGTTCGCACGTGCATTGAGTAATAGCTAGTAATTACTCAATGACCTAATACAGCATTATTCTTTATATCTGTATACGATGTCCATTTTCGAGCAACGTAGTAAATACGTTTAGAACAGTTAATTTATCATTAGGGATATTATTAAGTGTTATTGTGTTAAATAGACATTGGTATTGAATAAAGTAGTTGTAAAATAGATTGTCAGGGCATTTCTTCGGTCAAATGGAAGAAGTATTGCGTTATGCCACTATAAGAGGTTTAAGTTCATCGAAAAAATAAATTAAAATGTAAAGTTGTAAGGAATCAATTAAACTTTTCTACCAGAATGTATACAGGGCGTTTAGAAAATCAATGGTGAAGCAAACTTACATTGTTTTTGCATTTATTGTATTCAGCGCTTCTTTCCGATTCCAAATATGTTCTGTATTTTACGAGATATAGAGTATTATTCGAGGCATTTATAAAAGTTTACTATTTGACACGATTACATTAAATTACCTGATGTATTCTGAAAACATGATAAAAGTAATACATAATCAGTAGTAAAAAGCAATAAAAAAATAATTTAAAAAAATTAAAAATGTTAGAAATCATTAGTCATTACTTCTTAAAGCGTCTAGTCAAACAACAGTATTTTAAAAAATATATAATTTTTTTTAATAAAAACATTAAAATCGGTAATTCAGACGAAGATCTACCACAATGTATTTTGAAAGAAGCGAAGTTCGCAAATTTGTATTTATTACCCGCTAAATCTAGACACAGATACGAAAAGGAGCATTCGGTGTTTACGAACTGGTGCGAAGAAAACGATGTAGACTAAACACATTGTGATCAAGAATCAATGCTATAGAGCGTTATGAAAATCAAAAATAACCTGGATATAAACTAAATTTGTTAAAGTAACTTTGTATAGCAAGAGGGAAAAGATTTTAATAAACAAAATTCGTGACTGAGGCATCAGATGAAGTGTATTTGATGATAAAACTCTTGCTATTTTCGAATTGGCTGGTGCCTGTCGCTGAGATGAACTTACAAAAAATGCCTGTTGATGATACCAAAAAAAAAAAAAAAATCTATCTTAAAAATCATACTTCTAGATCTTTTGTCATATCTGATAAAATAAGGACAATTCACTGTCCAGTCTGTAGGAGTCAACACTTTTAGAAAAATACTTTCTTATATCGCCACGTATTTAAAACTTTCTAATCCACATTTGTGTACAGAAAACAGGAAATCCTCGGCATCAATATTGGGTGAATGTAGCTTAAAACCACTTAAGGGCTGCCAAAGGATACTTGGAGGAATCTACTAAACACAAAAATGGCTTAGTCATGAACATTCTATCAAATTCGTTGGCGTACAGCGTAACATGTTCAACTATAAATCCTCCTCCTCCAATCAATCCAACGTAGTACACTCAAGCAATCACTTACAATCTACTTACTATTTATTAACTTGCAAAATACCTGTAACTTTACATTTAATATAAACATTATTAGCAGCAAATAATATTTTTCAATGTATGTATCTTTTTCATTGGAACTAATGTTTATGGTATATGTTTCTTTTTCGTCATAATAAATATTCATGTTACTTATTTTTTATTATCACGCTCGTAGGAAGAAATTTGTTCCTAATACAGACCGAAGCAGTCTTGTATTACAGTCGCGTGCAGAAAAGTACCACTTTCCGCATTTGTTGTATTTTTTAAAATGTTATATTTTTTCGAATTAAACATCTTAAAATAAAACTTTCTTGTTGTTTGAATACATTAAGTATCGCAACTATGTGAAAAATCATGGCCCTTTTTATTAAAAATAAAACATGAATACGTTTATTATTCTTTTTCTTGTAAACGGTTTATTTCATCGACAATAAACAAGAGTACCTCTTTTTTATTATAAGGTTGAAGCTGCCAGATTTATTATTTTAGTCTTTATCATGCAGGTTGTTAAAAATCTAGGCATTAAATTGTAAATTAAAAAAGCTAAAAATATTTCAAGGCCATTATTTTAAGATATCCTTACTAGTGTTCATCGCATTAAATTTTTATTAAATTATATTAAGTACTTTAAAAGTTATTCAAGAAAAACCGATTTGCAGCGCCGTCCTTCATGGGCACATGTCTCTATAGGGAGGGCTTGTAGGAAAATATTTTATAGGAACTTGTCATCTTATTTGTTCATGTTCTATCTGCATCCGAGAGATTTCCCACATTTTCCCGGACACCATGTATATCGATCGTGATTAAATTTAAAAATGTTTCTGTGCATTTCATATGTCTCACAAATGGCTGATTGCCACCAGTGGAAAAGAGGTTTGACATTATTTAGAAAAACCCTCTACTAGACTGTAAACTTTTATCACAAAAAATTGTTGTTCAACCTATCATTCAGTACGATGATTCCTTCCTTGACTATAAAGCAAATTGCCGATAAATAGCTTTCAATTAAAAATTAATCAGCAATTACATTCGTCACCTTTAAAGTAGGATAACAATTACTTTTACTTTACAATCGGCCAGACAGTTAAGGAGCCGGAACAATGAATTCAGGATGAAAAACCAACACCGCAGCATGCATTCGGTAACATTTACCAAATACGAAACTGTAATTTAAACAGAAAATAATTAGTCAGAAGTGGTACAGTTTTGTGCCAAGCTTGCCTCTATTTCGAAACATTCAAACTATTAACATGTTGCTAGGGAAGCGTCTGTGATGTCCCAAGGCACATAGAAAGCTGAACACCCAGTGCTTGTGATTAGTGTGTTATACATTAATTTTTGAGATGATCAATAATGTGTCCACATATTCTTATGACATATTACATAATATATTTATTTATTTATTATTATTAGTCCAATAGATCACGAAAACGGATATAGGACACTTTCAACATACAAACTAATAGACTTCACGAGCAACTGCTTTATCCATACCATGTGCAACGAGTACAGGCCTTAAATCCAATAAATGATCATCAAGCATGTTTGGTTTTTTGCCGCTGGTTTCTACGTCATGATGGTGAAGACCCTCGTTTTCTTGCAAACATTCTTTTTACTGATGAGGCCGGGTTCACAAGAAATGGAGTGTTTAATTTCCACAATACGCATATTTGGGCCGACGAAAATCCTCATGCTCTAATAGAATCTGGACATCAGACACGTTTTTCATTAAACATTTGGATGGGTATTGTAGGAGACAGGTTTCTACGTCCTGTTGTTTTACCAAACCGATTAACAGGCGCTGCTTACCTCAACTTTCTGCAGAACACACTGTATGAGTTTTTGGAAGACATTCCTTTGAATCAGAGGCAACAAATCTGATTCCAGCATGATGGTCCTCCAGCTCATTTTTCCATGGCCGTTACAGAGCATTTACACCAAACTTTTCCACATAGATGGGTAGGAAGGGCCGGACCTGTTTTATGACCTCCAAGATCGCCTGATCTGAACCCTCTAGATTTCTTTGTTTGGGGATATTTGAAGACATTAGTGTATGGTACTCCTGTAAATAGCCTGGAAAAGCTGCAGCTACGGATTAATCAAAAGTGTCAAGAAATCCAAATCAAGGAGGGTGTTTTCGAAAGAGTTCGAATATCGTTGAGACGAGATGTAGGGTCTGCTTGGAAATGGACGGAGGGCACTTTGAACATCTTCTGTAACTTTGTTTTTTGTTTGTTAAAAGCTTCCTTGGTCGGTTTATTCCTAATAAAATAAAAGTTTCGTAAGCTGGAATTTTTTTAAATTAAATTATCTCAAACTGTTTAGAAATTAAAAACTGATTTTTTTAAAAATTTTTGACTTGCTTGCACTTATATAACAAAAAACCCTTACTTTTGGCGGATTTTTGACATATACTTAAGAAACACCCTGTATAATCAGATGGTAATAATAAAAGTTGTAGTTTTAAATATTGCTATTTAAGTATTTGAGATTTATGTAAAGAAATAAATAAGATATTTTTTTCTGTTACAGATAAAACGACGCACATTTAAACCGCTTTTCTGAGGGAAAGTATAGTTATTTTATTCGATTACTGCACTTGCACTTCTTTAATGCGCTAAATAAAATAAATGACTTTACCACGGGTTAAAAGCATACTCGTGTAATTACTCCGTCAAATTTAATTAATAGCTCAGGCTGAGATATGTTTATCTTTAATTAATGTTATGCATCTTCTACTCCACATTTTTCAGACTAGATGTGCACTGAACAACCGAGCCTGTGTGCAATACCACTAAATATAGACGCGACATAAAATATTGCCGGCATTACACAGATTTCCCACAATTTCCTATAATTATAATAGGAAGAAAAGGAAAATATAGCAAAAAAACTTTTTATAAACTAATTTTATAAATACAGACAGAATTTAATAAGAAACTTAAGTAGTCAAAATATAGGAATTTATTTATTATAGTAATTAATGTTAATTATCCTTCGAGCAGAATTATGGATAGTTATACCAGAATTTATAGGTATTTGGTTTTGCAGTTTTTGAGGTGCCAGCGGTATGGTGACTTATTTCTATGGATGGAGTTGATGGTACATTGGAGTTATCTGGATTAACTGGCAATTCATTTATTTGGTCGTAATTATTTAACACTTCAGTTGTGTTTTTTCTGCGCGTATTAGGCTGCTATTCTTGGTTTGTCAGGATTTTTGGAGGAATATTAATCTTATTCGATAAGCAGTCGTCGATATAACCTTCTGCAACTGCAAAAGAACAACAACCTCCATGATCTTTAAGTGTTACCAAATCACTTCCATTTAGCTAGAAGGGTTGCAGAGCTATGGTGGAAGCAATATCCTGGGTATGTAGTAGATTCAGGGAGTTTCAGGAAAGTGCCTATTTTTCCTAGAATTTTGCTGAATATGTTTCTTATCAATCGGTTGCACTGTACATTTATTATTCTTGTAATAAATGAATAGGTGATTGTAAGTAGATGCAATCGATCAATTGTTTTGTTTGTGATTGTAAACGTCCTTGTAATATTATTTTTTGTTTCTGGGCCTGTAATAATGAATATCTTCTCTATTATCAATCGGGTAAAGTTTCATATTTAACAATTCATTTCGGCGACAAGCTCGGCATAACTCCTTCATAAGAAAAATATACAATTTAACGTAAATAAAAAAACGAAATTAGTTTATCTTTACCTTTATCTTAAGATATTTAGAATCATCTGCTTTCTTAAAAAGCTTAATGCATTATTTTTGAGTCAAAGTTTTGGACTTTTTAAGCAGGTAATTTACAGAATTCCGTTTCAAAAATGCCCGAACTTTATGAAAATTATTAAAATTAATATTTTCCTCGACTTTAAAAGTGCTTTTCAACGTCGAAAATTCAAACCATAGTGTACCTGCATTTACAATCTTTGATCTTTCCGACAGTTAAGCATGTAATATATTTTCTGTTAGGTTTTTGCTTTTTTACTCTTTTTCCAGTTGTTAAACAATTCATAGTACTTCTAGTACCGTTGTCTTGACTTTGTAGTTAAAAAAATGGGGAACAATGCCAGCTTCTTCTTGCTGCAAGTTTGGTGGAGTATTCGTAAATTTTTCAGCACTGTCTGAATTACTAATCATTTTTACAAATTCACAATTATCAGAATCAGAACGTTTTATTATTTTATAGTTTTATTCTCATGTTTCCAGACTTTGATTTACACTGGCCCTTAATGAAAATTTATGTGAAACGTCAAAGTACGCAAATGATAGTCAAAGTTGTCTAGACAGTGAAAAACAACAATATCGCGTTATTATTACTTTAGCAGCCCAAGGAACGATACACTTTACTTTCGGTCATATTTTAGAGTTGATATGATTTATTTTCACATATGGTAGGCGAAAAATATACTCATAATTTGATTGTAAATTAAATATTTCATTTATAATTTAATATATTGAAGCACATGAATATGCGTACAGATCAGGGAGTCCATATATTATGTGGTCAAGAAGGTGCCTACTATAAAGTAGAGATGGGCAGTTCCCGAATGAACTGGTTTAAAAGATCGGGTTTCGACACTGAACTGCGAGAATCAGTTCTCGAGAAGTTGACAAATCAGTTCTTTGCGAACTGATTTGTATCGAGTGCAAGAGATATTTTCAAGTTTAGACGTCAGAAGGAACTGTTCAGTGAATAGTGAACGAGTGTTCACAGCCTATGTGAGCTTCAAAATCATACGGGCGATCTTAATTCTGAATAACTGATTGGTGATCCGATTGCGGAGTGTTAATATCATTCTTAATTAAATATAATATCCAAGAACTGCATACCAGCACACATAGGCGTTCGTATCAAATTGTTACATTAATAAAAACGATATAGGTATGTGCCATTAATTATAATTATATGATGTATAAGAATTAAGAACTGAATTTTATTAACAAGTAAAATACAACTTTACAAAAATATAAATTAAATTCTGTAATAAAAAATACATAAAAATCAGTATCTAAATGATTCGAGATATTTTGGAAAAAAGAGGCTTCAAATATTTTGATTAAGATTTCTTATTCTAAAGTCGAAACGCTAATAAACGTGTCGCAATCATAAAACGCGGAAGAAACCGACCGTCTGCGATTGACGGAGATGCAGGATTCAGAGGGAAGCGTATATCTGTGTAGTGTTTGACGAAAAACCAGTACTTAAAGAGCTGGTTTTAAGAATCAGTTCTTTTTAGTGATTCAGTTCTCGAGAACTGAATCATTAAAATGAACTGCTAAGCCCATCTCTACTATAAAGGAGAGAACGCATATTGCGGTCGCAGTCTAGACGCATCGCGGACCGGTCTGCGCCGATATGATCACGAACTTTTACAAAATCAGTCACATATGTCGCTTCTCTATGCATTTCCAACTTGTTCTACTGCACTATTTAGGTGTCAAAATATGTTATGTGGAAGATGTTTTTTTTATTAGCTCTTTTATTTGACGTGACTGGCTGAAAACCCTCAAAAAGTTTTCGGCGAGATTGCGATGCAGGCGAGTCCAGCTCAAAACCTACTACTCCAAACGTGTAAATTTAAAATCACTGAAAGATTCTTCACTAGACGAGAACAAGACTAGCATGATCCGCGGTGTCTTTAGACCGCGACCGCATAGTGCATTTTCTCCTTTAATATGTTAGTAATATGCATATAAAAAACATTCACGTAAAGATGGAAAAAAACGAAATATAATTTTTACTTAAATAAAAGATTAAAAATACTGTAGATTTTACAGGGTGGACCATAGCAAGAGTAGATTTTTCATACAAAAGTAATTTGATTTTGCTAAATTTACCTTACACCAAAAGTTACTGACGGCATAAAGAGTGTCAAAGTAATTATTTTTCCACATAACTGACATATTTGGCATGAAATTTATTACGGGGGAGTTTGTTGGGTCGAGAAATTCAAATTTGCACAGATTATCAGTCAGTGGTAGAGTTTGTCGGTGAAAGTAAAAAATTATGATATTTTCAGGTTTTTCTGTTAAGTTTTTTTGAAGTTTGCATAAATCGTACTTTGATAAAATAGCATTCTTATAAATTTGTGTTGCAAGTTTTGCGAAATTTGTTACAAACGACATTATTTTACAGGTGATTATACCTAGATTACGTAGATTTGGGTAGATTTATTGATCCACTTTTATCATACATTATGATATTGAATAAGTCACATGACAGTAAAACTGAGTGAACAAATACATATACAAATTTCAGTATATATACAATACGTAGACCCACATACATACATACATTAACAATATGAACCACAATATACATTTATTATACATCAAAGTCACATCCAAAATACTCCTCAATATTATAATACGAATATATTAATTCCTTGTTGTTGTTGTTTAACTCCTTCCTTAAAGGTTGAAACACTCGTAATACATTTTATATTATTAGGAAGGTGATTAAATAGCTTTGGAACCAACACAGACTGTTTTCTGTTTTGACTAGGCGATGCCTAGGAGTCAAAACATTGTACTGACATCTTAAGTCATAAGCGCTTCCTCGATCCGTATATTGCACAAATTCATAAGGATGCAATTTGACATTCATAACACATGCAAAAATGTACATAGACACCACTGTCAGTATTTTCAATTGCTTAAATAGCAAACAGCAAGAGTGTAATCTGGACTTGAAGAATATCGTGCGAATAATTCTTTTCTGGGCAATTAAAACAGCTCCTATATTAGGACTGTTTTCCCAACAAATAATAGCATAATTCAAAAGAGAATAGACTTGCCCATATGTCTACCCTGAAACGTCACAGTAGTGTCATCAGCGAAAAGACATAATCGACCCGACAGGCACTAATCTAGGACTAGAAAGTACTTTATCTCCATTATGCCTAATGACAACACGCTGTAGCCGACCCTGTAAATATGACTCTAACCATTTTAGGGCATTTCCCCTAACTCCATAATGATCCAACTCTTTCAAAAGTAGTTGATGGTTAACAGTATCAAATGCACGAGCTAAATAGAAATAAATTGACGAGGTCATACGCCTGGATTCAAAATTGTCAGGTACGTATATATACGTATACACAACAAGAATAGCATCATATATAGATAGTCCTACACGAAATTCAAATTGCCTTTCATACAATATTTTATATTCTTTTAAAAAAATTTAAAAAAAGCTTCAAATTTTCAAAAAATGCATATTCATATATTTTGAAAAAAACTGAAAGTAGAGAAATACTTCTGTAATTAGAAATTTTGTCCGAGTCACCTTTTTTAAGAATCGGTACTACTAATGATTGCTTAAGAGAGGGAAAATACCCTCGAAAAAGGAAGCGTCAATAAGAGAGGTCAAAGGATACTTGATACTATCAACCACCGAAATAGAACAAGGAATACCATGAAAGCCGTGCGAATCTTTTGTCGCAACTGTGCGAACAATTTCCGCGGTTTCATTGGGGGTTAATGGCAAAAGTTCAAGACATTCCTCGACTTTATTATACATATTATATTTATCAATACTTAAGTTATGGTTACTGATATTTCGAAGAGACTCCAAAAAGTATGAATTAAATGCTTCAACTGACTCATCTCGGGAAACAGACAAACCTTCACTGGTAAAAAATATGCTAGGGTAATCAGTGGGTCCACTAACATTCACATGATCACGTATAATGCTCCAGGCAAATTCTGTCATTGTAATAGTTCATTTTGGTTCTTTTACAGTCCTTTTATGAGTTTTTTTAATTGTATATATTGTTCTCTAATATTTTCATTAACAGGAGAATACTTAATCAATTTATGAACCTCTCTCAGAAGTTGACTCTGATTTTTTATTTGGGGTGTAACCCAGGGTTCTGATTTTATTTTGATATTGGCATGATTCAGATAACATCTCTGAATTGGAAACGCCGTGTCAATCAATTCACGAAATCTTTCAAAAAAACTCATAAAATTTACACTGGCATCCAGAGAGTCATCAAACAGAGTGTCCCAACTTTCATTAGCAATAAATAATTGAAACATGCATATATTAAATTCATCCTTGTACGTTTCAAGTAAAACTTATTTTGCACACTGCGCTTATCTATAACCCAAGGGAATATAACCAATTGCATAGTATGGTCGGAGAAATGTGGATGGACATTTAAGATATCAAAATCACAAATATTTACATTAGGAAATATGTTGTCAATAACTGTTTTAGAGTCTTTATCAATTCGTATATACATTGCACAAATCCATAAGAAGAAAATATATTAATTAAGTCATTAGCGCTTTGAACCTTTACATTGGCATCAAGATTTATGTTAAAATCACAACAAACAAAAACGTGGGTATAATTAGCAGAACATATTTTAGTAAGTAATATCTCTATAGAGTCCAAAAATACATGCACATTACTATCAGGAGCTCTGTATAAGCAAACCACTAATATTCTTGTAGAGCCAAAAGAAAGTTCCAAAGCTGCATGCTCAAAATGAGAGTCAAACCTATCTACATTCAACTGTTTGATACAGTAGTCACGCATGTTATTTTTGACATAACTGGCAACACCACCACCATGTTTATCAAGTCTACAGTAAAAATCAGTTAAAACATAGTTTTCTAATTTAATTGCTACAACTTCATTTTCAGAAAACCAAGTCAAACTCAAACAAAGGATATCCGGAAACCCCATGTCGTCAAGAAAAGTGTACAATATTGTTAGTTTATTGCGCGCACTTCTAATATTTAAGTGGCAAAGTGTCACATAGCTTGACGAGTTGTCAATTAAAGAATCCCGAAGCAGATATCTGTCGATGTCCATGAAAAAACTTAAATTGTTTAATCACCACATTTTCACCACATATACAGTATCACATAAGAGGGCCACTCCCATTGATCTCGCTTAATATGCGAGACACGTCAAAAATCTTTAATTGTTTTTTGTTGCATTTTTGGAAGCCTTTATGCTCGTAAAAACAAATTTGAGATCCATAGCCAACTTTATGAGTAATAACAAAAAAACTTGTAAAGTGCCCAAACTTTAAGGCTGTCTAACTTTTTTATTTTAAGAGATAGAGAAAACTTATTGGTAATAAATTTTTATTGCAAAACTGATACCTTCCACCTGATATAAACAGATTTTTGAAATATCGTATGTGGTTTGCTGCGCTCTCTAGGCGGATAATATTTTTTTTTATTGAAGCAGGCTATGGCCACAAAAAATTGCCTGTTCTTTCGTCTTTCATGCAATATACTACATGTTGCCCTTATCTTTCGTATTTATTACATTTTTTTCAATTTTAGTTAAAAAAATGTACCTAAATATTTTCGTGTTTCTCAAGATAATGTAGAACCTATTTTAAAGACGCCAACTGCAAAAAAAATAAATAAACATAATTTACTTTTTTATGCAAAATACAGATTTTCTTATAATATTATTTTACTGGTTTTCACATTAGAAGCAATTGGGTTATTAAAATTATTTTGACACAGACAATGTAATAAAATAATATTATAAGAAAATCTGTATTTTGCATGAAAAAGTACATTCTGTTTATTATTTTTTTTGCAATTGGTGTCTTTAAAACAGGTTCTACATTATCTTGAGCAACACGAAAATATTTAGGTACATTTTTTTAAAACTAAAATTGAAAAAAATGTAATAAATACGATAAGATAAGATGCATGTAGTATATTGCATGAATGACGAAAAAACAGGCAATTTTTGTGGCTATAGCCTACATCAATAAAAAAAAAATTATTCCCCTAGAGGGCGCAGCGAACCACATATGATATTTCAAAAATCTGTTTATATCAGGTGGAAGGTATCAATTTTGCAATAAAAATTTATAAGAAGGAAAAGAGCTTAATGGATCATAATCTTATAAGAGACAGGTGGATTTTAACGGCTTGATGGATCCAGAGAAAAAGATGGAGGGAACAACGAAGCAACTGCGGACAACGTTGTTTCTGGGTTTTTGCCCTTCATCAGCGCAGTGCAGCTTAAAAGCAGGATGGAATAAGAAGGAAGGACAAAGGACACGAACACAAGAGAATGACAAGTAGCCTGCCTATCTCTATTTGCGACTTCGTGTCACACAGCCTCGGTATTGAGGCCAAGAGCAACAGTCGCCGCGGAAGAGAGTCCAGCAACCACTGTCAGGGTCTCAGCCGGGAAATATACAAGAAGGAAAGGAGCTTAATGGATCATAATCTTATAAGAGACAGGTGGATTTTAACGGTTTGATGGATCCAGAGAAAAAAGATGGAGGGAACAACGAAGCAACTGCGGACAACGTTGTTTCTGGGTTTTTGCCCTTCATCAGCGCAGTGCAGCTTAAAAACAGGATGGAATAAGAAGGAAGGACAAAGGACACGAACCCAAGAGAATGACAAGTAGCCTGCCTATCTCTATTTGCCATCTTTTTTCTCTGGATCCATCAAACCGTTAAAATCCACCTGTCTCTTATAAGATTATGATCCATTAAGCTCCTTTCCTTCTTGTATATTTCCCGGCTGAGACCCTGACAGTGGTTGCTGGACTCTCTTCCGCGGCGACTGTTGCTCTTGGCCTCAATACCGAGGCTGTGTGACACGAAGCCGCAAATAGAGATAGGCAGGCTACTTGTCATTCTCTTGTGTTCGTGTCCTTTGTCCTTCCTTCTTATTCCATCCTGTTTTTAAGCTGCACTGCGCTGATGAAGGGCAAAAACCCAGAAACAACGTTGTCCGCAGTTGCTTCGTTGTTCCCTCCATATTTTTTCTCTGGATCCATCAAGCCGTTGAAATCCACCTGGTAAAAATTTATTACCAATAAGTTGTCTCTATCTCTTAAAATAAAAAAGTTAGACAGCCTTAAAGTTTGGGCACTTTACAGGTTTTTTTGTTGTTACTCATAAAGTTGGCCATGGATCTCAAATTTGTTTTTACGATCATAAAGGCTTCTAAAAATTCAACAAAAAACAATTAAAGATTTTTGACGTGTCTCGCATATTAAGCGAGATACATGGGCGTGGCCTTCTTATGTGATACAGCCTGTATCTTCATTGTAGTTCGTACTTACTGTTCAGTTTCGAGATTTCATACACCTGAGCTGGCAATTTATCTTTTAAATAGGATATAACATTGTCCTCAGTTATTCCCCCCGACACCTTCCAACATAGAGCCACAGCTTCCTGCTTGGGGCCGCAAGAGGGGATCCACTATGGACCGAAGCAGTATTCTAGTCATTCTGATAGTTTTAGTCGTCTGATTCATTCAAGATTGACAATGATATAGATTACAATTCTGCTGAGTTAGTGCAGTTGGCTCACATACACCAAATCACCCACAAAAACCACGTCGTTTATAGAGATATAGGTTACTGTTTACAACAGAGTTACTCCAGGACAACATGAAACTCACAACAGCTAACACAAGCACGTCACTACTGAACTATAATATCACTGTTACCACTCTTGGAATTAAAAGCTGTTTATGGACAGATATATACACTAAGATTCCTTAGAGACAATTATTTTGTTGTTTGTTTTAGTTAAAAAGCTGGTTCTTTCAAGTTAAACTTCATGTTGCCAGATAATCAATAGCTTTTATGTATAACATTAAGTTCAGATAGCTTGGAATGAAACACCCTACGAACTTATCAATAACCTTATTACATCCGAACCCAAGCGTATCAATAAGTGTATTGTACCCAGGCAACACAGTTTCATCTAATTAACGTTAATATTACGGCTAGACGAAAGATCTATAGATGTTTTTTTGTAGACTGTGTATCAACCACTAAATGTCCCTGAGATAAACGTATATATTTCATATAAAATAGAAGGTAAATAGATGTCCTTATTAGATTAAATATAGTTGTCTTTAATCGACATCTTTACGGTAATATTTATATACGTATATATTGTGTTTATAACAGATTAACTATATACGTCCTAAATCGACATCTTCTTGATAACAATTATGTATGTACAGATTATTTCTATGATAGATTAACAATATATGTGCTAAATTGACATCATTTTTAAATATTGCAGGTATGTATAATTATATCTATGTTAGATTAACTATACACGGCCTCAATGGACCACTTTCTAATGGTTTTTGTAGTAGTCTAGTTTTGGTCTAAGCTTGAAATTAAATAGACCTCTTTAATTGTTGAACAATTTTTGGACTGATTGCTGTGTTGTCGATTTAGGTATCTTAACATTTAGAGAAACATATTGCCATTTTCTTCACCTTCCAAGTAACTTTTAGTTATTTCTGAAGTGATAGATCTCTCTCAAAATGTCAACAAGAAGCCTAAACTAACAATATGGCAACGAACCCGAAAATTATTCCACTTTACCACTGAAGACTACAAACCGAAAATACATCTTCTGTTAACATCTTAACACTGTTACAATTTGCCCCATGTTGTTGCAAAACGTTAAAGGATAAAATATTTAAATTGCAGTTAATAATATAATCACTTAGTATGTGCCTACAAATTTTACATAAATTAAAGAAATTTATAAATTAAATATTTTTAACATATAAGTATGAACTACAAATACTTTAACCAAGGGTAGTAGGCAATATTAACTACTACATTTTAGATTGATTTATGATTTTATTAAAGCCCATTCTTCCATTTTAAGGTTTATTTACAATAGGATTTTTCTGACGATTTCTTGTTATTATAATGCTAATTGATCAGTCTCAACCATAACCATCTTTTCATGTGTTGGATCTGTGAAATATACTGATTCTGAAATAAAACAATACTATTACCTGTTAATGTTTCGTAATTTATATTTGATTTAGTTCATCTTTTGATTACTTCCAAGCTATATTGGTTTCTGGATTGATGGTATTTCCTCCAGTTGCTCAATGTCTTTGGAAAGATAGGTTAGGAAATAGAAACACAAACATGTACCTTGTCCAATTATGATGAATATTATACTGTCTAATTTCTACGTCCTCAAGATTATCTAAAATAATTCATGATAAATTTCTACGAGCACTAACTTACATTCAAATTTTTACCTTTGTTGGCTGTATAATAAAAATAACGCACTCACAAACGGCAACACACCGACAATGAACAGTGCAGAACTGTGTTAGATATCTGTTGTTAATTAATAGGAGCAGCTTCACAATCTCCTATCTACATATTACAACGAATGACAAAGGGCGTAGAGTGAGTAGAGTGGCATCGAACAGATCGCTGAATGTAAGAATACAACTAAAATATGTAGAGTCAGACATACTTTTCTGCTTATACGCAGAGATAAATAGATCCGAATTTAAATTCTGCATTTCATTATTTACCTTTCAAAAAATTTACATAAAAATATATCATCGAAATATTAAACAATATATGAACATTGTACAAATATTTTATTATTTTGTATCATCTTTAAAAAAACAACAGTACTGTTGTTTATCGTGTGTTTATAAGGTCGATATTATACTCGTATTTATAATAGACATCTCTCGGTAGATAAAAATTAGGAGATTAATTAATAGACATCTATTAAATATTTATTTTACTAGCGGTACAGAAAGTGTCTATAAGGTGCTGTCTAGGTATATTAAATTTTCTATTGTACCTTACCAACATTTGATCATTATGTAATTCACACTAGATGTGCGGATTATCATAAAATAAATGTACCATCTTTAAAAAACAACAGTTGCTGTTGTTTAGTATCGTGTGTTTGCAAGATCGATATTATATTTATAACAGACGTCTCTCAGTAAATGAAAATTAGAAAAGATGAATTTAAACATCTATTAAACGATTATTTTATTAGTGATACAAAAAGTGTCTATATCGTGCCGTCTATATTAAATTTTCTATGAGATCTTACTAATACTTGATCATTATGTAATTCACACTACATATACGGATTGTCGTAAAATAAAGGTGTCATCTCTAAAGTACAACAGTTGCTGTTGTTTAGTATCACGTGTTTACAAGATCGATGTTATATTTATAATAGATGTCTCTCAGTAAAGGAAAAGTAGAGAAGATGAATTTAGACATCTATTAAACGATTATTTTATTAGTGGTACAAAAAGTGTCTATAAAATTCCGTCTATATTACATATAACAACATCTATTAGATTATGTTGTGTTGCCTGGGAATCGTGGACTGTCAACACACTATTGAACCAATTTTTGCAGTAGATTTTCTGATCTTTCTGAAAATTTAACTATTCAATAACTACCTAGCTCTGAATCTGTGCACCAAAAGTTATTGAAATCTAAGGAATATATATAGGTATTTACCTTTCTTTGTCACGTAGTATTATATTAGACAACGTTGTGAGTAATGTTGTTACTACTGCGTGGACATAGGTGCTGGGCATTTTCAACATCTAACAAAGTAAAATTAGTGGTGAGCAAATTTTATGGTCTCAAATTTTTACTATTTAATTCTTGAGAACTGAACATCCAAAATTACAAAAGTAAATGGCGTTGAAAAGATAATTGAATATTCTTTCAAATGATGTAGCCTACAATGCATACCACTTAGGAGTACAAATGTGGGCAATGAGTGTATTCACAAAATATGTCTCCCTCAAAACAGAAGTTGACGCCCAATCGACCCTTTAGATAGAAAATCTGGGTGGTAAATTTTCGGTGGTCCATACTGTATAGGTACCTTGACCATTTTTGTAAAATTAATAAATTAAAGAATATTTAAAGAAAAAAAGTAAGACGACCGCTCAACAAAATTTATATTCATTGCTTTTGGTATGTACAAGTAAATGTAATGTACCTATTTAATTTGAACAAAATGCATTGTTGAATTGCTTTAAGTGTCTAGCTTTATTTTAATGACGAACATTAAATAAAGTCAATAAATATTTAATTATTCAATAAATGTAATTATGGGGTTAAATTCTAGCGCTATAATCTAACAATTACGACCGTAAATCCTAATATTTAGCATTGTAATAAAAGCTAATTATAATTATTGTATTTCAAAATTTAACAATAAATTTTACGCGGATTCCTTTCACATTCCTTTTAAAATATATTATCAGATGTAACAAACCGTGATAAACGATGTTATTCTAAATTTGGAGTTATTTGTATTATTAAGACTAATTACCTCAATTATAACGTACAAAAACGAAGAAACCTATGAATGGCTATTGTCACATATGTATATTTATTACATAAGTCTTTCTAAATCAACAGTGGAAAAGAATGCGAAAAAAATCTACAGAAGAGTGAATTATAGGTTATCAACGTGTTTGTCAGGAAGCTAAATATATTAACCTAAAATATTATTTATTACTCCAAGGTAATTATTTTATTTAAAAAAATCGCAGGAATGTAAAAAAGACTGAAAATAGTTAAACAATGTAATATGTTAATAATAATTGCCGAAAAATTTACTATTTGAAAAATAAACAAATTTAGAACTAGATACTACAATGTATGTATGCGTCTCTAGAAATATACAATTAATATTTGTTGTGTTTTATTTGAAGCCAAAAACATTTCTCTTCAGATATCCCAGAAGAAGTATAAAAAAATAATATGTTGGTATTTGTATAATTAATAAAGACCTAAGAAACATCTAGTTGAATCCTAATATTGTATACTGTCTTGTTGAACCATTTTTTGAAGCATGTAGAAGTGAAACAAACAAACAATATGTTTGTAAATATCTAACTTTTTTCAAGAAAATGAAAATAAGAGTTAAATCGACTTTTATTAAGTACAATAAATCATAGTTTCAATGGTCAGTATTATTAGTTTTGTACATATTGTTTTGTATATTGTATTGGGTTACCTTTTGTGGATTGTTTGCGTCCAAATTGTTGTTATAATAGCTCATATTTATGACAATAAAAAACTAGTGGACATGAGTGATGAGCTGCATTGTAATTTTTCTACCTTCGAAGATTGGTGAAAGAGGTTTAAAAGGTAAGATATAATGATACCATACGAGAGTGTTGTGGAGGAAACTTACCGAGATCTTTGGAAATATTAATAGAATATTCATGAAGATCCATTGACAACCACACGTGAAATATCTTCCTAAATCCAAGAAAACCAAACAAAAATTTGGAAGAGTTTTCTTAAAAATTTGTGTCATTCACGCAAAATCTAATTTTGCAATTCGCCTATATAACAACAATAATAACCTTTTAAGATATGATTTGTTTGGGCTGTAGAAAATCCTCTATGCTGTAACAAGGATCAATTTTTAATAGTTTTGTCTTAAATACCATTTCTTTTACCATACTACCTAACTGTGACAAGTACTTTAATATTTTGAAACAGATTTTGCAGTTTTCCAAATGATGTACTTTTAAATGTAATAGTTAGTATGTGGTTATTTTTAAGATGCGACACTTGTTCATTTTAGGGATAACATAGAAAAATGTATACATCAGTAGTTTGGCAAGATTTCCAAACATAAACTCGCACATGCTCGTGCCATCTAACTATTTGCCTAAGTTGCAATAGCATGAAATGTGAGGTATAAAACTACCTTAGTTGTCTTTACTAAGAATATAGTTTTGCTTAAAACACGGAGAATATTAGTTGTGTGAAAAAGTAGGGTCTCAATCCTAAAATTACCATATGGTGAAATGGTTATACTGCACAAATTACAAAGTCAATATTAACTCATGAGATGGTTAGCCTTGAAACAAAAACCACAGCCTCCAAGGCTAAGTAATGACAATGGACTGTATAAATTTGATAAGAACACATCTAATCCTCGTAGCTCGTAGTTATTTGGATACTTTGGTAAACCTAGCAGATCAAATCGATGTGAGATTGGGTAACAATAATAACGAATACCGGAGCAAAAAAAATACAAAACTTCGAGCAGGTATAGAACTCTAGAGGCCTGAATTTTCTTGTCATTGTTAACACATGAGCGACAATCTAGACATTTCACACTCAAAAGATATATCTATGTAAGATTGGCCTTGTAAAGAACAGGCCTTAGAGGCTCTGTCAGGAGGAAGAGGAAACCAAGGCTCATGCGAAGGTCTATCAAGGGAGGTATATAAAGCTTAATTAAATAAATTAACGAATATACTATAATTCAGCATCGTTTAAGAAAAAAAAATACCAGAAAGCAACATGATATCTATTTTCAGAAAAAAATTGCGAACACCTCCGCACACAATTTTTTATTAATATTAATCTAGCAATATCTTGAATTCCTATAGCTATATGGAATGTTATACAAAGCGATCCCAAAATTTTCCGCAGAATCAAAAATGCAATAATATACAGAGTGCTGCGTTTAAAATAACGTACAGTTCTAGATATTTTAGCTGTGTTAATCCCAGGGACATGGTCATGTTGCCAAATTTTTCGGGTCAGTTATTTTTTTCCAGATAACGATCGACATATGATGTTACATGCAATATCCATCGTAACCCTGAATACTTTGAAAGATATTAATACCTAAAATTAATAAAGACAAATCAATTATATCTTCCACATTGATATCACACTGTCTAGCCGATATATACTCCTCACATGAAGCATGTATAAATTTGTGAAGCTTTACTGAATTGCATTAGAATGAACCAATCCCATTACATTAATGACTGTTAAAACGGTTCAGCAATCAATTTCACTAGTTACATCATAAATGATGCTAGCAGAATCACGACCTTGGACTGTGTTACACTTACTGACTCCATTTCAGGAGTTCCCGAGGTAGGTTTGCGTTGACAGACGAGCAACGAGTAGTGAGAGTAATTTCACAACATTCATTGCTTTCAGAGCAGACTTTTACGTAGTCACATGTGGGTACATGCATGCAATGGTTGCCGCGTAATAAATCATAGCGCATGGCTCTGAGATCATTTTTTTCATCATCATATGAGCATATTGAGAAATATTTTTACATTAATATTTGCAAAACCTCTTTCATTATTTAATTTTAAACGGCTCAATTACTTTTTTAATTAACTTGAAAATCTATATATGTATAGACGAAACCACTATAATTTCACTATAGAGTGTACTTATCTACAACTAGATCTTTTGCGTCATATAATAGTTAATGTAACAGAACATATTTAGATAACTAAATGAAGAATGGTAATAAGGACATTTTCTAGAAATAGAAGATAATAAAATGTTATTTTATCGCAGACCGAAAAAGATGAATTCAAGAGCTATGAAATCGAGTGAATTAATTTCGGAGACGATAATGGAATTTCATCGTCATGCGTCAAACAATATTCTTTTCTATAATCCAAATATTGACGCGTTTAGGTTGAAGAAAAATTTAGAAATTATTTGAAACGATTTTAAATTAGGGAAACTTTTGCATAGTTAGCATTGGTTTCTATGGAACTTGATTATTAAACAAAGTCATCCTGCTTTTACAATTAATATAACTACAACTAATGCTGATATTTTTTACAATTTTTACCGTCACAAAGGTGAATATGTTGTTTGAACTGAATGTTGTTGAGTGGTTCAGAGATACAGATAATGGCGCAGCATCTAAACAACGTACTGTTCATTGTATAACATTTAAATTAGCATAGCACGTAACAAAATATAATCTTATACTTACTCTTTTATGAATATCCCACTAAAGTCCGTATTAAATTAACTAAAATGCATTAGGTTAGTGGTTAGATTGATGTGCTTCTGCGCTTGTACAACAGAAGTCACATGAAAAATTCTGTAACTAATTTCATAATAAATTGAGTAAAAGTAAATGGTTTCAGAGCCTGAAATTTCCTAATTTTAAATAGTTATCTACGTATTGAGAGCGAAAAATGATATTATTGCTTGAGAGTGGCAAGAAATTTATTTGTGATCCGGAAGGTATATTAGGACTATATTCTGATATGGTAAAATTTTCATCACTGCGGTTCAATTCAATTACATTATGTAATGGCCTAGTTAAAATTTTCGTACTTGTTTAAATTTTTTCAATGAAGTTATTATCTATGTATCCTTCTGCAACTGTAGAACACTTCCATCCTCCGTGTCGCTCCAATTGTATAATGTCATCTTCACATGTACCAATAAAGTAGCTGATGTTCAGCGAAAGCAATTCCCTGAGTATAAATGGCACTCTGGTAGGTTAAGATAAGCAATATCGTTTGGTATTTTAGTAATAACATTCATTTCCACCACGTATTCCTGCCAAAAACTGAGGATTTTGTCCAATTTTTTCTTGATCCATCTGCAAAAAGCGAACCTTCGAGGAAAATCGTCTGGTAAAAACGCCTGTACTGTTGACTGACTAATATTTAGATTTGCGATAATCTTTTTTGTACTTGTTGTAGGACTTTCTTCGATTTCTTGGAGCACTTCTTCTTCCATTTGTGTTGAAAGTGTACGAGGTCGCCCGTTTTCAGTAGTCATTTTTTAAAGCTTCCTGTTTCATTGAGACGGTGATGGAGACCAGCAAACATTGTATGATGCGGAATTGCACGATTAGGTAAATACGCCTAGCCCTTAACGAATTACCGTCGGCAAGACCATAAACAAAATGCATATCGCGCAATTTATTATTTGTGTAATTCATTCTTTGAAGAAAACTGTCAGTTTTAAAACACGAAACCAGTAGTTATTTTTACTCACTCCTACGCTCACAATGTGACAAACAGTAATCAACTATTGACAAAAAATAATTATTGACAGTTGGTGGGAATTCCAATTTCCAAGCCAACTGGGGCTATTTTGTTTGAACACGATAAGATAATTTAATCAGACATCTACCAAGACAGATACCCTAATCGTATAGTTAAAGGACTTTTGAAATAACAAGTATTAAAAGTAGATTACAAAAAAAAATGAACGCCCTGTAGTTCGGAAACGAAGTGTTTCCGGACTCATGCTAATGGGAACTTTTTTCTTATTTTTATCTAAAAACCTGTCCCTGAAATTTTTCGCAATATTAAAGAATCACCCTGTAGAATGACAAAAAATTGATAGAATTATCTTGAATGTTATTTTTGACAATAAAAGTTCGACTTCTTCTTGTCTTTCAATCAGGAATAGTAACTAGGATTCTTTGTCCTCAACATCTTTAACATTCATTTTTATTCTATACTATACTAAGATATTTCTATTACATTACATATTTTACAATAATCATTATGTACAGAATTTACCTTGTTTAATAAGTATGTTTCATCATCGACTTTGCGAAAAAATCCGTATATTTTCGTTTGCGAAAAAGTTTTTGATTTCTTATAGGGTAATTCCGGTAGAAATGGCTCATCGGGTCAGATGACCCATTTGCATATTTCCGCTGTTAATTTGATTGTGCGCTGCTTTTAGCTTAGATGCGTAGGAGAATGTCATGTGTAACGTGGCTAAATGAAAATAAGATAAGTCTATACTTAAAACAAACTATATCGCTACGTCAATTTTTTTCCACGTGAACTATACATTACATTTTTCAATATTAATATAAATCTTAAAGCTGTGACTAATCACTATTTGTAAGTTGCATACTTTGTCGTTAGGATTCCGACCCCAGTACGTTTTACTATTCATTAATGTAAGTTCAAACAGAAGGTCTGTCTCCTCTAATATAACTCTTACATTAGATCTAAACTCGAATATTGTTCATTGGTGTGGTATCAGCGATATGATTATTTAAGGCTTTCTTTAGAAAATGTCCAAAAGATTTTTAAAATTTATGTCACTTAAAGTAGATGGCTTTTATCCAGAGAGAAGTTATAACCACACTATTTTACTTAATAGATTCAATTTCGCTTCTCTGGAGTTTCGTAGAGTTTTAAGTCAATTTTATTTTTGCTGGTTATGTTATGTACAACTGTTGCTTTGCTAATGGTTGCGTTGCTAGAAGTTGAAAATATTGAACTACACCTGAATTCAACAGCGAAAAGAGTAAAACACGATTAATTTCATTGGCTGCAAATCACGTGACTTATTGTTCCCGGCGACACTACGTCCTTCTCTGAAGGTGGCTTTTTCCTAGTTGGTCGTCTCGCCAACAGAAAACTATTGACATTTCTACACAGAATAGTCAGTAGTTCAAATAAGAAAGTGCTATTATTATAGCAATAGATTGTACGGAAGTATCTGATTCTTCCTCAGATGACTTGAGTGACTTTTAACCTATAAATTCCAGTAATAATACAGACATAGAAGAAGACAATACGGAATGCCCAGGATGCGGGGAATTTTATCTAGATATTTAAAACTGATGACTGGATTCAAAGCCTACGAAGATATCAATCCACACATGTTGTTCCAAGTACTCAAATTTATGCAACAAGTGCAAAAAGATGTTTTGTAAGAAAAAATCTTAATTGAAGAGATTTATTTGTCAGATATTTGAAATTAAGAATTCTGGGCCACCCAGAAACTTCGGGTGAGATGGCCTATATAAGAATTATATTTTGTGTCAATTTACAATTTTTTGTTAATTTTTCTTTAGTTTAAATATCATGATTATGATTTAGCTTTGTATGCATTTTATTTTACATAATAGACGGCTTTTAAGAAATGTGAGCCATCTCTTCCGGAGTTACCCTAAATCCAATTTCTTGCTTCTTTAAAAATGCCCTCAACTTTTTGAAGTTACTTAAGTCAGTATCATTCGTAGTAGATAATATGGATTTTTAGCATCGAGTAAATTGACCATAATGATGACGATTTTAGTGTATTTGGTTTCTCACAAAAATAGGGGAGGAGTTCGTGTTCTTAATATAAATTTCATTCCGACTTGCACCATGTCATGAATAGATTATACTGCTTCTAGTATAATTTCTTTGATTTTTCTAGCAACGAACCTAAAGCTGTATTTTCTGCAGTATTTCTAATCTTCGGAGATGTTTTCGGGATATCATTGTCCCTATTTTCAATATGACAATTGTTAAATTTATTACTTAAAAAGGACGCTGTTTACTTGGTTACTATTCACGACGAGCGTTTGCTAGATTTTATCGGCAAGCAGTAAAGTGACACTCATGTGAAACTCCTCAATAAATGTCAACTTTTCGTTGTCACTGTAAAAAAAACCAACTAGTGATTGTAGATAAACGCATATATTCCTTAATATATAATGTAAATAAATATTATGTAAAAGGAGTATAACAAAATATGAAAATTTCCGCCCATTTTTATCAGTGCAATCCTACTAGTAACTCTTCTATACATTTTAAAGTCATTTGCGTAATAAAGTGATTTCGCTTCTATCCTAATCGCTAATAAAAATATCGAAACAGACTTGAAAATTTTCAGTAACTAACTGCTACTATTCAGAACTTGACTAATGCTTTATATTTATAAATTATGTCACTTTGCAATTGTAAAACTTAAATTCAGAGTTGAACACATAATGCCAAATTAGAAGAAACTAATAATCCCATTTTTATAATGCGATTGGGACCTATTAATAAAAGAAGCACGTCTTGCCATAAGTTTCTTGTTTTATTTTACAAAATCCGTAAAAGTAGACTGAAACTTCTTAAAATATCCAATGTAATAACAGTTTAATTAAGGATTCCGCCTTATTTCGCAAGTCGCCAGTCGTCCTTGGTGGTGGGTGGCATATCAATCATAAACTGGGCCGCTTCGTGATGTTTTCTTCTATTATGTCTTTGCGACAAAGGAGCTGTAGAAGTCGCTTATTTTGCATCCTTAACATTCCTTTAACAGAATTATGATGTCTGACGTGACCTACTAGCTGCTGATATGTAAAAAAAATTGTGAAAATTAATGATGTACCCACTTTGATGTTAATGACTATGACGTAACGATTTATTTAGAGCGGCCATACTTTCTGTATCAAGAAATAATTAGGAATTATAAAATCTGAATCGACCAATCTTATTATTTAATATTGAACGTAATCTATTTTAGATCCGTTACAAGATACATTGCCGCCATCAATCATTGTAGAGCAATTTTCTAGTTTTCTAATGGCGTACAGATAGGCCAAGTATTGCAATAAGTTGCTTCTGTCAATGGAAAGTAAACATTTATGAGCATTTTTCAATCTATTTGATTTTTTGCTTCGTTACCTCAATTAAAATGTTAGATCAGTTCCAGTTCCTTTTTATAAAAATTTAATTATGAATGTATTTCAATATATAAAGCGTATCAAATACTGAGACTATAAAGTATACACAATAGATCACAAAGTGTTGATATTAGTTGAAAAATGTAGGCTTATAAGTGCTATAAACAAGTGTGAAGTTAAAAAATGTAAAGTATTTTTCTTCTCTTAGTTATTCGTAGTAGAAATACCATTAAACGAGCGAGGCTAGAAAATATTCCCTCAGTTAGAGGCTAGTGTGACGTTACATGCTTGCTGAGGTGACTGCGGAGGCTATCTTTTAATTTGTAAAATTGTGGTGAATGGTTAATTTTGTTACGAGTAGGCCCGTTACAGACTATGCGTGAATTTGCGATTTGCGATGCGTGGTTTGTAAAAAATTTGAGCATTGTGTGTAGGGTTTCTATGAATGAATTTTTAACGAACAAGACCATACACACTATTTGCGAATTCCTCGCACATCACGAATCGCGCATAACGAATCACGAATTCACGCATAGTCTGTAACAAGCCTAAGAAATGAAAGAGAGTAATAAAAGCTTATTGCAGCGTATGCAAATCGTAAATAAATGTAGTACTGGTGCTTATATTCAATATTTTTATATTATGTATTATCGGTATAGATGAGGTGTACTTTTAAAAAAACTTTGTGTGACCGAACCGTACTAAATTATAGCAGGTAGCTAAAATTTATTCCTCGACAATCTGTCTTTGTCTATGCCGCTTCAATTATTTCCCGGTCCATTTCTCTTAGAAGTAAACAATATAAAAACAGCATTTCAAAACATGAGGCAACTTTAAGCATCATAACCGGGTTAAGAGGGTTTTTAGTAATTCAAATAAAATTATTCAATATTATTATCAAAATATTTATTTAAATCTCCTCTTCTTTTTGTACATGATGTATACATCTTTGCCAGTTATCTGCAGTTACTCGTTCCAAGGAATTTTTTAACAAAATTTTCACGTCACTTAATTTAAACGTCGTATTATTTCGCGCTACATCTCCTTTTACCTGCGCCCAGACTAATTCGATTGGGTTAAGTTCACAGTGATAAGGTGGTAACCGTAGTACCGTTATTTGACGATTTGTTGGCATTTCATCGATACCATATTTTTTCTGATCTTTATTAAGATTGACAAGTGTCAAAAGTTTCTTTTTCACCATATTTGTTTCAAAAGAAATGTTTTTTCCGGATAACGATTGAATTATATCGGCTTTCCTCCAAGCAGTCGTAGGCGTCCGCTCGGTCTGCCGTGAATGGTAACTGGCATTATCCATGACAATTACAGACCCGGGAGGAATAAGATCCAACATCTGTGTAAAATACTCTTCGAAAATATCTGCGTTCATGACTTTGTGATAGTTACCTGTATTTTTAGATTCAAATAAAAGTAAACCGCCATCTACAAAACCAATGGCACTACCTATATGTGTCACTATTAATCTTCGCCCTTTACCTGAAAGTGCCTTGAACTCTGTTGAAAGTCCATCAAAAAATGCTTGTCGAAAACTTTTTACATTTTTATCTTGCCATACTTTTGTTACAGTATACCCTCGTTTACCCAAGTTTTGTCTAGATAATAAATATTCCTCCCTTCGTCACGGAATTTTCTAATTGATCTTAAGAAGGATCTTCGCCAACAAATAATTTCATCTTTATCGATAATAACTGACTCGTAAGACGGCCCATAATTTGCTTCTACTGATTTTTGGCAAATCGTTGTCCTCTGAAAGTTCACTTAAAATTTAGTTTAGCGTTGGTATTTCTTTTTTAAAATAAAATTACAATAATTACCTGAAACGAAATATTACCACGCCCATGGCCGGTTCTTATCTCGGGGTTTTATTACTTTCTTTCATTTCCAAACAGACTGTAGTGGCGACATTTATGAAAAGTGTATTAAAATAGTGGCAAAAATGGTGTTTTGGATGCACAAACACAACAACAACAAAGATTCTAATTAAGATATACTAAGTGACAGAGAAAGATAAACACCCATTAAATATCATTTTATTTTGATAATTTTTTGCACGTGCCCTTCTCTCGGCAAAAGTAAAAAATGATTTATATGAGGTTTATCTGTTCTATTACAGTTTGCATAGGTCGTATTTTGATGACGTAGCATTCTGTTATAAAAATTTCTGCTCACATTTTTATTGCAAGTATTGTAAAATTTGTTGCAAACGGCATTTTTTTCAAGCTGAATATGCCTAGAGTAAATAGATTTGGGCAGATTTCGCAGCTTAGTAATTTTGAGAGATATCGAATTGTTGGTTTATTCGAAGTAGATTTGTCGGTGTGAAAAATTTCTATAAGGACTAAAAGATCATTACGTAGCATAGTACTGTGTTAACAACGTGGAAAGGTCGTCGATACAGAGCGAGAAGCACCGACTGTCGCAGAAGAACTACAGAACATGAAAATCATCCATAGCGATTTTTAGTTCTTAAAGAATAATTTAGCAACAGCTGAACTATTGCAAATCAATAGTTTGAAGAACATGGGGGCATGGTAGGTATGCGTACAGTATATCAATGAATACGAGACTTGGTAAATAATTTGAAATAATTACCTACCGTTCTTATTGATGAAAAAAAAAAAACTCGCACTTCAACATGAGTGTAAAAGTCAGAGTAAGTAGTAGTTTTTCGATATTTATTTATCATAAAAAATCTGTGACGGAAATATTGTCTCAGTACATACAGCTAAAAGCATTAAGCTTGCAATTGCATTTTAGGTATTAATTGCCCGAGTGTTAGGTCTCGATGAAAATTATAAAAATATGTTTTGTTGCTTTGCATAATATTTGTGTACAAAACAATTTAGATGGATGGGGTGGAATTTTATTTGGGAATTATGGAACCTATTGAATTTAATGTCGGTTATATAAATTTAAATTTACGTACTGGTAGAAGAATGCAGTACAGGTTATTAATCACATTACACCGCGTTTACCTGTTTAATTTAATTAGGAATATTTCGTTTTATTTACCTTAGATATGTTACGTAGGATTATATAAATGCAAAATATTTCGGTACATAGGATAGATTTAAATAATATATGAATACATTTAATATAAGAAAATAAATATTCATTGTAGAAGTGAATTTACCTGAAGAAAGTTTTGTATCAACTCAACCAGCGTTTTATTTTGTAGCTACAAAGCAATCCAAATCCACAAAATGACATTATGCAATAAAAAGAGTGCAAATATAAATACTTTTCGACAACTGTCTAAATCACCATGGATTTAACATTGTTGCAAAATCTTATTACACGACATAATTGGCGCATGGTGACATTATTTCTATGACGTTCTGAGAATACATATTTTCTAAATCATGCATCAATCTGCTTGACATTTGTCGCACTCAACAATTGTTAGTAGGGATTGGAAAATCGAGACCCAGATAATCTTTAGTGACGAATCTCGTTTATACCTAGGAATGCACGATAGTTGTGCAAGGATGAGAAGGCGACATGGTGAAAGACGCAATCCACAATTTGACAGAGAGCGTCATGTCCATCGTCCATAGCATAATAGGCGTTATGGTACGAGCAGATCATCACTAGCCTTCATTAAAGTTAATATGATGTAGTCCAACGCTACATCCAGGAAGTGGTGGGGTCATATGTTATTTCATCTCTTCTTCACACTCTGGCGCTTCGTGCCTCTCGCTCTATGTTCACGGTCTGCACCGTACTGTTGTACCGAACAATCCTCCTCCTCTCAAAGTCACTAAGTTGCCCAAATATACGTACTCTAGGCATAATCAAGTGTAAAAAAATGTTTTACAAAAAGCTTTACAGCACTTCCAACACAAATGTGAGCAAAAGTTTTTAATACAGAATGCTACATTATCAAAGTACGACCTATGCAAACTCCAAAGAAATGACAGATAAACCTGCAAATTTAATAATTTTTTACTTCAACATTCGTAAAACCCGAAACACATTGCTCTGATGCCACGTCATGTGACACAACGTTAGAATGATCTGACACTGTGTATTCTTATTTATTTTTATTATTTATTTATTGTGTGCACACTGCTCTGATGCTAAAACACGCCACGCCACGCCACGCCATGCCATACGTGTCGCAAATCTTCACTTCAAGATTTTCATCACGTCAGGTGGTGTAACGTGGTGTAACGTGGTAGCAGTGTACACGTGAATATAATGATCTCACAAGCATAAAATATTAACAACATTTTGTTATTTTAAAGATTTGCGAGCATGAACATCTCTATAGTATAAAACATAAGCGCTATAGAGAATAAATTATGAGAGGAGAAGTTTAAGAACAGATTACATAGGAAATGGCCTCACAGCACATTGTTAATGAAACAACATAAATTTTAACGACTCTAGCTAAATGGATTAGGGTATTTAAATGTATTCATCATCGACTCACAATTTGAGTTTGACCTTCTTCTGATATGAAATATTCCTTATGTCGAATGCAACGTAACGTGGCATCGCATGGCGTGGTAACGGTGTACACACAGAGTACATGCCGCACCGCGTCACGTGGCATAGCGTGGCGTGGCATCAAAGCAATGTGTCCCCGGCTTAATACTTGAACTGTATTTGCGGAGATAAATTTAAAACATACAGTGCAAAAAAATTCACACAATTGTAGTTTATATAGCTTTAAATACAAATTGCGTCAGATCTTGCTATAATATTACTAGAATATAAACTACAAATTGCAGTTGATGCATAGTAAACAGTCGGTGACGATTGAATCAACATACAAGGTAGTTGTTTCCTGACATTCCGCTTTTGCAATTTTTTTATAATTCGCTGGTAATTATTAATATATTTAAAAGACATTTTTATAAAACGTTGTAGTCGGGGTTACATGGTTACAAAAATGCTGATAAAATGTTGTAGTCTTTTAGTAAATGGCACAACAATGTAAGGTAGTATTTGGTACCATTTATATTATAGTAAAATAGTGTTTGAAGATTATTACTACAAAATTGTAAGCATAATACTATGTGAAAAAATACTACAAATTTTGTTTGAAGCTATAATTGTATAAGTGACTACTGTTCTTCATTTTTTCAGTGTATTTTGAGTGATAACCCTAAAAATGAGTGTTGCATAGTTGCTGGCTCATCATGGTTTAGTTCCTCAAGAACTTCGAACTTTTTTCTCCAGATTATTACTGATTACGAAAAATGGTGCCTTTACGTCACTGCCAAGGACAAAGAAAATGACGACTACAGGATAAAGTATGACTGGAGTCACTATTACAAAAGCAACTTCTCACTTCTTCTGCCTAAGGTGATATTCTACATCTGGTACTTACAGACTTATTATAAAATTGCTTCCGAGAAATGAATCATCACGCTAAGAATTATCGCCAACTATTTCACCGTCTTGAGGCCATCATTGAAGGACAAAGAGTGGAAAAAGGTCATCTAGTGATTTTGTAACGTTTTGATTCTATAAAAATGTTATGAAGTTATACATACATCAATTTATATTCTACAGTAACAATTTCAACATTCTGTATAATAAAAACTAGAGCTTTAAGATAAAGATAAAGAATGTTAAAATATTTTTTTAATTATTGACGCCTTGTATACAAATAACGATTAAATGGAAATTAAGCGTAAGCAGTGACTTTTCAGGTTCTTTAAATTCTTATTTAACTTATATGGAAACAGTGTGATTTAAATGTTTGATACCTAGAAACCTGAAAAAATAATTACTCGTGATTAAATTAAGCTGATTGGTAATAGAATTTTATTGGCATTGGCATTTAGCCGAACAGAGTCTATAATAAATTCCAACCTGTATTTATCGTAATGTGTAAGCAAAGTCGTGCTTTTCCACTGATATAAATTATGCCATCACCAAATGCAGTTTGCGGATACAATATGAAAGAGTCACTTTTTTATCAGCGTTACATTTCAGTGACATAAGTGGTGTGCTGTCTAATATGCAATTTAAATTTGTTTGCTTTGTATTTACGATCTCCCATTTACATAATCTTCCTCAGAGCTACTATTATCTTCATGTGCAGTGGTGCTTACAGATACATTCTTTACAGGGAGTTCTTCAGGGCATAGGATTTTTGACTGACATTACGACAGATAATTGTACTTATTTATCGAATCTATACCATATTTTATTTGATTAATAAATATTCAGTTCAGTTTGCAACTCAATATTTCGTTATTTGAACATTGTTGCTGTATCAATGAAAACACAGGTTTGCATCATTTTATGAATGCCAATAAGAAAGAAATTGTCTTAAGCAATTATTGTTAAAAATATGATAATTTTGTACACTAAAAAAGAAAACTTAGGAATCTCTTGTAAAACTTCTGATTCTATGTACTAAAATTTTTTGTGATTCAAATACAATTTCTACTATTATTTCACAAATTATTATGTTTACTTTTTTGTAGTAACCTCCAAACACTATTTTACTGCAAATGAAATGTTACCAAATTATACCTATGTTTTTGTACCATTTACTAAATGTTTTGTGCGTTTATTGACACAAAAACTGTAACACTTTACCTGCATTTTTTTTAACCTTCACTATAACATTTTATAAAAATGTATGTTAAATAGATTAATAATTATCAGTGAATTATATAAACATTTACACATTGGTAGTAATTTTCACTTCTCTGTTGCAAACGCAGAATTTCAGGAAACAACTACTCTGCCAGCTAATGCCCCGATAAGCAATTGAATTACACTTGAAGGACTTATAGAAAACTGCCAAAGCTATTCATTAGCAGCACACTAAACAAACACTGCTTTCGAGCTTGATTGCTCTCATCAGTATGCAGTATGCCATAGGTGAGGCAACCAGCGACTTATCTGACAACAGAGAGCCTGAGTACACGTAATGTAGTACGTAACCACATCTTGTAGACACATGCTGAACCTGGCGATCCCACAAAAAAGGACGTTTTTTATTTTAGCATACGGCCACCTGCATACACTACTTTAATATAATTTGTAGTAAATAATACTAGAATTGTGTTGTATTTTAAATTTTGCAATATGGCATTTATTACAAAATATAGTAAAACATTATATTACAATTTACAACAACCCAAGTAGGTACTATAATACCTTTGCATTTACCACAACAATGAAAATATATTTTCTATATTTTGTAATCTATTCTGCTACAAGACTTTAAGTATAAATTTGTATTAACTGTTTCACTGGTTAAGTTGGATATGTTTGATTTCTACAAACAGAATTAGGTTCTTATCGTTTTTATAGAAAATGCAAATTATATTCATCCAATTTAGGCGAACAAAGAACATCTGACGTTTCTTATTTTTTACTTAATGTAATTTAAATTAACATTATTATATACTACTCTGGTACTCAAATCAAAACAGCTAATCAAACACAATAAAAATCCATAAATACAATAACATAATACACAGATCTTTTCCACAGAATTTAATTTGATAATTTTCAAAATAATGTTAAATGTCATTCTAACAGTTCTAATAATTCTAATCCAATAAAAAGGTATAGAAAAATAAAACTTTAAAACTAACCGAATCAAAAAATTATTCACATTTTACAAATAAAGGTCTTTACCAAAGACGCCAACAGCAGCCCAAACTGATATGCCTCCAAATAAAATGTATTGAATTTAATACATTGTATTTGGTAACGCAACAGATTGCTAGTGACGTCCTAAATATATGACTGAAGTATCTTCAAAAGTTGCTCGTCTGATTGCTCGTTGAAATCTCTTTGGAAATGGACATTTAAAATTATTTTCGCCTTATCTCAACAAATGAAAACATGGAAAGAAAAAGGTCCCATTAAAAAATTTTTTTGACATATATACTTTTAAATATATCTACATATATCTGTACACAGCAAGAAATTTTAGTAGTAAAATAATGTGGTGTAAAATTTTACACGTTTTAGTTGTAAAAATGTTGAAAGTGCAAAAATATTTATAGGGTAAAATCTAGAATTTAAATTATTTGATCAAATTTACACCAACATAAGTAATTTACCAAATCGAGTTTAAAATTTACACGAGAGCTAGTAAACCCTATTTTCTTCCCAACTATAACCGCCATTTATTATCCAATAAGCATGCGAGTTACGATCACGCGACTAGTGAACACTTATTGCAATTGTTATTTAAGGTCGAATAAAACTAATAGGTCAAGCCGCGTTTGATCACGGTCTAATCAAATATTCTAGCATGCATTTTATATCCATACACCATTCATATTCTCGGTAGGTATAGTCTAGTAAGGGTTTGATAAAAAAAAATATAGTACTATTTGTATCTATATATTTTAATCTGACTGGAACCAGATCGTGATTTGACCTATAGTATCGTTACGGGTTTCCTACCCAACTTATTCTTTTACCATAAAAAACCAATCATTTAATTATTCACAGACCTTTATTAAACACTCTGTACACCTCTGAATACTAAATACAACTAACTAATAAATTACTATCTAAATCGCTCCGAATCTCCAGTTGATTTCAAAGAAATATCCTAATAAAAACTATCGCTCGATTATTATTCTCCTTATATAGGAAAAACGAATATTCTAAGTATTTTCTAGTTACTCTGGATCCCATTCTCGAGCGGCTCGCAAATATTCCTGATGCTCCTCCCGAATCTTCCTGACGCGCCTCGATCGACAGCATCATCGTTTATCAGTTTGTGGGCGATCGGGGCAATCTAGCGTGTCGTGAATCCAACAGCCACCAAATTGTATGGGATCGGGGCTTCATAGAAGAACGAGTTGTAATTCGCTTTCATAGTGTTAACCGTTAAAACAAATTGTATAATTTATTGTCAATATTTATACCTGTCGTATATTTACCAGTAGTATGCATAGTATGTTCTATTCTACATATTAAAAAAAAATTCTTAAACATATAAATTTTTAAATGTACCTACCTATTCTGTTGTCCTCTGATAGATTTACCTGATGATGTAGTTCTAGAAAATACTAGTCGGACTAAACGTGGTTATCTTTGCAGAATTTACTTTTTATGTTTCCAGAAAACTGATATTGTTTTAGTATGTGGTATGTTAATTCAATAGAATGAATGTATACAGGGTGATTTTGAATAATAAGTCAATGAATTATTTCAAGTTGCGCGCGCACTCTGTAACAGTGTACGTAAACAAATTGTATATTTTTATTTTTTTAGGTATTTTCTAGTGTGTACGTAGTATCGTTTTCTGTTACACATAATTTACTGACACAGTAATACAACAACAACCCAAGTGTGTTGATAACAATGACCTGTAGATATTATGTTATTAGTGTTACGGAGTGTAATCCAAATCGGCTGGGTTTGTAAATTTCATTCATCTGCACAACGTTTTGTTTGAACTCGAAATACGCATAGAATTTTCAACATTTCCTGTGAGCGTACAGGACCAGCTTATATAATTTAAAAATGTGAAAATAGATGAGTTATTTATGGTTTTTTATAATAACATTTTAAGGGGCTATTATTTGCATTCCACTTGTTCTTCGAATAAATAGTCATATATTAAAATTACTACCCTTCCTTCAAAATCACTCTGTATAATTCCTAAACACATTTTTCTCAAATTAACATCAGATGGTGTCATTCCGGTCAGTTCATACCCTCAGAGTCAGGGACTAGTTTGAAACTGTAAGAAGCATTCGTCGGACTACTTCTTGAGTTACATTGACTGAAAAGATAATAAATTTCGTGTTAAATTTTACCCGCCTTTTTTTCTATATAATTGTAGGTATTCATGAAGAAACATTGGAGCAATTCGATTTACTCAAGTCGACCCTGTCATGTCAGAGACAATATCCGTGGAATGACTGATTATGTTATTTACGTCAGTAGAAGAAAAATATATAAAACATAAAGGCGCATTGTTTGCAGTAGTAATTTGCAAAGAAGCAAATTAAAACATTCAAGGCAAGTGTTTTGTCAGCCTCCAGTAAAATACTTATTAAAAATGAGGATAATAAATGTAACAAATAGATCACCGTCTGCAAGGTTTCAAACAGAGATGAGGTAATAAATAATTAATGAACGCCTAATGTAGAGAACTATGTGATGGTCAACATAATAATAGCTTAACGTTGTAACAAATTTCCTGTATTAAAATAATGAATGTTCATTTGCTTAACATCTTCAGGTAAAGTTCTCGAAATTAATTATGATAAATTCATAACCCATTTGTCTTTTAAAGAGATTTGTATTTGTTACTTGATGTTAACTGAAAATAACAAAATGTCTTCGGTTGTTGATATTATTTCAAAAAATGATTTATACAGAATGATATACAGGGTGTCCGGAAATGATGAGCAAAAAATTCAGAGGATAATTCTAGACCGAAAATAAATGCTACTTCTTTCTATAACATTTTTTCCAAAACTGATTATTAACGGAGTTACAGGGTGTTAAAATTAAAATTTTATTTTCGATATTTGTAAGTATCTTCTTAATAAATCCAAATATTTACATAAAACTTGTATATCGGGTGTTTTTGCGGACGAGAAATTCAAATATGTTTCTAATTTTGACGTCACTAGTAGAGCGCACCACTTATGGCGCATCATGTTTCATTTAAATGACAGAACTTTTTTGCTACTTAGTGTATCCATCTAACTATTGAAACAATCGATTCTCCTATCTGTTATATCTAAAAAAGGTATACCTTATTGAAGTCGTTAGAAGTAACAGGTTTCGGAATAATCTTATTTGAAATATTCAGTGCACCGATTGAAAACTGTTATCGTTTCAGTTAAAGTGCCTTTTCTACTGAAAATACAGCAAAATGTTAATTGCAAAAAATTGGTCAGAACGGTAAATTATGGAGATTCGCAAAATTTAAAAAAAGTCGGCATGCTTTGATAAAATCTTTGTGCTTTGTTGAAAAATGGTTTCATCAAACCTCGCCGGTCTTCCTCAAATTTTGCACGTCTCCATAATTTATAAACAACTTTCTCAAGTAACATTTTGCTGTATTTTCAGCAGAAAAGGCACTTTTCTTGAAACCAAAACAGTTTTTGCTCGGTGCACTAAGCATTTCAAATAGGATTATTTCAAAAATGGTTACGCCTACCGACTTCAGCAAGGTATACTTTTTCAAATAAAACAGGTAGAACAATCGATTGTTTCGATAGTTAGATGGATATATTAAGATGCAAAAAAGTTCTGCCATTTAAAAGAAACATGGTGTGCCACAAGTGGCGTCCTCTACTAGTGACGTTAAAATTAGAAACATATTTAAATTTATCAGTTTTGGGAAAAAATGTTATAGAAAGAGGTAGCATTTATTTTCGGTCTAGAATTATCCTCTGAATTTTTTGCTTATCATTTCCGGACACCGTGTATAACAAATGGGCCACACAGCAGCAGAGGATAATGGACTAGAAGATAGGTTTATACTTTATGCTTAATTTTTTATAGTAAAATAGTTAAAGTTACAGATATACAAAATGATTCATTTATATTTACTTTTATTTTGAATATATAGTATTATGTTCTTTAAATAAATATTAAATAAATATTTCTTTGATTTAACATTTCTTAATTATTTTCTATTTTCGTACCACTGTTAAAAGTAAATCACTTTAATTTAGTAATAAGAATTTTACAGTTCTAAAAATAGTTTAAAAGCATTAGTACTGGAATGACAAAAAAAAAACGTTTTTATTAAAATTTTCTGTTAAATAAAATCCCGCTTTTTAGAAGAGTGATTTATTTATTATAAAAAATATTATAAAACCTAATTATTATAAATATTAATAATACACTTTTTACAATTAGAAATGTGTATAGTATTCCAAAAGCAGATGTGATGGAGCTGTTTAAGTTCGTTAAATCCGTGTTTGGCTCGATAATCTTCTTTGCCCTCTATTTCTTATTCTATAAATAATTCTCAGCATAGCCTTCTGCAGCAGAAGAAGATTTCCAGCTACCTTGAAGCTTTAACATCTGCATTGCCGTCAACCAGAATGGTGACTAAGCATGTTCTAAAACGTGTTCAGGGTATTCTTCAATACAAGCTTGGTTGCAATCATTTTTGGAATGTTTCCAAGTCCGACAGGCTGGGAGGTACATTTTCTTTGGCTATAGAATACAAAAAACCGCCTGTGAGTTGTATTAGGAGGACAGTTGATACCTACCATATTTTCTTTTGTTCTCGAACTATTCTCGGACAATTTTTGTTTTCGTTCATGGATTTACAATCATTATGTAGATATCATTGTATTGAATATATCTAACATTAGCTTAGTTAATTCTTCACGACGATAGTCCCCAAAAATGTCGATTATGATGAGTAAATATGTTTTTCCACGGTCGGGAGTAGAAATCAGTTTCTATGACATCAAAATTAAAACAGAAGTAGTCGATTATTCCCAAGGGAGTATAATGCTCCCAAGGGAGTTTACAATTTGCAGAATGTTTTTCATGCAAAAAAAAAGATAACATTGAAATTATTTATTGACATTTAAATTAAATGTTACATTTGTACAATTTTCAAAATTAATATTAGGAATATTACTTTCGCTTACATTTACAGTTTTTGTGATTGCGCTAGTAGTGGTACCTACTAAAACCTGATTAGTAATTTTGGTCTCATTTTCAATGGAGTTCTCGACATAGTCCTCAGCGACTGTCGTTGATTTTCAACCAGCATGACGCTTTATTGTCGTGATATCCACACCAGCATCTGCCAGTAATGTCGCTGAAGATCTTCGTAAGCAGTGACCAGTATAACATGCAGCATCAAGTAATTTTAAAAACGAAGCTACTACACTCGGAATTTTTCCCATGGTATTCTTGCCAAATGGCTGCGAACTACATTTTCCTGCTTTGTAGTACAAAAAAAAGGCGCTTATGCTTGACGTGGGGAGAACGAAGGGATAGGTATTTTCAAAACAATTCAAGCATATTTCCACACATCGGTAACCAGAAAGGTTCGTGGAATCTTTGTCTTAGTGTTTGGAATTTTTACAATCAAGGAAGAGCCTACATCCTCAATATCATCTACAGTTAAATTGACTAGTTCATCAGTTTGACAAGCTCCGGCAATCCCCAGAATTAATCCAACCTATAAAAAATCAAAATACTTAATAATTGAAATACCTAACAACAAAAGTAATCTTACCTTAATCATTAAGAATTCTTTGTCATCTGCACTTGATAGAAAACGGTCGATTTCACCCTTTGTCAATATTTTCGATTTTTTCGCTTGATATCCGTCACCGGTTCTTTTCAAAAATGCGATCAGCTTGGGGAATTTGCATATATCTATGTTGTCGTAAATTATCAAGCATGACTTAACCATAGAATATTGCTCCCATAATGTGGAAGACTTGTAATTCTTTGCATTTTCACTGAAGTATGCCAACAAAACATTCTCGCTGTATACTTGAACATTTTTCTCGGCGCATCACTTTTTGAACCGATTGTAGGCTATATCGTATAAAGATCTTGACTTCGTAGGCAGCAAATTGCTTATTGCAATATTTGCAGCCTCCACAATCTCTTCCGACTCACAATTATTCATTGTGCACTAAACAAACTTTAAACTAAACTAAACTAGCACCTTAATTTGACAATTCTTTTTGTTTGTTTATTTTGTAGTTATGACAATAACTCAACGACTACTAAATAAATGCTCAAATCCTAATACAATAATTCTGGTGCTACTTACTTCATAATGACAAAATAGGTGTTTTTAAGTTAATGAAACCGTGGAAAAAATAGTATATACCATTCGGGAGAGATGCTATTTTGTCCTCGGTGCATTGTAGTCTTCTGGCTTCAAATTGCACCTCTGCCAAAATAACGCATTTCTCTCCCTTATAGTATAATGTACTATTTATCATCTGCAGTACTTATATACTTCTTCCTTTTTAAAAATTCAGCACTTTTGCAACCCTCTTAACTTCTTTATCAAAAATGAGATTAGTTGAGAAAATCTGCTTGTATCTATCTGATAATTCTTATTCTCAACATTGAGTATCGAGTCAAAAGTTTAAATGGTTTCTGGGAGTGTTGCTCGAAAAATAAGCCAAAATAATTTTCTCATATACCTTTATCTTGTTAACTTTGCGCCAATTTTCAAACTTTTGGTACTACAAGTCTTACCGGGTCTTGGATTTTGTCGGAACTAGATATGAGATCGCTCCGTTTGTCGCTGCTTCCATATCAGAGGATAAACTTCCATCAGAATCACTTTTTAAATTGATTTTTATATTTATTGGTTCGTTTGACAAAGTTTTGACAGTAACCATGTGAAAAGTAAGATCAACCTTTTTCTCTTCATAGAAAATGCACCAGGTTCTTGTTGCGTCATTTGACACTTTTTGTGAAATATACAGGGTGTCTCATAATTAGCTGCCAACCGTGAACAGGCCGATTCTATGATCAAAACTAAGTAAAAAAGTTTATATGAACATGAGTCCGGAAATGCTTCCTAAGGGACCCATTGAAGAGGGAGGAATAGAAATCATTTTTTTGCAATATCTCTCAATCGCGTTGTGATAAATGAATAAAATTTGGTATACACAGCTAAATTTTGATGAGCAATTTTATGGACTAATCCATATATTTCCACAAGGTCCATTGGGGTGGGTACGGGGGCATATGTAACTTTTTCATCTTTGACTTTTTGAAAAATTGTACAGCAAATTCCGTTTTCCCGAACTGTTTTACGTTAAAAAGGCACTCATGTTTCAAACCGTTATCCTTAACGGTTTCTGAGAAAATCGCTCTTGAATTAATCTCACTTTGGTCAATTTCATAGTAATTTAAACAAAATTATCAAGGTATTCTTATGTCAAAGTATTGTCAATCCGATTGCCAATTTAATAGTTCTAAGAGTTAGTTGATATGATATTTATTTATGGCTTTTGCGATGGTAATGTTGCTGCAGCAAGATAGATTATGTAAAAGACAAAACCAAACAAACAGCACATATTAAAATAATGTCATAAAATAATGCAACCAAAATGTGCAAAGTGAATCACGATTTATTATATTTTAAAATCACTGTCTAAAAATTTATGGATACTGTAGAACGTGTTGCTTAGCAGAAATTTTTAATTTTTTCTTTCAAAACAATGGACGGTTGTAGTATCGTATTTGCGGGGGAAATTCATTAAAAAACTGTATGCCAAAATACGATGTGCTATTTCGTGTTTTACTTAGGCGATAAAAGTTTATATTTAAATTATATTTTCTTCTGGTATTGTGAATGCTGCGGGGAGTGTACATATCTTCGTGATCTCTAACATACAAAAGACATTGGAGTATGTAAGTACATGGTACGGTTAATATACCAAGTGTCTTAAATTGTACTCTACAGTCATCTCTGAATTTTAAGCCTGAAATTACGCGAATGACCTCCTCTGCGTTGAAAAAACGGAATTTGATGAAGGTGTGTGACCCCAAACCAGAATGGCATAAGATAATCTGGAGTAAATTAGACTATGATAGGCAGTAATCAATGTCTGTAGAGGCAGCGGAGCATGTAAATGCCTTTGGGCATTTTGTTGCAGAGATAGTGGGCATGCCCGTCTCATTGCAATTTTGAGTCTAGATATACTCTCAGAAATTTATGAGGTTCAGAATTATTTACAGCATTTAACTCACGTAGGCTGAATATCATTTTTCTGTTTAATTGGCATTTAGGCATAAGTTGTTTGAAGAAACCCAGTTTGATGCATCCTCTTCGATTATCGGTATATCGACCATCAGATCGGCCAGAGATAGATTAGTGTCATCAGCAAATAGGATTGCAAACACGTTATTTCTCACCGAGGTTGGGAAATCATTTATATACACGAAAAACAACAACGGTGCTAAGACAGAGCCTTGAGGTACACCGTAGTGTAAATTTAATGATGATAGTTTATTACAAGATAAATTTATGCACGTTAAAGTAGCTTTTCACTATACACTGTGTACAAAATCTCTTATCAAATTTTAAACAACCTGTATCTCGAAAACAAGGCATTTTTGAACCCATGTTTATATAAACTTTTTTTCTTATTTTTACAGACATAGAACCTGCCCCTATATTTTCTTAACATCATTCTGTAGCACTCTGTATTGCGTAATTATTTGGTATATTTGTTTATCGCCTTTAAAAATATATAGTATAAATACACAATGTTAATTTTACAGTAAAAGTACGTCCTTCTGCATAACTTCTATTTTATAGTTATAACATATTTTCCAGTAAAGTATCAATCATGTTGATAATTGTTTACCTAGGAAAAACGTGAAATTCTGTTAAGGTCGAAAAACACAATACGTAATATTTTTATAACATAATCTCTCTGAACCCTAGTTATTCAGATATTTTATAATGAATAATAATTTTTCCTTGTAACTAAAAAATTTTTTCCCAGTTAAGAAAAATGTTGCTAGTTCATTATTTTTAGTGTTTGTATTGTTTGAAATGTATGTTGATTTATTTTTCAGTTGTACAATTTCCATATTGAGAATGTAACATTATCCAATTTGTAGATAAGTGGTATTGCAAAATGAGCATTTAATATAAAATAGAGATATATATTAAATAAATTTTGAACATACATACCATCTACTTAGCCATTGTTACAAAGTAATCTATAGCCATAACATCAATATCATACAATCATGCCAAAAGAAAGAATAATTTATTGCAGCCACACCAAATAACTGAAATTATGAGAGAATTTGCATGAGTTAACGGAACATGGACCGATCGTATTTTACCTACAACTTGTAAAATTGACTGATATAACTTCATAGACGACGTAATGCTTTTTCATTAAATGAATAAACCACCTCGAATGAAGTAAGACTGAGTCATGTCTGTTATTTCCTTAAGACTATTGCAAATTTGAAGCTGTGAGTTATTATTAAATATCTTGCAGTTCAGGTTCCAATCGTTGTTAGGTTAGTTGCAACTATTCTTTCTCTGCATGAGTCGTGAAAATCGTGAACATAAATTTTGTCAAAAATACCACAAGGAAATCATTCGCGGATTCCGATTTGACATCAAACATGTTTTTACTGCTGAACAAATTACTGGTGTCGTTCTGTAGATCTCTTTCCTTATTGGCAGCAACACTATTATACATATGTCTAAATTTTGTAACTACATCTTTTTAAAGAAAGAACATTCCAACTAAAGTAAACCATAACTCGCGTATATGGTTAAGTTATGTGTATACATTTGCAACGGTAAGAAGAAATCCCTAAAATAGATTTTAAGAGCACCATTAAAGAATTTCATTAGAAATCGATCTTAAAACTCATCCAACAAAGACGAGTGCTGGGCAGAAATACGTAATTTAGCTAAGCAGACTATAATCTAGATCGAATAAAAAGCTCAAGGTAAGGTGAAAATACTGCATGGAACAGGATGATAATAAAATTGAATAAACAAGGGCATCGCATTATGAAGAGGACAATTATGGAATCACGAACGTTATGTGGAATGCATAATAACTATCAGAAAAAGATTATATCAATTACCTACTCGAGCTAGAATTGGTTTAAATTTGCCAATATTACATGTGCGTATTTAAATTCTGTAATTTAACAGCACAACAATAATAAATACAGGCTGTATCACATAAGAAGGCCACTCCCATGTATCTCGCTTAATATGTGAGACACGTCAAAAATTCTTAATTGTTTTTTGTTGCATTTTTGGAGGCCTTTATGCTCGTAAAAACAAATTTGAGATCCATGACCAACTTTATGAGTAATAACAAAAAAACCTGTAAAGTTCCCAAACTTTAAAGCTGTCTAACTTTTTTATTTTAAGAGATAGAGAAAACCTATTAGTATTAAATTTTTATTGTAAAATTGATACCTTTCACCTGATATAAACAGATTTTTGAAATATCGTATGTGGTTCGCTGCGCCCTCTGGGCGGATACAATTTTTTTTATTGAAGCAGGCTATGGCCACAAAAAATTGCCTGTTTTTTCGTCTTTCATGCAATATACTATATGTTGCCCTTATCTTTTGTATTTATTACATTTTTTCAGTTTTAGTTAAAAAAAAAATGTACCTAAATATTTTCGTGTTGCTCAAGATAATGTAGAACCTATTTTAAAGACGCCAATTGCAAAAAAATAATAAGCAGAATGTACTTTTTTATGCAAAATACAGATTTTCTTATAATATTATTTTATTGGTTTTCACATTAGAAGCAATTGGGTCCTTAAAATTATTTTGACACAAACAATGTAATAAAATAATATTATAAAAAAATCTGTATTTTGCATAAAAAAGTACATTCTGTTTTTTATTTTTTTGCAATTGGTGTCTTTAAAACAGGTTCTACATTATCTTGAGCAACACGAAAATATTTAGGTACATTTTTTTAAACTAAAATTGAAAAAAATTTTATAAATACGATAAGATAAGATACATGTAGTATATTGCATGAAAGACGAAAAAACAGGCAATTTTTGTGACCATAGCCTGCTTCAATAAAAAAAAACTTTTATCCCCCTAGAGGGCGCAACGAACCACATATGATATTTCAAAAATCTGTTTATATCAGGTGGAAGATATCAATTTTGCAATAAAAATTTATTACCAATTAGTTTTCTCTATCTCTTAAAATAAAAAAGCTAGACAGCCTTAAAGTTTGGGGACTTTACAGGTTTTTTTGTTATTACTCATAAAGTTGGCCATGGATCTCAATTTGTTTTACGAGCACAAAGGCCTCCAAAAATGCAACAAAAAACAATTAAAGATTTTTAACGTATCTCACATATTATGCGAGATACATGGGAGTGGCCCTCTTATGTGATACAGCCTGTATATAAATATATTTCTTTTAATTGTTAATAGTGCTTAAATTTTTACGAATAACAAAAATCTACTATTTTCTTGCCAGTATGGGTGTTTCTTAAGAAGATGTAAAAAATCCAGGGGCGTATTTTGCTGCCAAAAATAAGGGTTTTTTGTTGCATAAATTTGGACAGGCATTGTCGAATTATAGCGTGTCAAAAATTAAAAGATAGATAATTTAACCAAATTCGATGTGCATATTTAGTATGACAGTAGAATAAACAAATTCATGGGTAAAATATTGTGGGTGTAATTCAATGCTGGTTGGTGCATCCAGTCCCCAGAGCAGTTAGTTTCACACAATAATACTATTAATACCTAATAAAAATGTATATAATCTTTAACGTGTTATTAATTCTTACATCAATAAACTTTTATTATAATCGATGACAAATGTTATGTAAATGTTAAATTGTTATCCACGAAACTTCGCTTATGCGAATGGGTGTCTATCCAACTAAGTTTTTTCGAATGAGAGCAAATGAGTACCTAACTGATTTGCTAAAAATATCTATTTATGCAAAAATTACTGCAAATGACGTGGTAACGTTTCCTGCTCATATTTTTGAAGCGCCTGCAATAATGTTGGTGGAAAAATTAAAGTCAGTAGATACAGTATCTTCTTTTTGAAGTAACGGAGATATATTTTTAAGTAATTTCGTATATGAATTTTCTTTCTTATATAGATAATTTCTATGGCCATGATGCCAGCAGTAATTCGTTTATAAGGTACAAATGAGACTAGATTTGGTAATCAAAGTTTTATCCATTTAGAACGTTTGTACTTTATCTTTAGTTATTTATATATCAGAAGTTCATACACAAGAGAGTGACATATGTATTCCCATGTATTTTTCGACGCTGAATCCGATCCTGAGCTCAGAATTGGGCCTACATGTCTGGAATTGGCCCCAGGGGCCGAAAATGACATGAAATGCGGTTCCCGGGATAAGGCGAAGTCGACGCTGAATTTTGGAGTTAAAGCCGGATTTGTGCTCAAAAAGTTTATGGCCAACTGAAATTTCGCGTTTGGGTTCGGGAAAATGACCCCTTGGGGCGGGAAAATCTTGTTTTGGACGTCCCGGTCGCGTACAAAACACGATTTTCCGGTCCCTAAGGGTCATTTTCCCGGTCCCGAACAGGGAATTTCACATAACCATAAACCAGTCAAGCACAGTCTAAGCTACAGGAATTAGTACATAAAAATCCCACTGTTGCGATTGGTACGTCCGAAATATGATTTTCCGGTCCCAATGGGCCATTTTCCCGGATCCAAACTGGGAATTTCAGCTGACCAAAAACTTTTCACACCCAGTCTCTGGTCCAGAATTGAAAAACACACGAAAATATACTCGCGTCAAGAATTCAGACGTCTTACGTCACAGCTGACGTTACACATTTGTTTTTATTGTCAACGTAATTTTCGATATTTGGTCGCGTTAAGAACAACAATGTTTTGCAATTTACTGCAATATATAATGCAAACTTTTAGTGTAGTATATAGTTTTATTACTGTCAGTTGCAGTTTCTTAAATATTTTGATGAAAATATAATGAATTATTCATTTGTTCGTATGACGTAAGTCGTCTGAATTCTTGTCGCGAGTATACCACAGTCTCGACCGGGACGTCCAAAACAGGATTTTCCCGCCCCAAGGGGTCATTTTCCCGGACTCAAACCCGGAATTTTAGTTGGCCATAAACTAAAAATAGCTCCAAAATTCAGCGTCGACTTCGCCTTATCCCGGGAACCGCATTTCTGGCCATTTTCGGCCCCTGGGGCCAATTCCAGACGTGTAGGCCCAATTCTGAGGATCGGATTCAGCGTCGAAAAATACATGGGAATACATATGTCACTCTCTTGTGTATCAACTTTTTTTTTGTGGGGCTGTGTTATCCTAGTGACAGGATCGCCATGTAGTATATTGAAACAGTATTTCGTTTCTTAAAAAGCCTATTCTTCGATTTACATAGTCTATGTCATATTTTATATTACCAGATTTAACCAGAAGTTGCTCTTCAGTTAGTTCAGTAATATTTCATAACCCTAAAACTACAACTAATAACTTATTTTACATGAATCTACGTGGGTCGGTACAATATCCAAGCGTATTAAGTTACAGGATAATTTCCTATTTTAGGACATTACAGACTTAATGAGCGAAAAGTAGTCCTTCCGGCAAACCGGTCCGTGTATAACCAGTTTAAGGTATACCTGGAACCTACATATTTTGTATGCAACGTAAAAGAATATCCAATGTATCCCAACCAAGCTTCATTGATAACTTTTTCGAACATTTTTTACTGTATCAGAAAGGCATTTTAAGCTAATATATATCAAATCTCCTACAATTCCTATCAATGAAGTCATATGTATGTTCTCTGATACCAAACATCTAGGTATGCTAATGAACAATTCCACAGACAAAACTCTATTCAATAAATATCTAAAGAAACTAATCTATCTAAATTTACTAACCTGATTTAATGAAAACACTCTATAAATATCTAACTTCAATTTGACAGTGGAAATTCGTAAATTCAACCACAATAGATGAGATCTGACCTATTTCTGCATTTTTTAGGATTGCTTCATCAGGTGGCCAGGTAAAAATTATTATACCAATAAATTAAATTATTTGAAATTAAATGTCGACAATGTCAAATTGATTATTCTATTGTGGTTGAATTTTCGAATTTCCACTGTCAAATTGAAGTTAGCTATTTATAGAGTGTTTTAATTAAACTAGGTTAGTAAATTTAGATAGATCAATTGCTTTAGATATTTATTGAATACAGCTTTGTCTGTGGAATTGTTCATTAGCATACCTAGATGTTTGGTATCAGAGAACATACATATGACTTCATATATGGGTAGATATTGTGGGTGTAATTCAACGCTGGTTGGGGCTTTAGTCCACAGAGTAGTTAGTTTCACATAATATTGTTAATACCTAAATATATATAAAAAAACGATACATAAAGGGTAACAATAAAATAGGTCGCTATGATGTTTAAATTCATTGACAGACTATTCAATTTGACATTGTCCACATTTAATTTCAAATAATTTAATTTATTGGTATAATAATTTTTACAGTTAGATATTTGATTCAACTTAAAGGAGGCCACCTGATAAAGCAATCCTAAAAAATGCAGAAATAGGTCAAATCTCATCTATCGTGGTTGAATTTTCGAATTCCCACTGTCAAATTGAAGTTAGATATTTATAGTGTTTTCATTAAACCAGGTTAGTAAATTTAGATAGATTAATTTCTTTAGATATTTATTGAATAGAGCTTTGTCTGTGGAATTGTCCATTAGCGTACCTAGATGTTTGGTATCAGAGAACATACATATGACTTCATTGATAGGAATTGTAGGAGATTTATATTAGCTAAAAATACCTTTCTAATACAGTAAAAAATGTTACAAAAGCTAATAATAAAGAATATATGGGTAGATATTGTGAGTGTATTGTGAGGCTGGTTGGGGCTTTAGTCCACAGAGTAGTTAGTTTCACACAATATTGTTAATACCTAAAAATATATAAAAAAACTTTTTGGAAATTTCATTTCTTTATGACTGTATTCTTAGAAATGTTTTTATTATATCCTAAACTTTGAAATATTCTAAGGCACTTACCTCATTTTTTTTTTCGAAATAAAAGCAAATATTTTTTTGCCTGAGAATTAAATTCTTTTCATTATACTGAAAACGACATTTTTATGAAAATTTGAAGAAATTTAGATACATACATCTAAAACTATCCATAACCAAATACAGTTCACTTTGCTATATGAGTAGGTGTGACAATTCATACAAATCACAGTTAATCTTTCGCAATAACTGCTGTAAAAAATAATTATAACGTAAATGCCACATTTTCATATTTTAAAACAATGTTTGATCCAACCTCCATCTGGACATTCTTTTTGTTACATATGCATGAATTTTTATGAAAATATTTTTTTTTATGTAAATTTACCTTAGATAAGGATAAGTGATAAACAGTGAAAATCAGAGCAGTGAATCTTTGTTCAGGAGAATTCTCATAAAAGCGTCGCGTATAACTGCAATATGAACTTAAAAAAATTCAATTGGATACAAAATATTTTATGGAGTATGTTATGAGTATATAATGTTACGTTAAAGTTAAACAGGAAATTCTAAATTACATTAAAATACAGGACAACTAATAAATTAAACCTTCGGAAAACTAAAAGCCAATTTTTTCATTAATACCTAAGAAGCAATGGAACTTGGGAAGGACATCCTGTAATCAACTTTATATTAAATAATACCAATATTAAATACCTAATTCTGGATAATAGCTATTTATCTAATTATTGTAATAAATGATTCTCTCGATTAAACATACCAGTGCCAGTTACACAACTAAGCATGTCAGTATTCTGCAGTTTGAAATTCTTTGTGGTAGGTCTGGTGTTGGAAACATTTTAGGTATAATTCAGCAAATGTATGAAGGTTGCACGTGCTCTGTGTGATACACAATTAATTGTGGTGTAAAAGGATAAGAACAGAAATACCTACTATATATGACTTCGTACACATGTCAGATGTAGAAAAGGCAAAAATAGGCACAGAGCAAATATTTTAGAAGCATATATCACATCTTCGATGTGAACACCAAGATATTCAATTCCATTTAGTTAATTGTCTTTTAATTATACTTACTAAATTTGATTAAGAAATTTACCACACTTTTTTAATTTTTAAGACAAGTTATTGATGGATTTGTCTAACGATTATGCAGATCCTATTTAAATTTGAGTAATTAGATTTAGGATATTCTTGTCTTGCAATTCTGAAATCTCTTTTTCTATTAGCAAATTTAAGGGCATAACAAATATTTACTTATGCATAAAGAGGCCAAGAGAATTCGAGCATGTGTATTCAAATTCTTTTAATATACTGTATCCTACGTCATTGTGAATACAAATGCTATTTAAATTTGAAATGAAAATATTTTCTAAATATTAAATAATTTGTAAAAATTTTTAGCTTGTCTCATTGACACTTGCACAAAAATACTAACCCACATATACTTCTAATACACTACACTATCTACTTCTGATAAACTGGGCGTAATATTTTACTTTTCTATAAAAAAATCAGTGTTTTAACTACTCTGGTGCTATGCAAACATAATGGTAGACAGTATCCTTCACATTATCTTTACAATCATCAACACAACAATAACGTCACTTCAGACTTACTAATTTGCGATATCTTGTATATGTTATTTTTAAGAAAATTTATTCTTTAGGATTATATCTGAGATTTAGTTTTATCGAACTTTTAATAATAAATTGTATTATTCCAACAACGACGTTCTAGTGCTTTGGTACTAAAATGATTCAGGAATTCAATATGGTTAATGCCTATGGGTGGATAGAAACCATCTTATCGATAAGCTACAAATGTTAAGAACCTTTTTGAACTGATTCCAACCTTTGACTGTGCGCACCATAAATGGTGCTCAGAAAAGTCTACAATTGCGTCAAAACTTATTCCCAAATCCTTAAAGCTTTCAAACCGATCAATACTGTAATAATTAACACAGTAATCATAAGCAATAAAATTAATTTTACGAGTAAAAGAGATTTACTTACACTTGGAGATGTTAAGAGACAAATGATTTAAATCACACCATAACGATATACTGTTTAAGTTCATTTGAAGTCGCATTCTAAAGGAGAATTTATCATAGAATACACACATGATACTACATCTGAAAGATCATTGATAAATAGTAGAAATAAAAGTGGTCCCAAATTCGAGCCTTGAGGGACACCCGAAGTGGAAGAAAATGGACGAAAAGTTTTATTGTGATATTACTAACATTTATGTAGATACACGTAATTTCGTTTTGGGAAAAATATCTACATAATTAACGATGTACCTAATAAATAAGAACATATTACTCCTATTTTTCTTTCAACCTACCTGAGAAAATGTTTCAATTTTAATTAATTTATTTTTATGTAACCCTATCATCGAGCATGTTAAACATAATCTAGTTCACTTGACATTAGTGCATAAAAATAATTTACTATGTAATAGTACTCTTCCTACCCATCTAACAAGAACAAGTACCTACCTAATATCCATTAAAATGCGGACAGCAGTTTGAGTGACGCGTATATAAATGACTATAACGAGTCGTATAGAAAATTTATTAGCCATCACGTCAACGTGTACACCGTAAGAATACTTTTTAAACCATAAGTGATACAGTTAAACTAATTTTAGGACTTACATGACTATCTCTAGCGGCATTTCTTATATAAATCATTTAGCAAATAATTTAGCGATTGTGATCGCTTACATAACTATTATTTCAGCAGACGCACTTATTTTAATAAACAATGAAACTAATGTACTATTGCAAAATTATGAATCACCCGTACAATTTGTAAATACAAATTTATATTTCGCCTCCAACGCTGAACTACTTCTGTATTCTTTGGCCATGAATTAACAATTTAGATCTAAAATATATTTAATGTGAAGTAGTTTAGATAACTTAATTACATAATTAAGACGCAGTATTACAAGGCTAACGTAAAATGTTTTAGTTCCTGGGAACGGAAGGAGAAAGAAAGAAGTAAAAGTTTTAAATTAAGATGCTTGCATTTAAAATTTACGATGTCGGTGTAAAATAATGTTAAATAGTAGCAGTTCTTCCTAAAATTGCAAGAATTTGTACATTACTTTATTAATATTTAATTTTTAGATATTTGTATTCGAGAAAGTCAAAGTAACGGATATTAAATAATATAGTCCATATTATACACACCATTTATTATGTATATTTATATTTTATACAATAGGTCTATGATATTAATAATAATTTAAGATCGTCCCAATAGAACAATTTATTACAATTAAGAATAGCATGAGATTATTCATAAATATAATAAATAACAGTGGCCCTAAATTTGATCCCTGGGGTACCCTGGAATATGAATAAAATTCTTTAGATTTATGACCATTATACAGAAATATTATATTACCCTAGTCAAATAAGAAATGAAACTCCTAGACAAACCTACTAGATTTCGAGCTAATCAAAATCCATCCACGTTAGATCGAATTTAATTTAAAAATTTGATTATCTGCCTTTATAATTCCATTGACGTTAACTATAAATGGGTTATTTTTGAAGATATCAATACTGCATTATCCAGATGTTGTACAAAAATGTAAAACAAACTGCAAAACTTTAGCAAGCTTTGCGTTAGTAACGATATTATTAAAAAGTGCAAAACCAAGCGAAGATTGTGGCGCAAATACGGAGCTACTAGGTCTCAGGCTGACTTCGAAACACTTTGATCATTCTCTAGAACACTCTCCATGGAAATTAAGTCAGTTCATACAATCTATGAAAGCTCTCTTATAGGCAAGGGAATAAAAGCTTTGTATAAGCATAAAAGACAACATCTGTTCATCAAGTGTTTGCATACTGTAATTCGCAAGTCAGATATATCTCTGTGTATAACAGATAAAAAACGTATCAATAAATTAGAGCAAGCTTTCAAACTTGTACTAATAACTTAATCCAAGAAGAACTAAAAAAACTGGTCCTGTACAAGTGTTGGCCATACTTCTTCTGCTTTATTAAAAAACTGTACTGACGCTATCTGTTCACCGTTAACTTATATAATGCAAACATCTTTTTCTCAAGGTATGCTACCAATAATATTGTTAACAGCTTATTTAAAAGTATAGATAAACTTAAACTTAATAATTATCATTCAATTAGTTTAACACCAATATGTACGAAAATGATGGAGAGAATTTTTGCTGATGTGCTGTTGACATTCCTTTTCACTAATAAAGTAATTCTTTCTATTCAACACGGATTCCTTCCTGATAGGTCAATATGTACAAACTTACATGCTTGCACCCTTTGACTTATACGGTCGACCAGGACCACTTCTCCAAGGGTTTTCATAGTGTTCCAAAGCGTAGATTACTTCATAAACTTGAACATTTTGGAATTAGAGAAATTCTTTTAAATTGACTATATGTATTTTTATCTGACAGACAATTTTCAATGAGTGTTTCCCAAAATCGCTTTCATCTCCTTGATGTTACCTCTAACATGCCCCAAAGGTCTGTTTTGGGTCCATTACTTTATATCATCTTTACGACTGATCTGCCTTACCACTTAAACAACGCAGTTGCGTTCTTTGCAGATGACTTTAAAGTATTCTCAAATTCCTTGACAAATTTTCAGTAGCTACAACAGGGTTCAAACAACATTAACACATGGTGTTCAGACTGGTTGATTCGTCTCAATAAATCAACTATCCCCCATATTGAAATTAGTAATCTCGAACTACACTACAATATCGATGGTGTTCCGGTGCAAGTAGTACATCAGCAAAAAGATCTTGGAGTCATAATCACTAATAACTGCTGGTCCAAGCAGATTAGCAGCGCTGTTAAAAAGGCTAACTCAACCTGCTACGTTCTAAAAAATCCTTTGAGTTTTTTGTGTTCTTCAGTCGAATATACAAACTGGAATACAATACAATAATGTATTTTTCTCAGTTTCTCCGTGATGTGCTGCTTCTTGAATTGGTTCAGTGAAGATTTAGCAAATAAGTACCCCAACTAACTCACAGATCTTATGAGGACAGATTAGATCTACCTCGCCTGCCATCTTTAAATCAAAGAAGAATCCGAGGAGATTTTATTCAGAATTATCGCATTCTCCATGATACGTTTTCCATCGACTTGATTTGTGTGTTTTTATTGACTGATGATGAATGGTTTCGAAGGCACTACTTTAAATTAAGAAAAGCAAATTTTACAACCACAATACATTAAAATTATTTTTCGAATCGAGTTTTCTACCGGACTGATCACTTCATTCAACAATGGTTATAATCGTCATCATGTTAGTTTGAGTGCGTGAGTTAATAATTCCGTGTACGGGTACGGCATGTTTCTGTTTATTTTTTAACTTTATCTATCCTGCCATGTGTTTTAATTATTTATTTGGATCTTCTGTTTATATAAGTGTATACTTTGTTCACATTAGCAATTAAGCCATTTTTATATTTACCTATTGGGCATAATAAATAAACTTTATATCTGATCTGTATCTGTATAATAAATCCAACATCATATCACCAAAACCAATATCATCAATATCTTTTTTATTAAAACACTGTGGTCTACATGATCAAAAGCTCTAGGGAAATCGGTGTATATTGTATCTGTTTGACCTTTTCTATCTGAAGTTTCTGATATTACTTGAGTAAAACATGCCAAGTTTATAAATGTGGTTACTTTGAGAAATAAAAGTTTAATATGGAACAAAAATACATAAGAGATAAATACAGAAGTGGCCAGTTTAAAGAAGCCAGTCAAAGTTTTGGAAAATTGCATAAAAAAACTATAAAAAGTGGATCTTCTGTTGCGCAAATAAATCGTATTTGAGTTGTTCTATTTATTTATTAAGCAATATTTTCAGTTCTCCATTTAATAAGAAGATATATTGTTCACTGTTCAGTAATAGTACCAAAATTCATGTTTTCAGTTGTAAAAATTTACAAGTTCCATTAATTTGTATTCATTAAAATATAAGTTTAACCATATCTTATAAATTGATCTTATATTTATATTTTGCTACCGTTTTTGCAGAACATGAATTTGTGATTTAATGCATAATTAACATACACGTTTATGTAATTATTCCTGTTGGTGCTTTTATTTCTAGAACTATTTAAAAAAAAAACAGATTATTACATAAACCTTGAGAATTACATAAAGAGTAAATTGGATACTTACTTATCAACGATTTAGGTAGTTAAAAATAATTAAGAATGACTACCCATGGAGTATTCCCCTACCACCTACAGTTTCAGCAAAACTATAATATAAATTGTACAGAATTACCTAATAGATTTAACAAATTTGCATAAATCAACATAACTACAACTTAGTTAAAGTGTTTCACGAATCTTTTGAATGATAGTTGAGTCTTTAAAGGCAAATGAATGTTTTACATGTCTTTCAGAAAATGTTTTCACTGAAAATATGAAATCGAATTATTCCTCGCAAAAATATGAGAATCTAGTAAACCTAAAGCTGCGTACACTCTTGTAATAGAACCACGTTTAGCAAACAATTCAATTGCTTTAAACATAATTACATAATTTATTCTTAAACAAATCTTTTTTGGTCTAATGCTCACTTTTTGTCAAAAATAAATAAATTTATTTAGTAAGAAAATTTCATTTTTATGTATTTGCATAAATGGAAAAAATAACTATTCCATTTGAACGTCTTATGAAAACTTAATTTAAAAAAATGATTTAAAATAAATATATTTTTTCATTTTCTTAAACAATTTGTTCAAATCTATAAAAATGACGTTTTGAAATAAAAAAAATGATTTCTGATTGACATGAATGTGCATTTCGAATCAAATAATAAGTTTATTTAATTCTAAAAAGCATATTTTTAATTGAGGGATGTGGAAAAGAAAAATATACAGCTGATGTAAATGTTGAACATACTAAAATATTTTTTTTTCTCGGAAACTGCAGATTTAGCAAACATTTTTTTATGACGCATCTATTCCCAATTTTTTTAGATAAGTTCTTAATAACCCTATATATATTTCGCGTACTCAGATATCTAGGGTTTGAGAGACGTGAACAGCCAGGGTTAATCGTCAGTTAACTCATAACTCATCTATGGCGTACTGATGAGAGATAATAAGCTCGAAACTGATATAAGTTAACTGTTTGCTGTCAGGTGTAATTCTATGGTAGTCGGCACATTAGCCCACAGTTGTGTCCCAAAATTCCTGAGTTGATGACTTAAATAAAGAGATATTTAATAGGATTTGTTTTTAATATACAAATATTGTTTTCTCATAGAATGTAATTAAATCAGCATCAGAAATGAATCATTGAAAAGGAAATAATGTTTTTTAATTTAAACAACTGCTTTCTTCACAAAAAAAATCATTTTTGCTTAAAAAAAAGATTTGGTATCAAGAAATACTTATTTGTTTGACTGTATACAAATAAATAAATTATTTCCATGAAATAAAATTTAATATGTATCAAATAATTATGACAGAAATATAAATACCAGGAGACATAATAAATAATGATATCGAAGGAAAATTTCAAGTCGCTAATACATTCTACTACTTTTACTAAAATGCTACTGCCTCTGTGCTATGTCATATTTTATCGATCATTTTAGTTCCGCTATTTATAATCGATAAGTATGTGAGCAATCTCATCAGTTTTATATATTAGTCTGTGTCGATCAGCGTCACGTTTTATCACAAACTGAAATATATTAATTATAGCTTTCATGATATTCACACTACCAGTCAATTATGACTTAATATGTAGGTACAAAACTTAAATTGAAAATTAAGGAAAGAGTTCCTGCCTGAGAAACTATGTATCTTAATTATGTGCCTATTAATTTGTTTGTACGAATACGTAAATTATTATATAAGTAATAGATAATTAACGTTTTTAAAATCTGACGAATTAGACGTGTAAACATCCTCATTATATGTATGTCGCATATCATTATTTTATCCAGTAGTAAGATTTCATATATTTTTAAACACCTAAAAAATAATTAATTCATAACATAAGTATGCAGTCTGACACAATGAAATACATAAATCAACATTTTGTAGATATATAAATCAAATTTAAAATTTTTTTGCTGAAGCACAATTTATTTTCGCTTTACTGACCATTCCGCATACAAGAATACTATTAAATATCATCTACAGGTCTTATTCATACACAGGGTGTTCTGAAAGTCCATCAGGAAACTGCGTGGGGTGATTTTACGGATTAAAATAATAGCAGTATATCATGAACATTTTTTTCGAATTGTTAATTGTTTGCAAGTTACAGCTTATCAAAGTTAATTTTTTTTTATTTATCTTTTTAAATAACTTTTCTGCTCTGTTGGGCCAGTTAAAGAAAAGTTTTATTATGCACCGCTAGAGGGCACTTTACCTAAAACTCAAAATTAGTTTTATTCATAACCTTTTTTTGTTGCTAAACATCACATAAATTTAAACATTATTGAAAAGAGAAACAATATTAGAACAAATTATGTACTCTTTATTGAAGCCGATAAATGTAACCGTTTAGCAGGAAATCCCTATTAAAGTTTTATTAAACATCAAATTTTAATAATTCTTTTGTAATTAATCAATTGTACTTACATTTTGTTTAAAGCAGATATAAGTTTGATTTTTCACCATAATAATTTGAGAAATGGCTCAGTCATGCTCAAGTAGGTATTGAATACCGTAACATGCATTTTTATTTTGGACAAGCAAATAGCAATGCAGAATAAATTCGTGGAAATTACATAGACGCATATCCTAATAGAAGATTATCAAAAAGTTTTTATATATTTTTAGGTATTAATAATATTGTGTGAAACTAACTACTCAGTGGACAAAAGCCCTAACCTACGTTGAATTACACCCACAATATCTACCCATATATTCCTTATTATTAGTTTTTGTAACATTTTTTTACTGTTTTAGAAAGGTATTTTAAGCTAATATAAATCAAATCTCCTACAATTCCTATCAATGAAGTCATATGTATGTTCTCTGATACCAAACATCTAGGTATGCTAATGAACAATTCCACAGACAAAGCTCTATTCAATAATTATCTAAAGAAAATAATCTAATTTACTCACTCTATAAAAATCTAACTTCACTTTTTTGGCAGTGGGAACACAACAAATTCAACCACAATAGATGAGATCTGACCTATTTCTGCATTTTTAGGATTGCTTCTTCAGGTGGTCTCCTTTAAGTTGAATCAAATATCTAACTATAAAAATTATTATAAAAATTAAAATTATTTGAAGTTAAATATCGACAATGACAAAAAAGTGACATCCTGTCAATGAATTAAATATGACAATACCTACTTGAAAAATGTTCACCTTTTATGTAAAAGTTTTTATATATTTTTAGGTATTAATAATATTGTGTGAAACTAACTACTCAGTGGACAAAAGATAATTATTGAATAGAGCTTTGTCTGTGGAATTACCTAGATGTTTGGTATCAGAGAACATACATATGACTTCATTGATAGGAATTGTAGGAGATTTGATTTATATTAGCTTAAAATACCTTTCTAAACAGTAAAAAAAATGTTACAAAAGCTAATAATAAGGAATATATGGGTAGATATTGTGGGTGTAATTCAACGCAAGTTGGGGCTTTTGTCCAATGAGTAGTTAGTTTCACACAATATTATTAATACCTAAAAATATATAAAAACTTTTACATAAAAGGTGAACATTTTTCAAGTAGGTATTGTCATATTTAATTGATTGACAGGATGTCACTTTTTTGTCATTGTCGATATTTAACTTCAAATAATTTTAATTTTTATAATAATTTCTAAATCTAATCTAATTCTAAAACAGTAAAAAAGAAGATTATCACATGCACGTCTGAGGCAGCACGATTCTTTTAAAAATGATAATTATGGGCACAGGAAGACCAAGAACCACGAGAACTGCAGAAAGAGTACTAGATACAGTAGAAATAAATTCGGCTATAAGTACAAGAATTGCTGCTCAGGAGGGTATTGCTCATTATTTAGTTTGGAAATTTATCCACAAGCAACTTCTTTATCCATTCCATGCGCAAAAGGTTCAAGCACTTTATCATGAAGATCCAATGTGTCGTTTACGGCTTTATAATAGCATTGTGGAAAAATATGATGATTGTAATGCATTTATTAATAATATTTTATTTACTGACGAAGCTGGTTTTGCAAGAGATTGTATTACATGATATTACAAGGCCGAAAAAAAAAATAGTGTGGTGAAAAATGGAACTTATATATGCTTTAAACAATTTTTGTTACAATTTGTAACACCAAAATTAATAATGACATTTATTTGAAGCATGGCAACTTGATTAATTACAGAAAGAGTCATTAAAAATTTAATGTAATAAAACTAGCGATTTCCTGCTGAACAGTTACATTTATCGGCTTGAATAAAGACTACATAATTTGTTCTAATATCGTTTCTCTTTTCAATAATTTAAATTTCTGTGATGTCTAGCAAGAAAAAAAAATTATGAATTAAACTAATTCTGAGTTTTAGGTAAAGTGCTCTCTAGCAGCGCATAAAAATACTTTTTTTTGACTAATGCAATAGAGTTTGATCTACTTAGTGGGTGTGCCAAATGAGAAAATAATGGAACTTGAATTAAATAAGTTATTTGAAAAGAAAAATAAAAAAAATTGAACTTTGACAAGCTGTAACTTGCAAACAGTTGACAATTCGAAAAATAATTTCATTACAAACTGCTATTATTTTAATCCGTAGAATCACCTCCTGAAGTTTCCTGATGGACTTTTAGAACACCCTGTATAATAAGAACAAAAGCCGTCAAACTGTCAAATAAATTTATTCGTCAATTAAATCTTTATGTCACTTGTTCCACCAAACAGTGAAAGCAATTTTTGGCACGTTATCAAAATACATGGATTGGATGTAATACACTGATGTCATAGCCTCTCAGAAGTCCAGATTTAAATACGTTTGGTTTCTATTCATTAGTGTATGCCAGTGAAGTCAGTAGAGAGATGAACTTTTAGAGCGACTTTCATGCTAGTGAATCGCAGGCAGGTGGGAGCAATTTTGAGCATCTTATTTAAGGTACAAGTTCGGCTTAAGAAAGAATTTTCATCATCCACGTACCACTTTACTCTTCACATAAATATGTATTGATATATAATCCATCAAATATCACCATTTCGGATTAGGCATATGATGATAATGTATAATTTAATGATACCTATTTAGTTGGTAAATTAGGTGCTATCAATTATTTCTTTATAAGAAATTACTATAATTTTTTAATTTAATGAATATTTTATTTCTATCCTTACTGAATATATCCAGAAACTGTGATTCAGAACTTACCCAAAAAAAATAATTTTTAATGTACGTATTACAAATACGAGTACAACTTGATAAAAAAAAAATTAAAGAGAGCAGTCCAAAAATGATTTAAAGATACCTCTGCACGGCACTGGAAACTGGTCTACTGTAAAGCCTGACCTTGCACAAGGAAAATCATGCCAGTTAGCGACCAGCACAGGGGCAAGTGTAACAAAAAATAAATTGAAAGAATTTCCCAAGGAAAGAAATAAATGCAATAATTTTATAACATCTATTTTATATCAGCAAATTCAACTAATTTTGCCGCTATTGTTATTATTAATTAAGAAAATTAAGTTGTAGTTTTAATTAATAAAATAATTTGACATACCTGATGTTACTGTACAACATTTTATCCACCGACCTGTATACACATTTGGGTACCTACATCTCGCCGAGTTTCTACGAACTAACACAAATGTTTCTGGTTCTTGTCAGTTTTGAACTCGTAAATAATTGCCAGCAGCTATGATACGTTTGCGTAAATCATTACTAGTGTTCATTTTGGTGCGATACACTTTTTAAATATTCTCACAAAAAGAAGTCCAAAGGATTTAAGTCAGGAGATCATGGCGGCCATGACACCAGTTCTCCTTGTCCAATCCATCGTTCTCCTTGAACTTCATTAAGGTACTCCCGAACATTTTGTCGAAAATAAAGAGGAGAACCATCGTGCAAAAAACACATTCCAAGTCAAACAGCTGAGGGCACATCTTGCAGAAGCCCAGATATATCATTTCGAAGGAATTCGAGATACTGAACCCCATCCTTGCGATCTAATAATATGAAGGAAAAGCGTTATTGGAGATGATCCCGTTAAATCGCGTCAGGATTTTTAAAATCCCAAAAATGAGTATTATAGTAATAGCTTAATCTGTAACTAACGTCAGCCATAAATTTGGAATTTTCTGTTCCAGCAACCATTCAAAAAAAGTAATATGTAAGGGATAATCCGTTGGTGTTAATACTTGAACACGCTATACATAGTACGGGTATAATTGAACCTCGTGTATGATACACTGTTGACTGGGACATTCCTTGTAATACAAGATATATTCTAATATATTCCATTGTGGAGGTCACTCAGCTATTTTTGCAGGTATTAGGAACATTTTACTAGAAATACCATAAGGACCCATAGCTTGGGTAAGAGAGTAATAAAAGCTTATTATGTATGCAAATCGTAAATAAATATAGTACTGGTTCTTATATTCAATATTTTTATATTATGTATTATCAGTATAGATGAGGTGTACTTTTAAAAAAACTTTGTGTGGCCGGGTTGTACTATTTAGTAGCATGTAGCTAAAATTTAATCCCCGACAATCCGTCTTTGTCTATGCCTCTTCAATTTCTCGGTCCATTTCTCTTAGTAAAGTAAAGTAAACAATATAAAAACAGCATTTCAAAACTAGAGGCTACTTTAAGCATCATAACCGGGTTAAGAGGATTTTTAGTAATTCAAATAAAATGATTCAATATTATCATCAAAATATTTATTTAAATTTAATGAATAGACTTTTATTCCACACAAAATATATGTATTATGAAAATTCAAATTATGGTGAGTAAATGTAGTGTTGTATAAATGTACAATAAAGAAAATAAAATAGTAAGTATATTATATCGATAATTAAATTATCGAGTTCCCACATTTTCTCCTCTTCTTTTTGTACATGATGTATACATCCAGTTATCTGCAGTTACTCGTTCCAAGGAATTTTTGAACAAAATTTTCACATCATTTAATTTAAACGTCGTATTATTTCGGGCTACATCTCCTTTTACCTGTGCCCAGACTAATTCGATTGGGCTAAGTTCACAGTGATAAGTTGGTAACCGTAGTATCGTTATTTGGCGATTTGTTGCTATTTCATCGATAACATATTTTTTCTGATATTTATTAAGATTGACAAGTGTCAAAACTTCCTTTTCACCATATTTGTTTTAAAAGAAATTTTTTTCCGAATAACCATTGGATTATATCGACTTTCTTCCAAGCAGTCGTAGGCGTCCGCTCGGTCTGCCGTGAATGGTAACTGGCATTATCCATGACAATTACAAACCCCGGAGGAATAAGATCCAACATCTATGTAAAATACTCTTCCAAAACATCTGCGTTCATGTCTTCGTGATAGTCACCTGTATTTTTAGATTCAAATAAAAGTAAACCGCCATCTACAAAACCACTGGCACTACCTATATGTGTCTCTATTAATCTTCGTCCTTTGCCTGAAGGTGCCTTGTTGAAAATCCATTCAAAAATGCTTGTCGAAAACTTTTTACATTTTTATCTTGCCATGAATTTTCTAATTGATCTTAAGTAGGATCTTCGCCAACAAATAATTTCATCTTTATCGATAAGAACTGACTTCCTGTTCTGCTTTTCCCAACAAAAATTCAACTCTCGTAAGACGGCCCATAATTTGCTTCTACTGATTTTTGGCAAATCTTTGTCCTCTGAAAGTTCACTTAAAATTTTGTTTAGCGTTGGTATTTCTCTTTTAAAATAAAATGAGTGTACTTTTCTGACATTTTTGAAGAAATCATCTATAACGACTTTTGACCTCCCTGTAGATGATTTTGGGGAATTTACAGTATCTTGTTCATTTTTTGTTTCCTTTAAAAGTCTGTAGATAGTCGATTTTCCAATCCCTGTCATTTTGGAACACTTTTCCACGATGTTGTCAACACTGTTGGTAGGATTTTGGTGTTTGAATGCACTAAATACATTTAATATAATAATCTTCTCATTCTGAGATAGCGCACATCTTTTCAAGCGTTTAGAAGGTACGTAATCTGATAAGCTCGACATTTTACCCAAACAATGTTATATCCACTGGCACAATAGTCACTAAACACAAGTCGAATTTTACTCTACTGCACTAGCACGTCTTCGTATATTCAGCTCTAAGGCTGGATTGATCTGTCACAATACACTGGCTCCTGCCCTATGATGTATCCAGTAGAATATACTAATGTACACCCATTACCTGTTAGCATTAGTGTTACCCGATAATTACCGGAAACGAAATATTACCACGCCCATGGCCGGTTCTTATCTCGGGGTTTCATTCTCAAACAGACATTAATGACTTATCGGAAGTGAATTTTAAAATTCAGTAAAGTACTTTACTGACCACAGGTGATTTAATCTATTATCAGTGATATAGATATTATTATGTAGAAGTATTATTGTACTTGTGAGTAATATTTAAGGTGTCTACACCCGATAAAAAAAAATTAGCAACATAGTTTACTTGGAAAGTTTTTCTTGGTGTATTAGTGAGAGCATTACAGATTTAATTCTTGTAAAGTATAAAACTGATAAATTTTAAACTGTACCTATTATGAAATAAGTATCATATAGGAGCAGACTCAACGATTTCGTAATGCGTTATGAATGCAGCAATCTGTAGTTTTCAACAAAAGGTAATTTTAAGATAAAGGAAAACCACGTGCGCGCTGCGTAAATCTTTAAATAAAAAACGTTTATTTTTCCTGCATCCTGTATTTTATCTAGCATCGAGTTATCCACACAAAGAGAACTTTACAGAATCTCCTAGGTAATTTGAAAAATACAAAGAGTTGCGTACTTTTATGGCCTGTTTTAATTTATTTTCACGTCGTGCCCTCGCAGGATGAGTAATAAAATGAGCACATTTCTTTACTAAGCTACGCCACATAATTAATTTAATAATTAGGTACACCGTAGTAGTAATAAGAAATTTTGCGTAAAATATTTTTAAACATGTAAATGGAAGAAGCTGGGTTAATGATGTGTTCCTGCAATAATTATATGCTTAATTTATGTTCATATTTATGATGAAGAACATTTTGGACGACCAAGTTACAACAAATTCAAATTGTTTATCGATGATTTAGCTAATGTTTGAAGTGGTTCTAAAGTATGGAAACTACTTATAAAATATATTCAATAATTTGATAACCATAAACATTGCAGAAAAATGGTAAAGCAGGTAACCTAGTGATTTTAGAAAGACAACTGCTCAAAATGTTGTCCATCAATTTAAAGTAAAAAAACTACACTTTATCTCTAATAGTTTTCGTTATTTTATTTGTTTTATTTTACATCATTCAACAGACGAATACCCAATTACAGAATGGCAATCACATATAAAAAAATGAAATATAAAGAAAAAAATAACTCATTAACCATAACAAACAAACAATATGTAAGAAATAATAAAGAGAAATATTAAATAGATGCAAAACCATCACATCACTTTCGCGCATTTGTGTATTATTGACGTTTCAAAAAACTCTCTGTTTTCGTTCTCTAGTAATAGTACATTATACTATAAGGGAGAGAAATGCGTTATTTTGGCAGAGGTGCAATTTGAACCGAGGATAAAATAGCATCTCTCCCGAATGGTATTACTATTTTTTTAACTTAAAAACACATATTTTGTCATTATGAAGTAAGTGGCACCAGAATTATTGTATTCGGATTTGAGCATTTATTTAGTAGTCGTTGAGTTATTGTCATAACTACAACATAAACAAACAAAAATAATTGTCAAATTAAGGTGCTAGTTTGGTTTAGTTTAAAGTTTGTTTAGTGCACAATGAATAATTGTGAGTCGGAAGAGATTGTCGAGGCTGCAAATATTGCAATAAGCAATTTGCTGCCTACGAAGTCAAGATCTTTATACGATATAGCCTACAATCGGTTCAACATTATGGGCGCAATATTCTAAGGTTAAGTCATGCTTGATAATTTACGACAACATAGATATAAGTAAATTCCCCAAGCTGATCGCATTTTTGAAAAGAACCGGTGACGGATATCAAGCGAATAAATCGAAAATATTGCTAAAGGGTGAAATCGACCGTTTTCTATCAAGTGCAGATGACAAAGAATTCTTAATGATTAAGGTAAGATTACTTTTGTTGTTAGGTATTTCAATTATTAATTATTTTGATTTTTTATAGGTTGGATTAATTCTGGGGATTGCCGGAGCTTGTCGAACTGATGAACTGGTCAATTTAACTGTAGATGATATTGAGGCTCTTCCTTGATTGTAAAAATTCCAAACACTAAGACAAAGATTCCACGAACCTTTCTGGTTACCAATGTGGGAAATATGCTTGAATTGTTTCGAAAATACCTGTCCCTTTGTCCTCCCCACGTCAAGCATAAGCGCCTTTTTTTGTACTACAAAGCAGGAAAATGTAGCTCGCAGCCAGTTGGCAAGAATACCATGGGAAAAATTCCGAGTGTAGTAGCTTCGTATTTAAAATTACCTGATGCTGCATGTTATACTGGTCACTGCTTACGAAGATCTTCAGCGACATTACTGGCAGATGCTGATGTGGATATCACGACAATAAAGCATCATGCTGGTTGGAAATCAACGACAGTCGCTGAGGGTTATGTCCAGAACTCCATTGAAAATAAGACCAAAATTGCTAATCAGGTTTTAGTAGGTACCACTACTAGCGCAATCACAAAAACTGTAAATGTAAGCGAAAGTAATATTTCTTCTAGTATTAATTTTGAAAATTGTATAAATGTAACATTTAATTTAAATGTCAATAAATAATTTCAATGTTATCTTTTTTTTGCATAATGTAAACTCCCTTGGGAGTATTATACTCCCTTGGGAATAATCGACTACTTCTGTTTTAATTTTGATGTGGGAAAAATATTAAACGTATGTCAAGTTTGACAGTTTAAAATTTGTTTATCTGCTTCCTTAGAGATGTTAAATTTTTATTTTATTGTTACTTACTTCTTCTACAACTGTAGTCAACAAATAAAATACTAAGTAAGCAATGCTACTAAAAGTTCATGCTGGGAATTTTCAGTGTAAAGAGGAATTCCATCAAAATAAGAATTTTAAAACCATCGTTTAACTCACTCTTAAACTGTCAGTACATGTTACATAATTTGGGCATTAAACAACAGAGAGTTTTTCTAAACGTCAATAATACGGTAGTGCGCGATAGTGATGTGATTTTTGATATTTTTTACTTATCTGCTTTTTTTCAGTGAGATTTTTTGGTTAGGCAAACTTAGTTTCAAAAATAACCCTTGACTGATCCGTTTGGTGCAAGGGCTTATTTAATTAATCTTTATTTTTTTCAAAAGTGTGGCAAAAACCCAATAAAACTAAAGAAAAACTAAAATTATGTCACAAATAAATAGATTCAGACAATATCTTAACAAAAAAGTAATATCTACAAATAAGACACACAACACAAAACTATAATTCATAATTAACACTAGAAAAAAAGCATCATAGTGCTACATTTGAAGTTTGCAAGAAAACATTGAAGTATATCAACCGATGACTTTTAAGTTAATATAAGTATTAAATTACATAAAATTCAGGAGGTTTTTGACGTTGGCAAGTGTATCTTAAAACTGCTCTGGGTACATCAAAATTAACTCTAATACATCACCACTATCGGTCAGGTTATTTAATAATTTAAATAAAATACTAAGTAAGCAATGCTACTAAAAGTTCATCCTGGGAAATCCCAGTTTTCCCAGGGCTCTTTATTTTTTTCAGAAGTATGGCAAAAACTAAAGAAAAATGTCAAATAATCTTCAAAACATACGTAATATAAACTAACAAATGCCTTCTCAAATCCTACTAGGGACAATTTGACCACTTGCGTAGGATCTAATATTTTTGTACTGTCACAAAATTTTTAAATTAATATTACTTGAAAACTGATCGAAAGAAACAATTATGTTATAAAATTGTTAAAAATTTATAATTTGATTTATCTAATAGCCAAAATCTTGAGATAGAAAGTTAGTGCAATATTTACCCTATAACCCCCAGGTTTGGTACGCTTATGACTAATTATGCGGAATTTTTTTTTGAAAAATTAAATTTGCAATCCAATAGTGATTCTCAATTTCAAATTTATTTACTGTACCTCGATTCGTTTTGAAAATATTTACAAAAGTAAATAAATTTTAAGGTCTCATTTTAAGAAACTATAGCTCCGTTAGGGGGGTGGGGGGAGGGTGCGTTACTTATATATTTTTAAAATAAAAAATAGAGCTATAAAAAATGTAAAAATTAATAGAGCATCCTAACAAAGTTGACCGTCGTCAATGCAATAATTTATAGAAGTTCTAATAATACAAAACTAGTCGATGAACATGTTAATTGATTTAATTTAAGAGCTTTTATGTAGATAATATTTAAGTACGTATGAATTTTCGTAAATATAATATTCCATTATTTGTGAACTTAAAAAATAGAAGAAACTTAGACATTCAAAAGTTTTCATTAATGATTTATCATCGTTTTATCTCCTTAACTGAATTATATGCTTACTATATACATAGGTAATTATAAACTATTAAATATTATTTTGCCAAAATTAATAATAATTAATGGTTAGTTTATTGATATGTTTTTTTTTTCAACTAAATAATTTCCTTTAATTAAAGCTATTAATATTTTTTACACATCAAATCAATATACATAGGTACTTAACTAGTGTTTGCTAAAAATTGTATTGTACAAGTTTGTAACTTGGTGTTGTATAATTGTAACAAATACGACTGAACTCTTTAGAGAGACCTCTCTCACTTAAATTTTTGACTTAATCCTATGAAGTATGTTTGTAATTCAAGTTATGTATCATAAGATTCGCAACCAAATTAGTATGTGAAACTAACCATAATAGTGTTGTTTGTTGGCGAAAAATAGCTCAACTCATTCATAAATTATTAATGACATCTATTTTAAATCAAGTGAACTAAATATCCAAACATATTAAATTTGGTTTAATGTCCACTTTGGACAACCCTTGAGACAAATATCTTTAAAATAGTACATATGCTGTCATCTCTTGTCAACTCATTAAATCCTAGGTTGACTAACTATACTTTTATAAACAATGATGCGATGTAGGCAAGCTACATCTAGCCGCCATTTGCTACTTCATTCCAGACTGACAAGTCACAGACAATAAGCGTTCTACATCGCAGTAAAAACCGTTGAAAGCTAGCGACCTCTATCGCAATCCGGCGATAACAATATGTTTCAAACACGGAATTCCAGGAAACAACTACTCTACGAGCAAATGCCCCGACTAGCATTGAATTACACCTGAAAAACTTATAACAAACAGCTTCATCACTCACTCATCAGCAGGCTACCAGGCATATCAGTATGCCATATCTGGCGAATATATCGTTATCGTCGAATTGTGATAGAGGTCGCTAGCTTTCAGTAACTTTATCAGTAGGTTTTCCAGGTGTAATTTAATGTTAACTGGGACATTAGCCCGTAGAGTAGTATATAGTTTCCTGGAATTCCGTATTTGCATTTATTCCGTGTAATAGCACCAATGATCCATTGACAATTCAAGACATGCAAAAGGCCACAAAATTTTGTTACAATAGAAACTGCATTATTTTCTTTTTATTTTGTAGAAGATGTTCCATGAAAACATGATGAAACATCCAAAATTATAACCCGTTCAGAATTTAAGATAATTCTATCTATATTTCATAACGAAAGAGGAAATACAATCAAGTAAAACTTCCTAAAAATCATCACGGAATACACCACTTATTACAAAATTGTAATAGATTCTAGTGTTTCGAAGCGATACAAGAAATAGCAAAATATTTCCTATACTACCTACAAATACAAAACCTTGCAACATTATATTACGTTACAAAACAATATTTTATGTTATTTATAGAACTAATAAAATAAATCTAGCAAAGAAAATATTTAATTGAAATTTCTTAGACAATATAAACTACAATAAAGCCTCATATTGTAACATAATATTGAAAGATAATTGTAATTTGGATATAAATTTCGTTACACAAATTTTTAATTGTATTACCTAATACGCTAACGAATTCATTGTTTACCTTTTTCCTTCATACTGAAGCTTAACACTGAAACAGATAACTATCTTAATTTTATTTATTACTTATAATATATTTTATTAGTGTTATGGGACTTTACCCATAACACATTTAACATTTAGAAAACTAATTAAAAGGCGCTGTTTTTATATAAGGTACAACATCGGAAGATTAAATTAAACACATTGTTTTTTATTTTCACTTTTCAATTTCAGGCTCAATTACCACAATAAAAATTTTTTTATAACTTACTCATATTTGCTTGAGATTTTGTGTTTAATTTATATAATTTGTTTTTTTAAATATTGCTACTGTAGGTAATTTTCCCATCATACCCCATCCCATAAAATCCCATAAAACTGATTCTGTAATTAGTTAATTTATAGAATGATGTAGACAATGAATAAATAAATAATGAATTGAATGTTAATATATACCTCCATAATTTGATGTAAGGTATCTAAAATATGTCGTACTTTATTTTTTTTCCGCTATTCTTTTGCTCCTTATTTCAGCGACAAATTCAGTCATTATATCGCCTTTAAAAGCTTTGCCTTTGATATTTCTCATTCTTGAAATATTTTAAATAAAAAATTGTAGTTATTCTGCTTGTCTCAAACAATATACATTCCAGTGAAATAACGATATAAGATACCTATGTTAGCAATTGCTACCTAAGATGTAACATAAATCTAGAACAATACTTACAAATTCCTTTATTTTTTATGTTCACTTAACATTTTGTCTTACAGTTTTATTGATTTTAGTGATTAGGTAATCTGATTTCTAAATCAATCGTCTTCAACTAAGTCATGATTTAAACAAAATCAAACGTTTAATTAAAATCGATCTAAGGCATAGAAGTGCAATTTTAAAAATGATATACCTACAGCTTATGGCAACAATGTAATTATAGAAAATTATAAGAAATTCATATATCGAAAGGCGGAAATATTAGCGTAAACGATAATATCTTCGCAATCGACGTATATAAAATAATGGTAATTGTTCTATTTATAATGTCAAAATAATTAGTCAAGCAAGAACGCACAATTGTAGGGAATCATATAAGTAATCTATATTTTGTGTAAATATGGGTGTCCTTAAGTAATGGCCCATGGAGACATACTAAATTTTTCACTTCAACATATTACGATATAAGAACTTGCCTTAAGAGCGCCGTATTTTTAAAATAGTGTTTTCTACAAATACAAGTAATTTTAGACATTTAAAAACTGAATAATATAGACTTGTACAATATTTTAACGTAGTATACTGATAGTAAATTAAATTTTAACAATTAGACAAAATCTATGTTACAGTTAATAAGTAAGTATTTGTAAATGTAAGGTATTTATCCAGTTTTGGTTAAAATCAATTACTTCAGATATGAAAGACGTGACTGTTATTTGTTGGCAATTAAATTTCAATGGACGTGCTGGGCAACGAAAATATTTGGGAGTATTTTGAAAATTGATTGCAACCTAATAATTAACAATTTAATAAATCTCTGGGATTTTAGAGAAAAAGAGACGAAAAATTTGTTCACATTGCGAATTATCCACACAATTCACGACGACTATCTGGAGCTGCAAGAATGAGACTTCCATTTTAAAAACGTTGCATGTTGAAAAATATTCTCCTAACCATTTTACACCAGTGCAAATTTTATTGCTTGTCGTGCTACCTTCAACATATCCAATTTGCAGGGGAGTTCTGGCGCCTACTACGTTAAAATATTGTACAATGAACTATGCAGCTGATTGTCGAAAAGTTAATTTCTCTAAAATGGCCATTTTCTGATACTAATGACAAGTAATACTTTTTTCTTAAAAAACAAAGTAGGTTTAAGATTTTTTAATAAAAAACGTGATAACGTTAGACCCAAAAAAGTTACGCTTACATTTACATCACAAATATAGCGAGTGTGGCACCTTCTAGAGAATACATAGAAATAGACAACAGATTATGATTTTTCATATCCAAAAACATCGATTCTCAAATTTTTAAGTTGATACAGTCAAACACAGTGTAATTATTGCAATAAAATCAGTTTTTAATAAGGCAAGTTGGCTTAAATCGTAATATTTTGAAGTTAAAGGCTGTAAGGCTTGATTATATGTCAATGTAAATTGTATAGTCTCTTGAATAATTATCTACTTAAAAATATGAATGGTTACTCACAAAACGAAAACGATTTTTTAAGAACAACATTTGAAGACGGTAATCTCTTTATAATTAAGTTTTCCCTTTATTGCTACAACAACAGTTGAAAAATATTTTTGACAATACTAAGCGGTACCATTTGCGTTACTTCGACATGCTATTGATCTGATCGTACTGAAAGATTTGCAAGTACATCTTGATAACAAATAAACCATTTTAAGGCTGAATGTATGGGCTACATCTTAGAATTCATTCTTTGGCGCTAAACAAGAAGTGAGAGGGGCAAAGATGAGCGGTAGGGTGTAAGAATATTCAGAGTGATGGTCTTAAGGCAAGGTTTTGGATGAAAGTGAAATATTTCGTGGTTGTGCACCCACTATTTTGTCTTTTTAGTATATAAGCTCCGGTAGAGGTTACCACAATCAGATCATCTTAATTCATCATCGTGGATAGTTAAATTAACTAAATTTCTAGTTTCTTAAGTATTCTAGTGTACCTAGTTTTTGGAAATTTTACCAGTGCAAAATGAAGGTAAGCAACAAAAATTTTGAAAATATAAGTATTAATTTTATTTTATAAGAAAACAATCCGGAAGTATCACATTTTTACCAAATTTCAATTTTTAGCTTTAGTTTTTCTCGTTCTATATTTAATTGTTTTGACAGTTAAAAATTAAAAAGATATGTTAAATACACTATTTCTCTATCAAAGTATTTTTTGCACAAAATTATTTCATATTAGAATCTGAAATAATACATAAACATAAACATATAAAAGGAAAGAATAACATTTTATAAATTCTAAGAATGAAAATACATGCATATCAAGATATTTAGATAAACGATTATCACTTATGATAAACATATAAATGTGTGAAATATAAAAGATTCTTTTATAATAATAATTTAATAATACTGACAAATAAATACCTATAGATAGATATATACCTACTTATAAATTTAGCTAAAGTATTTTGTTCAGCTTCAATTTTAAATTATTCTAGCGAAATTCTATTTTATGTGTAAATTATCACATCAAATTTAAGTAGCACATCATAATTTCTGTAATTAACTGGTTTTATAAATAAAAGATAATTCCACTTCTTTATATTCTTCTGCTATAATTTAATGAACAAAATACTCAATACAATGGGGTATATTCAAGGTAAACAATAACATTCATTGCTCTGATTCCATCTTCGGTTCACAATTCATGGAAATGGATTTGTGGAAATAAAAACAGAATAAAAGTGATTATTAGGCTGGAATAAAGTGCATTGCACTCTATTTATCGTGCTGCAGAGGTACTAAATACACACGAACAACAATCTCAAAAGTGTCTCAACCAAATAGGAAGTTATATAACTGCAAATTCCGTTTTGCAGCTTTGATATCGTTTATTCAATCTGTAGACACCATTAGCTTGTAAGGATATATAAGTGGCATGAAACTGTTTACAGTTGCGATGTTAACGCAATTTGTAATGTAGTGCACTTTATGTATGTTTCTGTAATCATTAATGGTGCACAAGACACCTTATGTAAAATTATTGGAATATAAATTTCTCACCTAGAAACGTATTCCACTTTAACTTAATCTGGATATCCACGAGTCATTTTTGCCATAGTAAATTAGTAGACAATTAAATAAAGTAAATTCCAAATTTTATGGTAAATTTCTAAGATACCACATTATATTAGATTGGCATTTTTAATACGAAGAGTAATTACTTTTTGCTGTTTGGTTTATCATATTAAGTATTTTTGAAAAGAAAAATAAAATTATTTTTTGTACATTATATACAGTTATGACTACGTACAAATATTTTTTAGATAGGATAAGGGAAAATAAATTATCGGAATCATCCTTCAAAACAACAATTTCCAAACTTATTTCCTAACATTGTTTTCGGTACTATATTAAACTATATATTTACCTGCTTTAGAAAGTACGACAACAAGGAACATTAAACGGTAAAATTCGTTGCCTTCAGTTTTAATGCCATTTTATAGTTAACTGAATTTGTGTCGAGTACAGATATTTTTCTGTAATATAGTTCGCCGGATGGTTTCTCTAGATTCTTTCTCGTTCATTCGTTCAATTTCTTAAAATAAAGGGGCGGCATTTTATTTAACTGTACGCAAAGTGTATTTTGTTGTTAGTGGGTTATCCTGATGGATTTGTAATGAGTGAAAATATTTGAAATGAAAAACGAATGCAAAATACTGCAGTTAACCGGATTAACAGTTACCTATCAGGCATTATTATTTCTAAAAATGTACAATTGTGTCGTTTCTACATTTGGAAACGATATAAAAAAATAGTGCATGGTAGTTGACAAATTTAAGGCATCTCGCACGATGCTTTCACAGGCATCGATTATTCGGAGGAAAAGAGTTTTGTGTCATTTTTTAAATATGAAACTAGAATCCCAAAATACCTTTTTTATTATCTTTTAGACCTCCCTGAGCACGTGATTAAAATTTGTATACTTAGTAGTTAACTCTGTATGTATACGTAACATTTTATGAAGAAAAGAGATATAACACTGTCATACAAGACAAACTAAAAGATATTATTTTTTTTTATTCAAAATATAATTAGTCTCTACTACTTAAATTAATTTATTTAGCTCATTGACGTATTAGTCAAGTAACCAAAACGTTATGACCAAATAATCTTTTTAAATAAGATTGTACAAGTTAATATTATTTCGCTCAGAATGGAGTTCAGAGTTGTGCAAAGTAACATTCCTCCCATCTCAGTTTACATAATAAGCGCAGTATAAATAAATCAGCTTTCAAATGTCCATCTGCGAAATAACTAGACGAGACGATATTAATTAGATTTACACATATAACTGTTAAAACTAGGTACAAAAATTATATTTATTATATAAAAGATATATTTTTTGTAAACATATGAATAGTTAATATGGTATATATTCTGATCGAGCAGTGCGAATTAATAATTTTTGAAATAATTTTATTTAATTTTATTGAATGTTGGACTAAGAAGTAGACATTAAATTGAATTACGTACTTTCTCAATGTAAAAATTTAATTGCAAGTAAGTTGTACGTATCTAAAAATGTTTTAAATTGTCTCTTCTCTCCAATTTGTACAAATTTCTGCCAATTACGGGAATTTGTACAAGATTTGAATATTGAGTTGTCATTTGAAACTATAGAATAGGAGAGACTAGAATATAAAAGCAGTAAAACTTCGGTAAAATTACTAGAAAACTTTTATAATTCAAAAAAGTTTTCAAGTATATCCATAAAGAATAAACCTAAACTTGTTACCTATATTACGAATAACAATAACATTTAAAGAAATCAAGTTCCATACAAATTTTTTATTGCATTAAAACAAGCAGTATTATTAAAGAACCAACTAATATGAATAATATATAAATTGTACCACACTTACTCTGTATGTATTTTACCCTTTCTATCTAATACTGGCATTGATTGAGATATACATGGTTTTCAAAATTTCTTATACCTTCCAATATTTGCCGTATTTCGAATCTCTACCTTTTTCTGATTGCACTCTGCACTGATATAAACATATTTATTTTATTTAGTGCTTTGTTTACTTTGGTCTATTTACTGACCCTTCAAAATTGATAAAGTCTATATTGTTATGGAACCAGTACATACACATGTTCTTTCACTGTCATATTTTCTAAATAAAGCTTTAAATTGAGAAGAATTAGGTACTACTAAACTATAAGAAGAATTCTATAATAACTTCGCCATGTTCTACACAATGTACATTTTTCTCTCTTATAATAAAACAATTTTATGTTTCACAGCAACGTCTAATTTGAAGCCACACAAACGAAGACAAATACATATAGAACTTTCTACTTCATTAAATCACAAGTTTATATTGAATTTCAACATTCAATTAATTTTTTATTCATGTTTTGAGATTATAAGAATATTTCCTAAAACTGATTTTTACCATGTATTGTTAAATTAAAAAGCAACATGTTAACAGACCCAGTACAACTCTTACAGACCATAACATTAACATTTTATTACAGGTAGCTGTAGTACTTCTAGCCACCATCTCCTTCGCTCTCGCTGAACCTCCAGTACCAAGCAGCGAATACCTACCCGCCAACCAGTACATTCCACCTTCAAATCAGTATATTCCACCTTCAAGTCAGTACGGAGCTCCAAAACCCTTCTCTCTTCCTTCAAGCACTTATGGAGCCCCTGCACAAACTCAAGCTGTGATCAGGCCGAACAACGTATATGGTCCTCCTAAACCAGTATACGGAGCCCCAGGTGCAGCTTACTTACCTCCTGGAGGGTATGGAAAAGGATATGACTACGAAGGGGTGAGTTTCCAACTGAATAATTTTTAATAATAGTATAGGATCATATGTCTTGTTTTTTCTTGCGAGTTTCGCAAATTTCTTGTCTAACACTTTGGCATGATTTTTCCATACAAATGTGAAACATGAAACTTTATTGGTCGACAGTGAACGATTGGTAGACGTTAGTCAATCAGCAGTAAATTTATAATTAGCTCAGTTCAACAGAAATGAACCTAGACTCAATAAACCGATTTTAAATATTATTTAATATGCTGGATGACTTTTAAATAAAGTATATACCTGAAATAGAAATGTAATATTTAATTATTCAGTTAATAATCATCATCTCTTCTTGTATATACAAGACTTCTTTCTGTAGCAATATTTCTTTTCTTGTATTGGAACTGGAGCTGTCAAGTCTTGTATTGGTCTTGTCTTATCTTACGAGACCAAACACTAATACTTTAAAAATATATATGTTTGTTTTGTTTTGACCAAACATTGTATATTTATATTGTATGTACAAGTTAATATGTTTAATAACATAAGATGTATCTAAATAGTATTGCATTAGGTTTAAGTGTATAAAATTGCTCATATTCTGATTCTGCTGTACCTGAACTGTATTACTCATAAAATGCAGTACAGCGCTTTATACATGCGTTCAATTTACATAAAAACAACTCGGACATTAAGGTGAAAGTATTTTATGTAGAAATTTTATTAACTGAGATATATCAAACTTAATTAATTCATACCCTCATAAATAATATATGAGATTCAAAAATTTATTTTGCAAATTAACACTTTATGGAACTAATAATTTATTTATTGAATAGTGTTTAAATTGTAAAACACATTTCTAATAATGTTAAGAACAAATTGATGTGATCAATTTAAAATGTGAAAGAATATTAGCGAAACATTGAAGATTAGAAATATAGTAATTTTAGCTAAGATAGTTTTTTGACATAATTCATATAAAATAAGTAAAATTATTACCCAGTGACTATATGCATTCCATATTTTTCTTCTAAGTAATTTGATTACCAGAGGTAAACTATAAATATATAGTCTTGAGTTCTTTATTCACTTTTATATTTTATCAAAAAATATCTGCCTAATAATTTATTGGGGACAAACTAATAGATATGTTTTACAATCTTACAGTAACATAATTATAAATTCAGTTCACAACTTTGCAGCCAATTTTACAGGTGTAACTACTATTTTTGTGTTTGTTACTGTTTAATACTTTTCTATAGAACTACATATTAAACAAGTAGGATGCAGTTATATAGTTTATTGCTACATATTAACTGTACGAATGTACATATACTTAAATATACAGGCATCCAATACACTGCAGGAAGTCTACTACTATCTTCTCGGAAATATCTCTTAGAAACATCTGCTACCCGTTGCATAAATAAAGTCAAAGTTAAGCATATCATAAATTAATTTTATTCATGTTTTCACTTTTTTATTTCAAAAATGAAGTATAAACAAAAGATGAAGTAGAAAACTATTCTAATATGAAAAGCAATTAAAATGAAACATAAATTATCCTCAGTGCTCAATGCTTTATATAATTTCGATAACTTTTCCGTATTCTTTATTATCAAATCCATATTCTATTCTCTGAAGCTATTTATTTGTCGCACAATCTAGTTTTTCTTTAGTTTAATTTGGTATTTTGCCACACTTCTGAAAAAATAAAGATTAATTGAAAAAGTCCTTGCGCCAAACAAATCAGTCCAGGTTTATCTTTGAAACTAAGTTTGCATAACCAAAAAATCTCACACTGAAAAAGCAGATAAGTAAAAAATAACAAAAATCACATCACTATGGCACACTTCCGTATTTTTGATGTTTCGGAAAACTTTCCGTTTACGTTCTCAAAATAGCAAATGTATTAAAAGTATGTCAAGTTTGACAGATTAAAAATTGTTTATCTGTTTCTATAGAGATGTTAAATGATTTTTATGTTATTGGTACTTACTTCTTCTTGATACAACTGTAGCCAAATATTTACTGAATAGTTTGACACACACACTTATCTTCGTTTCAACAAAATATTCGTCTCTTTTAATTTTCTTTTTGTTGTCACCTTCTCTAAAATTTTTGCCGAACCCCATTGCATCAAATGACTGTTTTCACAAGCGTGTTCGTCAATTTTTGATTTTTTTCTCGTCTTTTTATGTTCCTCAACTCTAACATTGTAGATGCAATTTTTTTAATTTTGTATCATTTTTTTGACCTGTTTTGACAAAAAAAATCATAAAGCATTAATTGTTTGAAAAACTATTCTATTAAATTTATTACCGATTCTTCTTAATCTTTCTGATAATATAGAAACGCATGGAATGTTTCTTGTATGATTAGTTTCTCTTATTTGTCTTAAAGTCTTCGTTTTATTTGTGGAAGGTATTCATTATTTATTAAAAATTGTTTTATACATTTTAGCTCGTCGTTAAAAATTTCGTTCTTTGATGATATTAATTTTGCTCTATCATATAAACATTCAACAACACTTAGCTTCAAAAATAACCCTTAACTGATCCATTTGGTTCAAAGGCTTATTCAATTAATCTTTATTTAAAAAATATTTAATTAAACTTAAGACAAAATTCTTATGGGTTTCATGGTTTCTAAATCAATAATACAAATCAGTTAAAATCTTTGTAACAAATTGTTATGTATGTAAATATGTATCAATAACGTTTTTAATTTACAAATTAACCATAAATCATTATTCCATAATCCTAATCTAAAATAATATAGCCTCCATAATCTAATTTTTCAATAATTATTTTTATAGGAACCAGCCAACTACCAATTCGAATACCACGTAGAGGACCCTCCATCCGGCAACGATTTCGGACACCAAGAAGAAAGACAAGGTGACGTAGCCAAAGGAAAATACTTTGTCCTCCTTCCCGATGGTCGTCTGCAGACCGTAGAATACACAGCTGACTTGGACGGTTACAAACCCAAAGTTTCATACCAACAAGTTGGAGGTGGCTATCCATCTGGAGGACCAGGTGGTTACCAGTATTAATTTCATAGTTAGGGTAGAAACAAGTTAAATTTTCTTACATGCTTGGTAATATTTCAAATTTACAGAATACAACCGAAAACCTTTGTTGTAGTTCTTGATTGGGCCTACATTGGTATGTTCATGAAAGTATCTACTACTATATTCTTATAACATTTTATTGTATAGCGTTAATTTATTAAGTTGATCTCCACATTATCAATACGTTCGCATGAAAAATCAGGATTACTGATTTGAAATTAAATAAAAGACATATTATTTTGCTTTCCATAACATTACCAAGAAGTATAATAATTGTACCTTCCCTATTCGGGCTGATATAGCTTTAATATTTTGTATTAGGTATAGAGTGTATGATTAATATTACGACGATGAATTTCGATAATGAAATATGGATTACGATTTATGCAAATTCAGTAGAGGGTGTATTAGAATTATACAAATATATTCTCTTCTGATTTTGTAAAGGAATATATTTATTTAATGCCATATTTATAACGCGTAGAGAAGTAGTAAGTGAAGTATTATATTTTTGTATGAATATGTATGTATATTTTGTAATAAAATATTTTGCATTTTATCATCTGTATTACAATTTATTTCTACATATTATGCCACCTTAGAAATAATAAATAAGTAACGAAATAAAAATCCATGGCTGAGGATATTATAAATAATATATGATTACAAATACATTGTAGAAGCTTTAAAAGAGAAATGAGTTGTGGAATATTATAGAATTCTTAAATATTCTTCTACTAAACAACTTCTAAATCTACTGCTGCTTCCTCTTTCCTTCTTTTAAATACTATAAATATTTATGTATACCTATTTCCTTTGTATTGTGTCCAAAATCATGAAGCATGTCTTTAAAACCGGTTTAGAATTAAAACATTATAAGTATCTTTCAATTAGTTCAACTGGTTCTTACTGTTTTACATGTTTGGGATTTTGAAAATCCGCACCCAATTCAACAGAATCATTTCCAACAACGCTCTCGTCTCAAATATTTGGGTAGGGATTGTCGAAATCGAATGGATGGGGTTCAGTATTTCGAGTTCCTTTTAAATGATCTGCCGGATTTCTGGAAAATGTGCCCTTAGCTGTCCGACTCCGAATGTTTTTCTTGCACGCAAGAATGCAAAAATTACATAATTTTCGATAAAATGTTCTGGAGTACCTACCTTAATGAAGTTCAAGGTGTACGATTGATTGGACGAGTCGTCACGATCTCCTAACTTAAATCATTTGGACTTGTTTTTGTGAGCATATTTAAATAGTGAAGTATATCACACCCAAATGGACACTATTGATGATTTACGCGAACGTATCATAGCTACTGTCAATAAACTTACTAGTTCAAAACAGACAAGAACCAGGAACATTCGTGTTAGTTCGTAGAAACTGGGTAAGATGGGTGAAAAAGTATTTACCTACATTACCGGTGGATAAATTTTTGAACAGTTGTTGTAACATCAGGTACCTATGTCAAATTATTTTAATAATTAAAACCACTGATTAATGTTATGAATTAATCATGACAACAGTGACGTAAGCAGTTGAATTTGCTGATATAAAATAGATGTTTTAAATTTTATTTATTTGTTTCTTTGGGAAATTCTTTCAATACTTTTGATCGTTTATTTTTTGTTATACTTTGCTGTGTCGGTCGCCATGTTTTGCTTTGTGCAAGGTCATATTTTACAGTGGACCAGTTTCTAGAGCCATGCAGGTGTCTACGTTTAAATCATTTTTGAAATGCCTTTTTTGATTTTTTTACAAAACTGTTTGAAATGCACTCTTCTACATTCAGGATATAGGTATATATTTTTCTGTTCTGAATCACAAAGTATACATATGCGAAAGGGTCGGAGCTGAATAGTTGCAGTTCATGTGCTGCGCTATTAAATGGGCGACGGCCTTAAGGGCGCCGTTTTATATGCAAACTTTCAACGAATTCCATAGCTGTTTGCTGAAAGAGTCTAAAATAAATCTGAGTAAGTTAGAAAGAATATCTCTTCACTATGTCAATTATACACGTTTTCTCCAGGATACAAAACAATTTCCAGGCCGATAAGTCATTTAGAATAAGAAAGAAGAGCATCATTTTGACCTATTATGTTTTATCATAAAATCTCCTGAATTTTATAAGTCAACTGCACATTAAGAAAATTATATACGACATTATAAATATTATTACATCCCGCAGAATTAATTTAAAAATCTAGTAACACTTGAATTTATTTAAATTATCAACTATTTTTCACGATGTATAGAACACAGTGATAAGGTACAAATTCACGGTTTTTCATGATCTCTAGAACATTTTTCCTTCAAAAGTTAAGGGAAATAATTCAATTTCAGCATTATATTTTAGTACTACGCTAATAAGAACCTCCACCTACTTGGTGCACTTTTTGGTGCATCTTTAGATATGATTATTTGTCCTTGAACCGCCAGCCTTAATACATATAATAATATGCGCCTAAAAGAGGCTAGATCGGATCGCATCAGAAAAATCCGCCTACCAAATGGAGTGCGCCCACTCACTAATACCACACGGCGTCCATTTAATGTACAGACCTCCATAGACCATATATGGACATTCGATGGATGTCTATTCCTGGACATATTTTGATAGAATATACATTGAACATCCGATGGATGTCCTTTATGAGACATATTTTGATGGTATATATATATATATATATATATATATATATATATATATATATATATATATATATATATATATATATATATATATATATGTGGACATCCGATGGATGTCCAGTATTGTACATATTCTGTGAATCCAGATATAACGCTAACCTCGAATGTTTAAACAAACTGTTCTGCTCTCTTTGGTGACGCTGATAAAGTGATAAACATTGATGTGTAAACCCTATAGAAGAATAAATTAGGAAACCGAAGCAATATAAATCACATTTTGTAAATTTGTATTTTCTGCTTTTAGTCTATTTATAAATAATTGAATTATATATTGGCTAGGCTAAATTCATAATATCTTTATGTAGACAATTATATCACAGTATAATTATGTAATAACAACCGACAGTTTCGTTTTTAGATAAAGAAGTTTCATTCTTTCATTCAGTTCTAGTTGTTGAGTTTTCTCGTCTTTAACTATTCTAATGTCCAAAACAGGACATCCATGGGTGGCACAAAGTTGTGACATTTGTGTGTCTATGGGACTTCCAATGGACGTCCATCGAACAAAAAACGGACGTCCATTGGATGTTCGGACTTCCGACTTTGGACATCCTTTGAATGTTTATAGGACGTCCTTGTGCTATTAGGGCTGGTAGACTGGTCGCGAAGTGACGGGCTGGCAAATTGATCTCCAGAGGGGATTTTTGCTGGTGCTACGACGAACTTCGACTCATCCACTTCCAGTGAGCGCAGTCCTTACGAATGGCCAGTGCGGTAGAAGAATAGATATATACAGAGTCGGAAAACGCTGATGGTCTATCCGAGTTTACATGAGAGCGACAAAGTAAAGTATAGAAATCCGTGCGATAGACAAGGATGACTATATTGACGACGTTTTAAAATCTAAATAGTCACCGCCCATTTCGTCATTCAACAAATAAAATCCACTCCCAGCGACCAATCACCAATCGCCATCTTTGCCTTTCGCTTTCGCAAGAAATGTCGCTACTTGTGCAACTCCAACTCCGGTATTCTGATATTTTACCAGCGGTCGAAATTGTGGACAGTGACTAATCGCTAGCGTGTTGACCAGCGCGACGGGCGAAGCGAGCGGGGAGCAAGATTTCATAGGCGTACTAAATTTGAATGCGATCAGATATAAGAAATATATAAAAATGACAAAAATAGTTCCATTGCATAACATCCATTATTTTTAGAGTAGAAACGGTGATATAACAGTTTTTACCAATTTCGAGGCGTTAGATAATAAAAATTATAAGAATTATTTCAAAATTTAAAGTTTTTATCTTGTCAATTACCCAAGGTCGAAAATAACAGAAAGTGACTAACTCACAACACAGAGATGCGTACGGAAGGGTAAGGGTGGTATGATTACCTAAGCGTGCCACTTGAGAAGAGTTAAAGCACACAAAATTATCAAAAATAAGTTGACGTCGGCTGAACCTAGCACATTAACAATTTACTTTAAATGTATCCCTGTTCTTATGGACGGCGCTTGCCCACTACCACTCTCTTACACCTACCTGATGCGCACTCCGCAGATAACACACTTAAGCCTTGTCCTCATGGACGCGAAATTCACGGATTTTTGCACGAATTTTGCAGCTTCTGTTTTAATTATTTATGGCGGGAAAATCTCAACTTTTCACAATTGCAATTTGCGATACTGTCAAACACTACAAATATTAATGCCCCTTTCATTATTATGTGGTATTAATAAGTTTGTTTTGAACTTCTGATAATATACCATGGCAGTTTCATGATGAAAATGGTAGAAAATGTTATAGGTAGTTGACAACATTTGTTACAAATACAGATTTTTCCACCGTTAAATAAATCGCGCAAATATTTGCGAATTCCGCATTGAAAAGGACAAAAGGCTTTAGAATACATACACACTATTTACTATTGGTTACTAGCACTGTCACTATAACGGTCACACATTAACACTTATTATGTCGTACCGCTTTCCGTATGACCTTCATATGCCCATGTTTCGTCAAAATTTAATATATTCTTCGATCCAGATTCTTATTTTTTAATATTTATTTTAATTAGTTTCTTTGCCATATCACTATTTCGTCCTTTTCTATCAGTATACTCTTTTCGATTTCATTTATACGGACTAAGTTTCATCTTGTAAGATTTAGCAATAGAATTTTTATTTGGAAAACTCATTTTAAAAATACAATCTTCCTTCCGCGAGTTTCCATCACTTTCCGTTTCACAGTTGTACTTCTTTACCAGTTCGAGCATTAAATATCAACTTTGAGGATATGTGGTTTCAATAAGACGGTTGTTCCGCTCATAATGCACGTCGAGTAACAGCATATTTAGAAACCACATTCTCTCAGCATCTTATTAGTACAAGAGGCACTATTCCATGGCCTCCCAGATCGCCAGATTTATCGCCCAACGACTTCTTTCTTTGGGGGCATTTAAAACAGGCCATTTACGGACATTCACATGATAGGCCACGTAATTTAGTCAATTTACAGGCCCGAATTGAAGACGTCCTACATAATATTTCCCCTGAAATGCTAGAACACGTAAGAACCGAATTCTATGACAGATTAGGGTATTGCGAGACACAAAGGGGGGCATTTTTGAACAACTTATTAGTTAAACATCAACATTAATTTTTTTCTTTCGTTTTAGTGCAAGTTTTAGGTTTATTTATGTTTTAGAGTTTTACTATTACTTTCTGCCAGAGTAGCTATTAAATAAATACAAAAGCGGAAAATAATTGCAATTATTTTCATACACCGTTAGGTGGTAGGTTTATCAAATAATTCTAAATAGTTAAAAGTACGTAAGAAATTGCTTTGTTTTAAGCAAATGCGTCCTACTCCGCACATAGAAACATCGGCACTGAAGCTGCCAGTCTGCCACTGCTGCCAGCTACCTGAAGCTGATAGAGGCCTGCCAAACCTTCCAGCCAATCGGATGTGCTCGGTTAGAAGTGGAAGCGACTGCTCAGATGTTATTCTAATTTATAAAACGTCGTCAATATAGTCATCCTTGTCTATCGGATTTCTATACTTTACTTTGTCGCTCTCGTGTAAACTCAGATAGACCATCAGCGTTCGTAGGCTTCCGCGGGTGTTATATGTGGTTGTAAAATTTCTCCGGGTTCCTTTCCGCGATGAATCTGCATTAAACGCAAGAACCGTGACCAGAGAAATGGAGTAGGGAGAACGCGCTTCGACGACTGCGCATCGGTTTCTCGTCCGACGCTAAGCGGGCAGCCATATTCTAACCCAACTGTCAACGAGCTTTGTTTACTTTGGGATTTGTTGTGTTTATAAATATATTTCTTCGATTTGTGAATATTTGAATTTAATTATTCTGATATTTGTGTTTCAATATTGACTGTTAGTGTAAATTTAAACATTTTACAAGGCTAGCTGTGCTGTGAGAGGCTGCTTCAATAATAGAAAATTTTTACGTGAAGGTATCAGTTTTCATACGTAAGTTGTTAATTGAGACTAATATAACTTGAAACTACGGTATAATACTTTTTCTTTACAGGTTTCCTAAAGATGATTTACGGAAAGAGTGGCTACAAGCATTGGGTAAATCTAATGAAACATTTGTATGGTCGAAAAATAAAATTGTTTGTTCAGAGCATTTTAAAAAGGAAGACTTTGTAAAACTATCTGGTAAAAGATTAGTGAAGCCTAATGCGATACCTTCACTGAAATTAGGAAAAGTTCAAATTGATGCATTTGACACCTTCTCGTCATACAATATATTAGTACCTTCGACAAGTACTATAGAATCTTCTCCATCAATTATACAAGAATCAACATTATCGACAGATTAAAATATAATTAAAACACAAAAAATACGAAAATGTAAAATAGTAACAAGGTAAATAAATTTCAAATACATTAATAAGGTATTTAAGCAATAAAAATCACTTAGAACTATTTAAAATTACTAAGACATGATTATGGTTAAGAGAATACCATTTATTTGAAAATTAACTCGTGGTAAACTGATATTGAGATATTTTTTATCTATCCAAATTGTAGAAGTAGATACCGCTCATTGCCCAGGTTCGGAGAATGTTTAAAGGTTTTATAGCAAGCAACTTTAAGGAAAAAACCTAACTGGTGAGTTGTAATTAATGTCAAAGTTTTTATTTTTATTACAATCTTTATTGACATCGGCTAGCTGGGCCTCTTTTTTATTCGGAACCAGCAGATTAACTATCGTTAAAAAGCTAAAAATTACCAGTTATGGCCACACTGCTGTTGTTTTTCTTTTTGTTTAGGTGCTGACGGATATAGGTCTGGGACCTACCATTATCATGATAGCTGAATGTTAAGACTTTTTCCAGGGCTGTGGTATTGTAATATCTTTTGTGTGTTACTGTTGATTTAAGTACCTATATATTGTAAAGAGTTTAATTTATCAACAGAATTACATATATTTGTTTGCATCGGGGTTTTCTCTACCGTGCTCTTTTCCCCTGTGAATTCAACGCTGAGTACGACACTCTAATTCTCATTTATATTCCACTCAGTCATTCATAGTTATATATAATCAGGTTTTTGTTAATAATCTTCATTGTCGACAGAAAATAAATAAAGTAGGTGTATTTATTCTCTTTATAATCTTCCCCTTTCCCCTAATTTTGTACATATCCAAGGTAAGTTAATAAATAAAAGAAATAAAAAATAAACATAAGACGTACGTAAATTTTAATTGTAGCTCTTGTAATCTTTATTATTTTGCTTTGCAAAATAGAACAATGACATTTTCATTAATTTGAGTTTTATTGTCATAGAATGAAGTGAGCCAAACCACTCATCCTACCTGCTATGCTTTGCTTTGAGACGCTGTGCACCGTTTGCCAAAATTGAGTTATAAGAACTGATTGACAAGACAGAGATTTACGTAATTTTTTCATAACTTAAAAATAGTCATGAGCTAATTTGTTTAAAATTTTTTTTATTAACATACCGCTTTCAGGCGTAACTGAAAAGTGGTATACTCGCGTCAAGAATTCAGACGTCTTACGTCACGGCTGACGTTACACATTTGTTTTTATTGTCAACGTATTTTTCGAAATTTAGTCGCGTTAAAAACAATTATTTTTTGCAATTTAGTGCAATATATAATGCAAACTTTTAGTGTAGTATATAGTTTTATTACTATCAGTTGCAGTTTCTTAAATATTTTGATAAAAATATTGTGAATTATTCATTTGTTCGTATGACGTAAGTCGTCTGAATTCTTGTCGCGAGTATATCTACTAAATGTTTACACTATCAAAAGTAACGCATAGCGATAGATTTTTTTTATACAAATTGCATATAAATTGTTAAAAAATTAGTTTAACTTTCAATCTAAAGGAGATTTTTCTTATAATTGATATTAATATTACAATTGCGTAAAAAAAATCATTTTCAAAATATTCCAATTTTTAAAATATGTTTTTTTTACTTCAACATCAATTGCTGAATAGTTATAAAAATAGTTTTATTTTTTAACAATTTTTCATACGATTTGCTGCGTTAAAGAATGTTGATGTAATTGTAAACAGTCCTGGTAAGTATAAAATATTGATTACTCCCTGTATAAAATTTGACATTTGGGTTAGAAGATGTCAGCGCCCTACATTAGGAAGTTTGCGCATGTTGACGATCATTCTCCCTACTCCATTTCTCTGTCCGTGACGCGCAGCCATGCGAAGAAAACCACACACCGGAACGAAAGCACAGTATATAACTCACCAAGTGAGCGAAACAGAATTAAGAAGACCTGAAGATGGTAAATGAGATTTTACCAAAACGTTGTCAAACAAATGGTTCTTTTGAAGACCATGCAGACTCATCGCATATATATATATATATATATATATATATATATATAATGAATGAGCAAATTGCGATGAATAACAACTCTTATGAGTTTATTGACTCATCCGCCAGTGCTAATATAGTCAGTAAAGGCAGTTGTATAAAATTCGGTGCGAGATTTGGCCCTGATGCCACTCAACCCGGCTTCAGTGGATGTTTACCTTATTATGAGATATGGATATGGTTCCGAGGGTTGCTCCTAACCGCAGTGCCGACGTTTGTGTGAAGCTATCCACGGTCTTCCCGCCACGGTTTATGACGTGCAGGAAATTGTATCCGGGACAGAGGAGTTCAAATCACAGCATAAGTAAACGACACTTTGTGCTACTCCAGCATCCTGCCGGCAACGAAATGCTTTTAAAACTACGTCCGAGTAGCATCAACACGTTATTATTTTAAAATAAAAATTTCTATAATTGACACCTTAATAAATATATAAATTATATCCCAATACCAAATCGACTGTGACCCCAGCCGGAGGTAAATTAAAGCATTCGAAGTAAGTCTGCGAGAGGAATCCACGCCCAAATGAAGCTGTAATGAATTTTTTCTAATACAACTATATACTTCACCTAACAATTCGTGTTCACAAAAAATTCGAAGTGGGCCTGCGAGAGGCATCCGTGAGGTACTACCTACAACCCTTAGTTTCATCTGTCTGCCCGTCGGAGAGGTGGTAAAAAATTATTAATAACATCTGCAATGAAGACTTTCAATACTTCATCTAAAAACTCGTGTTCACAAAAATTTCGAGATGGACTTAAGAGAGGCACTCAAGGTACTACCAACCACTCTTAGTTTTGTCTGATGTCTGCCCGTCGGAGGAGTAGTAAAAAAATTATTAATGAAAATTGTTAAGCTGAAATTAATGTTTTTTTTAAATACCCCTATACAGGGTGAATCTTAAATAAGTACAAATATTTTAACCAGCAGTATAGTTTTGTGTGTAGAACACATAATTAATAGTTTTTTTACAAAAAAATCAGAAATAAAAAAGTGAAATTTTAAATAAATTTCGTAATTTTTCAGTAGAAAACTTGTTGAGGACCGCTGGCCTAGACCGACCCTTCATACTTTTATGAGTCATAGTGCTGCAGACTGAACGTGTGGTTCACAGTGTTGCCAGTATTACACAAATGTCTTTGCTTCAAGGAAGAAAAAATCAACTTTTAGCGAATTTTGTCAAGTGTAACATTTTATATTATTTTGTATTATCAAACTGTCATGACAGATTATCGGAAGCCCAAGTCAAACTTGTTAACCCCACATAATGCATGAAAATAGCAATTAAATTTGCTAAAAGTTGACATTTTTCCCATTTTAAATAAAAAACGCGTGCATAGTTTTTCGTTATTCTTCATAAAATAACTTAAGGAAATTGTGTTTTGTGTCCCTTTCTAACAGTGTACAATGATATTTAACTTGTGAAATGTGGATTACTGATTAAATAGTTAATTTTTTAACAAACAGGTAAGCTTGTGTGCACGTTTATGTATAATTTTTGAACATTGGACATAGTAATATCACGTAATATCTTCCTAAATATTTTACGGTAGTATTGAACTTGCGGAAATTCATTTTTAATCGTTGAAGTATAGTAAGGTTAGTTCAGATGTTAAAATTTATGTTAATATTGCTGCGTATCATGCTACATACCCAATTTTACTGTACTTATGCTTAAAACAAGTATTTTTAAAATAGAACTATTACGTTAAAGGAAACGTAATATTTATATTGGAGGAGATATGGCAACCTCGCAACAAATCATATGTTTCATTACGTTGTTGGATGAAAAATCAGCCAGCGGTCCTCAAAATGTGGGTATTTTTTAAAAAAATTTATATCTCCGTAAATATTAGAAATTTTTAAAAATGGCTTTCACTAGACTGATTTAAATGACGAACTACACCAGCAGTTGAAATATTTGTACTTATTTAAGATTCACCCTGTATACTTCATCTAAATATTTGTGTTCACAAAAATTTCGAAGTGGACATACATATGTACTGTGATCATATATAGACATTTTTTGTAGAAGGTAAACGTTTTAGCAGTTTGTGAAAAAAAGTTGAAAACATTGTATGCCCCCCTAGGAATTTTCAAATTGACTTGTTTAATTCTAGTGAAACATTTTTTATCCATAAATTATATGAATTTTATCAAAGAATAACAAATTAACTATATCAAAAAATTATATTTGAATTTGATCTTTATATTTGTAACAGATTATACCAATTTCAAAATGTTACAAATTCTACAAATATTAGTTTTTAATAAAATCTGAAATACCTCTATAAAATTACATCTAATTTATGGGGCTCACAAGCCGTCAGAGGGGTGTAAATTGGGGTAAACTGAATGTTCAATATTTCTAAAATTCAAACTCTTCAATTTAACGGGCTGAAACTCTGAAGATAAATATTTCATAAAACTATAAATTTTCTGATACCAGTGGCATCCACTCGCAGGTCGTCAGAGGGTGGAAATTGAGATAAACTGAACATTCAATATTTATAAAACGGAAACCCGTCATTTTAACAGACTGAAACTCGGTAGATAAATATTTTATAAAATTACAAATTTTTTGATAGCAGGTACATCCACACGCAAGCCGTCAGAAGGGTGCAAATTGGGGTAAACTAAATATTCAATATTTCTAAAACGGAAACCCGTCATTTTAACAGGCTGAAACTCGGTAGGTAAATATTTTATAAAATTATCAATTTTCTGATACCAAGGGCATCCACTCGTAAGCCGTCAGAGAGGTGGAAATTAAGGTAACCTGAATATTCAATATTTCTAAAACGGAAACCCGTCATTTTAACATGCTAAAACTCGTTAGATAAATATTTTATATAATTCTCAATTTTTTAATACCAATGGCATCCACTCGCAAGCCGTCAGAGGGGTGAAAATTGGGGTAAATTGAATATTCAATATTTCTAAAATGAAAATCCGTGGTTTTAACAGGCGGAAACTCGGTAGATAAATATTTTATAAAATTATAAATTTTCTGGTACCAGTGGCAACCACTCGCAAGCCGTCAGTGAGGTGGAAATTGGAATAATCTGAATATCCAATATTTCTAAAATGAAAACCCATCATTTTAACAGGCTGAAACTCTATAGATAAATATTTTATAAAATTATCAATTTTCTGGTTTCAGGGGCTTCCACTCGCAAGCCGTCAGAGAGGTGGAAATTGGGGTAACCTGAATATTCAATATTTCTAAAACGGAAACCCGTCATTTTAACATGCTGAAACTCTATAGATAAATATTTTATAAAATTATCAATTTTCTGGTTCCAGGGGCTTCCACTCGCAAGCCGTCAGAGAGGTGAAAATTGGGGTAAACTAAATATTCAATATTTCTAAAACGGAAACCCGTCATTTTAACAGGCTGAAACTCGGTAGATAAATATTTTATAAAATTATCAATTTTCTGATACCAAGGACATCCACTCGCAAGCCATCAGAGAGGTGGAAATTGGGGTAACCTGAATATTCAATATTTCTAAAACGGAAACCCGTCATTTTAACAGGCTGAAACTCGGTAGATAAATATTTTATAAAATTATCAATTTTCTGATACCAAGGGCATCCACTCGCAAGCCATCAGAGAGGTGGAAATTGGGGTAACCTGAATATTCAATATTTCTAAAACGGAAACCCGTCATTTTAACATGCTGAAACTCGTTAGATAAATATTTTATAAAATTATAAATTTTCAATTTTCTAATATCAGTGGCATCCACTCGCAAGCCGTCAGAGGGGTGAAAATTGGGGTAAATTGAATATTCAATATTTCTAAAATGGAAATCCGACATTTTAACAGGCGGAAACTCGGTAGATAAGCTGGCGGCGATAACTGATCTAGTGATAAGTGATCAGTTATCTGGGTTAAAAATGATTAAATTACTAAAATGGTCCGCCAGGCTTCTACCGGTGTCACTTATCATCACAAACCTAGAAAAAAATATAGACAGCGTCGGTTCATCATATAGGTCACGTGACAGGTGCCGCGTTTTATAGGGACCGAAGGTCCAGAAAATTGATATTTTATTTGCTTTATGTTGGCGGTTATGCAAATAAGATGGCTGCATTGCAATATGAAATTAACTAACTTGCTGTCATTTTAAATGTCATTAAAGAATGTGACATCAATGTGACCAATGAGATTCACGCTACAATACAACCAACGTACATTGGCATAAAAAACAAGTTTTAGTGATTCTGTAGCTTTTAGGGCAGCCATGATTAGCGGTCGCCGGCAATATGACACTGGCACAGTCTATATTTTTTTTAGGTTTGTGCTTCTCACCCAGTATTCCCAGTAAACAACACGGAGTAGGGATGAGATCGAAGCCGACTACCAAAATATTCACTAGAAATAATTCATATGGCTAAACAACGTTTGCCGGGTCACCTAGTATTTTATAAAATTATCAATTTTCTGATACCAGTGGCATTCAGGTTACTGCAGCCCAGATTTGGTAGCCATCCAAATATCAACCATGGAGGGAGGCGGTAGGACGAACATAATTGCCTGCTCATCCTTACCAGGTGATGTGGACAACGCACAACTGCCTCCAGCTGGTCTGCGCGATCTAATCGGCTACAGTAAGAGGCACAACTGCCATTTGGTCATGCGACGCAAACTCCCATCACACAGCGTGGGGAAGAACCAATATTAACCGGAGAGGTGAGATATTATTTGATTATATCTTAGAGGAAGGGCAAATTGTGATCATTGTGAATTGTTATCAAACCAACCTTCATTACTAGAAATAGGAAAGAGGTACTAGACTTAACAATCAGTTCGGTTTTTCTGAGTAATAAAATTATTGTTAATTGGAATATTTCCTCTGAACCAACATGTTCAGATCATGCACATATTCTATTTAATATAGAAACTAACATTAGGTCTGTGGTAACATATAGGGACCTGAAAAGTACATACTGGAGGGGATATAAACAGTCACTCCAGGAGCACTTTCGGGTTCCAATTACTGCAATAAAGAATCGTGAAGAGATAGTGGTAGCCACGGAGCAAATCCGAAGTGCACTCATCACAGGATATCACGAAAACTATCCATTGAAAACAAAAAAAGATAATAGAGGCACATCTTGGTGAACTAGGAAACTAGGTGAAATGAGGAAAGAAGTCCGGCGCCTCTTTAATCGGGCTAAGACTTCAGGGTGTTGGGATCAATATAGATCCGCTTTAACGAACTATAACAAAGAAATTAGAAGGGCAAAACGGAGTCTTGGAGGAGGTTCTGCGAGAGTATTTCTGATTTACCTAGCAGTTCCAGAATCCACAATATTCTATCTAGGGAACCTGTGAAGGAACTTGGGTCGATGGCATCTACTCGCAAGCCGTCAGAGGGGAGGAAAATGGGGTAAATTGAATATTCAATAATTCTAAAATGGAAACTCGACATTTTAGCAGATAAATATTTTATAAAATTATCAATTTTATGATGCCAGTGGCATCCACCAACAAGTCGTCAGAGGGGTGGAAATTGGGGTAAACAGAATATACAATATTTCTAAAATGGAAACCCATCATTTTAACAGACTGAAACTCAGTAGATAAATATTTTATAAAATTATAAATTTTCTTATGCCAGTGGCATCTACGCGTAAGCCGTCAGAGCGGTGAAAATTAAGGTAAATTAAAAATTCGATATTTCTAAAAAGGAAACTCGACATTTTAACAGGCTGAAACTTGATAGATAAATATTTTATAAAATTATCAATTTTGTGATGCCAGTGGCATCCACTAGCAAGTCTTCAGAGGGGAGGAAATTGGGGTAAACAGAATATGCAAGATTTCTAAAATGGAAACTCGTTATTTTAACAGGCTGAAACTGGGTAGATAAATATTTTATACAATTATCAATTTTCTGATACCAATGACATCCACTCGCCAGCCGTCAGAGGGGTGGAAATTGGGGTAAATTAAAAATTCGATATTTCTAAAATGGAAACTCGACATTTTAACAGGCTGAAACTTGATAGATAAATATTTTATAAAGTTATCAATTTTATTATGCCAGTGGCATCCACAAGCAAGTCGTCAGAGGGGTAGAAAATGGGGTAAACAGAATATGCAAGATTTCTAAAATGGAAACCCGTCATTTTAACAGGCTGAAACTCAGTAGATAAATATTTTATAAAATTATCAATTTTCTTATGCCAGTGGCATCTACTCGCAAGCCGGCAGAGGGGTGGAAATTAGGGTAAATTAAAAATTCGATATATCTAAAATGGAAACTCATTATTTTAACAGGCTGAAACTGGGTAGATAAATATTTTATAAAATTATCAATTTTCTGATACCAATGGCATCCACTCGCCAGCCGTTAGGGGGGTGGAAATTGGGGTAAATTAAAAATTCCATATTTCTAAAATGGAAACTCGTTATTTTAACAGGCTGAAACTGGGTAGATAAATATTTTATAAAATTATCAATTTTCTGATACCAATGGCATCCACTCGCCAGCCGTCAGAGGGGTGGAAATTGGGGTAAACTGAATATTCAATATTTCTAAAATGGAAATCTTATCATTTTAACAGGCTGAAACTGGGTGGGTAAATATTTTATAAAATTTTTAATTTTCTAATACTAAACCAAATGTATTTTTGGGTTTATTCGAAAAATGATTTTATTACAATTTAACGAAAAGGTCCATAGGTAAATACAAACTACATTTGAAAGTGATATCAAGTGTTTATTTACATAACTTAAATTACCTATCTTATAAATGATAAAATATACAGACGATAAAAAAAATATATTACATACATTACAATGGTTACAACCACAAAAAGCTTACATCAGAAAGCTATGTTTTAAGGTTTCTTAAGACAAGTTACTTTTTAGTCTTCTACAACATTCAACGTTATTACAACTAAACAGTAAAAAGCTCACACAAATACAATACCTATAGATGTTTTAGAGACACCGCTTCTAATACTCTATTGGAAGTTTCAGTAGTGTACAAAGGAAGACTAATAATCATACACCGAGCAGCAATTTTATATGAAAGAATATTTTTGGCAGAAATTAAAATTTATGCATTTAATTTTACATGATACCTTAAATTTACTACTTTTGTATATTAAAGTTACTGAAGCACTAGATGAAATCGTAAAATGCGATATATGAAACATTACCATCGGTACTATATTCTACAATTTCATAAATAAAATGTTACATGGATGGGGCTATAGCTGTAAATAACATTACATGGTTTTCATGTAAAAATTATAATTTTGAAGATATGTGTATTAGTATCTTGCATCAAAATCATATAAATAGAAAATCACTGATGAAATAGATGACAATGTGTAATTGCATTATTTCCCTTTAACTATAATGATAATTCAAGTCTCATTTATAATAATAAATATCAAAATATTTATTTAAAAGTGTTTTCGAAATTTTTCTACTTATTCTCATGCCTTTTTTTAGTTCCTTTTTTAATTTATATAAAAGTGCCCACCTCTTTTATCCATTTAAGGTATCATTTATATTACTCTAATAAAGCACTTACCCACAAACTGAACATATAAGATTTGAATACACAGAGGATCCCAATTTGTAGGTGCACCAACTCTCAATAGTTTTTGATAACTGTCTCCTATTTTTCAAAAAAATAAAAAAATATATGTCACAAAGGTTTCATTTTTGAGAAGTGTTGAAAGGCAAACATTTCATCTCAATATCTTCACTTGTTTAAAATTAAAGGGATACTGACCATTTTTTATTTTTTCTCTTTGCTTGTTAAAATATGAGACTTTTTTCATAGAGGCTGGTGGCGTACCTGCATATTTTTTTTAAACACTAAACCATTTTTTGAAATTTATAAAAACTATGACATGTTTTTGATAGAAAAAATTTCTGAATAAACTTTTATTTTCCTTTCCAGTTAAATATATAATTTTTTTAAGATACACATATCGGGAAACTATAACTTCCTCAAATTCAAAAGCATTGAGTCCATTAGCACATTACTATTCTTTTATTTATCAATTTTTCAATGATTTATATAGATTATTTTTTAATTTTATATACATTTTAGATTTGCTGCCGTAATTTAATGCTTTGAAATTCAATATTTTCTTTATTTATTTTTTTTCTGAATTAATGATTTATGCAAATTCATAATTAATCAACCTAGAAGATGCTTTTTATATACTTTTTATGCCAATTTGTGTTAGATTGAATTATCACAAGTCAAATAGTACTTTAAACATCATTAGATTTTCATTTATATCTATAGGTGAAAATCTGTGGACTGATTTAGTCAATTTCTATGTAGACTAGCTACAGTCCCGTATTCGATATTTAATAGAACAGGAGCCTTCTATTTTCGAGTAATATCCTTAATTAAAAAAAAAACTAAGTCAAAGAATATTGCCCAAGATTTGCCCTGATCAGCCCTACTGGGAGGTCGGTTAACTAGGACGTGGCTTCGAGATGCAACAGGATAAAACGAGTATACACCTTGGAATTTAGTACAAAATTCGAGACGTTCCCGACATTTTGATTGAGACTATTTAAGCAGTAGTAGAGATCAAAACAAATCAATTTAGTTGATATCTTTGATGGTTAAGTTAACAAATTCTGATGATTTAGCAATTCAATACGTTTTGAATGTAAGATTAATAAAATTTAGAAAAATTAATTAGTTGACATTTTTGTTGGTTAGGAAAAATAGCTGAAAGGGACCTGAAAAAATATTTTAAATAAAAAGAAATTGCTAATTTTTAAAAAATTGGTACATAAAATATACTGGCAGACACAGGATTTGCAATTTTGAAAAAGTTATAGTTTCCAAAAATATGGGCCTAATTAATAAAAAATACTTCGTTTTTAATTTATTATATTAATGGCCTGTACACCTATAAATTGGGGCACGCTGTATAGAATACAGCAAGAAGAGACTGCATTAATTTGATTTTTCTGCCAGGCTCTACAGTTGACAGACAGATATATTGTATTTGAAAGTTTTCCAATTAATACCCATTTAAAATTATTTCTCGTTTTTTTTTTAATTCAAGCATACTTTCATCCTCAAGTTTAGATCCAAAGCTAATAATGTATAATAAAACATACAAATTCAAAAATATGATGAAAACATCGCAATATGGTTAGTAATACTGAGTTCTGTATCACTTCTTTACGAGTTTACAAATTAGCCTTATAATTTCTAAATTACGTTGATGAAATATCTCATAATTTTTATTTTTGATAGTGTCAAGTAAATTCTTGTAGATTTTCTTATTATACAGCAGTTTTTTTAAAGTCGGGCTTTTTGAAAATTAGCTGTCAATCATTAATACAGTTTATTTTTTAGATTTTCTTATTCAAAAAAGTTTTTTAAAACTTTTATCATGTTTTTGAAAATTAGTTGTAAATAAAAAACACACTTCACATTTTGTATAAAAACTGCATGAACACAATAGGAATACACAGACGTTTTCATCAAGAATGAATCACAGCTTAACTCTGACTACTATCGTTGAGTGATCATAATTTCATTGTTCACCATTGCTATGGGCAGATATACAGGGCGATGATAAAGTTCCATACACTATTCATAATTTCTAGATTTTTTTTTAATATGGAATACGCCTACTTATTTTTTTTGTCATTGCTTGACATAAAAAAAATTTGTTTTCCAGGATTTTGTATTTGGGCTGTAATATCATTACAGATTGCTTTAAATTGCAAATATTTTTTTGTTTTCAAAAATGAATGCTTTACAGTTTTTCGAGTACAATGAAACCCAATATTAGGAGTTTCCTATTTACTAATTTTTAGATAGAGGAATTTTTTTTTAATACAAATTAAAGCAAAGTGCGACTTGTAATTTATAACAGAGATTTTAAAAATAGAAACAACCTAATAAAAACTATTGTAAATAAGAAAAACACTTAGTAGTGAAAAATTGCTAATTTAATAGGCAAAATATAAATAAAAATTAAGATCTCACAAGGAGGCTTATCAGTTGTATGGAGAATATCCTCAAAAATGGCCTATTTCAAAATTGAGAGTTGGTACAATAGTATGTCATATTTTAGGACTTTACTTCTTTAAAAAATATTTATATTTTCTTAAGTTTAGACTTAGTCCTGGATTTAGCAGTTCTTTATTCAATAGTGTTCCCCACCCAATGTGGTTTGTACAAGACAAATCATCTATTCACTTTGGTATTGATATTTCTTGATAATATTTGCCTTGTAAGATAGATATGGTGACAAAGACCAATTAACCTCCTAGGATTATTTGTTGTGCGATCTCTTAAAATGGTGGGTAAACAATAGATTTATTAAAAAAAAAACCTTAAAAGATCAATGATTAATTTATTTTGTTTCTAACATGATTTTATCAGGCAGTTGTGAAAAACTGCAAATTTAATAAGTAAAATCTTAATAAAAATGGCGTCTTTAACTGAAAGGGAGAGAATATTAATGGATACAGATTAAGATCTCACAAGGAGGCTTGTCAGTTTAATGGACAATATCCTCAGAAGCGGGCTATTTCAAAATTGACAGTAACTGGATTAATAGAATGGTATATCTTAAGGCTTTACTTCTTTAAAGAAAGTTTAACTGCTCCTAGATATTTGGTTTTTCTTAAGTTCTGACTTAGTCCCGGTTTTAGTGGTTCTTTTTTATTGAAACAAATGAGCATAATGATGTTGCCCACCCAACGTGGTTTCGACAAATTTCAATTTGGTGTTGATGCACCCATATTTCCTGATAATACTTCCCATGAAAATGGATTCGCTCACGAGAGCTGACTGCATGGCCCCCACGTTCACCTGATTTAACCCCCTAGAATTTTTTGTTGTGGGAATACTTAGAATCACGGGTCGATCTATTTACGTTAAATACATTGTCTACACTGCTGTGGGTCCACATGGGAATGTTAATGGAGAAAATTTTGAACACCTTTGAATTTGTTTTCATAAATAATAGCCCCTCTTTGCTTTAACTAGTATTTTTTTATGGTTCTCTATTTAATAAACAGAAAACTCCTAATATTGGGTACCATTGTACTTAAAAAAAAACTGTAGCATTCATTTTTGTTTAAAAAATGGGTGGAGAATTGTCTTAAAAAAAAAAATTGTCCTCATAATTTTAAAAAAAAATTTTTTTGTATGGAAATTATGAATATTATGGGAAACTTTATCACCACCCGGTATATGTTTTGAGAAATTGTATCACTGTTGCTACCGTCAGTCACATATATTTGCTGTTGTGTCGTTAACTGCAATATGACATAAAACACACCAAAAGGTTTCACATTCAGAACAAACTCCTGTTTTTCTTCTTTCATTTTATTCGTTCAAATTTTTATAAAACATATAGCTAATGAACATGTTGAAGGAGCATCAAATATTTTGTATTAATGATTCAATAAATATTTAAAGAACGTAACACTAAAATTATTTCTAATTATTTTGGTATTATAATAGGTACAAGTCGAATTTAATACGTACCCTAAAACATCTAGACTTCCAAATTTGTATAAGTACGGGATGTTCGGTGGAACGTGAAAATATTATATTGAAACACAAAACCCAATCAGAGTTCATAAAATTCACAACACATTGAAGAATATTGCACTACCAAAGTGGATGGCCTAATTTACAGCCATATTTCTTCTTAATTCGGTTTATATACACAAAAAAATCGGCATGATTAATAAATACATCACAATATTAATTTGATTATGTAAGTTCTATACATAAATTAACAAATTGGTTTTCGTTAAATTAAAGCTATGTCTTTATAAATTAAAACGGGGTTGGGGGAGGTTAGTAGTCAAATAAATTAAAGTGGCTTAAGTTACACGTTTTGCAAGTTAAAATTTGCATAAGATTTGAGAAGTAAGGATACGAGAAATTATATAAAGCAAACTCTATTGCTTTGTATCTAAACAAAAAAGTCTATATCACATCAAGCACCAATTATATTTCGAGAAGAGTAGTTTCCAAAAACCATGCAAGTTTCAACCTCAAATTATAGTAGAAATTCTATAAGTAACAGTTAAGATATAACGCAGTTGCTATCCTTTGCAGGCAATTCTATGTGAGAGAGATCTTTTTCTATAATTTCATCATCTTCGATCCTAAAATATATATCTTTATGTTTAAACTAGCAAATATATGGCGATTCAATCATAGTGTCTTTAATTTTAACTAAGTATTCGGAAGGTCTACTAACGAAAATCGAAAAAAAAATGTTTACTCGATCTTTCAAGAGATAAGCAAATCAACCCATAATATCGGTAATACGGTGCTCCTGGTATAAATGTTCTGAAGATGCATTCTAGTGTTGAAGCGAAACCACCGTGACATGTCGTAAGGACTATATACATAATAACAGTATGTTCATTAAAATACAGTCCCAGAAAGTCCTAGTATGCAATATAAAATGTCATTTTGTATATTTTTTGAGATGCCTTGTTGCATTTTTAAGGTAAATTTATCTACGGCTCTGTTCAGCAACTTCAATGTTTAACGGCCGGTTTCTCAACTAGTAGATATCTATTAAATAAACTTATCGATTCCATAAACTGGAGATATCCCATGAATTCGGTTTCTGAACCATTCGATAATGCTTATCTATTGCATAAGTTATCGAACAGATATCCAAAGAAAAATGGCAAAATATCTGTCCAATAAACATTAACGCACGCGCGCAGCGATTTAGCTGTTGCCTGTTTACATCTTTATTGTATGGCTTAACCCAACTTTTTCTGATATTTATTTATTCTGATTCGTCTGCCTCTTCAGATGAAGATAATTTAAATATAGCCAGATATCTTGAACGGCCAAGACGTTATCGTGAAAGAGAAAACCTGTATGAAAAATACAGCGACAGAATTTCGAGAGAAGTTTACGGGCGCCGTATTCTTGAAATAGTGTTTTCTACAAATACAAGTAATTTTAGACATTTAAGAACTGAATAATATAGAGTTTAGCAAATAACAACAATGTTTTCTCATGCCACCAGCGAATATTCAAAGATACCGAAATAAAATCAATGTATAACGTCAGAAAGCGATTTATCCAGCAAATTTTTAGGAAAACTTTCAAAATACGTTTTTTTTTTAAATTCAGCTATAGATGTAAACATTGTTATAACATAAACTTACATATTTTTGCATATAACATTGTTCACTTTTGTTTATAAGTATGTGAAAATAATTGTTAAAATGTGGGGTTAGAATAGCGAAATAATGTGTGTCATACAAATGCATTTTAAAAGTTATTATATTATTTGAAGAGAGTTTAAATAGTAAAAGTGGATAAACAAAACATCAGTAATTTTATTTTTGATATTACTTTTGTTCTACGCGTTTTATTTTTCAAAATTTCAGTACCTAAAAAACAACAATTTGATCATTTTACGGCGACCTTAACGAAAGAAACTGTAAATTTACTAATAGATTTAATAGGAGATAGTATTCAAGTTTCTAGTACTAGAACAAATTTACTATCAGTATTAGAAAAGGTTTTAATAACTTCGTTTTTATGCAACAGGTTTGTATATATTTTTATTTAGTTAATGTGATGTGATATCATTAGGTAGCCGAAAGTGACGCCATCTACAATTATTTCTTGAAAGTGTCTTACTTCCATAAATGGCATCTGCAAACAGTTGTGCATTTGCTAGCTCCCTTTATGATTATTGCAGATATTAAGATATCCATTCAACTGTTATGTATTCAACAAAATTTGGAAGACATGCGTTCAGAAACCAATATAAAGTTATCGGTCTGATAAATTTATGTACTCGATAGTTATCGAATGGATTGCGCCAAATGTTGAGAAACCGGCCATAAGTCAGGCAGGGGAAGACCGTGCTCTTCCACTATTAATTCTTCCTGGTAGAAATGACTGTGAAATTTTGTTTCATCCATTGGAATTGCATTTTTATTTAGGCAAACAGAAAATTTTATTAATAATTGTAACCTACAACAGCAACACAAGTACGCACGCATCTTTCTAAACAACACGAAGATGGTAACTGATGGGAGATGAGAGGGGGAGGAGAGGTCGGGCTGCGTTGCTATAGATACAGTTTATCGGCAGGTCGTCAGCAGTATTGAAAAACAAACCCGAATGAGCTTCAGCTTATTCTGGTATTAATGTATTAAAGAGAAATTTGAACTGCCAATATTTTAGCCCTGCCAAGTGTGCCGATGCGATGTCAGCGCGTAATTACTGCAGTTGAGCACTTATTATGGGACTAATGTTTGTTTATATTATTTGATGGTTCTGCAGCTCTGCAACACTTGTCACTGAGTAGGCTTTGAAAACAAGGTTATTGACTTAAATACGTCGGATGGCCAAATTGTTTGGGACTGTGTTTTGTTAACGGCACAAGAGTTATTTGTATTACTCTCGGTATTTAAATATAAAAAACTTTTAATGTTAATAATTTACCTTCTCTTAACAATTTACCCAGTGAGTATTGTTTTTTATCACTATCTATGTAATAAAATATAAATGGTTTATTATTTGATCCATTAGATTTTTGTAACTTCAATATTAAATATTTTTTAAACTGAACCTTAATATGCATATTTCTAAAATTAATTTATGGCATTCATTACATATTTTAACATTGCAATAAGTACCTAGTTATTACAAAAATATTTAAATTTGGCAACGTCAACTTGACACCGAATTACACTGCTGTCACTGGTCAGTACCAATATGAAAAGGGAAATTAAATGCTGGTTTAAAAAAAAAATTTGGCTTAAATATGTATTTAAATTTTTTTTATCATTCATATTTCTCCATCTTCTCTTAACATTAATGACACTATGACTGAATCACACTGTATAATATTTTTAAATTCAAAATTACTAAAATCGTGTAAAAGTATTATAAGATACTACTTACGCTTTTTCTTGATTGTCTAAATGATGTACCAATTCGTCTCTTTTGTTGACAATCTGTACTAGTTCATCTAAAAGGATTTGCTCTCTATTTCGTTGATCTTCAGTTTTTCTCCAATCTTCGATAGAGGCAATTTTGTGAAGTTCTTCGTTTAATAATCTGTATCTTGTTTCAAGATCAGCTTCTTTTTCTCTGAAACAGATTAAATAAAAATGTATACATCAATAATACAAAAAAAAAATACATATATGTTCACTTATTTGAGGAAGTCATGTTCACATTATTTTTTGAAATTTGAAATAAGTATACAATTAAACAAATTATAAAAAATGCTAACACTATATCAAAATGTACAGAATACTTTGAATCGAAATACCAATTTAAATATAATTCAAAAAATACAAAAGCATTGTCATTGAAATTTGTTATATTTGAGAAAGTAAAATAATCTTCATCGTCATCATATGTCAATTCAAATCTTTTTGAGCTAAAGTTTTAAGAAAAAAATGACAGTTGTAGCATCATATTAAAAATGTATTACAGTGGGACACTTTTGATTCCAATTTTTACAAAATAACATGGGGCTGCAATGGTCACTTAATAATAATACATTTTATTTTCAGAACTTTTCCTTCCAGTGTCTTCACCAAAATTTGCAGAATAATAAGATCCATCACTCTCTGTTGGTATCTTTAACACTTAAGATTACCCACTAATACAATACTATAGCTGAAGATGTGAATGAAAATCGAAAATCAAAGAGTGATTCTGTAAACTTTGCCCCTGGCACTGGTTGATAAATGACAATTCCATGATCTGTGTTTTTAATAAGTTATATGATCAACCCACGTTTCTCCAAACATCATTATTCGTTTATTCTAATTTCTTTTATCTCAAAAAATAGTAAATGTGGAGCCTTGGTTCATTAAGATTCTGATCTCATTGCACTTGTGACACAGACTTCAGATTTTCCAAATTTATAAAGAAATATATAGTATCAATAAAATGGTAAATAATGATATTTAACTCTACATATTGTCACGGATTTCCCAATCCGAATTTTACTATTGCCAGAAAAACAATCCGTTAATTAATTACTTCTTTATTAACTATACTCAGTACACTACTGAACACTAATTAAAACTCAACTAAACACTTATTTAATTAATCGCTATCTAAATCACTTTGATATCTCCAACTAAACACTTCAATTCAGACTGTAATACAAGACTTATACAAGACTAACTTAATCGGCCGTTTATTTTTCTTTCATAGACCCAACGAATATTCCAGGTATATTCTAGCATCTCTAGATCTATTTTCTAGCATCTCTCGAACGCTTCTCGTCGTTTCTCAAATTTTCTAGTCCCGTCTCGATCCACGGCTTTTTGTTTGTTTAACAGAATCGTGTAGGGGCGATCGGGGCAATCTTAGCATTTCGCGATACCACAGTCGTCGGTTTGGGTGTGAGTGGGGCAAATTCCGTGACACTGCCCCCTCCTTAGGAGCGATCGTCCCGATCGGATACACCTCTATACGGGGACAGACGCTCCAGATGGACGACCTTCATCTTACTCCTAGGAGTCTTCTGTATCCGGTAGACGACATCATTGATTCTTTTAATGATGGTGTAGGGGCCCTCCCAACGGTTCTGTAGCTTAGGCGATTTTCCTTTCTTCCGCGTGGGGTTGTACAGCCACACCAGGTCACCTTGTTGGAATCCGACTGTATTGGCCCGGACGTCGTATCGAGTTTTCATGCGATCGCTCTCTAGTCGCATTCGAGATCTGACTTGGTCGTGTACGACTGCTAGTCTTTGTTCTAAATCATGGATATAAGTGTCTGGATCTGAGGGCTGTTCCGCAGGACGACCAAATACCAAATCTGCGGGAAGGCGAAGCTCTCTTCCAAAGATGATCCTTGCGGGAGTCTTCCCTGTAGTTTCATGGACAGCTGAGCGGTAAGCTAACAGGAAGAGTGGAATGAGCTTGTCCCAGTCTGTCTGGTTCTCGTTCACAAACATCCTCAGATTGGTTTCTAGTGTGGCGTTGAAGCGTTCTACCATACCATCTGACTGGGGATGCAGTGGGGTGGTCCTGGTTTTTCGGATTCCCATAAGCTCGTAGACCTTTCGGAATACGCCTGATTCGAAATTTCTGCCCTGATCTGAATGTAGTTCCATGGGCACACCAAATCTGCAGAACAGGTTATTGACTAGCGCTTCTGCTACGGTTGTGGTCTCTTGATTGGGAAGGGGGTATACTTCCGGCCATTTGCTGAAGTAGTCCATGGCTACTAGCAGATATCGGTTTCCACTTTGGGTTTTCGGAAAGGGGCCAGCGATATCAATGGCAATCCTCTCGAACGGTGCTCCTACGATATACTGGCGCATTTTACCTCTGGAACGGGTCTTTGGTCCCTTGCTGGCTGCACATATGTCACATTTTCGGCACCAATCTTCTACATCCGTCCTACAACTCAACCAGTAGAAACGCTCCCTAATCTTCTGTAGAGTCCTATTGATACCGAAATGTCCACCACCAGTACCTCCATGTACTTCCTGCAGCACTTCCTTGACCCGGGACCTCGGGAGTAGTACTTGTTTCTTGACCTCCGTTCCGTCATTGTTCTCCCATGCTCTTTTTAGGACACCGTCTTCCAGCACCAGGGAATTCCATTGAGCCCAATAACTCTTTAATGCTGGGCTTTTACTACTGACTTCTGCCCAAGACGGTCGGTTGTTGGCTTCTTTCCAGTCTAGTAAAGGCTTGATGTCACAGTCAGCTTGCTGGTCTTCCCGAATCGCTGCTGAACTCCATCGGTCTTCAGGTTGGGCTGCTACTTCCTTGCAAGAAACTGATGAGATGTTCTCTTTCCTTTCAAGACTACTGCAGTGTTTGCCGTTGGTCGTTTCCATGTCTCCTTCTTGCCTGGGAGTTGCGCCATTGCCGATCTGCCACTGGGGTCCTACACTGTCCCTTTAGATGACCCGTCCGCCCACAGTTCCAACATTGAAGTGGGCGTTCTCTTCGTCTATCGAGTTGTCCTCTCTTTGGTCTGGTAGTTAGGCTGAGTTTATCAATGGCCTCCTTCAGTGTTTTCATTATCTCTCCATTTTCTATCCTATCGCTATTATCACTGATAGTCCGCACTATAACATGTTCCCTGGAGGCTGCCGCTTGGGAGTCGTGCCTTTGCTGATCTGCGACTGGGGCCCAACACTGTCTCTTCAGATGTCCCATCTGCCCACAGTTCCAGCATTGAACAAGGCGATCCCTTCGACTATCAGATTGTTCTTTCTTTGTCCTAGTAGTTGGGCTGAATTTATCAATAATCTCCTTTAGCATCTTTATTAGGTCTCCATTTGCCATACTATCGCTGTTATCACTGATGGCCCGAACTTTAACATGCCTACCAGATGCCATCTTTGCTGCCTCGAATTCCAGTGCATGCGAAAGAGCGTCGTTCAACGTTTTAGGTCTGGCGAGTCGTAATGCCTGCTGGGTTTCGCAATCTCTTAGGCCATCGGTAAAAACTTGGATGGACAGCTGGTCTAAGAATTCGGACGGAGCTGTTGGATAAGCCAATCGAACCAGTCGGGCAACATCGATCTCAAAATGCTGTAAATTCTCTCCACTCTGTTGGTGACGATTTTTCAATTGTGCCTGGTAAACTTGCTGCAGGTGCTTATCCCCATATCTCATTTCCATATGCTGTTTTAGGATGTCGTAGTTATTCTGCTGCTCAGCAGGAACTCCTTGTAAGACGTCAAGAGCTTCCCCTCGTAAAGCAACTATCAGAGCAGTAGCTTTTTCATAATCCGACCATTCGTTTGCTGATGCTGCTGCTTCAAACTGACGCAGATATACATTCCAGGAAACCTTGCCGTCGAATTCAGGGGGTCTCGTCTTCTGAGTTCGGATAACAGGCCCTTCTGATTTGATCACCCCCTCCTTTGTTAGCTTGTCTAATTTATGTTGAAGCTCTTCGCAGGTTTCTCTAACCAGGTTTATTTCTTCGTCTATTTCTTTTTTTTGTGTTAACAGTTTCTCTTCTATTTGTGTCACTTTATGTGACTGCTCCTCTAGCTTTTCTTCTAGTGTATACTCCAGTTTTTCTAACTTTGTCTGCATTTCTTTCGTCTGATCTCTCATGTCCTGTTGTATTGTCTGTATCTGATCTTTCATTTTACACCCTTGTTCTTCTAATTTCATTTGCATCTTCTGTCCCTGTTCTTCTAATTTCTTTTCTAATTTCTCCTACATCATTTGGGTCTGATCCTGCATCGTCTGGGACTGATCTTCCATTTTATGCCCTTGTTCTTCAAATTTTTCTTGCATAGTTTTCGTCTGGTCTTTCATTTCCTGTTACATTGTCTGCATCATTTCTAACAGTTTTGCTTGTTGTGTATCCATGTTGACTTGACTTCTAGTTACAGGCATTCACTCTATTTTCTTTGGAATGTTCTAGAATGTCCACGAATGTGTTTGTAAATGTCACTGTTGACTTCCTTACAATGAAACGAGTGCAGTGATATGCCACACTTGGGTCTTTGTCTCACTTCGGTATAAAGTTCTAGAATGTTCGAGATTGTCCTTCGCAAATAATACCGTTCACTTCCTTAAGTCACGACGAGTGCGGTGATATGTCACACTTGGGTCTTTGTCTCACTCCCGTGCAAAGTTCTAAAATGTTCGAGAATGTCCTTCGCAAATAGCACCGTTAACTTCCTTAAGTCACGACGAGTGCGGTGATATGTCACACTTGGGTCTTTGTCTCACTCGCGTACAAAGTTCTAGAATGTTCAAGAATGTCCTTCGCAAATAGTACCGTTCACTTCCTTAAGTCACGACGAGTACGGTGATATGTCACACTTGGGTCTTTGTCTCACTCGCGTACAAAGTTCTAGAATGTTCGAGAATGTCCTTCGCAAATAATACCGTTCACTTCCTTAAGTCATGACCAGTGCGGTGATATGTCACACTTGGGTCTTTGTCTCACTCCCGTACAAAGTTCTAGAATGTTCGAGAATGTCCTTCGCAAATAGTACCGTTCACTTCCTTAAGTCACGATGAGTACGGTGATATGTCACACTTGGGTCTTTGTCTCACTCGCGTACAAAGTTCTAGAATGTTCGAGAATGTCCTTCGCAAATAATACCGTTCACTTCCTTAAGTCACGACGAGTGCGGTGATATGTCACACTTGGGTCTTTGTCTCACTCCCGTACAAAGTTCTAGAATGTTCGAGAATGTCCTTCGCAAATAGTACCGTTCACTTCCTTAAGTCACGACGAGTGCGGTGATATGTCACACTTGGGTCTTTGTCTCACTCCCGTACAAAGTTCTAGAAAGTTCTTCCAACTTCCACTTAAACCCACTCACGCACAGGGTTCCAGAAAGCTCCTCAAACTTCCCGTTAAATCCACTTTGTGGGCGTGGTTCCAGAAAGCTCTTTAAAACTTCCAGTTAAATCCACTTCCGGCACCAAATTGTCACGGATTTCCCAATCCGAATTTTACTATTGCCAGAAAAACAATCCGTTAATTAATTACTTCTTTATTAACTATACTCAGTACACTACTGAACACTAATTAAAACTCAACTAAACACTTATTTAATTAATCGCTATCTAAATCACTTTGATATCTCCAACTAAACACTTCAATTCAGACTGTAATACAAGACTTATACAAGACTAACTTAATCGGCCGTTTATTTTTCTTTTATAGACCCAACGAATATTCCAGGTATATTCTAGCATCTCTAGATCTATTTTCTAGCATCCCTCGAACGCTTCTCGTCGTTTCTCAAATTTTCTAGTCCCGTCTCGATCCACGGCTTTTTGTTTGTTTAACAGAATCGTGTAGGGGCAATCGGGGCAATCTTAGCATTTCGCGATACCACAGTCGTCGGTTTGGGTGTGAGTGGGGCAAATTCCGTGACAATATTATATACAGTATGCACCAAAAGTATGGAATAAATTCAATAAAAACGAAACAATTATTTTTTGGGAAAAATCCTCGAACAGGTCGATTTTTAATTTAAAAAATATATATTTTAGCGTAAAATGCGATTTTCAAATGTAATTTGTTTTCGAGTAATGACGTCATCGATTTTTTTTTAAATGGTAACACCATATTTTTTTCCTTGATTCTGAAAGATCGTTTAATTCTCTATCGGACAGTACTAAAATTTTGCCCTCTTACATAGGAAAGTTTTTGAGTAAATGACGATTGAATGTTAGAAAAAGTAAATTTTATCTATAAAAAAGTAACAATTCTGAGGTATGTAAAATAAAATACAATCATCTGAAAAAAGTATTTGCCGGTGTAAATTTCTATTTCCTTGACATAAATCCATTAAAATTTCGCAAAAGTGTAAGCGGCGATTGGGACCATCTTCATTGAGTTCCTGCACAAGTTGAATTTTGTAGGGATGATATTTTTCCTTCCTCAAGATATGTAGCACTGTGCTCTGACTAGTGTCATTGTTTAATGCAACCAATCGTGAAGAATTATGAGGATTATCCACCATACTTATCAAAATGTTCTGTTTCTGATTTTCATTAATGCTTGGACGTCCAGGTTTTGGAATATTTACAACATTGCCAGTTTCTCTAAATTAAGACTCTATCTTACTGACTGTTGATTGGCTGATAGGGCGATTTGGATATTTTTCATTAAATAAATCGCAAACTTCCTGATGAGTTCTAGTCATATTCCCGCATCCGATAAAAATTAAAATTTCAATTGAGTAACAGTTAAATGTGCCGTAATACTTTAAATTGAATAATAATTTCTATGTCGCTTACAATACTTATTAGAAAGTCGGTGTGCCAATGACACTTTGCAAAGATTTTCACCTACGTGATCCATAAAAGAACTATGGAATTCGAAAAACTAAGCTTGATAACGTTTTTGTTTTATTTTAATTGATTTACGTTTTCTAACAGTCAATCGTCATTTACTCGAAAACTTTCCTATGTAAGAGGGCAAAATTTTAGTACTGTCTGATAGAGAATTAAACGATTTTTCAGAATCAAGGAAAAAAATATGGTGTTGCCATTTAAAAAAAAATCGATGACGTCATTACTCGAAAATAAATGACATTTGAAAATCGCATTTTACGCTAAAATATGTATTTTTTAAATTAAAAATCGACCTGTTCGAGGATTTTTCCCAAAAAATAATTGTTTCGTTTTTATTGAATTTATTCCATACTTTTGGTGCATACTGTATTAATGGAAAGAGAAAAAAATTACGATTTCGATTACGAAAAAAATAGGCACACCACTGGACTCAAAAAAGTGTCTGAAGAACATATATATATTTTTTTTCTAACTTTACAAACAACCAAATTACAGATATGTATCGAAAAGTATAAAAAATTAAATTTTGTTTATTACTCGAGACAAAAGACAGTCATTTTGGTTTCGACACTGTTGGTAATTTTCTCTTGAAAAAAAATCTAGAGTGGGCGGTCATTTTTTTTTCTCCTATAGTCAACGAGATGTCCTATAAAAACATCGAAATTTGCCCACCCTGTAGCTAGCCTAAACATATCTTCAATGATGAAGTTAAAACCATCCTCAAATAACAAAAAAAAAATGTATTGAAACTTAATACTCTATAAAAAGTTTTATGCTTCGCATGTAAAGTTTGTCGAAATGCATTTACGAGGTGTCACATCTTAAACGTCGACATTAAGTTGACAGATAAAAACTGATATAAAGTATTCTGTGGTTACAACATAAACACATGAATCTTATCGTTGCATACAATGTTTCTTCAATGCATTGCCCATAACAAACAAATCGTTTTGAAATATATACTAGTAACATGTACGATTTCTGTTACTTGCATTTGCAAACACTGAAAATCCGCACACGGATGATCAAGATTATACTGTATTTAATTTTTCATGTTACTACTTACAGAATATTAAGTTGCATCTGCCGCCTGAGCAAAGCATTCTTCTTGTTCACGAACATAAACCACTTTGCCATAAGGGCCTCCTCCTCTTCCCCATTACTATCTCTGGATTCCATAACTGATCGGAGCTGTTTTTCTAGGATTGCAGCCTGTTCATCAATAGCACGTTGTTCTCTTTCTAAATCATCGTTCTCTTTATCTATCCACGTGTGCACATCAATACCCATCTGAAACATATTACATTTATCAAATTATTAGTAATAAGTTCAGTAATATTAAAGTATATATTAAGTTCAGCAATGGCACAGCAAAAAACCAGCAGTTCTATTCTGTTGCCGACATTTTGATCTAACTCCAGGATTGCTACAAGAATAATTTTTACAATTTCCCTAAATTGTCCGATTTCCAGAAATTAATATTTTCACAGACTTTTTATAGTCAATTTGAACAAGTCATCATGGTTTCTGAGTAAAATAATGAAACATTTCTTTTGCTATCTTTTATCAAACCGTAATGCAATTATTCTTTTAATAAATTTATATAAATTCAGCATATGTTATGATCATTTATTCGACATAGGTTTATTTTTCAATAATTATGCAGCAACATGGTTTTTATAATAATTGAATACACATCAATTGTCAGATTCAGGTTGACTCAGTGTACACCGATTTTAGCATAGCATTTGATAAAATTAATCATAACATACTAATAGCCAAACTGGTCAACGGTTATCACTTCTTTTTAAGCTACTTCTGGTGTACCTCATGGATCACACTTAGGTCCATTATTATTCCTTATTTACATAAATGATCTCATAAGAATTTTTTTCAAATAAATAACGTAGTGGATTATATATTATTTCAAAATAACCTTGATTCATTCTACAAGTTACTGCTTATTGAATAAATTATACTTAAATTTCAATATGTCATTATATTTTACTCACAATAAAAACATATTTAGATTAAACTATAACTTTAATAACGTAGTGCTCTCTTACTTAGAAGAGATAAAAGATCTAAGTGTTATTTTTGATAAGAAATTATCTTTTTCTTCACATATAGATTACATTGTATTAAAAAGTAGTAAGATATTAAGCTTTATCACTTGAGCACATAGACTTTAGAAAGACGAATTTTTTAAAACCATTATATTTTGCTTATGTATTAGTAGAAAAAATTTTTGGTCAACCATTTGTAATCTTCAATATATAGTTAATAATTTCCGACTTGAAGCAATTTGAAAATAAGTTTCTTAGATATCTATATTTTAAAGTGACTGGGGTTTAATACTTTTGAGAATTCGATACTCCTGCAACAAATATTTAAAATTCAATATTTAGAAAATAAAGCAAGCTAAAGTAATATTTCTGTTTACATATTTGAACAATCTACCAGCTTTTTGACATTTTTTATGTCTACTATAAGTTTGAAAAGAACTATACCCAAAACTTCATTGGTTAGACCGTTTTTTTGCTATTTATTCATGTATTTCGGTGTATTTGAAAATACCCAGATGACGTGAAATAACATTTGTTATTTGCTATGTCTTATATATTATAATCGTTTCTAGTGGGAGCATCTCAAATCCTTACTTGATAAAATTAAATACTTCAAATCCATTCAGACACTCAAACTAATGCAATGAATCACCACTGATTTTGGACCACCTGAAGTGGTTACATTAAACTGTGGTTATAACATACAGTTTTCAAGGAATAGTTACTTGAAACTGATATTGCAAATAAGTTCACATACCTCTTTCAAACCTAATTCGTCTGGTAACTTATCCGGAGTGATTTTATCCCTACTGCTATCATTAGGACTAGATTTTTCAATAGGATCTTCAGTATTATTTACAGTTTTCGATGAGTATAAATTTACATTTTTTTCCGATCCTATAAAAAAATAGGTTAATTTTATCAGCAATAAATTGTCTGGGGATAAAATTACCGGAACTATTTTGTCTCTCCAGATAATGGATTTCGTTATCCAACATATGAAGTTTATCTTCAGCCTCTACGTAAGCTTTCACTGATTCTGGGCTAATCCGAATTATCTCCGTAATAGGACCACCCGATCCCCTCCTGGCCTCGGCAAGTAACCGCCTCGCTCTTTCACGAAGCTGTGCTTGCCTTTCCTCTTCGGACTGTAATTCGTAATAATTTGTCGCATTAATAAATGAGGAGCAAGTCATAAAGACATAAGTATTACTATGTACGTAACAATGTATAAAGGGAATAAGTGAGTGATAAAAATAGCAATAATTTTCACATTGTATATAAACAATAAATAAATGCGACAAGAATTCAGATAATTTAAGTCATGACTGACGTTACGCAACTGTGATTATACATGCTATTAGTGCCCAACTAGCAAAACGGTACTTTAAAAGAAGCAAATTATTTTATAACTATCGAATAGCATTGTTTAATGACCAATTTGATTTTATAGAGCAAATAATTGTGATAATTTTGTTCCTGTAATTGTGTAAAATTGATTTATAATTGTTTTTACAGTGTTTTAAAGAACAAATAATACCAAAATGCAGACTACAAAACGTTTTTATAGTTGCTGTATAAAATTGTTTTAAAAGTATTGTATACATATTTTAAAGAACTGTTACATTACCAAAATGTTTTATAAAAGTGGGCCCTTTTCGATTCTATAAGTATCGTATAAAGGCATTTAACCACGATATATTAATTTGTAGCTATAAAATTTATTTTGCTAGTTGAGTGGTGATGTAACATCCCCATTTTCATTAAGGTACATTACCAAACAAAATAAAGTGTCATTGTATTTAGCATTGAGTTTGAGAATTGAAGAAATTTATAAAGTGAATCCTAGTTTCTTAGTGAGTAATAGACAATATTGCGTACGTTTGTGGAAGCTTTACCTAACCCGGTTAGTATTACCTGGAAATTATTTGGTATTATAGGTTATGTATAGTTATTTGCATAATTTCTAAATGCTTAGAGTTTCTTAAGACCGCTTTACATTTATGCAATTCTTATTGCATGCAAAGAAATATTGCATGCAATATGTTAAAATTAATGACCGACGCAATTTTCAGTCCATTGCACGAATATAGAGTCTGCTCTAATTTGATTGCATTACACGTGAAATTCTGGTTCCTTTTCTGGTAATATTCAGTTTTGTCATTCTACACAAAAGGAACTAACAGCGAGGAATTAAGTAAAAAGTGAATTAACTTCAATTAACCATAATAATTTTATTTTTTAATTCATCCATTAAAAGTTCTAGGTTGACTGAAACTTCACACCACAGTACACAACACCGGTATGTTTTGATGGTTTTGCAGAAGACCAGCAGATTGAAATCATTTTCATTTTACTAATTTGGTAATGGGCAATATATTGCATAAATGTAAAACAAATGACACCTTGCAATATTGCCTTTAGGTAATACTTAAGAAATGGGAAGACCTTTTTCAAATATACAGAATATAGCTTAGCTTTAAAAATAGCAAATTTTATCAAACTCAATTGGTAAACTTAATGGCACTTTACTTTGTTTGGATAACGAACGGCGACATGACGTTATATCTACTAATAGCGTGTATTATCGATATAATTTTCGATAGTTTGTTGCATTCAAAACATGTCATTTTCTGTAATTCAGTGTAATATATAGTCCAAACATATAATGTAGTATATTGTTTTATTATTTTCAATTGCAGTTTTTTAAATCTTTCGATGAAAATAGAATGAATTATTCATTTGTTCGATGACGTAAGTCTGAATTCTTACCGCAACTATAAGGGTGTCTTAATATTTCCTATATTTTCAAAATTGGATTTTTTTTTCTTTTATCAAAATTTGGTATGCTAGTGCTATATTCATGAGTTCCGCAAGACAGATTAATTTTGAATGTTTTTAATTAATTTTGGTACCCTTTGATAGCAACAGTGAAGCAATTTTAGATGGAAATAAATTTCTCACATGTGAAATATTGAGATACCCTGTATAATCTGAAAAATTATTCTGAATTATACAGCATTTTGCGAGAAGCCATAAACAAGGCCTTATTGACTTCCTGAGAATCAGTCAAAAATAGCAATACGCACCTTTGTGGGTGAGGCGGGATTGGAATTCTCTTTTCTTGCCTGTTCTAGTAGCATTCGTGCCCTCTCCCTTTGTTCGGAATGACGCATGAGTATTTGCTGCACACGCGTCAAAAACATTTTAATAGCACGCCAAACCTTCAAATTGTTAGTAGCAATTACATGGAGTATGATACAAAAGCTTCCCTTAGAAAACCTGTTATACTGGTTAATAAATAGCAGAAATATTGCAACTTTAATAAGGTGTCTATTACAGCTTGCTGCTTACTCAAATATTTTATTATCATTACTCGTTTCTGTACACATTTCTAATAACTAGCAAATGTACAACTTATAACACAGGTTCGGAAAGTTCGGGTCCTTCCATTGTTTTTAAGTAAGAAGGGCAAAGTAAATCAATAGATATTAGTGCGATGAACAATGATGGTATATTTACAATATAAATAAAACTAGCTATTTTTAGTAGAAAGATCTTATCTTTCCTCGACAAAATCAAATATTCTACACCTGCCATCGATATTGAGTGAGTAGGCAGGGAGAAGAATGTTGGTAGAAGAGAAACTTTAGGCAGAATGGATCGACTTATTAGAATATCATTAGACAGTGGGTGTGTAGTCTCACTTGTATTTCATAGTTATATCTATCTCATTTTGTTCCATTTCAATTTACATGAATAATGGAAATATCAGTTCCTTTTTTCCTTATTGTAGACCACAGGGACTGTTTGCAATTTCCGAACCTGTATAATTCATAATTCAACCATAACAATGAACAAGAAATTTAATCATTATTCAAAGTGTTAAATTATAAACATGGTTTTTCAACTATGTTGTAAACCCTGGCATCTAATGCTAATGTATAGGGCCAATCACAACCACATAGTGCAGCTAGTAGTGTGTTTGTATAAAAGTTTAGTTAATCATAAATTTTATCTGATAATTTTTTATATGATTAGCAACAACAGTCCCTAGATGTAGAGAGAAGTATCACAACCGATGTTCCAGTTTGCTACAAAAATGGTGGTTTGACATTTTCACTCCATTCCAAAATGTCAATAAAATAATAAAAGCTGGAATAATATTTGTGCAGTTTTCCTGATTTTTATTGTTTTCAATCACAATTTTTTCTGCAGTTCAACACAAATGTACTAAAAATTTAAACTTATATTTGAGATTTGTCCAAAAATGGTGGTTCTTTATGACAATTTTAAAACGCCAATACTTTAATAGTATATAGAAGGGTTTTTAAAATAGTAAAGAGTGACACTTAAAACTCCTCAAAATTGATAGCAGTCAAGACAAAGAGAAATACGGTAATTATGTGTTCTTTGAACCCTTCTCAACTGTTACACCTATGGAATCTGTCTCCTGCAACCCTCACCTCCATTACTCATCTAAGTGGTGTAAATTAGTCACTCTACTATTTTGAAACACAGGTATAGTACATAATTTAAAGCTGTTCGTAAAATTCGAGTGCAGTTCCCATATGTTAAACATTTAATAATAAATTGAAAGAAACTCTAATTATAGATAATGAAAAACTATAAAAAAAACTAACAAAAATGTTGAAAAGACCGAATATTACAATCTATTTTTGTTATTTTGTTCATTTTAATGCTGAACCAAAATATTATTATAGAATAATTATTTTTAAATGCTCTTTATTAGCTATCGAAAAAAAGTGATGCAATAATTGATCGGTAGAGGTCACTTTACCCTTTGCACCCAAATGAAAATATCCAATAAATGTTTTTATGATAGTAGAAAACGTGTTCTGATTTCATTTAGCAATTTGCTTCATATTAATGAAAATGTTTTTTACACTTGTGTTTTTTAGCCATAACTTCGCAGGGAGGAGACAGAGGAATTGTTTTACTGTATACAACATACTAGTTATTTCGAACAAAAAAAAAAAAATGTGTACATAAATTATACAAAGGCATATTTTTGCCCACCCACATTAAATAAAGAATATACACAATTTTGTAACTTATTAAATTGCACGTTACAGGAAAAGTATTCAACTTACATAAACAATTCAATTTAATAGCGTACTGGTTGGAATTAATATACACTTGTAAGACTTATATAAAATTGTTTACATTATACAAGGTTAACTATGACTAAGTACAAAAATTTTAACCACGTGCTCAAGAAGGCCTAAAAAACAATAAAAACATTATTCCAGAATTTTAGCTCCATATTTAAAAAATGGGGCAAAAACCCCTTTTCCTGGGGAAAGTCTGCACCTATGATAAGTGTCGTCTGAGATGGCTTAAATTCGTAGATAAAGCTTACATCTCAACGTCAACTATCATGCAGTCGTTTTTTTGCAGTGTTTCTAAATGCAGACACGACAAAAATTAACATTCTTCTTAGTAATAATACCTGATGAATAAGTAACAGTTAATCCAGTTAGCTGTGGTATTATGCATTCGTTTTTCGTTATTTCGTTACAAACTAACTTTCGTTACAAAGCTACATTATCAGTCATAACAACCACTCACTACTGATACAACACAGTTCCCGTAGGTACAGTTAAATAAAATGCCTATTTATTATAAAAAAAATCGAACAAAAGGAATAGGTAGGTACTAATAGATATTTGAAAACTTTTAATGCACCAGCAGCAGTCTTGCTCCATAATCTAGAAAAACCAACCGGCGAATTAAATTGTGAGAAAATATCTGCATTCGATACAAATTCCTTTATTTAATAACTATGTTTAAAATTAAAGGCACTAAAACTGAAGAATACAACATTCAACGCAAACACAGGAATTAAATTATGACATAACAGCGAATATTACCATCGTGTTGCTGGTTGTCTACTTTGACTCTGTAAACGTTAAAATTGTGGCAGACGGGTCGCATAAGCAACTTTAAATAAGGATTTAATATATCGAAAATTTCGTTAAATAAATTTTGAATTTTTTGGAAGAGTGATTCCGTTAATTCTTATTTTTCTCTATCTTAAAATAATTGTACTTAGTCATAGTTAACCATATATATGCAAAAATTCTACACAGCTATTGGCAAAATAGAATAGAGTGGGAAATTGGACCGGAAGATCCTAATGCAAACCTGATACTGTGAAAAGGCTTTCAGGTTTCCATCCGATCTGAAACCTGACAGACAAAACCAGATAACGTGAAAGAGCTCTGAAAGGTTTTTATAGCTTATCTACACATTCTGTTCCATCTTCAAAATTAACAGTTGAAGATGTGGCACAAAATATAGAAATACACTGTACACTGACTGCTCAAAATTATAGAAGCATTCAACCAAAAAAATGTTCACAATAAATCCACAAAACCTCAAAGCAAAAAATTAAACTCTACTTACAGGATTTGGTTTTGGCAAGTCCGAGAACACATCGTCCTCCTTTTTCTCTGTGTTATCAGAAGAATCTACAGAACGGTGCACGTCTCCATTTGTCTCGGGTATCTTATTGTTCATTACTTTATTATCGAATGGTGGTGGCTCATCTTCATCGTCAGATCCGAAAGGATCCGTTAACTCCCGCCTAGTCATCAGTATTGGTTTCTTAACTTCCACTTTCTTCTCCTCTTGTTTCTTCTGCTGTTGCTGCTGTTTATCTCTTCCAGGAGATGATATAACCTATAATAATAAAATGAAGATACTGGTCAGATATACAAGGTTAACTATCACCAAGTACAAAAATTTGAACCACATGCTCAGGATGCCCAAAAAACAATAAAAAAAAATATTTTGGATTTCTAGTTCAATGTTTAAAAAATGGAGCAAAACCATCTTTTTCTCAGGAAAATCGGCGCCTATGATAAGCATCATCGGAGATGGCTAATATCTGACAACTACAATGCGGTTATGTTTTTCAGCATTGCCAAATGATAGATATAGTTAATCAAGTTAGCTGCTATATTTTTCATTTGTTTTTCGTTCCAAACTGTCAAAACTACATTTTCACTCATTACAGATATGCCAGAAATACGCCTTAACAAAACACACACACTCTGTATGCAGTTAAATAAAATGCCCACTTATTGTAAGAAAATTAAACGAAAGAAATATTAATAGATTTGACGAAAACTTCGAATGCACCTGTGATAGTCTTTAATTATAAAATCTTATTCGATAACCCTTGCCCCGATGGAGTTGCCTTTGACTAAAAAATTACGCCACATATAGTATAGAACCATATAATAAGGAAATACCGTTTAAAACTGAAAAAATAGTCATTAAAAACTGAAGAAAAACAAAATCACAATGTAAACACACAGTTTCAATTATGACAACTGTTCAGTGTTCTGTCTGAGATTGTGAACATTGAGAAGAATATATTCTTAAGCGAATCAATATAATCCATAATCTATAATTTTGTTCATGATTGCAGAGATGTCGTGGATTATCTTCATTACACTTGTCAGGCGATGGCAATTGGAAACCTATATTGTGTTGATGGTTGCTGTTCTCTTGTCAAAGAAACAATGATCAAAGAAATTATTTGAAATAATACAAAACAATGTAAACATATCCGGAAGTTACGGTTTAAAATAATACTAATTGCAGATATGATCAATTGTTGTTAATATTACTAGTACTGTTTAATTCCTCAACAACACAAAAGTTCAAAAAATTAAGGCGTGATCTGCACCTTGCGCTAGTGGCCTACAGATGGCGACTGCATCAGATTCTGTACACCAAATATAACAAATGGTGTTTGAAATAATTTTTCAGTATTTGTTCTTCACATATTTAATTTCTGATAAGGTTCTGATTTATGGGAGTGTGACAAGTGCATATTATCATGTGGCAACATAATATCAAAAACATTATTCGAATGAACAAAATATTATGTTGAATCCTCTTTGAACCACAATGAACAAGTGCTGCAGTGCCTTGGCTGTAAACGTATTGAATATATATACATTTGTGTGTTTTTTTATTACCCTTTGTGGCTTTCCCAATGGAGAATCTACCTGGTTAGACTGGTCTACCAGTCAGGCTGAGTATCTGCTTTAAAGAAGAAAAATAGCCAAGGGAAACCAAAAGGTCCTCCCAGCAAAAATCTTTTCAATAACAATTTTTAATGTAAACGAGTCAAAAAACAGACATGGTTCAACATTCTTGAAATATCTCCAAGTATCAATCCTGGAAATATCAGTAAGGTAGGTGCTACCTCCCTGTGTTGTTTGTAAATAAAATTTGTTCTCTGAAAGCGGCATAAATCGATACATGTGACAATGTGGTGCCCCGTCAATACCTTTGACTTTGTTAATTCTTATTTTTCTCTATCCTATCTTAAAATATTTTTACTTAGTTACAGTTAATCTTATGTTGTCTTAAATATTACATACTTTACTCATGATAGTCTTCGAACTACTAAGTATAATATCCTTAACATCCTTCACCATCGTAGGGGATTTTTCCTTGACTTCTTTAACTGGCTCGGGTTCACTTGTATTTTTCAGCTGCAGACGTAACTTAGACGCGTCTCCTTTCTGATCAGTTTCTTTATTTACACTATTCATCTCTTTTTCTTTTACGTTTTCCTGCTTCCTGTTCTGTTTGGCTTTTCGCAAATTAATAATCTCCTGGCCGAAAACTTGTTTGGTAATATCGGTATCTTTGTCGGTATTGAATTTCCCGATAATATAATTGCTCTCTTCGGAAGTCTTGCCAATCTGTTGAACCTCCAGTTGATGTCCAGTAAAGTGCGCCCTAAGTTGGTGAAGGTACGTCATAACGGCCAATTTATCTGGAACTAAATAAAAATGATTTCATAAAAATTTGTTAATAATTTTACTTTAAAATTTGACAATTACCTGCTAACATATGCATATCTGTTGGTTCGATTACTCTAGGAATTCCTAATTTGTCGCCAGCGTCGAAAGCCTTTTTACAGTTCCCTTTTACATCGTGTGGAGATAGAGATTCAAAATCACTAAAAAAAGAGTTTTTGTTCAATATAGTAACATAATTTTTAAAACATTCTGTATATTAAATATTATATTTATACATAAATTTGCAGGGTGACCTAATTTTAACATCATTTTTTCCCAAAAATATAATTTTAAAATATCCATGCTGTCCGAGATTGAATGACAAAACCTATATTATTAGCAACATTTTTTTGTTTGTGAAAATTTTATTGTGTTTGTTAAGTTTTCATATAATTTCAGTTTAAGATACAGTGGGCTTGTGATATTTTTCTGCAACTTATAATTTTTTAGTTGTAGCTAGTCGGGTTTTAAAATAATAAAATGACTCATTTTATAAAACCACACAATAATTTATAGCAGTAGTAAATTCTTTTATAGTATAAAATTATGTGTTCCGCGTACCTCTCCACATTAAAATGCTGGATTGCTATTAGTAAAGACACCGTGATGGACCCACCTATTTCATCTGTACAGCTACCATGGATGTGTGCCTGGGTAAAGTTCAAGTATATCTTTCCACTAGTTTAATTGTGACTGTAATTAATTTATTAGTGATTTCGTGTTTGTGTTCATAAAAATAGAAAATAATTTAAACTCTAAACGCTTTAATCTAACAATAATTGAAACTTGAAAGTGAATTGAAAAATAATACACAATTCTTCTGGCACTATATTAATGAGAAAATAAATTTAAATTGTATCCCTGATTGTATGGTTTATCAAGGTGACAAAATTAGTCAACCACAGACTATTGTTGACGCTTTTGCTGATTTTTTTAATAATTCTTATCATTTGTCTTCCGAATTTGCTGTTACTGATTATGTCTCTTGTAGTGTTCCTTGCTTGTCCGTGCCTAATATATCCGAAGAGTGTGTAGTTAGAGCACTTAAAAAACTTAAACTTAAAAATACTAAGGGTTTTGATGGTATTCCTGCGTTTTTATTGAAAGACTGTGCTACAATTTTAGCTTATCCCCTTTCCATTTTATTTAATTTATCACTTAAATCTGCGACTTTCCCTCACATTTGGAAAAAATCAAAAATTATTCCGGTGTTTAAAAAAGATAATAGAAAAATTATAGAAAATTATAGAGCTATTGTTATCTTAAATAATTTCAGCAAAGTTTTTGAAACAGTTATTCATGAGATACTCTTTAGTCATGTTAAATTTCAAATTAGTATTGATCAGCATGGGTTCATGCCCGGTCGGTCTACAGTTTCTAATTTACTTTGTTTTACTCAGTTTTGTTGTGAAAAATTTGAAAATGGAGGCCAAGTTGATGTCATTTATACCGATTTTTCCAAAGCTTTTGACAGACTGGACCACGGTATTTTGTTGGGTAAATTATCTACTTTTGGATTAAATATACATTTTTTGAGATTTTTTAAATCTTACTTATACAATAGACGTCTGTCAGTACATTGCCGTGGTTTCAGTTCAGCCGAAATAGAGGCGTACCTCAAGGTTCTGCACTTGGTGCCCTATTGTTTAATGTTTTTATAAATGACATCACATACGATCTATCTTGCCGCTCATTACTGTATGCTGATGACTTGAAATTATTTACGACAATTGAATCTCTTGAAGACTGTATTTTGCTACAACGTGATATTTGATTAATCAATGGTGTTCACATAATAACCTATTTCTTAATATTAACAAATGTAATGCCATGATATTTACTAGAAAACTAGCTTCTATTAAATTTGATTACACATTAAACAACCAAAAACTTAACTCTGTTATGCAATAAAAAGATCTGGGGGTGTGTTTTTCATCTAAATTATCATTTACTGATCATATTGACAGCATGGTATCCAAAGCTATCAAGAATTTAGGGTTTATAATACGCAACAGTCATCAGTTTGAAGTGCACGCTTATAGTATTATATAATGCAGTTGTAAGATCTAAGCTTGAATATGCTTCTGTTATTTGGAATCCTTGCTATGAATGTCATTTAAAAAACATCGAAAGACCCCAAAGTACTTATGGTTTAAGTATGATGGGGTATATCCCCCAGTTGGATTTTCTAATGAACAATTGTTATCCCGATTTAATATGTTTGAATTGTCTTTATGTCGTAAATATTACTCAGTAGTTTTTCTGTATAAGTTATTAAATAATTTCGTTGATTGCCCGGAACTTCTTTCTTATATTAAATTATCACCACCTAATTTAGTAACGCGTTTTTGTTCTTCTATGTTTCATATTCCCACATGCATAACTAATGCTCTTAATAATGCTCCAATGTTTGTTATGTGTTACAATTATTTCTTAGTGCATAGTACCTTAGACTTATTTTTTTGTAATGTTGAAAATATTAAAAATGCATTTTTTTTATTAATTTATATGTATGTAAATTTTGTATACCCGATTTTATTTTATTTGTATATATTTGTTATTACTCATTTGTTTTTTCCTGTCCTGTAATTGGATTCTGTCTGGACAGTGTATTGCAAATAAATAAAAATAAATAAATAATTGAGGAATATCCCATGATAAAAAGGTATTAGGGCACGAGGCCAAAATATGAGTGTAAGTTGTAAAAATGTAGTTAATTTAGCCAGTAAGTAGTGTAAGTATATTGTGCAATAAAGAATAGCAAAGAAAAACATATAACTGCAAAAAGGAAAATAGTGGAAACTCACAGAACAAGATAAAGGTTGATGATGACAAAATACTCAATTCATAGAACAATTATTTGTGGATGGTATTTTAAAAATGAGCTTATGCAAGTAACATTTTTGCTGTATTTTCAACAGAAAAGGCACTTTACCTAAAATTAAAATAGATTTTACTCAGAGCTTAGAATACTTTAAATAGAATTATTTCGAAACGGTTACTCCGACATCAACAAGGTATACCTTTTTCACATAAAAACGAAAATCGTTTGTGTAATCAGATGTATACACTAAGCATGATGTGTCTGAGTGGTGGCCTCTACTAGTGACGTCAAAATTAGAAACATATTTGCCTCCAAAAATCCCAGATGTATGCAAATAATTGGATTTTTAAAAAAGTTATTTACAATCTAAAATAAAATATTAACTTTGACACCCTGTATCTTTTTAACCTTGAACTTTTGTCTTAAGTAAATTTGGCTACATTGCATTATTTTGTTATCAGAAATCTTGCTCTATGTTGCATTAATTTTGGGACACCCTGTACATATATGTTTTTAATGAAGCACCCATTTATTTTTTTTCTGTAATTAAATTTCTTGTTACAATTAAATGTGCCATGGAAAAAAATAATTACAGAAAAACAATTTTTGAAGTGTACATCGAAAAAGTTTCATTAAATATCACATTTGAAAAGATTCTTTTTATTTTACACTAAAATAAATACTTTGACAAAATTTTTCTATCTTTTCAAGACCACTCAAAATTGGTTGACCCTGTACTACACAATAATCATGATGTTATAATTTAAAGTGGTCACTTATTATATGACTTAAGGCAAAATTTTTGCATGGGTTATCTCATAACTTTAACGGTTTACTGATTTTTATTTCTGTTTAAAATATAGAAAAAAATCATCAAATCAAAATTTACTTACATTAAATCAGGCTCAAAATGATGGATAAGCGCACAAAAAGCCATACCGTTCCTCCAGCTAGTAGTTAAATTAGTTACCTTTACTCCTTGGTATGATTTGGTCATTTCTTTACACCATTCTAATAAGTCTTGCCCTACAAAAATATTGCAAACATATTAAAAGTCAGTTCAGACATTTACTACAATATCTTACCAGGTGTTGTTAGTTTTTGTGGCGCTTTGGGCATTTCAATGTGTTCCTTCAACTCTAGTGGCTCTAATTTTAAGTTTACATTTTTCTGAACACTTGCTTCGGTTGTTTTGCTGGCTGCAGGGTTACTTATATTTACAGTGGAGAGTTCAGTTTCGCATTCCTCTTCTAAATTCTCTAATTTATCCAGTAACTCCGTGCACTCTTCCGAATAAATATCGTTATCATTGTTTGCGAAATCACTTTCCCTTGGAGGTGGCACTGATATGGGCTTGACTAGTTTAGACTTCTCAGCAGGTGGCGAGAACGTTTCCGCGGTCGGGGTCTTTTCGTCTGACTGTATGCTAGCCACTATAAAGTAAAACATCGCTAATGTACAGGTCATCAATAAAATGATGAATAAATTTTCAGTCATGAGGTAAAGTCACATAAGAGTGTGCAGTCTACAAGAGTATGCATTGAATATATTACCCATTACTTTTACTTAATGCCATCCTGTTTTTTCACCTTAATACCAAACTTGAATCTAATATTACAGTTTTTACGAATTGGCACTTAGCAACTCTTCGTTATCAAACATTTGTATTGTCTTATCACATTCAAAATTAAGGTTTTGAGTAAAGTGATAAGTAGTAATTTGAGAACATTTGAGTGAACTGTATATAGTTAACTATGACTAAGTACAAATATTTTAAGAGAAGACAGAGAAAAATAATTTTTTTTTTTTTTTGTTTCAAAAGTATATTAACCCCTATTTAGTGACGTCCATGGTCACTCACCAGCACATACTTCTACTATATACCGCCTTCAAGACTTCATTAGATCTAATTTTTAATGATAATATATACCTGTACACATGTACATATATTTTTTTTTTATTTAAAAATATTATTTATTTTTGGCAAAGAGATGGGTCATCGATTGATGTGACTGACGCCGCCATATTCAATAGTTTTAAATTTCGTAATAATAAAAATTTATATCAAATAGAGAAATACCAGTCACGTTAAAACTCTTTAGTGCTATAAAAAATCACATTAAAAAAATGAAGCATTTTCTAAAAGAACAGTAGGTATTTACTAACATAAATAGGTTTCAAAAACAGTTTTTTTTTTCTAAATGAAGAGTGTACCTTTTATTTTAAAATAGGTGCAGCAGTTAAATATGTAAACTGCATATTGCAAAAGAGGAAATGTGTCAAAGTTTACGGCCACTTTACGTTAAGGGTAGCGCATTCCTGGTAAACAAGACAAATATTGATATAATTACCTTATCTCAGTATAAACAAAGTCTAGTTTCCACATTTCATTAAAATTGACTCTACATTCAGAATGCAACTATAAAATACGAAAAACGCCGAAAGGGAGAGTTGCACGAAAAATAATTATAGAACACTTGTTTAGTCTTATCTTTATTCTAACCAACCGTTCTTAAAGTATCTCCCAATACTTATGGGACAGTATTTATGAAAAATAACTTGTCTTAATATCATTAATCTCTCATTTTAATTTTAAAAAATGAACGAGATAATAGCCTCAGTAATCCACAAGGTCACAATAAGTTAACACATAATCTTTTAATGTGTCTAGGATCATGATGAATGAGTTACTAGTTTGAATTTGAAAGTTGCGCTTTACCACAGTATAGGGAGACCAGTAGAAACACTCGAACCGATATAATAAGTCACGCATAGTAGCTCGCGCATCCATTTCAAGCTGCAGAACCTCAGTTTACATCCAACTTTGGGAGTGCGAATATCGGTTATACAGAGCTGTATTAAAGCAATATTTTGAGTCTGATTGAGGAATGAGTCGCTGCGCATCAGTTAGATGTTTACATATATCATCTATAATAGTAAAGTTTCTTTAAATTTCCTAAAGGCGTAAATAAGTAATAAATAATCTATAATATACTGTATAAACCATAAATGATATTTTACTGCTATTGTCTTAGCTATTAACTTATTTCTTAAGTATAACATTGGAATAGAAATATTTCTCATGAAAGTGAAGTTTAAAATATACATATTTATATTTTTCACAAATACAAATTTTTATTTTATAGCAAAGTTCTGTGCAGAGGCTTCTAATAGAGAAGATTTATTAGAAAAGCTGCTCAGGATTAGTAATAGTTCATACAAACTATGTCAAATACATTTTTAAAATAATATGTTTTCTAACGATTCGCGCAATAGATTACGCAAAGAGGCCGTTCCAACGTTTCCTGCACAAGACGGCTCATCTTCAAATTATGTAGATGATCATATTTCTTGTAGTCGCTATAATGACAATAAGTCTCAAAACAAAATAATAAAAAATATTTTTTTTCTAAATTTACATTTTACTGCGCTTTTATCTCCAATTTAACAATTTTCAAAGTTAAGTAAACATAATTTTTCTGTTCTAAAAAATACTTGTCTTCTGGTTTACGTAGATCATTTAAGACAAAAAAAAATCATAATAAATTATTTGTCCACTAAACTTCAAACGTCAAATTTTAAATTTAAAAAAATTCCAAAAAATGTAATTATCGCTAATAACAAAAAAAGTAAGTTAATAAATAAAAATGTTTTGTAGTGCAATAATATATATTTTAAACTCTTTTTTTTTAAGTGTCCAAAGTAAATCGAATTTTCACACTGTATGTTAGTAGCAGTAAATGATAGTATATAATACATGTTGAATTACCCATTTATAACAACTGTATAATGAATTATTACATAATGTGGATAGATATAACGTAAACTTGCATGTGAGATAACTACGATTTCACGCGCAAATAAAAAATTCTTATTCCGGTCTTGATCACCGATTCTGTAAATTCTATCAGATGCGCTATCACACTCACATTTCGAGGTCACCACAGAAAACTGAAAGCAGTTCAAAGTGCCAACAACGGAGTGAAACTGCTGGTCTACCTATGTTGTGCCTTTACTATGGATCATGCGCAAATGCATCACAGTTCTTGTATTCCCCTAACTTTCGTGGCCAAGGTCATACATTGAAAAGATACAAAGTGCGCGGTATATAGTAGAAGTATATGCTCGCCAGACACAAATTTAAATTTCGCTGTCTTAGCTATGCAACCATCAACACGTCAATTAATGTCATATTTATGTCTTGCTAATTGTAATAATGAAATATTTTTGTGCATATTTTAATACTATGATCTAATATCAGTTTTTAATCATTATATTTTCTATTAACAGTGTTATCATATTTGTTCCAAGTAAATATTTTCTGTGCCTACTTTTGTTTACAATACATACAGTTTGCTTTTATTTAAATCTGTTACAATGCAAATCGATAGTGCTAATTAATTATTAAATATTTTGCTATTAAATTAAGTTTTTTATTTTGCTACACATAGTGCCACCTAAATAAAATATTTTTTGGTTTTTGCATGAACGTAGAACAAATATTGTATGCAACTCACAAAAAGTGTTTATTGCACTCTGCACTCGGCCTTACTCGGCTTTCTGAAGTAAATTTCATAATGTAATTTTTTTTTGAATTGTGCATGTAAATATAGTATTTGAAAAAAATCTTCAAAATCATGAAAAAAGTTAACAAACAAATAAATGAATATAATAAACAATATATTTTTTAGTTAAGGTATTTAAATAAATAAGTTTATAATAAGTAATGGTTATTTCTAAAATATGACAATGAAAACTTTTAATTGTTAAATATGCTGCATAAGTATAGAGGGTGTGCCACCCACTGGTTACCCACTAGTCAGAAGTGGAGAATAGGATTCAACTTGAAACTTTTCTAAAATCTTTTTGATTTTAAGAAAAATAAAAAGAACTATATTATACTGTACAGTTTTTGATTAAATGGAAGTAAATATGCTGTGGGTTTTGTTTGAGAAGATTTAAAAAACCACTTAATTAAAAAAACTGTCATACATGTTTGGGCACTCTGATTCTAAAGATAACTTTAAGTTAACATTGAAAGAGCTTTACATGTAATCAAATTTATGATCACTTTTCTGAACATTTAAAAATAATAATATTGTTACATATTGAGAATGTTAAGAGGGACACCCTGTATGAACAAGTTAAAATAATAAATGAATAAATACTTTTGCTGAAAAAAGTCGATTAACAATCGCTTATCTTAGTTACTCTCAGTCAGCGTATTAGATAAAAAATGGGGGAATTCTAACAACGTGTGGGAGTTCCCATATCTGACTAGGGAAATTCTGAAATTATAATAACTGGGAAAGTTTTTTATAAAATGACAAAAATACCACCCAGTTAACCTGTAATTTGAGTTTTCTTCAAAAGTCATTATTTTTACTTACCACTAATGGGTGTACTCGCGAAGTCAGATCCAGAGAGACTATTTGTCATTTGCTGAAGATGCTGAGTAACTTCATGCAAACTGTTCTTCATTACACTATCACTAAAAGAGTATTCTTCGTCTTCCACATCTTCCAGTGGCGCAATATCATCTGTATTATTATTTACAGACATCAGAGAAGCCATGGATTGCATGTCCTCATCTCTGCAACATTAAAAAAGTAATGAATTTTGTATTGGAAAGTATGTGTAATATAAATATTTATAATTCAATATATTTTCACATTTACTTGGGAAAAAATGAGCCAAATAAATAATATTATTTTAATTTATTAAGATGTTCAGGACATTTTTTGCTTTTTCTATTTTCTTTTGCCAATTCAATACTGTTTTATAAAAATTTCATATTTTTAGTTAATTTTTTTTTCATAAAAGTTAATAAACTATGTAACAATTTGCCATTTCAGTTATAGTGCCAGCTTATATTTGGGTAAATATTGACAAATTATTTTAAGACAATATTACCAAAAATTTAATTTCAATTTATGTTGGTGTTTTTTTCACAAATATTACTATACTCAAATCTTCATTAATAATCTTACGGTTTAAAAATTCTGATACAATAAATTTCGTTTTAGTACCTACATTATTAATAGAATATAACTGGGTCTATTTTTCATGCTCACTATTTGCATCTCGGAAACCGTAAAATATACAAGGTGGTTCAATTTTTTATATATTTTTAGGTATTAACAACATTGTGTGAAACTAACTACTCTGTGGACTAAATCCTCAACCAGCGTTGAATTACACCCATAATATCTATCCATATATTCTTTATTATTAGCTTTTGTAACATTTTTTACTACATTAGAAAGGTATTTTAAGCTAATATATATCAAATCTCCTACAATTCCTATCAATGAAGTCATATGTATGCTCTCTGATACCAAACTAAAAATGCAGAAATGGGTCAGATCTCATCTATTGTGGTTGAATTTTCGAGTTCCTACATTTTCAAGAGTGAACTTAGATATTTATAGTGTTTTCACTAAATCAGGTTAGTAAATTTAGCTAGATTATTTTTTTTAGATAATTATTGAATAGAGCTTTGTCTGTGGAATTGTTAATTAGCATACCTAGATATTTGGTATCACAGAGCATACATATGACTTCACTGATAGGAATTGTAAAATACAGTAAAAAAAGGTGGTTCAAATCAGAAAAAAGTTACATCTTTGAATGGCTATTATGAAAAACCAAACAGATCCAAGACATCCGTTGCCGTTGCTGAAATATTGTGAAAAAACTGAAAATAATCATTTTAGAAAATGTCATCATTATTTGTCAACAGAAAGCTGAAATTTAGTGTAGATGGATAAGGATACACAAGGTATCGTTTTTTGCGGAAAGAAAATTTCTACAACCACAAGTTTCAGTTGTATTGGATATTAGTACAGAAACAGATGTAGGCAGCCGATATCTTGGATCTGTTTGAATTATCTAATGGTCAATAAAAAGTGCAACTTTTTTCTAATTTGAGCCACCCTGTATAATGAATGAATGTATTATTATTATTCAAAGAAAATACAAAAATAATAAAGCATTATAAACTCTAAAAAATATGTTATAATGCTTATTTATATTTGTCCAAAAACAGGCAATAATAAATTTCTAGCAATACCTAATATATTTAACTACCAGATTCTTTTAATATCTCTGCTGTATACAGTGTGGGCGAATTTACATCACACATCCTTTAACTTTATAAATATAGAGATACTTTCAGAGAAACAGACGGTTTTAAAATATTACTTCTAAGTGATTTTATGTACTTTTTTCCTAAAGAAGACTGCTTTTATTAACAAAACAAAAGTATGTGCAACATACATGTAGGGTGATATTTTTAAAGGGGGCACCCTATATGTTATTCTATAATTTGAAATCTTATCAAATTCTGAATATGATACTGTTAATAATATTTTTGCTTAAAAGTGACAAGTTGGGAATAATAACAAATTATTTGAAAGTCAAAACATGTTATGCTGTTTAACGTGTAGCTTGTTATCATTTGATAAAAAGAAAATAGTGTAAGATATGTTTTCTTGCATTTGTCCATGTCATTATGACTCGTGTATTTATTGAAACACATTACAAGTAACGTCTATTATCCTAACAAGACAGTATCAGCGACCACCGAAAACTGGTGGATATTTTGTTGCTAATTTATACCACCAGTTTCAATTTTATAGTTTGTGCCACTTCCGGGAAAATGGTGGCTGCTAGTGTAATATTACGCTTGCAGGCCATCAAATTACATCACAACTAAGAACGTTAGCAAAGCAATTTTTTAACTATATTTTGTTGCTCGTCAAGTACTCTGACAGTGTTTCGTCATGCAGTACCATTTTTCTCAAAAACGACACAAGCTACAAAATTGAAACTGGTGGTACAAATAAGCAACAAAATATCCATTAATTTTGAACACATATCTTGAAATTCAATCTCATCTCCATTGTAAACAGATAATCACAGACTAAGATATGGCTTAAAATTATTGCTGCCTAACATTTCTCATCACAACTCTGTTTATTTTTATGAAACGAGGAAAAAATAGATTTGCACAAATGTATCAATAATATTTTTCAGAGAAATCATTAAAATTATTAACTAGATTAAATTTTGTGAAACCTACAATTTTATATCTTATTAAAACAATTATTATTACATAGTTTTAATCACTATGAAGCGATGTTCCAAAAATTATTTTTATTCTTTTAACTGTCCTGAAGTTATGGCCAAAGGGTGTTATTTTTTATTTGTATGAAATAGAAACAAATTTTATACAACTGACAGTTTTGGAAATTTTTGTATACTCACTCAGGAAAACTAGGTATAGTAATAGCTATTCTGCTGTGTCACACTTTTAATTACTTAACAATATATGTATTGGAAAGTTTTACACACTGCGATATTTTGCAGACAAGACATTATATCACATTTATTACAAGTTATTGATACTGTTTTATATCACGCTGAACATTAAAGTGCATATGTTACTTACGTTGCTTTTCCTTCTCGAAGGAAAACACATGAGAGTGTGCAATCCAATTTTGCACCCGTAACTTTTTTCGTAGTTGGCTTAAAATTAATTTGTAGTTCTGTCTGTGTAGACTCGATACTAGCATATTTACGCATATTGACGTGGGCAATGGCAAGTTGTCTTTTCTTTCCTGTTGGAGGAACCTAAATATAAAATATTCACATCAATTAAACGGAAGCAATTATATATCTAACAATGAATAACTATAAATATAAAACCTATTTTTTGGAAGAGAATCTTGGTAACAAAACTGTAATGCTTTTTTTTAAATACTTCTATTTTCGGTAATAATAGTAAATAAAATGTTATCAGGGAAAATTATATCAAAATTTATTGCCTATATTTTAATATTTCTTGTCACTAAAATTCACTCACAGTAAAAACCTAAAACATTGAGAAATATCAATTAAGCTTGCACAAAAAAAAATTATATAGGTATTTTGTGCCTGTATGTGAGAACTAATAATCTACTTTCCCTGTTTTGGTTTACATCAAATTCATAAATTGGCAATAAAAAGCAGTGGAGGTTTGTCAGTTTAGATAAAGAGGCTAATTACCACACTACTTAACACACACCCAGGACCATGAATATGATACATGCCATAAAAATAACCCTAAATCACTACACTTGAGACTTTCTAAGACCAGAGACGAGATTAACTATTACTGTATAAACCTTTATATTTTACCAGTTTGAATTTTTCATTGTTATTAAATATTAAATTAAGAAGTATTTAATTAATGCAGCGTTTTACAGCATAGAAACGTTTTTAAACTATAATTTTAGTGATCTGTTTTAATTATATTTTGTTTATGTATGTAGGTATTGTGGTGTAACTTTATGTGACTGTGTAAGCATTTTATGTATTTACTATTTAGCATCAATAAATAAACTAAACCAATGTGTATCAATACTAGTCATTTAATTAAATCTGAAATTACACTATCTGCCTAGTTTTTATGATGTATGGTCAACCCAGAAAATTTGAACTCGAGCAAAGGTCCTTATGGACTAAATTAAAACAAATTAGCAAATGGTAACTACGTTTACATAATATTTAAAAGCATGTTTATCTAGTCTAACAATAGTAAATTAGATTATGATAATGGACTATTTTACTATAAATCACCAATTTGTAAGTGCTTAAATGAAAATTGTAAAACTGCAACAATAAGTTCTAAAACAAAATTGTTAATAGCAGGTAGGTTTTTCCATTAATGTAAATAGGTACTTAAGAACCTAAAAAATATGTATTTATTACGTTACAAAATTAATAACAAAATGAGAAGTTTTGGTTTATAAAAAAGAATTTAATGTAGGTATCTACAACTAAACAAAACATTTACTCTGTTATATACCTATTAATTAGCAGTTTTAAATTTTAGTTAATTTAAAGTTAGTTATTATACAGGGTGTGTAAACAAATCTTCAAATTTATTCTTTCCGACTTTAAATATTAAAAATTTAATATGAAAGTAAAAATCTATAAACTCAATATTAAAGAGACTAATAAGGTACCTACTTTACCATTGCAAATTTGATTGCTTGTCGATCTACCTTCAACATATCTAAGTTGCAAGGGCATTTAGTGCCTATTACCTTAAAATATTGTACAAAGAACTATGCAGTCGTTTGTTGAAAAGTTATTATCTCGAAAATGGTCAATTTCTAAGACTTTTGACAAGTATACCTTTTTTCCCCAAAAACAATGTAGGATTAAGATTTTTTAATAAAAAACGTGACAATGTTAGGGCTAAAAAAGCTCATTAGATTACATCACAAATATGGCAGATGTGGTGCCATCTAGGGAATACTCAAAAACGTAAATAAACAACAGATTATGATTTCTCATATCTAAAAACATTTATTCCCAAATTTTTTAGTTGATACAATCAAACAGTGTAATTATTGTGTGAAACTAACTACTCTGTGGACTAAATCCTCAACCAGCGTTGAATTACACCCATAATATCTATCCATATATTCTTTATTATTAGCTTTTGTAACATTTTTTACTACATTAGAAAGGTATTTTAAGCTAATATATATCAAATCTCCTACAATTCCTATCAATGAAGTCATATGTATGCTCTCTGATACCAAACTAAAAATGCAGAAATGGGTCAGATCTCATCTATTGTGGTTGAATTTTCGAGTTCCTACATTTTCAAGAGTGAACTTAGATATTTATAGTGTTTTCACTAAATCAGGTTAGTAAATTTAGCTAGATTATTTTTTTTAGATAATTATTGAATAGAGCTTTGTCTGTGGAATTGTTAATTAGCATACCTAGATATTTGGTATCACAGAGCATACATATGACTTCACTGATAGGAATTGTAAAATACAGTAAAAAAAGGTGGTTCAAATCAGAAAAAAGTTACATCTTTGAATGGCTATTATGAAAAACCAAACAGATCCAAGACATCCGTTGCCAAATTTTTTAGTTGATACAATCAAACAGTGTAATTATTACAAAAAAATCAATTTGACACCCTGTATCTTTTTTATTATCAACATTTTATTGAGGCATATTGACTTAAATTGTAATATTTTGAAGTGAAAAATCTAGTATGTCTCCATGGGCCATTACTTACGAACCACCCTGTATATGTAGTTTTATTCTCCGTTTTCATTTCAAAATACTTAATTAAAATATGATTTGTTAATCCAAATTATTTAGTAATTCGGATAACTTTAGTTTTAATTATTCTGAATTATTGCGACACTACCGTATAACAAAAGTTAACGTCCGTTGCTAACTTAAAAACCCTACAAAACCAATTGAGAAATCATATGGAATTGTAGCCTTTGTTGTAGTTTTGGTAGCATATTTACAAATTCATATAGGGTTCTATTACTATTGCCAAATTAAATTAAAACAAAATTGCTGATTACGTATTAGTAGTTATAAGACAAAAATTAAATTAACTTTTTAACGTATCTCAAGGTCTAACCTCCTTTACCTTGAAAAACCGCCACTATGATAAGGTGCTGTACGATAACAGATTGAAAAATTATATCACCAATAGTTCAAAATGAAATAGTGAGGCAGATTAATTGTGACAAGTTAATAAAAGATACAATATGGAATTTTTAAGGAGTTCACCTTAAGAATACTATAATAATAGTCTTCACAAGTACCTACTTAGTAAAAAATTAGTTACATTGAAAGCATGTTGATCTTGCAGTTAAAAAATACCTAGCAAAACTCGGTTTTTCAAACAACGACAGATTATTTCACAATTATAAAAATTTTAGAAATCTTTACATAATACTTAATTATTATTCTCAGGTATCATTTGCCGATGTAAACAAAAGAGCTTTTTTCTACAATAATTACTTATCTACATCAAGAATATTTTTAATATAATTTACCAAGAAATATCGATACTTAATAAAAATTTGGACCATGTCAGGCATAAAAATAAACATGAGTATACACCTATAACAATAACATCTAATAGGAATTGCAAATACTCTGCTTTTAATGTATTAGTCCCGACACTAGCTGCGTCACCAATTATTGTAAAACGAAAATGTATGTAGGTGAAACCTTGTTATGCAAATATAAAGATTACCTATGTATAAAATGTTATTCAATATATATGTCTCAGACTTAAACTAGATAAGTAAGGAGAATGCAGCTGAACTGTCTGTAATCATGTAGTGCTCAGACATTTTAAAGTGTAGCATCCAATCATCATAGACAGATTATTTGAATAACATTTATATTAAGAGAAATTTAAGAATATTCCCTTAATTTTAATTGCTTTGAAAATAAATTCATTAAAGGCATTGGTTTGATTTTCAGAATGATACAATTTTCATAAGTTAAACTTGAAAATATCTGAAGACAAAATACATACAAGGTGTCCAATATGTAAGACATATAATGTTAACTTTTTAAAAATACTTTGTATCTACACAACCTTTGTTTTGAAATTTGTTGCCATGGCACATAATTTTGGTTTTTTAAATGGCGTCACACTATTTTCTGTTCATATTTTTGATCAATCCTTTTTTGCATCACATGTAAAATGAGTAATTTTTGAAAAAAGGACTAGCATTTCAGAAAAATTATTTGTAACTGTTCTTTCTTGACAACCCCGTACTTATAAACATTTCTTGAGTTTTCAAACAACTGTAAAATAAAGGTTTTAGGAAAAACAAAAATACAGGGTAATTCACAGCTCAATGGACATAGAACAGATGCATGTAGAGGACACCAAAACAAGTTGATTTTTCATATGAATTTTTTTCTCATGGTGGAGGAGATATGGACCTCGGAATATGTCTTAAAAAAATCGAAAAAACTCGATACTTCATCAATGCTTTAATACAGAATAACCAAATTTTGTAAATGTGTTTATTTTATTGACGTCTTTAGCTGGTAGAAACTTGAAGTGACCGGCATCTCAAGAAGGGGTGCTTTAGAGGAGGGTCAAGCTTAAAATTTTATGATTTCTTTTAAACCCTAACTTAATTTATAATTAAAGTATACCAGTTTAATAGAAAATTTAATTTTATACTTTTTCTTATTCTTGACAATTTTTCGAGAAACCGTACGTTTTTCAGCAAATTGCGATTTTGTTATAGGGGTCAAAACTGATTAAATTGAACAAATATATGTGGTTTTATAATTGCGGGTAGGCTATGCTACTACTGCTCCTCAATTGTTCTGTTGCGAGGATGTTTTTGTTGTCAAATCTGAAGTTACATAAATGTATTTATCCGTTTAACATATTAAATTGAATTCCTTGTACATCTTGTTCTTTGTCGTGATATTTATTGGTAAAAATGGCTGGAAAATTTTCTTTTAATGAGCAAGGTGTTATGCTGTTAGTACTGCTGTTTTGCGAAAGTAATGGCCATAGAAGTGTACAAAAACACCGAAAATTTCTTAATCTAATCTAATATTATTCCAAATCGTCAAACATTTGCTTTAATTTTTTATTAAACTGGTAGACCCTAATTAAGTTGGGGTTGAAAAAATTTAAAAATTTTTAGGGTGATCCACCCTTAAACCACCCCTCCTCAAATGCCCGATACTTCAAGTTCTACCAGCTAAAGACGTCAATAAAATAAATATATTTACAAAATTTGGTTGTTCTGAATAGGCATTGCTGAAATATCCAGTTTTTTCTATTTTTTAGGATATTTTCTGAGGCAAATATCTCCGCAACCATAGATATGAGAAAAAAGTCATATGAAAAATCAACATGTTTTGGTGTCCTCTACATGCACCTGTTCTATGTCCATTGAGTTGTGGATCACCCTGTATAATGGCACTTTGCATGCCTAAGGAAAATTTTCACTACATATCTAATTATTGCCCATGGATTCTCAAGATAAACAAACTTACATAATAATACCTAATATCATGTAATTATCAACAAAGTAATTTTGTATAGTATGAGTACAAATGTCACAGCTGTTTGTGCTTCATTCAAGTGCAGTGATTGAGATTGGTATAATTTCTAATTAGGTATGTTAATATGTGAAAATGAAAACTTCATTTGGTAATGAAATAAGCGGAAATTAGTAAGTACCTAGAACTATTTAAACAATTTATCTTTTTTAGAATTCATTTCAGGAATAACAACATTAATTAACACACAGCTAAAGTAGGTCATTATGAATTTTAGTGAGACTTGGATAATTTTCTTTTTTCTTTACAATTAATGCAAATCATTTATTAACGTAAATAGAACTACTCGCTTTGTTCGAGTTTTATGAACATTTAAGTAAGTAATTATAAATATCTTGCATTAGATTTTGAAGGACAGATCCAATGAAAATTAGTTCATGCAATCCTGCATATTTCTTTTAAAATGTTTGCTCATGTTATCTATAAGGTACATACTTACATAAATCTTAATAATAAATAATGAAGGAAATATGATATCTAGATGATGCAAATAGGAATGTAAAACTTCAAGGCTTGTACAGTTTCAGACATTGAATTAAATATATAAATACTCACATCTTCAATTATAAAAGACCAATCTTTATCTTCCAGTTCATTGGTTCGAGGATCCTTAAAAAGAGTTACAGCCACCTGATGATTTTCAGGTAGCGGCCAAACAACAAGACCTTTGTAAGGATTCTGTAAGGTAGGCTCCCATGTCATTGGTGTAGAAGTCACTCTCCTGGATCTTCGAGACCACACTACTAAGAGTTTGTGAGGTTGCCTTGAATATAAAGAAATGTTACTTTTCTTGAAACCTAGAAGTTCTCTGGAACTGTTACTTTAATAATTTAGAAATACATCAAAACTCCCGAATGACTAAAAATAAGTCTCCATTTTCTTCTAAAACGAGTTTATTATCTGTAACAAGTTACTCAACAATTCAGAACCAAATTTCTAATAGAGGGTGTAACTTTGAAATGGGGCAGATTACAAAGACTATTCTTGACCTCTAAATCACATATCATGAGTTTGTTTTCTTAAATTCAGTTTCTTTTTAACCTTTTTTTCACAATTTTCATACCTTGCAGTCGGACAGACTGCTGTAAGTCAAATGAGGGGGTAACCACTGGGTTTAAAATTGTGACAAGATCAAAATAGAGATTTCTAAGGGATTTCGCGGAATTCTGAGCAATTTCAAGGAATTTCCAAGAATTTAGTATTTGATTAAAATTACCTCGACAATTATTATACTTACACAGGATGTCTGTAAAAGTCTGGAAAAAAAATACCGGGGGTCAAAATATGATGGCCTAAAGCTAGTTACCTTAGTCCATAATTTTATAGTTTCTGAGATGCAAGGTGTTGAACTTTTTTAGTTTTTTCTCAATAACTATATTATAAATTGTGGCAAATACATAAAACTTGGTAGTGATGAGTTTTCTGGCACAAAAAATTGAAATATGGCCTTAAATTTGCTGTCAATTGTAGAGAGCGCCACCTACAGTACCTCATAAGCATTTAAATCATCATAAATTCTTTGTGTACTGGTGGTTCTCATTCTTTGATTTTTTTTTTTTCTTAAAAAAATGTTTTGAATAACCGATTTAAGATAGGATGTTAAGGTTTTGTTTCATAAATACAAACCCTTTTTTATTTCATACTTTATTCAATTAAGTACTATAAAATTTAGTAAGGACTTAAATCATCGTATCTTGGCTCTACAAACATGTGCTAGCATTTTGTCCATTTTTTAGAAACACTATACTGGAAGTACAGGCACAAAAAAGTTATGAAGATTTAAATGCATATGAAGTACTGTAGGTGGGGTTGTGCCATGCGGTACATTAAGTATGTCTTGATGACGTAAATTTGTGAGTTTCTTTTATTTTGTACCTATAGGTTCAGCGGTTACTGTTTAGATAGCGTTCGCTGTGACTATTTGTGAGTTTTCAGTTTAGTTTGTTTTTGTCGATCATGTGAATTAAAATTAAAACTTTAGATTAGTGAAAAGGTATTAATTCCATCCAAATCCTTTTTTCCTCTTCCCCTTTATCTTTTAACGCCAAATGATACCCTGAGAGAGTCAGCGTTATTGGTAAATTCATTTCATACAGTCCATTTTTAAACAAATAATTAGTAGAGTAGATTATTAAAATATTACCGCTAATTTTTGCAAAAAATAGAAAAAATACATACATATTGAGGAAAAACTACATTAAAAAAAATAATTTTTTGCATGATCCTGTACAACAAGAAAAAAACCGTAAAAAATTTATTTGATGCCAGTCATACTGTGATACGCCATGTCACAATTATGCAAGCTGCAACCTGTGTTATTCGCGAAATAAAGATGAGAATAAGTATAACAACGTCGACAATTATGCAAAGTGACAGTATTGTCAGTCTTTAGGTGTAAATTTACCTCCAGATGATGCAGAATTTTGCGTGATTTCCCGCGATTCCCTGTGATTTCGTACAATCTCTCGGAACTTCGCAAGATTTGTTACAAGATTTCCATGAGTGGTTACCCCGTCGAAATCAAAGAACCATACACGATACGAGTCCATACAAAAATAATAAATTAATTTTGTAAAATTAAAAACTAAAATAGGTAAGTAAATGTAATTAAATGTGACATTCCATCATTTTATTTTAGCCTTCGTTGTTTTGCCTAAGTAGGCTAGTTACCACTTTATCAGCATATTGCAGCAGGTGTTCAGCTAAACTAGTTTAATGTCAGAGGTTATTGATACTGAGACTTTAAAATAACATATTGTCAAAGCAATACAGTTGGTTTTAAAAGATAACAATTGCTAGCACTGATGATAAGTGTGCTAATACAAGCTAAAATACTGTCCAGTGGCAGCATAAATAAAAGTTATAACTGCAATTTTCAAAATTAATTACAGGTAACTCGACTATGTAGGTATTTGATTAAAGATATTTCAGATTAATATTCTGGTTAACATGTAGGTACTACTAGGTACCTAAACTAAAAATCCCTAAAAAAACTCCCCACTCCCCCACTTAAAGTTACACCCTATACAGGGTGATTCTTAATCTATACGCATAAATTTGTAAAACTATAGCTGAGGACAAATAAAAGTCAAAATTCAGTGGCTTCAGCTTCCCCTAAGTTATCATCCTAGACTTGAAACATCTTTATATGTGGCTCAGCGTAGTAGAGGAACCGGAAATTAGCGTCCAAGGCCTAGGCAACATGGGGGGGCACTCATTAGAACTAAGCAAACTGTAAGGCAGGACTTACTCTACCCATTTCACGTGCAGTGGGTTGAAGAGATCTTCCACTTCCGAGTGAATTTTTGCGAGTGGTTATTACATCAACAGCATTTAAACCTAACCGTGAACATTTTAGTTACGAATGAGGCAATTTTCAAACGTAATGGTATTTACAATTTTGACAACATGTATTGAGTATCAAAAAATCCGCACGTCACCCTGGGAACACACTTTCAACGACGATTTTCAGCAAATGTGTGGGCTGGAATTGTGAACAGAGCCCTTTCATTCTGAAAAATCTGTTAACTGGTGCTCTTTATTTACAGTTTTTGCATACAAATTTACCGGTACTCCTCGGTTAGACAGCATGTGGTTTCTCCAAGATGGTGCTCCACCACATTTTGCCCAACTAGTGCCACAACATTTGGATCAATGTGTTTCCCGAACGTTGGATAGCCCGAGGTGGTCCATTTGAGTGGACCTCTCGATCGCCTGACCTAAATCCGCTTGACTTTTATTTTTGGGGTCACATAAAGCTATGGTGCACCGTTAACACTGAACAAGACTTGCGAAATCGCATACATGTTGCCACTGATGCAATTTGAGTACAACCTGGTTTGAGCCGTGCGTATGGGGACTCATGGATTCGGCGAGCTCAACTATCATGGAAATAACTTCAAACAGTTATACTATGAAAAATTAAATGCATTCTCAATTTTATGGAATTCACATTATTTTATTTTTATTTGAAATAAATTGGTACTTATCTCCCTAACTAAAAAACATTTTTTTTTTTCACTATCGTCATCATTTGTCCTAAGTTTATACATATAGGTTAAGAATCACCCTGTATAATGTATTAAAAAGTGTATATAAAACTAAAATATTTCTATTTTTGTTAAGATCTATTGGCTGTTATAACATTCATCTCATAACTCACCCTAAATTATATATATACCTATTGCTCAGTAGAAGTTGCTACAGATATTAATTTTAAGAAGATATACATTCACAAGTAGAGTGAAAAATTTACAAAACTTCCATATCAGTGTAATTTATGAAATTTTATTAATTTTTATTACTTAAGTAGGTATTAGTGGGGTAACACTTCTCAATAATATTAACGATTAAATAAGTATAAATATTACATACCTACATACTTTAAAAAATATATATATATATATATAAACCAAGGGAAATGTGGAAATAGAATTTATCAAATAAAATATATTTAAGTAATATTACTTAAGTAGGTAATGGAGTCAGTTAAGATAGGTACTTAGTGCAACAACAGCCACAACCAAGTCTACAAAGTAAAAAAACTACCGTTAGTTTAATCTGGTAGTCCAGCTGGCAGTTAATTATTTCAATATAAAAAAGATCCTTTATTATCAATTCTGATATTATACAAAGTCATTGTCCCACACAGTTAGCTTGTACACTTCCTTTAATATACGGAACACTTCATGCATTTTGTTTCTGCTTCCTGTTTGATTTAATATCTGAGTGAGGTCATATTTTGAATTTAAAAGCTATACTTATTTACATTTTATTCGCGTTAAAAAATTAAACGTCATTATCTATTAATATTTTTAAATACTTATGGCCATTTCCACCGCATTGCCTTTTAAGTGTAGTTAACTAAGGGCGGTTAAAATTTTAGGCCTAGTTTAAAATAGTAATGTTTCCACCACACAATTATTAAGATTCATTTGTAAAGTCTACCTAAAAAGCCAAAATTCATAATTTTTCGGTTTTTTGCACAAGTTGTTAGCTTCATGACTATTTCTTAACCTCAAAAGTGTGACACTTCACTCTCACTGTTCTGACTTTATGTTGTTCTGCTAAGTTATGTTTTCGAATTGGTAGGATTTATAATGGAAATAGTTCCCAAAAAAAAAACCACGATTGACAAATTTTAGCAATGAAGAAAAAGTATTACTAATTAACATAATAGCAAATTATAAAAGTACGGTGGAGAATAAAAAACCGATAATGTCTGTACAAGAAAAATGATAGCCGGTGAATTTAACTCACTGTCGCCAAATAATATTCACAGAATAGCAGAATCATTAAAAAAGTTTTTTGAAACCAAAAAAAAAGGAAGTCCGTTTTATTGGCGATACAGAATTATTACTAAAGATTAAAAATAAATGTATTTTTTTTTGTAATTTTATCAGTGATTCTTTTTAAGAGCTTACATATTATTTGGAAATTCAAGATCTTCTTCGATTAAGGTCAAAATGTGCAGCTGTTTCTTTATACAGCCGGTATCTTCTAAAAAAAGTTATCCATCGTTATGGAAGTGATCACTTCTCTCGTACACTTTTCGAGGAAACCCATACTCTATTATTTTTAATATATTTAAATCATTATTAAATATATCATTTTCATCATAGTTCATTATTTTTTGTTTATTTTTCAGTGGAAAAATAATAAAACCAAATTATTAAATTAGGTTATGTAGAACCTTTAAGTATCGTTAAAAGAGACAAGCCTAGAATTTCGAGGGCTTATATTTAAAAAGGTTTAAGACATTTTATGTCGGGTTTAGTAAACGGTGGAAAGCAAATTATATTTTTAAGGTTCCTTAAAGCGTAAGCGTAGCTTAAAACAAACGGTGGACATGGCCATTACTTACTACTACTTAATATTATTTATTTTTTGAAAATGTTCATAAGTAATAGAGAAAATATCTAATTAAGTATATTTTGTATTTTTCAGTACAATTTAAGCTACAACATTTACAGAGAACTATATTTTAAATTTTTATCAACATAATTTAATTAGCACTGGCACCATTTTACATGTTCATAAGAATTAACTTTAATAAAGGGAAATTAATTCATTTGAAAATATTAATATATGCAATATAAAGTATTATTAGCATCATCCATCTTCGCAATTCACTTTCTCAGAAGTATAAATTAACAAGCTAGGTCTAGGTTCATCCACAGACAGGTGCAGCATCAATTAGCTTTATTCAAGACTTTCTTATATTTAAAGCTTAATGAACCGTTAAAATTGTTTAACTCCTGAAGAGACACAGTACAAATTGCTTTTAGTACTTTTTTATTTAATACGAAGTTTAATTATGTCATAAAAATAATAAGTACTTATGCTACTCACTTTCGATATTATTTGCAATAAATATTTGAGGTACCTACCTACATTGTTTTTTATATAAAAAATTAAGTACTTAGATGTTTAGCATTATTAAAAATGTCATTAGCATTGTTATTTTTAAATGATACTCTTGATGTTATATTTATATTTATTAACGTTTTATCACTTCTCCATTACGGAATTATACTTACTGATAATAATAGATAACTAAGTAAAGTAGTTATATTTACTTTGTGATTTGATTATTACGTAAATCAGTATAACATTAAATCTCGCTTTAATATTTATTTCCATTACTGAAACCAATTTTTTAATTTGTATATGAGAATTAAAATATTACCTATTAATAAAAGTAGGTAGGTACCTAGTTAAGTATTCGTAATTTTAATTCAAGATTTTTCAGAATTTCTCACTATGTACCTACCTACAAAATACATTTTAATTTTTAATAATTACTTATTTCAACTTTAGTATAATAGTAAGTAGATACCTAGGGCCCTAAGCGATTGAAGCAAATAATAGGCATTTACTAAAATATTTAAAAACTCGGTTAAAAATACAGACTAAGGTACCAGAAGGAAACTGAAGTGTAAGTAAAAAATATTTCCATAAAATCCTACACTTTTGTCACTACAGGTATCTCAAGCGTCTAGCTTAATTCAGTCAATTACAGAAATAAATACCTACATACCTTTATATCCAAGTTTATATCATTTTGGTACAGAAATGAATGAAGCAAATAAAAATTGTGTTAAAATATACATAGGTAATAAACAATTTTGAGATTCAAATGACAAAGTCTACCTAACAAATGACTAAACTAAACACGAGACTAAACATTTAGGTAGTGCGTTGTTTACTTTTGTTTAAATTTTAACAACATGTAGCTTAAATTCCAGCTTTTAGGTCGGTAGTAAAAATTGCTTCTATTTATGAATGAAGAGCTATCTGACACTAAATATTATGTAAGAATTAGGTATCTACAAACAGTTCAAATGTTCCCTACTTCATTTTACAAGAAACAGTCGTATATAACGGAACTTACCATTTTGAAGTAAAATCTATCGACAACTGATGATAGGATACTGTAAACTGAAACTTGGCAGCTCTCTTGTTCACTCTTTGAAGCCTCTTCCAGACAGATCCCATACTGGAAGCGTCAACACCAACACAGGATTGCATTTTGAATAACTTAGTCAAAACAAAGTGCACCAAACAGAAAAGTATAACACTACACTACACATGCGGAAAAAACATTGTTCAAATTGTAATAAACCATGCACGAAATAATAAAAAACAGGATGAGTTTATCATCTTATCACATTCTGGTAAAAACATGACGTTTTCAGTTTCAGACAGAAAAATTGCCAGGGTAAATATTTATGTTTCCATACTGATTAGATAGTAATAAAGAAATCAGAAGCATTAAACAAAGCAGTTTGCATTATTTTGAAATACTTTGACATTAAAACTATTAACCTTGTATGATTCATTTGACACAAGGGTCAATTTGGACATTGACAAATTTCCAATTTATTTTACGCACTAGATTACTTGCTGCATGCATCCACATACCTTCCACTGATACTGTTTGTGCTTAATAACACATTTTACTTAGATGATACTTAAGTTTAAAGGAATGTTGTACAATAATTTATTTATAACTAGTGACTATTAATGGTAAACCAACTAATTATTATGCTTTCACTCACTACTGTCAATTTGTGGTTGTCAAATACGCCGATAAGGAAGCAAAGGATCGTACTAAAATATTTAGTATTACTAATAGGCAACAGATGCCGCGTGCATTCAGCTGCGTTCAGAAATTGAACTAGGTATATTTTTATAAAATGTGGTGAAATTCAAAAATGATTGTCCAGTTTATCATTTTTGCTGCAAATATACTAAATATTGCGAATATAAAAAGAAATTACTTAAAAAATATCTATAACTAATTACACCTCCGTTACTTTTTATCTATATACGTGCTTAGTTTTTATACAATATTAATATTTACCATAGATTTTTTGTGTAAGATGGTGGAATTAAAACGTATTTTATTTTAATACCTAGGCATTTATTATTATTGAGCATGGCCTCCTGCACAGAAATAGTGTTTTTGTGGAAATATGACTGAAACTTTTTAAATTACATATCTTGAATTATATATTTCTATAATGAAAATAGGGTATTCTGCATAAGAACCGACAGGTGCATATGCTTTTTTACACTTGTTCCATTTTAAAAAACTGCCCATTATGAACAATTTATTTAGTTTTAATTATCTTTTTTATTTTATAATTTTCCTACTGCCAAATTTTAAAGGTAAAACCTACTACTGACTATTTGAATACTTCGATATTATCATTCTTTTTAAATTCGATCAATGAATAAAAGTTTGGTATAATTTTAGAGGCGACTCACCTTCAATGGACATCTTATAGTATTTCAATTTACTTGAACTCATAGTCAAAGAAGACTAATAATAAACTTAAATCATGCCAAATTTGGTTATTCCAAGTTAAAGTAATTTACAGCTATTATTTTATTTTTTTTCAAAATATTTGTCCCCACTTTGAAAGCTAAAGCCAAAGTGCAACTTTGTATATTTGGTTAAATTGGAATATATATTTTAGTACCCCCTTAGGTGCACCTGATCTATATATTAACACATACCTACTTATTTGAATTAACACCTAAAGTAATGTGAAGTTGCGAAGTTATTCAAATGAGAAAAAAAAACACTTTTCATAAAATTTTAATTTTTTAGTAGTCTATGAAAGTTATAAGAAAATTGCGCAACTTTTTTTTAATTTAAGCATCACATTATATTTTTACAGTTGCCAATGTTTTAATGTTGCTTTTGCAATAATAACGACACTTCCTTAAAACAGATTTTGAAGTTCTGAGTAGAAATTTCATTAAATCTCTACAGGTGAGTGAAACAACTAAGAACTAATGTTAAAAGTTCAAAACAAATCGCAAAATTAATTTTAAAGAGTGTTATTATTATTGCAAACGATTGTACCTATGATGTTTTTACGAGTATTACACTATTACCCCTATACTCTCTACCTATGTTTTTGTTTTATTTGATTTGATTTTTGTTCAATGTCACTACGTTTACTGATGTACAAAATATCAAAATAGTGTTAAATAGTATATATATATAGTCTTTATTTAATTATTTAAGTTTAGATACATTATAATTCGATACAAATTTTAAAGTTAATTGTATAAAAAATGAACAAAATACATTTAAAAAAATAAATAGATAAGTACCTAATTACATTACAAGTCCCATATCGCTCTTAAGATAATCTGTTAAAACTGATAATACATTGTTCTTTAACCCGACATTTGCAGTTAAAATGCTCATAACAGAACCGACGTCAGTTATAGCTATGCCTTTAAAAAGTGAGTTAACGCGTCTGTATAGTTTCTTCCTCTGGGCGTCTGTCATGTCTTCTCGAATTATTCTTGGAATAGATTTGAAGTCGGATGTCATAAAGTAACCAGCTGCGCTGCCTATTGCTCCTCCTGATAAATAAATTTATTATTAACTACAATATTTACGTATACAGGGTGATTCAGAACTTATAAAAAAAATAATTGGGAATAGATGCGTCATGAAATATGGAGAAAAAAAATATTGAAGTTCTAGTAGTTTCATCGCTGTGCTATTGCAGTCCCTAGCCAGGCGATTTCAAATATTCGATTATTTATTGTATTAACTTTTTTGTGATGCAAGTATTTGCATTCGTTTTTTAAAATATCAAAAATAAATTACGTAAAGCAACTCGCAGTTGATGAGTATCGTTTTAATTTATGGTGAAGTGAAAATGCTTTAGCACAACGGATTCCCGGTAAACAATTGCTAAATGCAGCTACTTTTACAGCGGTGCGCATTGAGTGCAAGTGTAGCGCAAACGCAGGGGTGACGCGGGAAATTTGCAACCAAATCGTGGAAGCGATGGAGGTCATACACGAGGCTCAATTATATCCATACCATGTACGTGTTCAAGCATTAATACCAGGGGATTGCACCGGTACCATGGCCGCCGAGGTCTCTTGACTCTAAATCATTTGGACTTATTTTTGTGGGGATATTTAAAAAATGATTCAATTGCATCGAAGTGAACACTATTGATGATTTACACAAACGTATCATAGCTGCTGCTAATAACTTAGAAGTTCAAAACGGACAAGAAGCAGAAACATTTGTGTTAGTTTCTACAAACTGGGTAAGAGGGGCCCAAAATATTGTTGTAACATTAGGTATGTAAAACTATTTTACTAATTAAAACCACAAATTAATTCTATTAATTATTAATAACAATAGCGCCAAAACAGTTAAATTTACTGCATTAAAATAGATGTAAAATGTAATTTCTTTCCTTGGGAATTTTTTGTCCGGTCGCCAATTATACGCCTTATTAGGTTTTAGAGTGAACCAGTTTCCAGTGACGTGCGGAAGTGTATTTTTGAAATGCTCTTTTTGATTTTATTTTTACAAAATTGTATTTATAAGTCCCCTGTAGGTGACCATATTTGAAAGCGTTTGGAAGAAACTAAATAAAACTTTAAATTTATCGCCCCAGGTTAGGGAGTCGTAACTGTTTCAAGGGGGTTTAAATAAAAAAATGATGCAAAGAACCCATATTAAAATCGATCATACAATCTACTCTAAATTTTTTTTTGCATATTATTCTGGGTCACCCTGTATGCGAAGTAGATAAATATATACGTGCGTAAGAGTGTGTGTAGTGCCAGTGCCTATAGTGTTTATTAGTTTCTCAAAATTGACTTAAAATTAGTCTTTTGTTTATTCAAAAATTTCAAAAACGAAGGAATGTTCATCTGTTATAGATATTAAATTGCATAATATTATACATATATACATATAGTAATAATAAAAAATTCAGTTGTTAATGATGTCTAAAAAAACATTTGTTTGGATTAAAAACAAATATTTTCTGCCATTGTGTTTATCCTAGGATGGGAACCTGGTAGCCTCAACAAAAATATTTGCTCAGCTAAATCAGCTACTGCAATAAAATAATTTAATTGCAGCAATATACAGAGTGATTTATTAATAATTGTACATACGCTAACTGGATCTGAAAATATGATGACTTGGCATATAACGCTTAGATCAAATATGGCTCCTTACGGAGTTACAGGGTGTTTTATTTAAAACATTTTACAATTTTTCAATTCTTCAGTACTTTCTACGCAGTTAACACACTATTCCTTCATAGCGGTAAAGTCATTATTTCTCGAGATTTTTAAAGTTAAACATAGGGCTGCACAATAATTTTTATTTTATTATGTAATTTATTTGCCATATTATTATTATTCAAGTCGATGTCTTTTGTCATGGGATTGCATTGTATTAATTAAATTAGGTTTTACAGTTGAGTTTATAGTAAAAATAAACAATTTAATATCAATAATAAATAAATTTAATAACAATAAACAGAACTACATAGTGAAAAATTATAAACATTTTAGAAATAAATGTTCGTTTCATTTAGTCTTATAGTAACAGATAGAACAACAACTTCCGGGCTACACCAGATATATCCCAATGAAGGAATAGTGGGTTAATTGCAGAAAAAGTATTGAAGAAAAATAAAAATCCCGGCAATGACGTAAAAGTTAGGAATTTGAAATTGCCCCTCTGGCCTTGTCGTACGCTTCTAAACTGTATGCCAAGTGTAATGGGAAAATATCAAACAGAGTTAAAGTAACGGGAAAAAATTATTTAAATTTTTTTAAATAAAACACCCTGTAACTGTAAGGAGCTATGTGCCAATTCTTCATATTTTCAGCCCAGGATTATCCAGTTGACGTATGCACAATTATTAATGAACCACCCTGTATAAAAAATTAAAAAACAGTAGCACGTTCTTTCATCAAAATTGTTTTCTTGCGACACTATCAATACTATCTACTAACTGCTAAAATATAGTTTTCTCAGTGTAGAATATAAATTTTATTTAATTAACTACTTTATAGAAACTGAAACATCAAATTTAATTCCGAAAACATATTCTATTCAATTTCAAACGTTCAGTTTGTAATTTAATTACCTAGACAATGTTCTTCAGCTTCTCTCATGTAATAATATATTCCAACTTATGAAAAACTTTTGGTTATAATATTTTACTGGAATGTGTATAATTTTAAGATAAATATACGTACCAATTACAAGTCCAGTTTTTCCTCCAAATAACCCACCTAACAGAGCTGATATCCCAATTACTCCTGCACCTTTAGCCGATTCATATACCGTCTCATGTAAGTTTTCATGTTCAGCCAGCTGAGCGCAAATTTCCACTACTATGTCTACTTTTTGATTCATATTTAGCAGTACATGTCAATTCTAATATCCGCTTTCTTTAATTTATTTAATCTTACATCTACTTACTTGATACAACACAAATTAAAATCGGTTTCTCATTTCAACACGTTTCAAATCGTTTTTAGTCGATATAATGGTAAGATATCATTTTTCAAGTTTTTGTGCTAGTATTTATCTGGGTATATCTGATTATAGTTGAAAAGCAAAAACTCAGTAGTAATGTAAAAGCTCGTTCACACGGGTTTTGTAAATAGGCGAGTTGCTGGAGCAAGTAACCAGTTTCTGAATACTAGAATCGTGTGACTCAAGCGCCAGTAAATGAAGTCATTCAGAGTAGTTCAACTTACTTACCCACTAGCTTACTCCCACCACTGATTTATCGAATCGAATGTGTCGAAGCTGGTCTACTATTCTGCTGCTATTTTTTTGTTCTGTTTTCCAGTTGTTAGTAGCAAATTATTTTTTTAGAACAACAGAATACATTTGTGTATTTGTACAGTTTTAAGTACTCACTTTTAAATCTTGTCAAAAGTGTCAGAAGTAATAGTTCTGCTTTGCAGTTGTTAGTAGCAAATTATTATTATTATTATTTTTAGAACAGAATACATTTGTGTATTTGTACAGTTTTAAGTACTCAGTTTTTTAATCTTTTAAATGATAAAAGTAGAATGAAACCACAACTGGACTTTTCGTGGAACTGTATAGAAAGCATGAGTTACTATGTAACAAAAAAGTCGAATTTTCTATTCTGAAATGTGACTGTAATAATAGTTACTCATGTGAAAAAAGTTAAGGAATCGCTGATATAGATTTAAAATACAGGTGATTCACAACTTATCTAAAAAAATGGAAATAGATGTGTCATGAAAAATGGAGTCAATATCGTCCAATTTTTTGTAAAATCCTTACAGTTTCCGAGTAAAAAATTATTGAAGTTGTAGTATTTTCATCCTTTACTTCGTTGGGTTACTGTAGGCCCTAGCCAAGCGAATCCGAATATTGAAATCCGATTACTTATAGTAGGTACCACCAGATATAGACCGGTATCGGGCTTGTTAGCCCTCATCAGTATGCCATAGATGAGATGACCGACAATTGAACTGGCTGTTTCTTGATACCTATGTATGTTCACATATAAACTGAGTGCAGGTGAGATATAATCTCTATGACTGGTGGGTGTTCGACAAGGGTTCTTGGCTGTTCACACAGATAAATAAGTTCCTATTTTCTTATTCTCAGTTTTCAAAATACTACTAAAACACAAAATACATTCTGTTTTAGCCTTAGGTTTTATAAACTATGTTCCATTCAAAAGATACATACACCTTGTATAACATATACTTACATACCAGTATGTGTCCACACTATCATATACAAAATTTACCAGGCATGTGATTAGGCACAGGTACATGCTTTGCAATAATAACACACTCACTCAAAACAGTTTTTGAACTTCTGGAAGTTCTGAGTAGAAATTTAATTAAATCTTTATTGGTGAGTGAAACAACTAATAACTAACGTTAACAATTTAAAGTAGATTTCATTATGCAAACGTCAGTAGTTAAGAAAATATTGCAAAATTCATTTTAATCAGTGTCATTGTTATTGCAACCGATTGTACACAGTAAAAAGTGGCATTGTACATTTTTTATATTTCTAATCAATTTTTTCTTAAACAAATGATTTGCTGACGTTAACTTCATTCAATCATGCCACTTTTTAACATTTTAAAGGAAGGATGTTTTAAAATCGACATCAACGCCAGAGTGCGGGAAGGATAAATTAATAAACGGGAGAGAATCCAATAAAAATTGTTAAAATCGGGGGAAGTGCTCAATCTAATATTTTTCAGGCAAAATCAAAGTGATGAAGATTAATGAGCAAAGTTTCATTCATTGTATTAGAAAAAAGTAAATCGATGGAACTTTTCTGATACTTCATGGATGCTCCTATCAATAACGGCTATTACTTACCTAAAGTTCTTGGTAGTTAGCCTTTTTTCAAATCTGATAACAGAAATAGGGAAAGTTGAGCAAAATGTCATAACATCTTCTGTTTTTACGAGAACTTTATTGAACTACTATAATAAGAAAATACGTTTATTTTGTCCATTTTAATCAATACCATAGACACCTACGCAAATAAATGATTTTCTTGCACCAGCGTATTTTATAAGCTAGAGATTCCCCCAACTTTGTTGTACCTACTTGAACACATTATAAAATACCAGTATGGCGAGACCGGCACCATCTATTTTTTATAGAAAATTTATAGTTGGATATAAGTAGTAAAGTATGTGTAACAAAGAAAAATATATTTAATTGCAACGTAGCAGGTGTCTAGATCTATTAATCAATGCTGGCCTTGAACACAGTCACAATAGAAAGAGCTTTACTATACTGTGCCATTCAAACCCCTACCTGAATCGCTAACGGCGATTGTAATATTTGCAAAAGTGAAATTTCAGAAGATAACTACTCTGTTGGCTAATGCTACGAGCAGCTCTGAATTACACCTGGATAGCCAAAGTCAGTAATCAGCGGTGCCACCAGATATATACCAGTTTCGAGCTTATTAGTTCTCGTCAGTATGCCACAGGTGAAACAACTATGCCTAATTCTCGCTGTTCATGTCTGTTTAACCCGACAAAAGCAATATCAAGTACGTAGGATGTAATGCTACGTGCACACGTACTCACGTCCTTCTGTCAGGTATGACAGAACGTGAACCCTCAGGGTAGGTCGTCGGTTGCCTTAATTATGGTATGCTGATCAAAATTAACAAGTTTGAAATCAGTATATGTCTGGTGACGCCTTTGACGACTAACCTTGGCTATTTATTAAGGTAATCATCAATCGATTAGCTCAAAGAGTAGGAAATTCGACTTTTGTAATTTTAACAGTTAATAGATGGTTAAAACAAAAATCATAGGTGAAAGTTTTTATGTTTAATAAATACATTACAATTACGAAATTTATTAAAATTAAAATAAAAAATTTACTTTAATCTGAAAGTCAGTGTGATTTTTGACATTGCAATTTATTGACCAGAGTGCCTCATAAGTAATCATCAAGATGTTCATTACTGAGTCGATATCTATATAATTGGAATTTATTAAATTCATGGCTGAAACCAATGATTCGCAAAGATATGTGAAACTGAAAAACAATTTTATCTTGCATACGCATAAATTGGTCGAAGGGTGCCATGGTGCCGGCGGGCATAGAGTTGAGGACCCCTGTTGCAAGCTATGTGAAATACTGTAGATGCTTGTTCAAATGATTTAATGAAGAAAAGATTTAATAGATTTTTTGTTAATTTCTGAGAGGCGGTTTTTGAAAAATGTAACTTTTATGTTAAGGATGCATGGTGCCCGGAAAGTAAACCGACAAAGAGCAAATTCTTGGAATGATTTCATGTCGATTTGACATAAATCGTCTTATTCAAAAATGCTTCATAAGGGGGGTAGGAGTCTTTGATGGTCCTTTGACATTATGTTTATTTTAATTGTTTAGATCGTTATTTATCTAGAACGAAGAGACTTGGGTTATGTGTTAACTCTTATACGGACAGCCTTTAGATATACAAATGATCTTTTAATTGTAACCATAAGCCAAACCATTTGGGAGGGTTTAATATTTTAATTATATATATTTTTTTATCTTCGGCCATTTTTAATATCAAAATCAAAAACTTCAGAGTATTCTAGAATAAAAAGGTACTGTTGTCTTGAGTGGCTAGAGTGTACTATATGCGAGCTAAATCTATTTAAAATATTTGTATTTTTCTTTGCGCGATAATTACAAATTTACAAATATGTTGCTAATGTTTAGTAGTTGGCTTGAAAACCAAATGAAGTAAAATTCTATACAAATTGGAATTTTGTATTAGATCATATCACAAACTGGCACAAATTATAACAAAATAACGATTAACAAAAACAAACATTAATTTAATAAAAAATGAGCTACATGGCGGCCATTACTTTCAATGCATAAAGTGACTCATTTCTTTAATGTTCTAATCTAATGTTCTCTGAAAAAGGGCCCTACTTCCCTTAGGAACAAATTTTATATAAGACGATTTATGTCAAATCGATATGAAATCATCCCTAGAATTTTCTGTCTTTGTCGGTTTAGTTTCCGGATACCCTGTATCAGTATCTCTATTTCTAGATATGTGACGTAGACTGATGAAACAAGTTAATTATTCAATTAAGCAAAGTTTTTGTCTAAGAATTATATCGGATTTTTGAAGATGTGCTAAGTTTATTTCAAATTATAAGATAGCGGGTAAAACTAGTTTCTTTAATAAACTAGAAAATATAATATTCGTGAAAATATAAGTAAGCATTCTAAAATTTTCAGTGTTGAAGTTCGGATTCTTTTTGGAAATAGTTGTAGATAAAAGATATATACTACGTGACAAAAAAAGATAAACACCCAGATATGTTCAATAGATTTGAATAATTTTTGATAAACAGGTTCAGAGCCACTTATTGAATGGTTAAATTTTCAGTAAAATCAGATAACTTACTGTAAAAAATTGGTTCAAGAGTGTGTTGAGGACCCACGATTCCTAATACACTCATTAATACAACTGGGCTGGGATTTAATAAAGTTGTCGATAAGTTCTTGGGGTATCTGGGTTTCAGCAGTCTGCGGCTAATCATGTCCCAGACATGTTCAATAGGTGACGAATTCGGCGATGTTGGTGGCCATGGTAAACGGTTAATCTAATGTTAAACCATAAAAGCTATTGTTTGTCTGACAACATGAGATCTAGTATTGTCTTGCTGCAAAATGGCGTTTTGGATGGTGTGAAGGTATGGAATGATATATGGCTCCACCACTTCCTGAATGTAGCGTTGTATGTTGCCTCTAATGAAGACCATACCATAACGCCTACTGTGACGTGGACATGACACTCTCTGTCAAATTGTGAATCGCGTTATCACATTACCTTATTACCCTTGTACGACCTTCGTGCACCCACAGGCAGAAACAGAATTCATCAGTAAAGATCACCTGGTTCCCTTCTTCGTCCCACTGAATTCTGGTTCTGGTTAGCTCGATGTTGACGAGAGGCAGCACCCAATATAGACAATAAGACAAAATGCTGAAAGTTCATATGCATACCTATGTTCTTCAAACCACTGATTTTCAATAGTTCGACTGCTGCTAAATCAGTCTCTGAGAACTAAAGTCGTAATCGAAGATCTTCACTCTCTGTAGTTCCTCTACGACGGCCGGTGTCTCGCGTTATGTGTTCACGGCCTTCCTGAGTAATACCATACTATAGTACGTACAGCTTTGTACACACTAAAGATGCAACGTCTAATGCTATATGTAATGCAACACGTAAACAATGCGCACTTACTGTTCTTACCCTGTTCCGACATCGACGACATCAGTGCGTAATCAGTGCAACGTTTGCTGCAATATTCAATGACTGTCCAAACATGTTACATTATACATGTATTATCTATTGCATTACACGATGCATCTGTAGTGTGTACAAAGCTTATAGATCTGTTAGTCGTTCTAGAAATTTCTCTCACCGACAAACCTGCTTTGCGCAACCCAACAATCCACTCGCATTCAAAGTCATTATGCTGGGAAATATGCCCAAATTTAATATAAATTCGACTATCTCAGAAATGGCTGCTGGAGGGGACCTACTGGGTATACCTTTTTTGGACAAAAGATGCCAAGGGAAAAGAATTTCTAACTATAAATTTAATATACTGAAGCACAAAAGTTATAAAGCTTTAGATCTAGGCGAAGTACTGCTGCTGGCGCCCTCTGCAATGTACAACGAAATTGTGATCAAATTCTAACAAACCTCTAAGTACTAAATTTCGTAGATAAATATTTACTAAAAAGTTTAAAAATTGAAGCGTTGACACTGTATTTTGGAAGCTATCAACTTCTGGATTACGACAAATTAGACTAGATTCTCATATTTTTGCCAGAAATTTGAGCCAGTGTTCCTTACAGACTTTTTAAAGACACCCTATACAAACTTAAGCTTGATCTAAGTTAAAAACTTTGTATTGCCTAGAAATATTGGCTCAAGAATTTTTAAATTGAAATGAATTACTATGCTGCTCGCTAAATGTATATTTAGATAATTATGTTAGCATGTTTTGCAAGATACGCCCTTGTCGTAAATAGTGACTTAGATACGTTCCCCTTCTTGATGCTAACCAAGCTATAATATAATCTAGGGGGTGTTGAGTTCGTGTAATATATATTCTCTAATAAATTTCAGCACTATTGCACAAGGGTGAAGGTATTTATAGAGCCTCTCTTTTTTTCTAATAGAACTATATACAGTAATTAAGATTTAATAGATAATAATTCAAATAAATAAATTATCTAAACGTTACTATTATATTTTAATTTTGAAATTGTACAATCAATCTTCTTATGCTATATTGGCAGACAAAAAATACCTTGGTAGATACAAAATTTTAAAATATCTCTCATAAATATTAAAACAAAAATCATGTGACGCAAGACATTAAAAAAATTAAATAGCATTTTGAATTTAAATTTTTTAAATATAAAACATTGTTTATATCTATATACAGGGTAATTCAGGTTTAATCTTGACAATTTCAGGAATCGATAGAACAGATTAAAATAATGTTCATTTGTGATATAAACTTATTTCCTAAAACGCATCGTTTCCGAGAAAGAGGGCGTTGAAGTAGAAATTTTTTTATTGTTTTTCCCTCATAACTTTTGAACCACTTATCCGATTTAAGTGAAATTCGGAACACAAACACTCCTTATGATCTTACATAGGCTTCTTGAACTACCTACCCCTCTTAGAGGTGTATTTTGTATCATACACCCCTCTTACTTTATTTCAAAACTACAATAAAAATAATTAATTTCAATAAAACATCTACACAGCACTTTGACCTGATTAATTTTTAAACCTTTTCGTCTCCTGTTTTTTTTTTTCGACGTTTGGTCTTGTTTCTGAGATATTCAAAGAAATTGGGGACAGTGTAGCACACCAGCCGCGTAAATTTCATTGAATAGTAACCCATGAAACAACCCTGTAAATTGACGTTTTGGATGCTGCGATAGTCGAGGTGGCTGGGAGACGACTTCTCGTGGAACCAGTCTCGATGTTTGTGCTCGTCGAGAGATGCACAATAAGTCTATAGGCTGCGGTGCTTCCGGGGACACTGTCGGACGGCTCTCAAAAAAAAAACTGACGTTTGTGAAAATCATTGCAAAAAGTATTATTTTAAGAGTGTTAGTGTTAACAAAAAAGTCAATAACCTCTAACATAAATTTAGTAACAACAACTTATTACAAGATTTACAACAAACTTATCAACTACTACAAAAATTACAATAATTGTTCAAAGTGCATTCATCCAGCCTCAATACATTTTTGGCATCGACGAACTAGTGTATTACTCGCAGCTGCTATTTGAACAAGATTGTTTTTATGTCATCACAAGCATGTCTTATCTTTTGGATCAATTGATCACGGGTATGTACTGGCGTATCATGCACAATTGCTTTTAGATGGCCCCAAACGAAATAATCCAGAGGATTCAGATCTGGTGAGCGCGGAGGCCAAGCCACTGGTCCTTCGCAAGAAATCCACATATTTGGGTGGTTGTTGGGTTGCCGTCCAATCAATCGACGAGAATAATTCTCATGCCGTACTTGCCTTCCGTAATGTGCAGGGGCACCATCCAACTGCATTCAGTTCCCTTGGCGTAAATTTAAGGGGACATCGTCAAGCACGTCGGGGAGAGAGTTTTGCAGAAACTCATAAAATAAGTCCCCATTTAAACGAGGAGGCAAAATATGCGACCCACAGAGGTTATTACTTAAAACACCTATCCACACATTTACACTAAACTGTTGCTGAAATGAAGATTGTCTGACGCATCAAGGAATGACTTCACTCCAAACGCGAATGTTGTGGTAATTCACAATTCCAGCTTTTGTGAAATTAGATTCGTTGGTCCATAAAACCTTATGCAGAAATTGTGGATTAAGTTCTGTTGAATCTAAAACCCATCTACAAAAATTTAAACGTTTTTCAGCATCTCCTGGCAACAAACCTTGAACTAGTTGGAGATGGAAAGCCCTTCGATGATCTTGTTTGAGTGCTCTCAGTATTTTTGATTGAGATAAATCGAGTTGCCGAACTGCTCGGCGTGTGCTTAAAGTTCTATCGATATCAAAAAGATTAAGAATTCGCTGATTATTTCTTGGCGGTACATTACGATTATGATCATTGCAGCGGCGCAAACCATATTCCGAAAATCGACGATGTACAAAAACATGGCATGGTGCATTTGGAATTCTTCTATTAGGGAAGCGTGTTCAGTGCTCTCGAACTGACGCGTTGGAATTTCCGTCACAGAAACTATAGACATATTCAGCATTTGTAAACGTTCTTGGCATTTTTTCTTAGCACTGAAAATGCTCTTTAAATAATACTTTTGACAATGATTTTCACAAACGTCAGTTTACACAAATCACTGAGTTTTGTTTTCATGGGTTGCTATAACGTTAAATGAAATTTACACGGCTGGTGCTCTATACTGTCACACATTTCTTTGAATATCTCAGAAATAAGACCAAACGCCGAAAGAAAACAGGAGACGAAAAAGTTCCGAAATTAATAATATTTTGTTATATTGCATCCAATAGAAAAACAAGAAATAAATCGACAACGGTTAAATGTATCCACATAAAACAAGTATACCTTATTTGTGAAAAATAAATAGGAGAACAATATTTTTCTATTAAAACTTTCGTACACACACTGATAAAAAAGTTATAACCAGTTTGTATCAACCAAGAGAACATTTCGTAACGCCCTCTAGCGTCTACAGCAAAATTAAGTACGGATTCGTATTTCTCGTCCCAGAAAACTCTCTAATCCAAATTTTCAAAAGAATCCTTTGAATACTTCCTAAGAACTTTAAAAATTTTGAATTCAAAATTTGAACTTTAACGCCCTGTAACTTTTTTATTAGCCACAAATGAACTAAGGTAAGTTTAGCTTAATCGCATTATTTTGATGTAAGGAATCTACTCTTGCTCTGTGTCCCATTAATTTCGGGACACCCTATATAGGATAGTTTCTATGGTTTTGAAAAATAGATCATAAATTATTTGACACCGTTGAAATTTTTTTAGAGCAGTAAGAAAATTGGAAATGAAATAACGTAAAATACCTAATAAACTCATTATATGAATTATACAGGGTGCTCCTCATAAGAACCGACACATAGTAGGTGCATGTATTGGATCCCAAATTATTGCAATGTAACCAAACATACCTGTATACAAAGTTGTACATAGCCGAAGTTACAGACCTTCAAAGTGGGGACAAATATTTCGAAGAAAAATAATATCTCTGAATTACTTCAACTTGAAGCAACCAATTTTGGTACATAATTTAGGTTTATTATTGGTACTTCGTTGACTATGAGTTCAAATAAATAGAAGCACTACAGACTGCACAGAATTTAATTTAAAACACTTTTTTATTATTGTCAAATTTTAAAAACCTTTAAGGTTTTTAAGGAAAAATGCATTAATTGAAACAAGATTCTAATAGCGATTATTAGAACAAATTAAAAAGTTAGTAATAATAATAATAATAAAATAATAATAATAACTCTTTATTTTCCTTTAAGATATGCAGATACATATATAGGAATAGTCAATTAATCACTTAAAACTAAGACAACAAAAACTCATTAAGATCTATCGGTTAAAAACAATTTTAATTTATATTTAAAAGATTTAAAAACTTGGATTTGCCTAATTTCCACTGGTAAGTGGCTAAAAACGTGCAATCCTAAACAATTAGGAGAATTTAAGGATATTTTATATTTATAGTACGGTATATGATAATCATCTTTCTGTCGGGTATTTATTCCATGAATAGTACTTTTTGTTGGAAATTCATAACGATGCAGATACACATAGGTACACAATTCAAAAATAAAAATTCCTGTGAGTGTTAGCAGTCCATATTCCTTAAATAAGCCTCTACACGTATGATACCTCGGGACACTCGCTATAAATCGTAATATCTTTTTTTGAGCAATAAATACGTCTGGTGCCAGAGTAGAATTGCCCCAGAAACACACACCGTACCTCAACCGGGATACTACTTGAGCGTAATACAAATTTATAAGTTGATCCTTACCAAGAACTGGGTTTAAGCTTCTAAACAGATAGCATAAAGAATTTAATTTTGATACTAATTTATTACAATGTTCCTTCCAATTCAAATCTAAAACCTAGAAAAGTTATTGCATTGTCGGTGTCTGACAAAGAGGTATTGTGCACTTTAATATTCATTTTAGAACAATGTTTCTGATAGTTATGAAATCTGATAATTAATGTTTTAATAGGATTGAAATATAAAGAATGAGCACCAAACCAATTACCCATTTCCTGGAGAGTTGAGTTACATTTTTTCTCCATTGCTTCATCCGTTTTTTTCTGATCTAATCAATGAAGTGTCATCGGCATACATAACAAGGCCGTCACAATTAACATAATGTGGAAGGTCATTAATGTATAACAAAAATAAAATTGGTCCCAATATTGAACCCTGTGGTACTCCTGTACTCATTTCTCTATATTCCGAATTTACTTTTCTGGTAGAACCCAAGTGGGAATAACTCAGACTAACATATTGAAATCTTTGATTTAAATATGAAGACACCCAGTCATACGTTACTCCTCTTAAACCATAGTGAAACAGTTTCAACAACAACTTATTGTGGTCAACGCAGTCGAAAGCCCTGCTGAGATCACAAAATATACCAAGAGGGCTCTCCCCTGCCTCCACGCACTCGACAAGCCTTCCATATAGCGAAAATAAAGCTGTATTAGTTGACTTACCCGCACGAAATCCATGCTGTGTCTCTGTAAAAATTTCGTACTTATTGATAAATCTCAAGAGTCTGTCTTCAAAACAGTATTCGAAAACCTTAGAGAAACATGATGGAATCGACACTGGTCTGTAATTTTCTATATTTCTATTATCATTTTTTTTTTAAAATAGGTACAATTTTATTAATTTTAAGACTCTCTGGGAAAGATCCTGTAGAAATAGATAAGTTAATTAAATAACATAGAGGTTTTATAATTGAGGATAATACATATTTTAAAACAAACACCGGAATATCGTCGAAGCCTGAAGATTTTTTGTTTTTTAACCTACTTGTTAATAACCACAGCAACTCATCACACGTAGTAGGCTTTGTCTTTCGAATTTGACAGTTAGTAATAAAATTATAGCTAAAGAAATTGTTCAACTAGTGCATCATTTTCTGTAACGTTACATTTATTCATAATACCATTCTACAAATCTTCTCGGGATTCAATTAGCTAGGAATAAACAAAATCCTTCAATGTTCCCAAAGAAAACCACATTCGTTGAGATCTGACGATCGTGGTGGCCAATTTTGAGGACAATTATTTTCTCGTCTTAACCATTTATTTGGAAACTTAAAATTCAAAGGTCTCTAATAGTAGCGGTAAAATGAGGCGGCTCTAGTCTAAATGGCAACGGTAAATCTTTGATTAAATCAGGTGGGGTATTTTGCAGAAATTCCAAATAACTTCTGCCATTTATCGATTTGGCAAAAATAAATATCAAATAACGATCGACAATACTAGCCCAAACATTTATCTTAAACTCGCGTTGAAAATGTCTAGGAGTTGTTACATACATTACACAACAGTTGTGAACATTTATAATTTCTCTACGAGTGAAACAAGTCTCATCAATTACAAAATATTCTTTTGAAATTTAATATCCTGATGCAAGATAAACTCGCAAAAGATCACTCGTCGATCTAAATCTTGAGGCAATAGCATCTTAACTTTTTGAACGTGATATGTAGTATGTAGAATAATTCTGTTTCTCGAGATAAACTTTTAGTATCTACTTATTTGCGGTTTATCTTCAACTGCTTGCAAAATATTTTCTTTATTTTATGGGAAATCACACGATTTGGAAATTTCTTATAATATTCTTCCACACTTCTACGGTTTCCTTCACAGAAACCCATCACAAGTAACATGTCAACTTGTTCGCTGCATATAAATTTTCCAGCCATTTTCAACAATAAACAGTAGCAGAAATAAAATAATTTCATTACAAACAGTCAAATTTTAAAAACAAAAACTACTACTGACTTTTTGATTTCTTCTAATGAACACAATTAAAATCTTGTTTCAATTAATGCAAACCTTAGAGTTTTTTAAAACTTAACAAGAGTAAAAAAAGTGTTATAAATTAAATTCTGCGTGGAATAGTATCATTCTTTTTAAATTCGATTAATGGAAAAAAGTTTGGTATATCTAACATATAAAATTCTCGTGTCACAGTTTTAGACGCCATACTCCTCGGAAACGGCTTGACCGATTTTTATGAAATTTTATGTATATTCGGTAGGTTTGAGAATCGGTCGTAACCTATTTTTCATGCCCCTAAGTGATAGGGGTGGTCCACACCAAACAATTTTTTTTAATTTTTTGGACAAAATTTTTAATTTTTATTTTTATATGATGTGGCATTAAAAAATACATACAACCCTTAATTTTCATCCTTCTATCACAAGCCCCTATTTTTTAATAGCCATTTTAGTCATTTAATCATTTTTAACCCTGGTCGATAACTGACCGATTATCACTAGATCAGTTATCCCCGCCAGGCGTCTACCGGTGTCACTTCTCATCACAAACTTAAAAAAAATATAGACAGCGTCGGGACGAGAACGAAGTCGGTCTCCTGTCTCTCTCACAATAAGCCTTCTCTCACTCCCTACACAGATTTCGACCATTATTATTGTGTATGAATCGAGCGTAATAGTGACGTTTACAATTATCATTTTACCTTCTAAGTGTAATTCTCAAGTAAATGTATTATTAATTTGCTGGGCCATAATTATTTATTTCCTATTTTATCAATAATTAATAAAATTATTAATTTTAAGTGTAGTTCTCATTATTAGTTAATTAAGTGATCTACTCGTACATAACCTGAAAAGTACGCAACACGTGTCACGAGCTCTCGCCAACAATGGCTATTATTTTACTATATGGCTATTTTTTTGTACAACGAACATTGCCAACAAGACGTAAAGGGGCTAATTTGGGCTGTCAAACAAGTAAAATTGCAGGCACGCGAAATAATTCAAAAAATGAATGTTTCGTGTTTTGTTATTCTTAGAGGCCGTCATCGTTCACAGTGCTCCATTCCTTTTTTAGTCATATACCACATCTCCACACACTTACAATAAGTTAGTTATTTTTTATTTAACTGCCAAAGTATTCACTAGAAATAATTCATACGGCAAAACAACGTTTGCCGGGTCACCTAGTATATACAGTATGCGCCAAAAGTATGGAATAAATTCAATAAAAACGAAACAATTATTTTTTGGGAAAAATCCTCGAATAGGTCGATTTTTAATTTAAAAAATACATATTTTAGCGTAAAATGCGATTTTCAAATGTCATTTGTTTTCGAGTAATGACGTCATCGATTTTTTTTTAAATGGCAACACCATATTTTTTTCCTTGATTCTGAAAGATCGTTTAATTCTCTATCAGACAGTACTAAAATTTTGCCCTCTTACATAGGAAAGTTTTCGAGTAAATGACGATTGAATGTTAGAAAACGTAAATCAATTAAAATAAAGCAAAAACGTTAGCAAGTTTAGTTTTTCGAATTATAGTTCTTTATGAATCACGTAGGTGAAAATCTTTGCAAAGTGTCATTGTCACACCGACTTTCTAATAAGTATTGTAAGCGACATAGAAATTATTATTCAATTTAAAGTATTATGGCACATTTAACTGTTACTCAAAGAATTGAAATTTTAATTCTTATCGGATGCGGGAATATGACTAGAACTCAGCAGGAAGTTTGCGATTTATTTAATGAAAAATATACAGATCGCTGTATCAGCCAATCAACAGTCAGTAAGGTAGAGTCTAAATTTAGAGAAACTGGCAATGTTGTAAATATTTCAAAACCTGGACGTCCAAGCATTAATGAAAATCAGAAACAAAACATTTTGATAAGTATTGTGGATTCTTCACGATTGGTTGCATTAAACAATGACACTAGCCAGAGCACAGTGCTATGTATCTTGAGGAAGGAAAAATATCATCCCTACAAAATTCAACTTGTGCAGGAACTTAATGAAGATGATCTCGATCGGCGCTTACACTTTTGCGAAATTCTAATGGATTTATGTCAAGGAAATAGAAATTTACACCGGCAAATACTTTTTTCAGATGAGGCCACATTTTGTCTGAATGGTACAGTAAACCGTCAAACTTGCAGATATTGGAGTCAGGAAAATTCTCATTGGATGGCAGAGGCACATACACAACACCCTCAGAAATTAAATGTGTGGGCTGGAATAGTTGACGACAGAATAGTAGGGTCTTTCTTCTTTGAAGGAACCCTTACAGGACCAAGATATTTAGAGTTTCTAGAAAATGACTTTGTTCCAGCCCTTGCAGTAATTTTTCCTAACGATAATGACCCTGACATTTCTGGCGATACCATATGGTTTCAGCAAGACGGTGCACCTCCGCACTATGCACGCCCTGTACGAGATTTTTTGGACAACTGTTTTCCTGGGAGGTAGATCGGCAGACGCGAACCGATAGAATGGCCTGCAAGATCGCCAGATCTTTCACCGCTTGACTATTTTTTATGGGGATACTTGAAGTCAAAAGTGTACATTAATAAACCACGTAATTTAGAAGAACTTCAAAATCGCATTCGGGACGAAATACGCAGAAATACCCCAGAAATCATTCATAATGCGCAAGAAGAATTTCTTCACAGACTTGCACATTGTCAAGAAGTTGGTTCGAACATTTAATTTAAGTAGACAATTTAATTTATTTTACATACCTCAGAATTGTTACTTTTTTATGGATAAAATTTACGTTTTCTAACATTCAATCGTCATTTACTCGAAAACTTTTCGATGTTAAGAGGGCAAAATTTTAGTACTATCTGATAGAGAATTAAACGATCTTCCAGAATCAAGGAAAAAAATATGGTGTTACCATTTAAAAAAAAATCGATGACGTCATTACTCGAAAACAAATGACATTTGAAAATCACATTTTACGCTAAAATATGTATTTTTTAAATTAAAAATCGACCTGTTCGAAAAATAATTATTTCGTTTTTATTGAATTTATTCCATACTTTTGGCGCATACTGTATATAATTTTAGGGGTGACTCAATGAACACTACAAGGTAATCAAGGAAGACCTAAATCTAAATAATGTAGCAAATTTGGTTGTTCCAAGTTAAAGTAATACACCATAGAGATATTATTTTTTTCGAAATATTTGGCTCCACTTTGAAGGTTTGTAACTTCGCCTGTGTGCAGCTTTGGATATAGGCATGTTTAAATATTATTTTACTAAATAATTTGGGACTACTAATATTTTGGGATCCCCTACATGCACCTGATCTGTGCCGGTTCTTATGCGGAAACCCTGTATACCTATAGGTACGATAATAATTAGAAATTACAGAAAACAGTATTTATTGATAATTTATTATTAACATACATAATGTTATTTTTTACATTAAACTAATTAATTGGTTCTACATAAAATATATAAATGAATTAATAAATTACGGCAATTCTTCCATATAAAATATATCGTTCAAAGAAGAAATATGACACAAAATTGATTAATTTATTCATCATTTAACATAAGTATATAATTTTCAAATACCAATAATTATTATTTTATTTTACATTTAAAGCCTAATTATAACAGTTATAATTATTAAGTCATATTAATTATTGTAACATCACATATATCAGAATATATCTACTTTTCTAGTATAATTCATAGATAATTTCATATAGTAAAAACTTAAAATTTATCAAATTATTTTCAGCTAACACACAAATTTAAAAGTATAGTAAAAGTATAATAACTTTGTTGGTAATACATCTCGCATCATAAATTTAGTTATATCGATGTGTTAAAAGAAGCAAGCAAATTAACGTTAATAAGAAATTTCACAGAAGATATTAGTAAGTCTTTGGTAATGTTTTCCTTCATATAAATTTTTAGATTGCGAAAGCAGGAATTTATATGCAGGAAATAATATGCACATATTAGTCATGCAACGTTTGTTATACCACGTATATTTACAAAATAAATGGAAATGTACATACAACAATTATAAATTTGTCTTTTACTTTGGATTTCATTTTTCTTTCATTCCCGAATGCTAAAGCATGTTTCGTCTAGACTTTTTTGTATTCTACAATATTTTGATTTGGATATGGGAGATTTTGAAATCCAAAGCCATCAATATCATTTTCAGTAAGATTTTTGCACTTCTTTTCATCTTTGCAATCAATTCTAAAGAATGAACTAACCTAAAATTAGTCGCAGAATGAGACAAGTCTATTAACTTTGGGAAAAATGTAGAAAATACATCCTATATATAAGTAAATCTCAATATACGACTTCAGTACATCGCTCTTTTACTAGCAGCTGAATAAAAATCTTACATCAAACGATATAATAACATTTTATTTACAATTCGGCATGTTCTAAACTACTAGGTTGGTAGAAGATATCCGCGCTTACTCTACCATCCCTCTTAGGAAACACATGGTCGTAGTATTTTTCATTTTCATATTGTAACGGCTTTGGCCTGGGTCGACTGCGGTCTTTTTTGTTGAATTTTTTGTTAACTGACCGTCTGGTATACTTGTTATCATTTGGCAGCGAATGTCTATGCGAACCCATGGCCATAGTTGAAGCATACGACCAGTTGTCTTTTGAACTGGGGTTAGTGTATCGACTAAAGCTATAGTATTTGTCTTGATGGTAACTTTTTTCGGTGTCATTATCTGATTCGTAGAAATCAGGTGAGAATATACGACTTTTTGGTCTGTCTATTTGCGTGTCGAGACCAGAGTAGACGTTTTCTGCTTTTGGTTTTGACTCTTCTAAACTACTTCTACCATTGTATGTAAGTGTTGTGGGTTGATGCTATATGTACAGCAGTATGTTAGAATTGTGTTAGTTGCTACTGTGCATATTGGAAACGAATTTTCAATTTGAAATGCACCCATGTTCTCCTTATATGAATCAGTCAATCGAACAAATACAAATCTATACTTATCCTTAAAGAAATGGAAGCAATAACAGATTACTCGTTTCTTCATTCATTTCCAATAGCATGCGTGATCTACATAATGTGTTAAAATGGATAATATTACAATTCGACCATTGGGATGACAATTATAAGTAGAAGTAGTATGTCATAGTAATATAAATAATGACTAGTAGATAAATAAAATGATAGTGTTATGCGATGTAATTTGTTGGCTGCTGAATCCTTACAGTGACGTCGGCATCAGGATTAAAATCAAGTGAGGTGGTTTGAGAAAGTGCTCAGGACGGGAGTAGTCTGCAGAGTGTGGAAAACCAGTGTCAGTGTAAATACAGTGTATGTACAAGCTGGAATAACATTTATGGTCGATTTGTCATAAATTTTAATATAAAGTCCTGGATTTATTCGCCTCCTTCTTTTTTCGAAGTAGGGAAAATGTATATTTATGATTTATCTTAATAAAAAATCATAAATTCTAATATTTGTGTCATAAAAAGTCGAAAGATAATTTATGATCAATCTAATTTTTATCGTATTGTCATATTCGTAAAACCAAAGAAGAAACTAATGAAATATATATGTACCTACTCGTATAACAGGTTTACAGCTTTATACTTTAAGAAGGTGTACATATATTTTAAAACCCAAAAGTGAAATAACCTACAGAGTGCCATAATTCAGGGACTCCTAGAATATCAAAAAATAAGACGATTTCTTCATGAGTCATGTCTTTACTTTCATCTAACTTCCAAATTTTTTTTACAATACGATTCAATCATTCTCCTACTTCTTACTATGAGTAAATCAAAATGTCAAATAAATATTTTAGAGATGATATATCCAGAAAAGCCTCTTAGTTTTTTGATACCCTCAGTCTATGAATTGATCGCATACATTTTAAAAGTATACCTAAAACAGTGTCTTATTCTCACTAAGTCAAAAGATATTGGAAACACATTGATTAGTATTTTGACAATTTGGATTTTAGTTTGGATCTGAATTCATGAATTTATCTGATGAAGTTTTTTGTCACTTGTTTATATCCACGAGGAGAGAAAAAATTAAAATGGACACACAAATTTGATGTGCAACATATTGTTTGAATAAATAAGAGAGAGGTTTTCGCGTTTTTTTATAAATATCTCCAATATTCTCGGTGCTACTAGCAGCTTAATATATAATAAAATTTCTGTGATTCAAAAGGGCAGTGGCCAAATATTTTTGTAACCTTCGTTGTCTGCCACCTACTGGAGCAGCCGTATGACAGCGTTTACCACCAAATACAGAGCTTAAAAGAAATTCATTTTGAAACAATGGAATGTGGTTTGAAACGCACTATACAACGATTTACTGTTAAAAAAATAGCATCGCCGCCAACATTATTAAAGATATTTTCCTATAATTGTCGAAGGCCGTAAGCTTGGACTGAGTTATTCTATAATTAGTACCACTTGCGAAGGTCGAACATGAGACGTCGATGAAGCTATTGACAGCATTTCCTGACAGTTGAACTATCAGATGAGGAGAATGAAGAGGCACTAAAAAAACTAAAGAAACTGTAGACACTGAGAAAACTACAGCTACCAACGCCACGTCACCTTACCCTGATGAGTATCCTAAACGTAAAAACTAGAGGTTAATTGAATAAAGAAAACAATTTATCCAATATAAAGTTTAATAAACAACGATTTAAATATTCCATTTGTTAAAACCTCTTTCGAGAAACTATCCTATGGCATCTCTACTTTGTATATTCAAATGGGACAATCTATTAGTTTCGTCGGAAACAGAAATCATTTATTCAGCATTGAGATAAGAAAAAGATTTCTTCATCTATATACATTTTCTCACAATAAACACTGTCCGGTGATTATTTCTAGAATCACTAATTCCAAACGATCGAGGTATTGTCTTGTATTGGTGTGACGCGTGAAATGAAGCGTATGTTCATCGATCACGCTGTTATAGCTAGAAAACTATTGTTGCAATTAAAAAAATTGTACAGACATTTTTTATGCATTTAGAGAGGAACGTTTTCGTATTCTATACTTTTTTCCCCTAAAATGAATACTTTCAAAAATATTTGCGAAAAATGTTAAAACCTCCCTCTAAGTATGTTACACATGGAATTTTGGTGCCTATTTTTAATTTTGTTCTTCTTTAGCAAGAGCGATAGAAAACCTTCAGAAGGAATTTTACGATCAAGAGAATCTCTGACGCATCGACTATTTACTAAATTCTATTATTCATTTATTTTATCATAAGGTGGTTTCATTTCTTTTGCTAAAATGTAGGTACACTATCAGGTTTCGTTAAGAATGGAACAACTTAATGGAAGATTCCTTAGTTCAAAATAAACTGATTGAGACATAGTTGTTCAATTTCAATAAACAAAGTGTCAAAGTTTAAATTTGCCTGTACATATTTAAAAAACCGTTTCATTAATCAAGCTAAAAATATCAATGACATATTTTCTGGATCAAAATATTGTCATGATAAGATCTATAATTTATCTCGGAGGCAGAGGCATGTTTTAAATTATTGTCTTCCAAATTACTTAATATTTATCATTTCTAAACATAATACAATGTCAAACATTATTTAACCATGTCAGAATTACTAACCATTCCGTATAATGCAGATTTTCATTTTTTTGCGGAATCAACATTCAAAGCAGGTTAATGTTGTTTGTAATTGACCTATAAATTTCTCTTTCTGACTTGATGATTAAACTATGAAATATTTTCTACCACTTTCTTTCAAGTATCGCTAATTCAGTATAGGAAACCAAAACGATCGCGTGAAAATGATAGATAGAAGAAACTATAGTTGACAGTAGGGATTTAATAGTTCCTTGCATAGAGACGTATCTCAATTTTACTAATTTTTCAGGAAAGCCAAAGTTTTATATATCTACATTTTGAATTAACATTGCGAGAAGAATTTATTCACCATTATAGGGTGAAATTTAAAGATATTTTCATTGGAACCTGTTTAAAAAAATTGTCAACAACAAAAATAATAACAAACTGGCGTATTTCGGGATATGTCTTTATGTTAGATATTTATACTGCTCAAAATACGATTACATTAAAATACCTTCTGTGCTGAATTTTGAGATAAACCTCTTTGTCAGACAGCCTTATGTAATAATATATACATATCTCATTATCAATAAAAACTGGGATACGTCCTCATACAAGGAGAGCGGGCGATATTGAAGACACAAGGTGTAGCCTCTAGACTTCAAGGTAGCCCCAGTATGGTAACATTATCTTGAATTTATTAACTGTATATTTGTTCGGTCAATGTAAGCCATATCTTATATGTAATATACTTCATGTAGGTAAATGAGAGAGAAACTTGTTATACAGTTTGTTAAATATTCATTTTTGTTTTATTCGTGACAATGTTATTCATGCTCGTAGTTATTTTTACGAGGCGCTAGTGGTGTAAATATGATTCAGACAAAAAAAATAAAACTTTGATTACTTTTGAGTAAATATAATATATTATACTTAATAAAAAACAATAATTTTTCAGATAGCAGTTATTTTATGTTAAAAATCGTATTTAATTTTTGGTACAGGATCATTATTAAATCAATCGATATGTTCTGCCATAATAATTATTCAATCATCAAATTAACTCAGAATAACAAAACATGTATGGTTGAGATTCCGGTAATACGAGTATAAATGGCACATAACTAAATCAGAATTACTCCAGAACTGATTATTGAAAGAATTCAGAAGACTCATCTCCTAAATCTTATATTACGACTTGATAACAAAACTTCCCTTGTTCGGAATTTGCATATTATTCCACGTCCTATGCAACAAGCTATTGTCCCTATTTTAACATATAATCAAACAAAAAAATCGCTTTTATCTCGAAAACTGCTGGGTTTTTGACTTTCAATTATTAGGATACCGTATTTGGTAAATATATAATTTATAATCTATTTTAGTCTGACAAAAATTTTCATCTGTTTCAATTATGCATAATTTTCAGTTTATGATATAAAATTTATTTTTTGTCATCGGTTTAACATCTTTCAAAAAAAGCTTCACTCCAACAATCAAACCAAGCTTTTGTTACAACAACCAATTGGTTAATTCAGTTGTCATACGTGTGGCAAACGACTTACGCTTAACAAAGATACAATGCGACTACAAAAATGGTAATTTTTGTGCTAAGGAAGAAGAAGTAAGAACATTAAAATGAATTCTTCTGACGAAGAACTTCCAGGGGCAATATTAGAAGCTGCTGGTAAGGCAAAAGAAAAATAGGAAAAACGGTATGCACAAGTTGGTCTAACGAGAAAGGAGTGAAAACATTCAAAGAAGAAGTATTTTTTACTAATATCAGCAAGGTTCTTAAATTCAACGCCCCATGGTCACATTACTCCATGATAAAAAGTGTAATAAAAATAAAGTTAAACATTGACATAAGTAAATTCTATAAAGTCTTTGAAAACAAAAGTATTGGATGTCAAAGTATTGACGAAATAAGATATATCTAAATTTATGATAACAGCACCAGATGAAATGCACTTCATGATCAAAGTGGTTAACTTTTCTGTTTTACCTGGAGCTTGTCGTCGAGCGGAAGTTACGCAAATAATTGTTGATAACATTGAAAATAAAGCAAACCTCATACTAGTTATTCATCTTTATTTTGTAAGATCGTTTGTAATATCAGAAAAAGTAAACAATGGGTCTGATGAATAAAAGGTAACAAATGCTTCTACTACATATTTTTTAAGCAAAATCTTCGATATATATGATTAATATTTTGGGAGCATTGAAATCATCCTTAAAGTAAAAGCATTTGCTTTGTTAGAAGCAAAAGCTACAGCAAATATGAATAAAACCATTTATATGAATAAAACTACTGTGTTTACCATTAGTTTAGCATTTGCTATAATAAATTGAAGGTACCTCATTAGTAGACTTCGTGTATATGAAGCAGCATCTAAATTGTGAATTATGTTTTTAAATAAAATTAGAGCAGAAAAATACGAATAGAAATATTATCAGACGGTTATAGAAAACTCTTCCGTTTTAATGAAGGAAATGTACATTGGTTAGTCAACTGGAATAAGAAATCGCTGTGCCAAAAACAATTACAGAAGTGATAAATAAAATAATGGCCAAGTCAAATTTATAAATTAAATTTCTTTGATCTACGGAAGAAATTAGAGGAGCGAGCCAACATTGGCAAGAAAAATATAATTTTCCTAGAACAATAGGAGCACTGGATTGTACACTTGTGCGAATTCCGAAACCTTTGGACTATGGAGACGAATATATAAACAGAAACGGCTTTGCAAGCTTCAATGTCCAGGCAACTTGTGATGCATCGGATAGATTTACATCCAACGTATGTTGTCATGCGCCGCAGTACACAAAATGCTATACTTCTAGCAAATGAGAAATACGGCATAAAACCATGCTTAATAACTATTTGCAAATATCCCAATACACCACAAGAAATTCAGTATTGAATGTTGTTTTGGTCAATTAAAACAACGATTTCCAATGCTGCAGTATAAGCCTTTTCCCACTTATTTAATCTAATTTTCTCATTTCCAGTTTCATGCATATCGATTTTCTGTTTAATTTTTGTTTTCATGTTGTTGATTTATTTTACTCAGTTGCTTTTCAGTAATTGCTTTTCCCGTTTCGATTTCCCAATCTTATTTTAGCTTTTTCAACGCCTCATCTTTCGCCAATTTTACGGCCGGTATTTGTGATTTTTGTAAAATAACTTGTTCTCCCTGATTTTCCTCCCCGACACTATTTACCTCATCAGAACTCATTTTTTTAAAATATATATTTTTAAGTTTACATCACTAATGCTCTAATACTACTGCACTATGCGATATCTATCTGCTTGCTTTTAAATTGACTGTAAAAGGCAGTTGCAACAGATACGTGTGAGCTTGTTAGAAAATAGCATTTGCTGCGGAGCGTAAAGGATTTGCTATAGAGCAAAAGCAAAACATTATTAATTTAACACAAAGCAAATGCTTTTGCTACTACCTTCTACTTAACAGCATTTGCTTTTGCTTTTACTTTTTACTTCAAGCAAATGCTTTTGTTTTATTCATCAGACCCAATGGGACTTAACAATTGTACAGAAAATATGCGAACTTACTACTTCCAATCATTTTACATCGTCGTTTTTTAATTAAGTATACAAAGGAAAAATACAAAGCTCAATGTGTCGGGATCAACAATTTTCGAAAAATGTCTTCCGAAATAGCAGCTTATTTACATCTTCGAAATACTAAACGATTCAAAGCCATAGTTTCAGGACCTGAAAGAATAGGCAAAACCAAAAGAAAACTTGTTCAACAAAAAGAAAACTTGTATAACAAAATTCTTAGTGCCTCTTCAACTCCATAATCTGCAAATGAACTTTCATATCATACCACTTTGCACAACAGTCAGTTGCAACAACAGGTAAATTCAGCTATAAATTTCCAAATGCTGTAAACTGTTCGCTTCAAGTGTGTTTTTATTAGTTTCAAAGCACTCGTACATAATAATTATTCGCGCTCTTAGAAAAAATATCCTAACTTGTGCGGAAAGCGTTTTTTCTACACTGGACAGCAGCATCGACTATCGGAATGCAGGAAAGTACTATTTTCCGCACTAGTTGGGAAAATAACTATTATTTAGAATTAAGCAAAGTTTCACCATTTTTTTTCCAACTTATGTACCTATACACAAGAAAATAAGGAAAAATATATAATTTTGGAATTCATCTTAGAAATCTTAACTATATTGAATATTTCTGGATATGACATACGATTTTTCTCTATTGACACTTTGAGTAAAATTTAAAACATGTTTGTCTCAATAGCTCTATTTTTAACTTCGACAGAAAATTATCATTAAGATACCATCCTTAATGAAACATTGTAATCTAGTACTGGGATCACTATTACTTATTTAATTTATTGTCTATACACCTAAAACAGAATAATCTGCATCGTAGTGAAAATTATATTGTTTTTATTTCAAAAATTTTAACATTTTCCAACAGCAAATATACGGTTTTTGTGTATTTTGTATATTTTATTTTGAAGTATACTTTGTTGGTCCCCTTTTTTATTTATTACAAAAAAATCAAATTTCTATCATACCATAAATGTCATTCATATTAACCATACGACAGTTTCATTGTTAGTTACTATCCAGCACAATCACCAGTTTTTTCAATAAAAAATAATAACAGGAACGAGCAAACAAAGAATAATTGAATTTATTTTAAAATAAATACCAGATAACTCAAACAAAATTTAACGAAAACAATTTAGATATGTAAACTGTCGTATAAATGGATGATCAGATACTGTGGTGTACTGGTGCTAGATTTTTTTCATTCTACAACTAAAACATTATTCTCAGCGAATTCAATTTTCTTTTTAAACCTAATAAAGTATGATTCCAGGACATTTACCACATTTTCAAGACGGCTATAAAAGAGAAATAAAATTCGAATGACTCCGCTGAAAATTTAATTTAACGATAATGTTTTATTTATAGAAGGAGCTGTATACTTTTCAAAGGAAACCCAAAGAAAACACGTCAAAGCTACAGTGTGTGTTTTACTGTGCATGTGCATTATATACATGGTGCATAGAGTGCCTTAGTGTTCACAAAATATTAAATCATTCTCTATTATTTACAAACATGTCTTCTACTCCTTCCAATCGTATTCTGGAGTTGGATCTAACACAATTATTGAAGGAAAATAGAGATTTCCTACCCTGTCTTTTATGCTACGATTATTGTCTATGACATAATTATCAAATTTTCACAAATATTTACATGATTCGTTTTACTACGTAGAAATCTCTGTTTCCATAGAATTTAAATCAAAGCGAATCGATTCTGACACTAACTTGTAATAAAATGTGAAAAGAGGCGGTTAAGGAAATAGTAAATGTTACAAAATTTGGAATTGTACAATGCTAAGTTATCTAATGATATTTCTAGATATCTTTCACGAAAAGAACAAAACAAAATTAATTCGTTACAAGCAGTTGCTAAATGAAAGTGATTCAGACAAACATAAGTATAAAAAATGATTGATTCATTCTTTGTCTGCACCACATGAAATGCTAAAAACGAAATATATTAATTCAGAAAACTGAGTTTTAGGTAGATTTATATGGAATGGTGTGCACGCAGTGCCCAAAAGACAAGTTCAACTTGGCAGTGACCAGCATGAAAACTGTTTTGAAAGTTCCATTTCGTAAATAAGTATATAATTTTTAAAATCTTATCCGTTCTTCTAAGTGACTATATTTATCAAAATTCATTTTGCCTATTTAGGCCACGTAAGGTTGAAAGTCTTCTTTAAACATTTACCTAATTTAAAAATTATTAAGTAAATTCATTTTCACTACAAAGGTTATCGATGATTGCTAGAGTTTAAGTTTTCTCAAAATCTTTATTAAATAAAACATTTTTTGTATAGACAGAGTATCTATCTACACTTACTGTATTTTATAATGGAAAAGATTATTTCTATAAGATATATTTATCTATATTTATACACTATAAGGTATTTTTTGGTTACAATAAGTTATTTAAGGAATGTGTTGCGGAATATGTATTTGAATACTGTCAGCTAAATTTTGTTTAATGAGAAATATAGTGAACATAAGCAGTACCAGTTTTATAATAAGTAACTATAACAACACTAACAGTTACAAAAAAGTAGCGATTATCAGTAAATAATTGTAATCATAAGATAACAACTAGATCAGCATGGGAATGCCATGAGGCACTGGTAGTGGCCCCAACCGACAATAGCATATCTGTATGCTGGGTGAAGGGACATGGGTGGTGCAATGGCAATAAAGTAGCTGACAAGCTATTCAGGAGGGCATTCCGTTGTTAGCTTTTGTTGGAATTATCAAGGAGGACACCTACCAAAAAATGTAGGGATGAAACAAATAGCTGTCAATTTGTGACAGGTATTCAAACTGGACAATGTTGCTTAAGGAAGCACCTTTATTATATGAGGAAGTATGAAATAACTCTTTGTAGGGGTTGCAATTAAGAAGACAAAACAGTAATCCATGCACTGCCATTTGGTCGATAAGAAAATCCCTGTTGAGAGAACGCTGGCCTTCTATGGTCTACATTAGAGTGATCCCTTGAGCAACGTCACCACCTTCTTTGCTTTATTAAGCTGGTTAGCGGTTCAGGTGGATTGATCTTCTGATTTTCTAATTCTGAGGAAGTACAAGGGGCCCAATGAGGCCTAAGTGCTGTAGCTTCTTAAGCTACCTTAAACAAGTAAAAAATAGTAACCAGTATTTTAAATAGTAGAGGTAACATAAATTTTACCTACATTTTTTTAATAGAATAAATTTCAAGCATGGAGGCAATCCTTCATTCTATCAATTTAGCTAAACATGTCAGTCAGTTAGCTGTGGCCTACTTGGCATACTACAAATAATAATCCTAAAACTTACTTCTTTATTACCCCTTTATAATTAAATAGCGTCATAATAAATATTGTTGCGTTGACTTGTAAGTACTCCTTTACTCCTCTTGTTTTGCTATTTATTTCCTGTTTCACTTTTTCACGAGAGGTGAACAAGTTGGCTAAGAAGTCTACATTTAAGTCTTTTCTTTTAAATAAATCCTATAATTCCTCCTCAAGTTTTTGGAAATCCTTAGTAAGTCCTTCTATATTTATTTAAATCTCCTGATATCTTAATAATTCCTTAGTAAATTTGACCATCTAAACCATCATCTTTTTTCTACCAAAAATAAATAATTTAAATTTCCTTTGAAAAAAAAATCAAGTTACCACTCATAAAAAAATACCCACTATTATTTTTCTTGCCTTAAATGGAAATTTAAGTGTAACACAATCTATAAAAATCTGAATAACTAAGTAAAATTAATGTATGCATGTGGTTGCAATTTTATTGGGTTTTAAATGTTACAGTTTGGAATAATAACAGTTTATTTAATACTTTAATAGTACATACCATTTTTAACAATCATAACAGATCAATTATGAATTTGAAGTTCAATTTCCATTTTCTAGTTTACACACTATCAAGTGGATTTAAACAGTTTTACCAAGCGTAACAAATAATAAGTTACATAAAACTAATCTAAAAATTAAATCTCTGTAAAATAATGTCATTATATTTATATATAAAGAAACCAAGTTCTCAGTAAGTCGTGCAAAAATAAAGCGCAAAAGATAGTTTCGCTTAGTTTTTTGTTGTTGTTTAGTACTGTCTTTATGTAAGAAATTATAGAAATGCGATAGTCACAGTGGGAATTTACGGAGAATTGTATCCAGAAAGAAATATATTTCATTTTGACATTGTTACTTTGTAATTTGCTATTGTTGATATTTGTTATTTCCTGGCAACTTGTTTTTTAGTTTAATCGTAACGTAAATTACCAATTATGGCTGATAAATAATTATGTAGGTACTAGTCATATATTAAACAAATTCTTATAATTTCAAACTGCAATATTTAAAAATATAATAAAATTACCACTCTATTAATACGCTAATGTGACTTAATTATTCGGTATTTTATATAAGAAATTTAAATTATTAATTTTTACAAAAGAAGTTCAAATATATATGAGCTGCAAATGGTTGAATTCGTCTTCTTTCACTGTTTTCCGTATTATCAAAATCAAATATGGCAGTTAAAACAAGCTTTTATATCTTCAATATAACTGTCAGAAAGCACCAAACTGATAATTATATAAAGACATACAGTCATATATGGAGATATTTTATTTTATTTTATTTATTTTATTTTATTTTAGAATACACCAACCTACAGTACACTGTACCAATTACAGGCGGGACAACAGATAAAAATACACATTATATACTATAAAGATACACTATGACAATAAAAACAATATTAGCACAAAACATGAAAAGTAAGTTAAATCAAGCTAGCTACAAAAACTGCGTACACACTGATCTAATATTAGCTACTGATGAGTTAAACAGGTCAATTTTGTTTTTAAATAAATTATTATCTATGTTACACATGACATACATTGGGGAATTTGAGAGTAAGTTGGTCCTTGGTGTCTTAAGGTAAAACAGTGCATCGTTCCTCGTGTCCACTCTAGGAACATGGAAACTTAAAGTTTCTAATAAAGTAGGACAATCAATTAAATTATTAATCAACTTAAAAAGGAAGAGTTGGGAGAGCATAACAGACCTGTTTTCAAGACTATGTACGCCATGCCGCCTTAGCAACATATTGTAATCAGTGCCAATTTCCGCATAAAAGCCATCGAGTTTAAAAGACATATACTTCAAAAATTTTCTCTGGATGTTCTCCAGCTTATTAATAGCATTTGAGTAATGTGGACTTGAAACTGTTCTAGCGTATTCTAACTTAGGAAGAACAAAAGCGCGATATAAACTAAGTAACACACGACAGTCGGTAAAAGAACGTGAATTTCTAATAACAAATCCCAAGCTTCTGGAACATTCAGCTATGGTTAATATGTTCTGTAAAGCTCAGACTCGAAGTAAAAAGCACACCTAGGTATCTGATCTCAGTAACTCTAGATAAAGGGGAACCGGCGATGGAATAATTGTTATTCAGAAAATTAACTTTCCGAGTAAATGTCATAACATGGCATTTACTAATATTAAGGGGAAGATTATTATCCATACACCAAGCATTTATGCTATCTAGCGAAGTCTGCAATTTTTGGGCATCGCAATATGAATAAATTTTAGTAAATATCTTCATATCGTCGGCGTACATGAGACAGTTAACATCATGTGGCTGAAATATATCGTTGATGAAAATTACAAAGAGCAAGGGTCCTAAACAGGATCCTTGAGGAACCCCTGACGATGATAAAAACTTTGGAGATCTGAGACTGCGAATTTCTACAAACTGCGTGCGCAATGAAAGATAAGATTTAAGTAGTCTAAGCAAGTTATCTGGAAACCCCATAGTTCCCAGTTTATTTATCAAGATTATGTGATCAAGTCTATCAAACGCTTTACTGAAGTCCGTATACACAACGTCTACTTGAAGACCCGCGTCCAGGGCTTCGCTAAGATATTGAGTGAAACAGAGAAGATTAGTTGTAGTCGACCGAGTTGTCATAAAACCATGTTGTGCAAAGCCAATTTGTCTGTGAATATTATAGTAAATTGTGTTGTGGAGTATTATTTCAAAAACTTTTGAAAAATTACAAATTATGGCTATCGGCCTATAATTATCAACAATATTTGATTTACCTTTTTTATGAATGTGACAAATCTTGGAAATCTTCCAGGTGTCGGGATATACACAAGTTTTCAATGATAGATTCAATAATACACAAGAAAAGAGGGAATATGATCTGGTCCAGAAGTCAACTTAGGCTTGAGCTTTTTCATTGCAGATACTACTTTTGACTCTGAAATATTCTTGAGCAGAAACACGTTTTCATGAGGACATAATGTATTGTATGGTTTACATTGCCATTTTGAATACGAGTAGTAACAGTAAATTAATTTAATGTAGTGCGCATGCGTTCGACCAAGTACATCCCAGATAAATTCATGGTACCTAAACCCTGGAAATCCTTCTAATTCCTAGTACATCTTCAGTAAATCCTTCTAAAACCCTTATAAGTAGGTGTACACCATCAATCTTCATGTATCTGCCTCTCGAGTTTTCATGTGAAATCTTTTTTTCTTTAGTAATTTTATTTATCAGTCCTTTGAACACAGGGTACAGGTTGATCCAATATCACGCCGGGTTTGTACTCTGATGAATTTGATGCTTCCTGTAGAGTACCGCATGGTTCTAATTTAGGATCTTTACTATTTTTATATTATATTAATGATTCTATTTGGAGTAATAAAAATAAACTGGATTTCAGTATAAAAAAATACTCTGCGGTCTTTTTACTCGAAACTCCAACACATTTATAACTCCTTATTTTATGTACAATTTTAAATTAGAATGATAATTTCTATAAAAGATCTATGTATAACACTTGATTCAAAACTAACTTATCAATCAATCTTTTGGGTTTTTGGTAAAGAAAGCTGTCATTAAGAAATTTAAAAAATATTATGTTGTACAATGTATTGGTGAGACCTAGGCTAGAATACTGTTTCATTTTGTGACATGTGCAGCCTAAGAAATATACTGAAAGCTGTGAAAAAGTTAAATAAGAAAAAAACTTGCGATTTTTGTCATTAAAAAAATATAACAGACCTGATTATAATGTTATTAGATCTGAATATGTACGGCATGAATTTCAAAACTTCCTTTTTAATTGTAGAATTATTATCGTATTAATTTTTGCATATAATATATTAAATAATTGAACAAATGATTATCATCTCTCTTTTTGAATTTAATGTTACCCAAAAAGTACTAGATGTATAAACCCGCTCACAACAGCTTCTGTTGCAGCAAATATGAATGCACCAGACAGAAACGTTGAATTTCTGTTGGTTGTGATGATTCCATAATTTAAAGTTTTAAAATGAGTAATATTATTGGAAAAACAAATGATAGTGTTGAAGAATGTTGGAACCTCACCAGAAGTCAGTAAAATAGAAAATACGGCGTCATTAAACTCATTACCTCATATTAAGTTATAATCGTATTAAAGAATGGTGCTTCGACAGAAAAGTTGTAAATTTTACAGATAAGTGCTTCTTGCATATTTCTCAAAAAGATCGAATTATATTAAACCCTCATCACTCCGGTCTGAGTATTCAATGGTGAGAACTTGTCATTCTTAAAAAAATATATTTTAAAACCTACAAGAAACTAATGGCATTCATGAAGCAGAAATCTGTAGGATTTCCGTCAAAAAGGTCTAAAGTATTTAACAGAGAACACATTTATAAATTTCTAACAGAAGTTCCGGACTTCCAGCATCTGTTGAAAAAAGTAAATCGGTTATTTTTTAGCTCTTTTGAAACTGCTTGTTGGAGGTAGCTGCAATATTTGACATCGCAGGGACATGTTGTAGAGATAAGCTCCAAAAATTGAGTATCAAAAATATAGAAGAAGTGGGCTCAATATTAATTGTAAAAGTACCGTGGTCAAAACCTAACAAAGAAGAAGTTTTGTCATTAGAGGTGAGATGGACGAAGGATTAAATGTCAATATATATCATAAATACACGAAATTACGCCTAGATCATATTCCGCATAAACGTTTTTTCATCAATTACCAAAATGAAAAGTGCACTGTCCAACACAGAGCACTGCTTCAGGAGATCCGCGGCAACACTTCTTGTAGATACTGGAGCATATATATTAGAGTTCTAACGACAAGGTGGATGGAAATCATCGACAATAGCGGAGGGATACGTAGAGGAATCACTTGCAAACAAACTCAATGTTACAAAACAAATATTTCAGCCTGAAGAAAATGAGAATGTACAGATACCAAGTACTACTAGGGTAAGGTGGGGATGGTTGTGCCACTTTTTCCTTCGAGAACTGAAAAAAATATTATTTTTCATATTCTGTTACTAACAAGTATTTCAACGGCACCGTTGGACTTTTGACTTCATAATATTCGTTAAAAATTTTGAAATAATATATCGACAATTGTGAAAATCCACATCTAATAAATATAGAAGAAGTTGCCCAATTTACTACATTAACAAACTGTTAAAACTGCTGATTGAAACTATTTATTAGTTTAATACCTAAAACTGATAATAAACATATTATTTCGTAAAAAAGAAAACAAAAATTTAAACTAAACTGAAGTTTTATTTGTAAATTGTTAGAAAATCATTGGCAACTCATGTGTCTTCAAAAGAAGTTTCCCTCCCAAGGTTATTAGTAGTCTGGTTTCAATTGGATAATTCAGCATTCCTTTTTAAAAAAACTTGAGGGCCAGCCTTTACATTTTATCTTCTTGTATTTCCATACATTCGAAAATTGCATATCACACTTAACAGCACAGTGTTAGACAAGTACATTGACATTTTTTGTCTTTATTCCATAATAATGTAGATACATCTGTAGCTTTCACCAGATATGTGATCTTTGAAGATTTTTCTTGATCAGGATTAAAAAGTTTCATTGGCGTAACATATCTCATTGTAGGTCTTGATTATGCAGTTCTTTATATAGGTACCTACTTTACAACGAGTCATTCTTATAATTTCAAAATCAATAGATGCTACTCTTTTTGTTTTACCATTTTTTAGAAAGATAGGTGCCCTTAGCAGCTCTGGAGTAGCAGCGGTTGATTCGTTTTTTAAAAGTAAGCATTTTGAAATAGGGATGAATAAATAATATTTCATAACTACAGAGTGGCTAGTTGAGCAATGTGTCTCAACTAACCCCATATTAGCCATTTTCAAATACATAGATATAACATTTTTATCCTAAACATAAGCTCAATTTACGATAAAACCTAGAAAATAGAAGGATTAAATAAACTGTAAATACTTATCTAAATCTAATAGTCGTTGTTGTTTTACGTCCAGACCAAAAAGTAAACTTTTAATTTTACTTTAACCTACCGAGTAGAGTCGGAGAAGAAAGACATTATAATGTGCGTTTGTGTGCACAAACTTGATCGATTTTAGTTACCGAGATATATGCATTGATCAGTTTACCCCTATGCTCAACTAGCCCCACTCTACCAAATCGCAAATCAAGAATTTGAATTAAAAAATAGTTCATAAAGAAATATTAATATTGAAAATTGCACAAATTGTACATTTACTTTTAACATTAATGGTAAAAATAAAATTTGAGTTAAATTGTTCCTAATATAGTAGTTCAACTTTCTCAACGCAAATCGATAGTGCTAATTTATTAAATATTTTGCTTATGCTTTTAAATTACAATTTTTATGTTCCTACACTTAGTGCCACATAAGTAAAATATTTTTTGCATAAATATCTATTAAAACCTGGTACTGCTTATGTGTAAATATCTTATCGTGACAGCCGATGTGAATGAATGAAATCGCCAAATATCAAAGATTCATAGAAACCTAGCCTACTCGACATGTATTTTGGAACGATTCTTGTCTATTTACGAAATCAGTTTCAAGACAGTTAACACTTGTACTCGATGACCGTGGCGGGTCGGCCGTGTCCTAGGACGGGCACCCCCCGCCGCGGTCCAAGGGTGCAGTGCTACACTCTAGTGGGGGGTTGCAGCACCATAGCGGCGAGACGTACCTTCATCGCCTCTGGGCTGCCTCCGTGGTGGCCTCCTCGAGGCGTCGTCGTATAGATGGCGTCGGCCGGGATGCCGCCTGGTCCAGTCGTTGTCTTTTCTATGTCTACCTTTTGGCTGAAACACGAAAATGTTATTAATTTATAAATTTAAGCTTTTGTCAAGAGACAGAACTCTGTGAACAAATACGATTGTCTTAATAGTCATAAAAAAGTCGCCACCCCGATATTCTTCGTTTTGATGCAAAAATTAGAGCGCCCCTCAAATGATCAATAATATTGTCAATATTTGTTATGTTGATGATGATACTGACAATAAAATTAACCGTCTAATGGGATAGATCTTAATATTGTTAATTGTAGAAGAAAGACTATTGTCTATCTTAGAATATAGACTGCGCAGACTTAATCTTACGTCACTTGAAGGAAAGAGATTATGTGGTGACCTTATTTTTTCGATTAACATGTTTCACATTAATTGCTAGTGAAAATTTACGTGGTCACAACCTAAAACTGCATAAAGAGCGCTTTAGCTCAAATCTCGCGGTAAAATTTTATTGTAAATCTTGTTTTTAACGTATGAAAGCGTTTACCTGCTGAGACTGTAAATGCACCATCAATCAATGCTTTAATACATCGATTAGACTCATTTATTAGCAATGTTGGACCGCATGCATAACAATGTGCATGAATTTAGCCCCCATTTTTTGATAAAATGAAAAATAAAGGTTGTGCTTAATTGTTCCGGATTTGTGCTGCAGTGCCGCAAAAGTTTAAAGAAAAATAATAGCCATTTTCCTAGAAAATTAAAAAATCTCTCCATGGAGCCTCCTAGTTCAAGAAAATCGTATTTTTCTTAAATATGCTATATTGTGCTAGTTGTTTCGAACATTGTGACGTTTAAAGAAATTTGATATCTACCTCCATTCTCCGGAAAATTCGAAAGAAACGGAATTTATTTCCTAGCCCTCCATGTTATCACAATCCAATTTTTTTCTCTTGCCTCCCACATTTAGAAATTCCAATTTGGTTTCAAAGTGCTGAGTTGTGCTAGTAGTTTCGAACATTGTGCCGTTTAAAAAAATATATATACCTCCGTTCTCCAAAAAAAACGTAAAAAACCGAAAATATTGACGTGATCTTACTATGCTCCCTACTTTGCGAAAATCGTGTTTTTCTTTAATGTGCTGAATTGCGCATTATTCCAAATATTGTACCGTTAAAAAAAAATTATATCTGCCTCCGTTCTCCAGATAATCCGGAAAAACCGAAATTTAGGCGTGAACTTAGCCACCTATTTTTTAATAAAAAATAACGGTTGTGTTAAATTGTGCCTGATTAAAAAAAATTGATATCTATTTCCGTTCTCCGGAATATCTGAAAAACCGAAAAATTTGATACGACCTTAATGCACCTCCCATTTTGCCTAAAAATTAAAAAACTTGATGGTGCTGAATTGTGCTAGTTGCGTCGAATGGTGTGCCGCTTAAAGAAATTTGATATCTATCTCCGTTCTCCGAAAAATCCGAAAATTCATTGTTATCTTTCTGTAGACTAATATGTTACCTATTTGTTACCCATTTGTAAACTTTTATTTTTACTACTCCTACAACTAACCTGTAAAATTTTTACAGGTAACTGTCAGTTTTACGTAGTAAAGTTAGTAGCATTATTTATGTTAGTTAATTTAGTTTCATTTGTATCATATATGTTAAAAATCATGGTACAACTGTTATTTCCGCTAATATAAAATTTGGACGACAAAATAGTTGAAATTGAGCTATTTAATTTTGCAAAGATTGCTGATGTAGAATACAACGGCATAGCATTTCGATTTTGTTATTAATGGAATCATTTGCATAACTCGTGACAATTTCGCTGGATTTCCATATGGTTTAATTTCTTCTTTAGTTAAAATCTTGGCCTTTTTTGGAATACAGCGCTCAATATTTCTTTTGAGAAATGCAATTTTACCATTAAAAATCTACAAATATCAACTAAACGTCACAGTTTACCTGCAATTTTAAATAAAGAACAAACTTGCGAACTTGCACATTTTCCTTGATTTAAACCTACAGAACATCTTCTGTTGCCCCAATCATATCATTTTTGTTTCGTCAGTTTTCGCTATATTCACGCTAAAAGATTACTTTTCTGACAATAAAGTTCAAGCTACGTTGGTGGCTTCCTTAATAATTGCTTCGGGGAATCATTCGTTTGCACCAAAATAAATAAACAGTGAAATAAACAACATACGAAGTTACGGTAGCGCTTCCAAAGCTTACGACAAGTTAATGAAGATTTTTTTGTAATTGAATATCTATCTAATATATTTACAAATGAATAACAAATAAAATATATAACAATTCACACAAAATAACGGTTTTTACTGGCTCCAGAAGGTGACAGGCTCATGTCTACGACTTGTCAGTCATACCGTTCTGTCCGCCAGTAAAAACTCTGTTCGAGTTGCAGTAGTGAACTGTTCTAGGACTGTCCAATATAGTTGATCTTAAAAGTGGAGTGCACTTTTAAGAGACATCAAACCTTAAATTTTTATCAAAACTATAATAAAGGAAAAAACATATTTTTTACTCTATACCTTAGTTCTGGGACAAGTTTTATCTTTAACGATAGATAAACAAATACCGAATATTTTCTGTATATTCGGTATCATAATTCGTCTATTATGCAAATATATGAATGTTTTATAAATTTATGTGCATAGCATGTAACAATTTCTGGTATGTAGAACCGATAACTATAACACTGAAAATTAATAACCCTGAAATACAATTGATATTTTCTGAAAAAAATGTTATACTTTCTGGAATAAAATTCAATTATTTTGAATTAAAACTTCTGTGAATTATAAATAATTGGGTTATCTGATCAAACCAAAAATTACACTGTTTGTCTAATTTTTTTGTTCTTATGATGTATGGCCAACTTGGACTCAGGTAAGGGCCTTTCTGTGTTAAATTTAAACAGATTATTAAAAACTAACTATTTTTAAAATTTACAACTTTAAATTTTAGTTCATTTAAAGTTTGATTGATACTAATTATACAGTGCATCATATGCTGTTGAATTTTAAAAGTTGAAGTTTAAACTTAACTAAACTAAAAATCAAAAATAGATTCTACGGAAGTATATTACAAATTGTTATTAAACTGATTTTATTATAAATCTTATTAAACAACCCATAGTTATTTGTTTTGGGTTCAAGAAATATGTCACCTCATTCTGCTTTGCTATAAGTTTCACATATTTGGATTTGGGGTAAAGCAAATCATTTGGTTTAGTTTGTAGGCTTCCGTTTCAGTTGTTAATGGTTGAACACCACTCGTCGGTTCTGGTAGCTTGACGTTTCGAAAGTCATGTTATTCACTTTTTCAGAACGACCACCTCAAGAAAGATAAAGTCTCCAGACAAAGTGCAAGAACAGTGTACTCACATGCTGATCTATATAGCATCGTGTATACATGGGGGAAAGTGTATATTGGAAGAATATTGAGAACGATTGCATAAGGTCAAAGGAACACACAAGTGTCACTTACACAATATCAAATGAAGGAAATAAGAAGCACACAAGAGGTTATAGTAGAGGATATAACACTAAAATGTTGGTCAGAAAAGTTTTGGATAAATCTCAGAATTCCTTTTGAAGAAGAGACGACATGACTCTCGAAACATCAAGCTACCAAAACCGACGATGTGGCTTCCAACTAGGAAATTGTTGGGCATTTTATCATTATATTGGAACATTTTGAAATAATACAATATCTAAAGTTTGATTGTTTTGCTGTAGCGTCTAATAACACCTTCAATATTATAATTTTTCATAATTGAAATAAAAACCGGAATTCTAACGACGCCGATGGCCCTCCTACGCTTCATTTCCAAATGCACATAAACAGTAGCGAGCGCAACCCAACATGCCATAGGAGGCAGTGACGTCACTCTGCGGTTTACGCGAGTCCATATTCTCAAATTATTACCACATATAGGCGGTATACTTACGTTTAGAGTTCCTGTTTAACAGGTTCGCTGCCGGTGGCAGTTTCAATAACCCCATGCCAGTGGTTTTTTTTTTCTATAAAATTTGAAATTTGAGAGTTGAAAACTACCTAAATTATGTCTATATGAGTTGTAATAGCGAATTTGCTGACTGGACTGTAATTTTAACGTCTAACTAAATTGAAAGTTATGCGCCAGTGGCAGTATTTTACGTCGCAAATCTTGTCTGTCTAAGTTCTCAGTGAATTACTTTGAAAATTTGGATTCGGGGATTATCTGAGACAAGAAAAACGAATTTGTACTTAACTTTGTTCTAAACGTTAGTGGCCGCTACAAAATAGCGTAGTAGGTACTCTTGGTGGTGGAACATTTTTCTCATTGTATATATCAAAGTAGAGTAATATAATTCTCTTAACTTTTGTACACAAATATGATAAAAGTAAATACTAATTTCAAGTCGCTAAATTTAACCGTTTTCAATTTATTTGCTATTTTATCATTTTATCTAATTTCATTTTGAAGATAAGAGTATGTAAAATTATATTATTTATATTAAATTTCATTTTTCGACTTATTTAGTAAGTTATGTGGTAAATAAAATGTAAAATTTGTATTAGGTATATTAAAACCGACGATGTCATGAAAATTAAATTACAACAAACAGAAAATGGTTAAATTTAGCGACAAAAAAAAATTAGTATAATAATAATTTTCTTTTAAAACATTGATACATACAGTGAGAAAAATATTATGACCAATTTTTATCCGCATGTACATTTTGTAGCGCCTTTTAGCGTTTAGAATAAAGTACGGATTTGTTTTTCAAAGCAATTCATTGAAATCATTCTAAAAATTTAAATAATTTTGAATTCAAAACTTTCAATTTGAGATCCTGTGTCGTTTGGACTAAGATAAGTTGAGTAAATTGCATAATTTTGACGCCTGCAAGAACCTGCTTATTCACCTCATCTGCATCATCTGCCTCATCTGGATACCAAGTGTCGCTTTCATCTCCGTCGAACAACTATTTTCTGAAAATTGCAAGAACCCTTACCAGCACCAGCTTCCTGCCGCGCTTCCTTCATCTGTATGGTAATGGATTATTCGGGCTCTTTTTGAGGTTGATATAGTACTAGCCTTGCCAGTTTTCCAGTCTTATTCTAATAAAAAAAGACAGGAAATTTGAGCCGTGTAAACCTATCTCTTAAACCCTTTTCCAAATGCCTGTATAAACTGCCGTACTTGCACAAAGTACTCATATAGTGCAAAAAATACATGCACACAACCTGATTTTTTCAGGGTGGATGGACGGCTGTCTCCAACCAAAAAATTACACTAGAGACCCTTGTGCGTTTTTTGCAATAGGGGTACTTTCTTATTTACTTTGTTTTTGGATTTTTTTGTCCAACTTGTACATATTAATATATTAACTTTTTTACATATTTGACGCTTCACCGTCCATTAAATGAAAAAAAAAGGTATTTATTTATTATGATTCAGTAAAGATACAAACAAAAGGCTTAGGAACTGTTTTTTTTTTGGAGGATTCTTAGAGGAGTGTCTCCTGAGTGGATACCAAAAAAAGGACACCCTTCGGTGATTTGCGCAATAAGGGTGGTGGAATGTGTGGTAAGGAAATGAGTTCAATTAACAATTCAAAAATACAAAGTTACTTGGATATTACATACCATTGGTTCAAACTGGCGTATCTCAAAATATCTATTTAATTTGAACATCCCTATTAAATATGCTTAAATGTTTTTAAAACAATAGACCTTTCGGAACAGAAGTAATGACTTTTATTAAGTACATGTACACAAAATATTTTAAGGATGAGACAATAATAATAAACCACCCCTACTGTGCTTTTTTGGATGGAGACTCAGAAGACAGTGCTTGAAGAAACCTGCAAGAACCAGCTGTTCAGCCTTTTGTTGTATCTTTACTGAACCATAATAAGTATAGTAAATAAAAGCAAAATAGCAAAAAACCACAAAGGTGTCTAGAGTGATTTTTTGGTTGAAGACAGCCTTTCATTCGCTCTGAAAAAATCAGCTTGTCCGCATTTATTTTTTTGAAATATGATATCTTTAATATTATAACTGATCATTTTATTAATTTAACTAAAAAAAGACAAGCAAAAATTATAAACCGTATGCAAAAAACTATGTTATAAAACCTTTTCTTTGTGCCTATGTAAATCACCGTTCGTCAAATGCAGTGCTGACGTAAATATAAATGACACCAGAGAAGCGACGGAAAATTCCGTCAGCGGCACCAGAGTGATAGCGATTCCGACGGATTTTTCCGTCACTAGCACTAAAGGTGTTAAACAAATATGTGCTATGGCTAATATATCATTATAACTTCTTCATCTTATTTAAGACGTATTACTTACGTTGTCTCATTCTCCATTTACCTACATTTTTAGTCAGGTTAGGTTAAAAGTATAAATTAGCCTAAATAAAGGTCGACATTACTTAATGATAACACAAGATGCTACTTGGGTGTAACCATATGAGTAACTAAATAAGAGGCTCTTTTCTCTGTCTTTCATGAGAAGCACGACTTGCTCCAGACATACCTAGCGTCATCTTACGTTCATTTGGAGAAAAAATAGCATTTACACTATGCTACGTTTTCTGTTTTGAGAAAACTATATATCTCAAAATCTATACAATAGATGTCGCTGTATAATAAGCTTCATTACGCAGCAATTTGCGGTAAATTTGAATTTACTTTAATATATAGAGTGCAACGTACATATGAAATAAAATTCATAATTCTCGATAACAAAATTTCGTAAAAAATTAAAAGTTCAAATATAAAAATTGAACAGATTTTTTACAAAATTATGCAGTCAATGATTTATGAATTTTATTTCATGTAAGTTACACACTATATAATAGTATAATAAAACAATGAATTCTATAATATATCTATTAAAAAAGAAGGTATGATTGGTTTAATAACAAAAAGAGAATTGTTTTTTCAATGCTTTATTCTATTATAAATAGGAAAAGAAGTTGATTACATGACTAGTAATTAATAGCCATTAACATGATAAAAAATGGATGCATACTTTACGCTAAATATTATTGTTAAATACATTTGTTCCGAACTACAAATGGTTCTCATCAGTACCATGTACTACTGATAATTTAAATATACTCAGTATTAGCAAAAAAAAATCAGTAGACTCGTAGATATATGTATTTATCATTACTTTTATATTCACTAAAAAAACGAATCAACCTTAAATAAATAAATACCAAAATAAGATGAAGTTATTCTTCTCAATATTTTTAAAACATTTAATTCAAAGTAACAATGTTTGTTCGTGAGATTAAAATCTGGTTTACATAATTTGCGAATTGATTCTAACCCCAAACATTTCCCTGTCTGAAAAAGCTTTGATTTCTGTAAGAAGTATATGTGATACCATAGGAATAATATATATTTTTGCAGTTTGGTACACAGCAGTATATTAAACAGTATTTTATATTAAAAACTAAAACAAACAAAAGCAGGCAAGGCAATTTAGATAATCATTTCACTAACTATAATTAACTGTTTGCGTTATATTAAATTTTAGCCAAACACAGAAAATATTTATCAGAATGCACTAGAGCGATAACTTACCTTCACGTTGCAAAAATATCCTATTAATTTTTAACCATCCATTGCATCCATGTTTCGTGCATGTTTCATCACAGAAAATCATGTTACATGTTTTACCCTCAGATTTTTACTTATTTATTAGTTTCTTTACTTTCTTTTCGCTACAGCGAACTCTACCAGTTATACTGCCAACTTTGCTTTTCTTTTTAAATTGTGGCACAGTTTTCTGTATGCTAATTTTTCTCAAGTAGTAGTGTTTTTCCAAATGACCGTCAGATGACGCTCATACTTGCGATGTTTGTCAACCTATCCTTTTTTAAAAGCGTCTTATTTATTTAGTCATATGGGTGTAACCTATGAGTATACGCAGCTGGAACTACATCAGTCTGGATAATGCGTTCGATTATTACTGCAGCTCACGATAGCTGCACATAAAACTGAGATCTCCAATAAAATTAAAACATTTATGGGGCAGTGTTCATTGGCAAATTAATACTTAAACAAAGACTATTTCCTCAAACAATAGCGACCGGAGGATAATGACGAACGATACAATAAAATAGACGAATCTGGGACGCCACTTGGAACGTACAGCACGTGGTTAGATTTTATGAGTCAATCTGTTAAAACGCTGTCTTTATCCCCCGCAGTGCCACCGTCGCCAATACTACTTTTACGACAGCCGCCTTCATCACCAGCTTCCTGCCGCGCTTCCGCTAAATTTCTAAGTTATACGCCTCTAAATAATCATGCCCAACGTTCAGGAATTCTAGTAATCATCTTAAGAACTTTATTAAGGGGATACGAATTATGTTATGCAGTAATTTGGCTCTCCCGCCATGCACTAAATTACTCCTACTTCACACTGTTAAGTTATCAACGTCTGCTAGCTTTTAATGGCAATCTGTTGAAGACGAGCTTTTTAACTTTAGATACCCACGGCTATCGCAAATTCATATTCAGGTCACCATTTTACCTTCATTTCCTATTAATGCAATTTTTCGTACCCTGGCATATACTTATTCTTCAGGATCAATCCGGAAAAGGATTAGGCATGCTGTAGGTGTGGCCTCGAAGTCAGTGAGTCTAAACGAAAAAATTTCCGAGCGTAGTGCGTACATAATTTTTTCGGTAACCCTTTTTTATAATATTTAATTGTACAACAGAACTAGCAACATTCTAATTGTTGTTTACATTAATATTTATATTTAAATTCGAATAATTGCAGATATTAAAGTGTTCCGATTTGTTTGAAATGTTTGATATATTTAAATGTCTATTGTTGAAGTTAGAACATGAAGGTAAGATATCCGATTCATGTTCAAATTTATTCTATCATAATTTAATAAGTACAATTCATTTATAAATAATTATTTACCAAGTATGTACTTTTAGTAGTTTTAATTAAAGCGTCCAAATGTTGCTGAAATTCCTCACGTCTTCTTTTCTTAATGGGGAATAAACAAGCACACATTCACTAAAATTTATAAAATGTCTATGTTTCAATAAATAAATGTAGTACTTTGAAACAATCTTATTCTGCTGTGATCCACGAAGAGCTCCATATTTCTTACACACCAGAAGCAAATGATTTTTAATAATCCCAAACAAGTTTGGCGAATAAATTTCTGGCCCGCATTCTTGTAATAAATACATTAAAAAATTTAGGTTCCGATGATACATTTTAATTTCACTAACTTTTTTGCAAAACTTGCATAAAACGTATTTCCCAAACCGCTCCATTTTTCAATTGTACAACACAACGATTTTAAAGAAAATGGTCAAATAACGTCAAAAGTCACGATTACCTTGTTTGACATGGATTGCATGGCCTTCTTAGTAATATATACATATGAATTTTATTGATATTACATAGTGCTTAAGGTTCTTTGTAAGAAAATATATTTCTACCAACTTTAGTAAAATGAGTATGTGGAAAACTGAGAGATTGATCTACTATTGACTTATTTTTTATTATTTTGGTTAACTAAAGTCGGTTAGTTGTATTTTATTTAACCTAATGTTATATGTATGTAAGTTACTTTGATTATATATACTGCTTCAAGTTTTTTTGCAATAAAATATATTTTTACCAACTTTAGTACACTAAGTTTTTAGAAAACTGAAAGATTGAACTACTATCAACTTATTTTTTATTATTTCTGTCTCTTCAAAACAATCAAAAAAATTTAATATCTTTATATTCTTGTCGATATTTTTTAACACTTTATTGTGAAATTTTCTTACCGAATACCATTCTAGCTTCAATTAGTAATAATTGAAGCTGAATTTTTAAATGATTTTGGCAATTTTAATTTTATTTATAAGTGAATTATCTATATATTCTTCAGCTACAGTAGTAGATTTCCAACAACTGTGTCTCTTTAAATTTGTGATATCTCCACCATTATGTGTAAATAACGTCGCCGAAATTCGACGACCTGTGTAATTTTTAGAATTGGGTAGCTTTAAAAATTCTGCAATACTTCCTAGATTTTCAGAATAGTGAATACCAATTAACAGGTGGAATCAAACATTTTCCTTTTTTTTGTAATTTACAAATAATTTATTGTGTGGACATGGGATGACAGTAACGATAAATATTGCTTATACAATACCAAATTTTCTTGCCCAATTATAATAATATTTATTAGGTAATGTGTGTTTTGGTATTTCAACATGTCTTCCTTGTCGTTTATATAATCAATTGACATTTTTGTTATTCTACTCATCTACACGCACCGCTTAACCCAATAATTGTCGTTACCTGAACTGAAAGTAAAAACAAACGAAATTGACACTTTTTCTACAATCGTGATTTTTTGTCAAAATTACATTTGGCATTAGGCAGGTTTCATTAACTGCTTCCCTAAAAAAATTGTTGACCTGCCCGCTGCTGAATACTTTAATTTCTTTGGTGTTTAACCAATGTTCTGTTAAAAAATGCGATAACCTTTGGGAATTTGGCTATTTTTACGTTATTCTTTACTAAAATGGTACTTTTCAACATAGAGTACATGCTGTACATGGTAAAGGATTAAAACATAACAATTTCTGATGTTTTGCTAATTTAGGAAAAATTACGTGTTCTTTAATAGTTTAACATTTCTTTATATCTATTCATTTCGTGAACAAATTATAAACGTTTTCGTACACTTTGATTTTCCGCTCGTAATTGTGCTGTACCAACAGTTACTATATTGGAAATTTCGTCAAACACAATTTCCAACTCGCTGTCACTGCTGCTTTCCATTATTAATTGTAATAATCGCGACCAAAAACCACATAAACTTTTAAAAAGCAAAATGTCAATTATGTAAATGTTAAATTGGTAAATCGTTAGTTCATTGCTATGGTAATGATTAACTCCATTCTTCTAAAACATATCTACCTAAATTTTCATACTATTATATAGTTATTAAATATAATGGCAACAAGGATGTAATTCTTCCCGGACTAGGCCGGAAAATTGCTACTTTCTCAAAGAAAAAGCGTCTAAGAAGTGGATACTTTTTTAATAAAAATTGTTGCTTTTTTATAATATTATTTATGCTAAAGTAGAGTAGTGCCAAACGAATTTAATTTTAAAATTTATCATTTAATTCTTATTTTTTTTGCTACCTTCAACAAATAGTCCAGTCACTGTGGAGCAAAAGAGGTCAATACCTCTAAATTTGAATCGATCGAATCGAAACTGAATCGATTTTGGTAAAAATTTGTAATTAGGCTTATCTTAACCCCCCCCCCCCCTCCCTCTTCAAAAGTTATATACGTGCTAGATGAGCTTTTTATTTTCAAAGGGTGAAAACCACCCCTTTTTGAAAATATGAAAAAAAATCATATTAAAGCATTTTATGGATTTTAATTATGTTAAATTATGAAATTTTAATATTTTCAATTACAATAATGAATATTGTGCAAATTCAAAACTCTTGAAAATTTTTAAAAACCACCCCTTTCAATAAAAATAATTTTAAAAAATCGTTTAACAGGTTCAAACGTTTTTGTAGTGCATTTATATCACATACAATTTGATTCTCTGCTTATATAAAATAATGTTGGGTAATAGTAACACTTCAACCCTTAAAATAACCTATCCCCTATGCCAAAAATATATAAAAAAATCCTTTTCAACAACTTCAAAAGCTTTAAATGTACATTTATATAAAATAAATTCCTTCCTAGTCAATAAAGTATTTTTTGATTGGTTGCTTATTTTCAACTCGTAAAAACCATCCCGTGTATCAAAACGTCATAAAAAAATTGTGACAATTTCAAACGCTTTAATCTTGTATTTATATTCGAGAAAAAAGATTCATTTCACGCTCATAAAATTTTCAACCCTTAAAAGCCACCCCTATACTCACTAAACAACCTCCCCTTTGATATGTGTAAATAAAAAAATTGTGTGTATTTTGTTGTTTGTCGTAATAAGTTGATGCTCCAAAATACAAATTTTTTACGTGATCCAAAATTTATTTCTAATAAATGCAATTCGTTTTTTTACGATAACTCCGTTAATTTTTAAGCTACAGTGCCCATTAGAAAACCATTTTAAAGGTAATTTCAAAATCTGCAAGACTGAGTACGTTAAATTGTTCTAAAATCCTTTCTTTTTAAATAGTGAATGGCCAAAAGCTGATTGCAGGTGAGTCACGCGTTTTAACCCAAACTTCAATCGGCTGCATTTTCCTTATTTTTCAAGCTACAACAAAAATTAAAAAAACAAAATTTTCATTAAAAAAACAACATTTTTGTATTCTACCATTTTTTAAGTATATTTTATAGTTTTAGATTTATTCTGGAAAAATGCAATTTTTTTGAGATAATTACAAAAAAAAATTATAATTTAAACATATATTTTTTTTTAAATACGCATTGTAAACCGGCAAAACCTTTGGACCTAATAAGTAACAGTAAAATAAAATGACTTTTAGAAGATATACGTTTAATTTTAATTATAATAAAAATAGTATTACTTATTTTGCTCGTTTTTTTCAAAAATTAGAGTATTCCAACTTTTTTTTCATCATATCTCGCTGTATTTTAATCGAAATGACTTTTAACAGGGCTCATTTCAAAGGTTTTCTTCAAGCCCTTTAAAAAAAGGTTATAAGAGTTTTTATCGAAAATGATTTCCATTTTTCGTTATTTGACGATAAATACATCGAGTATAGTACCCCAAAAATAAAAAGACATCTTTAACCAATAATTATAAATCGCTTAGTATTGTACTTATATATAAAGCTGTTTACAGGCCTTTTAGGCCCAGAGCTGTGTTATTCTCCTCCATTCCATTCTGTACTTCGCCTTTCTTTTCCAATCCGTTACATTTTTCTCCCTTAGATCCATTGCCACTGCCTCTCTCCATCGCTTCCTCGGTCTACCTCTTTTTTTCTTGTAGTTAGGTTTACTCACTACTATTTTCTTAACTGCTCTTTCATCTTCCATACGTTCTAGATGCCCTAGCCACTGCACTCTTCTGGCTTTTACAAATTCGTCTATTGTTGGTGCCTGGTACATTGCATATATTTCCTCATTGTTTCTCCTTACATAGCCTTCCTCCGTCTTCTTACCCCCTAGAATTCTCCTTAAGATTTTCCTTTCCCACCTTAAAAGGTTTTCTCTTGACTTCTTATTGAGAACCCAGGTTTCACTACCATACAGCGCTGTCGGTCTCAAAATTGTTTTATACATTCTAAATTTTACTCCTCTGGACAAATTTTTTGATTTTAGTATTGTACTTAGAAAACTCAATTTTGGTTTATATACACGCCCCCTTCTTTTCCGGAAATTCCTCGTATGGATACCAATATTTAACACGAAATTACTATTCCAAATTTATATGAAAAATACATGGCTGTAGTCAAAACATAACTAATGCTAATAAAAATTATTAATGAAAAATTTGAAAGAAGTTACAAACTGGTATACAAGTTGTTTAGATATATTAAATAGATAAGCAATAATAGTATATTATGGAACGATCATGTAATGATGGTTATTAATACACGAGCAATAACCGAGATACGAAACGAGCCGAAAGCGAGTTTCGTATGGTTTATGCGAGTGTATTAATAACCATTACATGAGAGTTGCATACGCTATTTTTTCTACACCCGATAAATAATCAAAAACCATAAATTTTATATTTTTATTGAACACAATAGGTAACATCAATTATTCGTATGAACTGCATTTTCTGCTTTCTCCGATATGTGTGGAAGAGTCGATGGTAATTCTTCTATATCGCTGATATCAGACATTTTGATAAATTATAGAAGTTTAGCTAGGTATCTACGAAAATTTAATACGTACTGATTTTGATATCTAAAATAGTTACATAAGAACCTAGGATAAACGTCAAATGCACAGCATGCTTGATTGAAAAATTATGGGTTTCTATTGTTTAAAAATCTGTATCATAATGAAAAATCTGTATCGTAATGGGTATCATTATGAAACGGATTATAAAATCTGTATCGTAATGAAAAATCTGTATCGTAATGGGTATCATTATGAAACGGATTATGGGCATATAAGTGCATTGTTATAATACGGGTGTAGAAAAAATTAATTATATTACGTTAAAGATGATAATGACACGGGTATTGATTTTTAAAAAAACTGCAGTAAGACAATATCACGCGTACACCTATGGTCAAGCCGCGATATCATAGGGCAAAAAAGGATGTAAAAAGATACAAAATTCCTATTAAATATGTATAAAATATTTATTAATATTTACTCGACGATTGTTTTAAATAATAACGATTTGTGTCTCTTAAAGTGTAATGTAAATTTTCTGTTAATTTTTTGATTTATTAACTGATAGATATGTTATTCTTTGAATTGATATAGGAATAAAGAAAATTATATACGGAGATTAGAAAATTGGTTAATATTGGTTACTGCTTACATGAAAGAAAATAAATAAATAGATAAAATTTGTATTTTTCCTACTTAGATAATAATTTCGTATTAGTAAAATATTGATACTATGGAGTTTTAATATAGTTTTAAGATATACAACAAAAAGTATACTTGGTTGCCTAGATTTATCAATTCTGAAACCGTAACTATGAAAATTAAACCGTTACAAATGTTTTACACAAATAAATTCATAATATAAAATTTAGGATAATTATATACAAATATAAATGTTTAATAATCCTGGATCCTATTTGGAATAGTACTACAAATTTAACTGTTATGAATTTCCCATTTCCACTATAAAAAGATAATTTTCATTTATAAATTACAACGTTTATTTGAATGTACCTAAATCTATATTTACACTGTTATTTTAAATTATTTTCATTATTATTTACAATTCATTGCCGACCGTTATTTAATTGAGATTTTTAGAAATGGGTCATTGGCGATATTAGCTTTGACAGTAATCGTTCCAAAACTTATACACAACTGAAATTTAAATTAATATTCAGTGGCTGCAGCTCATCTTTATGCCCAAAGGTTTCCTCAAAGATATCATACAAGACGTGAAGCTTTTTTACGTGTGGTTCAATGGCGTAAACTGGCAATTTCAGACCCAAACCTGAACAACATGAGGGAGGCATTAGACCTAGGCAAATGTTAAGGCACTGCTTATTCTATCCATTTCACATGCAGTCTATGTTTCAAGAGATCTTCTGCTTCGAGTGAACTTTTGCTAGTGGCTGATACATCAGCAGCACTTTACCATGAACATTTTAGTTACGGATGAGGTAATTTTCATTCCTAACGATATTCACAATTTTTACAACACGCATTATTGGACATTAAAAAATTCGCTTGTCACTCGGTGAACTTTCAACACCGATTTTCAGTAAATTGTGGGCTGGGCATTTGTGAACGGAGCACTTATTGGCCCTTTCATTGTGAAAAATCGGTTAGCTAATAATTTACCGGTACTCCTCAAAAAGTTAATATTAAGTTGGACTATGTCGTTTGTTCACGATGGTGCTCCACCATATTTTACTCGACTAGTGTGACAATATTTCACGGTGGTTTAAGTGGCTGACCCCTTCGATCACCCGATTTAAATCTGCTTTAGTTTCAGTTTTCGGGTCACATAAAAATTATGTTGGATGTTACCGAAGTTAACACTAAATAAGAGTTGCGAAATCGCATTCATACTGCCACTGAGGTAATTCGGCTACAACCTGGTTTGGGCGTGGGGGCCTCATTGATTCTACGAGCTCAACTATCTATTGAAAATCATGGAAACAACTCCCAACAGTTACTATGAAAAATTAAATGCATTTTCACTTTACCTGAAAGACTTACAGCAAACTACCAAAGCCATTCATTAGTTGCACACCAGACATATGCCATTTTCGAGCTTGTTAACTTTCCTCAGTGTGCCATAGGTGAGGCACCGGACGACTTATCCAAAAGAAAGGAACTGGAGTAGACGTGATGCAACATCTTATTGCCATATGCTGAACCTGACGGACCCACAAAACTACTACTACTATAATTTAAATAAGAATAACCTGTTCTATATTTAATAATATAAGCAAATCTTAAAGTTAGTGTCACTTTAAGAAAGGTGTTGAATTAAGTATAAGATGCTTGGATGCCATGTAATGGACTTTATTATTGAATTAATACATATATTTGAATAAAGTTTAAAGTATATTATTATGGTTACACATAGATTAGATTTTTTTCCGTGTATAACTTATTTACTAAGAATATTTGAGCCCGTGTTGATATGTAAGAAAAAGTAATCTTCTTCGACAGAATAGGTACGGTGGAGAAACATTGCTCCCTAATTTAGGGACACTTGTAAGTTTTCAAATAGTCACACTGTGTACGTAAATACATACAGTTGCGGTGGACTACAAAACACGTTTTTCTCACAACTTTTATACCTATTCCTTTAGAAATAAAAGGATTCAATTTGTATTAAACTGCTTATCTTTTTAAATAACAATTATTGCCCGGATTATCTTTTTGGTATAATAAATTCTCCTTGGTATTAAAGCATTACGTTTTAATTAAATTTTTAATTTACGTAGGTAGCTCACTCTGAAAACATTTATTAAATAAATATAAACCACTGAGGGATACATAATTTTAAAACTTTTACAGATACGAAAATATTATTTTATCAAAAAATTGTTCAGCTGTTCAAGTAATGCATTATAAATATATAATTTGAAATATGACATTATAATAATAAATTCAGTTTACTATAGTTTATTTATCTTCAGAAATTTTATATACATCCGATATACTATTGGCTTAAGTACAAAAAACCTCCTGTTAGATTTGAGGTAATAAGATTTAGCTATCAAAAAATTGGAGCAAATCTAATTTAAAGGATATGGGAGAAGAAGGCGGTTTATTATGAATCCTAAGTATTAAAGAAGACAATTTTTTAGATTTAGAATTTACCAAATGTTCACTTCAACTTAATATACTTGAAAAATTCTTTTTTAAAAATTAAGCAAAAGTAAATATTTGGAATCACAGTATCAGTACTTCAGTCAATAATGGATGCAAGATTTATTAAATAAAATTTTTATATCACAATTGTCTTGCGAGGACAAAACCACCCAGATTTTCTTTCTTCGTTTTTCGTTCATATTTATTTTTGTGTTATCGGGGTTGATTGATATCGTTTTAAGTTATGACTCTATGAAGATGCTTTAGTAGTGCAGTGATTGCAAGTGTAGTGCAACTCGAGAGAAATTTGAAACCGAAGAGATGGAAGCCTAGAACTTACGGCGGATTGCAGCAGTATGGCGTATCATACACGAGGTTCAACTATATTCGTACCATGTACAGGAGGACCGGTACCATGGCCGCCACTCCTGACTTTAAATCATTTGGACTTCTTTTTGTGAAGATATTTAAAAAATGAAGTATATCGCACCGAAGTGGATACATACTATTAATGATTTACGGAAACCTATGGTTGCTGCCAATAACAAGTTCAAAACGAACAAGAAGTAGAAACATTTGTGTTACTTTGTAGAAGCTGGGTAAGACAAGCCCAATTAAATTTATAAAAAATTAATAACAATAGCGGCAAAAACAGTTAAATTTGCTGTATAAAATCGGCGTTATAAAATGTTATTTATTTCTTTCCTTGAGCATTTCTTTCCACTTTTACAGTGGACCAGTTTCTAGTGCCGTGCAGAAGTGTATTTTTAAATCATTTTCGAATTACCCCCTTTGATTTTTTTTTACAAAATTGTATTTGTAAAAGTCTCCTGTACAGTAAAAAAAATTTTTTAGATAAGTTCTGAAACACCCTGTATACACTCTAGGAAATTGAGACGAGCAAATTTTCTCAATCCTGAACTAGAATATCAATTGTTAGACATGCCAAATTTTCTAACATTTAAATTTGTATTTTTTTTCTTTTACCATAAAGAAAGCAATTTTGAAATGATTTATTTTCTATGCTCATGCTGACCCGTGTCTAGGAATCCAAAAATTGGCTAGTGTGATGTATTATAACTTTTCATACGATATGGCCAATGTTCAAAGACTAGACGTATCAGTGCTGCATATTTTGAAAGCAAAATCAGCGCGACTTGATGAAGGTATGTGCTTATTTATTGGTCCGTCATCGACCATTTTTGTCCTAAACAGGGATGGAGTGAATCCTCTTCAAACCACGAACAGAAAGGATTTGACAAAAAGGCATTTTTTGGGCTGTAAGCTGTTGATGACAGATGAACGGAATCACTACTATCAATAGCTCCTATGAAATATAATCATGATTGCTACAGCAACAAAACCTGGACGACACAAGTGAGGCTATTCAGAAATATGAATAAGAGATTATGCCAGAATCGCCTCATTTTCCAGGTCTTGCTCCATTAGATTTCATTCTCTTCTTTCGAGGAATCCCCTTTAATGCAACATGCTTCAAAATTGACTTGATGAATTCTTCGCTTTCAAATCACCAGATATTTTCATGCGCTGAATAGAAAAACTGTCGTCATAAATAATGGAGGATTAATTTACTATATGTACAACCGAAGTGAATTAATTCATGTATTTGGTTTATTGAAGAGAAATTAATTTTGAATTGAATAAAAACAGTACGAATATATGTACCACTCCGACGTTTCCTTTCAAGTTTCTGCAGAGCGGATGCTGCCTCATTTTATCAGAGTGAGCGAAAATTTAATTTATTGAGCAACGTTGACGCAATAAAAGGAATTTTTCATCAACTCCTCTCTGTTACTTTGCACTTTTCGATATGCAAGTAGAAGTTTGAACTTCAATGAAAAATTTATTGAATCGAATACATAGTAAAATCTTTCATTCAATGTGACTATTTTCTTTATTTTTTTCTAGAGATTATTTATTGACCAAAATGGATCAAAACCATGAGAGCGGCAATTAACTATATTATTATGTAACAAAATGGTTAACTTTATTATCTGTACTATAGCTGCATAACTAAATATACAGGGTGTATTTAAAAAATGCGAAAAAATGAAGGAGTGATTTTCTGGTCAAAATTAGAGGTTTCTTTTATATAACATTTTTGGAAAAACCTTAAAATTTACGTCCCACAAAAAATTCGATTTTATGTTTTTTCTTCTCTATATATTAAGCTAAAGAAACGAAATTTGGAGAACATTATCTACTAATGTGGTTAGTTTAATATAAAGCGAAGAAGAAAAGTAATCGAATTTCTTTCCCTATTTTAGAAAGACGTAAATTTTGAGGGAAATCACTCATCAAATTTTTCCGCACTTATTTAGATACGTCCTGTATAGAATATGACATTAAGCATAGTGAAAAGTTCTTGGCAATCAAAATCTACCAGTGTTAAATGTGCTTCAAATATGATTTCAACGTATAAATTTCAAGAATAATATTCGTATCCCAATCACTAATTAAGTATGTTATAAGTAGATTTTGGGATAATATCACTACTTTAATTTTGAGTAAAGTTTTAGGAATAGTAGTAACTGACATCAAAATACTGCTTTGATAAAAATTAGTTTTAATTTCAATACTTCTTACAACGGAATATTTACTTATTAAAATATGAAATTTAAATTAACGTAGATCATATAACTGACTATAAAATGTAGCATAAGTTGTAAACAGACAATTACAGGAAACAGCTACTCTACGAGCTAATGCCCCGACCAGCACTGAATTCCACCTGGAATCAGTATGCCATACACAGACCACCTAGACTGTACCTATGCTATTCAATACAATTATACTAATGAAGCCTCGACAGGGGAGCGGTGGAGTGTGTGCGGAAGTTTGGCTCCGCCCTCTTTTGACAGAGTCTGATTCCGTAAAATGTATATTATTATAATATTTGTTGAAATTTTAAAAAAGATAATAATTTTTATTTAAAAGTAACGTGAAATAGAAAGAAATATATTTTTAATAAAGTAACATAAATATTTAATTATTTTGAGAAGTTTTGCGAAATATTTTTAAATCAGAGTTTAAAACAAAATTCTAGTTATATAAAAATCTTTGTTGCCCTTTAAATAGTGTTACTTTATTTAATACTTGTTGCTTTGTGCCTTTTAAGGAATTGAATATTTTTGTTTTATGATTTATTCTTACATCTACATATTTTTCAGAAATTACTCTAATAAGTTCTAATCACTGTGTAATTATGGGGAAGTGCATTGTTGACAATTGTAATAGCCAATTTTTTAGGTAAGTAATAATCGGAAATAATGGAGCACGTTTTATGGCATTAAACGGCTCTGCGCAGACGTTGTACTGACATTTCCAGTATCGGCTCTATTTTTAAGTGCCCATATGTTTAACAATTATTGTTAGCGAGGTAAGTATTTAATGGTTTATTAAATAATACCATGTGGAACATTTTGGTAATGAGTACTGGCATCTTGGAAATTATAAGCGATACGAAAATGGGCAGTTGGGGGAAAAAAACTTAATGACGCTTGCAGCTAGATCTAGGAAAAGTGTGTTCAGATTTTAAAAAGGATTCTAAATAAAAAAGATACAGACGAATAACGCCATATTTTCTTTTTCCAAAATAACTCAAAAACCTAGATCTACTTGCAAGAGTCATTAAGTTAGCAACAGAATTTTCCCCCAACTGCATATTTTCGTATATCTTATAGTTTCTAAGGTGCCAGTACACGCATCACAAAATGTTCTACATGGTATTATTTAATAAACCATTAAATACTTGTTACTTCGCTAAGAATAATTGTTAAACATATGGGCACTAAAAAACACAGAGCCGATACTGGAAATGTCAGCACATGCCAGCGAAGAGCCGTTTAATGCCATAAAACGTGTTCCATTATTTCTAATTATTACTTACCTAAATAATTAAATTTCATCACTATTCCGATCTGATCGGCTATTACAATTGTCAACAATGCACTTTTCCATAATTATACAAAGAAAACTCGTATATTTCACAAAATAATCACAATGTTACCACAACGAAAGTCTAACATTGACATGAGGCCAGCTGGGCCGAGGTTAGGCCGACGGAAGGCTTCACTGGCTTGGCCCTAAAGTTCAGTCTAGGTGGTCTGTGATGCCATATATAAGGTAGCCGACAAATAACCTAGCTAACTAGCTGTTTTAAGTCTGTCTAACCCGACAGTAAGGATCATGAGTAATGTGGACTAGAAAAGCTACATCTAGCAGCCATTTGCTACTCCATGCCGGACTGTCAAACCATAGACTCTAAGCGTTCTACATTGCAGTAGAAACCATTGAAAGCTAGGGCACAGAGTAGTTGTTTCCTAGAATTCCGTGTTTGCAACATATTGTCGGATCACGATAAAGGTCGTTAGCCTTCAATGACATGGAGTAGTGAATGGCCGTTAGACGTAGCTTTGCTACTCCGCGTTACAAATGTACCATAAGCTTGTTAACCGTTGAAGTAACTCTAATCGGTATTGGGAATTTCATCAAATAGATCTAGAAAATTTACTTTCCGAAAGCTAAAATGACCCGCAAAGATATATTTGAAGGCTTTATACTGAGTTAAAGGTCATTAATATGGCATATTATGCATATCGTGATATAAGTGACTTGGATTAGATAATTATTATTATTGCCGTCTTATTTTTTGAGAAATTCGTCAAACATGATTGGAATGTTAATGTTATCTAATAAATTGTTATAGATATTCCAAAAACCAACCATTAAAAGCAAAAGTGTAAAATTGTAAAAGACCGTGGAGAAAATTGTAGGAAACATGTCATAAATCCTGCAAATTCTGCATAAATCGGAATCTACAATTACGAAATGCAATTGCATCGGAATATCAAAAAGATGCAAAGCGCAGAGCAAGCAAAGCTTAATGCATACTATTAAACCCGATAATTGTACATAGTTAGCGATGCTTTACGAATCCGTTTACCTATTCCTTTCATCATTGATTGTCCCTCCGTACTTCTGTTTACCGACAGAGCATTCATATTTATTCAGAGCTCGTCTCAGTGTTTGGGCTTTCTCTTATAACTTTCCGTTTCCTACACAATCCTTATCGCTGCCCCTTGTTAGGAGATTCAAAACCAAACAGCTGATGCCTTCCTCTTATAAGTTTTATAAGACTGTTTGGCAAATTGCTTGTGTCTGCTCAACTTTATCAGCCACTGAGTACATTTACAAATAAAAAATTAATATCATTATTGACAGTTATTTATAGTGTTTCAGACAGTGTTTTATTCACCCAAGAACGTATTAAGACCGGAACGAAGCATTTAATAACGGGATTCAGACGCGACTGAAATATGAATGTAATACAACGTTTTATCCACAATCACAAGCTAAAGATTGTCGAGTTTAATTAAAGTTTAATGAAAAGAAAATTAAATTTTTAAACATCAACAACATTGTTCGAAACACCGATGACAATGTAAGCTGCTACAAAATAAATAGAGATAAGTATGATTTTCTATACCCAACCGCCACAATTTTAGAGAGTGACTCATCGCTAGTTTGTAGACAAGCGTGACGGGCGAAGCGTGCGGAGAGCAACATTTTATAGGCGTACTAAATTTGAAAGTGATCAGGTATAAAAATATACAAAAATGACAAAAATAATTGCATTACATAACATGCATCATTTTTAGCAGAAACAGTGATCTAACAGTTTTTGCCAATTTCAAGTCATTAGATAATAAAAATGTTAGAGTTATTTCCAAGTTTAAAGTTTTTATCTTGTATTATCAATTACCCAAGGAAAATAATAGAGAGTGACTAATTCACAACAGAGAGAGGAGTACGGAAGGTGAGAGTTGCATGATTACCTAAACGTGCCACTTCAGAAGGGTTCAAAGCACACACAATTAACACATGAACAGTTTACTTTAAATGTCTCCCCTGTGCCATCCTCTGTTTTAATTATTTATGGTGGGAAATACTCAACTTTTCAAAAAATTTGCAAAACAGTAAAACAGTACCAAATTATTGCTGCTTTCATTATTATGTGGTGTTAATAACTCGGATAATAAGTTTGTTTTGAGCTTCTCACAATTCTACCATGACAATTTCATGATGAAAATGATAGAAAATGTTATACTTGACAAAGTTGGTTACAGGTAGAGATTTACCCATCATTAAATAAATCGCGTGAATATTCGTTAATTTCCGCCCATGAGGACAAAAGGTTTTAGAATACATACACTATATATAAACACTATTCACTATTGGTTACTAGCACTGTCAGTATAACGGTCATGCATTAACACTTTATTATATCTTATCGTACCGCTTTCTGTATGACATTCATGTATCCATGTTTTTTCAAAATTTAATATTTTATTTGATCCAGATTCCGACATTTTAATATTTATTTTAAATAGTTTCTCCGCCATACCACTATTTCGTCATTTTCTATCTGAATGCTCTTTTCGATTTCATTTATATGGAACTTCACATGCCATAATTCGTATGTCACGTATAATTCGCAAAAGTACCCTTGTATATATTTTAGGTAATGTTTTATGTTGTAAGGTATAGCAACCCAATTTATTTTTATAGAAAACTCATTTTTAAAATACCATCTTCCTTCCGCGGGTTCCAATATTTTCCGTTTCGCAGCTGTACTTCTTTACTTCTCTTTTTTGCACTATGCATATGCTACTCAGTTACATTCTTGTTAATGATCTACATATTTCAACATCACTTACACTCATATTTTGACCTCACGCCCTAAACCCTTCATACATGTCATAATTCGATATTCCTCATTTGTTAAATTAATGGGTTTACGATTTTGAGAATACGCTGTAGACCTTGAATTATTCTGCATGCTTAATTATTGATTTGCAATCATACTTAAATTAGTATACCCGAAATTTTGCCCGCCCGATTCATCACAACCAATGGAAGGCTAACTTCTTCGACCGGACATGCGGATTTGCTGCGGCGCATGCGTATATTCTGCAGCAGAAGCTGTCTAATCGGGTATGGTCTCGGAGATAAGCGGCACACGATTTTATAGAAAATTTATATGGGCTGCATGTATGTTTCTTTGTGTCTACTGCTATAAATTGCGAACGAGTTTATAACATGAGTCACTCTCTAGATTTTTTGCAGTTGGGTATAGATTGTTAAAATGGTAAATATGCTGCTCTAGGTTTAAATAACAATCAAGAGGAACATAAAATAACACAAGTTTTATTGTAAGATAAGGTAACAATTGCTTACAGAATAAAAAATTAAAATCAACATGCTGAAAAGTTATTTATTTCTTAATAAATACATAATGAACAAAAAAAATGTAAGAACATATTAGAAAAAAATAGGAGAAGGCTGTAGTAATATGTCTATCACAATAGGGTGTGCCGAAACATACACTGAGTAAGAGGCATTGAAAACAATAGGTCTAGGAGAACAATTGTTTAACCAACTGCACACGGTCAGACAAATAAAAGGAACGTGCCCGGAATCTACATTAAAATCCCAGTATTTATCAACTGTGTGTAGAGTTCAAATAAGAGAATGAGAGTTTACATAGGAATCCATTTGGTCAGAATAATTAAAACATTGAAAATTGAAAACAGTGCGTCAAGTAAAAGTGTCCGAGGAAAAATATATGTATACATCCAAATATGAGTACTTAACTAGTTAATAGAATTATTTATGAAACGTAATTGTCAAAAGAAAAATGATGTGTATTTCGATAATATTAAGCTTTGCATCGGATGTGAAATACCTCGGAGTCACATTTGATGCAAAGACAACATAGAGACAATCTTTATGTGGAGAGGAGACTAAAAGACATATCCTATGAGCAGTGATACAGTAACGTTGGTAAAACTTGGAGAATGAAACCAAAGGTGGTCATTAGAATATACACTGCCATTTTGAGACCAATGTTAACCTATGCAACAGTCGTCTGGTGGCCGAAAGTCCAACAGATCGCTAACCAAAACTCAGCCAAGTACAAAGGATTGCCTCCCTGAACACAACTGGAGCTATGCGAACAACACCCACCAATGATCGCGACAACCATGCTTCGCCTCAAAAATACTAGTATTATACCAGAAGTAGGATGTGGAGAAGTTAGGAGTCGCTTGTGGAATGGGATGCCCCTTATGCAAGTAGACACTGGCAGTATCTCTTTGAAATTTGTGTCTGATGTAATTAACATCTTCATAGACGGATCAAAGAGGAATGAAGAGGGAAGGAATCTATTCCAGATCTCTACATATCCGATATCAGTAGGTAATGGATAGACATGCTGCCCTGGTACAAACGGCGACTATAGCTACCAAAGAAATTGCCTGTAAGCATATACAACGGGCAACATACATTCTACAAGTCAACGTAGACTAAATGATCTTTCAATTTTGGTCATTGAGCGTAATGCAGTATCTAATATGGACATTCGGGATCTAGTGGAACAATTGGCTCTTAGTAAAACGAAAGTAGTAGTATACTGCTATTCTTAAGATGAGTTCCTTATGTTACCTGAGTTATGTTTTATTTTACGAATTTTAATCATTTATAGCTTTGGATTTTATTTTAATTTTATATTTTGTTTTTATTAGATTTCTTTTCTGTCTTTTTTTCATTTTTTTAAATATCGAACATTTATATTTTTCTGAGGAGTACTAGATGCGATATTTGCTTAGGGGCCCAACGAATACAAGCACCGCCATCACTATCCCGCACTCAATATTAGTGATACTTGTCAAACAATGTCGGAGTATAATTGAACTCTTTTAAAATAGAGGACACATGTTATACCATTGGAATGTCTAATAAGGTTCATGTTTAATTTGAATAAATACCTGCTCTTGTAAATTAACTCGCATTTTCTGGTTCAGAAAATTGTAATTAAGAGAGAAATTTATACGGCCACTATTGATCCCGTTCAAATGAAAAGCGAACGGTTGACATATGCGGAATTTATAGCGAAAAAGTTCCTACTTCTAGAATTGAACACAACATATGTCCTCACATTTGCATGCTGCTGAACCGGAATATCGTCACGTGCAAGTATTGAAAATCACAAAAGTACAAGTAAAGTGGTACGGGAGGGACCGAGTCAGACAACTTTCCGGTTCGTGATATCTGTGAAACATGACAGGAAGTAATAAATACTGCGAAATTCGGGAAGTAATTAGTAAATCATCGCTGTCGGTAATTATCCACAATCAGCTATTGATTCTGATGCCTGAACATTTCCTGCTACAGTATTTAACCTTACTTGCTCAGAGAACATTCATTTTTGTTTCTATAAACAACTTATAACTAATTAATAGTTATTTATGAACTTTTTTAGAGGCCGAACCTCTCTTAAGGCTGCCGTTTCAAAGACACAGAATCGTATCAAAAAATGCACAAAAAAGTTCACGCAGAAGGTAATGCTGAAATTGAATCATTTCCTTTAACTTTTGAGGGGAAAATGCGCTATAGGAAACACTGTGAAAAATACTTAATAATTTACATCAATTCAAATGTTATTAGTTTTTTAAAAGAGTTCTGCCTGGTGTTACAATGTTTATAACACCGTATACAATTTTTTCAATGTGCAGTTAACGTGTAAAATGCAGGATATTTTATGATAAAATACAACAGGTGAAAATATTGATTTATTTTCTTTTTCTAAATGGCTTGTCAGCCCAGAAACTGTTTTTAGACTGTCTCAACAAACAGCTATGGATTCGTTGAAAACTTGCATATGAAAACGGTACCCTGTATTCTTATATAGTACAAATATTTGTAAATATTTATAAAGGTTATTGTGACATTTCTATTTTATTTTCCTTAAATCAAATGTTTGACCCTCTTTTAATACATATTTACATACAGGGTGTCATTTCTAAACTTCCCACCCTCATTTTGTCGATATCTGTGCATTTCTTTAAAAAATCCCGAATCACGTGAAACATTTTATCGAGGTGGATAACTTTTCGTTCGAAAACTAAAATGCCCCATTTACCTTCTCCTAACGGGAGCTAACCACTTAAAAATCTTAGAGGGGAAAATATATCGAGTAAAACCTCATTTTAAAGGTCTTTTTGATCTGTACATGTCGGTATTTTTTTTCTTCTAATTGAGGTTTAGGAAAACTTTTTTTCTCTTTCATATCTTTTAAATAAACATTGTTTTTTCTCGTTCTTTTATACTTTTTTGCACAAAAAGGCTGTCGCGTAATGTATGTAAAATAAATGTTTACTCGTTGAAGAAAATACAGGAAAATACCTATTGATTTCATTTGAGTATGAGTATTGCTAATAGTGGTAGGATTGACGAAGTAAATGATCAAAAATGGTAAGACTTTGAGAGAAAAAGTTAATGTAATCATGTTAATTTATGGAGCCGAAAATAAATGTGCCGCGACGTTTAAAGAAAGATATAAGGTCACATCTCATAGGTATGCCCTAAACCGTATTTAGTCTGAGTAAATGTGACAACAATATTTTGTTAATTTCCTTCGTCAATCACACATTCACTATTACAATACTGTAGCAACTAATAAAAATGAATTCAATAGTCAAAACAGAACATGGACTCGCTTAAACAGCTGTGTGCGCCCCCCTCCCCCTTATAGCATGCCGCTAACTATATCGTTTACTTCCATTTAGAATACGAAGCGTAGGGGGGCCATCGGAGTCGTTAGGATTGCGGTTTTTATTTGAATTATGGAAAATGCAAACATTGAAGGTGTTATTAAAGACACCAAAACAATCAAACATTGGATATAGAGATCTAGAACTATATGATCCCGTTCAAATAAAAAGCGAACGGAATCATATTCACTATTTTTCCTCTGTCTCTGTTGTTGCCAAAATGCAAATGACCAACTGTACTCAAGCGGACAGACTTGCTAAGTAGTAGCTGAACATATGATACAGGTACACAACATGAAAACACAGCGACGGAAACCAATCAGAATTCTCCTAGATTGTATCTAGTATTGACAACGATAAAATGTCCAGATAAATTATTTATTAGGTTAATAATATTTAGTTTATATATTGTGTCTAGCGTTTTCTTATATTACTCATTTGGTAAGTCCTTAAAGGTAGTGGACAGCCCTGTTCAGGCAGAGGGCGCTCTGCGCAGCTAAAAGTCGAGACGGCTGCACTGAAATTTGAATTGAATTGAAAATTTATTAAAAAAGAAGAAATGTTTACAATACAAGTGTGTGTATAAATGTGTATATAAAAAAAGATGACAAACTGTTTACAAATACATACTAACAAAACTATAAGCATATGAAAAAACAAACAGAACAGTTACAAACATAAGCAAATACATTAAAAGTATAAAAAAGGAAAAAAATGTATAAAAAATGTATAATTGCTATGAACAAATGTTCAAAAATGTTTCTTTTGAAAATTGCAAGAGTACTAGATTCTTTAATATTAGATGGAAGTTTATTAAATTAATTTATTCCGGCATCAAATATACCTTTTATGGTAGTTATGAGCCTTACCCTGTTAATATTTAAATGCCCTTTATGGCTGACAGATAATCAGGGAGCGTGTCATTAACTAGTTTGAAAATAAAAATCAGTGTTCTGGCTTTGATTAAGTTTTTTATATTCAACCAGTTTAGTTGCTGTAGCATGCTACTAATACTAACAAATCCGTTACATTTTAATAGAAAACGCATGCATCTATTTTGTAAGATCTGTAGTTTATTTATATCAGATTCGTGACACATAAATAAAACAAAGGAACAATATTCAAAGTGAGGTTTGATGATACAGTTATAAATTAGAAATTTACTATACTGGGACAAGTTTTTACTGACTCGGTATGCAAATCCAATCTTTTTAGCAATTTTTTTAACAAGGTAATCTATATGTTCACTAAAGATGAGTTTGTTATCAATTATAACTCCTAGATACTTAATACTGGAGACTTGTTCAAGATTATAATCATCAAACTTGACCAAAATATTATCTTGAATTATACTTCTTTTACTTTTTATAATCATATATTTACATTTATTAACATTTACAACTATTCTATTTTTATTAAACCAGTCACTAATTCTTTGAAGAGCTAGATTCATATAGACCGCCAATATTTATGTCTACACCTGAAACGTATACAATAGTATCGACAGCAAATAGATGAATTTTACACTCGCCCAAATTCAAATGCAAAATATCATTTATGAAACATATAAACAGAAGAGAACCCAAAACACTACCCTGCGGTACACCATTGTGTATACTCTTTACCTCAGAGTAACAATTGTTTAGTTTTGTCTTCTGGTATCTATTATGTAAATATGACTTAAACCAATTAAATGCAGTTCCATCTATCCCAAAATATTCTTTTAGTTTATATAAAAGAATATTCCTGTTAACCACTTCAAAGGCTCGACGAAGATCTAAAAAAACTACTAGAATTATCTGACCTACGTCGATAGCGTATTGGAAATCATTAATTACTCTCTGCAAAGCTGTCTCACAAGAGTGACCACTTCGAAAACCAGACTGATTTTGACAAAGCAATTTTTGCGTATCAAAGTAGTAAGGTTAGTAAGTTGATTGTAAACAGCGAGTTCAACAATTTTTTCTAAACAAACAGGAGTGGCCTGAATTCTTCAATGTGTTTTGCATTTGATATTTTTTGTACGATATGGAATGCGTTTAGTCCATTTGCACATCCAAATAAAGGTACCAAACCTAGGAGCAGACAAAAGGAGGCACATGAAACTTAGCAAAGACATACTTCATTGGTTATGTATGTGGGTGCGAGAGAGACAACCATCTGCACGTACGATATGAATTGTGTTCTTAATTTCCTATTATTTTGTTTGTAAACACGTCATTGGCGTACAGTGTGGTTTCTTCTTTTATCTTGTAGCTCATTAGTGTTATTCTTTGTGTATTTTTGTGGGTGTTATTGTTGGAATATGTCATGTTTTATAAGGAACTGTAAAATTAACCAGCATATAGCACGAAATAATTTTCCATATTTTACAGATTTCAATTTAATTTCAATTCACAATTAGCAATGCCCCTACTGATCCGCCATTGCTAGAGGCACAAAATAAAATATGGCGCTGATCATAAATAATCCATTCGCGCAGCTTTTAGCGCATTCCAGTCATCATAATATAAAATTACATTTCAGTGGACGGCTGAGACGAGGCAGTACCTAATTGACTTCTTAAGTAAACGCATACACTCCCAACAATACAATATTATTATAAACTTTTATATTCATATTAACCTCATTCACCAAGTAAAGTTACTTAATTAAGTGCAAAAGTGTTTCAGTAATTACATCGCAAAACTTCCAATTAGCCCAAAAAAAAATATAATCCTAGCCTAGATAACCTCCTGGCTGTTCAAAGAACAAATATTCCAAGTTTTCTGGGTTAACCATACATCATAAATGCTTCATGAAAATTAGGCAAATAGTGGAATTTGAAATTTAACCAAATGAATTACCCTTTAAAAGTTGTTGACCAAAAATAAATTAAGGTTATATTACCACCTTTTTCTCTAATTAGGAATCACGAAAAAAAATGAGTACTTACCCATCCATCTCCGATGGCTTAAAGTCGCCCTTTCCTGAAATAACAGAAATATTTTATCAAATAATCTATACAAATCATAAAGCAGCAATTCTATTTTATTAACAATGGTCTATATTAAAGTGAATGCTATCAACATAAAGATAGAATCTGTTGATTAATCACACGTATGAATAGGATCGGTTAGTAATAGTCAATATGGTAATTAAACTACACTTGTGAATAGTTTGAGTTACAAATAATGGTAGGTAATGAATAAAGTATGATTATATACAGCGCTTTAGGTACATTATTAGAAAATATCAAGGGGGCCAGTATGTTGAGTTCCTGTTAAGACTTAGTTAGCCCGTATATGGACAACCTAGTCATTTAATTAATTAATTTAACTAATCTTATCTGAAATTCAAAAATAAATTAATTTTGTAGTTTATTTCCCAGAAAGCTTCGAGGGTCAACACACCATTTGTGGCCACATACCTAGTAGTAACCATCTTCAACTTGTGAGCGCAATAGTAAGCTGTATAGTTAATATGTATTCTATTTAAGTACTTGTATACAGGGTGAACCTTAAATAAGTACCAATATTTTAACTGCAGGTGTAGTTCGTCATATAGATAAGTCTAGTGAGACAGAGATTCTATTTTTTTTTTAAATATTCACATTTTGAGGACCGTTGACCTGATATACCACTGACATAACCTAATAAAATAAACCATATGATTTACTGAAGACCAGGTTGTAACATAAATTCAATTTTTCCGGTTGTTTCTAATTTAAAAACACATGTTTTTAATAATAAGTAAAGTAAAATTATCATGAACGATTAAAATATGAATTTCCGCAAGTTCGATACTATCAATTAGAGTATTTAGGAAATTACTTTGCTCAATTATTAAAAACCAACTATATAAACAGTTATCCACATTTCAGAAGTTAATACCATTAGAAAGATTATCACAAATTACACTCTTAAATTATTTTATGAAGAATAACAAAACAACTATGATTTTCAAATAACACCTTAGAGTTAATTTTCGCCACGTAACCTCAAACAACGTGTCAGTGCTAACAATTGCAGTGGGTGAAACAGATTTTAAAAATAAACATAAAACATGGAATAACAAAATAACTTGCTTGATGTATGCGCTCAATATCAAGAGAAGGCAAAATAAAATATTTAAAAGAAGTGCCAATCGCATGCAATAAAGAAACCAGTGCCGTAGGCACACGTAACAGGTAGATGTCACGAGCAGTAGGGGAAATGTCCCATACCAGCCCCACTCTCTACGATTGATAATCGAGGTCGGCAAAGAGGTTATGTTGATACCGGTGCACAAGCATGGTCCAGCGCAAAGGAATAAGCTGTGTGCAAGTTACAAGTGGAAGCAAAACATATAATATGAGATACTTTTGTATCTTCTGAAACCGAACTAAATACACTGCTTGTCGTATCTGTTTTAAGAGTTGCACCTGAACAAATCATTCTTTGACATATCTAAAAATTGTAGTTAACTTTGTTGGAGCCTATTCGAAGACATTAGTATAACACTGGCAACGTTGTGGAATTCACATCTACCATGACTCCCGGTCAGCGGTCCTCAACAAGTTTTCTATTGAAAAATCACGAAATTTATTTAACATTTGACTTTTGTATTCCTGATTTTTTTTGTAAAAATACTATGACTTATGTGTTTTACATAGTGAACTATACTTCTGGTTAAAATAGCTGTACTCATTTAAGGTTCACCCTGAATATTTCTGGAAAATTTTGGTCTGTTCTTAAAATTTCCAAGAGTCAGTATAGTTTAAAATGTTAACTCCTAAGGTTTAGTGCACATGAGCCTAGTGTTTTCTTAATAAATTTGCTAAGAAATGTATACAGGGTGTTCCTAAATGATATGCAAATATTTAAGGGGGTGATTCTACATCGAAAATTAATGATAGTTTGCTTTATAAACTATGATTCAAACATGTTCCTTTACAAAAATATGGGACGTTAAGTTTTTAGGAAAAAAAGGAAAATAATTAATATTTCCGAAACCGCTTTAGATATTTTCATGAAATTTGGTTTATTAATAAAAGTGCATATTTTGCAATATAAACATAATTTCTATCTTTAACAGTGACGTGCGCACGAGCACTGATTTTAATATTTTTAAAGAAAAATATGGTACGCTAATGGTTTCCTCCCAGATAAAAATTATTTTTGAATTTTCCGTTCAATTTGAAAAATAAGAGTCCTCTTGAGTTTTTGGACTGCCATGTTTTTTGAGAAAAAACAACTGTTGAATTGTCCGGGAGAATTCATGTAATTATCAAAAAAATAAAACTAGGAAATTGCTGTCCAAAGAGACACAATCTGAAATATAAAACAAAACATGTCGGATAAAAGATGACTTATTATTATATGAATGGAAAAAAATAAGAAAATAATAACCTGCCCTACCGAAAGAAAGGTGAAAATACTTAATGTACCTGAGATAAAATAATACCAACTGTAATAGGTACCGTGACCGCAGCATAAAGTTCTCCAACCTAACACGTGTACTACTTTTAAAGGAGTCAGCCGGTGGATTATTATCAGAAGTTTTGGGAGATAGGTAATAATGATTAGATCGTGACGATATTCGTTTCTATCTAGGCATATGTGTGACGAACAGGTGGTTAAGCTGTTATAATTTAAACAAAATATGATGTTTCGGGCTGGAAACCTTTACGTTGCAGCGAATACGCATCTGCTAAAAATTAGTTATTGTTATTAAACCTGATTTTTTAAATTACAATATTAATATTCCTTTTGATTTTCATATATTTTTACCTTAAAATTTTTTGTAATTACGTTACAAAATGGCCAAAAATGAATTCTGCGTTTGTCTTGATTAAAAATGCACATATCTTTCATTTTCATTCTATCTTTTTGTGAAATAAAATATATTCCTCATTGACTCCATGAAGTTTTTAAAATTACATTATAAAATACATCAACCATTTTCACTTAAGAAGAGTTAAGATCATGGGATCAATATAAGACAATTAAAACCACAGCTTATCTAAGTAAGTACCTATGAATTGCAGTCAATGAATTCTGAAATACCTTAAAACTCGCTGAATGTGCCAAAAATGAACAACTATTTTAACGAGAAATGTCATATTTGGACATACATGTAAAATATTTCTTTAATGTGTGCCCTGTTTATTATGCCATATATTTTTGATAAAATCACTAATCACTAAAATGTTAAAAAATTTTTGACTTACTTTTTTGTGTTCTATACATTTTCTATAAAGACGATAAAGTTGTACCTAGTTTTGTTTATAGAAATGTTAAAATAATAGTGGACTTTTCCGTAACACTATGTATTTTGATTCTACACACATCTTATATCGGATCACACATTATCGTTTACAATTTACTTACAGTTTATTAAAACGAGGATCCTATTAAACTACGTTAAATTATTAATTATCCACATTTATACTAATTTTGAACTGTATTTCCTACAAGAATTTAGGATTGTTGTTGAAGAAAAAACATATTTCTCAATCAATTTTATTGATTTTATTGAAAATAATTATGAGATGTCGGTAAGGTTACCAGGTAATTAATAACTAATCTAAATTTGTTAACCAATTTCTTCAATTTCGTGAAGAGAAATTCATTTTCTATCACTTTCGATTGTCACAATTTTTAAAGTTACTTGTAAACAAAGATAGAACTTTCATTACTAAAATATACTAAAAATATACTATTATAGCCAAAGACTTCCAACTTTTATAAAAAAAAATTAAAACCAGTTCTATTTCCTTAATTTTTGTAGCCAACTTCGTGATGTTGAAGAAATTTACTACAATATACTACAAATATATGTGTCAAGATGATCAAACTTTTCACTGATTTGATACACTGAAATAACTGAAAATGATATACCTTTCATTAGTAGAATCGTATATAAACTATGGTACTCTTGGATAGGGAGGTTCTGGAATCTGGAATCAAGGGGAGGGTAGCAAAAAAGGTACAGCACTTATGCCCCATTGGGCCCCTTGTACCTCCTCCCATTAGGAGATCTGTCCACCTGAGCCGCCAACCAGCCTAATAGGGAGAAAAAGGTTGTGACGTTGCTCATAGGGATCTCTCTAATGTAGGCCATATAAGGCCATCGCTCTTCCAACACGGACTCTCTTATTGACGAGATGGTAGTACACTCACAGAGTGCATGAAATATTGTCTCGTCTTCCTGTTCGCAACCCCTACAAAGAGGTGTTCCGCACTTCCTCATGTAATAAAGGTGCTTCCTTAGCCAGTAATGTCCAGTTTGAATACCTGTCACCAGACGAAGATTTGTCCTAGACATAGGCATGTACTTTCGTGTCTCCTTTGATAATTTCAACAAATGCTGACAACGAAAGCATACTGGAGGGACCAGGTCCAAAAATGTTCAGACCCGATGCACTCCTAGCCAACATGTCAGCTACTTTATTGCCATTGCACCGGTCGTGTCCCTTTATCCAGCATACAGATACGCTGTTGTTAGGATAGGGAGGTTATACAAAGACTATTTTGGAGAAGGTATAAATAGTACAAAAAACTATATTAAAAATATTTGATAATATTTTTTTTGTTATCAATCATGTTGTCATTTAGTGTAGGTATATTTTACCATTGTAAATGTTTCACTGTAAGCGTACGTTATTGCATTTATCTCTTTTCTTGTATCTGTATAGATTTTAAACTGAGCATGAGAGTGTGGATGTAGAACTTGTCTCGCCTCGAGATGTTTCGCTCTCTCTTGCTAGCTCTCGCTTCGGTGTCGCTATTTGGGATACGAGTCAAAGGATTTTTTCAGTAAAACATGGCGAGGCGAGATACGTGTCTGCACTCCGATATGCTCTCGTAGTGATTTTGACTATGACGTTATTGTTTCCAAGGTCCAAAATAATAAATAGTGACTCATGCAGCAGACATAGGATCTATATGAGTACAGGAGGTGAGAGTTACATGAGACAATATTCCATACGCGTGCCACTTGAGAAGGATTCAAAGAACACCAAATTGTCAAAAGATTGTTACATACATATAGTGATACAATACTACGAGACATTTTTTGTCAAGAAAGTTATAAATAAAATAACACAATAATTACATTTTTATTTTTAGTCAGGAAGGTAAAATATTAATTACATCAGTACTAGGACTAAAACAGCTTAATTTCTGCAAACTGTAGGTGAAACAGCTTTTATCTACTCCTGTTAATTTATATATTAATTATTCAACTGCTTTTGAGCAATTAATAGTATCAATAAACAAATAGCGTGGTTTTTATAGTGAGTTATTATAACTCACGCTGGGCTTCTACAATGATAATTCGGTATGTAAATAGTGTACGCAGTAAATTCTTGGAAATTTTTAAGCCGATAAATACGTTCCATTGGTGTAAAATGGAAAGAATTTTTAACAAGTGGAAAGGAATGAATAATTAAAAGATTTTAAAATTATTAAATTGCCAATGCCTCTCAGAAGGCGGAACTGTCAATTATTATCATTGAGGGGACTAATGTCATTTGATATTTTAACAAAATAATTTTGACGTTTTCAAATCAATTTTCTTTCTCGATACTTGTATCTTAGTATTTATTGTTATAATCGTAGATAAAGTATAGTATTCAACTTGCGGTAATGGTCATAACTCACACAGATGAAGTTTGCAGCAAGAACCGCAGGCGAGTGCTGTAATTCATCGTTACCGCTCGTTAAATAATATACTATTATTATACTTTTTCTTATTATTTTACTCAAAATTGCAATCCAATAGAAGATGTAGACATCGTGAAAAACATCATACCATTTGAACGATTTCTTGGAAAGCTAATAACAATTTTGAAAATTGACAAAAGAAATGTTTTGTCAAGAAAGTTATGAAGATTAAAAAAAAATAAAAAGTATTTTTCCATAGGCGTACATTTTTTTTCCAAAATGGAGGGTCGAATTCCCCATTTCTACGCCCACGTGAAAATGCGCTAGTTTTGCATTATTTTGTGCTCTTTCCAACAAATATATTAAATATATAAGTAGATATACTCGTATATATACGCAAAAAAAAAGTTATGCTAAAGAAACTTCTAAGAAATAATATTCAACGTCCAGTATTTAAAAAACTAGCGTCTTAAAAGAAAATGTTATAGAGCAAAAAAATTATTATATATCGATGTACTATCGATTCTGAAATTTTCTGTATTTAAACCTGATACACTCTGTATGTAAATGTTATAGGAATATTACTATAATCAAGGTATAATTTTTCAATTTATTTGGGGTGAATAAATAGTAAATATTATTATAACTGTCGCTGGTCGCCAGATATCTTAAGATCGCTAATCGCATTTTGGCTGGAATAGCTTGCCTCAATCGAGTATCTTTCTTTGATACAACTGGCGAAATTTTGTTTAATAAATAGTTCAAATCCTCTAATGGCATGCTAGTGAAGTTTTGACATTCTCTGATGATTAATAATTTATAAAATAAAAAAAAAACCATCACCGAACCTCGATCTATTGCGGTGTGTTGCTGTCATTCATCACCTTTTTCTACAAAGTTTTCGATTTTTTTTACATTACAATTGTATATAATATAACAGTGCCTAATTGTGATAACTTATAGAGTAAAGAACAGTAGCGACTGCAATTTCAGTGGCATCCATCTTGCCGTATTTACGAAATAAACGCGTTAACACAAGAGTGTGGATGCAGCTCTCATCGAGTATCACGCTTGCTATAGCCCTCAGAGCCTGCTGTGGAGTGTGGATTATAATGTAGTCCTCTTTTTATGTATATTTTGTATAGTGTTTATAAGTGCTAATAGTGTTAATTCTTGCTCTGACATAACGCATTGCATAATACCAATGTATGATATTTATTTATACTATAATAACACTTGCAGTTAATCTTATAATTTGCTGCAACTCACTTTCAGGTATTATATCTAAGTGAATATGTCTATTCTTTTATTGTAATTCATGTTTTTTATATTTGAATGCCGTGTCAATAAACAGCTTTTGTATTTGTATTTATTAGATCAAAAATTGGTAAATGTAAAATGAATTTTAATATAAAGTTACTATTTATGGTTTTGATGTATGCATGTGCATCGCACATCGAACGTGATACAAAGTTTCGCCTCGTGTGCTGCTCATTTTTGTGCCTCTATTTTTAATCATAGCAGGCAATGTACCGCTATCGCTTATTTTCATGTTTTAATTATTCCAACGGGACCGCGGGCAACATACTTTGCACTTGTTTCCCTGATAGCAATACATCTTAACATTGCCACAATTAGAAATTCCTTTTAATTAGAAATGTTTCCGAAAGGGTTTTTTGTATTTATGTTCCCGCTGTGCGGGACTGAAAAACCATAAAAATTTTAATTTAATTGAAAATTAATCCACCACCCCTTAAAAAGCTCCAAAGCTGTCTGCTCCTATTGAAAATTAAATCAGCTCTTTATTTACAGGGACAGTGTAAAAAGAATTTCGTTTCCTATACAAATACTACAATATTCTCTTTATTCTTTTCAAATCCAATTTGCCTCAAACGCACGGACAAAATTACATTTCATTGCCCATTTTTCATCAATTAGTGTTGACGTCCATGTTTGATATTTCCATAATATCATATTCAGGCTGACCATATTGGAAAGGAAAATTGAGTTTTTCATATGATAATTCAAAAGCAAACTTTTTCAGGCGTAGGTATCTAGCTTTACTGTTCACAACAACAATATATGATACGTTTTTTTGAGGACAATTTTTTTTAATAAAATAATTGACGATAATTCAGCATTTTAATAATAATTCCGTGCTTGTAACATTTATTTACAAACACAGAATTCCAGGAAACGTCTACTCTGCGGGCTAATGCCCTGACCAGCATTAAATTACACTTGGAAAACCTATAGCAAACAGCTAGAGTCACTCGTCAGTAGCCTGCCAGACATATACCGGTTTCAAGCTTATTAGCTCTCATCAGTATGGTATAAGTGAGATATCTGACGAATAATCCTAGCTGTTTTAGTCTGTGTAACCCGACAGAAAGGACCATGAGTACGCGGTGTAGAATAAGCTACATCTATCGGCCATTCGGTACTCCATGCCGGACTGAAATGCCACAGACACGAAGCGTTTTACATGCAGTAGACACCATTGAAAGCTGTCGACTTTTATTGCGTTCGGCGAGAAATGATATTGAAACAACTACTCTGCGGGTTAATGCCCCGACCAGCATTAAAAGACACCTCGAAAACCTATAGCAAACAACTATAATCACTCGTTTGTAACCCACTAGACATACCGGTTTCGAGCTTATTAGCTATCATCAGTATGCCATAGGTGAGGTATCTGACGAATAATAAGGGTTGATTAGGTTACCTTTTTAAGTAGAAAATATTGTTGTTAAAGCTTAATGGTAATGTTCACTTATGAATTCAACATCCATTTTATAATTTATTTTATTTAAACAATATTAGCATGAAAAATAAAATTTGGATTTCTATTCTATAGACAAAGCATATAGATGTATATACAGGGTGATCACGTGTAAACGTTAGATTCGACTGTAACTTTGTTATTTTAGGAGATATCGGACAATTGAAACATGCATTCATTGACTAATTTTTCACCTTTTCAAGGATTCTAATTTTGCTAATGAGTCTCCGAATAAGTACCAGGCAAATCATTGAATAAGTACAAGGAATATCTCAATCAACACTGTAGCGTATCGTACACAAGACATTAATACCAAGGAATTATCTCTTACAACGCTTATTCTTAAATGTTTGGGCAGGCATTTTCGACGATCGCTTGATTGGACCATTCATATTAGCAAATCGAATGGATGAGGTTCAGTACATCGAGTTCCTTCGAAATATTTTGTTCTTGAAGATGTGCCTTTAACTGTCCGACTCCGAATGCGATTCTTGCACGATGGTGCTCCCCCTTATTTTCGACAAAATGTTCGGGAGTACAATGGATTGGACGAGGAGGACTGGTACCATGACCGCCACAATCTCCTGACTTAAATCCTTTTTGTGGAGATATTTAAAAAATGAAGTGAATAGCACTGAAGTAGATACTACTGATGATTTACACGAACGTATCATAGCTGCTGCCAATAACTTACGAGTTACAAATGGATAAGGACCAGACACATTTGTGTTAGTTCGTAGAAACTTGATAAGACGGATCCAAATTTTTAACAGTTGCTGCAACATCAGGTATGTCAAATTATTTAATTAATTAATAATAACAATAACAATAGCGGCCAAAGCAATTTGCTGATATAAAATAAGTGTTACAAAATTTTATTTATTTATTTCCTTGGCAAATTCTTTCAATTTTTTGTCTGTTCATTTTTTATTACACTTTGCCGTTGTGCCAGTCGCCGACTGCATGTTTTACCTTGCGCAAGGTGAGATTTTAGAGTGCCGTGTAGAAATTTATTTTTAATTCATTTTCTAACTGCCCTTTTGGATTTGTTTGGACACACATCAGCGATATAGTGCGTTGACAGATGGAGTTGATCGCTACGCTACACGCTAACTACATCCAAATTTTCAGAACCAACCTAACTTCGTCTTTATTTGAACGCTTGTTATTCTATATGTAATTATTTTTATTTACAATGTCTAAAATTTTCTTACTGAATATCCCCGGAAAAGGTTTCCTTGATAAAGCCCCGACCAGCATTGAACTATACTACAAAACCTATAGGTATTCGTTAGCGGCGCCACCAGGCATATATCGATTTCGAGTTTATTATGAGCTGTCATTAATGACAGTAATGAATGCCAGCTTTGATAATAGAAAATATAAAGGGAGCGGCATATAAGATGTTATGTTAACCGTCAAAAATCTAGAGAGTGACTCATATTATAAACCCACTCACAATTTATAACAGTCGGCACAAAGAAACATACAAGCATCCTGTATATTTTTCCTATAAAATTGTGTGCCGCATATCTCTGAAAGTATACCCGATTACACAGCTTACACATACGCATGTGCCAGATCGAAATGTTAACCTTCTATTGGTTTTGATGAATTGACGAATCCAATAGTTCCATATCCAGCTCTATCTTGGGCGGGTATATCTTTTGGGCGGGCAAAATTTCTGTTATATCTGTCCGCTAATTTAATTATGAATGTACTAGTGATTTTGTGTTCTTAAAAATGGAGAATAATTCAAGGTCTGCATTGTATTCTCAAAATCGTACACGCCCTAATTTAACAAGTGAAGAATATCGAATGATGACATGAGGGTTTAGCGCGCGAGGTCAAAATATGAATGTAAGTGATGCTGAAATATGTAATTCATTAATAAGAATGTACGTGAGTAGCATATATGTATAGTGCAATAAAGAGTCACAAAGAATTATAATTGCGAAACGGAAGATAGTGGAAACTCGCGGAAGAAATGGTATATTAAAACTGGGCTTTCGACAAAAAAAATTGAGTTGCTATATCTTACAAGATGAAGCTCTGCCTAGAACATATATAATTGCGCCTTTGCGAATTATGCGTGACATTAATTATGGTATGCGAATTTCCGTATAAATGAAATCGAAAAGAGTATAAACTGATAGAAAAAGAAGAAATAGTGATATGACGAAGAAACTATTTAAAATAAATATTAAAAGGTCGGAATCTGAATCTATAAACATATTAAATTTTGATAAAACATGGATACATGAAGGTTATATGGAAGGCGGTTCGATATGATGCAACAAGTGTTAATGTGTGACCGTTATAGTGACGGTGCTAGTAACCAATGGTGAATGGTGTGTATATATAGAGCAATGCATTCTAAAGTCTATTGTCCTTATAGATGCGAAATTCGTGAATATTTGCTCGATTTATTTAATGATGGGAAAATTTCTACATGTAACGAATTTTGTCAACTATAATTTTTTTTTATCATTTTCATCATGATATGATTGTCAGAAGCTCAAACATATTTATTATCACCACATAATAATGGAAGTAGCAATAATATTAGTACTGTACTGCAAAATTTGTCAAAAGTTGAGATTTATCCGCAAAAGATATTTAAAAAAAGTTGCAAAGTTAGTACAACAATCCGTGGATTTAGCGTCCATGAGGACAAGACTTAAGTGTTAAAGTGTAATATCCGCGAAGTGCGCATCAGGTAGGTATAAACGGGTGGTAGTGGGCCATCGACGGTATTCTAATTTGTGGAGAGGATAGCACGGGGGAGCATTTAAAATAAACTGTTAATGTGCTAGGTTCACTCGACGTCAACATATTTATGATAATTTTCTGTGCTTTGAACCTTTCTCAAGTGGCACACCTAGGTAATCATGCAACCTCCCGTGGTCATCTCTGTACTTTGGGTTAGTCACTCTCTATTATTTTCGACCTTGGATAATTGATAATACAAGATAAAAACTTTAAGTTTGGAAATAACCCTATTATTTTTATTATCTAATGCCTTGAAATTGGTAAAAACTGTTATATCACTGTTTCTACTAAAAATAAGGGAAGATGTGTAATGCAATTATTTTTGTACATTTTTTACATCTGATCGCCTTCAAATTTAGTACGCCTATGAAATGTTGCTCCTTGCACATTTCGCCCGTCGCGCTTGCCTACAAGCTAGCGATAAGTCACTCTCTAAATTTTTGTTGGTTGAATATAGTAGAGAGTGGTTCAACATATAGAAATTTGAATCTCTCTGTATAAATGTTGAGGAATAAATTTCAAATGCATAGAAGAGCCGCTGTAATTAGAGTCGGCGGGCCAGGCCGCTTTTTACAATTATTCCCCGTTATTTATGCGCGCTGATAAAGATAGTTGTCATGCTGCATTTGATAAATCTTGTGAGCTATGAGTGCGTCGCATTCGCTTTTGTACCATATGCATAATTATTCATCTCTTGAATGTTAATTTCACAATACATCAAACAGTTTTTCCCCGAAGGGTATTAACCCGTGATATACGATGTTCATTACATATTGTCATCATATACTACTTTAAGTTTTAACAGAAACAATGGAAACAGGTTTTGTTCATTAAAAGTGTCATATTGATTAATTCATTTTTGTTTTATGAAAATAAATTTAATCAAAGTTACATCTATCGAGTTCAATAATGATTGATGCCTAAATGAGAGTTCACCACGGTATTATATTGCATAAATAGGTACTCAGTCAGAAATATTTTAAGGGTCAGTATATTCAACTGTCTGGTAAATTTACTAGTCAGATAAATCTATATTTGCCATTTTGGAGTACATCTAGTTTTTATGAGACAAATGTTGACAGGGTGTTAGAGGTTTCACTGCCATAATTTTAACAGGATAGTACGAGTACATGCTTTTGCAATAATAATGACACTCTCTGAAAACAGTTTTTGAACTTCTGGAAGTTCTAAGTATAAATTTCATTCAATCTCTATTGGTGACTGACTGAAATAACTAAGAACTAATGTTAAAAGTTGAAATTAGATTTTATTAAAAATATGTTAGTAGTTCAAAAGAAATCGCAAAATTCATTTTAAAGAGTGTCATTATTATTGCAAACGATTGTACATCAAAATGCGCGAATCAACGTCGTTGTTGTCATTTTGCGCGACATCAACTTCATTGAATTTTATTGATTAAGAAATAAATTATTCTAACTAAAAGTAAATAGCAGAGGTAGTAAACATTGTATTTTATGGTATTCTACGCAAAAAATTACAGAGAGATTCCTAAACTACCAAAATTTTTGAATATCAAACCAGAGATTTAGATATTTTATTTCTCAAAAACAGTTGGGATTAGGACCATAACATGGGTCCTAGGACTTAGGACTTTTTAATTTATTTTGATATATACTACCACCTGTTAAAATAATAGCTTAATATTATTTTTAATTACTTATAGCTCAGTGCTTAGTAGGACTTTATTTGATTGTTACAAATAAATATTCCTATTTGCTATGAAGATATTATAAGAAATAATAATAAATTTAATATTTAATGACACAATTGAATTATAGAAACAAAATATATTTCATTTTTGTAATAATTATCCTTTTTTTTAATTGAAACGATCGATTTCAAAAGTTTAAAAATATGTAGGAAGATATTTTTCTATAATTACTCCTGATAATGTGGAAACTATACAGACACCAATCATTGTATTTACATTAGTACTGAAAACCTAAAACATTTAGTAGCTATAGTGACCACTGTAACATGTAAACTTCATATATTTATATCTCACTCACATACGAAGGGCATCGATAGATATATTTTTAAAAATTAACCCGAATATTCGTTGGTTACTCACGTAATATTGATGAGAACTAATAAATTATAATAGTACAAGATTCGACCACGTGATTACTACACCCATTTGTTTTTTTACATTAGAATGCCCATCGGGACCTACTCAAGTCCGACGATATTATAGCTGGAAATTTTAAATATGAACCTTTCAACAAATTTGTCTCGTGGAGAACTGCATAAGGAAATACTCAAATCAGTATAATTTTGACAGGTCTCTGTGGCTCAGTGTTCGATTCACGGACGGGTCAACTTCTTAAATTATTTATTTAAATATTTATATTAACATTTGAAATAATAATCATATCATTACAAAAGGACCCGTGTTGGTCCCAGACGGCAAAATAAAGAGCCCTCGTCGTGTGAACAGTCCAAAAAATGTCTGCTAATAAAAATCTTTATTGATCAATTTTGACGTTTCGAATAATATTTGTACCATTAATTTAAAAAAAAATACTTGCGGTCATATTTTGATAGGGACGAATTCCACTATTAATAATAATTTAATTAAATAAAAAAAATCAACAGATGTACCTAGTAGTCACGCAGTCTTGAATTACGTTTACAGAAAAACATATAGGTACCTATATAAAAGTACCACTCATAGAATCTAACTACACATATTTTTAATATACATTAATGTTAAAATATTTTTTCTACATTCATGCAAAAAACAAAACTTTATTGAACTATATTTAGTGGAAAAAGTGGTTCTTTATTGCACTAGTGCAATAAAATGTTTATTGCATTCATCTGTCATTCTACTACAGCGTTTTGTCATCATGACAAACATAAACATTCAAATAGACGTCATATTTTCCTAGACTTAGTGTCATCTAAAAAAAAAAAAACATAAAAAAATATTGTATGCAACTCGTACGAAAAGTGTTTATTGCACTCGACGTGTTGTCCTCCTCGGCCTAACAGCCTCGTTGGACAATTTCACGTCGCATGCAATAAACACTTACTTTTTGTACTTGTTGCATAAAAATCTATTTTTTGTTTTTCCTTAATAACGTTTACAAAAATAAATTCAATTCAAAGGAAATTGGCAAGAGGTTATTTTAAGTGAGAATTCGAAAAAAGTTGCTAATTTGATTTTTGCGATATATTTAAAGACCTGTAACTTTTTTGTCCATTAGTAAATTCTTCTTTTCATTAAAAAATCATGTACATCTAGACTTTTTAAGTAAAAAAGTTTCAAAAGAAAGGTACAATCATTTACAATAATAATGACACTCTTTAAAATTAATTATTCGATTTCTTTTAACTGCTGACGTATTTGTAATGAAATCTACTTTCAACATAAGTTCTTAGTTGTTTCACTCACCTATAGAGATTTAATGAAATTTCTACTCAGATCTTCCAAAAGGTCAAAAACTGTTTTGAGGAAGTTATTATTATTTTAAAAACATATACCTATCAAATTAAACTTTTTAAGTTTAATTTACGTAGCGGCATTGTTAAAAAACTTTGAATATGTTAATCTTATTCCCTTACAATTTTTTTTATCAAATTGTTAAATATTGTGATAAAAAAAAATCATTCCACATGTCTAACGTGTGTCTTCTTATTTCTCTTACATAGGTAATTCAGGAGCTACAAAAATAAAAATATTACAAATTATTTTAAATTGGAAGAACTGATTAAACAAAATGTAAATTTAAAATGTCGATAGCTATACTGATAAAAATTATTAGCGATATTACAAGGTGGATTGTTGATTATTTATTGCCTAGGTCAATAATGTGGAATGACACCAGAATGCAAAGTTGCAATGGTGTTTTTGTAAACATAAAATGTAATTTTACAATGTTATTATGTATTTAAAAATATATATCATAGAGCTTTACATGATATATGTAAATGTAAGTTTTTTGTAATACTTACAGTTTGGATTTCTTATTTTTTACATTTATATATGCTGTGAACAACGTAGATATAAATTTACAATTATGTTTATCAGTGTACAGAACAGCGACTCTTAGCTTCATTTATGAGGTAGATATACATTCATTGCTAAAAAATTCTAGACCTAATCTAAAATCCTAAGGATTTTAAATGAAAATAAGAATTTATCGACGGACAAAAAACTTGCAGATATTTAAATATATTGGAGGTTTCTCATGTGGTTCTCTCTAAGAGCAATAATTAGCAATTTCTTTGAATTTCTAACGTAAAAAACTCTGTTTACAAATTTTCGTTGAATTAAATTTATTTTTGCAAAATTTATTAACGAAAAAAGGAATTTAATTTGGTCCGGTAATAGGTCAAAATAGAAAAAAAAGAAAACAGTTCACTACAAATTGCCAACGTTTCGGCCTGTATTAGGTCTTCCTCAGGGCTCATTTTTTAATATTATTTAACAGTATGTTAAAAAAATTTTGAAAATGATAAAAAACAATTTTTTTAACTTTTTTTTAAAAAACACACATTAAATTATTCTTCTTTAATCGTTTATCTATTAAGATCATTAACACTAATGCAAAATTACGGCAATACAGACAACGCCCTATTAATAGTAAAATTTAAAACATAAATACCAATTTTTTCTTTTATTCTTTAATTATAAAAATATAAAAATAATTACGTGTAGAATGTTTGTTTTCCTTTGTCAAAAATTTGAGTTTGTATCATTAGCTTAATAAAAAAAAGGTAAACATCAAAGTCATAAGTTATGTATCCAATATTTGGAGACAACGATTGTTCGTCAATCATTAAAAAATATTAAATAGTTTAAAAAAAACTGTTTTTTTAAATTTTCAAAATTCTTTTCACATGCTATTAAATAATGTAAACAAATTTTTAGAGCCCTGAGGAAGACCGACAGGCCGAAACGTTGGCAATTTGTACTGAATAGTTTTCTTTTTTTTCCTATTTGGACCTATTACCATACCAAATTAAACTAATATACAAAGGTCACAAATACAACTTAGAAAAGAAATTTAATCTCGTTGCTTAATTGCATTATTTTTACATAGGGCATACGCCACTTCTTTATGAAGCATTACTTAAGATACACCCTACACCCTGTACTAAACAATTTGCAAAAGTTTAGCAATAAAATTAAAATTTCAAACTGACCTGTAGAAGTCATATAAAAGTTTAAACTGGAAATTACATATTGTATCTGATATACTTACGCTGGACAATGGAATTTCAACGAAAATTAAAAGCAGTTTCACCCCACAAATTTAATATACGAGCAGTGAACAACGATAAAATTTTACACTGCCAGCTTCCAGTCAGAAATATAACAATCGATCCTATGTTGAATCTACTTATAATTCGGAAATTGAAAAATTATTGGCGATATCAATAATTAATATTCATGTTGCCAAATAAAGTGTATAGGCACATAATGAAGTTACGCCATTAAAACAATGGAAAATTTATATAAATAATAATAAATATTCTCACTTTACGGCCTTTAAATGAATGAATCTGTACAGATATATGATGTAAAATAAAATTTTCAGTCCATTTATTTTCACACTACGTTTGTTTACTAGCTGACGTATTTTATAAAGTTCTTTGTAGCACAATTTGATAGATTTATATTTTGGTGTTCCACTCATGCTGAAAAGTGTCATTACATAATTAAGAATGAAAATATCATTGTTATGTTTGCGTACGAAGCTAAAGGTTAGATTTCCTAGTAAAGCGGTGCCGTAATATAGCCGGTCCTAATATTACGGTGCTGGCGTCAAAAAACATTAAAGTAGTGATGGTGAGCATACATATAAAACTAGAGCAGAATGAGCGCCATGTGTATTTATACTAGACGGCCGAAAATCTAGTAAGTGCCTAATCGCTAGCTTGTAGACAAGGTGTTAGATAATAAAAATTATAAGAATTATTTCCAAATTTAAAGTTTTGATCATGTATTATCAATTAAGGTTTTCCGGGTTTCCCTCATTCCTGCACTGAATGGTGGTTAGGGTCTGCCAACGTAAATCGTTCCTGGGCATAAATGCGGTGTGCGTAATAATAATATGCCATTCCCTCTCCCGCACAAGTCTTCGACTTCTGGGTTAATTCTCGTGATTAGAATGAGGGATAGAGATATTATTATTATTACCCAAGGTTGAAAATAATAGAGATTCACAACACAGAGATGAGTATAGAAGGTGAAGGTGGCATGATTACCTAAGCGTGCCACTTGACAACGCACATAAAATTATCAAAAATAAGTTATCCTCAACTGAATTTAGCACATTAACAATTTACTTTAAATGTGCCCCTGTGCCATCCTCTCTACAAATTAGAATGCCTTCCTTTTGGACGGCGATTGCCCACTACTACCCACTTACACCTATCTGATGCGCACTACGCGGATATCACACTTAAGCCTTGTCCTTATGGACCTGAAATTCATGGATTTTGCACGAATTTTGTAACTTCTGTTTTAATTATTTATGGCGGGAAAATCTCAACCTTTGACAAATTTTGCGAAACAGTAAAATAGTATAAATATTATTGCTAATTTTATTATTATGTGATGTTTTAAATTTGTTTTGAGCTTCTGATATGATAGAAAATATTATAGTTGACAAAATTTGTTACAGCAAGAGATTTTCCCACCATTAAATAAATCGCACAAATATTAGCGAATTCCGCATTCAAAAATGATAAAAGGCTTTAGAATGCATACACACTATTCACTTTTGATTACTAGCACTGTCACTATAACGGTCATACATTAAAACTTATTATATAATCCTATCAAAATTTAATATAGGTACTCTTCGATCCAGATTCTGATCGTTTAATATTTATTTTAAATAGTTTCTACGTCATATCGCTATTTCGTCTTTTTCTATCAGTATATTCTTTTCGATTTCATTTATACGGTTCACCTACTATAATTCATATGTTACGCATAATTCGTAAAAGCACTCTTGTATATATTCTACGCAAAGATTCATCTTGTAAGATCATCTTGTACCATCTACCTTCCGCGAGATTCCATTAGTTTCCGTTTTGCAGTTGTACTTTTTTACCATTTTTTTATTTGTACTATACATATATGCTACTCACGTACATTTTTGTTAATGAAATACATATTTCAACATCACTTACACTCATATTTTGACCTCGCGCCCTAAACTCTTCATACATGTCATCATCCGATATTCCTCACTTGTTAAATTAGGACGATTTTGAGAAAACGCTGTATAGTTTGAATTATTTTCCATTCTTAAGAAGACAAAATCATTAGTAAAATGGATTACAGTCATAATTAAATTAGCGAAAAGATATACCCAAAATTTTGCCCGCTCGAACGATATCCCCGCCCATGATAGCTTTGGAAATGGAACAGATGGATCCCTCAATTCGTCGCAGCCAATAGAAAGCTGCGGCGCATGCGTACTTACTGCAGCAAAAGCTTTGTAATCGGGTATACTTTCAGAGATATACGGCACACGATTTTATAGGAAAAATATACGAGCTGCATGTATATTTCTTTGCGTCGACTGCTATAAATTGTCTCTCTAGATTTTCGGCCGTCTAGTATAGAAGAATGTAACCTACTGTTGGTATCCGTTGGTCTTTAAAATAATTACATCTAAAATTTTTTTAAACTATTTTACACGCCCTGTATCTCAAAAATAAGCGGCTACACACACATACGTTTATTAAGCACACCTTACTTATTTTTCAATTTTTCTGTCAGCCCTAGTAATATTGCTATACGTTTTTGAAACACCTTGTATATATTATCACATATCTACCAAACTTAATTTTTATCGTTGAACGTTTTTTCGTTCGATTATTGATATTTATTTCAAAAACTTTGGCGCCCTCTATCGGTGCATAAACCGTGGCATTGAGGGTGGCTCACTGATACATTGACATACATTTGAGAGACACCCTGTATCTCATATACATCACAAAACATTTTTATTATTAGAAAATTTTATTTAATTATGGTATAAAATTCACTTCTGATTAAAACTCATTGCTTTACTCCACTGTAATATAATGACAAGTTTGAAAACAGTAATTATATTACTTCAGAAGATATTTGACAAGCTGGAGAGAAAGCAGGACGACAAACAGGTATTCCCTGTCTAACCCAGTGTAATCTCCAGAGCGGTAGAGAATTGCCCTCGGCCCAGAGTTCTTAAATTACGCAGCCAAAAGGACGAATGAGTAACAAACAGAACGAAAAACCCATAAAAAGTTCACATAAAAAACCACCCAGAAAATAAGCAGCGTCTTAGATGGTCTATCAGAATGAGATACAATTCCTTATCATGCCTTTTTCTTTTATAAAGAATAACGGGGAAATATGTGCGTACATAAAGGCCGGTTTAGTGTCCCAGATGATAAGATATAGGTGGGGAAGTGTTAATTTAGTGTTAGATAGTAACTTACGGGCAAAGCAGCACTTCTCCGCACGTATTGCGTATACGCAAACGCAGATCAGTAGCAGGAAGGCCACCAGAAGAGCTCCTGCTACGCTGACGAGGGTGCTCATATGCAGGGGCTCTGAAATCAAAGAACAATTTAGTTATTAAAAATTAACTCAAAATATACAGTATGATCCATATTCTAATCAGGAAAGCAAATTATTTTAAACAAATAGTTTTATATGTATAAATATACAGGGCGTCTTGCAAGTAATTATAATAATTTTATGAGGTGATAAAATACTTGATTTCGAGTCGATTGAAACAAACATATCAACAATATTTGTGAAAATTATTTTTTTAATATTTTTTAATTTAACCGTGCTTTTCTACAATTATTGAAGTGTAGAAAAAAAACAAACCTTTTTATACACATATTTCTATACTTTTTTATTAGGAATGAATGGATTATTTAAATAATTTAATCAATAAAATCCAAAACGGCTTCGTTACTTAACTAGAACTTCATAAAATGGATTTTCTACTTTGTAAAAGCGAAGAGTCAAATTTAAATGTGGATTTTGGTTAAACCTTTGTGTGTAGGTTTATTCAGATATTATTAAAAACGTACCTAAACAATGCTCTTTCAGTTCTTAGGAAAGGTTCTTGATAAATATTTAAAAAATTAAGGAACTTAATCTTAACACGTTTAAATATGCAGAGAGCGCATTTTTATAACACTCGAATTAATGAAATTATTAAGTATTTTTCACGGTGTATGGTACATAGTGATCACGGTCTTTCATGTTTTCTATTTTACTTGTTTATTATTTCCTCATCTAATATAAATTGCAAACATAAGAATAAGCTTCAGAAATCTCCTTAGAATACTTGTATAACATGTATATAGGAAAGTTATATACAAGGAATTTAAAACGAAGCTAAATGTAGATAGATATTTATCTTTTTCAGAATAAACTTTCAGCTTGTTAGGAGTCAGTTGTTTATTTATAAAATGCTGAGAATATATCCACCCTAACAAGCATCATTAAATTATTTGAAGAGAAATATATGCAAATAAATCAGAACTTAGTAAAATAAATAAAATATTTAAATAAAGTTGATATATTTTTTGAAAACGTGAAAGTTACTTAATAGTGGCTTAATATGTGTGAACATACAATATGGTGTAACATGATGTATCTTGATAATTGCAACAAGTAAAAATAAATTGACTTTTTTTGTACAAGGTGTCTAAAATTTAGTGGTATAATTTTGGGAGAATGTAGAGTATCTCAAAACAAGATGAAATAAATAATTTCAGACAATTAAATAACTGAATAATCTAGGGTTTAGCTACTAACAGAAATGTTAGAATATTCAAAAGTACTGAAGTAAAAGAATAAATATCGAGAAAAACGGTCTAACCAATAAATGATTAGGTACAGATATTTTTTTTTCAATGGCTTCATACTGAATTCCCAAATAAATGAATTGGTAACAGTGGTCCTGTCCCATGGTCAGATGGATCACCCAACCTGAATCAGATAGATTCAAGATGTTTGGAATTTACTAAGAGAATCCGCTGTTGCCAGTTATGTATTTAAGAGAATGAACTAATTTTTCAATAATTTATTTTGCTCAATTTTGCTTTGTTTGTTACAACAGATGGTTTAGATTTTCTCAAATTGTGATTAGTTATTTGTATTTAAAGGGACAATTATTTTAAAACCGCTATAATTTCTGAACCAAGAATCTCCCTTAGAAATACTGAATTTCTGATTACTTTTACTTGAATATAGGGTCAATGTACAGATATAATCTTTACGACGCTAGGCGTCGCATCAAACATTTTTTTCCAGCAACATACATTTTCTATTGTCGCGATAATGATCCCTTAATTTTGAATATTTTTCCTATATAACATTTTTTTATTTAAAAAGTTACGGGCAATTCTCTAGTGAATTTCTCTATCTCATAATTATTATTGCAACGACGTAATCGGCGATATAGATCTTTTTCAATGCAGCAGCTGGTTCAATATATTAATAACCATTGTTCTATTTACAATAAAAAACGTATTCACTATAAACGATGTAGTAACACAACTGTGTATACAACAATTGCATTAATTTGTAAGACTTACAAACCCACCTATCATATAAGGGCGACCACAATAATATAAAGAATATCAAGTGAAATACGTAAACAGAAAATGAATATCAACTGGAATAAATAAACGTAAAAATAAATAAACATAATACTTATTGTTTTTTTTTATAGGTGTTCAATGTGACCACCATTATTATTTAAATAAATTTCGTAACGTTTTCTTAGTTCAGTGGACGTTACTTTTTTTAAAAATATTGCCACATATTTCAGCACAAACAGCAGTGATTTTCTGCTTCAAATGATCAATACTGTTTGTTTTAGTTTTATATACAATATTTTTTGGAGCTCCCCACAAGAAGAAATCAAGAGGGGTTAGATCTGGAGCTCTCGGTGCAAATTATAAAGGACCATTAGTACCAATCCACTTATTTTCAAAGTGCAAATTTAAATAGTTTTGAACAACTGCAGCATTACGGAAAGGCGCCCCGTCCAGTTGAAACCGCAGATGTCTTCTAATTTGAAGTGGCATATTTTCTATAAGAATAGGAATTCCATTTGTTAGGAAATTGCAATACCTATCATCATAAAAATATGGACCTATTAAATTTTTAAAACTCTTTGAATTGCATTATATGCAAATTTAACTCTCTCGAAGCCTTTCTAATCGATGCTTCAGGATAATTTTCAAAATAGTTAATTATAATTGCCACATTTTCATCACCGGTTTTTGTCTCACCCTGCGATTCCTTCTGTTCTGGCGGAGAACATTTTCCAATTTGCAAAATATTTGATGATTTGGAAGAATTCTTTCGTGATATCTCAGTGCGTATAATCTTTTTGCATTTTTCTGGGCTTCTCGGAAAATTAACATTATATCCACTTTTTCGTCATGGGAAAACATTTTATTACAGCTACTCTTCAGTATTTACTACTAATAAACGATCACAAAATTCTGACACTTCTCATTGAGAATATGTCATATGAAAACAAATACTGTTTTTGCCTAGTCTGATTGCATTTATTCAAAAAATTCAAAAATAAAGTTCAACGAATAGAATTTACTACATTTATTAGAAATGTGTGGCAAAAAATATCACAACAGATAAACATTTGGCAATTGTTTTTCACTGTTTAATTGCATTGGAGAATTACAGCAAAGCTTTTAAATTATAGTGTCATTTAAAAGGTTTATATAATTTTATGATGGTGTCTTATTAACAAAGTACGATTTGGGAATTGACATATTTTTAAATAATGGGAACATAAAAAAATGTTATATACGAAAAATATTTAAAATTAAGGGATCTTTATCGTGACATATTAAAATATGTATGTTGCTGGAAAAAAAATGTATGCGCCGTGACGCCTAGCGTCGTAATAGCTATTTATGATATACGTATTAAAAGTAAGATTTTATTTTGTGAGTGAAGATGATTCAAAAACGAACAAAATAAAATCACTTTTAACACGTATATCATACATTATTTTTTTTACAAAACAATCGGAAGAACTTTAAACTCAATAAAAATAAGAAATAAAAAAATACCACACAGATCGCAATGTTTATGAACTAAAATTTTCGTAGCAACCAGTGCTGTTGTTAGTTACGGAAAGAACGCTAAAATATTGACAGCATTTTCTGATAATATTATAAGTATAATGAATAATCTCGATAATGAGCGTAACGAATCTATCCCTACTGAAATCGAAGAAGCCGCCAGTCGAGCAACATTGGAATTATTGCCGGCGAAATCAAAGGAACAGTACGAAATCGCTTATAGACGCTTTTCGGAATGGTGCAACATTAAAAAGGTCCCTGGGAAATGTAACGAAAGTATTTTACTGGCATATTTTGAGGAAAAAGCCAAGATATGGAAATCGTCAACGCTGTGGTCAAATTATTCCATGATCAAAACTGTGTTAAAAATAAAGCAAGATCAAGATATAAGCAAACATTATAAACTTATTGCTTTTTTAAAACGGAAGGGTGAAGGATATCAAGCAAATAAGTCAAAAGTTTTGACGAAGACGCATATCGACAAATTTCTCACAGAAGCAGAAGATGAAAAGTATCTGATGATGAAAGTCGCAGCAATAGTGGGTGTCTTCGAGGCGTGTCGCCAGGAGGAATTGTGTCAGATGACCATCGACAATATCGAATATTTGGGCACTTCGGTTGTTGTGACCATACCAGATACTAAAACGAAAGTGCCTTGGACTTTCAGTGTTGTTGGTGAATTTTATTTAAACTTTTTTAGAAAGTATATGGCACTCCGGCCACCCAACGCTGACCATAGACGACTTTTTCTTAAATATATGAAGAATAAATGTGTGAAGAATCCAATCAGAATTAACATGTTTGGTAAAATGCCTGCCGACATTGCAGAGTTCTTGAATCTACCAAATTCTCAACTCTACACCGGACACTGTTTTCGTCGTTCATCGGCGACATTGTTAGCAGATTCTGGGGCAAATCTTATTACCATCAAGAGACATGGAGGATGGAAATCTTCGACGGTAGCTGAAGGCTACATTGCAAATTCACTGGAACAGAAGAAGGAAATTGCGTGCCAAATACTTCCTACTGCTGCAACTGCTAGCAAGACCACCAGTACTACCAGTAGTATTTCTACAGAAAATAGATGTGTCACACATGTTGACAGTAAAACTCCGCAGGGAATTACGATTTCAAATTGATCGATTTTTACTATAAATGTTAATAGTAATAACTAGTTAAAATGTTGGTTAGTACTTATTTAAAATAAAAAGTTGTTCATGTGTTTGTTAAAACGTTTTATTAATCAAAACAAAATTTAAATAAACGTTGATTTACTTTTAACACGCGTATCAAAAAATGACATTTTTAACATCAAAAATGACAATTAAAAAGCCCACTTTTAACAGTTTTGTAGAAAAAGATAATTTCTGTATTTTGATCCTACCTTCAAGTAAAAGTAATCGGAAATGCAATAGTTTCTAAAATAGTTTATTTTTCTCAGCCGTTTCTCAGAAAAACTCATTTCTCCAGTTAAATCGATCACCCCGTACATGCTACTAAGTACTAAAAAATCTACCACAATAAATTTACAGTTAAAGTAAAACGTAAAACTAATTTTTAAAATATTTGGTCGCCGCGACATAGACGTTGCGACCAGGTCACAAACATCTATCGTGGTCAACAGATGTCAATAACACGACAACGTTTTTAATCGTGTTTCCAGCGGATGATATGATGTCTTAGCCATTATTGTCTCACGTTATTTAAAGCAAAAACAGTGAAACATAAAATACTGAGCGGATACAATTAATTGATTTGGAAACAGTTCCATACACTTCTTATATTTAGTGAATTCACAAACCAAAGATAGTCTAAGGTTTTTTCGTTGTTTAGAACGAGCGTAACTTTGTTCGTACGTGAATAACGAAATACCGAAGCAAACAATAGTATTTCGTAAAGCTATATCAAGTGAATAGAGACCTGTAGTAACGTTTCATTTCATTATTCAGTTAGTCCCACTTCTCCACCATAACTTTCGCGGTTTTGACCACAATTTCCCCTTGATACCCCTGTTGGAATATTATTTCAGTTTCATATTCCATAGCTGTGGCCTGCGTTGAATTTCGTTTGTGAATAGTTCAGTGTCCAAACATTTTTATTTATTCATATTGACAACAATGTTATATACGAACTGTTACGTTTTGCACGCTAATTGGGCTACTTTGACAAAACGCAGTTTTAAGCGTTTTCAAAAATAGTCGCTGCTACAGGTGGCAAGTTTGGCCACCTACGTAAGAATGTATGCAACACATCATTGCGATCTGGTCGTGATGTTTTGATCGAGGCGACTAGGTCACAAGCAAGGCCTTGGGCCTTGCCATTAAGATCATTGACGTAAGCATAAAATAGGCATTCAAGTATATGAAAGCCTTAAAAACTCCGTAAAAAATTCATCGCAACTGAGCTTCTATGGAATTTGGTACCACTGAAGGTGCCGACAGTGAAAAGCGGAGAAATATTTATTATCATTGGATTGGACCAGTTGCAGACGCAGTGTCCAAATTAATGCCAGTGTTATGTTTATGTAGATATTCAATTCTAATAAAGATGCCTTTTTAATTTAAATGCTTCTGTAGCTATACGCCTTAAAAGACGATGTCCCCAACTGTCTAATAAATTTTGTCAATTAAATTTATGTCTACCACTTTCTTTATTATACAATTTTCGCGAGACAGATATTGATTTAACTGGCAAATAAATTTATTAGGATATAGAATATAGATTAGAATTATTCAGAATAAAATTCACACTTAAATGATGCCTTAAAATATTTTTATATCTAATGATTTAAATCACGGAACCGCTTTTTTGTCATCTTTGTATCACTTGGCGTTTGAATTCTGTATAGACCGCAATTAGTGAAATGGGACTCTTGCATTTACATTTGGAAAAATCCACACTTTTCCGAGGTGGAAACTTTTTAAAATTAAAATACAGAATGAGAGGCAAAGGTCGGATTTTTCCATATTTAACGATACATAAAGACTTTTTTCTGAATTCCAATTTGCTGAAATCTGAGGCAGCCTCATTCATAATTCAAATTATTAAGACAGAAGAAATAGATCGTATACTTTTAGTGCATTTAATTAAAGCCCGATCTTAGCACTTTCTGGATTTAAATTAAAGGTTACTTTGCACTTGTTTGATTAAAATGAAATAAAGTTTTCCATTTTATTACAGCTGCCATTCAATTCTGAATTCATTATGAGAATTTTATCTACGAAGTGTTATTAACAATTGTCGATTTGGAAATTTATAGATTTTCATTAATTTATGTAATATGAATAATAATAAATCAATATAACAGTTCTCTCTTCTCTTCCATTTCTTTCAATGTTTTTATAATATGTAAATTTGTTTGCAGATGATACGCTGATATCTGTATCAGCGAAGGATCTTTCACAAGTAACTGAAAGGACGAATAATCAGCTTTATAAGTTATATAATTGGTTATGTATGAATAAGTTAAAACTAAATACTGATAAAACTAAATGTATCGTGGTTGGGACTAAATTTAATTGTGAAAGATACTTTGCTGTTAATAGAAATATACACATCAATAATAGTCAAATTGAATTTGTAAAACAAATGAAATACTTAGGCATAATTTTGGATCAGCAATTATCATTTGATTGTCATGTTAATTTACCTAATTACTAGAACGTGGACTTTTACTATAATTCGGATTACTATGAGTACAAAGCGCCTCACTCAAGGTCATTGTATTTATAATAAAACGAGGGGTTTTATTAATAGAAAAATGTTAATAAAAACAGTTTTCTCAGTACTAGTGCTGTAAGAACATATATTACACTGAAGACACTGTAGAAGCAGAACTGTAAAATTCATATTATTAAATGAAAGTAGATAAAAAATATTTTCTCTATGCAGTTGGCGTGTAAAATTCAGGAAACTTTTTAGTCAAACATAATAAGTGCAAATATGCTTTTTCTTATTCTAAATTAGAATTAACGAGTTCTAAATTTGCATAAAATATGAATGAAAGCAATAACAAGCTTATGAAATGAAATATTGAAAACCAGATATACAGGGATAACTATGAATACGTACAAATATTTTAACCACCTGCTAAGGGAGGCCTAAAAAACAATAAAAAATTTATTTCCTAATTCTAGCTCGATGTTTTAAAAAACCCTTTTTTCCTACGGAAAGTCGGCGCCTATGTCGATCAGTCATCGTCCAAGATGACTACATATGTCAACTACCATGCGGTCGTTTCTCACAACGTTGCCGAATGTAGAAACAACGAAATTAAACATTTTTATTAATAATAATACCTAAGTACCTAACAGTTAATTCGTTTAGCTACAGTACATTGCATTCGTTTTTCGGTCTTTCGTTCCAAACTGCCAAAACTTCATTTTCACTCATTACAGGTCCGTCAGAATTACTCGCCACAAAATACCATATACCTACCTTATTTATAAGATCTATGCAAAATACACACTTCGCGTAAATGAAGTTAATAAATTGTCCATTTATGTTAAGAAAATTGATTGAAAGAAATACTAACAGAAAACATCGAATACACTCGTGGCAGTTTTTATAAAAAACATTTGGCATTTAGAAAATTTTGTCCGATAACTGTAACTCCACTGCATTGCTCTCAACTCTAGAAAAACACGTACGTTTAAAGAAAATTGTGGAAAACTACACATGTCCCAATATATCGCAACTATCCATTATTTAATAAATAAAACGTTTAAAACTGAAACTGTCACTAAAAACGGAAAACTAAAATTACAATGTCAACACAACCGTTCAGTCTTCGGTCCGTCACCACCGAGAACCTAATATTCTTCAGATAAATATTCTTATGGCAATCAATATAATCTATATTCTATTCTTTTGTGTACAATCGTGAGTGTGGGTTATCTTCATCCTAGTATTGTTTTGACACTTCCTCCGTTACACGGGGTTACACGCACATAGCACTTGTCAGTCGATATAAACCTATGCTGTGTTGTTGGTTGCATTGTTTCTAATACTCTCCAAATGTCAAACAGTAGTGGTCAGAAAAGCAATATTACAGAGCTCTGTAAACGCCTCGGGAAATTTAAAATAATAATACTACAATATTATTATATGCAAACATGGTCGATTAGTGTTAATATCGTTATTATTAGTATTATTATTATTTAATTCTATAATAAGTTAAAAATGGAACGAGGTTTAGTACACTTTGCGCTAATGACCTACAGATGGCGCCAGCATCGGAAAATCCGTCAAAAATGTCGCAAATATTTTGAAATTAGTTTTCAGTATTTGCTTTTCGCATATTCAAATTCGTGTAATTGCGGAAATTACGGATATGGTACTAATTTATGGGACAAAAGTGCATATCGTGCAGCAGCAGAATATCCAAGACGTTTTCCAAATATACAGAATATGCCAAATCCTCATACATTTGTACGAATTGTACAACGTCCACAAATGTTGTTTTACACGTGCTGGAGTTTTAAATACGTATGTACCTAACTTGAAAATAAAAAAGAACTAATTTCATACTTTTTAAAATTCCTTGTAACTTCTTTTTTACTTAGTGACATAAAAATAAAGCATTTTTAAACTACAATAGATATACCTACAGAAAAAAAGTATTTTTTATCTATGAAATGGTCGATGGAAACCAAGAGGTCCCCAGCAAGTACAACAATTTTTACAAAAAGTTATAATGTAAACAAGTTAGAAAACAGAAAATAATTCGACTTTCTTGAAATCTCCAAATATCAGTCCTTGAAGTATCAGTAAGGTAGGTTTTACTTTCAGTGCTACCATATCGTGTTTTTCATTAAATACTACTAGCATTTTGTAAATAAAACATTTTCTTTAATAGCACCATAAATCGTTACACGTGGCAATGCGATGCTCTGTCACTACCTTTGACAACTTTGGCTTTGGCAGAATATACCTAACCTCGCAGCTGACAAGCAGCATAGTCGCCGAGAAATTAGGGGTTAATAAGGTTTTGAAAATAATTTTTTTTCGCTTTATAAATAAGTTTGAAATTTTTTTTAAGGGTGATACCGTTAATTTTGAATTTTTCCTATCCCCTCTTAAAATATTTGTACTAAATCATAGTTAACCCTGTATTTTAGAAAAAGACTTTTTAATTCAAAATTCAATCTACTGAAGTATAAAAACTTTACGATATGTGACGCTCTCTATAAACTCCATGTCATCTAGGCTGGCGCCTCGATCAAAAAAACTATGCCTGATGCAGAAAAAAGTCAGTTTTCCTAACTTATTGCACAAATAGCTATTTTGTATGTTGTTATTTTATCAATTATTAATATTGTGATTTATGATACATTTTGAACTTACCATTGACATATAATTGTACAGCATGTCTGTCTGTCCCCCTATCATTTTCTACTGCAAGATAATAAGCTCTTGAGTCCATGGATGTCGCATCCTTTATGTGTAAGGTCGATAAGTAACAGTCTTCCCTGTCCTCTTGCGTTACTTCGTCCACCTTGAATTTACCTTAAACAAATAAAGATTGTTAAGGTCATTACAACTCTCATGTTTTAGGTATATTTTTTTAATTCTCACCGAAAATATTATATTTATTTAGGGCGATGAAAATTAAAAACTGATAGATAATGACCACCAGCAATATATACTAATTTACAAAAAAAATGTAAAAATGGTAGCATACAATAAACTTGTAGTGTAGATTTAAAATGCTGTATTCTTAAATAATTACATGAAAACTTAAAAATTGTCGATAAAAATGCGTGACTCATCATCTGTTATATATATAGTATAGTACAGTATATTATGTTAAACCGCTATGTCTATATAATCAGCCACTAAGGGTGGGTAAGTTCCCTGATCTTTGGAACTCTGACCGAATTTGTCCCATCTTTAAAAAGGAGTCGAGAATTAGGGTCCTATTACAATTAATTGTTATACCTAAGTTTTTGAAATTTTGTTCTATAAGGGTCTTTTCTCGAATGTAAAATCAAACATGTCCACTGCACAACACGGTTTTTGTCCAGACCGTTCAACAGTTACTAATTTGCCACAATATATAGGTAGTGAATAGGTAGGTGTCATCTATACTGATTTTTCCAAATCATTCGATCAGTCGGGCCATAATATTCTGTTAAAATTATCAAATATCGACTTAACTAAATCCCATATCTCTATCGAAGGAGATTGATAGTGGAGTATCGTGGTTTCCCATCGACAGATATAAATGTTGCCTCCCTCAAGGATCGATACTCGGTCCGCTATCGTTTCTAATCTTTATTGATGACATTGTCCGGAACCAGAATTGCGAGACCCTTCTTTATGCAGATGACCTCAAATTGTCTCTGTCTGTGTCAGATACTAATAACTATGTCGAGCTTCAATCATCAATCAACATGGACAAAAGTTCTGATGTTCTGGTGTTCTGCAAATATGTTGCCTCTGAACTTCTTGATGTGCAATTCTATGTGTTTCAGAAGGAAAGTAATCCTATTACAAGATTGAGCGTAACCCATTTAGGAAATGCAATAGTTTTAAAGACCTCGGGATAATCTTTGATGGTAAGTTTAGTTTTGTTGAATATATTAACAATATAAACTCAAGACAGTTTTCTGAAACTGATACGACTTCCTTGCTTTTCAAAAATTAGGGAACATACAGAGTAAATATGTTAAGTACCTACGGTTTAAAGCTGGCAACATTTATTCACCTCAAGGGTTACTACAAAGCACTTTACTAAGTCGAGTTCATCTTAATAACCTAAGCACATGACGTATATGTAAGTCATTGGTCACTCTGCATAAAATTGTAATCGGAAAAATCTATTGTCCAGACTTACTAGCTGCATTATACATCAATCTCCGTCACCACCCGTTCTTCAAGATCTTTTTATTTTCCCACCCCTATAAATAATCTGTTAAAATTTTCACCTTTGTACTTAATCTCTCTTAATTATTGTCAGATGCAAAATTCGGTAATGATACTATTAGATGCATTAAACAAAAAGTATTTACAAATTATGTTACTGTTTTTTCTTTTATTGGGTTTCTTAGTTTGTATTTTATATGGAACTATTTTGTTATATATACAAGTGTATACGTTTTTTCTTTCTATATACCTGTCTCTATATTATATATTTAAATTTTTTTACTAATCTCATATGTTATCCCCACTCATTATTTTTGAGATACTGAGAGAAAAAGGTCGATACATTTTCTTACCTTCTCATATAACTGTTTCTGTAAAAGATTCATCTTCTGAGAATCTGCTGACAGCCTTTTTTACCCTGCATCTCAAAAATGAGGGATTCAATTGTTTATTTAACAAATTATTTTTAAATTAGCTATAGAAACATGATCCTTTCACTATACAAATTGTCCCATAATTATTGCGACATAATGATAGGTGTTGTAGAGGGCATGAAAATAAGCAATTTTGTCTTATAAACTCCTATCCGGAAATATGCTGATTTGCTGCTACAGCAAAAAAAAAAGAAAAATTTGAATAAGTACCAGTTCATAGAAAGAGCTTAGAGTAACTGCTCAAAGTGTCCTCCACGTTGCTCAGTACACAACTGGGCACGATTCTTCTTTGATTGGCGAACTCTATGGAATATCCCCGGTATGTCCTGAACCTGTGCGGACGCGGCCATCACTCTTCCCAGTAGCTCTTGTTGATTGTAAACAGGAGTTTCATACGCTAAAGCTTTTAGATGGCCCCAAAGAAAATAATCCAATGGGGTTAAGTCATGTGACCGCGCAGGCTAATCCACAGGGCCATCTCGGCCTATCCACCTGTTAGGAAATATTTCATTCAAATAGTGCCTCACTGGCAAAGCAAAGTGGGCTGGGGCGCCATCGTGTTGAATCCACATGTTAGCTCTTATGTCCAGTGGCACATCCTCTAATAGTTCTGGAAGCACATGTTGCAGAAATTGAGCATAAACGTATCCATTCAAATGTAGTGGGGGCAAATATAACCTGATAATCTGATCGCCCACAATGCCGGCCCAGACGTTAATTACAAACTGATGTTGGTCTCTACGGAGGGCCATGACATGGAAGTTATATTGATTCCTAATGTGATTATTAGGGCTATTAAAATAACCATCCCTTGTAAAACAGGCCTCGTCAGTAAACAAAACGTAGCGATCAAAGAGGTTGCCTCAACTCCTGCTGCAACCACCAACGATAGAAACGGCGACGCAGTAGATGGTCCTCCAGACCCATGGATTGGACTCGTAACAGGCGGTACGGGGTTAGTTGTGGATCCCGGAGAACCTGCCAAACAGTACTTAGTGCCGCTCCCATATCATGTGCAATGGCACGCTTGTGGACGGATTGGCCTCTACATGGTGCAAGACCTCTTCCTTCTTCCTCAAACTCTACTGTCCGCATGGCGAAGGGTCGCTCGGAACGTCTAACGCTGCCACTGACATGAAGACGTTCATGAATTCTAGCGAAATTGCTATGATGAGGATGATGACGTTCTGGAAACCGTTCGGTGTACAATCGCACGGTTCTTCTCCTATTACCACCAGCTTCTCCGTAAATCATATGCATATCAGCAAGTTCCGCATACGAATAATGCTCCATTGCACAACCAAATTAATGCTATTTACGTTTTGCACACCAGTCACTGAAACTAACTGAATCGGTGTGTCTGTGTTTTTATTTCTGTTTTTTTTTTGTTTGTTTTTTTTTTGTTATGATAACCAACCATTGAACTGAATCCATGTGGCGACATTATGCCGACAAAAAGTAAATACAGCAAGCTATTGAGTCAGAGGGCACCTGCGCAGTAGCAGCCCAACAAACAATTAAAGTTAAAATTACGTTAACTTGACCTCTGAATTGGTCAAAAACTTTTCATGACCAATTCCGTATAAGGATAGTTTACCTATATTCGTTGGTCTTTTTCCTTATGTGGGGAAAAAAACTAAAGTAATATGGAAGTTAATAATTGGTCGGCAAGAATTTTATTCCAATAAGATAATTGGACCTAAAAGAAATACGGACCAATTTTATGTTAAAATTTTAAAATATAAAAGACATTATTATCAAAATATACCCTAATTATGCCCTTTATATGACATACTTTTTCCAGAGAGAGATAACATTATATGTTTGATTTTATACATTCTAATAGCGAGCAGGGATAGGAAGAAAAAGAAAGACTATAAGTCAGGCTACTAAACTACAAGTACAATAGGAGTCAGTATATTTATAGATATTTAGATTTTAATATAATAAAGTCTGTATTTTTGGTTTCCATTCATCAAATTGTACAACCCAGGAAATTTTTTCGTATAATGTCATGACCAAACTTTCATAAAAATAACGCGCCTTACAAATATACATTTTTACTATTGCTTTTTAATAATATTATTATACTGAAAAATAACCTAAAATAAAAACTGAATGTACTTCGTGATAAAATGTGTTTAATAATCTTTCGTCATAAATTTATTAACTAATATTATCTGTATTAACATAATTTTAATGAGTAATCAATTAGAAATAATGAAAAAAACATTTAGTGTTTATTACAACATGGCCGCTCAAATAAAATCAACTTTGAAGTCAATTTGTCTGTAAATTTTAACCTATAGGGCAAATTGCCTATGTCAATGTTGACGTCACAGGAAAATATTAACTTTGTGGTTGAGATTTCCTCGAAATTAAGATATTTTATGGTAATTTATTACCAATTAAATTATTACTAGCTACCTACATATAAAATTCTACTCTTGGAGTTATTTGTGATTGAAAATTCAAATTAAAGCCAATAATATTATGTATGCGTAATAACAAAAACAAAATAAATATTTTCGAACGGAATTCAATTCGAATTTCAATTCACGTGCACTACTGAATTCATCTGACACGATAACAGTTATAAGAATACTTATATATTAAGTGTTTATCGATATATTATCATTAGATTGATTTATATAATCTGCAGTGTTGGCTTAAATTCGTTTTTTACAACTCTAATATTGTGTAGGTCTTGGTTTTCACTGCAGATCGCCAAAACAATTTCTACGCGCTATTACTTGAAGATCTGTCGGAATACATATAACAAGAAGCTTGTTTCCTAAAAAACCTTTATAAGACACACTTACGTCGAAGTATTATTAACAAGTAAATTTATACCATAATATAGAACAATATTTCTATTAGGTTAATTAAAATGGTTAAATATTTTTTAGAAATTATCAACAAAGTTGAAAATAGGTTGATATTGTAATAAAAATAGAACTTAACCAATTGAAGTATTTAATAGGGCAAAATAACTAGTTATTACCTTATTTTTAACTACTAGTTGAAGACAAAATAAGTTTTACAATTTCGTAATAAATATGTAAATATTTACCTATTGTAATAATTTAAAAAATCCTTGGATATTGAAGACAGATTTCAAGGCAAAATTAAGTAAATTATAACTTCGTCTTACACGTTATTGGAATGTTAGCATTTGAAAACAAAGAATAGGTAAACAATATGTAATTTCGAACTGTATAAATTGACATATATTTCATTTTACTTAGAAGTCATTATATTACTCTTAATTAACAAATTTTTGACTAAAATTTTGGTATTATAAGATTTTGTAACTTTGAAGACTATTTTTATGGAGGAAAGTAGTAAATCTTGATCAATTTAGAATTATTTTTCTTGTGTAGTAGTCTATTAGCCTTAAATGTTAGTTGGGAGCTAAATGACATACATATTTCCGGACAAGGGTTTATAAGGTAAAATTGCTTATTTTCATTTTATCTAAGATCCCTATCAATTTGTCGCAATAATTATGGGACACCTTGTATATAATCTTAAATTTACGTAAACTTATCAAGCAACGAATTCTAATCCTTTGTCCAAAACATTTCGCTTTCACGATACAAGGCATTCCACTCTCAAAAAATAATAATTATTTTTTTTCAATTATCTACTAAACAAATATTTTCTATTGTTATGACTTGGTATATAGGAGTAGTAATAAAATGCTAACATTTTTAATGACGTATTTATGGGGTTTAATTTAAATGCGAACATCAGTGGAAAAAGTTTCAGATACACAGGCATTTTCTAAATCATTTATATCTTATGGAATTACCTATTTATTATTCAAACATAAACACATAGCCGTAATAATATAATATTTCGTTATTTGAACCTAATATAATAATTTGTTTTATTCAGCTAAAGGTAGTAGTTTACTTATAGAGAATATTAACATTATACCTCAGAATATAAACATCCTGTATCACAAATATGTAATTTTAGAGATAAACTTTATAGAACAAACTCCTATTATATTTTCCTGCACTGATCTTTACGAAAACGATTAACGGAATTCAGGACATCCTGATGCGTTATTATTATTGTCACCCATTAATAACTATCTGTATCCATGTTTCAATCTTTCTTATTCTGATTTACAAATATAATAGCTTTGTTCACGGTAGCACACCCGAACCCATTCAGACATTAGATTCATGCGCAGTTTGAAGTTGGGTGTTCGCGGTGTACCTAGTGCACGTTCGGAATTATAAATTCTGCGTTTGCGGAATCCAGATTTATATATTTGAACTTGATCTGAATCCCTCCCATGCATCCGCGGACCTGATACAGAATTTTTAATCTCACGCATGCATATTTTACTATTTTAGTTTAGTACCTAGTTGTTGCATGAACTGGATCTTGATGTCTTACATATTCGGGCTACTTTCAAAAATATTTATATGTAGAAACATTATATTATTCTATTAAAATGATTTCATATAAATGACCGAACCTCATCAAATGCTTCTATACAAAGTGATCCCGAATAATATGCAAAAAAAGTTGAGGGTAGATTGTACGATTGATTTTAATAGGGTCCTTGCATATAAAATTTGTTAATATGAGCCCCCTTTAAGGACTTTCAACTCCTTAATAGTGGATTATAAATTTAGTTGTATTTACAATCTTTCAAACACTTTGAAATTAAGAAGTAAAATTTGGAAAGGTATTTAGGCTGATGAAACTTATTCTGGCCGAGTATTTTTTTTCTCTTCGTCCTGTCATCAGGCGTTGAAATAAATTACACCATGTATATTATTCATTACATTTTTTTGAGGTTAACTTTTCGATTGAAAAAAAATCTTTTTGAATGCCTGTTGAATTAAGAATGTTTCTTGTTTCTTGTAATTTTTTGATAAGTAGCACAGTTTTTGAATAACAAATAAAGTTTATAGCCCTACACGCACATAGTTTACTTTCCAATATCTAGTTTACATATCGATATCTAGTAGGTTTAAATCATTTTGTAGAATCGTCTCTCAATCTTATTTGGTCAATGAGAAAAAAGTTTAGCACCATTTTATGGGTGAGTTGCCCCCAAATTAACATCTTGTAGTGCTTCAATTAACTTCAACTCATGTTCAAAAAGACCAGTAATAAACCTAAATCATGTACCAAATTTGATTCTTCCATGGTAAAGTATGGTATAGATATATTTTTTTTCGAAATTTAAACTCCACTTTGGGGACTAATCACACCTCAGGAGTGCAACTTTGCATATAAGTAAATTTGGTTAACATGCACCTGCTCTGTGTCGGTTTTTATGAGAGACAGACTATATATAATTTATTAAATAATTTAACATCTTGTCATGATAATAAGATATTGAATCTAACTATAACTTCTATTACAAAATATATTTTATTAAAAAAAGGAAACGATACAAAAAGAAAATGGCAGATAATATTGTTAATTTAAATTTGAAATTGTGATCACAGAACTCCAAACTGAACACAAAATACATTTGAGAAACGTTTGCGGATTAGCAGAAATTCAGAACATATTCAGAATATCGCATGCGCATTTGACATGTGCGGTATAATTCAGTATTAATTCAGGATATATTCGGAATCACTACCGCGAACAAAGCTAATATCTTTTTTACTAACTATCTTTGACCAGAACTAAACATTTCGCAGAAAATATTCAAACTTATTTTGTCTATTTGTCAGTAAGTTTGAATTACTTGCTCCGCTTTTTAATGTATTCCATTTTAAATTAAATGAACTTGGCACTGTTAATTAAAAAAACTTTACAGTGACAGTTTCTCTTTATTCTGAAGCTAAATTACAACTTTCATGCGGCACATAATTAACTCTTGTAAATATATTTTTTCAATTTTTCATTAAAATGTGAAAATGATGACATCCAAATTTACATATTTATGCGCTGTTTGTTTTCCTTTTCGGATAAAATTCTTTTCAGTTTTAGAAGTAATCATGCTTTGCGCTATATTTTCTCATTCACATTTAGTAATCGTAAAATTTAATGGCGCGTGTGGAATAGGTGTAGCATGGGATAAATTTAAAATATTATTTTTTAGTTATCTTGTTGTGTACAATGGAATAAGTGAAGTATATATTGACAAGTCATCTAAACATAATAAGCAGACTTCTGTGTGTGAGTAAAAATTTGTGGAAAATTTTAATGTATATTATATGTATTAGATTTTAGAAACACATAACAACCTCGAAAAATAATTATAGTGCCATTATAATAATATTAGGTAGTATTATTTACAGTGCCTTCAAAAGTGATAAAAACAAAAATCCCAAAATGTAATAATTTACAGAGTGTTCCATTTAAAACAACGAAGCGGGTGTCGACTTCTGATATAATCGAAAGTGCTGGATATTTCTAGATATTTTAGCTGTATTCGCCCCAGGGACTTTGTCATGTTGTATTTCGGATTAGGTATTCTCTAGATAAGGATCGAGCGAGGGGTCAATCACTACCTCAAAAAATGTACACCGATTTCCATTTTTGGCAATCATATCTTATTATAATTAGTGATTCCTTTGATTACCAGTAATTCTCAATGATTCCCAAGTATTACCATATGATCTCTAGCTGATTCTTAAATATTCTCATGATTCCTAGCTGATTTTTAAGACTTTAGGTAATTGATATATGATTTCCAGTCAATTATGGAATGACTTCCAGTTTTTAAAAGTTAATAAAATTAATAGTAATTCATATTTCACACCACATTTAAATGAAATTTCTAGTTTCAATTTTTGGTGGTGCACTTTTTCTGATTTTTTTCATAGTAGATTCGCTCAAAATGTTTTTTGTAGCACCATCAACTTGATTTCAGTGCAATGCCTTCATTTAGGTTGTCTTTGTATGGGTATGAGGTTATAACTATCGAAGTGCACCCCTTTATTTCTCAATTATTGGTTTCCTTTTTTGTAATGGGCACTGAAATATAAAAAGGCGGAACCATCGTGCTTTTGGGCGAAGAAATACTCTGAACCGATATATTCGCTCCAAAAGAAACAACTTCCTTATATTTTTATATATCTGGATCCCCGTTGCTAGACTTCTAAGGAAATGTTTCAGAAGATGGCAAAGTTACAACTTGACAGTTAGTGCCTTCATAAACCTACCCTTGAACTTAGCTGTGCTATAATCAAAATCACAATAAGTAGGTATTCTCAAAATGTAAACATACAGTCACTAACAGTCTAGGCACTACTTATTCCGACAACGCGTGTACTGCTATGCTGCACACCCACTGAGGAGAAGCAGCGCAAAGCGAAGGGACGCGTCATATTAATCCTGGGTCCATACATTGACACCAAGCAACCAAAAAAAAAAAAATACCATATGGCTTTTATACATCAACATCGATCAGAGTCAAAAGCTACGTAGTATTTTCTCTTCCGTCGCTTTCTCCTAATGAGTGAACCAGGTTCAAAATGACGCTTCTCTTCGCTTCGTGCCGCTTCTCCAAATACCCTCTACCTAAAACTGCTGTAAACAACAGGTGATTTCCAGTTAATTCCCTATCGATTACCAGTGATTACGCCTAATTCCCAGTGACTGCCAACTGACTCCCAGTAATTACTAGTTATTTCTCATTTTCATGTGATTTCTCAAACGATTCCCAACGATTACAATTAAAAATGTACATCGATTTCCACTAGTGGTTGACCCCTCGGGATCGAGGGAGTTCCCAGTGGGATACCCTGTACAGGGTATTTCTTAAGAAAAGGCCAAAAATCCAGAGTTGTATTCTGTGGCAAAAAATAAGGGTTTTTGGGTACATAACATTGGGTATATAAATGTGGCATATTACCGGTTAATGTTCATGGTAAAACTCATACATTCAAAATTCATGTTGAAATCAAGATTCCATTATAGCATTAGGGTTTTCATCAGACCAAACCTGTTTATTGTGAAAGTTCATAATAGCATCTCTGGAAAGCTCTGGAGCTTCGTCGGTAAGCAATATGCCAGAGGTAAAGTCAACATTTTGTTCAATTTTTTTTTGAAAAAACCAGTTGCAAAGTTGAAGGTGAGCGGGATAGACTTGCGACAGTATGGTTTGAACCCTTTGTATGTGATACCAGTATAACTGTTGATGCTTCAAAACGGACCAAACTAATTTATGATTCAAATTAAGATTGGCAGCGATCTTCCTAATAGTATTTGGGTCCTATTCATTTTCGTGTAGAATAGCTTCATCCAAATCAGGCGTTCTAACAATCAAAGGTCTTTCAGGAACTGCACCTTTCTGAAATGAGTCTGACTCAGAATTAAATTGAAAAAAACATTCTTGGATTTGGAGTTGGATGATTTGAAAATCTTTCCATATAAATTCGCCAGCCTCAGTACCATACGAATATACTTAAGCCATTATTAAAATAATCTTTTTAAAAAATAAGCTTAATTGACAGTACACAATATTAAATATATCTTTTAAATATTTAACATGCTGTAGCTGAACAATGACTGCCCCATATTTATATAACAAAAACCCTTATTTTTGACAGAAAATACCCCTAGCGTTCTTAACCTCTACTTAAGAAACACTCTGTATAAGGCAATTTAACAATATCACACATTTCTAAAGATTGTGTCATTAAAGTAAAAAGTAGAACTTGTAGCCAACGTTGCAGTTGTATACTTTCATGACAATATCTTTTCGTATTCACGAAAAATCAATCGCTGAAAAATTGATTACATGGCAGGCAACATATCCCGTCAAATGTTAAAGTAAGGAGATCAGAAAAAATCTTAAGAAAGAAAATATTGGCGAAATGTAAGTTCGACAGGGTAAGGCTTTCGACACACAAATCTCGTGAAACAATGAGGACCTTAGAGATCTTTTCCAAATCGCCTTATTTCCAGATTTGTCGATATTGTGGTCAGCACCGTCATTCAACCTTAAAACGTCTGATATTTCTTGTGACATTATCTAAAAGAGGGTCTTATATTAATATACTATGAGGGTTTAAGTTAGGTCAACTAAGGAAATAAAGAGTCTGTAATCTAAAGTTTATGTCAAGGTCAATTCTGTGCACGCGTGAGGTAGAGACATAGCTGTACAGTGTCGCTAGTAAAGTACCCATTTTATGGATTGATCTTTCACTTATAATTGCACAAGAGGTTTGTATTTTACCGTGTAAATTTGGATTGTTTAATGTGAAACTGTTGCCTAGCAATTAGACGAGAAAAATTGTCAGGGTTTTTCGAGTCAAATTGCTGAAGGAAACAGTTTAGAACACAATAAATATACACAGTGTCAATGCAAACATCGAGTGTAATTCGGCAGGACAAGTTAATGAATAATAAATTTACAAACATATCAATGCAAACTTTATTTATGAAACACTAAAAATAAATACATTTTTATTTGAGTGTACAATTACTAAACACGCAGTTATAAAATTCATACGAGAAATACTAATGTCACTACGGATGCCACAGCTAATCGTTTCTGTAGTAGATGTTGAAGTTCTTTTTCCAAATAAATTGACTCTTTGTCAACTTGTAAATATGGTTTTATTGATGATAAATTGCTGTGTCCTGTTATTTTTATTACAGCTTATTCTTCAATTCTGCTTTTACTTAATTCGTTAACTGCTACCGCTCAATTTTAGTGATTTATAATTTTGACATCTGTACTAGAGATTGCAACCCGGTATGTTTCTCAACCCGGCCGGGTCCGCCGGGCCCGGCCGGGTTGTATGTTAGCGACGAAACCTTTAAAGTATTTTATGAAAATTTTCTATATATGAATGGAAAAAGACAATGATTCAAGATTAATATTTATTTCAAACTGGCTTATGAACAATTATCACAATAAACAGTCTCACTCAAGTCTCAAAATCACACTTAATACAGAATTGATTACTTTTACTTATGGATGGAAAAGTAACATTAGTATTAGTAATTATTCATTTTTATAAGTTTAAATAAGCAGGTCTTTCTCTTTACTCCTTATAGTGTCTATTTGAAAACATAGTATTAAAATAAGAAACTAATAACGCAGCTTAAAGTACTAAACGTGTCATAACAATTTAGATAGATAGATAAACGTTGGTAACTTTAGTAAAAACAAAACAAATTCTTATTTGCTAAAAGTAAAGCATTATGGTTTTTCTTTAACTTTGGCTATTAAGACTAGTGAGTGTTACTATTACAAATTGAGCAAATGGCGTAATCTTATAGGCTAGGCTGTACTGTGACTGGTAAACAACCAAACTTGTATAGTCTTAACAAACAAAATGTAACGCAAAATTGGTAGCGTTACGTAGACTTCATAAGTATAACATAACAAAACAAAAAGTATATTGTAACTTTTTCATAAGGCAAAACAATTTTTGTTCAATCTGAAAGAATGATCTTAAAAAACAAAAAACAACACTCGCAGCGGTTGCCATGCCAACGTACATTCTACGAGTTGGCGCTCTCGCGCCGCGCACCGTGGTTTACTTACCGGGTCTGGTGACCAGGCCCGGTAAGAATGGCCGGGCCGGACCTGGTTTGCAAGCTCTAATCTGTACCAAAGCGTTGTGCTGAGCATTTAGTCCATTTGGAAATTTTATAATTTCAATCGGCACATTTTTATACCAATCTTTAGAATTTCTCTTCTTCCAAAAGGGGTTTAGTGTAAGAAATACTTTGTCCAATGTTACAGAAGTATTTCGTTTTTCCATCGACTTTTTAAATAAACGTACTGAGCAAATATCTTCCTCTAAACTATTAGGCGCAATCCATTTGCTGTCACATAATTTATTGTCACCGTCTTGTCTCGTTTTCGAAAATAGAGGATTATAATACTCTATACGTCCACTTTATTTTCCATTATTTTTAATTTCAATTACGAAATAGTGGTTTTGCAGTAAGTTGCTTCTCCTCCGCGCCAATCTAATTCAAACGCCAAAATGTGATATAAATTCCTTTGAAGTCCTTCCGGTTCATGTTAGTCATATAATATGGCCATTGCAAATATTTCACATTTATTAAGAGCTGACGCATTGTATTTTCTCTTTTCGGGTTGTGCTTGTAGGATTTTACGTTTAGAATTACGTGCTACCTCGTAATGAATTAAACTGTACGTTGGTGAAAGGTTATAATATTAACTTTGCAGCATTTTAGCGGTGGTGTTCCAAATTTTTTTAACTACTAACTACTTCTTTGTATATAGTCTTTACCGTCACATTTTAGAATATTATATATCCAATCTTGCAATATTATATTCAATTTCTGCATGGAAGTATCTGGCTCAAATTTATATCCTTTCGCATCACAAAAAGTAGAAAATTGTCGCTAGATTGATGATTCAGTCCCAACTGTATTAGTAGACACACAGATATCAACAAATTTGATTAATTTTGTTATTCCTAGACTAACCCACTCATTGTTAGTGTTTAGCAATTCAATAAGTTGTTGACAAAAATGTGTATATTAAAAAAACAGTAGTGCATTTGTCGTTGTAAAAGTTGCACGTAACTTTTGCCACTGTCAAAGTGACAGCTACATTGTGGCATGTGGGCTTGTTTTTGTATAAATTAAATTGTCAGTTAAAATAACAATTTTGCCTTAATAATAATTAATGACTGATTTAGTTAAATTGTTTCAAATTAAGTATCTTGTATTAGCGATTCGACCAAATATACTGAACATAATAAACATGTTCTTGATGAAACTTCGAGAACTTTTATTCAGTATTAGATAATCGGAAAATTATCTATACAGGGTGCCGATACTGAAATGTATTATATATATATTCGAATAAAAATAGCAAAGAAATTATTTTAAAAATGTCTAAAACGAATAGTTTATCTAAAAATACATTTCATGTGTAAAAATACAACTACAATAAAATACAAAATTGTAATAAAATTACTAAGGCACAATTAACAGTATTAATGAATAATACAAGAATTCCTAAAAATCATTCTAACAATGTAACAATAATGCGCTCCAGTACCTGTTGTTGTTAACCTCAAATCTAGATACTAGATCTACCTCTAGATAAAAATAGTTGTACAACGTACATACTGCATATTGTGACTAGTAAATTTCGTTTATTTGCATCTAGTGCTTACTGACTCTTGGTCGATCTCGATATCTCAAGCCGTTTTCCAGATTTTTACGATTGTGTCATTGCACATTATGTCGATGGCAGAAAAATACTTAATTTAAGTGTGTCTAGAATGTCAACAAAATTTGTTACAGTGACAACTGTCAGTGTTATCTACCTTTTCATGTGATTGCTTAGCTACTTAAAAAATATTTTTTTTCCAATATTCTAGTGCAAGAAATTTTGTATTGAGTTAATTCACCAATACGTTTTTACCCATACAATTAGTAGAATTTTTTATACTTTAAACTATAAAAGAGTTAACATTTTTACGTAAAAAACACCCATAAGTTATGGGACACCCTGTATACCACGGCTCTGTTATTATTCTTTATAAAATCATAATTTTCAGTGTTTTATATAAATCTCTCAATTTGCTTACTTGTCACTTTATGGCGGTTTTTATAACCAAATTATTTTATAAGCGATAGCCATTTTGACAATACTGAAAATCATTGTGGCTATAACTATAAAAATATCAGAAATTTAGCCGGTTTGCTAATATTGAATAGTCAAAATGAAGACAATTATGAAAAGTTATGATTTTAATGGTCTGGTATTAGTTTTAACGTCAAAAAAACATTTTTTTTAATTATGATAATAATGTAAATAATCAGTTAACACGCGGCGCATAAAAAATTCACTAGATATGGGCCATACAAATCACAATAAATATTTCTCTATAATAAAACTTTGATTACACATAGTGCAGTAAAAAAACATAAAATAATGTTCAAATGCACCATATAACATGCCAGTTACAGACATTGTGATTAAACAAAGACGCTTGTTATTTTATACCTTCTGATACCTATAGCATACAGTTAATAAATAATTTACTTGTTCATGGATTTCATGCTACAAAAATGTTATATTATTGCTACTAAAGATAACAAAATTGAGCCCCTATAAAATTGTTGTTTAGTTGATTTGTTGCTATTACATTATTATAATTATATTGTTTCCAACAGGCCTTAGAAAATCTCAATGGCGACTAAAGCGCTTTATAATATGGTGGCAATTTTGGTTGTATAGTTATTGTATCAACATTCTTAGAATGCTTTTGTGACTCATGCTGTTTTATAGGATTAGTTTCAAAAACGTTTTTGTACTTATAAAATACCAAATTGCTAATTGAGATTTGGACGGTGATTGTTTTTACAAGCAACGGCAGTCATTTTGAACACTTACTATAACTATTTCAAACTTTATTATGTGTTGTGAGAAGCTCTAAGAAAACCATTCGCGGCAAGTATATTTAGGAGTACTTGTAATTGTTATGTAGAAACACGTAACATGGTAGGTATCTGACGTTGTCATTTTCAAAACCTGTTTGCTGTCACAATGTTATCATCATTGATCAGAGCAAAAACATTGTTCTCACTTATGTTTTGTGTGGTACAAATTATCGTATAGCAAAATAAAATCACTCATGTTCCGAATACCCTGAACAAATAAGGAAGAATTCGAAAAAATTTTGAAAAATACTTTTCAGTAGAACTCTTCAGACAATTGAGAAAACGAAGGGAATAATAATATAAATAAATCTGTTACTATCTTGTTATACCTACTTATTAAAATAACTTGTGTGTCAAATTATAAAAGCAGGGTTAGTATCAAATAAATTCAACAAAAATGTCATGTATAGTCTCACAAATGTTAGATCGGCAATATGTACACCCAACTACACACTACAATTGAGATAGTGAACATTTTAAAAATAAAGCATGATAATAACACAGTTTTAATGAGAAAATATATATCAGAATAATTAGGAACGAAAGACAAAGCTTACTTAACCCAATGCTAGGTATCTCACGCCTGTAAGGGTAAAATTAGGGTTTACTAATTTAAATAAAATAACATTTTACATTGCCTCGTTTTTCTTTGTTATGCATGAAAAACAATTTTCTCCTTTTTTGCTTCACGTATAAAATAAAAAAATATTAATTTATATCCCCATGCCATAAAAATGATACTGGGACAGAAACTAATCATATTGGATTAAATGTAAAAATGCAGAAGATTATATAAGGTAGAATTTTTAAATTAAATTTCCATTTTCATGGCCTGGTGCCTACGAAATGAGAACAAAAAATTCTGTTATGATTCGTCATCATATACTTTCTACTTCGCTCATAACATTTGACGTGCTCGCATTTATCAGCTAGAAAAATACTTTTATTCAAATGCAGGTTTTGAACTGTTGATGAAAATACAAAAGCGGTAATAAAGAAGAAAGTAGTAGATATTGTATTTTCTTTATGTTTTTAATGGTGAATATAAATAAACTTTATTCAACAGCTTATTTATGAAAATGTACAGGGTGTCCCAATTTCGATGTAACCAGGGTATCTCGGAAACTAAAAAGGTAGAACGATGAGATTTTCACAGCATTATGTTACTTTTTTGAGAAACTTAAGATGCCGCAATCGGAATATTTATGCACCGCTTCACTTTTGAGATACAGGGTGAAACTTAAAAAAACTACTTTTAAGGGATTGTTCGTATATCAGAGAATAGCTGAGATATCGAAATGGCGAAAATTGTACCTATTAGAGCTTTTTACTTAGAGTTCAGTGACGTACTTGTAATTTCTCTACACAGTGTCTCTTTTAAAATACGACCCAAACATACATTTTTTAAACACTCTGTATATTTTTTTCATAATGTACGAGGTCACAAAATATTCGAATTTAACCAAACATAGCTATAGCACCATAATTAATAATTATCTGCTATATAATAATATACCTAATGGGTGTTATGAATAATATTCTTCAATATTGGAAAAATGATAATCCAATACTCATACAGGGTGTTTCTCATAAGAACCGACACAGAGCAGGTGCATGTACGGAGTACCAAAAACCTATACAGGGTGATTCATTAATAATGAGACAGAGCTTAAGGGCATGTTGCTGACCTCAAAGTAGATCGATTAAGCCAAATATGCCTTATCCGAATATTGCTCCTTTTTGATCTACAGGGCGTCAAAGTTGAAAAAATAAATCCTATTTTTTTTTTATTTTCGATCATAACAACCGTATTTTATGAAATTTGGTATAGGGGGGTTTCTTGGTACTAGAAATTCGAATATGTCGACGATTTTGGTGTATCTGCTAGAGGGCGCCACCAACGATGGTTTGAACCCCTTTAAATTGCTACGACTTTTTTGTGCTACACTGGCATTTTGTACTGGAAAAATTTTGTTCCCTATCTTTTCTAGCTAAAAAAGGTACATCTTATTTATGTCGCTAGAAGCAATGGTTTCTGAGAAAAACGGATCTAAATCTCATGATGCATGCAATTTATCTAAAAGTAAATCAAATTGTTGCGTAAGTAATGGGCCATGCTATAACAGCACAATACTGTGATCAAAATAAGTTGATTTACTTTAGCTTATCCTAAAAATATTCAAAAATCCACCAAAATCAATAATAACAAAGATATAGGGTGTCAAATTTGAAGAAATAAATCACATTTTCTTTCTTATCTTTCGATCATTTGAAGCAAATTTCACGAAATTTCACTTATTTTGATCACGGTATTATGCTGTTACAGTATGGCCCATTACTTACGCAACAATTCGACTTTACTTTTAGATAAATTGCATGCATCATGACATTTAGATGCGTTTTTCTCAGAAACCATTGCTCCGAGCGACATCAACAAGGTGTACCTCTTTTAACTAGAAAAGATAGGGAAGAAAATTTTTCCAGTCCAAAATGAGATACAGTGTAGCACAAATTTTGTACCAAATTTCATAAAACACGGTCGTTGCGATCGCAAAATAATAAAGAAAATGTGATTTATTTTTTCAACTTTGACACCCTGTAGATCGAAAAGGAGCAACATTCGGATAAGGCATATTTGACTTAATCACTCTATTTTGAGATCAACAACATGCCTTTAAGCTCTGTCCCATTATTAATAAATCACCCTGTATACAAAGTTGCACACAGGCGAAAACCTTGAAAAAAAAATATATTTGAATTACTTTAATTTTGGAATAATTAAATTTGGTACATTATTTAGGCCTATTATTAGTTTTCTTTGATTATGACGTTAAGTAAATTGAAATACAACAAGATGTTCATTGAGGGTAAGTCATCTATAAATTTGCAAATTTTTTCCATTGATCGAATTTAAAAAGAATACTGAATACCGCGCAGAATTTAATTTAAAACACTTGTTAAATTTTAAAATACTTTTAGGTTTTCAGGAAAAAATGCATTAATTAAAACAAGATTCTCATAGTATTTATTAGGAGAAATCAAGTCAATAGCAGACTTTATTTTTAATTTTGACAGTAATAAAATTATAAAATAAAAAAAATAATAAATTAACTAACTTAAGAAATTGTTCAAAATGAACACCATTTTCTCTGAAAGATAAATTTACTCTTCGGCGAAAATTTAAATTTACTCTGTCTAATAAATGATGATCGCTCCTTATAACGTTGCATTTATTCGTAATACGATTCTACAAATCCTCTCGAGATTCAATTGGTGAGGAATAAACAAAATCCTTCAATGTTCCAAAAAAAATGCGAACATTTGTTTACTCGTCTTCACGATTTATTTGGTAACTAAAAATTCAATGAGTCTAACAGTAACACTAAAATGAGGAGATGCCTCATCATGCATAAAAACTCTAGTCTAAGTTGCAATAGTAAATCATCGATTGAATCAAGGCGAGCCTTTTGCAGAAATTCCAAATAACTTTCGGCATTTAATCGATTTGGCAAAATAACTGGTTCAATCAAATAACAATTAATAATACCGGCCCAAACATATATCTTAAATTCGCGTTGAAAATATCTAGGAGTTATAGCATAGGGAACGGAATATTTATGAAAGTTGTGAGCATTTGCAATTTCTTTACAAGTGAAACAAGTCTCATCAGTGAGAAGAATTTGCTTGTGAATATGAAAATCTTGCTGTAAGATAAACTCGCAAAAGATCACATCGATCCAAATCTTGAGGCAACAGCTCTTGTACGTTTTCAATGTGATATGGATGTTGTAGATTATGTTTAAGAATTCGGTGTATAGAGGTTCTTGATAATTCAGTTTCTAGAGATAAACGTTTAGTTTTATTTGCCGTTCATTTTCAATTGCGTGCAAAATATTTTTTTCATCTTGTAGGAGCCCGTCTTTCATCATTAGAAAATATTTCTCTAGTAATTAAAAATACTTGCGGCGATATTTTGATAATTGAATACCCTTTAAAATATTGTGCCACATAATACCACTTTCCATTTAAGATTTTAATGTTTCTGAATGTTTATATCGGATGGACCGGTCAATGGTCACGCGGTTTAAGACATCAGTACTTGAATAGAGGTGACTAGATCACTGTGGGTCGAACCCACAGTGATCTAGTCACCCGCAGCCGGTAGACCGTATATAAGCTATATTCGAGGAGAGGATTGGCACCCTCTCCGCGGGTATGGTAGAGTGGAAGAATGTTGGCTTGGGTCAATGTGGGAGATTGATACCGGTTGACGTTTGACTACCCCCCTAATTAATGAGGTTTTCCAGGTTTCCCTCATTCCTGCATTGAATGGTGATTAGGGCTTGCCAATGTAAGTCGTTCCTGGGCGCGAATGCGGCCTGCTAATAATAATAAGCTACCCCCTCTCCCGCACAAGTTTTCGACTTCTGGGCTAATTCTCGTTATTAGAATGAGGGGTAGAGATATATCCACAATATATACAAGGTGTAACAGTAGTAAGTATTCAAAACTTGTGAGCTTGTAAAACAAGTCGAAAAATTGCGAAAACCTTAGTAAAACTTTTGTCAGTGGCGGCTCCTAAGGGAGATACACTCTTTTAAAGGGGTGACCTCGGAAACAGTTTTTAATGCGTAACATCAAAACGGTTCACCATTAAGTCACGAAATTTTGCTGAGATATTAACATTGACGTGCTTAATAAGTCTCATAAAATACATTTCAAAATTTTCTACAGGGGCGTGAGAAAATGCAAGGCTCTGGGAGAAATTTATTCATATCTTTTTTCTACTTAATTTTTTCTTATTTTTGACTCGAAAATATTGAAATTTGAGGTATTTAACATAAAAAAGGTATTCTTGTTGAATTTCAATAAAATGTACCGTTTTTCAGTAAAATCGATTTCAATCATTCCTAACGTGCCCCACATTCAACGTCCATTACATAGCCAAATAAATTAATTGCAGTGTGCCATTGTAAAAACAACTAGTCTGACAATTAACAGAAATGTCAAGTATTTTTAGTTTAAAATTTGTGTTATTTGAATCTACACAGTGCTGTATCATAGTGAAAATAGTTAAAAATTATTTAAAAATGCAACAGTATACATATTCTGAGTATGTAGATATGCTTTTGACGTTAGGCGAGTGTCATGGGAGCGCAAGAGCAGCCGATATGGTATAAAATTCCCCAACAGAAATGTACCCAATTATAAAACATTTCTATGCACCGAAAGACGTTTGCGAGAACGAGACTACTTTTACCAGAAGCGGGGTTTTTAATATGCACAACGAACATATGTGGGCCGAAGAAAGGTAACCCATTATCAGCATTCATTTAAAATAAATGTTTGGGCTGCCACATTAGGAAACAATCTGTTTGGATATCACATCATGCCTGGAAATTTAACAGGAGCAATGTACCATCAATTTTTGTCCACCAGATTGTATGACTTTTTAAAAGATATTTGTTTGGTGAGAAGGGATTCCTTATGGTACATGCATGACGGTGTCCCTCCTCATTTCAACTGTCAAATCGCTGGATTGGCCGAAGAAATGATGCTGCCTTAAACTGGCCTCCACGATCACCAGACCTCAATCCAATGGATTTCAACGTGTGGGGTCAAATGAAAGAAAAGGTGTATTTCCAAGCCGTTGACAGTGAAGAACAATTGCGTGAACGTATAGAAAATGCATTTAATGAACTCAATGAGGAGCACAAATTATACCGGAACTTATTTTCTTTGGAAAACAGATTACGTGTGTGCATTAGGGCAAATGGCGGTTATTTTGAAACATGAATCTAGTCTGTCTTCTTGACTGAGGCACATTTTCTGCTGAAGAAATTAGAATATTTAGTTTGTCAAATTACCTACTTTAAATGTTATGAAAAAATTTTAACCGTTTACAATAGTTTAATAAATAGGTAATCTCATATGTTATTTATATTACCGTATTTTTATTTGCACTATTGTTTTTATTTGTTACTCTTAAGAGTATTAAAAATACATTTCTATTAACTGTCGGACTAGTTGTTTTCTCCATGACACACTTCAATTAATTTATTTGGCTATGTAATGGATGCTGAATGCGGGGCACGTTAGGAATGATTGAAATCGATTTTACTAAAAAACGGTACATTCTATTGAAATTTAACAAGAGTATTTTTTTATGTTAAATACTTCAAATTTAAATATTTTTGAATCAAAATCGAAAAAACTCTGTGGCGAGTGTTCGGTGACCTTCACTATATTTTAATATTCACCTCTGTTCTAGTAAAATTGTTGTGCCTCTGCCCATTTATAAAATTAATGATTTTTTTTTTACTCTTTTCATCACTGAAATTCAACTCGATATTGATTTAGCCGCATTTTTATGAATAGCTAAAATAAGTAGTTAATTATAGCCTAACTACATAGTGGATGAAATACCTTTGTACGCAAATGCATACCAATATTTTTCCACAAAATATAAATATGAATAACATGAACATGAATTCAAATTAGCTGAGGGATTTGGAATGATAATACGATATGGTCACATCAAAATCATTTTAATTTCAATATACGTGAAGTACCATTTATTGTTTAGCATAATTTAATAATATAATAATTTGTATGGCATTTAAAAAACTTTATGTAGGTACATTATAAAAATGGAAAACATAATCGTCCAAAACACTGAATGTCTGAAACTGAAAACAGTGTGGTATGTTTTTAGAAAAGTCAAGAAATCTTAACCGATCACGTGGCAATCAGCTTAGAAATTGATCAACCATTGCCAATGGAAGTACAGGGTGTCTCAATTTCTTTATAATTGCAGGACATATCGGAAACTACAAGAAATAGAAGGACTAGTTTTTCCAGAAAGTTAAGATGCACTAATCAGAACTTTAATTCTTCCTTTTTCTTAGCAAATTATTAATCATAAAAGATTCTCGAAGTGACCACTAGCGACTTCAAACAACTTTCTTAGCCTCTTATTTAAATTTTGTCTGACGTTGAATGAAGTTCTATGTTGCTTGATAATATTCATCGATTCTTAAAAAAATTCCCAGAGTTGTTCTTGACTATTAATAATGTCTTTGTAAACTAGATTTAATATAGCCTCACAAGTAAAATCCCAACGGATCTAAATCAAGATGTAATTTGCAGGTGCACCATCATGCAAAAACCATATGCGCATTGAGTCATAATTTTGTTGCTGACGCAGAAACTGTGCAAACCATAACCTAGTTAGAGGGTCTTGTGGCGTTAAATACTGAAGTGGATGTTTTATTTGTGGAGTATTCTGCTAACGGAAGACTAACTAATGCCAGCTGCTGCCTATAACAATAAAAACACTACTGCCTAATGAATTGAGTGGTATTGACAGACGCAATATGGTATTGTAGTGACAGCTGTCTACTTATTATTTCCACGCCGACTACTACGAAAAAAATAATTTTCTAATTTAATTCTCGCCGAATCTCAAAAACTTGAAGTTATCGATTTGTAACAGGTATACCCTACTACAAATTTTCAAAACAATCGGTTCATACGTTCTTAAAATATAGAAACAAATCGAAAACATTTTTTCAAATTTAACAGCCTGTAGAACGAAAAGGAGCAACAATTGAATGAGGCGTGTTAGGCTCAATCGTTTTATTTTGACGTTAACAATCTGCCCTTAAGCTATGTACCATTATTAATGACTCACCCTGTATAATAATATCCCATTTTAATTACGAGGATTCGCCCAAAAATTGGGAAACTTGTGCGGGAAAGGGGGCGGCATATTATTAAACAGGCTGCATTTGCGCCCCGGAAGGACTTACGTTGGTAGGACCTAACCACCATTCAGTGCAGGAATGAGAGATACCTGGAAACCCTCATTAATTAGGAGGATGGTCAAACGCCAACCGGTATCAATCTCTCACATTGAGTCAAGGCAACATTCTTCCACCGTACCATACCAGCGGAGAGAGTGTCACGTCTCTACAAAATATTGAGTCTCCCGGCCGCAGGATTCGAACCTGCGGTGAGTGGCAAACACGATTCAAGTACTGACGCCTTAAACTGTTCGACCACCGACCGAGAACACTGACGGATACATTATTTAATTCATTAATTTCTTCCCAAATATTACCTACAATAGGGAAGAAATTAACGTAACCTTGACTAAAATTTTTAACTCAGAGCTGTTTCAATGCAACTGTTCCTATGTAACTAAAACCGATAATTCATAATTTACAAAGCCGACCATAAAATGAAATTTTAATCTGATTAACAATCGAAGCCGCCTGAATATTAATCTAATAATATAATTATTCTGAAATTTACGTGAAATATATTTGTCAACTTATAATTTACAATTGTAAGCGGTGTGTCTTTATAATACGGAATTATGTGAAAAAGCGAATCCGAACATAATGGTTAATTAAGATAAAGTGGGATTTGTGGCAATATAAATTTGCGTTGAGGTTTAATTTGTAAGCCGATACCGATTTACATACGACGTCAGATGTTTTATTTTAGCTTTAATTGCAAAACTTCTAGTAATTGAGAGTTATACATAATAGTACACAGTATTTTCCGTGCGACTCATATATGTAGAGAAATAGAGAAAAAAAATGGCGTATTCATGCTTGTAGCTTCAGGCAATAGATAATGTTGGAAATAACACTTTTCCGACAAACCTAAAAACATTCCTAGGTCATATAAAATTTTGTACATAAATACAAAAAATAGTTTTATAATATGGATAGATTTAAAGTCATTCTTAATATGCTTCACTATGCAGTATTCCAATATAGTATAAAATAAAACTGTCTCAGTTCTTCAGAAAAATCAATTTCCCAAGTTGCATGAAACAATACCAAATATACATTTTGGAAAACTGTCATCAAAAGTCGACGTTTTAGTTAAATTTTCAAAGGCTTTTTCACAGTGGCGTAGTTACCATACCGCCCTGATGTCAAGGAGGCCCAAAAAATATCAAACAACTTCGACAAGATCTTAAAGGTCAACTGGCATTAGCCTTTGCCACTATTAGCCTAATAAGAATAAAATACACGCGTATAACTCAGTAATAATTAACCCGCCTCTATTCAAATATTACTTTGCCACGTAGTCGTGCGTCGGCGCTCTATGTAATCGAACTGTGTATTGTTTCCTTGTTTTGCCACTCTTCCAAACTTCTGATTGAATGGAGGCAAATTTGTCTCTAGAAAACATCAAAAATTATCAAACTAATTACGAAAATTTGAAAACTGGCATAATTACTATTTTTAAAAGATGGAATATTTATCCATCATTTACATAAAAAAGGCAGCATAAACCAAAAAAACAATATGATGAATTTTCTATTTTATAATCAACAGCATTATTTTAAGTAAATATTTATTACAAAATTTTTGACATCGTTATTAGTCAATTAAACAACCGTTTTGAAGGGATAGAGAAGACTGTTAATAAATTTAATTTCTTAAGTCCACCGATTCTTGTATTAATGACGGAAGAAGATTATTTTTGTAAGATTATTTAAATCGGCTGAAGCTTATCAATCCTCGTGATATTTCTTCAGCATTTCCTTTGCAAATTGTTGCCTTATCTCAGCCACTGAAAGACAAAAAAGACTCCCTTAGAGAGTTCACACATTTTTTAATTATAGAAAATGATACCCTAGCATCAAATTTTGCAGAGGTATAGTGTGAGACAAACAACCTTGAATATCTGTTAGTGTTTATTTTATTTTTCTTTTAAAAATGCCCGTGATATATTGTACTGTGATAAGTAGGTACTTAATTGTGTCATGTAAATTTTATACTCTAGCATTTTTGGTTCAAGTAGAGCTTCTGATAATACCAAAACTATGTTGGCGCCAAAATTTCAAGATGCTGAAGTTCAAATTGGTACATCGATTCTAAATGATACCTGTGCACAAACAGTATATAATAAAAATGGTATGTACAGTAGTAACATCTTTAAATAAATTAAAATAATTTGTCTCAAATTAATTAATACTGTCACGGAATTTGCCCCACTCACACCCAAATCGACGACTGTGGTGCCGCGAATTACTAAGATTGCCCCGATCGCCCCTACACGATTCTGTTAAACAAACAAAAAGCCGTGGATCGAGATGGGACTAGAAAATTTGAGAAACTACGAGAAGCGTTCGAGAGATGCTAGAAAATAGATCTAGAAATGCGAGAATATACCTAGAATATTCGTTGGGTCTATAAAAGAAAAATAAACGGCCGATTAAGTTAGTCTTGTATAAGTATAAGTCTTGTATAAGTCTTGTGTTACAGTGTTGAATTGAAGTGTTTAGTTAGAGAGATCAAAGCGATTTAGATAGCGATTAATTAAATAAGTGTTTAGTTGAGTTCTAATTAGTGTTCAGTAGTGTACTGAGTATAGTTAATAAAGAAGTAGTTAATTAACGGATTGTTTTTCTGGCAATAAGAAAATTCGGATTGGGAAATCCGTGACAATTTGGTGTCAGAAGTGGGATTAACTGGAAGTTTTCTGGAACCCTTTCCACAAAGTGGGATTTAGCTGGAAGTTTGAAGAACTTTTTGGAACCCTGTGCGTGAGTGGGTTTAAGTGGAAGTTGGAAGAACTTTCTGGAACCCTGTGCGTGGGTGGAATAAAGACCCAAGTGTGACATATCACCGCACTCGTCGTGACTCAAGGAAGTGAACGGTGGTATTTGCGAAGGACATTCTCGAACATTCTAGAACTTTGTACGCGAGTGAGACAAAGACCCAAGTGTGACATATCACCGCACTCGTCGTGACTTAAGGAGGTGAACGGTGATATTCGTGAAGGACAATCTCGAACATTCTAGAACTTTGTACGGAAGTGAGACAAAGACCCAAGTGTGACATATCACCGCACTCGTCGTGACTCAAGGAAGTGAACGGTGGTATTTGCGAAGGACATTCTCGAACATTCTAGAACTTTGTACGCGAGTGAGACAAAGACCCAAGTGTGACATATCACCGCACTCGTCGTGACTTAAGGAGGTGAACGGTGATATTCGTGAAGGACAATCTCGAACATTTTAGAACTTTGCACGGGAGTGAGACAAGGACCCAAGTGTGACATATCACCGCACTCGTCGTGACTTAAGGAAGTGAACGGTGCTATTTGCGAAGGATATTCTCGAACACTCTAGAACTTTGTGCGGGAGTGAGACAAAGACCCAAGTGTGACATATCACCGCACTCGTCGTGACTTAAGGAAGTGAACGGTGCTATTTACGAAGGACATTCTCGAACATTCTAGAACTTTGTATGCGAGTGAGACAAATACCCAAGTGTGACATATCACCGCACTCGTCGTGACTTAAGGAAGTGAACGGTGCTATTTGCGAAGGACATTCTCGAACATTCTAGAACTTTGTACGGGAGTGAGACAAAGACCCAAGTGTGACATATCACCGCACTCGTCGTGACTTAAGGAAGTGAACGGTGTTATTTGTGAAGGACATTCTCGAACATTCTAGAACTTTGTACGGGAGTGAGACAAAGATCCAAGTGTGGCATACCACTGCACTCGTTTCATTGTAAGAAAGGCAACGGTAATATCTAGAAATACATTCGTGGACATTCTAGAACTTTCCAAATAGAGTGGATGCCTGTAACTAGAAGTCAAGTGAATATGGATGCACAACTGGCGAAACTGTTAGAAATGATGCAAACAATGCAAAAGAAATTAGATGAACAAGGACATAAAATGGAAGACCAAGCGAAAACAATGCAAGAGAAATTAGAAGAACAGAGACATACACTGCAAAAGAAACTAGATGAACAAGGACATAAAATGGAAGACCAGACAAAGACAATGCAAGAAAAGTTTGAAGAACAAGGGCATAAAATCGAAGATCAGTCCCAAACGATGCAGGAAAAATTAGAAAAGAAATTAGAAGAACAGGGGTATAAAATGAAAGATCAGATACAGGCAATACAACAGGAAATGAGAGATCAGACAAAAGAAATGCAGACAAAGTTAGAAAAATTGGAGAATACACTAGAAGAAAAACTAGAGGAGCAGTCATATAAAGTGGAAAAACAAGTAGAAGAGAAACTGTTAGAACAAAGAAAAGAAAAGAACGAAGAACTGTTAGCACAAAAAAAGGAAATAGACGAAGAAATAAACCTGGTTAGAGAAACCTGCGAAGAGCTTCGACATAAATTAGACAAGGTAACAAAAGAGGGCGTGATCAAATCAGAAGGGCCTGTTATCCGAACTCAGAGAACGAAACCTCCCGAATTCGACGGCAAGGTCTCCTGGAATGTCTATCTGCGTCAGTTTGAAGCAGCAGCTGCAGCAAACGAATGGTCTGATTGTGAAAAGGCTACTGCTCTGATAGTTGCTCTACGAGGGGAAGCTCTTGACGTCCTACAAGGAGTTCCTGCTGGGCAGCAGAATAACTACGACATTCTAAAACAGCATATGGAAATGAGATATGGGGATAAGCACCTGCAGCAAGTTTACCAGGCACAATTGAAAAATCGTCACCAACAGAATGGAGAGAATTTACAGCATTTTGAGACCGATGTTGCCCGACTGGTTCGATTGGCTTATCCAACAGCCCCGTCCGAATTCTTAGACCAGCTGTCCATCCAAGTTTTTACCGATGGCCTAAGAGATTGCAAAACCCAGCAGGCATTACGACTTGCCAGACCTAAAACGTTGAACGACGCTCTTTCGCATGCACTGGAATTCGAGGCAGCAAAAATGGCATCTGGTAGGCATGTTAAAGTTCGGGCCATCAGTGATAACAGCGATAGTATGGCAAATGGAGACATAATAAAAACGCTAAAGGAGATTATTGATAAATTCAGTCCATCTACTAGGACAAAGAAGGAACAATCTGATAGTCGAAGGGATCGCCTTGTTCAATGCTGGAACTGTGGGCAGATGGGACATCTGAAGAAACAGTGTAGGGCCCCAGTCGCAGATCAGCAAAGGCGCGACTCCCAAGCGGCAGCCTCCAGGGAACATGTTAAAGTGCGGACTATCAGTGACAATAGCGATAGGATGGAAAATGGAGAGATAATGAAAACACTGAAGAAGGCCATTGATAAACTCAGCCTAACTACCAGACCAAAGAGAGGACAACTCGATAGACGAAGAGAACGCCCACTTCAATGTTGGAACTGTGGGCGGACGGGTCATCTAAAGGGACAGTGTAGGACCCCAGTAGCAGATCGGCAATGGCGCGACTCCCAGGCAAGAAGGAGACATGGAAACGCAGATGCTCTTTCTAGACTTTGTCCGACCAACGGCAAGCACTGTAGTAATCTTGAAAGAAAAGAGGACATATCATTTGTTCCGTGCAAGATGGTGGCAGCCCAACCTGAAGACCGATGGAGTTCAGCAGCGATTCGGGAAGACCAGCAAGCTGACTGTGACATCAAGCCTTTACTAGACTGGAAAGAAGCCAACAACCGACCGTCTTGGGCTGAAGTCAGTAGTAAAAGTCCAGCATTAAAGAGCTATTGGGCTCAATGGAATTCCCTGGTGTTGGAAGACGGTGTCCTAAAAAGAGCATGGGAGAACAATGACGGAACGGAGGTCAAGAAACAAGTACTACTCCCGAGGTCCCGGGTCAAGGAAGTGCTGCAGGAAGTACATGGAGGTACAGGGGGTGGACATTTCGGTATCAATAGGACTCTACAGAAGATTAGGGAGCGTTTCTACTGGTTGAGCTGTAGGACGGATGTAGAAGATTGGTGCCGCAAATGTGACATATGTGCAGCAAGCAAGGGACCGAAGACCCGTTCCAGAGGCAAAATGCGCCAGTACATCGTAGGAGCGCCGTTTGAGAGGATTGCCATTGATATCGCTGGCCCCTTTCCGAAAACCCAAAGTGGGAACCGATATCTGCTAGTAGCCATGGACTACTTCAGCAAATGGCCGGAAGTATACCCCCTTCCCAATCAAGAGACCACAACCGTAGCAGAAGCGCTAGTCAATAACCTGTTCTGCAGATTTGGTGTGCCCATGGAACTACATTCAGATCAGGGCAGAAATTTCGAATCAAGTGTGTTCCGAAAGGTCTGCGAGCTTATGGGAATCCGGAAAACCAGGACCACCCCACTGCATCCCCAGTCAGATGGTATGGTGGAACGCTTCAACGCCACACTAGAAACCAATCTGAGGATGTTTGTAAACGAGAACCAGACAGACTGGGACAAGCTCATTCCACTCTTCCTGTTAGCTTACCGCTCAGCTGTCCATGAAACTACTGGGAAGACTCCCGCAAGGATTTGGTATTTGGTCGTCCTGCGGAACAGCCCACAGAGCCAGACACTTATACCCATGAGCTAGAACGAAGACTAGCAGCCGTACACGATCAAGTCAGATCTCGAATGCGACTAGAGAGCGGTCGCATGAAGACTCGATACGACGTCCGGGCCAATACAGTCGGATTCCAACAAGGTGACCTGGTGTGGCTGTACAACCCCACGCGGAAGAAAGGAAAATCGCCTAAGCTACAGAACCGTTGGGAGGGCCCCTATACTGTGATTAAAAGAATCAATGACGTCGTCTACCGGATACAGAGAACTCCCAGGAGTAAGATGAAGGTCGTCCATCTGGAGCGTCTGTCCCCTTATAGAGGTGTATCCGATCGGGACGATCGATCCTAAGGAGGGGGCAGTGTCACGGAATTTGCCCCACTCACACCCAAATCGACGACTGTGGTGCCGCGAATTACTAAGATTGCCCCGATCGCCCCTACACGATTCTGTTAAACAAACAAAAAGCCGTGGATCGAGATGGGACTAGAAAATTTGAGAAACTACGAGAAGCGTTCGAGAGATGCTAGAAAATAGATCTAGAAATGCGAGAATATACCTAGAATATTCGTTGGGTCTATAAAAGAAAAATAAACGGCCGATTAAGTTAGTCTTGTATAAGTATAAGTCTTGTATAAGTCTTGTGTTACAGTGTTGAATTGAAGTGTTTAGTTAGAGAGATCAAAGCGATTTAGATAGCGATTAATTAAATAAGTGTTTAGTTGAGTTCTAATTAGTGTTCAGTAGTGTACTGAGTATAGTTAATAAAGAAGTAGTTAATTAACGGATTGTTTTTCTGGCAATAAGAAAATTCGGATTGGGAAATCCGTGACAATACGTATAGATAATACAAATCACTAAAATAATATTAAGTACTAAAAAATGACCTGGATATATTTATACATTGGCTTTTCATTTGAGTAATTGTTTTACTGAAAAGAATATATAGTTTATTAAATTACAAAACAAGAATATAAGGCATTTTTATTATATTTCAGACCAAGACTGCCAAACGTCACAAATAATTTCGTGTAGAAGTCCAAGAAAAGGTGCATTAAAAGAGCAAGTAAAAGCATGTACTGCAGTATTTATAAATTGTAAACAATATAGATTATATTATTTCCTATTTTAGTTTTAAAATAATGTATATTGTTTTTTTAAATATTTAAATAAACATTTTATTGCAAATTTTTCTCACTGCTACATTATTTTATATATAGTAGAGTACATATATATTTTATTTTAAAATTTACAAGTGAATATATACGACTTCCAAGATTAACTAACAAAACTTTATACATTTACCTATAATCGTTTTATAATATTTATATTTATTACATTACAAATATTTTATTTATACAATAAGCTGTCTTACATCACACTTTGTAATATCCCTCGTATATAAATATTTACCAATTGGAAAGAGACTACTTTTTTAAGTTCCTCGCACTTGGCCATTTTTCGACAGTATTTACGTGCGACGGTACGGCTTTGATTTCAAAACATCAAAGTGCCGACAGAGAGTAGTATAACTTACAGTATACAGTCGTCGAGCTTACAAAGCATTTCCATTACTTCGACCTTAAGCAAAATGCCATTTCCGCATTTGTAAAACTTTCCATGTTTTTTTTTTTTGAAGACAAAAATTATTCACTTTTTGACATTAATTTTGTAGCAAACAAATATTGAAAAAACGCTAATTTAACATTTTGACGAGATGGTTGTATTTTATTTAGAAATATTGACAGCAACCTACTAGATAATGTATCAGTAGAAATTAAAAACGGTACTTCCCACAAAAAAAAAAAAAATTGAAGAGACCAATTTCATTCAGAATTGATAGCGGATTTCTAACAAAAGATCAAAACGGGATAAAGTCAGTGACGTACCATTTTTTTTTAAGTTTCTGGTATTCTCATCCTATTCTCTCTTAAAATATTTCGGACTTATTTATAAACACCCTGTGTGTACATGTATGAATTTTATACTACGTTTATACAATGAGAATTGTCGCCATCATTATTCCTATGTATTTTAATTTATGTAGTAAAAGAATCGCAAGAGTATAAACATCAAACAATAAATAAAACAAATGTAGGTACATTGCGTTAACCACATTGTTCTAAAGTAAATATTAGTTTACGGTAAATAGGTAGTATGTATTTCATGAAAACAGAGAGTTTGTGGAATAATATATTCCTAGAATAACGTTCATCATATAATTTTTCTGCCAAATTCCATTTTAGGAGTAAATTTAGTGTCATACAAAGAATAATTATAAATCTACACATTGTTTATATTCCAATTAATCGAATTAATTTATTGAAATGATAGTGTAACTGCAGATCGTTGTAATGGCCATTTTAATGGACCGATATAAAACTGTTGGTGCTCCTGGATTTTAGTGTTCTCAGATTCACATAACATACACGTATCATGTCATATATGGCACATATTTTGTTGGGGATATTATGAAATAAAAGGGAAACTTCCGGTGGCCGAACTATAGCAGATAAAGATAAGTGGAAGAGATTGTTGGTCCGAGATTGCAGATAAAATCGTTATTGGGACAGTTTAGGTTCCAAGGAGTGAGAAATACAGTAATCCCACACATGCTTTATAACTTTTTCACTAACCGAGCCAGTCGTCATATTTGTTGAGAGAATTTTATATCTCTATAGGATTTGTACATATACTCGAGCACTGCTGTTGGAAAATGTCGGTTGTGCTCTTCTCAATTTAATAGAAGTTCTGATCGATTTCATTTTAAATTATCTTCCTACACTAGAATGAAAGTTGGTAAAAAGTAAAGTATTAAGTCAATTTAACTTATCAATAACATTTTTTATCTACAGTCACTAACTAAAGTAGGGTTTTTATGCTCGATAGGGACAACGAAAAGTTGACGTTTATTGAGGAGTGTCACCTTATTGCTTGCCGAACGACAAAATCTAGCAAACGCTCGTTGTCAATAGCAACTAAGTAAGTAGCGTTCTTTTTAAGTACTAAACAAAATGTTGCAAAAACTGTAATTTTAAGTTTGTTGTCAAAAAAATCAAAGAAGTTATACGAGAAACAATATAACCTATTTGTGACATGGTGCAAGTCGAAGGAAATTTATAAATATTCAGAAAACGCACCCCTCGTCTATTTTTGTGAGAAAGCACAGACACTAAAATCGTCATCATTATGGTCAATTTACTCGATGCTGAAATCCACATTATGTACCTACCAAGAATGATATTGACTTAACCAAGTTCAAAAATTTGATGGCATTTCTTTAGAAGCAAGGAATTGGATATAAGCTTAAGAAATCAAAAACTTTTGCAAAAGTGGAAATATATATTTTTGCGCTAAGCCAATGATGAAACGTAAATTTTGTACAATTGATTATTGCAAAATCTGTAACTTAATAGAAATATCTTCTTACAGGTAGTTCTAATTATTGGAATTTCGGGTGCCTGCAGACGTGACGAATTAGTAAAAATTCATGTTATAGAAGTTGAGCACAAATATTTCATTTTGATAGTTACTGTTATTAATTCAAAGACAAGAGAAAGTCGATCTTATATTCTCACAAATAACATTATAAGATAATCTATCAACTTTTTGTCATTCTATAGGAAGTATCGGTGTTCCAGGAAATCGATTTAATTTAGATTTTTTGGTAGTAAACCTCGCTAAAACTTATGTTTAAATCGAAATATACTTAATTATAAACACATTGTGAAGAATAAATATTAAACAATTTTCAAATTTAACATAAAAAACGCCTCCAAAAATTGTCCAAATTTAATTGTTTTATCATGTAAAATATGTATAGCCTTGAGCCAGACTTACAGAGAAGAAACTAACATCGGTAAACATCAAAACTAAGAAATGTCATTAAATTGTTAAATATTAATGGTATAAAGTATTTTATTGTACATAAATAATGGTAAATAATGTATTGAATGCAATTTACGTATGCACAATGGTATTATTGAGACTTGTCGATAAAAACTTAGACGTGAGTTGAGGATTTTGTAGCAATGGCATCACTGTGCCGGCGCCGTCTTCCGTTACAGCTTCGTTCGTCGTGAATATTGTGTATAATAATTGTCGATATTTTTAATTTGTTCAATTATAGTGTAATAAAACTTCAGTAAATTGTTTTTTTTTATGTACTACAATGTACATAATAATTAGGTACCCGTATTTTTTTTAACAAAATAATTTAGAAAAGCATGTAAATAAAGAATATTCCTTTTTTTCAACTACTAATAATTATCTATTACTTATTTTACAACAAATAAATTTGGACAAAACGACTCCTAAAACTTTTTTGATTATAATGTGAACGTGTTTGTCATGAACTGAACCTACCACACAAAATAAATATTACTAAAACATAACCATGCCTAGAAATGATTGATGATAAGTTTGTCGTGTCCACATATTTCAGCACTTAATTAATGTTTCTGATGGATAAAGTATGTTTAAGAAGGACTCTACGTCTGTAAAATAGTAAACAATGTAGTACAATTCCTGTATTTTATATGCTACAGAACTAAAGCAAAGCAACTAGTTTTTGCTAGGAAGAACCACCTGTAAACTTACTAGACCCAGAAGGTAGATACCTATCACATAGTCATTTAAAGCTAGGCAGTAATTTGTAATTATTGTTTTTGTCTTTCAAGTATGTGCGTGTATTACATTACATTGAAACAAAAAGAATTCATAACATCGGACACCAAAAAGAATAAACGAAAAATATAATGCTATGATAGTTTTTGAGATTTAGGCACTGAAAATCTTAGAGGGGACAAATGATATGTGGGTATAAGATAAACAAAATCTAAAAATACTAATAAGAACAAAATTTGTGATCATAATTTTAAATTCGCATGGGATGTGGTCACTCCAACCGGTAGTGCTTAATATCTTCTATAATTTTCCATGCAATTTTGAAGAATTAACTTGCCTCAATTACATAGATCAGTGATATTTTACTGAATTTAAGCCAGTTTAACATATCGTAAATGTACCAAATCTCGACACCTTAAGAGTTTCAAAATTTTACATAAGAAAATTAAGACATAGGTCGTCTGTTTTTATATTCATAGTATTTTAGTACGTTTTATGTTATATGTTAACTAAAAATTTAAAGTAATTTAATGCCTTCAAATAGGTTACAATATACATATATCTATCACCTCTGTACCAAATTACGACCAGAAAATGTTATATCAACCTAATTCCAACCCTACATATACATAAACTGCGACCTGATGTAGGTATTACCGACTGTGCTGTCCAAAATTCCGACATGTAGTGTAAAAGCACTAATTAATAAAAAAATATATGTTGAAGTAAACATACTTAAAAATAAATTTTTATTTTAATTCTTAAAATTTTCTGAATTTTTCAGCTTGACTAATTCATACGATCCTTGAAAGGATACAACCCGGATTCTATACAGGAATAATCCAGGTAATCATTTAAAAGAGAAGCAAAATCTTCTTCCTATTTTTTGCCTCGATTGTTTATTTATTTAATCGCCACTTATGTTGCTCCATGATTATTTGACATATTGGAAATCTGTTATAATCTAGTATTATCTTATTTTGAATTCTACTGTACAGTTTTTTATTCATTGTGAACAATAAGTAAGTAAAAGCTTTATCGTTTAAAATTGATGGTAAATCATAAAAATCCAAATGGTTATAGATAAACTAAATGACAACCTGCCGTATTGTTACAAGAGCGACAGTTGACGGGAACGCTTAATTTAAATTTTAGTACAGGATCGGTGATTGGTACATTTACGTTACTTATGCCATATGAAAATACAATATTGCATAAATTGTTTCTCAACAGTATATTTCAAATTCCTTAGTTTATTTCAACGTTTTGCTAGTTCCTGTAACGAAACAATTTACTGAATTTTTACATTTTTCACAGATGGCAAAACACCTACTCAACCGAACAAAGAACATGCACAGCAAATATTGAAAATATATACAACTCGGAAAGGGATTGGATGTATTTATTTAGTTTCAGTGATAAACAGAACTCATCTCTACTTCCTGAAATAGGGAAAACAAACTACGTCACGAAATCACGTCATTTACATAAAAGGTTCGCACAAAGGGTGTTGTTTCACAATAATACTCACCCATTTCCGCCCCCGCTTCCAGCCTAAGCGAACCCCACTCCCAGGCTACGAACCTAGGTCTTGGATCAGCGCACACCACCATACTTAAATCAGCCCGTTGTCCTCGCTCGACTACCACTTCCGAGGTTACGGATTGCCTTAGAACCTGAGGGGCACCTGTAACAATGAGTTTTGCTTTGAAATATGCGTGAATTTTAAAGATATACTTTACAAGGATATACAGGGGTGATTCAGAACTTGTCCAAACAATTTTTTTAATGTACAAATACAATTTTGTAAAAAAATCAAAAAGAGCAGTTCGAAAATGATTTAAAAATTCACTTCTACACCACGACACTCTGTAAAACCTGACCTTGCGCAAGGCAAAGCATGTCCGCGACCCGTGCGGTGGCAAAGTGTAGTAAAAAATGAACTAACAAAAAATTGAAAAAATTCCCTAAGGGAAGAATTAAATAAAATTGTATAATACCTATTTCATGTCAGGAAATTCAACTGTTTTTGCTGCTATGGTTATTATTAATTAATAAAGTTAATGGTTGTGGTGTTAATTAATAAAATAATTTGACATATTTGATGTTACACTGTTCAAAATTTTGTCCATCGACGTCTAAACACATTTGGGCTGATCTTAATCAGTTTCTAGGAACTAATACAAATGATTCTGGTTCTTGTCCGTTTTGAACTCGTAAGTTATTGACAGCAGCTATGATACGTTGTATATCATCACTAGTATCCATTTGGGTGCGATACACTTTTTAAAAATCTCTACAAAATAGAATCCAACGTATTTAAGTGCGGATTTTAAATATCCCAAATATTAGTATTATAAATGTTATACATCCCATTCCGTGTAAAAATAGTTTCATGTAACTAACAAGTCAGCTGTAAATCTGGAATTTTGAGCTTTTTGTTGCTGTAACTATTCACAAAATCTAATTCGCAAGGGATAATCCCTTATTAATGCTTGGATACGCTGTAGATGGTACGGATATAAGCTTCGTGTATAATACGTCATACTGTTGATTGGGATATTCCTTGCGTTTGTTGAACGATTTACCTGGTATTTATTCGGAGATTCTCTTCAAGTAAGTAAGTACTAGTAAGTGTAATAAAATGGTTGGTTTTATTATAAAAATATGCGAATTTTTAAGTCTGCTAAAACTATTAAAACAATTTAGTTTGCGTATATTTACAGTAGATTGAATAATTTTGCCTGCGTTATATGGAGTCCTTGGACGGTCAGTTTGTTAAGTTTCTCAATTATAGGATTCATGGACTGTATAACGTTCATGATATCTCGTCTACTAGTTTATTATTTAGCTTTACCTGATACTTTTGTATAAGTTACTAAATAATTTTATAGATTCTTCTGAGTTGTTGTTCATGTTATATTTTCATGTGCCACTTTCTCGGAAACTATAATTATGTGTATTTATAGATTAAACAATGTTGACGATATTGAAGTAGGTATCCTTCATAATTTTGCAAAAACAAATACCTACTAATTTACAATTATACTTTAAATTTTTTGTCATAAAATAATTAGGTTTAGATTAGTGTTAAATTTAGTATTTTGGAAATTTTTTGATTTTTTAAGAATAGAAGAAATTAACATATAACACAAGAATTTAAGTCAAACTACCATAATTTATTATTACTTGAGATGTGTTAATATTTTCTAGTTGACGAAATATTTACGTTCATGTCTAATATGATATATGTGTATCTGTCACCATCAATTTCACATTGCATGCCGAAAACATTTACCAATTTTACTACTTACTTATCATTTTATTTAGAAGATATAATTTATTTATTCAATGATCATTTAATTTTTTTAACCTTTCATGATATATTCATACGAGGTACGAGTATGACGTTATTTGTTACTATATAGTTTTATTTATTTTCAGTTATATACACCGTGTCTCGTTTTTCAGGTTAATACCTATGAAATGTAAGAAGGCTGTGAAATTTCGAGGTCATTTTTTTACAATTAGTACCATGAAGAGAGATTCTATTTTATTGTTGTCATAAAAGCCTGGCTTACTACGATTTTTTAAAAGGGCCGTGGTCGTGGTGGAAAGTGGTGTTAGGTATTTTTTTATCAAAAAGAATATTATCAGGCTGTTCGGTACTCATCAAAATACCCATATATCAAATTTGGTCGTCAAACTTCGTAAAGTGCCAAACTTTGAAAAATCAGACAACTAAAAACTATAATAAGTATGTCAAAGATTGCCAAGAAAGTGAATATAAATACTAATTCGACAAAGAACACATACACAAGATTAACGCTTTAAAGTCTAACAAAAATTGTAATAAATTATGAATACTAAATTGTTAAAATAAAATTACAAAGGGTTAATTTAAATCTATTTTATCTAAATTAAATTTTCGTTTTCTCTGCCTTACCTCCTTCCAGGCGAACACATTTTTCCAATCGTCTTAAATTTAAAATTACCTTACGTAGCTAATATTGTTTAACAACTTAGTATTAATAACTCAATACATGTTTTGTACGTTGATTGTTTTTACTGTAGCCGCATAAAATAATTTTAAATTTAAGACGAATGACGAATGGAAAAATGTGTTCGACTGGAAGTAAGTAGAGGAATTTCGGGTAATATGGAATATATGAGGCTAATGTGAAATACGATATTTTCTAGTACTTCTAGTAGCGCTATCCCGCTTTGATTAGCAGAAGGTGCAGCACATAGTTAGCATTTATACACGTACAGAATAGAATTCTAGATTAAATTATCATAACCTTAAAATTGAGGGAACATTGCTTGTCGGTCACCAGGAAATTTTTTGGGAAGTCCTTACAATTTACCGTATACAGTGTGTTTCAGAATAGCAGTTCAACAAAAATTAGGTAAGTGATGCATAAGAAATTATGGGATATTATTAAGTTTTATAAAATATTTTGATTTTTAAATTTGTCAACATAAATATTACAGGTGGCGTGGTCGGGTAGTATGGAACGCAAGAGAGGGTGTAATATGGATTATATTCCATATTAACCTCACATATTCCATAACACCCTAACTGAAGAACCTTTAGAACAAAGTTTAACTGTCGGCTCTCAAGAATATCAAAATAAAGATAATTTTAGAGATCAGCAGCCTTCAACTAGCAGCTTAGGAAACATATCAAAAACATTTGCCATCTCAAAAGACGGAAGTCCTCATTAATTCAGATCCACAACCTTCAACTAGTGGCCTGAACAATTGTCGTCCATGTAATCTTCCACCCAAAAAAAGGTCAATGACGGCGTAAATGTGAAAAAGCACAAATTATAACATCAACGCTTCACAAAGAGGAACTTGAGCAGTCTCTCATTAGAAAAAACAGCAAGCCTGTACCCAAGACTAGTGTGATGAAGCAAATTTTTTTCTCGCAAAAAGAAGTGTTTCCTTAAAACAATATGTCAAAAGAATTTCGAACATTCATCTTCAGATTCCAGCATTGTTGTTGTTGTTATGATGGAGGAATCATCGGGTGAAGACGATCTTTATTTCCATCCAGAGAGCAACAATTCGGTATCAAACACATATTCAGAATGTCTTTTCTGTGGAGGTAAATTTGCAGATCACAATCGTGGAGAAAAGTGGATCCAGTCATGGCTGGGCTCATGAGGAGTGTGGAGGTGTTGAAAAGGACATATACATTTGTGACATTTGCTATTAAATGTATAAATTTCAAATAAAATCTAAATATTCCATATTACGCGACCAAGTTTCATATTACCCGAAACTTTCTATAATTCAAAACTTATTCACTTTTTCATTAACGTCAAATCATATTGTCGTTTAAAACAGAAATACTTTAATAAATATTTAGTTCTACGTTTCCTGATATAATTGTGTTAATAATACATTGTAAATAACGTATTTACTAAAATAATTCTATTTAAATATAAACAGTATATTCGGGTAATATGGATATTACCCGAAATTCCTCTATGATGACAACTAAAATTTAATTTAGATTAACGTTTTGCAATTTTTTGTTTAACAATTTAGTATTCAAAATTCATTACATTTTTTGTACGTTCATTATTGGTTTTTCTTTTCCGATTGATATTTTTCACTTTCATGGCAACCTTTGGCCTTATTACAATGGTCTGATTTTTCGAAGTTTGCCCATAAGAAAACATACAATAGATATTTTTCGATCAAATTTGGTATATGTGTATTTTGATGGGTGCTGAATAGCCTGGTAATATTATTTTTTTGGTAAAAAATGCCTAAAACGACCCTTTTAAAAAATCGTAATAGGCCAGACCTCCTCCTCCCTTAAGGGTATTATTTGTACAAAAATAGGAAATTCTGCGGAAATTCCACATCCTTCTCACATTTCTAGACCTGAAAAATGGAACACACTGTAAATGAACACTGTTCAACATTAATTTTTAATTTATAAAGAATAAAAATATATCCCATATGAAGTGTAGTTATACCTTTCACTATACAAAACAGTGTGGAGATGGCTTTATGTAAGGGATTTATTGTAACTTAAAATATTTAATTTTTAAGAAACATTACCCACTGCCAGTGTTGATAAAAAAGAAAAAAAATAATAATAACAAAAATAAATTTGATAACGATTATGTTATACTTTAAAGAAATATCGTATATTTATGTTAAGCTAGACAAAATTTGTATGACTCCTAGAAAAGAGTGTATACACATCCAATTAAAAAATTCATTTACTAGTCAATTAATACTGGCGCATTCGCCACATATTTAAATAATGAGTATAGGAATTAGTGATGGACAAAACCGTTATTTTTAAATAACAGACGCATCTGTTATCGTTGTTTTTAAATAACAGTTCAAAATAACAGATAACTGTTATTGACTTTCAGAATTCAGAATGTTTCTGTGCATAGTATCGATTGGTTACAGGATACCTACGTCGTACGCTTTGATCACGGCACATAAAACATTAGCGATTTGTTATGTATTCTAAATATTTTTGCAGTTATTTTTTATTTATACTATTTTTTTAATAGTAGGTAATGAACATTTATTTTTACTTGGTTGTTTTATTTTTTAAATTTTGTTTGTTTAAATAAATACAATTTAGAAACCTCAGCCTTATATTTAGTACATATATCTAATTCTCTCATTTCATTGTTTTATCAAAATAAAAGTGTCAAATACTTATCCTGAAATAAAATGAAACTAATTTTTCTTCCGGTATTAACATACATTGTTCAGTATTATTGAAAACATTTAAAATTATAAATGAAGATGATATACTATTATAACGTATTCACTGTTACGTTATTTTCTAAATGCCGATATTGTGAAGAACTGAAACTGTTATCGGTTATCGTTGTTGATGATAACCCTAAAATCTGCGATCTATGATTCACCGTCCTCTTTAATCCACTGTTAGACCGTTACGTTATTTTCAAAACGTCGTTGTTGTGAACTGGAACTGTTATCGGTTACCGTCGTTGTTGAAAACCCTAAAGACTGCGAACGGTTGTTCGCTACTCTACTGTGACGAATAATCCAAAAGACGTTTTCGCATTAGATCGCGGCGACGCGTTAAATAGCGGCCCGTATTCACATGCTCTGCACAGTTGTCTATCAGTGAGACTGTGACTGCTTGCTTGACTATTGACAACTGATACCTGTTATTTTAGCAGACAGATAACAGTCGTTGTCGTTGTTGAGCAGATAACAGTTATAAAATAACAGATATACAAACAACAACCCATCTCTAATAGGAACCTACCTTATAACACAGAAAAATCAGTTAATTCATTGGGTTTGTTAACTACATTATATAGCACATACATAACAAACAATTATAAAGGGTTTTTAAATATAAGTAACTAAAATATTTCCTTGTTATTTCACGTTTTACGTTTAAGTAACTGTAAAAAGGCACTTGATGAAATAAATCATTTTTGTTGTTATTTGGTTTGGAATACAAAAAACTGTAAAGAAACAAAAAGTAAAGATAATACAATAGCGCATGTGATGTCCTATGCAGGGTGTTCCAGAATGATGGTAAAATATTTTACCAGTGTGTTCCACAAGCCATTTCAGAGGGGATCTTCATATAAAATTTTTCAATTTGGGTCCTCCCTGTTGAGATATTCGAGTCTCAAAATGGCGGAAAAAAATAGTTTTTTTATTTTTCCTTAAAAACGGTTGCACTTAGATATTTCAATTTTGGTACACATTATCAGCTAGTCAAAAGCTGTTTTGTGGTGGTGTCTATTCCTTAGCTTATGTTTCTGGAGGGCGGAAATAAGTAACCCCTAGATTTATTTCTTTTAGAACTTTTTCCTGCAATACCCGATTTCAACAAAACTTTTTTTTTAAATACTTCACCTAATTTTACTACTTTTTTTCCCTCTTGTAATTTTTTCATACAACCAACAGTTTGCGCGGAACCAAATAAAAATAATTTTCCTTACTCTAATAGCTATTTATGCCATCAGTTACGAATTGCCTAATTTTGTGTAACGCGTGAGATTTTTGCGGAACAAACGAAGTGAGTTTCGCAAAAACTCACAAGTTACACAAAATTTCATTTCGTAACGTATTGCATACAAGATTTTTTCTAATTTTGAAGAAAGTAATAAAAAAATAAAATTTAATATAATTGACAAAAATTTGGAAAACATAAATTTAGTTTGTTGCTGTTACTTTATGTTAGTTGTCAGTTTGGCATTTTGTAAAAAAGTCTAGACGGAAGGTTTTTAGCGAGATTGATATATTTTTAGTTTTATTTTTAAAAAATGAGTGATTCAAGTTCTGAAGAGCTACCAAGCGATATTGAAGAGGCAGCAGGTAATGCTCTATTATCAGTAATTCCCAAAAAGTCAAAGGCAGTTTATGATTTGGCATACGAAAAATTTGTTACGTGGTGTGATAAGAAGAAAATTAAACATGTTAATGAGAAAGTTTTACTTGCATATTTTGAGGGTAAGAAAGATCTAAAAGTTTCCACATTATGGACACTTTACTCAATGTTAAGGTCTGAACTAAATCTGAAAAGGAATATTGATATTAAAAAATATACAAATTTGGTAGCATATATTAAAAAGCAAGCGGACGAGTACAGTGCTAAAAAGTCAAAAGTTTTTATTAAAGAAGATTTTGCCATATTTTTAGTGGAAGCTGATGACAAAGAATACTTAATGGCTAAGGTTGCAATGATAATTGGAATGGCAGGAGCATGCAGAAAAGCAGAATTAACATTTCTTCCAGTTGAAAATGTTATAGACGAAGGAAGCCATTTTCGTGTTGATATCCCACCTTCAAAAACAAAAGTTATACGGCAGTTTGCAATTACCACTGGAGACATTGAAAATACGAATCTTGTTGAAATATTAAGAAAATATATTAAGTTGCGTCCCCAGGTTCTTAAACACAACAGATTTTTTGTAAAATATGCGAATGGAAAATGTACCAGAAATCCTGTGGGAATTAACACATTTAGCAGTCTGCCAAAAGTTATTGCACAATTTCTTGGTCTTTCAAATCCTGTTCTATATACTGGCCACTGCTTCAGAAGAAGCTCTGCCACTTTCCTAGCAGATAGTGGCGCTGATATTTTAAAATTAAAGAGGCACGGAGGTTGGAAATCTAGCTCTGTTGCGGAGGGATATGTTGAAAATTCCATGAATAATAAAAAACTTATAGCGCAAGAAATATTTGGTGAAACATCTAATGCAATGTGCGCCGCTTCCCAAATAACAGCAAGTTCGAGCAATGAAAAAAATATGTCATCGGGAATTAATTTGAATAATTGCAATAATTGTGTTATCAATATTTATAATAATTAATTAATTTATAATTTATGTTTTTAACTTACTTGTTTAATAAATAGAATAATTCTTTTTGTCACTAATTTTGAAATACATTTTTCGTCACCAATTGCATAAAATTTTACTTTATGCAACTAGTTACAAAAAGTAAGACGTTTCATAATGTCAATCAGTTTTAAAAAGTGTCACTTTATATGTAAAAATTAGAAAAACATCTTTCCGTCACCGGTTACTGATAACCGCAGTAGGCGGTTGCTATGATGATGTTTCTCTGTTGTCTTATGAAACAAATCAGTCTTGACAGTTTTTGAAAATATTTGTAAACAACTGACTCTTCCGTACAAATATTAGCGTATAAATTGATGGAATATGCATACGGCAGGATTGGCAACAGTTATAGGAATACCTTTGTTTAGAAATATTTGCAAAAACTATCAATTATAAACCTAATAACGAAAAGTATTTTTATTTTTTCCCCCGCAAACTGTTGGTTTATGAAAAAATTGCAAGAGGAAAAAAGTAGTCAAATTAGGAATATTATTTAAAAAAATTTTGTTGAAATCGGGTATTGCAGGAAAAAGTTCTAGAAGAAAAAAATCTAGAGGTTGTTTATTCCCGCCTTCCAGAAACATGAGCCAAGGAGTAGATACCACCACAAAATAGATTTGGACTCGCTGATATTGTATATCAAAATTGAAATTTCTAAGTGTAACCGTTTTTAAGGAAAAATAAAAAAACTATTTTTTCCGCCATTTTGAGACTCGATTATCTCAACAGAAAGGATCCAAATTGAAAATTTGCATATGAAGATCCCCCCCTAAAATCGCTTGTGGAATACACTGGTAAAATATTTGACCATCATTCTGGAACACCCTGTATATTATTATATGTAATATAACATGGTGACATATTTTTTTGGCAAATAATAATCGATGATACCCACACCATCGCCACTGGTAAGTTTCTAAAGCTGGTACTAAATATGCACAGCAAACTTAGTGAAATTATCTCAAACGGTTTAGAAATTAAAAACTGATTTTTTTTTTAATTTTGAGACGCGATAGTTGGACAATGGCTGTGCTACGATCCCACATTTGCATAATAAAAAACCATTATTATTGGCCACAGAATACGCCCCTGGATTTTTGACCTCTACTTAAGAAACACCTTATATATGAAAATGTAACTATTAATTTGCTTTTATTACTACTTACCTTAAATTTTATAATATAATGAGATGACAGGATGCACCTGTGAACTGATATATCCAGTGTCGATAAGTTAGAAAAAAATATTAAAGCAAACAAAGAATATACTGTTACGGAGGCTCACCTACCGTGTTAGTTTGTTAATTATGTTCCTGTTTGCGTTAGAATTGATAATTGTTGTAATACCTTTACTTTGACGTTTTCTAGAATAGTCCTATATTGTATCTTATTCTCGACGAAACTTTGAGAATCCTAAAAAGATATATAAGCGGTTCGGTTTCGCCGCTAGAGTCAGTTTATATTGAGAAGCCGAACGCGAGTGACAAAGGTCAAAGTAAAGCGTTGACAGTTGTGAAATTTGTTTGAAGGATATTTCTTGTATAATCAAGAGTGACAATACAGTATTTCCACGTTAACCCAACTTAGAGGTTACAATATTTATATTTTTTAAATCATAAAAATTCAACAAAAATATAAAAATTAAAGTGAGCTCTATTTAAAAAAAATACATATTTTATATCTCGAAGTAGCATTTGTACGTTCAACTGTGAAACTCTCGGAGAGCTGTACATTTATAAAAAAGGGAGATCATTTTAGATTACTTAATCTTACCTACTTCCCTGTCATATTGCGAAAATAATAAATAATTGTTTAAATGAAAATTTCATTTAGTATTAAAAATGCATTTTATGTACGAATTTATTTATGTACCTACATACGCCTCCACCAGCTGAAATAACAGACCAGGTACCACATGCGAAGTGGAATAGTATATCAACGTTGATACATAATCTACAGTCTCGTCTCCTGTGGATATGGGACCACTTGTCTAAAATTCCGTAATACAATGGAGTTATTGAGGACATTGTTATATAATAGTGTCATAAGATTAAATTGTCCCTTATTCCCTGCTTCCTGTAATTCCTCTAGGAATATATTAAGCCGTCAACATCGTATCAGTCGGATAACAGCAGTGGAGCAAATTTTAATTAACCGGACACAATAGGACCATAATCTAATACAATATTGGGTTAGAGGTGAAGAAAGTAAAGAACTAATCTAATTAATTTCTTAACATTAACATATTTTTAAGAAAATTTTTCTTTTTTATCGGCCATCGTGCGTAAAATACTAAGTATGTACAGAGTGATAGATTTAACTACAGAAATGAATTTTTCTGGTAAATAACTAGAATACGCGGAGAAAAATCTAATCTGTATTTAAATATATTAATATAGTTATAAACATTCTAAACTTCACTGAAGTGTATATACAGTATGCGCCAAAAGTATGGAATAAATTCAATAAAAACGAAACAATTATTTTTTGGGAAAAATCCTCGAACAGGTCGATTTTTAATTTAAAAAATACATATTTTAGCGTAAAATGCGATTTTCAAATGTCATTTGTTTTCGAGTAATGACGTCATCGATTTTTTTTTAATGGCAACACCATATTTTTTTCCTTGATTCTGAAAGATCGTTTAATTCCCTATCAGACAGTACTAAAATTTTGCCCTCTTACATAGGAAAGTTTTCGAGTAAATGACGATTGAATGTTAGAAAACGTAAATTTTATCTATAAAAAAGTAACAATTCTGAGGTATGTAAAATAAAATACAATTGATTAAATTTTATACTTAAATTAAATGTTCGAATTGCCATCCACCAACTTCTTGACAATGCGCAAGTTTGTGAAGAAATTCTTCTTGCACATTATGAATGATTTCTGAGGTAACTCTGCGTATTTCGTTCCGAATACGAAGTTGTTTTAAATTACGTGGTTTATTAATGTACACTTTTGACTTCAAGTATCCCCATAAAAAATAGTCAAGAGGTGTAAGATTTGGCGATCTTGCAGGCCATTCTATTGGTCCGCGTCTGCCGATCCACCTCCCAGGAAAACAGTTGTCCAAAAAATCTCGTACAGGGCGCGCATAGTGCGGAGGTGAACTGTCTTGCTGAAACCATATGGTATCGTCAGGAATGTCAAGGTCATTATCGTTAGGAAAAATTACTGCAAGGGTTGGAACAAGGTCATTTTCTAGAAACTCTAAATATCTTTGTCATGTAAGGGTTCCTTCAAAGAAGAAAGGCCCTACTATTCTGTTGTCAACTATTCCAGCCCACACATTTAATTGCTGAGGGTGTTGGGTATGTGCCTCTGCCATCCAATGAGGATTTTCCCGACTCCAATATCTGCAAGTTTGACGGTTTACTGTACCATTCAGATAAAATGTGGCCTCATCTGAAAAAAGCATTTGCCGGTGTAAATTTCTATTTCCTTGACATAAATCCATTAGAATTTCGCAAAAGTGTAAGCGGCGATCGGGATTATCTTCATTGAGTTCCTGCACAAGTTGAATTTTGTAGGGATGATATTTTTCCTTCCTCAAGATACGTAGCACTGTGCTCTGACTAGTGTCATTGTTTAATGCAACCAATCGTGAAGAATTATGAGAATTATCCACCATACTTATCAAAATGTTCTGTTTATGATTTTCATTAATGCTTGGACGTCCAGGTTTTGGAATATTTACAACATTGCCAGTTTCTCTAAATTTAAACTCTACCTTACTGACTGTTGATTGGCTGATAGGACGATCTGGATATTTTTCATTAAATAAATCCCAAACTTCCTGCTGAGTTCTAGTCATATTCCCGCTTCCTGCTGAGTTCTAGTCATATTCCCGCATCCGATAAGAATTAAAATTTCAATTCTTTGAGTAACAGTTAAATGTGCCATAATACTTTTGCGTTTTTGCTTTATTTTAATTGATTTACGTTTTCTAACATTCAATCGCATTTACTCGAAAACTTTCCTACGTAAGAGGGCAAAATTTTAGTACTGTCTGATAGAGAATTAAACGATCTTTCAGAATCAAGGAAAAAAATATGGTGTTGCCATTTAAAAAAAAATCGATGACGTCATTACTCGAAAACAAATGACATTTGAAAATCGCATTTTACGCTAAAATATGTATTTTTTAAATTAAAAATCGACCTGTTCGAGGATTATTCCCAAAAAAATAATTGTTTCGTTTTTATTGAATTTATTCCATACTTTTGGCGCATACTGTATAGTAATTCAGTAATAAAGTACATTCGATATAAATATTTACATATTTTTATATTCTTGACATCCAAGCTTATACTTAATTCAACACTTTTTTTCTTATAGGGACACTAAATTTAAGATTTACTTGAAGCATAATATTTTGTTAAAATATGAACAAAATATTATTAAATATAGAATAGGTTATTCCTCATTAAATTGTAGGTTTATAAATATCCATGAGTTAAAATATTATTTATATGTTGTAATAAATTTCATATTGTAAAATTTAAAATGCGGCTATAGTGCAAAATAATAATATTTATAGATGGTATTAATATAATATTTGTGGTAATCAATATCAAAATTATAGAGACGCAATTGTAGTATTATTTACTACAAATTATATTAAAGATGTGTGTGCTTGTGTTACGTCTACTCAGGTTAAGTTCTGTCGGATAAGCCGTTGGTTGCCTCACTTATCGCATACTGACAAAAATTAATAAGCTCGAAAGTGGTATTTGTCTGATGTGCCGCTAATAAATGACTTTGGCAGTCTGCCAGGTGTTTACTCATAATTATTTTACAGACATCTATTTTCTGTGGTCCACCTTATATAAAACGCACTATGAGGTGGCGGTCTAGGTGCATCGCGGACCATTCTGTGCTGATATAATCAGGACTTTTTAAAAAAGTCGTATATGTTCTCTATGCGCTTCCGACTTTTTCTAGTATAGATGCCAAAATAATGTTCTGTGTAAGGCTTATTTTTATTAGCCCTTTTTATTTAACGCGGATGGCCGAAATTATTCAAAAAGTTTTCAGCGAAAACGCGACTCGAGTTAGTCCATTCCTCGACCTTCTAATGGAAACGTGTACATTTAAAATCATTAGAAGATACTTCACTAAACGAGAACGACACTAGCATGGTCCACGATGCGTCTAGACTGCGACTGCCTAATGTATTTCCTCATTTAATGTTCTTATTATATAAGAATAAGTCAATCTTTCAATGAAGTATTACCCAGTCTTAAGGAATAGTGAAATTAAGTGTTGGAAACGGTGTATTAATCTTGAGTTTTTTTCCGTATAATAAATTATTATAAAAAGTACTGCATTTTTACTCACTTTTATTAAACGGTAGGATAGAAACACATTATCTTTAGGACGTTAGGTGTGGTGGCGGTTCAAAAATTCAACGAAACAACTACTCCACGAGCTAATGCCCCGACCGGCATTGAATTACACCTGCAGTATCTGTGTGAAGAGGGTATCCCGGAAACTAAAAAAGGTAGAACGATGCGATTTTCACAGCACTATGTTACTTTTTCGAGAAATTTTAGATGCCGTAATCGGAATATTTATACACCGCTTCGTTTTTGAGATACAGGGTGAAACTTAAAAAAACTACATTTAAGGGATTGTTCGTATATCAGAGAATAGCTGAGATATCGAAATGGCGAAAATTGTACCTATTAGAGCTTTTTACTTAGAGTTCAGTGACGTACTTGTAATTTCTCTACACGGTGTCTCTTTTAAAATACGATCCAAACATACATTTTTTAAATATAACACTCTGTATATTTTAATGCCATCCAATTACATTTGTTTTCGTAATGTATGGGGTCACAAAATATTCCAATTTAACCAAACATGTGAGATATAAGTGGTCTGCTTAATTCCTGCTCGGCCTAAGCGGCTAGACTTACAGGAAGCGATCTACATTGCAGCAGGTACTTAACGCAGACCTCTCGTCCTGGGCGACGAGCCATTTAATCTGTAAATTATACTGCAGGAAACAACTACTCCGCAGAGTAATGTCCCGACCGGCATTGAATTACTCCTGCAGTATCTGTGTAAACAGCCAAGAACCACCAGACATAGACCGGTTTCGGGCTTGTTAGCCTTCATCAGTATGCCATAGGTGAGATGATCGAAAATTGGACTGGCTGTTCCTTCATATACATGCTCACATATATATCTCACCTACACTCAAAATATAGAGTGCTTAACTTAAAATAAGATTGTCGCTGTTGGCCATCCATTTGTTCAGTACTCTGCTTAATCTAACGAAACCTGTGAAACCTATGTTTGATATTTCAAGAAAAAGTTGCATAGGCGTACTTATAAATAATTGGAGGGGATAAAGGGTACTGCATCCCTCAGTTACCTCCATTCGCCCTTCGATATTTTTCACCAAAATTACATGATAAGTATACCGCAATAAGATAAAAGTACGTGCAAAATTTCAAGTGTGTATCTTACAAAACAATGGGATTATTAACAAAAATAGTTTTTTAAAATGTAACTTTAACACTCTGTATATTGAAACAGAGACGTCCAAATAAAAAATGGCATAAGAAAAGTCGCATTATTTTTGTTCAAAGAATATGTGGTTAATGGTATGGCCTTCTATTTTGGGACACCCTGTATAATAATGCCTATATCCCACTTGTACTATAAATAACTGTCATATATTTCCTTATTAATTATTGTACTTTTAGGAACAGTTTTGAGCAATATAGTGTTCCACAGAGGCATATAAAAGTATAGCTTCGCTTTTATTCTATGTGGGAAATAAACAAAAAAATCAAGAATACTAACAAAAGAGGATGTTTCAACATTTTTGCAAGATGCCGATTACACAAGATTCTTGCTAACAAAGGTAAGAACAAAAAAATGTTTGCTATTTAAAATTCATAAATGCATAAATTAAGGTTACCTTAATTATTGGACTTGGAGGTGCATGCAGAGTGGACGAGTTGAAGTTGAACTAATTTGCTTGTCTTGTTACTTCAGTTTTTGTAGAAGTCATTATAATTAAGTGTTTTGAAAAATTAATTGTTTTAAATGATGAAATTCTGTACGATCAGTGAAAATAAATGAAAAATGAAAATAAATTATAATTTTCGACAAATATGTACTCATGGAATATATTTGATAACATTTACAACAAAATTTTCATTCTCCTTTCTTTCATTCAAATATAAAATCCTTACAATCTGATTCTTATTCTATGAGTATTATTGCGAAGGCCATAACTCATTTCTTTCTATTATCACAAGAATGATTCCATGGAAATTAACTCTAGTCAGCCGTCAGGGGCGTTATAAATTATGAATGGAAAATGCATATTCCATTTCAGATAACGAAGTCTTCAAATGGAAAATGCCACTTTATTTTCTCTTAGGTAAAAGTAGAGGGTGCAGTGTAGTTTCAGATCTAGTGGCATAGAGGCGCGCATAGGAAAATTGGGACACAACGGTATCAGTTTAGTAATAAAGTGATAAAATATGACAACATTCGGAGCGTTAGACACAACATTGGTGATGCGGGACTTTTACATTTGCACGTCGTCTCGGTAGGTATTCAATTTAGCTACGAGAAAAAGGAAACTTCTTTAAATAAAGATTTTGATAAATTGAATCTTAAAGTGGCATTATTTCTATCTGTCATACTAAATTTAGAATCTAAATAATAGGTATATAGTTTTTAACTTTTGTAAATAATTAAATCAGATATAAAATTTTTCGGATTGCGGGGTGACCGCACATAACAAATTTGGGTTTTCAGAATTCAATTTTCATCTTCTAAATTCAATTTTATATTGAGAATTATATTGATAGTATATTATTTGTTCACTTATTTATAATACAGAATGTGATGATAAAGAGATAAACCTCTAAATATATATTATTCTACCTAAGAAAAAATAAAACTAAATTTTTATTACAAATTTATAGAAAAAAGAAATCAAGTTTTACAATTTTTTTATGTACCTTGAATACAGCAATTTTTGTATAAAACAGGTATGTTTAGGAAAACGACAATAAAGCAATCAGCAGATCAAAGCACTTCGACTTTTCTATTGTTTATTACTTGAAGTTGAGTTTTGCTAAATATTATTTACAATTTATTTACTGGAATCTAATTCTGAATAATGTTTCTTCTAAAATGAATTTCTTTTGACTATACGATTTCATACAAACATGATTAATGGCTTTTCCATAGGCGTACCTAATTAATCTAAGTATTTACTGATTTTCATAAAAAATATACGATATTGAAATCACTATTTTAAAATGAAATAAAACAAATACCACTATTTGAAGAAACAATAACTTTATTGATTTTACCAAATTATAAGTTTTCTTATTTTTCGCTTCTCTAAAGCTTCTGCTTATACATTTAAGAGTATAGTAAAATTTTGCTCTGTCAAAGAGTTTTACTAAATAATTCGGCGGAAATTTTTCACATGGACGTCTTTACATACAATCTCAAAACTGTATGTTTTCAAAAGTCAACTGAAATAAAACAGGTAAAGATATAAAATGAACAAAGTTACCTATCGTGAAGCATGTTTAAATTTCCGAATAAATCCAAATGGAAATTTGTGTGTGCTATGTAATAAGAAAATAAAGTATTCATCTAATACTTGGTGAGCCTTAGAATAATGTTCACATACGTCACAGGCATGTTTAACCTTACATGTTTTTATTAAATACTGTAAAGCACCTTACAAAATTGCTTTTTAACATGATGTTTGTTGAATCAAATATCTAACTATAAAAATTATTATAAAAATTAAAATTATTTGAAGTTAAATATCGACAATGACAAAAAGTGACATCCTGTCAATGAATTAAATATGACAATACCTACTTGAAAAATGTTCACCTTTTATGTAAAAGTTTTTATATATTTTTAGGTATTAATAATATGTGAAACTAACTACTCAGTGGACAAAAACCCCAACCTGCGTTGAATTACACCCACAATGTATACCCATATATTCCTTATTATTAGCTTTTGTAACATTTTTTTTTTACTGTTTTAGAAAGGTATTTAAAGCTAATATAAATCAAATCTCCTATAATTCCTATCAATGAAGTCATATGTATGTTCTCTGATACCAAATATCTAGGTATGCTAATGAACAATTCCACAAACAAAGCTCTAATCAATAATTATCTAAAGAAAATAATTTAATTTACTGACCTGCTAATGAAACACTCTATAAATATCTAACTTCACTTTTTGGCAGTGGGAACACGACAAATTCAACCACAATAGATGAGATCTGACCTATCTCTGCATTTTTATGACTTCATTGATAGGAATTGTAGGAGATTTGATTTATATTAGCTTAAAATACTTTTCTAAAACAGTAAAAAAATGTTACAAAAGCTAATAATAAGGAATATATGAGTAGATATTGTGGGTGTAATTCAACGCAGGTTGGGGCTTTTGTCCACTGAGTAGTTAGTTTCACACAATATTATTAATACCTAACAATATATAAAAACTTTTACATAAAAGGTGAACATTTTTCAAGTAGGTATTGTCATATTTAATTCTTTGACAGGATGTCTCTTTTTGTCATTGCCGATATTTAACTTCAAATAATTTTAATTTTTATAATAATTTTTCTAGTTAGATATTTGATTCAGCTTAAAGGAGACCACCTGAAGAAGTAATCCTAAAAATGATGTTTCTTTGATAGGAAGTATCTACTTTCTGCCTAAAACATAACATGTATATTATGTATATGTACTCAATATAATTTAATAAAAATTTAATGTGATGGACGCTAGTAAGGACTACTGAAAATAGTGTCATTGAAACATATTCAGCTTTTTTAATTTACCAGGAGCGGGCTAAGCTTTACAACTTAATGCCCCCATTTTTAACACCTTGTGTGATAAGGACCTTAAAATAATATATATGGGTAGCTTCAGCCTTAGACTAAAAAAGGATACTCCTGTTTATTGTCGATAAAATGAACCGTTTACGAGAAAAAGATTCATGTTTTATTTTTAATAAAAAGGGCCATGATTTCTATTTTTTTTTTCTTTCTTAAACTATTTTTATTACATACTGAAAGGCTGTCCTGTTTTAGCGAATGCGCTCGCAGTATATTTAAAAGTGTTAAGATTAATTTTCCTAATTTTTAGAATGTTTATCAAGAAACTTTTCTTAAGAACTGAAAGAGCATTGTTTAGGTAAATTTTTAATAATATCCGAACAAACCTACATACAAAGGTTTAAATAAAATCCACATTTAAATTCGACTCTTCGCGTTTAGAAAGAAGAAAAACCATGTTTATGAAGTTCTAGGTAAGTAGTGAAGCCACTTTGGATTTTATTGGTTAAATAATTTAAATAAACCATTAATTCCTAATAAAAAAGTATAGAAATATTTATTATAAAAAGGTTTGTTTTAATAAATAATAAATAAATAAATAAATCTTTTTTTGAATTTATTCCAATTTTTACGTCATCAATATACACTGAAAAAAAGACCAGTAACTTTACAAATATACTTTATAAGGATATCCTTATAATTGTCTTAAAATAATTCTAAAAATAATGATGATATTACAGACGCTTGTAATTTTACAAGAAAACTGCCTATATACAACAAAACTGTAAACTTCTTAAGTAATTATAATATAATGTGTACATTTATAGAATATATTGTAATACATTTACAATTAGCAATGTGAAATCCATTTTTACATTGTAAAATTACTGAACATACCAAATTTATTATATAATTGAACGTAAAAATATGCCTAATGTGTGTGTGAAGGTACTACTAATTTTAAAACGAACTATCACTAACCCTTGAGAGCGTTGGGTGGTGACGCCTTCATTTCGAAGAATGCAGCGTGTACCTAGGTACTTACATAATTAATTTAGTGACTAGTGACTAGTGACTAGTAATATAATCATATCTAGAGTGACAAGTGAGTGTTTTTAGTACTATAAATAGTTTTGTCTAGTGCTGCTTTTAACATAACCTAAATGAGATTAAGAAGTAATATGTATGTATGATTGTCAGAATTTGCGCTTTTAAAAATTAAGGTTCAGTCCGAGCGATTTTTTTTCTCTTTGTACAAATTTGATTGAATTTGTCCAACATTTACGTTCTCATTGTATGTTCTGAGAAAACCTTATGCTTACGACAATCCCGCGCAACATTTGTTATTCCATCGTTATATTCACACGCCAGATTTTAAACCTGGAATTGAACAGGGTAGAAAAAGGTTGTTTTTTAAATAAATGCCTCCACATAGCCGTTTTATTGTAAATACCTCCCGAAACTTCCGAACAAACATTATGTCCTTTCATTTTCTTTTTTTGTCAATTTTAAATGAAGACAAAGGTCTCTAAGAATTTGAAGTTTTTTTTATCCTCATTTTTCCAACTAGAAAATGGCATTTCTAACACAAACGGGACCATAAACAGGAAATATTTCGACAATCTTCAGTATTTATAGTCGAATAGATACAAAGAAATAACAACACTGACATATAAAAGCTTTATATTAATAATAATTGTATAAACAGGCGAAGCAGTTCTCGACCTCCGCGACACCCGCGATTTCTGGTCAGCTATACGTTTTGCCATTGTCGTGACAACCACCCTAAATAAGGTTGATGTGCAGCGGATTTTCATAGGTGCCGCTTCCGTGGACGTTGCTTCTGCATTATCTGAAATTGGTAGTCGCGCTCAGCGAAAGCACTGTTTCTGTGAGAAATGTTATAAAATTATTATTACTGATTTCTGTCCTTAAAATATTTAAATACTTCTGAGAAGTAAGGCTTGCAATACTAAAAACAAAGTTAGCTAACGTCAAAATGTTGATTTACGTCAAGAACAACTAGATTTGTTATTTAAATTACTGCATTTTAAAAATGTTATCGGTTTTTCTTCAAATAAAATAGTAGTGTTACATACAAAGCGTTCGTAAATTTATTCTACATCTGTTACTATCAAGATCCGATATGGTATCCATAAGAAACAAAAGTATGTAATGTTGCATAATCGAAACTAGTGGCTGCAGAAATTTTCTTTTGACGAAAGATTTCAAGTACCTACCCATATTCTTTGTTTCAGCTCTTTTTGTTGAGAAATTTCACTTTTTTAAAATATCTCAGTAATGGTAGTAATGGTCATAAAACTTTTTCAAAGAAAAAAAAACGCCATGAGAAAAGAGCCACCCTGTATAGAGGTTAACTAAAATCTTAATGTTCTTAATAAAAATGAACTGATAATGCTTATATTAAACATTAAAAAAATAAATATCACTTTTTACTTTTTGTAATTTGTTTTCAGATAATAGGGTTAGTTAAGTTCCAAATGTGTTTTTACGGTTATTTTACGTCAACTTTACTATATATTTTTAGGTATTAATAATATTGTGTGAAACTAACTACTCTGTGGACAAAAACCCCAACCAGCGTTGCAAATTATACATATACCCCTTTTTATACCATATATATATTTTGCTTGTATTCTATTTCTTTGCTGTAACATATAGTTACAATGTTAGTCATTTTATCTTCTGCTTAGATTTGCATTTATTTCCTTATATATAGAGTTCCAGATCTAGTTTAGCTTCAGTGTGAACTATACCTCTGTACCGCTTACTTTGAATAAACGTCGTTTGATTCTATAAATGTATTATAAAAGTTATTTACAACGTTCTCGTTCGGTACATACTTAATTTGCATTACACCCACAATATCTACCCATATATTCCTTATTATTATCTTTTGTAACATTTTTTACTATATTAGAAAGGTATTTTAAGCTAATATAAATCAAATCTCCTACAATTCCTATTAATGAAGTCATATGTATGTTCTCTGATACCAAACATCTAGGTATGCTAATGAACAATTCCACAGACAAAGCTCTATTCAATAATTATCTAAAGAAATTAATCTATCTAAATCTATCTAAATTTGTCTAAATTTAGATATATTAATTTCTTTAGATAATTATTGAATTGAGCTTTGTCTATGGAATTGTTCGTTAGCATTGATAGGAATTGTAGGAGATTTGATTTATATTAGCTTAAAATACCTTTATAATACAGTAAAAAAGTCAACTTTACTGTTATCACATCCTTGTATTACTATTTATTTCGATTTTACAATGCTAAGATGGAAAAATAAGACACGTTGATATTTTGAAATATGTTTAAAAACTAACAAGATCTTAAATGTACTGGTATAAAAAATGCTGGGTGTTTAATTTTAAAAAATATATCTCATATCGTCCTCTGACAATCGTTCTATGTCCACTGTATTAAATTTTACAGGAGAGCATATTTACTTAGGAGTATGACTTTCGGTGAATTTTAGTATTAAAATAATAAATATATGTTTACTTTACTTAAAGTAAAAACAATAAATAAATTACATAAAACAGTCTTGGACATAGAATAAATCAAAAATTAAAAACTTTGGCAATGGCTTTATTCTTAGGTTCAACATTTGAAACCACCCAATATTCTAATCCTAAGTCCTCAGAGAGCTCACAAATCGATTCTCTTTGATTAATTCATTATTAAGTTTTAAATATTAGAAAAAATAAAAGCCTCTTGATGCGCCCTGTTCACAACGCAAAATATTGAAACCTGAAACAATTTGTTCTAGGTAGGGTAGGTATTTAGGGGATTTATAATACTATGGTTCAAATCTACTAATCGTGTGTGCGTTTAGCATAGTCGAATGTTGACGCATGGCGCTTGACAGAATAATTTCATATAAAAACGTAACAATAGAAATTCCAACCGAAAATTATCACTACGGTAACTTATGTAGGTACTTACTTTTCATTTTATGAGAAAGTTTCTTATAAAAGTTTGTATGACTCGAAGGCTTAAAAATTGTATGTTTAGATGATATAGACAATATGAATGTACCAATCTTCTGCACTCTGTTATCTTATTATTATGAAATTTAAACTGAATTACAATAAAAGGAAATTGATATCCGTTCAGGGGTAGAATTTACGTTCATAATTTATTCCCAAGCGACCCTCAATACGACAGTGGTAAGTAAACCCTTCTCAGCAAATGGAACCTGCTTCAAGGAAAAACTAAAAAATAAATAAAGGTTTTACACTTTTAAGTAGAAAACCTCGTAAGTATGTAGAACATTTTTTAAAAAGATTAAAATTTAATTTTTATCAGCTTGCTTCTCGATTGAGTGTAGTTGATGTAGACTGAAATACTTATAGTATCGATATGAATTATAAGTGTTTTGTATATCTAAAATAAATATTTATATTTTTTAAATCAGAGAAACCTACATGTTCAATATTATTTTTTCTAAATGTAAAGTTTTGAGGAACCGTATAGCTCTTATGAAAAAAAATTAAAAAAATACCAGAGGACAAATTCAACTGCTTTTCCCGCTATTGTTATTAATTATTAATATATTTAATTTGTGATTTAAATTAATAAAATACCTCCGATTTTCTTATGCCATTTTTGACACTTGAAAAACTAATGTAAATACTCGCATCACAAAAACGTTAAGCCCTACTATAAGTAATCAGCGATGTAACGGTTGAAAATATTACAACTTCAATATTTTTTTACGATATCGACACCATTTTTCATGACACATCTATTCCCAAATTCTTCATTAAGAATAAAAATTTCTTGAAATCAAGAAATTTACTATACTTAAAATGAGATAAAGTTATGTTTGTTAAAAAAATTGTTTCGTTTTATTTAGATAATATGAATTACATGAGTCAACAATATTGTTATTCTCAAAATAAAGTTATTTTTCTATGAACTTTTAAGTGATTTTAAAGAATTACTGCAAATATTTGAAATAATATTAAATAATCTTAAATAAAGTAAATAATAACATTGTATTAAGAAAAAATAAAACAGGAGTACATAATTATATTCTTGCTTTAAAGTATGTGTAAATACCTCCTGAAAAACTTATAGCAAACTGTCAAAACATATGGCTTATACCGCTTTCAAACTTGTTATAAGCTGTCCTCTCTTCATTATGCCATAGTTGAGTAATTCTAGCATATAGTTTATGATCGAATGAGTTGAGGTAACGGACGACTTATCCGATAGAAGGAAACCTGAGTAGATCTGAAGCAACATCTATGGCTCATGCTGACCTGACGGTCCCACAAAACTATTACTATAATTTGAGAAAGAATAACCTATTCCATATTTAATAATATTTTATTCATATTTTAACAAAATATTAAGTAAATCTTAAAGGTCATTTTAAGAAAGAAAAGTGTTGAATTAAGTATAAGAATGCTTGGATGTCAAAAATATGTAAATATTTAAATCAAATATAGTTTATTACTGAATTAATAGTTTAAAATTGAATGAATTAAGTTTAAAATTTTAAATATATTATTATACTTAAATATAGACTTCTTTCCGTGCAATTATTGCTATTTCTCATATTAATAAAAATTAATCAGTGATCAAAACCCTAACCCATAGAGAGGCTGTAGTTTAATAGATTTTGAATTGTGTTCAATATTTATTTTGATACAAACATCATGTCGCAAAAAAGAAAACGTTTATCTCTTAAAGATAAAATTGATATTATTATGGAAAACGAAAAGGTCGGTATTAGCGCTCGAAAGTTGACTGAAAAGTATGGTATTGAAAGGATGCGGGTAAACGAGATTATAAAAAATAAATCTGACTTAAAGAGACTGTTTGAAGAAAGTTCCAATCCAAAACTCCAATTTCCAATCCAAGATAAAATGTCCTAAAACTGAAGAATTGGCTATTGAGAAAGAGTTTATTGTAAAGCCACAAGTAAAAACCCTCCAATTGGACCAATGTTTTGACCGAAAATCCTTTGGCGTCGAAGAACTTAATGAATGATGATAAAAAAATAATGAAAGTGATGTGGAAGAATGGTGGAACGTCAAATATTAAACATATGAGTGAAAAACTAAGAGATGTGCAAAATTTCCTATTTTGTAGTGATAAAAGTGAACTAGCTGTAAAAATTGTCCAAATTTTAATAGAATGTGAATCTCAGGTTTTACCTACAAATAAAAACTTAATGCAGACCTCAATTAATATTTTAAGTAGTATTTTATCCACGCAAGATTGTTTAAACTCGAGAACGTAGGTAGTTCGAGCGGTTAATATTTTAAGTGCATCAAATCACAATTATTATATTTGTGTACTTGATATTGCAAGGAAAATCCAAGGAAAATAAAGTTATTCCTTACAAGAAGAGACATCTGTAACTTGTGTTATTAACAAAAATTAAGTTAAATGTGATAAAACAAAAATATTAATGTTATTAATTAAATATATTAAATTTGATTTATTATAGGTTTATTACTTTTTCATCATTCTATTAGTGAAATGAAGTTACTATATTTCACTAGTGGATAAAGTATCACTTCAGATGGTTCATATGTGTTGATAATAGTCCGATTATAAGATGATTGTGGATGAAAAATATTTTAAAATAAAGTAGCTAATTATTTAATATTGCAAGTAATGTTTAAAATATGTATATGTGCTTTAATTCTTAGACTTCATCATTTTTTTACCAAGAAAATGATGACTTGTGACATACAAGTAACCAATGTGTTTCGTTTTTAAGTTTGCTAACAACATCTTCGCAAGAAATTGGATCATTTCAATTATCGCAAAAACCGTCAATAACAGAAAAACTCTAAAAGATAGGTTATATACCTATATATCTTTTATAATTTTTGATGTGTAATATGGATGGAGAAACATTCTGCAACAGTCTTTGATAAAAATGTACAGGCTGTTTAGAAAAATCAAAATTTGGCATTTCGAAGTTAAGTAAATTCAACAATAAATTTTCACCACCCTGTATAAAATGAAACAGTTTTCTTAAATATTTGTATCAAGTGATAAACATCCCTCCTTTCTCTCTTTAAATATCAATATTTCATATTGCACGATATAAAAAAACAGGTAATTTTAAATTAGGGTATCAACAAGCAACTTTTTTTGATGGAATGGAAATATCTCGAAGACCATTAGAAATAGATATAAAAAAGCTTGATAAAAGTCCCCCTAAAATTACGTATTTACCCCAAGGCCTAAATTTTCAAAATTGGTATCTAAATAGTCTCTCAAATATTCTAATCGACCATCACCGTAAAACAACCTGTATATTTCGGAACTTGTCTCAATAAGAGCCACCTTCATATAACGGCCATTTTCACAATAAATTTTGGTGGCCGCTATTTAGAGGTATTACTGTATTAATAATGTAAGTGATTATCGCAACAAAAGATTAGATATTACAAACTAATGTGATCTCAAAACATTGCTATTGTTCACATTCTACTTCTATTATACATTAATAGTTCTATAGAAAATCACTTACCGTTGCCATAATAGTAATTTCATTACAAGAAGCAATATGTTCTTTTATTAACCATAAATAACCTTTTACCCTAAAACGTTCCACCAAAGTAATCTACAGATATAAGGATCGACTCTGCAAATGCTGAAATATTAATGCAATGGAATAAATACATTGAAACCTAGCGTTGGGTCCTATGAAACATCTAATACAGAAATGTTCAAAGGTAATAGAAAGGATTTTGGTTAATATAATAACACCTTCGTGGGGCAATTTAGCACAGACATTACCTAAAGCTTTCGGTAATGGTTAACCTGACCCGTCTTATTTGAAACAGAATTGTAAATAATTTAATCGTAGACATCAATGCTGCTAAACAAATACTAATGGACAGAGAAATATATTATGAAGTAAGATATACAGAGTTAACTATGACTAAGTAGAAATATTTTAAAAGGGGATAGAGAAAATTAAGAATTATTAACGAAATCGCTTTTCAAAAAAATCCAAACTTATTTATAAAGCGAAAAAAATTTTTATCGATTATATTAAATCCTTATTTAACGCCGCCTATGCAAACCGTCTGCCGCACAGACAGAGTAGGCAACCAACAAGCAAAGGTAAAATTCGCTGTCATGTCATAATTCACTTCCTGTGTTTACCTTGAAGTTTTGTGTTTTTCAGTTTTATAGTAAATAAATAAAGGAATATCTGCCAGGTACAGATATTTTACCACAATATAGTTCGCCTATTAGTGCCTACCCATTCATTTCGTTCGATTTTCTTATAATAAATAGGCATTTTATCTAACTGTACCTACGGAAAATGTGTTTTATCGGTAGTTAGTGGTTGTAATGAGTAAAAATGTAGTTTTACCAGTTTGTAATGAAATAATGCAAAACGAATGCAAAATACTAGAGCTAGCTGGATTAACTGTTACCTATCTATCAGATACTATTACTAATAAGAATGTGATGAAGGCCCCAATGCAAAATGTGCCTAAGCGTTATTGTTTTTGAGAAAAACGAGGTTAAACATTTCATTTTCTTCTGGAAATAGCATTAGATATAGGAACTTAATTTTTTTTTCTGCAATGCCTTATTAATATGGGAAATCACTACCGTAACTACGAGGAAAAAAATAGAGAAAAAATGGACTTGGACTCTTCTTCCTTAGGATTTTTTTATAACTGAAATAACAATTACTTAAAAGCCGTAATGTTAATACTGCAACAACTTTATTTGACATCTAAACATTTTTTATAAAAAACGAAAATAACGAGTATGCTAAATAAAAAATAATGAGTACACAAGAATGAAATAAAACTAATATTCATATATACATCTGTTTCGGAATCAACTGCTTCCTCCAATCCTTCATTTTGTATAGGGGCACGAATAACAATACCATTATTCACCAAGGTTCTTCTGAAAAATTCAGTGTCCCCTGAAGTTACATAGTTCAGCAAATGCATAACGTTTTGTAGTTTATCGGTTTTAGTTTGCAGAATAAAATCTTCCAAGCAAGTAATTACTTCGTTTGGACCTTTTTGGGCAAAATGTTCTGCATACATATACATTGTAGTTTCATTAGTATTCAGATTTTTTATCCCTAAGTTGTGTAACCAAAGTTGGCGTAAATAATATTCATCTTGCAAGTTCGTTACAGGAACTGACTTATTTTTTTGATAATCGAAGCATATTGAAAGGATATGTGGATATTTTTCCTTGACCGCAGCTTTTATTGCTTTTTGAAAAACTTCTGTTTTTCTTAAATGAATTTTTTGTATAGTTTTTAAACTTTTTTTTCTCATTTTCATCATTATTTAAATGAGCTTTCTGCGAGAGTACTATAGAAGTCATGCAAGTCTTGCAAATATCTTTTCTAGGAAAACCAAAACCAATATTAAACTCGTCTGTAAATATTCTTCGAAACATTTCGTAACTAATTATGTCGGTATTTTGCTCTATGAATTTACGATGCAATTCAGCCATTGATAGATTTGAATTAAGATATTTTCTTAATTTATTTTTGCTCGCGAATAGTGTGATTCACGTGCTGGGAGCTGTTCAATAAATCCCCTTACTTTGTTGAGTACTGTAGTACTAACACGACTTGGACGTGATTCATGCTTTCCTCTGAGATCTTTGATTATTGTAGAAGATATTTGCATTTTTCGCTTCAGTCGAGACCTCTTTATTCCATGCAAGGCTTAAAATGAATTTTGGCAAAGTGTCACTGTTTTGCCCCCCATCTGCACTTTGTACTTAAATGAAAGCGTTCTTCCTTTTACATTTTCTTTTCTTTTCCTCGAACGCCGGGGGTACGGGGTTCTATATATCCTTTCAAATAAATATTTTGTTCTGTGTTAGTCGACAAAGGTTTAAAATTTTGGAAAATTATGGCTTGCTCCCAAAATTTATTTTAGTGCTGCATTTACATAGGCAATTAGGTAAAGGTCTAGTCTGAAGTGAATCGACTCGGTTTTTCTTTTTTATATTTCTTTTCCACGTATCAATCCTTTGCTTTTTTCCCCTCATTTTTCCTTTGTGCTTTATTGCCATTATCATTGCTTAAAGTTTACTAAGTTTTTTCACCATATTTATCAGTATGGTTTTGGTTTTGAGAAGTATTTTGAGACAAGCAACCAGGCTGCGGATAACTTCTTCCTTGTGTCAATTCGTGGTTTTCGACAGAGATGCGATGTTGAAACATACAAGCAGGTTGTTGACAATTTCCGTTTTATGCAGTCGATTTTTTCCCTTTACAAATTGATAGGTTTTCAATTTTTTTTTTTTTTGGTTTGATATCTATATTCTGATTTATATCTTTCTTTTTCTTACTTATGGAAACTTTTCTAGTAGCATTTTTAATTTTCATGATTTTATTTCTTTTTCATATAACTCGCACAAGAATCGGAATCGAACTTGGCGGCTCAAATTCACTCTCTGAAGCAGAGTAATGACCCCATTCATCCAAGGTGTCTGAAAAAAAGTTTCAGTGCATCTACGTTGAGATATTTTTTGAGGTTATATTTAATTTGAGTAAATTATTGTTTTTAAATATGTAAACTTCGTACTATATTAGATATCCACAAAAATAAATTAGCTACAGTTACATCTAACTTAAAATCAGTTACTTAGCATATTTATTTTTGATCCCACAATAACAATAACTAAGAAACTGAAGAACGCGTCATAAAGACGTACACTGAATATAGTGTTCACATGTGAGCTAATATTATTAAGCGGACTTGTGCACATTTTACATTGAATTGGTCGACACTATTTAGAATACGTATGCACATATCTGGACTTAGGAACATCTTATAGCGATTATAAGTGTACAGACATAAACCTTGACTAAAACTACAATAGATGGCACCATTAACATGAAATTGGCGAAAATGAAACTTAGGACATTTTGCATTGTGCCCTTTAGAAACGCTGCAAAAAGATGACTGCATGGTAGTTGACATTGTTGACAGATTTAAGCCTTCTCAGTCGATGCTTATTATAGGAAAAAATTCGTAGGAAAAAAGCGTTTTGCCACATTTTTTAAATATTGAGATACAATTCTGGAATAATTTTTTATTGTCTCTTGTTTCTCTGTATTTGAATACAGGGTTATTCAAAACTTGCCTCTGTGCACCTTTAAATAAGAAGTCGATATGACCAAAAAAATTGTAAGAAATGTCAAACAGATTTCGCGTAAAAAATGTTCTAACATTATAAAGGAGTACGTAGCTGGACAACTGTACTTCAACGGCAGCTGATATATAAAAAAAGTACAGGCGCAAAAACACGTTTTTGCGCCTGGAGCGCGTGTCTGGCGAATAGAGTTGGAGTGGGGATATGCTCTGTAGGTGTTGCGTAAAAATCTGCCAATAAGTACAAAGCAGATTGCTGGACACGTGCCTGGAGTATCTCCAGTGGAAACCGTCGAGGATTTGCGCGAACGTATCACAGCTGCCCCAAATAATCTGCGTTTACAAGAACAGCAACCAGGAGGACCATTCACTTTAGTACGGCAAAATTGGATAAGGCGTGCCTAAATGTGTGTAAAAGTCGAGAGACAAAATTTCAAACAGTTTTTATAATAAAGTGCGCTCATTTTTTATAAATTTCATATTTCTAAGTGATCAAGTACCGCAATTCTTCTTCAAAATTAATTTAACAAAATTTTATTAATTTTAAAGACGTCACTTTTGTCAGATATATCTATATATCTTTTAAGTTTATTTTAGGGTAAAACGCTTTTTTGTGTCCGTGTCGGTTTAATCACAGAACTTCATGCGATATGCGACATCGCCAGTTTGCATTGTCACTCCATTACAATAGACTTGATTCCAGTGGAGCGCAGTTAAATATTTTTAAATAGTTTTCAGAATGCGTAATAATATTCTTTTTTGAATTATCATATTTGTACATGTTTAAACATTCACAATTTTTTTTTTTTAGATAAGTTCTGAATCACCCTGCATAAAACTATAAGATCTTATAAAGTTCTTTCATACATTTTTTTTTTGTTATTGTTGTTCTGGTTTGTATAGCTGATCTTTATATTTTGTTTCGAAATGAGTGAAGAAAAAAATAATGAAGACTCATTGCAAAAATTTCTTAAAAGCGCAGTGAAAGTGCTTTTATTGAATATCTAACTATAGATATATCTACTGAATATCTAACTATAGTGTAAATATCCGTTAGAGGATGCCCAAGGTAAATGTAATTTTTTTTAATTAATTATATATAGTGATTTAGAAATACTAGGACAAGAATTGGGTACATAATCTATATGCGAAATTATTTAATAATAATATGTCCACTGCTTATTCTAATCGTGAGGATTAGTCGAGAAGTAGAACAGGATGCGGCATTATCAAATACTTACATTTTAAACCGCTCGACCACACACCTATTAAACAGAAAACATCCAACTGAAATCTCTCCAAATATCAATCCTGAAAATAAATATCAATAAGGTAGGTGCTATTCGCGGTGCTACCATAAATAGTTTTTCTTTAAAATCGCCGTAAATTGATATACGTTATAAAGCGGTGCCCTATCACTACCTTAGACTTGTGCGAAATATTATTATAATCTCGCAGATGATGGAAAAAAAATCTCTTTAAAAATAAGTATGAAAATTGTTTGAAGAGCGATTCCGTCAATTCTAATTTTTCTCTATTTTCTCTAAAAATATTTGTACTTAATATAGTCAATCCTTTAAATGGATTAGGTGTAGTAATTTTGCATACAAAAATTGGCAATTCTAGTGCAAAACGCCTTATTAACTTGTACAACTACGTAATTAAGTAGGAATTTTTCAAGGGACATTTAATATCCCCAGTTAAAAATAGGCTACGCGTACACATATCTGAGCTGGGTATTAATAAAATACATTGAATACATTGTACTATGTAATCAGTATTTCAATACTGAATACTTTTATTTGACGGTATTCAGTATTCGTATTCATCACGTTCAGACATGTAGGTGTTCAGAATTTAGTGCTTGAAAATAATATTCTTGAGTAGTGAAAGTATTTTATGAACTAAGGGCATCTATGAATACCCAAGTACCCATGAGTACTAAGAATTATTAAAGCACACAATAAACAAAACGTAGGTTACAAAATCTTACACCATAAGTAAACAAATACGTTGAATAAGATGAAAAACGGGCACGGGCGGACTAAACAGAGCCCGAACAGCGTAGTAAATATGCGTTACAATTCTGCGCCCTTCACTGACGCCCAATGGTAATGATTTGGAGTTTTTCACATAAGATTTGCTAACTTAAATTAACCGTACCTTACAAATGTAACATTTCCTTTTTAAACTATTTGTCTAGATAACGTTGTAAAGTACATTTTAAATTAATTTTTTTATTAGGAAAATTTACAGGAAGGCGGCGGCACAGAATCCTCCTGCATCAGCCGCCACTGTCACTGTGACTTGTGTTTCCTAGTCCTATATTTTTACTTCTGGATTCTAGAATTGAAGGGAGGGTAGCAAAAAGGCTACAGCACTTAGACTCCATTGGGCCCCTCGTACTTCCTTCCATTAGGAGATCCATCCATTGAGTCGCCAACTAACCTAATAAGGAGAAAAAGGTGGTGACGTTGCTCAGGGGGATCTCTCTAATGTAGGCCATAGTAGGCCATTGTTCTCCCAACACGAATTATCTTATTGACGAGATGGCAGTGCACTCATAAAGTATTCTCTCGTCTGTTCGTAACCCCTACAAAGTGGTGCTTCGCACTTCCTCATGTAATAGAGGTGCTTCCTTTGCCAGCAATGTCCAGTTTGAATACCTGTTACCAGATGAAGATTTGTCTTAGACATAGGCAGGTACTTTTTAGCTGTATCCTTGCAGAGGTACTCTAGGAACTCCTTAGCAAATTGACAGCCATTTGTTTCATCACAAAGATTCCTAAACTCTGAAACTGGAACTTTGTGGGTGTCGTCTTTGATAATTTCAACAAATGCTGACAACGGAAGCATACTGGAGGGACCAGGTCCAAAAATATTGAGACCCGGCGCACTCCTAGGCAGTTTGTCAGCTACTTTATTGCCATTGCACCGGTCGTGTCCCTTTACAAAGCATACAAATATGCTGTTGTTGGTTGAGGCCACTACCAGTGCCTGATGGCATTCCCATGCTGATCTAGTTGGTATCTTATGATTACGTAAGATCAGTAGTGATTGTCTACTATCTGTGTAGATTCTAATAGTTTTACCCGTTGTATGTCTACAGACAATTTCTTTGGCGGCTAAGGTTATACCTGCTAATTCTCTTTGTACCACGGTAGTATGCCTAAGGTATCTGGCTGAGCTTTTATTTAGTTGTCATCTGTCGAACTTCGGCCACCAGACCACAGCTCCATAGGCAGTGTATATCCACATGACCACCATTCTCCAAGTTTTACCAACGGTTCTGTGGCACTGCTCATAGGATATGTACGCCTATTCTCCAAATAAAGATTCCATGTTAACTTCGAATCAAGCGTGACTCCAAGGTATTTCACATCCGATTCGAAGCTTAACGTAGTGTTTAGGAGAGTTGGTGCCTTTATGGGCCCCATTTTCCTCTTCTTCGTGAAGAGAACCATTTCTGTCTTCCTGAGGTTGACGGACAGAGCATGGTCCTCACACCACTTTTCAATGGCTTTTAGGGCAGTTTGCATTCTTTGGAAAAAATTCCTTCAAACCTTCCACTAATCAGCATGATAAGATCATCGGCATAAGTGATGGTATAGATAATATGATCCGCCACGCTGATTTGTATGGCTGTTTTGGTGAGCATATTGCATATCCAACCACAGATGGTAGGATAAACTCCTCTTTCCACAAGGGCCGAATTGATTTTGGGGAAGGTTGTTTTATCAAATGCTCTCTCTATATCTATGAATACCCCCAGGGTGGACTCTTTATTGTCCAATGATTTTTCGATCGTGTCCACCACTTGGTGAAGGGCAGTGTCGGTGGATCAACCTAGAGTGTATGCATGTTGATTAGGGTGTGACCTTATGTATCGTTCACACAGCTTCTCCATCGTTTTCAACAAAAACATGGACAGGCTGATGGGTCGATACGCCCGTAGGGTGGTGTAATCCAAACTACCTGTTTTGGGAATAAACAGAACCCTTAGGTACTTCCCTCCAAATCTTCGGAATGTAGAGGTGCGCACAGCCTAAACATCCGTTCCAGATGTGGCATTAAAGCATCCAAGCCCCATTGTAAAAGGGCTGGATAAGTGCCGTTCTATTTTTACTTAAAAATATATTTAATTTGACTTAAATATTAAACTAAACATTGTAATGTGAACACGTATATACAAATATTCAGGATTCAAGTAATCATGAATACTTCTTTTAACAGAGTACTCAGTATTCATGAATTGAATACTTTTCCTGTATTCATATCGATCACTGACAATTATAAAAACAAACTAAATTTTATCCTTTTACTAATTACTATTAATCATAATTTATTGTGTGTAGTGATATTTTACAATAGGAATGTTTAATTAGTAAACACAAATTTATATAAATTGCATGCAATTGTTATTTCGATATAGGTTATATAAAATGAATAGTTTGCATGAAATGTTATTTAGAGCAAAATATATTTTTAAAACCTAACAGAAAAAGTTGTTTATTCAAATTTCTACCTTATTATGGGCAGAACAAAGTCTAGACAGAGAAAGCCTGAATTCTGGTATCTTGCCAACGTCTTCAAGATTGATTATCAGGAAGCATGTAAATGTATACTAGTCTGGATAAGGAATGGATACAACCATTAAAAGATATAAAGTGCTGTGATGTTTTAACGACTAACACCATTAGAACAACAACATCTATTAGTTTAAAGATTAAAGTAGATTTAATCATATATGTTTTACATAATTTAATTATTACGGATACATTTTTCAATTTAAAGTTGTAAATTTTGTTGGAATGGAAAAATAAATATCACTGAAGTTTTTCTATTATAATTTTTATAATTAGTTGATTATCTATTTTTATATATGTACTTTTTCATAGGTGCCATTGCTGGCAAATTTAAAAATACTTTTATTTCCGTGTGATATGAATATAAGTAACAGAAATTATGTATTTCCAGTTGGTGAAACAAATCTGAAATGAGTATATACAGGGTTTTATTGGGAAATGTACATACGTTAACAGTGAATACAGAACATCTAAGAGGGCTCATAAACCTGTTCTTAACGGTTCTAACCATTGTCATTACATATATACAGAGCGTTTTACCGATTTTGGCTATTTCTTTAACTTGCCATAAAATGTGAACCACTCTGTATAATCAATCATCATTGACATTCTATCCACTAAAATTATAAGCAAAACAGAAATACGGGTCTGGTGGCATAAAAATTATTTTGTTTATTCACGAAAACAACACCCTGTATATATGATTTTGAGAAATCGGTTCAAGCATTTGAGTAGAGCAGAAATAGTAGATTTGTGGTGAATTTACTGTAGTTGCGCATGTAAGTCTTCATGTTTGATTGTTCGGTTAAATATCCATTTAGATATGCTTGTCTGTACAATTACAGACATAAAAAAAGATTTTAGTTTCTGAATTTCTGTTTGTTATTTGCTTTTAATGTGTACAATTTGTTTTATTATACATAGTAGATGTTTGTAATGTGCCCTATATATACGATTTTAATTATTTTGCATACTCTATTAGCTTTTATTTTTACACAAAATTTTATATATTTATTTGACCATTGTTAGGAGTATTTTAAGTTGTTATGTTTATGTTAATTAAATCAGGTATATTATCTTTTACTATTATTTTTATTGTATTCTTGTGAAACTTATCCTGTTAATGGGTTTTATCCCGTTGGATATTTTAAATAAATAAATAAATATATGTCGGTGACAGATTTCTTCAAGTAAAAACTAGTATTCCTACTTTTATCATCAAATTTTCAATTAATTCTTATTTTGTACGTAAGACTACTTTTCAATTTGGGGCCTTCAAGGTCACCAGACATTACTCCTGTTGATTGGTACCTATTGGACCATTTAAAATCGAAGGTATATGAAACCAAACTTTGAATGTTGATTGAATCTTGCAGTAAATGCCAGAAAATGCAAAATTTTTTTGTCAAATTTAAAATAGTTATCAATTTTTAGTGCAAACTAATAAGTATTTTATGTGTAGGTTTACTAGTTTTTACTTAATTTACAACAAAAGTAATCAAATATTCATACAAAACTATTACCACAGGAGTCTCACAAGGTCCTTGGTCCTGGTTTTTCTGTTATATGCGAATGAAATATAGACAATATAATTTTTATAAGATATGCCGATGATATGACCACAGCATAGGTAGACCAGCAGTTTCACTCCGTTGTCGGCACTTTGAACTGCTTTCAGTTTCCTGCAGTGACTTCGAAATGTGAGTGCGATAGCGCATCCGATAGAATTTACAGAATCGGTAATCAGGACCGGAATAAGAATTTTTTATTTGCGAGGGAAATCGTAGTTATTCCATATGCACGTTTACGTTATATCTATCCACATTATGTAATAATTCATTATACAGTTATAAATGGTTAATTCAACATGTATTATATACTATCATTTACTGCTACTAACATACAGTGTGAAAATTCGATTTACTTCTTTGGACACTTTAAAAAAAAGAGTTTAAAATATATATTATTGCACTACAAAACATTTTTATTTATTAACTTACTTTTTTGTTATTAGCGATAATTATATTTTTTGGAATTTTTTTAAATTTAAAATTTGACGTTTGAAGTTTAGTGAACAAATAATTTATTATGATTTTTTTTGTCTTAAATGATCTACGTAAACCAGAAGACAAGTATTTTTCAGAACAGAAAAATTATGTTTACTTAACTTTGAAAATTGTTAAATTGGAGATAAAAGTGCAGTAAAATGTAACTTCAGAACAAAAAAAATATTTTTTATTATTTTGTTTTGAGACTTACTCTCATTATAGCGACTACAAGAAATATGATCATCTACATAATTTGAAGATGAGCCGTCTTGTGCAGGAAACGTTGGAACGGCCTCTTTGCGTAATCTATTGCGCGAATCGTTAGAAAACATATTATTTTAAAAATGCATTTGACATAGTTTGTATGAACTATTACTAATCCTGAGCTTTGCTCTAAAATAAAAATTTGTATTTGTGAAAAATATAAATATGTATACTTATTTTAAACTTCACTTTCATGAGAGGTATTTATATTCCAATGTTATACTTAATAAGTTAATAGGTAAGGCAATAGCAGTAAAATATCATTTATGGTTTGTACAGTATATTATAGATTACTTATTACTTATTTATGCCTTTAGGAAATTTAAAGAAACTTTACTATTATAGATGATATATTCAAACATATAACTGCTATGCAGCAACTCGTTCCTCGATCAGACTCAAAATATTGCTTTAATACAGCTCTATATAACCGATGTTCGCACTTCCAAAGTTGGATGTAAACTGAGGTTCTGCAGCTTGAAATGGATGCGCGGGCTGCTATGCGCGACTTTTTATATCGGCCCGAGTGTTTCTACTGGTCTCCCTATACTGTGATATGACCATACTCGTTTCAAGTAAAAGCGAGTATATTGTGGAGTATAATTGTTTACAAACTACCAACCAATTAGATTATTGGTGTAACACAAATTATTTATATTTTAACAGTGAAAAAAACAAACATAATTAGATTTCATAATTATCAAAAGCACTGTATCACTCCTAACATTGAAGTCAGTAATATTAACCTAAAACATACTGGCAAGGTAAAATTTTTGGGATTGATTATGGACGAAACATTGAACTGCATCATCAATCAGTGCATCTATCTTAAATTAAAATTAAGCACTATTTGCATTATGTTTATAAACCTAAAAAAATATGTATCGCACAAGAGCAATTATTGAGACTGTACCATGCTCAAGTTTCTTCTGGACTACGTTATGAGATATGTCTACTGGTGCATCTGATGTATTTACTGTCCAAAAGCGTATTTTGAGAATTATTGCAGGTGTGAATAAGAGATGCTCTTGTAGAGACCTCTTTAAAATGTTTAAGGTTTTTACCCTTTTAAACACCTTCATATTTGAAATTTGTATATATGTTTTTCTAAATAAAAACAAATTTTACAGAATAATCAGATTCATAAATATAATACGAGGCACTGTACAGATTTTTCTGCACTGTTTAGTAAATAAGGTGTCTCTTCTAAAATCGCTAAAACGGCTGCTCCTAGAGACTTCAATAAGGTGTACATTTCTCAAGTAGAAAAGGTAGGAGAAAATGTTTCTCTATTCGAAATGACATACACCGTGGCCCAAAAAAGCGATTTCAAATAATTCTAATGGCCGCTTCTGGCACCCTCCTGGAGATACAGCCAAATGTGCATAAAATTTGAATTTCCCGTCTCAAAAAACCAATGCGTATAAAATTTCATGAATTTAACTCAAAATAACATCCTACATATCCTAAACAAAAACAGTATGTTACTATATTCTACATGTAATTATTTTCAATACAAAGTCTAACGGGATCTCTATTTCTACCATCGAGTTCAATTATTATCATTATTGAAATCAGATAAAAACTTCATTGGCAGTGAAAGTGATCCTGCATCGAACACGAAACCGCATGAGAAAAAAATCGAGAGCTAAATGTCAATATATTTCTCAATATAATCCGCTGCTATAAATCTATCTGTGCCATATTGACTTACTGAAGAGGCACCACGTAAATGTGTTATTTTTCAGAATCTTATAGGACTATTATTTTTAGGAATCCGACACGAAACGCTTACCGTGAACCTGAAGAATAATCGGCTCGCTGATCTCACTTCTTTCTTCTCCTTTTATGATATTTGTGACCTTACACCTATATTCCCCTTGAAAATCGTACGTCACGTTATTGATATATAATTTGGCGTCGCTGCCTCTTTCAATTGTTATGTCTGACGGGGAAGGTCTCTTCTGTATCCACTGATACGTGGGCGTGGGGTTTCCCTCACCTAGGCATTCGAAACTAGTTGAGGAGAAAAGTGTTGCCGTCTTTACCCGTTCCCTTCCTATGCTCACTATTTTGGGTGGATCTGGAAAAAAAATACATATGTATAAATATGTTGTTCATTGCTGTTAGGTAATTTAAAAGTATTTTGAACATAAACATTAAAGCATTTAAATAATAGGTACATCCGTATTAATAATAAAGTGTTTATTTTGTGTCGTTACTCAAAAAATTAACACAAAACAAATACAAACCGGCAACAGTGCCTAGAACATTATTGCTACTGCACATGAGCACAATAACTTATTACGTTGTTTGCAAATTAAATAAGTGGCTTAAAATGTCCCTAATAACAAAAATGATGCATTAAGCCGGGGCACATTGCTCTGATGTCACGCCTCGCCACGCCATGCCACATGACGTGGTGTGGTATCTAAGCTGTGTGCACAATGTTACCACACCATGCGATGCCACGTTACGTTACATTCGACAATTCAGAAGAAGGTTAAACTAATCCATTTAGCTAGAGTCGTTAAAATTTATGTTGTTTTATTAATAATGTGCTATGAGAAACGTTTCTTGTGTAATTTGTTTTTGTTTGTTCTTAAGCTTCTTCTCTCATAATTTGTTCTCTAGACGTTTTATACTATAGAGACATTCATGCTTGCACATCTTTAAAATAACAAAATTTTGTCAATATTTTCTATTATTTTATGCATGTGACATATTCACATGCACACTGCTACTATGCGACAGCACGTTACACCACCCGATGTGATGAAAATCTATCAAGAGGGAATTTGCGACATGTCGGATGGCATGGCGTGGTGTAGCATCAGAGCGATGTGCACACAATATACATAAAAATACACGGTGTCAGATCTTTCTGACGTTGTATCACATGGCGTAACGTGGCGTGGCATCAGAGCAATGTAGCTTAAAGCCGTTACTGATGCAACGTCAGAAGGAACTGACACCGCGCATTCTTATGTATTTTTATATATTGAGTGCAGACTGCTCTGACGCTACTCCGACGTGTTTTTCAGAGAAAAATAGACAACCTGTACTCTTTTTATCTACTTAGTACATAAGTAGATACATCTTGTTATATATTTTATATGAAGTTTTTTTGAGATCTGAATAATTACGTTTTATTTTTAAAATATAATGACAATGATCATCCAATATGGTAAAATTTTTATTGGTTTTTATTTTATGATAGATAGTATTTTTCAAGGGGGCTCAAGCTACCTCCCAGCAAAAGATGTTCCACCGCCAATAAATTAACAAAACACAATTTTTATAAAATTTCACATTGCCTGATTAAAATGATATAAAACTTTTTAATGAAGTTTTTACCGATCCAAAATCTCTCTAGAAATGAGTTTCGAGGACACTTTAAGATAAAAAGCTACAACCCATATCAAATATTTACTAACTCATTGAGACAATTACTCAAAAGTCGTATAAAAATCATCCGGGAATGGGTAATTTAATATAATTAATAATTTGTTTTTTCAGATATATGTCACAATATCTCAAAAAACTTGAGTGTTTGCAATGGTAGAGTATACTAAAATAATTCAATATTATAAATTTTTTTTAATCGACGGTAAAGATAAAAATTCTGCACAAAAAATTTCTATATACGGTCAACTACAGAAAGTATTGAAACTTTTCTAACATATTATCTCCATTTCATTCAATATATATATATATAGGAAATAATAATATCACACAAAACTGCAAAATGTTGAAATTTTCAATATATATTTCATGAATTTTCAATTTAGGATTAATTATTGAAAAAATGATATATTTTTTTAAACTTAGTATGCACTGTGAGAAACGCTGTAGTATTTGGTACGTTGATGACAAAAATTCAGATCAATAGCGAAAATAGTTTCTAAGATATGGTGATGTATATCTTAAAAAAGACAAATTATTAATTTGCATTTTTTTAGAACGACCCTTATAAAAAAAAACTCCCCAGTGCGATTTTTATACGACCTTTTTACTTTAAAGTGAGCAAACAATTGATTTTAACTATGTGAAAGATTTGGTCAACCACTAGAAACATTTTTATAAAATTTCAAACTGATAACCGAAAAATTGCGGAAAAAACAATTTTAAATGCTCAATTTCAGCACCCTGCATCTTTTAGGGAGACACTTTTGCGTACAGTTAAGTAGAGTTAAACCGTCATATTTCGCCGTCAAAATACTCAGTTAATGGGATGACCTGCTTTTTTGTTACACCATGTATTATAAATTATTCCGCAAAGGCCACTTGAGAAGCATAAAATATGCTTTGCAGCTGCTGATATCATTTCTAAAATTTTTAAATCTAATTGTACATAATAATTTACATAATATAATATAATAATAATGTTTATTTGGTATTAGCATTTAAAATATATAAATCATGCGGCAATAGACACCAACCAATAAACATAGTGACGCCAACTTAAGTTTAAACATAAACTTGTGACCTACATAGCTAAAAAGTAAGTAGCAAATAAATTTACTCATCATAAAAAAACAAACATAATTAATTAATAATTATACAACTTATACAAATTACATTATCATATCCTACACTAATATTATAAATATTGTGTAATATATTAAAACAAATATATATATAATAAAAATAGAATTAGAATTTCCCTGTATATTAGCTAAAATCTATTAGTTTCTGTATTTCATTTGTAGAAGTATTTTGAAGAAATATTTTAACATTCCTAACATACATATATTCACTAATTAAATTTATATCTGTTTCATAAAAATATAAGAATTTAGTAACACACTGAAAAAAAGGCCAGTAACTTTACAAACAAATTTATTTTGTAAGAATATCCTTATAACTGTCTTAAAATAATTCTAAAAATAATGATGATATTACACTGACACTTGTAATTTTACAAGAAAACTGCCAATATACAATAAAACCGTAAACTTCCTATGTAATTATAATATAATTTGTACATTTATAGAATATAGTGTAATACATTTATAATTAACAATGTGAAATGCATTTTTACACTGTAAAATTACTGAAAATACCAAATTTGCTATATAATTGACTGTAAAAATATGCCTAATGTGTATGTGAAGGTTTAAAACGCGCTAACCTAACTTAACCGTTGAGAGCGTTGGGTGGTGACGCCTCATTATTCTTGCTTCATTTCGATGAATGCAGCGTGTACCTAGGACCTAGGTACTTACATAATTAATTTAGTGAGTAGTGACTAGCAATATAAACATATCTAGAGTGATAAGTAAGTGTTTTTAGTACTATAAATAGTTTTGTGTAGTGCTTGTTTAAACATAACCTCAATGAGATTAAGAACTAATAGGTATGTAAGTTATACATAATTATTGAAACAAAGAAACATTGCATCTACAAAAATCGGGTACCCCACTGTTGTTTTGTTTATCTTAGATAATATATAAAAATATAATATTTTCTATTATATTTTATACATATTTGAAGAACAGGAGAGGATTAGCATGATTTAAGTTCTGGGTACCTACTTATTCTCTATGCACATTTATATAATTAATATTACTTTGTAATAGTTAGTATAAGACCATAGATTTCGTTTGAATATTATAAAATGTTAACTTTAGTTCTACGAATATATTTTTACATTGTTATATGCCTTGTATAAAGTTAAGTGTTCTATTTTGTACAAATAACCTAAATGTGTAGGTACCAAATTTTAATAAAAAATTGCTGTAAAACCATAATATTTTATTACTTCAGTACCTGTATGTACATGTATTTATAAGATAAAAAACTAAGCAAAGAGCACTTAGATCTAAGATATAATAAAGCTGTAACTACTAATTAGCTAACTGAGCCGTAATCGGAGTACAAAATAATTATTTATATAATCAGTTAGGAAAAGTACGGTTTTGTGTAACAAATGTTTTTTACGCAATTTGTCCAAAAATTTTAATTATAAATTTAAAAAGGATTATTCTGCTGATTTTAAGGTATACATCGAGGCTATAATAGAAATAAGTATTATTTTCAACTAAATGCGTCATAAATTCTAAAGTACTTAATTTTTTGTATATAAATCTGAAAAGCATATAGAAAACAAATCTATTGGTTCGAAAATGTTTGACTTCACTGGGGATATCATATCAAAAATTCAATATTACTATTATGGGTATTTGTTAACATTAGAAGCAATTGACATTCATGTTACTTAGGTTACTTAATATGAGTATATTTTTCTTTTGAAATAACATTCTGATGCAGTGATGCTATTGAGAAACTCACGGAAAAGCCTTATATGCTACTTAAGGTAAGTAACAATCGTTAATTCCTTACGATATTTAAATTTTTCTTATGTAGGCATATTAATCTATTAGTTATAAATAAATTCCTATTCAGATTTTTTTAGGGATCTAGGTATGTCAAAGCACTGTTAATGAATTCGAATGTTGTAAACAAGATGTACTGTGTACGAGTTTGGTAAGTTTCGACACTTTTAGGAGGTTTCTTTTATTCTCCGAAAAGATAGTCCAAATGTCACGGCAACATTTTTGAGAAAAATTGAATAATGAAAATTTCATTACGATAGGTATCTTGATTAGTTTTTATATAGCATTTTACATACGTATGATGTTTCATTAAAACGTATATATGTTTGTTATAGCAGCAGAAAACAAGAAGTTATAAAAAAAATATTCCTCAAGCCACTAGATACTATACATAGAGAAAAATTGTCTTTAAAATGAATAAATATTAATATAATAAGTAGAAAAGTTACCACAGAAAACGACCAAAATTTAAAAATATCATGTAGGTATTTCTTAAACAAATCAAAATATCGAAATGTGATTCTCGCTATTCAACTTTTCTCAGAAATTAAGCTCTAAATATCTTGGCTATTTTTTCTGTCCTTTCGGAAAATAGAAGAAACCTTCTATACTTAAGTGCCCAAATTGGACCATCCTGTACAATAAATAAAAAAAAATTACATTCATAATATAACATGTATTATTACAATGTAACTATACAACTGCCTGTAAAGTTACTTTGTAATTTTACAAGTAATTGTGGAAGTTACTGTTTGTATTGTAAAATCACAAAGTAATATTACAATTTCAAAACCTAAAATTACACCACAAAATAAATTTACAACGTAATTTTACATTTTATTTGTAAAGTCACAATCGATAAGAAAATTACAGCAATAATGAGTGGTAAATAAATTGCCATCTATTTTAACTGTAATTATTTTTTACAGTGCAGGTATACATATATTTAATACAATAAAAACACATCTAACAGTTGGTCCTTAAATTAGGAGAAAAATCTATTAGGTGCAATATAATAATAATAACTATTTTCTTACATTAGTTGGTATCAGTAAAATTTGAAAGCTATGTACCTATAACATTTTTAATTTTAAAATTTTCAATACATAAAAATGTTTATGGAAAATGGTGATGACCAACTTTGGATCTAATTACTTTACGCAATCTTCATTTTTTTAACACAATTTCAAGGAACTTCTTAAAAATGTTTTTTTTTAAATGTTAAATAAATGTTGTTCTTAGACAATGAAGTTCCATACCTTATTTTAGGCGAAAAGTGCAGAACTCTTACCCAACAGATGGATAGGTAACAATGGACCAATAAGAGCTCGCGAAATCGTCAGACTTAAATACATGCGATTTTTATCTGCGGGGTTGTAGGAAAAGTTTGGTATCTGAATATCTTACAAACAATTTTACTCGTTCAACTTAAAAATGTACTTATAACCTAAACCTACTTAAAAGAAGAGAAATGAGGTTCATGCACGATGGTGCTCGTCCTCATTTTACAAAAAAAATATTAGGTCCATCTGCACGAACAGTATTTTTGCGACTAAATGGTACAATTTCTCAAAATTTTTAAAGAGACACAGTTTATTCCAAAACGTTTTAGCTCTCATCAGAGAAAAATGATGACAATGAAATATCCAGTTTAAAGCATTTGTGCAAATCGGTAATTAACATAAGTAATTCCATCACGAAGAAACTTTTAACAATATAATACAATATAACAAATTTAATTTTAATCGTTATACATTTTTCCGTCTCATAACCGATTAATGACATTTTTTCGGAAACTTTAGCGTTCTCTAATGCTCTAATTATGCATTTTTTCCATATAGGTAAACCAGCATAAATCGTAGTGTTATACATAGCCTTAAGAATTTAGAGTATCTCGCATACATGCATTTCAGACACCCATTACAGTACAAGCACAAAAGATTTTATTAGCATTTTAATTTGGGCATAAATATTTTTAATAAATTATTAGAAAAATTGTACATAATTTTAAAAAATAAACAGATACATAAACGTACCTATACTCATGTCGAAAATGGTGAAATAGAAGTAAACATCAGCTTTATTACGTTCTCTGTAAAATAGATACTGCTAGGTTCGGAATAATTCATGAAATAACAGTTTGTAGTTTGCACCGATGATATCCAATTTTTAAAATGAATATCAAATGAACTGAAACTGAGTTTATACAAGAAGAAAATGAATAATGTTTAGCTTAAAACAGTTCGGAGTATTTATTTACACAATTTAAAGGCCAAATACTAATTGCAACTTTAAACACTAAAGCACTAAAGAGGATAACGTAAACGACCCATATTATTGCATTATATCAAAGATAACATAATATACAGGGTGGTTTTAAATTAAGTAGCAAAAATGAGACCACAGATTTCTTAGGAGAAAATAAATCGATTTTATTACTGTTTTAGAAAGGTATTTTGAGGAAACCATTTTTCAACAAAGCACAAATAATATTTTAGGTCAATACTTACCCTCTTCATTAATTTCATTATTAATCTTTCTCCAATATTTGTGTACTATATATTGATTGCTGTGGATTTTGTCTTATATAGGTCATTGAAAAACTGAAGATATTATTAGTTCTTTGTCCATTTTTCTACATGCGATCCGCGCGTCAAATAAATTAAATTTGAATTCTGATAAAAGCGGGAACGCAGGTTTCCGGCGCAGACCTGCTTCAACCTGCTTTCACTGTGCACGTGTCCATTCAAAAATATGTTATAATTTTGAAAGCATATAAGCGCACACCGGCGTATGGTACCAGTAAGCAGAAAACCCGCTTCCACTATGTTCGTTTTAGCCTGCTTTAAACTGCTGTTTTTACATCAATTTAAATATACAATTACAAATTTCATAGTTTATAAGTACATATTCGGAGCTGTTTACCAATAAGCGAAAAACCTGCTTCCACTCTCTCTGTTCCATATGAAAACCTTATGCTTATATGTTATTATCTTATCCTTATTTCCTTATCTCTTTATTTGTTCGTTTTATAAATTTCCGTAAAATTATACCATCTGACAACCATGTTTCAGCTGTCAAACGATGACAATTTAGCCAGGACTGTATATATTAGGATTCATTTGTTCATAATAAATTTAAAGTTCAATTTTCTTGGAAAAATGTGACTTTTTGATATATTTCTTTTACTCCCAATAGTCCAAGGAATATGTATTTTATTTTTTTTTAATTAGAGACGTCACACACTGTATACCTTTGTTTGACCTTGAAATAATCTTAATACTTGTATTAAAATAAAGTAAAAAAAATATAAGAAGGCACAAACCCAAATAACAAGCAGACACTTGAGTAATATCAGGTTGGCATTTTATATTTTTAAATTAACACACGCTACCTACCTCAAATATTAAACGACGAGTCTTATGTAATTCATAGCCGCCTAAGACGTTAACTTTTTGCTCCAGTTGCTTAATATTCTCCCAGCGCCTCCGCCATTTTTTATGATTTTAATCATTCGGGGAAAAGGTTATATTTTACATGAATTTTTTACCTTGAGGGCACTTCCCATGTCCAAAATTTATTCAAGATTCCAAGAGCCTCGAAACAACAAGCAATGCATATTTATTACTTACATTTTTCCAAACATCTTATTGAGAAGCATACATACATATCAAACATTAATATTGATTTACGTGCTGATTTGAGTTTTATAAAATATATTTCCAATAGATATCTTAGTATCGCTAAAAATATAGAATGTCTCGATTTATATTCCGTTAACATAAAAGCAAACATATAAGTAGCAATTCCAATAGTTTTTTTGAATAGTGTTACAAATATTTCCAATATACCAAATACTATGAGGTACAACAAGTCAACAGTACAATGATCCTCGAGATATAATAGAAACTTTTGCACGTTTTTTCCAGTCAGATTTTATAAATTCTTCTATTTATGATTTGTTCCACATAATCTATTACTAATGCTTCTCAGTTTTCTATTCCAACAATGAAAAAGATATTCTAATTGCCTTAAAAAAAGTTTAAAAATAAGTTAACCACTGGAACTGAAATCCCTACATTTTTGATAAGAGAGTTTGCATCCATATTTGCTTTAGCATTGTCTACTATTTTCAACTTGTCTCTACGAACAGCAACATTTCTACATATTTGAAAAAATTTAAAAATCTCCCACTTTTACATAGTATATGGAGATACATTGTTGAGAATTATAAACCAATAACTATTCTATCCAATTTTAGTAAACTATATAAAACCGTGCTGCAGTGCTATCATTTTCTTCAATTTAAAGCGACATATATCTGATTGACAACATGGACAAATTTGGCAAGTATAAAGCATTTTATTGCAGATAATCTGGATCACGGTGGTCAGATAGATATAATCTATACAAATTTGTCGAAAGCCTTTGATTAAACTTGATCCTGGGTTATTACTTTATAAATTGTTGTGTGTACCAACTGATATTCCACAATTTTCCATGAACTAATTATCAAATCGCATTCCTAATGTTTGTTATTGTGGTTATTTTTGTTGATACTGTTGCAACACCAGGAGTGCCGCAAGGATCGGTTCTTAGACCACTCTTATTTATTTTATTTATTAACGATGTTTGCAAGGAAATTCAATTTAAAACGTTATTTTATATGCTGAAGGTCTAAAGTTGTATGCTTCTTCTCTAGGAGACTGCGGTTTGCTACATCAAAATCTTTTTAAGATCAATTTATGGTATCACAACAATAGATTGCCATTTAATATAAGTAAATGCCGTGTTACGAGCTTTATACTGACCAACTAATCAGCTAACGAACTAACCAACTAACTAACTAAATAGTGAATGAATGAGTGAATAAATTAAATAAAAAAATAAATAAATATATAAACATTCATATTTTTAAATTGTTCCATCTCTTTCCCATTATTTAATATTTACTTAGATTTCTAATAAAAGGAATATAAAATTTGAATTTTATTTTTAGTCTATTTATGGCTTCCGTAATTTAATATACCTACATCGCTGCAGTTTAATTAAAGCAGCTAGTGTAAGGTGACATAAAGTAGTTCGTTGCAAACTTTCTAGGCAAAGATTTATGCCATTTTTATGTCAGTCATAAAGTCCTGCAAATATTAACTAAGTCATGGCTTCACAGATGGTGGTATTGTAATGGAAAACGTTGTTTCACACACGCGCGGGTAGCTTCCATCATTAATACGTACTAATAAAGCAAAAAGTGGCCAACGGTCTTAGTAGCATTAGTCTGGCTGGCACAGGCTGCCCTGTGTAGATTAAAGTGAGAAAAAAGCGGACTTCAGTCTGAAAACAGCATTGCTAGAGGTTGTACAATGTATATAACAGCTGCATTCAGCTTTAAAAGAATTAATAGGTATTATACATTTCTATAAAAACAAACGACAAATAATTTTAAGAGTAATATAATAATAATAATAATAATATATCTACCCTTCATTTAATCACGAAGATTAGCCTAAAAGATTAAAACTTGTACGGTCTTTGACCACCGATCGAGCAAGTTCAAAGTCCAGTATTCAGGTTGAGAGTTCAGATTTTTGAGATTACTTTACAGTCACTAATTATTTTTTTTACTGTTTTAGAAAGATAATTTAAACTAATATAAATCAAATCTTCTACAATTCCTATCAATGAAGTCGTATGTATGTTCTCTGATACCAAACATCTAGGTATGCTAATGAACAATTCCAAAAAATAAAAATAATATAATTTACTAACCTTCTAATGAAACACTCTATAAATATCTAACTTCACTTTTTGGCAGTGGGAACACGACAAATTCAACCACAATAGATGAGATCTGACCTATTTCTGCATTTTTAAGATTGCTTCTTCAGGTGGTCTCCTTTAAGTTGAATCAAATATCTAACTATAAAAATTATAATAAAAATTAAAATTATTTGAAGTTAAATATCGACAATGAAGAAGCAATCCTAAAAATGCAGAAATAGGTCAGATCTCATCTATTGTGGTTGCATTTGTCGTGTTCCCACTGCCAAAAAGTGAAGTTAGATATTTATAGAGTGTTTCATTAGAAGGTTAGTAAATTATATTATTTTCTTTAGATAATTATTGAATAGAGCTTTGTCTGTGGAATTGTTCATTAGCATTAGCAGATATTTGGTATCAGAGAACATACATATGACTTTATTGATAGAAATTATAGAAGATTTGATTTATATTAGCTTAAAATACCTTTCTAAAACAGTAAAAAATATTACAAAAGCTAATAATAAGGAATATATGGGTAGATATTATGGATGTAATTCAACACAGGTTGGGGCTTTTGTTCACTGAGTAGTTAGTTTCACACAATATTATTAATACCTAAAAATATAAAAAACACTAATTATTTATTTTTAAAATATAAAAATTTGTACTAGATAGGTATAAGATAGATACTAGATATACATATAAAAATAAAAAGGTTTCTTCATTAAAATCATTCAATTTGTTATAAATTAAACTTGAACTGCAATTACAAACAAACCGATATGTGATGATATATAGCAAAATTGTTTTTTCAGCGCCTTCCATTTGATATTTGAATCATGCAATGCCATTTAAAAAAATATCGATGATGTCATCACTCATCTACAATGTAAAACTATATCATCCTATTTAAAATATATATTAATATATTTTACAGGGTGTATAAAAATAGGTAATCGGGCTTTACAGTCAAAGATATATACAGGGTTAACTATGACTTAGTACAAATATTTTGGATAGGTCAGTGGTATGGATCGGTCCGTGGTCGCGCAGTTTAAGGCATCAGTACTTGAATCGCGGTGACTAGATCGCTGTGGGTTCGACCCCCACACCCAGTAGACCGTATATAAGCTATATTCGTGGAGAGGTTTGGCGCCCTCTCTGCGGGTATGGTAAGGTAGAAGAATGTTGGCCTGGATCAATGTGAGAGATTGATACCGGTTGACATTTGACTACCCCCCTAATTAATGAGGGTTTCCAGGATTCCCTCATTCCTGCACTGAATGGTGGTTAGGACCTACCAACGTAAGTCGTTCCTGGGCGCAAATGCGGCCGCTTAATAACATGCCGCCCCCTCTCCCGCACAAGTCTTCTTCTGGGCTAATCCTCGTGATTAGAATGAGGCGTAGAGATATTATTATATTATTATTTTAAGAGGGAATAGGGAAAAATAAGAATTATCGGAATTATCTATCAAAAAATGTCCAAAATTTTTTTTTTCGAAACTATATTAAATCCTTATTTAACTCACTGGCCTGTTCTCAGCCGCGAGGTTAGGTTAGGTCTCACAAGTAGTGACAGGTCACCGCGTTGACACGTGTATCAGTTTACATCGCTTTCAGGGAAAAAAATATTTACAAAATGTAGATTATTATTTAATGATTTAATGAGTAACACGGTATGATCGAACAGGGAGGCAGCACGTACCTTACTAATATTTATTTCCAGGATTTATATTTGAAGAGATTTTAACAATGTATCATTTTCTGTTTTCTTACTTGTTTAAATTAAAACCTGCCATTCCAAAGATATTTATACTTGCTGTGGACCTCTCCTTCCCTCGACTGTTCTTTTTGTTTATAGCGAGGTACCTATTACCTGGTTCATGAACAGGTCCTTTGCTTACGTTGGGAAAATCACAAAGGATAACAAAGAAATACACGCAAATGTACACAAATACATAAAAAAACACTGCCACACGTTTACGCCAAGGTATTATAACAGCTGCTCAATGTGGTTCAAAAAGTATTCAGCATAATATTTTTTTTACTCGGAAAACTTATTTAGTATTACGTTGCCACACGATAATATACACTTGTCACACTCCTATAAATCAGTACCTTATCTGTCATTTAATCATTTGAATACGACATGTTTGTAAATACACAAAAAATACGCGAAAAATTAAATTTACGAAAAGCAAGTACTGAAAAACTATTTCAAACTACTCATTGATAAGTAATAAGTAAGTACCATAACCGTATGTAATATTTTTTAACAATTGCAGAGAAGAATCGACATCTGCGGGCCACTAATGCAAGGTGGGGAATTAAATTCTGTTAAGTAATAGCAACAATATTAACAGTAAGCGACGATGTTTGCATAAAATAATTAGTAATATTTTAAACCCTTAGAATATAACTAACTTGGCTGTTCTTTAGTGTTTGGAGAGTATGCAACACAACAATGTAGTATTCTGGGTTATGTTATTTTAAAACAGTTAAGTGACTAATTTTAAACATTTTATAGTAATTAAATAAAGTATTTATGTCAGATACGCTAGTGGATAATTATGATGAATCTGCAAGGAGTGAAATGTAGTTTTGGCAGTGTGCAACGAAATAACGAAGAACGAATACAAAATACTACAGCTAACCGGATTAACTGTTATCTATCAGGTACTTAGGCATTATTATTATTAATAAAAATGTTTATTTTCATTGTTTCTAGAATTGACAATGCTGCAAAAACTTCCCCATTTTTTTAACATTGAGCTACAATTCCGAAATAATTTTTTTATCGTCTTTTAGACCTCCTTGAGCACGTGGTTAAAATTGTTGTACTTAGTTAACCCTGTATATATATAAATATATTCACAATTTTATTATATCGCAAACAAAAAGAATTGAACGCAAAACAGTGAACTCTAATCAAATTTTCTAAACACAGTAAAAAATAGATTTACACGCTACTATTTTGTAAGAAATAATAGTATATTATTTAACGAGCGGTAATGCAGGTCATAACTCACCCAGATGAAGTTTGTTGTAATTCATCAAGTGAGTTATGACCATTACCACAAGTTGAATACTATACTTTATCTACGACTATAACAATAAATACTAAGATACAAGTATCGAGAAAAACGTCAAAATTATTTTGTTAAAATATCAAATGACATTAGTTCCCTCAATGACAGTAATTGACAATTCCACCTTCTGAGAGGCGTTGGCAATTTAATAATTTTAAAATCTTTTAATTATTCATTCCTTTCCACTTGTTAAAAATTCTTTCCATTTTACACTAATGGAACGTATTTATCGGCTTAAAAATTTCCCAGAATTTACTGCGTACACTATTTACATACCGAATTATCATTGTAGAAGCCCACCGTGAGTTATAATAACTAACTATAAAAACTCACGCTATTTGTTTATTGATACCATTAATTGCTCAAAAGCAGTTGAATAATTAATATATAAATTAATAGGAGTAGATAAAATAATGTAATGTAAATTTTACACGTGTTATTTGCAAAAATGTTGAGAGTCTAAAAATATTTACAAAAACCATAAAGGGTAAAATCTAGAATTTCAATTATTTGATCAAATTTACGTCAACATAATTAATTTACAAAATCGAATTTAAAATTTGTTGTTTACGCTTCATACGAGAACGAGTCATAATTTGCGTTCATAGTGTTAACGGTTAAAGCAAATTGGATTATTTATTGTGTAATAGTTAATGTTTGTATCAGTAGTGTATTTGTAGTAGAAGGAAAATTTCACAGACACATGACACATATGTTTTTAAATATATCTACCTATACTGTTATCTTTGATATATTTACCTGATGATGAAGTTCTAGAACGTATTGGCTATCTTTATAGAAATAATTTTTAATCTTCCAGGAAATTTTCGGCGTCGTTTCAACAGATAGTAAACAGGATAAAATTTGCTCCTTCACGATTTGGTAAATTTTACAAAGACGCTTGAGTAATGTAGTTTAACAAAATAAATATCTTTATAAATTTACTTGCAGTAGTGTAAATCTCAGTGTAAATATATTAAAATCTGATATGAATCGATTATTATATGTGACGTAGATTTTCAACGTATAGTCCAGCACCATCTGGGTCTGTCAAATCAATGACAATAGCGTCATCACTAAATTTTAATTGGTATGAGTGGTAACGACTATTAAAACTTATTGTTTTCCAACACTTTTTAATAAAAAGTTAGTTATATAATAGCAACAAATTAGCTAAACAACAATTGCATAAGAGCTCTATTTTGGTGTCTTTAGTAGAAATAATGTGACATTTTTGTAACATAAAATCATAAAATATCATTTGTAACATAAAATCATAATAGTAAATTATTTATTAACTGTATCGTAAAGATATCAGAAGGTATAAAGCATCACTTTAAACACAATTTTTGCAACTGGAATGTTATGTGGTGTATTGCTCAATATTATTTTACGTGTTGTACTGCAGTTTATGAAAGCAATTTTTATTGCGGAAAAAAATGTTGTTCTGCTTTGTATCGCCCATATCTAGTGAATTTGTCATACTCTGCGTGTTAAGTGATTATTTATATGTTATCATAATTAAATTAAACAGTTTTTTAAAGATTTATGGTTTCTTGCGTAAAAATTAACTGTATTGGTTCTGACTATGCAATATTAAGGAATCGGCTAAATTTGTGATATTTTAACGTTAATTGTCCTATTTCTGTAAAACACTGGAAATTATGATTCCACAGAAAATTTATCATAACAGGGCCGTATTGTAATGGTAAATAATATATGAAGGCATTTAAAATCATGGATTTTTCATATTTCTGCAAGATTTCAATGGAACGGGTGAGATAACAGTAGAAATTCTTTCAAATTCGAAATAAAAGTAATAGTTTTCTTTGTTTTGGTAATATTTCATTACTTTTCTTCTAAATCCTCTACTACTTTTGGTTTTTTCCACTGGCTTAAGCTTGACATGTTTATTCTTATACAGTAACCAAAAAAGTTAAAGTAAGAGTTAAAACTAGACTTCTACCGTTTACAGTGTGACAAACAAAACAAGGTACCGCCATTTTATTGCTTCAAATATGTTTTATGGAATGGTTTGTCAATGTGGTTTTGTGTCAAAATAATCGTTTTTCAGTTGTAATTGTTATACTATTATTTTTGTTTTACGACTGAATAATAAATAATTACATAATACATAATAACTATTCATCATCATAACATAATCATCATCATTTTTACAGCACATAATAACAGCTATTTGCTATTTGTCTTTAGAAATAAAATTGTTTCCAAGAAATACTACGAAGCATCGCAGTTTTGACGTTCCAACGCTTCGCTCTTTTATCCACAGGTAGAAGTCCAGAACAAGTGGCACAGTTTGAATAGTAGTAATGGGTTTGAGATTCGTGGGGACCTCTATTCAGAAGTCATAGAATATTTAGTCGTCGCGACGCACAGTGGGGAAAGGAACCCGGAAAGTTGTCAAAAATTCTGCAACTTTGGTTTCAAAGAACCAGAAACCAGGAAATGTAGAAAAATTCTCAGCTGTAAACGGACCGATTTTTTCAGTGTTAAACATTATTTTAAATTCTATTGCAGAATTTACCCATTAGTTCATTGAAATATTACATGTTTTGGCCTTAGCGTGCATTTTTTACAGGACGCAATTTTATTGTTTGAGGAGGGGGGTCAAAAAAAAGCTCAACTTAAAGTTTGTGGGATCACAACCCTCCAACTTCGGCCGCCATCTTGGAAAAAGGGGGTTAAATTATTTTTAGCATTTATCAGGTAAACAATTGGTCATACAAAAAATTTTTAAAAACATTTTTTATTGCAAATTAAATCCTCTACAATTTTAGTCCAGTAATTTTTTGTTGTAAAATAAAAAATAACAAAGATATGAAAGAAAAACAATCCAAATTCTTTGACAAATTTTCTTTTGGACGCCATAATTTATTTATTTTTTTTTATTTTAAAAAAATTACATCAGAGTATTTTTGTAGAGTGATTTTCAAAGAAGATTTTTTACTATATACTTTTTTTATTATATTCATTAGTTTGGATTTTACAGCGTGTGAAGTGAACACAAATTTTCCCTACTGATAAATATAAATTTATATCATTGATATGGCATAGTTTTTAATTGTTTATATAATAATGTTTTTTATTATAGACATTTCAATATTGTTATTTAATAGTTACTGACTTGCAGCACAAAATTAAAATTTCTCAATTAATTGACGAAAATGATTTTGAAGAAGGACCGCCAACAATGACTACACTTCCTTCTCCACTTCTCTCTCAACAATTTAATATTGAAATCCAAGATGATCCTGAGCCGCAGCCAGGCCTATAAAAGAGGCTGAAAACGCAGTAACAATCTCACTTTAAGACTGACCGTGGATTATGCCTACTGGGGATACCATACATAAAAAAACGCGCCTCCAGACTCTACCTCGTAGGTGGTGTGGAAAAGAGTCAATAACTATTAAAATAACAATATTGAAATGTCTATAATAGAAAAAATTACTATAAAAATTATTAAAAACTATGCCATATCATTGATATAAATCTACACTTATCAGTAGGGAAATTAGTTTTCACTTCACAGCGCTGAAAAACCCAAACTAATAAATATAATAAAAAAAGGATATAATAAAAATTCTTCGTTAAAAACCACTCTACAAAAATGCTCCAATGTCATTTTTTTTTAAATAAAAAAAAAATAAATTATGGCGCCCAAAAGAAAATTTGTCTAAAAATTTGGATTGTTTTTCTTTAATATCTTTGTTATTTTTCATTTTACAACAAAAAGTTGCTGGATTAAAATTGTAGAGGATTCGATTTTCAATAAAAAATGTTTTTAAATTTTTTTTGTGTGACCAATAGTTTACCTGATAAATGCTAAAAACTATTTAACCCGCTTTTTCCAAGTTGGCGGCCGAGGCTGGAGGATTGTGACCCCACAAACTTCAAGTTAAGCTTTATTTGTCTAAACAATAATTGCGACCTCTAAAAAATGCAACCCCAAATGTAACTTTTCAATGGACTACATTTAAAATTGTTGAAAATAAAGTCATCGTATTTTCTATTGCACTGAGCCCACTTTTTTATATAAAAAACAATTCAAAAATTTGTTAATCATATTTACTGACTTTACACTTTACTTTACTTACACTTTAGGTAAATATCCAGTGCGATTTGCAATGTAAGTCTTATTTTTCCCCAGTAATCCTCGTAATAAAGTGATTGATTTCTTGATAATATTAAATAATTCCGAACTAGTTAATCGTATAAATTTTTGGTCTGATATTGAAATAAATTATCCATGAATAATTACTAATGAATACGTTCTGTCATATAGAAACAATTTATTGCTAGAATTAAGACTATCAAATCAAATATCATCTTGACAAATATATTTTTAGGGTCCCTATTTATAATAACGCGCAACCTAATAGTAATAAATTAAAAAATATTGGCGTGCACATTGCACACCTGGACGGAACATTTGACCTTCGTTGTCGCTCATGTACGCCTCGCGGCGCGCTCCAGAATGGTGTCCTCTTTTGCTAGAGTCGTAGTCTTCCAAATTTACTTCCTCCAGGATGTCCGCTTCAGGCATCACAAACGGGGTTCTTGCTGGAAGCAGAATCTCTAGAACTTTCAAGTTACTCTCACTAGTAAAATAGCTCTCTGGGAACCTAATCTCAAAAGTCACGTACAAGTTGCCCTTCTCAAATGAATTTTTGTAATGGGGTATACCCTCTCCGGTCACGACCTTTACATCACCTAACCTAACCTAACCAAATAGTAATAAACTAAAAACTATTCTATTAGTGTGCACATTGCATACCCGAAGGGAACATTTGATGTTCGTGCGACGTGGAGATGTACGTTGCAATGTGTAGGCTGTTCAGGATAGATTTTGTAGTAAAACGACGTTGTTCTTTTATTGAATTTATTGTTAAGAAATTTTAAGTTACACACTCGTACACATATCTACATGGTGACGCATAATGAATACGTTCTGTATATAGAAATAATTTATTGCTAGAATTAAGACTAAAAAACCGAAATATTATCTTGACAAACATATTTTTAGAGTCCCTATTTATAAGAACTTGCAACCTAATAGTAATTAACTAAAAAATATTCTATTGGTGTGCACATTGCATACCCGGACGGAACATTTGATCGTCGTTGTCGCTCATGTACGCCTCGCGTCGTGCTCCAGAATGGTGTCCTCTATTGCTAGGATCGTAGTCTTCCAAATTTACTTCCTCCACGATGTCCGCTTCAGGCATCACAAAGGGGGTTCTTGCTGGAAGCAGAGTCTCTAGAACTTTCAAGTTACTCTCACTAGTAAAACGGCTCTCTGGGAACCTAATCTCAAAAGTCACGTACAAGTTGCCCTTCTCAAATGAATTTTTGTAATAGGGTATACCATCTCCGGTCACGATCTTTACATCACCTAACCTAACCTAACCTAATAGTAATAAACTAAAAAATATTCTATTAGTGTGCACATTGCATACCCGAACGGAACATTTGATCTTCGTGCGACGTGGAGATGTACGTTGCAATGTGTAGGCTATTCAAGATAGATTTTGTAGTAAAACGACGTTGTTCTTTTAATGAATTTATTGTTAAGAAATTTTAAGTTACACACTCGTACACATATCTACATGGTGACGCATAATGAATACGTTCTGTATATAGAAATAATTTATTGCTAGAATTAAGACTAAAAAAACCGAAATATTATCTTGACAAATATATTTTTAGGGTCCCTATTTATAAGAACTTGCAACCTAATATTAATTAACTAAAAAATATTCTATTGGTGTGCACATTGCATACCCGGACGGAACATTTGATCGTCGTTGTCGCTCATGTACGCCTCGCGTCGCGCTCCAGAATGGTGTCCTCTATTGCTAGGGTCGTAGTCTTCCAAATTTACTTCCTCCACGATGTCCGCTTCAGGCATCACAAAGGGGGTTCTTGCTGGAAGCAGAGTCTCTAGAACTTTCAAGTTACTCTCACTAGTAAAGTGGCTCTCTGGGAACCTAATCTCAAAAGTCACGTACAAGTTGCCCTTCTTAAAAGAATTTTTGTAATGGGGCATACCCTCTCCGGTCACGATCTTTACATCACCTGGTTTTATAACCTCTCCGGCGGATTGTGTGATCAAAAGATCACGGCCGTCTAACTGACGCAAGGAGAAAGAAAATCCACATAACGCTTCGGTTAGCGAAATGGTATGTTTCACATATAAGTCATCGCCACTTCTCTGAAAAAGTTCGTGTGGTTTTTCTCGCAAAATGATAATTACATTGCCCGCTTCCGCGTCAGGTTGTTGGTTATCTGCGCTCTGGAACACTATTTTTTGGTTATCTCGCATGCCCTTGTCAATGTGCACTTCGAATGTTTTTGTTTTATTGCAAATTTTCTTTCCTTCGCAAATTGGACAGCGATCTTTTTCGGGGATTATCTGCCCATCACCCTGACATTGCGGGCAGCGGATATGGACAGACGTAGTAGCTATCTGATGGTTACACACTTTCAGTCCAAAACCATCGCAAGTAGGGCACTTTTCCACGTGTCCACTTTTGGTACCCTTTCCTCTGCATATTGCACAAATAACGTTCTTGTTGAGTTGCAGTTTGAACTTTCTGCCGTTGTACAAATCCTCTAGGGATACCTTCACAGAACGAACTGTGTCTTCACTTCTTCGTCTGCTTTGCATTCCTCTGTCTCCAAATATAGAATTGAATAAACGGCTGCCGAATATAGGAGGAAACGTGTAGTTTCTTCTGAAGCTACAGTGAGCTCCCTCTTGCGGTCGCTTGTGCTCTGGTTTGGAGTTAGTGTACGTTTTCTCGGGGTCCAACAGGATTTTGTAGGCATCACTGATTTCTTTAAACGTATCTTCAATTTTCAGATTTTCATCGGGATGGGACTCCTTCGATAATTTGTGTTGATTTTTAATTTCGCCATCGGAAATCGCTCTTACTTTTAAAATATCACTCAGCTTGTTGTCTGCCATATTTCCAAACAAGGAATGAATTCAAAGATTCGAACTGATTTGGAGCTTAATTCTCTACGAATTTATACCTGTGTCTAAATCTACGGGATAATTCAGTTTTAATAGTTTTGAAAATAAAATCATTATGGGATGCCGCTTTAGATCGATATTTATACCTGCATTAATCCTAATCCCGAGATCGTAAACTTTAATTTTTTGATACAATGTAATATATTAATTGTATTTTGTAATATAATTTTATGGAAACGGATTTAATATTATTGTATATTAATATTATATATTATATACAGGGTGATTCAGAACTTATCTAAAAAAAAAAAAATCTGAGTCTTCTGTACCACTCTTACGAATACAATTTGGTAAGAAAAACATAAAAAAGGTAGTTCCAAAATGATTTTAAAAATACGCTTCTGTACGGCACTTTTATAACGCCGATTTTATACAGCAAATTTAAATGCTTTTGCCGCTATTGTTATTGATTATTAATAGATTTAGTTTGTGGTTTTAATTAATAAAATAGTTTGACGTACCTGATGCTACAACATTTTGGACCTGTCTTACCCAGTTTCTACAAACTAAAACAAATGTTTCTGCTTCTTGTCCGTTTTGAACTTATTGACGGCAACTACGATACGTTTCCGTAAATCATCAATAGTATGTATCCACTTCGGTGCTATACACGTTTTTAAATATCCCCACAAAAAGAAGTCCAAATGATTTAATGTCAGGAGATCGTGGCAGCCATGGTACCTCCTCGTCGTGTTAATACTTGGACATACTGTACATGGTACAGATATAATTGAGCCTTGTATATGACACGTCACTACTGCGATAGGCCGTCGAAGTCCTGGACAGCCATCTTTTCTGCAATTCGGTTTCAAATTTCCCTCGCGTTGCACTGCACTTGCACACACTGTACACCGTGATAAAAGTAGTTGCATTTGGCACTTGTTTACCGGGAAATCGTTCTGCTAAAGCATTTTCACAGTGTCATAAATTAAAACGATATGCATCAACGCCGAGTTGACACTTGAAAAACTAATGTAAACACTGGCGTCACAAAAACTTTAATGCGTACAAAAAATAATCGGATTTCAATATTCGGAATCGCCAGTCTAGAGACTACAGTGGCCCAGCGATAAAAATGTTGAAACTTCAATAATGTTTTACTAGGAAACAATAAATTTTCACCTAAAAGTTACATAAAATACAATATAAAAATCTCTTAAGTGATCAATATTTTACATCCATTTTTAATCAAATACAATATGACAACCTTTAATAGCAGATTGTTTAATGAAACAAATGGAAAAATACGTAAACTTTATAATTTATTTAAGAACTAGACATATACAAAAATAAAAATAGTAAAACCAATAGCTCAATTCAAAATAATCTATTAACACATGTAGTTTCCATGTAACTATCAGCAAAAATAAAACAAATAGTATTTTAATTGTCAATGTGAAGGATACAGTTTTAAGCTTTGTTCTCATGGACGCGAAATTCGCAAAAATTCTTAATAATTTCGTAAATTTTGATTTAAATTATTAATGCCGGGAAATTGTCAACTTTTCACAAATTTCGCAAAAACAGAATTATTATAGCTATTCTCATCCGTGACAGTTCTATGATGAAACCACCGATAGCAAATTTTGCAGTTGGTAAAATTGACAAAAAGTTGAGACTTTTCTCGCCATTAAATAATTCGCGCGAATTTTAGGGAATTTAGCGTCCACGAGGACAAAGTTTTATACAGACTAGGATGTGAAATTCATCAATCACAGTCTGTTAAGGAAACAATTAAATGGCATGTTTTAATTAAATATTAGAGCATAAGTTGTCAAATTAGCGTACACTTAATTTACGGAAAAAAATATTCAAAATGAATTATTCTACTCCGGAATCAATAAATGGCACCCCACCTGACATTCGGGAAGCGGCAAATGAAACAAGCGAGGCATTATATTTATTACTCTAGAAAACAAAGGCTAAATATGATTGGTTACAATAAATTTATGACGTGGTTATTGACACTGATTGAAATGCTGTTTCATATTATTTAAATTTAAAATATTTAAATCTTAATTTTGTTTTTGTGGATCGTAGGAAAAATACATTGTATAACTCGAGTGGATTGTCCATATTAGACTCGAGCTTTGCTCCCGCTCTTGTTGTACAAACTACTATTCTCTCGGTTTTGATGATATAACAGTCAAATAGTTAAGGGAAACAAATTATGAAGTTATGAATTATGCCTTTAAATATATAAAAGTCTGTAAGTATACAAAAATGCCAAGAGTAATGTAACGAGTAATTACAGCCTATTAGTTTAATATCAAATGTTGCAATAATGTTTGAAATAGCATTGAAAAACAGACTGCCTGATTTCCATTTAAAAAATCGAGTCTTCCTAATTGCCAATTTGGTTAAAAACACAAAGTAACTTATGACGCCACGGTTTATAAAATATTAAAGTATATACCGCCTTAGCAGATAGCAGGCCACGTTCAGCACTGTTCATAGTTCTAGCAAAAACTTTCTACACGGTAAATCATCACATTCTTCTAAGTTGTATAAAATGGGAATTAGAGGCACAGTTTATAACCTAATACAAAAATATTTAAAGAACTGCTCAGTTATTTAAAATAAGTGCTAGTTTTACCAATCACGAACTTATGGAACTCCTCAAGTCACAGTTTTAAGACCACTTCTCTTGACAATATATACCAACAATTTAAAAATGAAAATATCTCGCGCAGAATTAAATTTAAAACACTTTTTTACTCTTATTAAATTTTAAAAAACTTTGGAATCGTAAGAAACGATCATCGTTTATTAGACAGAGTAACTTTTCGGTGAGGAGTAAATTTATGTTACAGAAAAAATGGTGCCAATTTAGAACAATTTCTTAAGTTTTAATTTTATTTTTTTTTTCATTTATATTTATTTATTATTACTAACTATTAAACTTTAAAGACAAAGCCTACTAACGACTTTTTGATTTCTTCTAATAAACACCATTTAATTAATGCATTTTTTCTAGAAAATTTTTTAAAATTTAACAAGAGTAAAATAAGTGTTTTAAATTAAATTCTACGCGGGATATTATCATCGATTAATGAAAACAAAATTTAGTATAATTTTAGAGGTGACTGTCCTGAATGAACACGTTGTAGTATTTCAATTAACTTGAACTTGTCATAGAAGACCAGTAATAGTCCTAAATCATGTACGAACTTTGGTTATTCCAAGTTAAAATAATTCAGAGATATTATATTTTTTCTAAATAAGGCCTGTAACTTTGTATATACATATGTTTAGTTAAATTGCAATATTTTGGGACCCACATACTACATGCACCTGCTCTGTGTCGGTTCCTATGTGGAACACCCTGTACAATAGACTTGAAGGTCGATGTGGGTGCATGCTGGGTGCGACATTAGCGATTCATTTTGTTTAACTCTTATCCTTGACTATATACACTAAGACTAGTCAATCTAATGGGAGACCTTGTTGGCCTGAATGGGAAACTAACTCTCGCGTAATGGGAAACGATCTCAAAAAGAACGTTTACGCTTGGGCTATTTGCTAATAGATGGCGCAATATTAGGTACTAAAATGACATGAATTTGGATATATAATTTTGAAAGCTCCTCCCATCGAAGATGATTGGTTCATACATATTATGTTATGTACAATCGTTTGCAATAATATTGACACTCTTTAAATTCAATTTTGCTATTTCTTTTGAACTGCTGACGTATTTGTAATGAAATCTGCTTTCAAGTTTTAACATTAGTAATTAGTTGTTTCACTTACCAATATAAATTTAATGAGTTTCTACTCAGAACTTCGAGAAGTTCAAAAACTGTTTTGAGAGAGTGTCATTGTTATTTCAAAAGCTTGTATGTACTTAAAATTCATAACTTTAATGACATTCGATAGGATTACTGTTTATTTTATTATTAAGTGAATGTGTTAGTCATGAGGAAGCAGGCAGGAAATAAATGTTAATTTTTAAAATGTAATAAAACTAGATGAAACATTCCAGGAATAAAACTTTTCCGCGCAAGGCGAAAATCGACTATAATGATAGATTTTGAATTCTGATAAGTAATTATAGTAATTTCATCACGATTTTTAATAAAAAGAAATACAGAAGTGCAGTTATCCAGTTCATATTCACTTTCGCATATCAATGAAAGTCAAAGCTTAAAATATATTAACCGCCAGATAACACTTTTATCATACTCCTCCAGCTTTGGCAAATTCAAGTGAAGAAGTCATTCAATACGTGTCGATAAAAATATACAGGGTGGGCCATTAATAAGGGGGCATAGAAGAGGAGTAACTTCATTGGGACGAAATATGAAGATATAGCTAAATATATCTTCGTAAAATATTTCTGTGGGAAAAGATACAAGGTGTCAAAGTTGAAATATTTTTATTTGTGTTTTCTTCTTTTGTATTAACGCAAGTATCTCTCAACTGATTGAAATTTAATTCAAAAAAATTAGTAGGTATCAATGAGTCGTTTACTTTTTTAAATGTCCAGAGTAACTTTGGAAAAAAACTCATATTTGAAAAAAAAATTATCTACATATTTATTTTTATGGACAAAAATAACAACAGAGCAGTAAAAACAACTTAGCCCTTGAGCAAACTCTCCCTACTTCTACATGTCTTAATTAATTAAACTAATTATTACAGCTAATTACAGAAAATTTTCAATATGGCAATTTTCTAATGCTGCTAAAAGATTTCCTCACGTCGAAAAATATATTTGGTTGTTTTAGATCAGTTTTCTGGAAAACGGTAAAAATTTCGTTAACAAAAAATAAGATAGAAATTGTCATCATCTGGCAATATCTGTTTTAATAGGTACCTACCTATGTAAACCTGTATCTTTTTCCACAGCAACATTTTAGTAAGGCATGTTTAGCTATATCTTCACATTTTGCTCCAAAACTGTCATTCCTACTCTGGCACATCATTAATGGTTCACCTTATATAATACTTAAAATAATAAACTACACATGAAACACATTCTTTTCTGATGAGGCCTGTAAAGTTCATAAATTATTTTTACTAAAAACATTAGCGCATGTAAATTTATTTAAATTTGCATGCGTAAATGTTAAATTATTTGAATTTTTAAATTAATTTAAATTTAATTTTAATTTAAAAATTACTCTTCAAAAAGACTACAAAATAATATTTATTTCACACCATCACAAAATTATACTTAGATCAATCATTGAAAAAAGATACTTGGTGTTTTAGAATTTTTACTAATGAATTTTTCGCAAAATAATAATGCATCTTATGCAGTAAGAGAAACCCACACGATAATCTGCAGTTCTATATGTCTCTTTATAGAAGTAGGTATGTCGAATTCATTTGAATTATCTTAATATGTTTAAAGGAAATAAAACAGAAAATGTAAATTTTGGCATATCGCTGAAAACTCTTTTAACAATCTTATTTTTCTGTTTTTTTTTTTAATTAATTTACAGTTCATATTCTTACTTCTCTAACGCAATAAAATAAACTGCTTATGTTTCAAACTTTATGATCTGTGGTTTGAATATAAATATATTGCTACAATCTTATTATTTAGGCAGGTATATGAAAAAGGGTCACGCGGCCACGCCCTCGAAACGCCTTCACAGTTTTTTGCAGATTAAAATAGTAGCGCTTTATTTCCTTCGTTTGAATAAATGTGTATTGTTACACAGTACGACATCTAACAGGAATTATGATAACTATTTAGGTCTTTATTGAGGATTGACTCTCTTGGTGTAAATACTCAAGGCTCTTATACGCAGCTACTTATAAGTAATTTATACTTGGACATTAGGTACATGTATTGTAAATACAGCTTGGCTTGAAGGGTGCCGCGCATTGAAGTTATTTTAATAATTATTTTTTTGTTAATTTCAAGTAATTTTATGGTTGTAGTAAATTTATTAAATATTGAAAATTTTAATCTATTATTACTCCTAAATAACTGTTGTGTCCGTACAATCGATTTGCCAGGTATAATTCCTGTGGTAAATAAATTCCATTGTTATTATTTCTGGTTGACCCTAATAGATAAAGGAATGCGTCTAGTTTAATATAAAATGATTGTTAACGAATTATATTCATAAAATTTAGAAAATTAATTTGTTAGATATTTTGAAGATATATGTCCCTAAAACTGTCCCTTGCGGAATTACCACTTAGGTATTTCAAATATTTGATTTTGATTTTTTATATAATAGATTATAAGCTATCCGTTCAGTTTTTATTTTGCACAACTTAGAGAACAGGATGACCAAAACTGTGATATTTTGCGTATGGTTTATTGCTTTACAAGTATAGAGAGTGATTCAGAACTTACCAAAAAAAAATGTAAGTGTACAGGAGACTCTTACAAATAAAATTTTGTACAAAAAAATCAAAAAGAGCAGTTTTAAAGTGATTTATAAATACAGTTCTGCACGGTACTGGAAACTAATCCACTGTAAAACATGATAAAAAAAAAATGAAAGAAAAGCTCAAGAAAAAAAAATATTATAACGTTGATTTTGTACAGCAAATTCAATTGCTTTTGCTATTGTTATTAATTATAAATGGAATTAATTTGTGGTTTTAATTAATAAAATAGTTGACTGACAACTGTGATACGTTTGAACAACTCAGTTGCTATACACATGACAAGCCATTTTTGATACTTTTTTAATTATTTTTAAGTCATGCTATATACACAACAGTGCTTGCATTCTTCAAAAACAATGAAATAGTCAAGTTCAGTAAGGAATTAACGATAAATGCAAAAAAGTAAAACAAATAAAAAAGTAAAACAAATAAAAAGGTAATAATTAAAACAGTCTAAACAAGGTAACAAACACACTTTAACAGTACAATAAACACTAAATTATAAAATCACTATTAAAATATTCATTAAAAGTATAAAAAGCATGACTCGAAAGAAAAAACTGCATTCCAGTATACTCAGTTCCCTTTCTAGATTTCAAGAGCCTACAAAACTTATTATAAAGACAATTCTTATTTCTAGTGTTCTAAGAAAAACTAATAAAGTCAAATAAAAAGTCGCATAACAAAAACATTTAATACCTACAAAAAGTAACTGGATTTCAATATTCGGAATCGCCTGTCTAGAAAGTACAGTGGCCAGCGATGTAAAGATTGAAAATACTATAACTTAAATAATTTTTTACTCGGAAATTATAAAGACTTTACAAATTTTGGAAATTATTTTCATTAGCGTAAACCGCTCAAAAATGCACAAAATTTTTCCTACCCCCCTATTTTGGAGGGTGCTGACAGATTTTTTTTGTGCATTTTTAAGCGGTTTACGCTAATGTAAATAATTACCCAAATTTTTTTTACGATATTGACTCCATTTTTCATGATGCGTTTTTTTAACATCCACTGAGAAAAGTTGATAATAATATTGACAAGGTAATGAGAATTGCAACTTTTTGATTAGCTAGAACATGGCGTAGTCAGCTTGCCCATAGGACGTTTTGTTTTCTTTCAATCATCATCAGCTTAATTTTTTTAAATAGGACGTTGTCTTACAATGTACATATTCCTGCAGTATTTTGAATTCTGCGTTTAATAATATATCACTTGTGGTAGTTTGATCACGTCACACGCATATTTCAACTACCATCAGGACTTTTTTGGCATTTTTTTTATTAACTGACTGTAGAGGAATATATATTTAGTAACAGAGAATATGCATATGACTTCATTGATACAAATTATTTTTAAGTTTTAAGCGAGACACTCAAATTATTCTGAGCACTCTGTATACTGTGGCAACAAAAATTTAGTTGGTAGGTTTTCTTGGGGTGCTGATCGAGAATTCGTGGGAATTTTTCGAATAAAAATATCCTTAATATGATTTTCCGATTTTAAGCCACATAAATTTTATCGCAGTCGGCCACGGTATGTCCGAGACAGACTTTTTGAAGCACTCTGTATACTGTGGCAACAAAAATTTAGTTGGTAGGTTTTCTTGGGGTGCTGATCGAGAATTCGTGGGAATTTTTCGAATAAAAATATCCTTAATATGATTTTCCGATTTTAAGCCACATAAATTTTATCGCAGTCGGCCACGGTATGTCCGAGACAGACTTTTTGAAGGTGTATCCAAAAAAAAAAGTTGAGGTCGGTCCAACGGTAGACATGTTACAGGCTTGTTCCATTTTTAAACGAGACACACTGTATATACATATAAATATTGTTCGATATCAAAATTGCTTTCTTTTCATTTGAAAGCCATATATTTTCAATGAGATTTAGCATGCGTCCAGATATTTCTTTTATGTAAAAATCTTACTTAGAGTTTTAATTTTTGCGATAAAATTATAAAAAAATATACAGAATAAGTTTTGTGTCAAAAAGAACATACAAATTATATGATTAATGTCTCTACACGTTTGAGAAATACTGGTTAAAAACCGACAACAAGAACTAACCTTTCACACCCTGTATGTCGAAAACAAAATGTTTCAGAATACCTTTTGAAGTCTAAAAAACACAGATAAATTTATTTGTGTAAGTTAATAATCACCCTGTATAACACAACGGCTTGTCAATTTCATCATAAGTTTCCTTTAACAATTTAGATGTTATATCTATTGTCAAAACCAGAAAAAGAATTATTTTTAATGTAAATAATTAATTCTTAGATCTCATTTTCTGGGACAGACAAAACTGCTATTTGCATTAGCTGTTTAATACTGATTTATATTTGTAATTGAAATAGTTTTTCTCGAGTTTTCGCCTATAGTGTTAGGGCTCCTACCCATTTAAAATAACAATATGATGATTAGAAACTAATTATTTTATTATATCACCGTCAACTGTTACCGGCCTTACTATTTATTTCTGTATATTTTATACTATTGATTTCATTAAATCATCTGCGAGTCAAACTTAATTAACTGATTACTAAATTTATTATAATTTAAGTTTCAGATTTTTTTAACACCATTTCATGTAGACTGTATTGCCTCCCAATTAGATGATATTATACCGCAATACAGTCAGTTTTGAAAAATTTTTGTAGATACTACTTTTGGAATTTTTATCAATACATGTGTACTTGTTAATTAAATATTTAAAAGAATTTATTACATTACAGACTAAAATTAAATTATAATACATTATAGGTATTAAAATTAATATTTACGATCACTAATTACGGATTAATATACAGGGTAGGTATAAAGATAGACCTGAAAGGGTTTACTAATATAAAACCTTAACTTTTATTAACACTATTAAAACTAAATTACCCCAGAGGTATAAATCCGTTCATAATTGTGTTTCAAATCAGTTGTATTCGAACTTTTGAATTCACTCTATGTTAGGAACGATGGCAGACAACAAGCCATGTGATGTGTTAGGAGTAAGAATGGCCTTCGAAGGCAATAGCCAATACAAGAAATTGAAGACGGAACCCGACAATAATTCAGAAGTGGAGAACATGTTCAAAGAAGTCGACGAAGCCTACAAAATCTTGTTTAAACCCGAAACAAAACTTTCCTACCACAATGAAGGACAAAATACCATGCATGAGGAGGCTTATAATAACTTTGAAAGGGTCAACACGTTTTCCCACATCTTCGAAGGAGGTTTATTCAGTATGTATGGAGACGGACGTATGAACATAAGCCGAAGAGGGGAAGACACAATTTTTCCACTGACACTAAACTTAGAGGATGCGTACAACGGGAGAATATTCAAATTGCAGTTCAACAAGAGAGTAATCTGTGAGAATTGCCGAGGACTAGGTAGCAAAGTCGGACATACACAGAAGTGTCATACTTGCGGTGGTTGCGGGCAGAAAATGCTTTACCATCAGGTAGCCCCATGGATGACGCAGGAGATGCAGTGCCTCTGCCCCCGGTGCCAAGGCAAAGGCCGAATAGTCACAAAATGGGATCTCTGCCTCAGCTGCAAAGGAAAGCAAGTTTGCGATGAAACTAAGGAACTGGAAGTGTGCATTGAAAAGGGCATGCCAAAGAACAAAAAAATAATCTTCCAAGACGAAGGCCATCAGCAACCTGATATGTTACCGGGTAATGTAGTTATTATTTTAGAAGAAAGGCCGCACAAATATTTCCATAGAAGTGGCGATGACTTGTATATGAAACATACCATTTCATTGTCTGATGCACTATGCGGATTTTCTTTCTCCTTGCGCCACTTAGACGGCCGTGATATAATAGTCACACATCCCGCCGGGGAGGTTATAAAACCAGGTGACGTAAAAGTCATTGTAGGAGAGGGCATGCCCCACTACAAAAATCCTTTTGAGAAAGGCGACTTATTTGTGACATTTGAGGTAAAATTCCCAGAAAGGTGTTTTACTACCGAGAGTAATTTGAAAGCTTTAGAGACCCTGCTTCCGGCAAAGACACCGTTCGTGATGCCTGAAGCGGATCTTGTGGAGGAAAAGATTTTGGAAGACCTCAACAATGATGCGAGCGACGAAGATTAAGTAACTGGTTGGAGTATACAATGTTGACATAAATAGAATATTTTTTTAGTTTATTGTTTTGGCAATAAACTTATTTAGAAGAAACACAAAGCACTAGTACAGTATTTTTCTGTACTACTGACTTGTGTTTGTTATAAATAAGGATACTATAAAAAATGTTTTATTTGCACGATATTTATGTTTGATTCAGTTTTATTCTTAGGAAATAGATATATGATTGAAAATACATTTTAAGTTGTCATTTCTTAAATTTACTTACAATAAATTTATCAAAATAACAAAATCTTCTTACTACAAAACCTTTCCTGAACATCCTACAAAGTGCAATGTAATTCTTCACGACTGCTACGATGCCGAAGCCACGACTATTCAATGCATACATTCTTATGAAGATGTTTGTAGTGGAGTACTAAAGCCGAACCAGGCGCTAAAGCAGAGAATCTAGCAAGGTATTATTTGCCCGCGGCGCGATGGTCGATGTACTATACCCGAGGTCCAAAGTAATAGATTGATTTATTCACATTTAGATGATGACTACTCGAGATAAGGGAAAATTGAATGGCGAAAACCACATTCCAATATATCGATTTCAAAGGATGTTTCTAATTTTTTGCATTTTTTATAACTTCCTTGTTTGTTAATATATTAGATTTATGTAAAAAACATTATTTATTAATTTTTTTACGTAGGTTTCAGTGACTCATGCAGTTTTTTAAAACATTTTTTTTTTGAGTTATAATGAAAAGTTACATTTTTTAAATGAAACTCTCTGGATATCATATTTCATTGGATTTCCAACAATGTAATATACTTTATATTTCTTTATAGCAATATGTGTGGATTTTTTCTTTTTTTATGGTCAACTTCTACTGCTAACTAGTTTATATTTTATTTCTTTATGATAAAAAATGTAATTAAAATCATTTTTAAGTAAGCTATTGTCACGGATTTCGTAACCCGTCTTTCTTTTAATTTCCAGAAAAACAAACGGTTAATTTTTACGGATATTTATTAATATATTATTTATTTATATATTAATACTAATTACAACTCAACTAAACACTGTAGTTCTAAAGATGTTAATTGAAACACGGTTCATGCTAGACTCTAATTTTATTTAATAATATCTACATAATAAATATAAATTTGTCGAGGAAAGATATATTGCCATTTGACGACGGGCGGATGTATAGGATATTTAATGGCAGTACACCTATCCCCTTCACAATGTATAACCTAAAATCTATTACAATTAACAAATATTTTATTTCTATGAATATTTTATTTATATATATTTTTATCCTATGGTACCATCAGATTAAAATACAGATTAATTATTTCTATACTTAACTAATCTATTGTTGTTTACAGTAATACGCTTATTTTCTACAATAATTGTGGAATTAACGCCACTTTTATTTACAACTTTATATGGACCTGTGTATGGAGTTTCTAGCTTTTACTTTTGACATCTTTTTAACATCACTAGGTCATTTATGTGTGTATTTAATTAGTCACTACCTAAATCGCTCTGAATTCTAATTGGTCTCTCCGAAATATCCAAATAACAACTCTCTAATTCAAGACTGACTGGATCGGCCATTTATTCTTCTACACCAAACAAATATTTCAGGTATTTTCTAGCATCTCTAGATCCATTTCCCGAACGATTCTCGTCGTTTCTCAATTTTCCAGTCGCGCCTCGATACACGACATTATTTTGTTTGTTTACCAGTATCGCGTAGGGGCGATCGGTACAATTTAGCGTTCCGCGATACCACAGTCGCGAATTGGGAGCGAGCGAGGCAAATTCTGTGACACTATTATTAATATTTTATTTTTGTTAAGTATATGTATTGGTAAAAATTTAAGTTCAGCATCTAAGAGCTGTCAAAAAATAAACAATAAAAAATGCTATGGTTTCTATACGAATTTAAATATTTTTCAAAGCTAATAGAAAATTAATCGTAAATAATCGTATTAGGGTGGTTATTGACTACACTTATCAGATTTACAGTGATTTTTGTTGCAGATATAAAATACAACTGGAAACATTTATTTAGATATATAGTACTTATTTACTTAATGCAGGGTGTTTTATATTTTTGTACCGTGGACGATTTTTGAGATATGCAAATTTTTTGCCAATACATGCTTAACAAAAATAAAATAATAGTAACAGCTTATTCCTTAATATATCATTAAATGGGTAATTATATAAGTCCATTACTAAGATTACTCAATTATGGCTTTAATTACATTTTTTGCCGTAGAGATTACAACAGAAATAAAATATACACTGGTTAAGTTGACCATAAAATTGGAAAAACTGTGATTTCACACAGACTGCTATAAAAAAATATAAAGTATTAAAAAAGAACTGCGTACGCCACTGAGCGTCATTGAAGAAGCAAAAAATGAGAAACGCCCTGTATCGTTTAAATGAATCGAGATATAGAAATGCGGTTCTAGCCATTCAATTATTCATAAAAATCGAGCTCTATCTCCTCGAAAAATAGGAGAAACCCTCTAAAAGGGTCGAAATTGGCCCATTCTGTACATAATATTTCTTTTTCCTTTTTAATTAAGAAAATACCATTAATTGGCAGTCGATTCTAATAAAATCTCATCATCTGATGAAGACGATGATACATATTGCTATGATTTTAAATTTGAAACTGTGGCCAAACTGTTAGAACATTGAAATTTATAAACTTGAAGAGTCCCTGGCGCTTCGATCCAACATAACACAGTCGCACTCCTCCTAGCTCTTGTCTTGGAGCTTGGCGTGTAGCCCGGCGTGTGACTTTTGTCGTGGCCTGCCGTGCCGCTCCAACATAAACGTTCAGTTAGACGAATTCCCGAAAGACGAAAATCATGTTGAAACGGCAAGTGAGTACATGATAACGTTAAAAAGTATACTGTAAAACGTAATTCCTGTACGGTTAATGAGCAATTTTGTTGCACCCATTATCGGACTGTATTATTACATATTGATGGTACTGAATTTTCTTTAGTAAAATTTTAAAGTTAGGTAATGTTAATTAGCATATTTACCTTTGCCATGAATTTTACTTTGTAGGGTTTTGATATTTGGTAATTTTAAAAAAGCATATTTACTTTAGCTATGAATTGCACATAGCAAAATTTCCATGATATTACGAAATTTTAAGTAGTAAAGCGGTATTTACATTACACGAGTGTTCGAATTGCATGCATACTTTGATAAAAACGATACGCCAAATGTCTTCAAATTAACGTTTAGGTATAATTTTGAATTTCAGTGAAAGTACGCAGCTCGGATCCGAGCATTCGTATAATATATTCTATGTATTTTATAGTTAGTTACATACGGGATGTCCTAATTTATAGATTCATTAGAGTAAAGTGAGAAACAAATGAATCTCAAATATTTCGTTGAAATGAACTCTAAAAGGCACATATTTGTAAACTATGATTTCACATTATCAAAATTGATAATTCTCTTATGAGGTCAATTTTTGAAAAAGTATTTTAATTCCGTAATCTAATAACAATGTCACTTTGAAACTCTCAAAATGACCCGTAAATCTTTTTATAAAAATCCAATCACTTTAAAGTTTGTATGAGAAAATGTAAATATATCTGGTAAAGTTTGCAATTGCACAATAGCTGATTTATAATATATAGATCATTTTCATTCTAGTTATTTAAAGTAGTAATTATTATATCAAAAGCATAGCAGGTGTAAATTAAAAGATCAATTGTACAGAAATAAATTTATTACCTAATTTAACATATAAATAAATACATTTTTAATATACAAAATATATATCATACCTATGTGGACCAAAAATTAAATGAAAGACGTAAACTCATTACTTTAATTCTGATTCTGATACTTTTTTTTCTGATGCCGACAAGGTAGCACTTTTAGTTTCCGGTTTGAATGAACTTCTCTGTTCTCATTTTATAATGGTCACCAATTAATAGATAAATAGATTTCAATATACAACTAAAATATTATGTCTTATTTTTTACTTAAAGAAATACAAAAGGATGAACTAATAATACCTAATAATAAAAACAACATATATAACGTACAAACATATTAAATATAAGGGGCAGAATATAAGCCATCAAGCTTAAAATAGATGTGCTGTTTAAAAAATATTTATTTTTGTACATTAAAAATTAAATATTTTATACAGTTTAACATAAAATACCCTTATGTCAAACACATAATTATCATAAGATCAGACCTTCTAATGAACAATACCATGATAAGAATAAAATAAATACTATAAAAATTGCAAACAAAGTGGCAACACAATAAATTCAATAAATTTTAGCGTATAAGTGGGCGAAAACAAAACCGAGGGGCCAGGGTGTGCACCTCCCCATTATGCAACACCTGTCCGTACTTATTTAGATGAGCTGGTACGGAATAGTTGGATAGGGAGAAGGGGGCTGATTGAGTGGTCAGCCAGATCGCCTGATTTGACACCCCTAGATTATTTCTTCTGGGGATACTTAAAAACCAAAGTATACGTTACTAAACTGGTTAATTTAGAAGATTTAAAAGCAAGAATTCGTCACGAGATACATCGTATACCTCCCGAAGTTATTGATAATGTCCAAAAAGAATTTATTATACGCTCTTTCAAATGGCATGGTCAAAATTGGGGGTTGCTATTTAAAATAATTGTCGATGACGTCAACAACGATGACGTCACACATGTGGGTCGTATGACAAAAAGTGCCATTTTAAAAAACAAAATCGACGTGCCAGGGGATTTTTTTCGAAAACTTCTTAATTTCAAAAATAATTAATTTATTCGTTACTTTTCGAAAGCACTGTATAATGGGATCACTTAGCCTTTCTCTAATTAAATTTTCTGAATGATTGTGTAATGTTGATGAACAAAATTATAATTTTCTAACACCTCTAAAACCTTTAAAATAATTTGAGAACATAGACTCGTGTAAACCACTGTGTGACGTCACAATTTCCTTTAGAATACCGGGTTGCGGTCTCAACCATGTACATGTATTTATAATACAAAGCGTAGGGAAGCCGTCGGTATCGTTAGGGTTGCAGTACTTATTTAAATTATGAAAAATTCTAAATTAAGGATGAAGATTTGTAGATGACTACTTAAATAATTCAAATATTTACATCAAATTTGTAAATCAGGGGTTTGCTGCCGAGAAATTCAAATTTGTTTCTAATTTTAACGTCATTAGTAGAGAGCGCTACTTATGACACGTCATGTTTCTTTTAAATGGCAGAACTTTTTTTGCTGCTTCCATTTATAAAAACAATAATAACTAAAAATATCATAAGTCGGCACTTTTTATTACACTTCTGGACAAAATGCTTGCATTTCAACCAGCAATTTTTGTATTTTATTGAATTCAACTGGATATGCAATGAAAAATAGTCTTGCCAAATTTAAGATCAAAATTTAAAAAAATAAGGTAGTTTTGAGCATTTGAAAATCTCAAACAGATGCGAGGCTACGAAACGTACCTGTATGCGAGGCTAGGATGCGTGACGTCAACTACCTACTGCGCGTCGCTTGATATTTATTACAGGTTAAGCGGCCGATTTGGTTGGTTTATCCCAGCCAGAAGCAATATGCCAGCAAGAAAGTAGAATTTTGTATGTAAATGTGCTAATACATAATTTCTATTAAATCAAATTATATAGGTAAGTATATCTATTGTCTTTTACTGTACCTGTAAGATGACGAATCAAGAAGTTAGAACGTCTGGTTCATATTTCATATTTATGTAAGATGTGAGTAAATTTTGAGTATATTTCTTACACAACACGAATATATTCATTAGAAACACATAAACTTAGATATGTACTAATTCAATTGCAAATTACAATTATTACTTATATCTATAATATTGAAAATAATAAATTGAGCATCTTATTTTGCAAGTACTTTAGTCAATTTTTTAGAAGATCAGAAATCGGGATGAGTCACACAAAATATACTTGTGCAAAACATTTAAAAAAATTTCTTAACTGAAATTAATGTATTTAGAAAAATTTTACCTAAAAACCTGTTCCAGTTTTACAAACACTTGTTTATAAAATTTTGATGTAAACCGAAGTTCAAACTACAATGAATTTTCACTTTGAATATGGTGCAGAGAATTTGTAGTTTCAATGTTTTTTTGTGTTTAAACAAATATAAACAAAATTCAATAGTAAAAGAATCAATCATCGTTTTTTGAACTGATAATTTTCGAATACCACTTGGTAACGTTTTAGGTATGATTTAAAAATGGACAAATCTAGTTGTACTTATTTAATATCCGATTTTATTTACTTCTAAAAAATTGGTAGTGGCGGGAAAGTTAGTAGAGGATTTTTTAATGATCAAGAAATTTGGCTTTTATAAATTAATGAAATCAACTTGAACAAAATATGTTGCGAAATCTTCCTTCCCTATCTGTAAACAGATGTTAATAACTATGATCTATTGTGCAAAATTTTATCAAGTTGCGGCTTTTTTAACATCATCCTTTTTCGAGTCACACTTTTTAAGTATACCTATCTAGAGATATGTAGGTATATCTCTGTACCTACGTAATATCTGGTTATTTGGACTTACTTTTTGTGTTATAATAATTTTTCTGATAACAATAATTATAAAAATGATTATTAATTTACTTTTATTTTATATTGTACAAGATTGTGACGAGTAGGTGATTACGTTCCGTTGAATACTGTCCGCGCTAGTAACTAAAAAATCAAACACCATTTGTACATTTACTGTTGGTAAATTATGCGAAGCGGCTTTGTGATATCCTTCCTACATTATATGTACTATGGAATTTTAATAACCGCAAACTGAATTAACAGTTAGTTAATTATATTTAATCCTGCTTGCTTCGCGGTTACCGAGTCGGGGCGGAGCTTGTAGTAGGCTTGTGACGTCAGACCAATTAGAAACCGTTTTGTGGATCTCCTTACAGAACTTTAGTTTGGTAATTACAGCCGTTACAGATTACTGTTTAAAAAAAGTAATTTACAAATATGTTGTATGAATCCATAAGTTACAATTTTACGATAAAAATTAATTTTTTTACTCGTTTGTCCGAACCCACCTATTCAACATAAAAAATCAAAATATCATTATTTCACCTTGAATCGAATAAAAATCATCTCTGGGCCGACCTTTTAAAACAGTCTAGCTCCCGTAGGGTCCATTTTTTCAACCTATGTTTGTTTTTTGCCACAGAATTAATCCCTGCTATTTGCTTGTTTGTCCATAATATACGACATTGGAGTGCTTTTACTTTGCTGAGTGATAAATTATTTAACATTTTTTTCTCTAACCAGCTGTAATAGAATTATGGCAACAAACAGAACTTGAATATGTGGCAACGTCGCACACCTTCCATGTCAGGTGTTTGTATATCTATTACATATATATATACCGGGTGTTCCCTCTAAGACTTTCAGTACGAATATCTCAGAAACCATCATAGCCAGTGCGACGAAATTTGGTATATAGACACTAGATGGCGCGTAGAATCTGACGATAACATCAATTTTTATACAGGGTGTTCCATTTTCCAAGAAATCGATTTAATTTTGATTTTTTGGTTGTCAGCCCTGCTAAAACTTATGTTTAAATTGAAATATACTTAATTATGAACACATTCTGATAAATAAACATTCAAAAATTTCAAAATTTAACATAAAAAAACGCCTCCAAAAAGTACCCAAATTTCATTGTTTAGTCATGTAAAATGTGTATAGCCTTGAGCCAGACTTACACAGAAGAAACATCGGTGAACGTCAAAACTATGAATTGTCATTGAATTGTCAAATATTAATGGCATGAAGTATTTTATTTTACATAAATAACGCTAAATAATGGATTTAATGCAATTTACGTATGCACAATGGTGTTATTGAGACTTGTCGATAAAAATTTAGACTTGAGTTGAGGCTTTTGGAGCATTGGGGTCGCCGTGCCGGCGCAGTCTACCGCTACAGCTAGAGTTACAGCGTGAAGATTGTGTAAAATATCTGTGAAAATTTTTAAATTATTCCATTATAATGTAATAAAACTTCAGTAAATTGTTTTTTTCATGTTACTACAGTGTACAATAATAATTAGGTACACGTATTTTTTATGACAAAATAATTTACAAAATTGTGTAAGTACTTAAAGAATATCCCTGTTTTCCAACTGCTGTAATAATTATTGATTACTTATTTAGCAACAAATAAATTCAAATAAAACCATTTCTAAGACTTTTAATTATAATGTGAACGTGTTTGTCGTTGAAAGTCAGATCTGAACCTACCCTAGCCCCACAAAAGAAAATATTACGAAAGCATAACCTAGAAATGATTGATTCTTGTATCCACATATTTCAGCACTTTACTTATGTACTTATGTTTAAGAAGAACTCATACATCTGTAAAATAGTAAACAATGAACTACAATTTCTGTATTTCATGATACAGAACTGAAATAAAGCAACTGGTTTTTGCTAGGAAGAATCACCTGCAAATGTACTATACCCAGTAGGTAGGTACCTATCAAATAGTCGTTTAAAGCTAGATAATAATTTGTAATTGTTGTTGTAATTGTTTTTATCTTTCAGTTATGTGTGTGCAGTGCCACAAATTACATTAAAACAGACACCAGAAAGAATAAGCGAAAAATATTACGGACATTTTCTTGGAAATAATTCTAAACATGGAATGATGGATAATATTATAAAGAAGTCTGTAACTCACATTCTTTGAAGAGTATTCTATAAGACATTAAATTCAGTTGTCTGTCGTGGGTTTTAAAATTTCTAAACGAATAAAATTAAGAAAAATAAACTAATTTCATAATTCTATGTACAGTATGAAAACATCTTGTTAGAATATCTTTAAAATGTTGAAAGCTAACTGTTGTTACAACATATACACAACATAACGTAATAAGGTAGGTATTGAACGAAGAAACGGAAAGATTTCTTTCTAATCGTACATGGATGTACATTCCTCAGATTGAACGTTGTTCTGTAAATGAAATTAGAATACAGAATAAGTGTTTAATATAAAATATATATAAATTAATGTTCTGTATGTCCTTTATAGAATCGTAAACTATGCATTTGATCATGTGATGATCTTTAGCAAAGTTGCTGTGCATGTGCTCACGAAGGTTTCTAAGTTGGTACGACCAATTCTCGACAGATGGCGCCACTGTCATTCCAATAAATTTCATATATTTTTTTTCGAAATGAACAAAATCAATAAAATGACTCAAAATGAATTGAATATTTGTGTAATGTGTTTCCTTCAAATTTATTTTAGTTGGTGGCGTAGCAACGCGCGCAGGGTACAGCTAGTAATAAATACATAGACACCTAAACAAGAACTGTTAATGACTTTCTTAGAGCTCTTTTCACAGCATGGAATAAAATAAATAAAAATTTTGTTGAGTTTTGCCCAGATTTGCCATAAATTAACATGTCATGTGGCTGGTTATGGTTATTATATATTAGATGTTCCACTCATCAAAAGAGATCTAATGAAATGTCTACTAAGAACTTCCAATAGTGCAAATCCCCTACTAATAACAATAATAATTTAAGGTCAACCGCAGCAGGTAATAGATGCAATGCTGTCGCACGTTACAATTTTAAGGGTTTCTTGGGAAACCTTTAATGTTTAATTTATTAATAACGATAAAAAGAGACAATTTGCAAACAAATTACGTTACATGAGCTTTTACTTAACCTTAGTTTATCTTGGTTTGTAATTTCGCGATACAGTTTTGGTTCAGACATTTCATAAGTATTTTGTTGCAGTATCGGCACTTATTTTCCAGACACCTGTATAACAGTCCTATTTTGCTGTACATTTACTGACTATATTTCGCAATCACTTCTATGCCTGACGTAATCCAAGCTAAATATCATTTTTATGCTACAAAGTGGTGTAGTTTTCATAAATTTGTCTAGACTAAACCGGACAAACGAATTAAAATGCATTTGCAGGCCATGTGAATGCACTATTTGCAAATTAATAGTGACGCATTTCTCAACGCTACTAAGCTTAGCTTATAGTATTAGAGAAAGTTATAAGAGATGCAGGAGTCAATAGATAGAGACATATACACTATAAAAGGCATCAGGGTCTTTCATTTGCAGATGATCTCGTAGTGCTAGCAAGAAATAGGACAGAACTGAAAGAGGCAATAAGGAAAATAGATGAATAGTCAGTTAAAAGGGGGCTATATATTAACGAGGAATAAAACCAAGGAAGAAAAATATTAAAGATGTAAGTTTTTGGAAATAGACACAAATATATAGGTTTAAAGTAGAACAGTTCATATTTAGGAACTGTATTTGCCAGACAACCGAAATTAGTAGAATAAATTGAAGTCATAAATGATGTCAGGAAATAAATGTGTAGGAGAACTGTAGAAAATACTAACAAATAAAAATATTTCTAGGTAAACAAAGATAAGACTATGCAAGACAGTAGTGGTGAGACCAGTAGTGACGTACGCCAGTGAAACGTAGACGTTGAATAAAGTAGAACAAACAAGACTGGAAATATGGAAGAAAATGTTGAGGGCAATTTTCGAAGAAAAAATAGCGAATAAAGTTGGATCAGAAAAACAAATGAGGATATGAAAAAATTATAAAAAGAAGCGACCATAGAAAGCTTGATAAAAGCACAAAAGTTAAGATGCCTATAGTCGACTTCCAAAATTGTAGAGAGTGACTCATGTTATAAACCTACTCACAATTTATAACAGTCAACACAAAGAAATATATATGCAGTCCATATATTTTTCCTACAAAATCGTGTGCCGCATATCTCTGAGAGCATACCCGACTACACAGCTTCTGCTACGCATGCGCTGCAGTAAGTACGAATGCGCTGCTGCTTTTGATTTGCTGCGACGAATTGTCGGATCCAACTGTTTCATCTCCAGCGCTATCATGGGTGGGTACATCGTTCGGGCGGACAAAATTTCGGGTATATCTTTTCGCTAATTTAATTATGAATGTAATCAATTTTATTAGTGATTTGATCGAAGTGAGGAATATCGAATGTATGAAGAGTTTAGAGCGCGAGGTTAAAATATGAGTGTAAGTGATATTGAAATATGTATTTCATTAACAAAATTGTATGTGAATAGCATATGTGTGCAAATAAAAAAGTGTTAAAGAAGTACAACTGTGAAACGGAAAGTGATGGAAACTCTCGGAAGGAAGATTGTATTTTTAAAATGAGTTTTCGACAAAAAAAATCAATTGCTATCTTACAAGAAGAAACTTAGTCCGTATAAATGAAATCGAAAAGAGTATGCTGATCGAAAGGACGAAATAGTGATATTGCAAAGAAACTATTTAAAATAAATATTAAAAAATAAGAATCTGAATCAAAGAATATATTAAATTTTGACGAAACATGCGGAAAGCGGTACGATATGATATAATAAGTGTTAATGAGTGACCATTATAGTGACAGTGCTAGTAACCAACAGTAATTAATGTGCATATATTTTAAAGCCTTTTGTCCTTTTGAATGAGGAATTCGTAAATATTTGTGCAATTTATTTAATGGTCGAAAAATCTCTATTTGTAACAAATTTTGTCAACTACCTATAACATTTTCTATCATTTTCATCATGAAACCATGGTAGACTATCAGAGGCTCAAAACAAATTTATTAACATCGCATAATAATGAAAGAGGCAATAATATTTGTAGTGTTTGATAGTTTCGCAAATTGCAATTGTTAAAAGTTGAGATTTTCCCGCCATAAATAATTAAAACAGAAGTTGCAAAATTCGTGCAAAAATCCATGAATTTCGCGTCCATGAGGACAAGGCTTAAGGTGATATCCGTGGAGTGCGCATCAGGTAGGTGTAAGTGGGTGGTGGTGGGCAATCGCCGTCCAAAAGGACAGCATTCTAATTTGTAGAGAGGATGACACAGGTGGCACATTTAAAGTAAATTGTTAATGTGCTAGGTTGAGCCGACGTCAACTTATTTTTGAAAATTTTGTGTGCTTTAACTCTTCTCAAAAAATAATGGATGTTATGTAATGTAATTATTTTTGTCATATTTGTATATTTTTTATATCTGATCACATTCAAATTTAGTACGCCTATGAAATGTTGCTCCTCGCACGCTTCGCCCGTCGCGCTTGTCTAGCTAGCTAGTTACTTTCTACAATTTTGGCGGTATACTATAGAGCATATTGAGATAACGAATAATGGTAATAACACAAACAATTGGTGGTAAGAGGAGAGGGTGACCGAAGGCAAGATACAAAACAGAGGTGGAGAAAGACCTACTGCAACTACAAACTGACAGATGGAAGGAAAAAGCAACAGATATAATGAAATGGAGAAAGATAGTCTGCCAAACCATGAACTTTATAGGTTCGAAGAGCTAAATTATTCTAGCTTCTATTTCTTAACGTTAGTTTTGAAGAAGAAAGGTTGGTCAACTTCAAAATTATGCGTGTGATTAATCCAATTATGTGTATTTAGTAAGTCAGTGAAAACCTTTTGCAGAGTCATCATTGAAGATGCCGACAGAGAACAGCGGCAAAAAGTAAGTTTAAAGAAATACGTAAATATTACCTTTTGACTCAATAACTCCAAAGCGTTCTAACACATTTTATTAATTTCCTAATTTCTCTTGAAATAGAACTTTACGAAGGTATTCTTGGATAGTATAGATATGAACAGCAACAAACATTGCTATTTGATTGTTTTTATGATTATATATTATCTATATTTAATAGATTTTAATTTGAAAATTGTGTGCCAGAGAGCAGAGCTTTTCGCGCAGAGTATTTATCTTGGTTCTAATGTGGTATTTGCATTACTTTTACTTAATTTTATACTACACGCTATGAAATTCTCAGTTGTTCTAAGATGAAGTAGATTCGTCTACGTATGTGATATAGGTAGAGTAGGTAGTAGCTACTATAATGACAATATTAGTATAAAGTAAGTATTTTTTACTGAAGTAGATAATTATAATATTAACACATACATGATAATGTTAATTTTTAAAATTAACTTCTCATATTTTAATATTTGGATATAATTAAGTTAACTATACTTCGAAAATACGTTTATTAATTTCACAGATTGAATTTTTCTTTTTAACTTTATGATATTTATTGTATCATTTCCTTGTATACTTGAAGAATAATAACTATATTTAATAACTAAACTAACTAAATACTCTATTCGGTCAGTGGTCGCGCGGTTTAAGGCGTCAGTACTTGAATCGAGGTGACTAGATCGGTGTTGGTTCGAGCCCAGCTGCCGGTAGACCGTATATAAGTTATATTCGTGGAGAGGATTGGCACCCTCTCTGCGGGTATGGTAGGGTGGAAGAATGTTGGCTTGGGTCAATGTGAGAGATTGATACCGGTTGATATTTGACTACCCCCCTAATTAATGAGGTTTTCCAGGTTTCCCTCATTCCTGCACTGAATAGTGGTTAGGGCCTACCAACGTAAGTCGTTCCTGGGCGCAAATGCGGCCTGCTTAATAATAATATGCCGCCCCCTCTCCCGCATAAGTCTCCGACTTCTGGGCTAATCCCTGTGATTAGAATGAGCGGTAGAGATATTATTATTCGCATGAACAGGCTCCATCAACCAGTTTTTTATTTTTCAATACAAAAGCCAGTACGTTGTTAGACTGTAAACAGTCTATCTAGTTCAAAAACATATTTATAGTGGAAGCATTTAATGCTTGTATTTTAATACGGGTTATACTTTACAAATTTGACGCCTGCAAAACCAAATATGAACACTTTTGGAAGTATCTGCATTTGACGACCTCGCGTAATATTTCACTTTAATAAAACGTGATGAGAACCACTTGACGAGGGTTCTATAAGTGCCCTGTTCTGCGGTGGATGTTTTTGGGGTTAGTAATTCAATAATATCGAAATTGTGTTAATTGATTCCATTAAGTCGAACATGGATTTCGATGTATTTACTGTACCTATAGGAATATTCCCCTTTGCAAAAATAAATAAATACAAGGTAAGTGCCACAATGATAAGTTCTAGATATAAATAAAAAATATGTATGTATACGAGGGTTTATCAAGAAGACTATTAGAGTAAAATAAGAAGAGATGGGCTGGGAAATAGGAGAATTATTTTAGGTACCATGCAAAATTTTCAAAAGAATATTTTGATCGACAAATATATAATTTTAATACCCAATTATCAAAAAATGAACGTGATGTGTAATAGTAGTACCAATTCTAATACTTAATACAGATTCATTAAAAACATCAAAAGTTGTACCTATCCATAAAACGATATAAATGACCCTTCTAATAATTATAGACCTATTTCTGCGATATCTTATTTTAAGTCAACGTAAAGGTTACAATATTTATTTGCTTCGAAACCTCGTGGGTAGGGGATTATTAAGTACCCTGAAAATAACATATTATAGTTTTATACACTCTAATATGTCTTATGCTATACTACACTTCTATGCACATCAAAGAAGGTCCATTAGGATTATGTTGAGTTACGTAGAAACTGCAAACAGCATTTTATCACTTTAAAATATATATACTGTTCCCTTTATATTCATAATACAACGTATCCTGTGAAACTAAATTTAGGAATTTTTTAAACAGAAATCAGCTACACATTTATAATATAAGATCAAAAATAACTTTATTAATTTTTTATGATGAAGTAAACATAACATGACATGACATGAATGGGACATGATATATGGGAATACGTCTTATAAATGTTCTGCCAATATTAGACTAACTTCAAAAATATAATTTAAGACATTTCCTCTGAGAAATGCATATTACGATATTGAGCAGTTTTTGGAAAGTGATCTTGAACAAATTTGAGCTCTAAACTATGTATATATTATTATGTTTGTTTTATTTGAATAGTGTGCATTTTTCATTTTATTCTTGTATTTCTTTTTCTCTTTTTTTAATGTAGGATTATTTATGCATTTAAGTTTTCATATTTTAATTTGATGTATTTCTTTTCTTTGACGTGTGTAAAGACTTTGTTGTGTGATAATACATAATATCCACAAATAAAAAAATGAACTGTTAACGGTAAGGTTTAACCAAATTTTTTTAATTCAAATGGTTGCAACTTTTTCTTTCGTAAATGTTATATGGTCCATACTTCCTACTGCTTTAGCAGAGATAAACTAAAAAAACACAAGAATAAAAGTTTCGAAAGTTTCTTGAATTTAAAACATTCAAAAAACCGAGAATACCACCATTAAATCCACCTAAAAATCATTGAAAGTAAACATCTCCACAAAATTCCGAAAAATACGAACAGAAAAACTATAGATCATATGTCACCTGTACCTTAAAATGTAAGAAAAGCCAGAGCTAATTAGAAGTAGTGTTAACTTCACCAGTTTTTATTGAAAAAAGAAAAGAGGCAGAAGCAAAAAATAAGAGAGCTAAAGAAAAAGTCCAGAAACAATTTCTGAAGACTGAAGAAAGTACCTGGACAAAAACATAACTTAGAAAAATAATACATAAAGCCAGCTCCAATGTTTGGAGTTTTCCTCTAAATCGAAGCAATTTTGATGAAAATGCATTTTTAGTGCAGAATGAAAGGGTAAATTAGACAATCATATTCAGGATCCTGAAACTCTAACCTCAACTGCTGGCTTTCGGTATAACATACACTATATAACATTCTGATCAAATTAATTAAGCTATTTCAAAACAAGTTAGCAAATTTCAACACATGCTACGGTCTATTAGAAATCTGGTAAAATTCAACTTTAGCTTCTTTGAAAACAAAAAATGATAAACCTATACTTATAGAAAAGAATATTATTTTTTGTTTTTAGTAACAATAAGAATTAAGATATGCTGTTCTAAAACCCCTGTATACGATGGCGTAAAATATTCAGAGATTCTTAAAATTTTGCATCTTTTGTTTTTACTTTTTTGCTAAGTTTATATTTCTACCCCCTTCTCTAATTAATATTTAAAGAACTTTTCTTTTTCAAATGTTTTGCAGGGTGGGCTATTTGAATGTATTCTGTTTAAACTATCGTGTTTTATCACAGAATCTAGTACAGCGGCTGATCAATGTTTTCAATAAAAAATTTCAAAACGCCATCAATAAATATACAATTTCCTCTCCATTTAAATCATTAGAGATCCCTAGATTGCCACAGCGTGACCATAACGCTACGCTTTGCTTCGTTATTTATCTTTAGAATGCGGTTTGCTTTTCGTTCCGACGACGTGAGTATATAAAATAAACATATTGAGATTGTGCGATACCTCAACTAACTTCCAGTTTGCTAATGGAATCTCTCGATAACCACCGTACGTATAGGTAACATTGCAACAGCTGTCACAGGCACAGTCTACCAACAACTTCTTCAGGGAACAGCTGGCTTATAATTAGTTAAACGATATTCTGGATAAACCCGTACGTTCTAGGAATTTAGCCATATTAAATTTCCAGGCGTATTATGGAATGTATGAAAGTAGAGAGGATTCTATAGGGATTCATTATATGTATTAAAATTTGTAGTTGCAGAAGGATTGTTTAGGTGCTGTTTCATAATATGCTATAAGATAGTGAAGTTTCATAAATTCTGTGAGTTAGACACAAAGGAAGCATAACTTTCAATAATTAGAATAAAGGGAATATTAACTAACTATAGACAATATGCGGAAATATTGATTATCTATTCACTATGAATGCGTTTGTTCACTATTTTTTAATAAAAAAAATCATAGTTACAAGGCCTTAGAAGTGCGTACTAACTATTAAAATACTTTACATTTTTTTCTTCAAAATAAAAACTCCCAAAGTATACCTACTATAAACAAGACATGGTTTTCGACATAGCCGATCGACTATTCATTCCGAAATAGTTAAGGCTAACGGTGAAACACGTGATCAAGTTTTGTTAAAACCAGATATATCGCTGCGCAGAGTAAGACTATGTTGACGTGTTGTGACAAAACGCTGAAATATGTGCTGCCTAGAGGCTAATGCATTTGGGATGGAGACAAAACGAAAGATACACTGAAATAAACGTATCACAACTCTATTAGTGGAGTAAAATCGGTTCTCAATTATGCCGTTTTTTTAAAATAAAGATATAACTAAATTAAACATTTACCATCTTTTAGAGGGACAATTTCGGCATCTGAAATGGACTTTTACAACTTTTTTCAGTAGGGTCTAACTTTATAAATTCAAATTGTCGGTGCTTCGGACGTTATTTGTCAATTATGTTTTACGAAACATATATCGCGTTTGTAAATCAACGATTCAAGTTATGTTCATAATTTTTTCACAACATATATAAAAAACTACAGCGCTTCTAACGGTACATACAAATTTTTAATAACTTAAAACCTTTTTGAAAAAAATTGTTCCAAAGTCAATACCAGTAAATTTGTGCATTAAAAACTTTACTATGCGGAGAGCTACATTAATTATTGAAAATAGAACTATAGTTATATCGAGACAAATGTATGTATGTCGATAGTATGAAAAAGTTTTTAAAAAAAAGTTTACTTGGCTACATGTTACGGTTTTCAAGAAATTGAATTTTACATATGCTCGTGTTTCGTGTGTAAGCTAAGTTTATAGTTGCGGTGCAGTATACGTTTTCAGAATAGGACAATGCATTAATTCGGAAAGTTAGAAATATCTATATTTTCCATAATTTTTATGTCGAATAAAATTAAATTTTAGTTTTTTATGCTCATATTTTTTTAATAAAGAAAACTGTCGTAGATCATAGAAAATACATAAGAGATATTAACATAAATGTATATTTATTTATCTCCAAAATGTAAAATATAAAGACTATGTATGGATTATTGAAGAGAAATATGAGAAATTAAAGTGTAAACAGGCCAATTAGATTAGATCAAATATTGAAAACATATACCTTTGTTTTGTTAACATTTGTGCGTTACAAAATACATATGGGGCGTACAATGTTCTTAATTATATAGATATAACACTGGCTTAAAATTGACGTATTCTTGAAACAATGTCTTCTACAGACATACAATTTTAAATATTTAATAATTGTATAATGTAGGTGTTAGCAAATAATAGGAATGACACCTGGGTATTTTCAAAGACACCGAAGTAAAACAACAAACACTGCAAAAAGCTGTCTAAAATTTTAGATGCATAGATCTACCAAAATACTTACTTATTTTAATTATATCTGTAGATATAAATATTCTTATAATAAAAATTTACTTGATAATAAAAATTGTTCAATATTTATAATTAAGTGTATGAAAATAATGGTTAAATGTGGGGTAAGGATAGCTACAAATGCGTGTCTTACAGACGCTTTTCAAAATTATTATTTTATTTGCGTAAAATTTAAACAGTAATTGTGAATAAACACAACGTCAATAAGTTGTATATGTTATATTTTTTGAGATTTCAATAGTTAAAAACACAATTTTCACTGCGAGAAATACGGCGATGTAAGTAAGCGGTTCTTAATTTTTATTTCTGTTAAAAACTTTTTTCATAAAGTTGTGTGAAAATCGAAGTACTTACTACTTAAACATGTAGTTTCAAAGGAACAAACAAAATCCATTTTTAATTGTTATGCTACTTTTCCCATAAATACTCAAGTAGTTAATTTATATTTACAATGTTATCAAGTATACTATAGAAATTAATAAAATCTTAAAATAATGCATTGCATGTTTTTACTGAAAAAATATATTTTTTGTGCTATTTGTTTTATTAAACTCTTTTGTACTTTTCGAAAAATAATAGTAGGTAATGATATTTTGGTACATAAGGAATTTCACACATATTTTTATTGTTGATTTTTTTGGAAAACATAATTCCTGATAGTTAATTTTATTTATAAAAATTCATAAAATAGAAAAATGAACAGAATGCTTTGTATATGCTTGTAAACAGTGATTTTTTATTTTTCTTCGGTTTTGGGATAACTATGTTGATTGACATTTTTCACAAAAAAATAAAGATGACAAATTTGAACATTGTTTACTTTCGAACACCATATTTTATCATAGGTTGGACTACAGTTTGTAATATCTCAAGACAAGCAACATTTTTTTTTAAATCAAGAATGATCGTTTATTAAATAATCGACATTAAAATAGTTGACCAGAATGCGTTACCCCATCTGGAACGGCACTTTCTAACAAAAAAATATCACTTTTAACGGTAGGATCCAAAATAGTTCCACTAATTGCGATGCTTAATTTTTTGTTTGTTTCTTTAATACTAAAATATAAATACTTTCACTTGACATAGGGCTCAACTTAAATCGGAAAATATGGAATTTGTAGAATAAAATGCTTTTAACACATTTTTTCTTTCTATGTGTATTTCTACTAAGTTTGGATTTGCAACAAATAGTATATTATTATTTACTGAAGTGCTGAGAAGCAAACCATCGATGCCATGTAAAAAAATACTATGCGACAAAAATAAAATTAGATAAATAAAACCATATTTCAATAACATTTTTATATATTCCATAAATCTCAACTACCCATTTGCATTCCCCATTTTTTTAATATTTAATTATATTTTAATGAATACGTCTATTTAGCAATGTCTTAGCTGGTGTCTATTATTCAGTAGGCAGGCACAGAATATTATATTAAAAATAATCTATATTTCTGTATTTGAAAAACATTATATTTTTAGTTTCAAGATTTAACAAATTCGTAATTATAATAAAGCTATTAAACTACAATACGTAATCATTTCTCTTAAGTCTTTTATGAAATCCGTCGCGTGTCAGTCCTTTTATTTTACATATGTTATTCTATTTTTTATATACTACAAATATTATTTTACATCGAGTGAAAAATTTTAAATAAAAAAAAAATTACATTACTCAACATTTTAAAAAACAGCATTGATGTAAAATAATATTTGTAGTCTATTAAAAAAAACCGCCTATTTTTATCATTTTCCGTTGAGCAGTTATTGAGCGAAAACGTGGCGAAAACTATATTCCGTATGATAGAGCATTTGCCGTTAGCCTGAATCACTTCTCTCAGTGTTGGACATTTAGAATCTAATGTGATCGTCTCTTTTATCAATGCCACCGCAAGGGGGCAGCATTTTATTGCTAAGAAATATTTTTTTAGTTTTCGCTCAGTAGCTCCTCAAGGGATAAAGATAAATATATGCGGTTTTTTTTAATAGACTACAAATATTAATTTACATCGACGCTGTGTTTTGAAATTTCGGAAAAGAGCAAAATTCATTTAAAAAAAATAATTTTACAGTTTTTCAAAATTTCAAAACACATCGTCGATGTAAAATAATATTTGTAGTCTATTAAAAAAAACCGCATATGTTTATTTTTATCCCTTGAGGAGTTATTGAGCGAAAACTTTATATCGTCTTATAGAGCGGTCACCGTAAGCCGTGTATTGAGGCGGGCGAGTGCCCTGCCGGCATTTTCTGTGATCTGAGCAGGGCATTTGACTGCGTCAATCACGATACTTTAATATCTAGACCGTACGGATATGGTGTGAGGGGTGTTGCACTGGGTTGGGTCTCTTCTTTCCTCGCTTTTCGTAAACAATACGTATCTCTTCAGGCTTTTGACAAAAACTGTATTCGAGAAATAAAATCAGATCTTGTAGAGCTTGACATGGGTGTTCCTCAAGGCTCAGTTCTTGGCCCTGTGTTATTTATACTCTATGTAAATGAATTGGAGAAGCACATAGGCGATACATTTTTTACAATGTATGCGGATGACCTCTCTTTAATTATATCAAATAAAAACGAGAAGGATTTGGTCGATAACTGTACTAATATTCTTCATAAATTGTGCGAGTGGTTCAATCAGAATCAATTGTTTTTTAATGCTTCAAAGACTCAATTTATTAGATTTCATAATTTCCAGAAAATTTGTCCCCCTTTAGAGTTAAACATTAACGGTTCAGCTATGAAAACTAGCGAAAACACCGTTAACTTTTTGGGAATCAGAATTGATGAACACCTAAGTTGGAAACCTCACTGTCAATATATTATCGGTAAATTAAATTCTGTTAACTTTGTATTAAGAAATTTAAAACGTGTTTTTGAAATGCAGCAGCTACTTTCCGTTTACTATGCTTTGGCAGAATCGCGCATGCGTTATGGTATTTGTTTTCCACCCTGTGTAAGTCTGTATTTATTTCCCAAAAGCGTATTTTGCGTAATCTATCTAATGTATGTACTACACATTCATGTCGTGATATTTTTAGACGATTAAAAATTTTAACCGTGAGCTCTCTGTACATATTTGAAATAAGTGTTTATATCTTCAAAAACAAGCATAAGTTTATGTCGAATAAGGATTTATACATGACTAATACTAGACATAAAAATGATATTTATATACCTTTTGTTAAATACTCACTTTCGTTAAAGTCTCCAGATTCATTAGGGCTTAGAATTTATAATAATTTGCCTGATAATATCAAAATAAGCGATAACTTAGTCGTATTTCGACAAAATCTAAAAAAGTTTTTAATTGAAAAATGTTTTTATAATTTAACAGAATTTTTTACATTGTAAATAATTTTATTGTGTATCGCACATGTACGTGATATATGTATTATAAGTGTATGTATGCATAGTATTTGTTAATTTATTTGTTTTTAGCGTTAGTCTTAGTTTGTTGGTTTATTTGTGACAATTGCCATATATTATTTGAATATCTTTTGGTAAAATAAATGATTCTGATTCTGATAAGAGCGCCAGCAGGGAGGCAAGGGGGCATTTGCTTCCCCCCCCTGGAATGTTAAAAATAATGGTTAAGAAGTAGGAATATAATTTTTTTTACAGTTTTTTCTTGTTACTTTTATTTTTGTTTATTTCTATGTGTTTTACAATGTAGGATTAGTTTTTTGTGATTTTTTATGATTTGGTCGCAATTGCAGGTGTAATATTTCATTTTATTTAGACGTGAGAGTCATCTGCTATAGCACCAACGATTTTACCAAACTTTCTTGTTGTAAGTTATTTTTATTTTTCATTAAAATTTAGAAACAATAGGTACCTACGCATATTTGTGTTGCCCTCCCCCTTAATTTTTTTTGCCGGTACCCATGATGATAAGTTAGGTGACGTTGTTTCAGTATCATTTCATAACTTTTAGTTTTATTTGAAATATAAATATAAGATGCAGAAAAAGCAGTCCACACTTATAAATAAAAAAGCAATTAACACAAAATAAAATTAAAATTAAGTTTCAAATAAATTCCTAAATGAAAAATCAAAACATACTAGTGATGTGCGAGCCTCCACAATAAAACTCAGTGGTGCATGAGATTTGTTACTTATATACCCCTTAGTGAAACTAACAACTCCTGACTATCTTTACGAAAAGTTGGTTTGATGGAATGATATACAGGGTGTCCAGCATAACCCTCTCACTCAATTTGTTGCTTTAATGTCATAGTTACAAAAAAATGTAAAATACAAAAATTGTGTAATTTTTATAGCTGATTCGACGTGCCTGAGAAAAAAACTATAGAACATCGAATTGAAACAATTATTTACCAAAGTTCAATTTTTTTTAAATACAACACCCTATGTATTTTTGTAAATTCTGAAAAAGCATACAATTCTGATTACATCCATATGATATACTTGTATATTTGTCCTAGTAGTTACTGAGATATAAAGGAAAATGTCGAATATATCTGATATATCAATACATTTTCCTTTATATCTCAGTAACCACTTGCACAAATATATAAGTATATAATATGGATGTAATCAGAATTGTATGCTTTTTCAGAATTTTAAAGAATACGTAAGGTGTTGCATTTAAAAAAAAAATTCGGTAAATAATTTTTTTAATTAGATATTCTATTGTTTTTTTTCTAAGGCACGTCGATCATCTATAAAAATGACACAATTTTTGTATTTGACATTTTTTTGTAACAATGACATTAAAACCACAAATCGAGTGAGAGCGTTACGCTGGACACCCTGTACATAATCGTCAATTTCATAATTTAAATTTGCAAATAATGCGTCATCGAACTGTTCTTTTACTTATTTAGCGGCTACAGTAGTAAATAGTGTACTGATGTCCCAAGATTTAGTATTCTGTAATAGAATTCGAATTAAGCTACGCATTCGAGAGTTGGTCATGGAAAACGATAACTCTACAAATGCTGCTGTATTTTAATTGTTTTAATGTTATGTGTGTATACTTATAAGTAACTGTTGTGTATGTATATATGCATATGTAAGTGTATGTATGAGTATATTTGTGAGTATGCATATACATTCTCGTAATTACTTTTTTTACAATTGTAATTGTTTATCATAAATAGATTTATTAATATATGTTTATATATAGGTTATGTTTTTATTTTTGAGGGGTAGTCTACCTAATTATCAGTTATCTGTGTCTAGTCCTTTTATGTATAGGTTGATTATTAGCCATTGTAGTTATACACAATAAATATATTTTGATTTGATTTGATTTGGTCACTTACGTTTTCTTGAATTTGCCTTATTTTTTTTAATGTCACGTTTTATACCAGTTTTTATCTTTTGCAGAATAAGCGTCTATTTCTACAGAATAATAGTATCATTATATTATAGATATATGCAAGCTTGAAAATAATAATAAAATAGTAAGTGAGATACTAACACAATTTACTTATAACTTTCTAGTATAATTTAGATAAATAAAGATTATATTATAATAAAATCAGCTATATTATATTCGTGTTATTTGTTAGGTACCTCACAGACCAAGAAATTTTTACATACAAATGTGTGAGATTTAAGTCATTTATTTTTATATTATCTCTTTAAATTTAGAAGAAAAATGAGTTACTTTTTGAAAATCAATAACATTTAAAAAAAATAACTGCATTTATAAAAATTGACCAAGTTTTTTCCGATCTTTGTTTCTGACGTAGCAAAATTGTTACATTTAATTTGTTACACCCTATATAATAAACTACTAAAAGTTTTGTACTATACAGGATGGTACGTAAGTAACGGCCCATAGAGACATACTAGATTTTTCACTTCAAAATATTACGATTTAAACCAACTTACCTTAATAAAGATGTATTTTATTATTAACAACAATTATCTCAAACATGGTCAATTTTTAAGGCTAATGACAATTATACCTTTTTTGTCAAACACAACGTAGGTTTAAATTTTTTTAATAAAAAACGTCATAATATTAGGGTCAAACTCTTAAGTTGATACAGTCAAACAAAGTGCAATTATTACAAAAAATCACTTTTTAAATTGTAACTTTGACACCCTGTATCTTTTTTATTATCAATATTTCATTAAGGTATATTGGCCTAAATCGTAATATTTTGAAGTGAAAAATGTAGAGCCTCCATGGACCAATACTTAGGGACTCCCTGTATATTATTTATTTATGTAAAACAATACTTACAGTTTCGCTTTTACACCACTGAGTACAGCTTGATCCAAGACTGCACTTTTCTAAATATCTTGACATCATAGTAACGTCCACAGTTGGCAGATTATGTGAGCAGGCTTTTGAAAACCTTATTTCATTTTAGTATAACTTAATTATAATTAAAAAAAACTACGAAACGAAGAATACAACGTAACGGCAACGTCGGTAAAGTAGACCTGGCAAGCTATTATATTGTATGCTTTTTCAGAATTGCACGCATGGGTTCCCACCACATCTGCCTGAAAGCAGTCGACTCTATTGCTAACTTAAACCTTGCCCTCATAGACGCGAAATTCGCACGAATTATTTAATTACGGGAAAAGTTTCAACTTGTAGCGAATTTTGCCATTATAATTGTCATTTTTGTTATTGACTGTCATGGTATATTGTCCGCTCAAGCTCAAGATAAACTTGCTAACCACACATAATGATGAAAATAGCGATAATTATCTTGTTTTGCGAAATTCGTTAAAAGTTGCTACTCTCCCGCCATTAATAATTCAAATAAAAAACTGTGAAATTCGCGTGAATAATAATAACACCCCTAATTTTAGCCCAGAGGATTAGCCCAGAAGTCGAAGACCTGTACGGGAGAGGGGGCGGTATATTACTAATAAGTAGGCCGCATTTGCGCACAGGAACGACTTACATTGGAAGGCCCTAACCGCCATTCAGTGCAAGAATGAGGGAAACCTGTAAAACTTCATTAATTAGGGAGGTAATCAAATGTCGAACAATACACAAGTATACACGGTTTTGGACTTAAAAAGTATAAATCAGAAATGAGCAGAGGTTGAACTGAATCATTTATATTGCTTGGGATCTGTTTCACACATTAGGGTCCAACAGTAGTCGCTCATCATGCCTTCGTCCTAAAATCCTTGGTATCGCCTTTCAATTTTCGCTATATCTTGTTGTAGCCGCTCTCCATACTCGTCACTCGTGTCGTCCAAGTTTTGTGGGGAAAAATCAAGATATGAATGCAGAAAATGTGTCTTGAGAGACATTTAGAAACATTAGATAGGTCAGTGGTCGCGCGGTTTAAGGCGTTAGTACTTGAATCGAGGTGACCAGATCGCTGTGGGTTTGACCCCCGCTGCCGGTAGACCGTATATAAGCTATATTCGGATTGGCACCCTCTCTGCGCGTATGGTAGGGTGGAAGAATGTTGGCTTGGTTCAATATGAGAGATTGATACCGGTTGATGTTTCACTACCCATCTAATTAATGAGGTTTTCCAGGTGTCCCTTATTCCTGCACTGAATGGTGGTTAGGGTCTACCAACGTAAGTCTTTCCTGGGCGCAAATGCGGCCTGCTTAATACTAATATGCCGCCCCTTCTTCCGGACAGGTCTTCGACTAACTATTTATTATTATTATTATTATTCCAGCTACAATCTTGTGATAATTTTGCAAAAAAATGCATTTGTCATGATTTTTCTACGTTTTTCGAGCATATAACATCTACAAACGTAACAAAAACACTTTGAATCGATTCTGTAACGTTTTCTCTGCATTTTCACACGTTCCGAAGCACAATCACAGTACAAAAATAAGTTCCAAAAGATGTTCGATGCATCGTGGTCAGCTGATAGCCGTTATAAGAGGGCAGTACTGCCACCATGCGAACTCGAAAACTAGAATCAATTTTGACACACGGATTGAAGATCTGAGTTCAGGGCATCAAATAACATTAATAATCGTCCTCATCCGCCCGGGTCCAAAAATTCACCCAAATTTGTAAACTTGTGATATTAATCTCTCATATTGACACAAGCTAACATTCTTCCACCCTACCATACCCGCAGAGAGGGTACCGATCTTCTCCACGAATGTAGCTGATATATGCGATTTTCGCGTTCATGAACACAAAGGCTTTATACTCTCAATTTTTCCTAATTCCCATTTAGGTTCTTGACCTGCGACTGCGTGCATGTGGTTAAAATTCGCGATTATAGTAGGGGTTGAAAGCAATTTGTAAGTTGTTTCTGAAGAAAATGCTGTGATCGAAGTGACCGACCATCGACGTCGGCGGACTCAGAAGATAGTTACTGTAGTTGTATTGTATGTGATTTATTGAAAAGTTGATTTTCTTATCGATTGCTTTAAATCGACATAATATGCTAATGCTAAATTTGGATACTAAAATTAAAACTTCTATTAGGAATTTTAATGTAAATTTTTATGAGACTTATCGGTTGACATACATTTTCAAAATTGTTTTGTTGCCATGCTTGTTATTTAATACTTTGGAAAAAATAGTGTAGAATTAGGGCGGTTTTCGCTACCCAAACAACTTTCATAAAGGTACTAATATACTATATAAATAGTAAAGGACATTTAGTGGCAGCTGATCAAAGAAAAAAACATTTGGAACTTATTGTATTGAACATACGTTAGATAATCAATTAAAATTAAGTCATAAGCAACATAACGAGTTGATCGAAAAAAAAAAACATTTTCAAACGTTTAATAGAAGTGACGTGCTTTCTCGCAACACACGAACAGAGCTTCAGGGGACATAAAGGAAGAGAATGAAGGGAATAGAGGAAATTATATGGATCTTTTAGAACTGTTAAGTACCTACTTATGATCCCATTAAAAAAAATTATTTAAATGAATCCACTGTATTCAGGGGTACATCAGAAAGCATTCAAAACGATTTAATAAAAAGTTTGTCGAACGTAGTTAATGGTGTGTCCATTACTGAAGCACTCGTTGAAGGTATACAACAAGTGCTTCAGCCTAACGCAGCTTTTCCGTTATAAAATGTATTAAGTAACTTCGCAGGTGAAGCAAGACTATCTAGTTTAGCATATGAAGACTATATCAAATACTGATGCAGAATCCGTAATTTTATAAAGCCGTTTTTAACGAATTTGACAAGTTTGATAGAAGAGTAGAATTTCATTACAAATAATTTTTTATCATTTTATGCTAAGTAAGTACTTAAATTTTAGCCTAATAATACTACAACTATGTTGTCTTGTTAAATTGGTGAATGTAACTGTTAAAAATACAATTGTAAATAAACTACTTCTCCATGTACGCACGCAACTTAAGATTATAATGGTGAGGGTCCCTCTCGATTAGAAGTACAAATGGGAGTGAGTACATTTACAATATATGTATGTATCCCTTAAAATGAAAGTTGACAAGTTCAGGAGTTTTTATAGTTTTGCGTGTCTCACGCCCTACAAAAGGTCTTTTCACCTTAAAAATGGTGTATTATTTATAGCATCACCATATTGTTACAATCATTATCAGCGGCGGTCTGTAAGATTTAAGGCATGTCATATCTCAATAACACCAGGCATGGGATCCAAAACAAACTTTAGGAAGTAAGACAATTTTTGTAGAAAGAGAGACTTTTTGCAGTTTGCGGAAAAAAGTTGAAAAATTGTGCAGCTTCCCCTAGGAATCTTCAGACTGACTTTTTTAATTCTAGTGAAACATTTTTTTCCATAAATTAGATCAAATTTCATCAAGGTGTTAAAGTTTCAGCAGTTTGAATTTGAATTTTATATTTGTAACATAAAAATTTCAAAATGCAGAAAATTTTACAAATATCATTACTTTTAATAAAATTTAAAATACCTACATCTAATTTATAGGAAAATATGCTTCAATAGAATTAAAGAAGCCAATCCGTAAATTCCTAGGGGGAGTTATCAATTTTTCAACCGCAAACTGCAAAAAAGTTCGCCTTCTATAAAAGTTGTCTATATGTCCAGAGTACATATATCCTAAAGTTTGGTCTGGGTCTTATGTCTGGTTATTGAGATATGACACACCTGAAATCTCACAAGTCGCGACTGGTCATTTTATCACTATGATGATATTAATATTCTTCAAACTGGAGAACCATGAATTAAATTGGGAATAAATAAGATTCCGAAGTAAATGGGTTACCAGTTTATAAAATGTTGTAAATAATTAGGTTTATATCATCTTTGTCTAATGTTCAATAAATCACTATTTGAAGGCACATTTGTAGGTATTCGAAAATAAGCTAAAATTGTTTTCATTCTCATAGACGGAAGTAAATTTAGTATCAGAAATTATGGTCCAATTTTGTTGATCTGGATACCAGGCAAAGTATTGGAGCTTATTCACATCTACTTTAACTTGAAAATGTCATTACACACAACAATGTACACAAATTTGTTGTTTTTATTATTATTAAATTAGATGGTATCAGCGTGCATGGTAAATATTATTATTTGGTCATTTATTCACTTGACTTTGAAGTTTGTATTAAAATTACATATTAACTTTTGCACACATTTTTAAATTAAAGATTTAAAGAAGTATAAGTTCTAAGGATTTCCGGATGGTAAAAGACGCATTAAAATCTGGCGCTTAGCAAAATGCCCGGTAAAAGGTGTCGACACCTTGTTCGTTAGGCAAACGCAGTGGAACTAAAGCACATAATGACAATTGCAAATGCTGTATCAGCATACAAATATCTAATAATGGGTGGAGCGCGGATGCAGCAAATTATGGTCAATTTCAAAGTTAAATTGCTCGAAAACTATTAAACTTATAAATTCTGTAGTTTGGTAGCATCGATCCAACAACTATGCTCAACTTAGGATTTAATTAACGATCCGGGCGCATATTTACTACCCCCACACAATTCAGACAGACAAACGTATGGATTAGTTCTGTGCAGCTTAACGCCTTCCAGGAGGTAAGAACTTTGTCAGGCACTAATAATAGCTATCTTTTGAACATTTAATTCAACATCACCCAATTGTTTTTCTAATTATAGTATCAAGGTCATACAAAATGTACGCGACATTGATCTATGAACTTAAGTCTATGTTAAATTATCATAGGGATACTGCAAAACAAAAAATATAAAGTGAAAAAATTTAAATTGAGAAGATCTCTTACATATTTAATGCCTACATTTCTGAACAAATGGATTTTCATATGCCTTCATGTATGCTTCATATACGCTGAGAAATCATTTGATTATGTAAGGAGGAATATTTGGAAGAAACTGGAAAGCAAGGAAAGGAAGGACGATACAGTTAACAAAGAATATATACAAAGATAGTTGAAATGCAGTCAGGATTTTTATTCTATGGTATTGGATGGCACAACCAAAAAAAAAGAGAGAGAAGAAACTTAGTATCAAACATAAAAAAATAAAGCATATGGTTATCAAGGAAATAAATAATATATAGTATAAAATTTAACTGCAAGGAAATAGAGCAGGTAGAAGAGCTTATATCTTTTGGAACGAAAACGCAAAGTAATAGCAAGAAATAAGTGGAAAAATGTGGAAAGAAAAATACTATAAAAATATTAAAGAAAAACAGTGTATATTAGTAATGTTACATGGACATATAATAACCGAAAGTCAATAGGTTAACTGAATGGAAATACTCGTTGTATTTTTATGTAAGATAGAGAAGACCAAACAAATATAAAATAAAAAATTAAATACAGAGGGAAAACTTAAAAATAAAATCAATAAATGAGAAGTTCATAGAAGAACTTAGATGATTTGGACGCCTGTACAGAATAATAGATAATAGGATTACAAAAAGTATATACGAAACGAAAACGATAGAGAAAAACTACATAGAAAGGTTAAGCAGAAAATGTATCCAGGAGAATTAAGAAGAAGCAAGACACAAAGGAACAGCGTGGAATAGTAGTAATATTAAAACACTAGAGCTGTAATGAAAAACAAAAGTTTTTATTAACATTTTGCTTTTAAATAAAACCCAGTTTTTTAGAAACGATTTATTTATTATTAAAAAAAATATAGAACCTAAGGCATATTATAACCAACGGTATTTTTTACAATTAGAAATTTGTATACCAGAAGTAGATGTAATGAAGCTGTTTTGAATTCAAATTTTCAATTGTTAAATTCGTGTTTATCTCCATGACCTTCTTTACTGTATGTTTCTTATTATCTAAGGAATTCTCAACATCCTTCTGCCGTAGAAGATTTCTAGCCCCCATGTCCGTTTAACATACCTAACGTATTCTTCAGGATTCCTCAATCCAAGCTTTGTTACAATCATTTATGGGATGCTTCCAAAGGAATTAACTCTAACAGGCTGGGAGGTACATTTTCATTGTATGTAGACTACAAAACACCGCCTGCAAGTTGCATTAGGAGCATATTTTCGAAAAATATTTAAACAGTTCATACCTGCCACATTTTCTTCTGTTATAACAAATTTTCGGAATTTCTTGACTATTTAAACAGTTATCCACATTTCATAAGTTAATACCATTGTACACTGTAGAAAGATTATCACAAATTATACTCTTAAATTATTTTATGAAGAATAAAAAAAATTTGATTTTCAAATATCTCCTTAGAGTTAAACGTGTCAGTGCTAACAGTTTCGTACTTCGCAGTGGATGAAACAGATTTTAAAAATAAACACAAAACATGGAATAACAAAATAACTAGCTTGAAATATGCGTTCAATATCAAGGGAAGGCAAAGTAAAATATTTAAAAGCAGTGTCAATCGCATGCAAAAGAGAAACTTGTGAACAGGTAACAGGTAGATGTCACGAGCAGTAGGTGAAATGTCCCGTACCAGCTCCACTCTGATAGTCGAAGTCGACAAAGAGGTTATGTTGATACCGGTGCATAAGTATAGTCCAGCGCATAGAAGTAAGCTGTGTGCAAGTTACAAGTGGAAGCAAAACATGTAATATTTGTGGAAAGGGATTTGATAATTTCCATACATGTAAATTGAAAGTTAATATGAGATACTTTTGCATCTTCTGAAACCGAACTAAACTAATGGTTTCTTTAAATAATACACTGCATCTGTTTTAAGAATTGCAGCACTAACGTATAAAACGTATTTAAATCGTCTTATTATTTTCACGGGCAGTGTTTTTCCCTTATGTATTTAATTAATACTTTTCGTGAAATACAGTGTATTAATTATTATTATAAATATGGTGCATTATTCAAAGAGTGAAAAGGTTAACATGTTGAAAGCATATTTGTCAAGTAGTCAGTGATAGTGATAACGATAACGTATTGTGATAAATCAGTTAAAATGTAGTAAAAACGGATAATGAACAAATTCTGGATAACTATGATTGTGAGTAGAGAATCTGGTTTATATTTGCAATTTATTGATGAGGTATAGGAATGGCAAAGTGGAGGAGATGGCCATTAACATTTTCATAAATAAACATATTTCAATCATTCTTTGACATGTCTGAAAATTCTAGTTAACTTTGTTGAAGCATATTCGAAGACATTAATGTAACACTGGCAACTTTGTGGAATTCACATCCACTATGACTCTCGAAACAACGGTCCTCGACAAGTTTTCTATTAAAAAATCAGGAAATTTATTAAAAATTTGACTTTTTTATTCCTGATTTTTTTGTAAAAAAAATTATTAATTATGTGTTTTACATAATGAACTGTACTCTTAAAATATTTGTACTTATTTAAAGTTCACCCTGTAGAGATATTGTAAGAAATAATTTGTTCGTCTGGTTTAAAATCGGAGCAAAATGACAATAACTTATAATTAGATATAGGCTAACCCAGCACAATTATAAGTTTTATCTGTATCCGGCCCTAAAGCTATACCTAATTCGTGATGGAGGTGGTGGTAATGAAAGTAGGTAATCTTATAAGTATTAGTCCCTCTCGCTTCAAGCTTGCGCTCACATCCTACAGTAAACTTTGTAGATTAGCGAACCAGCAATTTGTTCCTTAATTATAAGTGCTAATTTGAAGTTGACCGACTTCGTTTACTTAGGATGGACCACTTCTCCATACCTATACGTTTTTACCCGAACGCCATTCGCAATGGTGTTTATTCTACACTATCAAAACATTCTCCAGTTATACTTCTCTTTCAAATCCCTGTTAGAATTTTAGGGTTCTGAGTCGCAGAGATTTTTTATCGGTGTCAATGTTTCAGAAATGTGTTAAGTACACAGTGGGTAATGGATTTTTCTTGTTTCATTAACAAGTAAGTTATATTTTCAATGGGTTTTTTGCTGATATTTATACCTAAGTCTTCAATATGGCCTAACCTGCAGATGACGATATGCTGTTAAGAAGGTGCTATGGTTCGCACTAATTGAAATAAAGCTTATAATTACTGATGTTGTGACAGACTACTTTTCGAATTGGTTACATTCTCATCAGATATAATATATTGGCTTAACTTATTAGTTTCCATCAGTATATTAGATGGAACGATAGTTACTTTCAATGTCTATCTACACACAGGGTGTGACGATTTAACTCTGTTTACCTATATGCCTTCCTTAAAATATACAGAGTGTTAAAGTTAAATTTTTTAAAATTGTTTTTCTGCTATAATTTATTCTAGTTTTAGCGTATCCCTTCGCAATTTTGTAGAGATACTTCTTGTTATTAACCAAATTCATTAATCTTACAGGATTGTGCACATGTTCCTGGTCGTCCCTTGAATGTCTTAATTAATATATGTTTTCCTGAAATATGGAAATTATCAAAAGTCTGTCCTATCTACAAAAAAGGTGATAAATCTAATATTACAAATTTCAGGTCTATCTCCATTATTTCTAATTTTTGCAAGGTCTTTGAAATTCTTTTGGATAATCGGCTATACCGTCATGTCAGCAGAATGTTAACTATACATCAGCATGGGTTTATAAAGGGACGTGGTACCACCACTAATTTAGTAAATACCACACAATTTATTTCTGAGACTCTGCATAAGCAGTCCCTGGTTGATGTCATATATAGGGACATGTCAAAGGCACTTGATAGACTTGATTATGGCATATTGTTACGAAAATTATTATCGTGTGGTTTGTCAATAAATTTAATTAATCTGTTCATTTCTTACCTGAGCAACAACAAACAGTATGTCATGTTAGATAGATTTAAATCTAGGGAATACGCAGCTTCATCTGCAGTACCTCAGGGAAGCAACCCGGGGCTTCTGTTATTGAATATTTTTATAAATGACACAGTTAATGTAATAAATGTTCAATGCCTTATTTATGCAGATAATTTAAAGATTTACTATGACATTCATTCTGAGGCCGACTGTTAGATGATAATTTGAAACGCGTCGAAGATTGGCGCACTTTAAAGCATCTTAAATTTAATGTAGCAAAGAATAATGTAATGTCCTATTCTCTCAAAAAAAAAACCGATCTATGATTATAAGTTAAATAATATTATTATTGAAAGACCATAAACTATATCGGATTTAGGGGTAACAATGTCTGTCGTTCAATAATAATAATATAATTTTTGTAATACTGAAACTTTAAAAATGTTATACTACGCTTGATAAACATTCTAAAAATTAGGGAAATTAATCTTAACACGTTTAAATATGCAGGAAGCGTATTCGCCAAAACAGGACAGCTGTTCAGTATGCAATAAAAATGGTTTAAGAGATGAAGATATTTGCACTTTACTTTACACTTTATTTGCACTTTAACTGGGATTCGAACGTATAGTCTGACAGTTGATCTACATTTACGGTTGCTATGGAAATTAAGGACAATTGCTTTCTCATGGCATATCAAGTTATTTAATAGAACCATTGCTTTTCCTTTCTATGCTATAACTTTAAATTAGCTTTTAAGATTTGAACAATTGAAATAAATATTTAGCTTTATGAATCCTCCGGTATTTGATTTTACAAAGTAGAAAAAGCATGTTTATGAAGTTCTAGGTAAGTAACGAAGCCACTTTGGACATTATTGGTTAAATAATTTAAATAATTAATTCATTCCCAATACAAAAGTATAGAAGTATTTGTTGTAAAAAGGCTTGTTTTTCTTCTACATTTCAATAATTTTAGAAAAGCACAATAAAATTAAAAAATATTAAAAAATTAATTATCACAAATATTGTAACACTTGGTATATAGGTATCTTTGTTTCAATCGACTCAAAATCATGTATTCTATCACCTCCTAAAATTACTGTAATGACTTACGTACTTTATAATGCTTACCAATTGACCACTGTCGTCGTCGATTGACCAACCATATGGATAGTTACATGTGAGACCGTAGCCGTCCGAGAGTAACCACCACTATTACCAAATGCGTTCCATAGTTTCATATTTTTCATTTGTAGGTATGCAAGAGGCTTGCAAAATTGCAGACAAAAAATTTGCAAAATTTTTGCAAGACAATAATTTAAAGAAACTCTTGTTTTGCAAATTTTGTAAGATTTCTTGTCCCAGCCAACACTAAACATGACTAAAATCTCTTGTATAAGAATTTCGAAAATTGTTAATAAAGTCGTTTATAATAAACAGCTTTGCAATTTTCTGCAATATTCCAGACACCGGAAAAAGTAACTAAAGTCAATAATTAATCAATGTGGAATAGATGGCTAACGCAAAGTAAGCGCATAAGGTAACTACTGCGCACCACGCGCTATTACTACTTTTATTATTATTTCGATATCAATCCAAAAATAACAATCAAAGAATCTTTTTCTTTGTGTTTTACTTTTATTTAACAATAGTGGCAACTACTAACGATTTCACGATGGGAACGTAAAATCTGAATTTGAATTAAATTAACTGTATGAAAATAAACCCACTGAATTAATTTGCCAAATGATATGCCTTTTAAAATTAAACGCGTATGCATAAAGGTAGATATAAGTCAACGCTCGTTCTTGTGACACAATATTACTTCTGCAAACCTCGACTCATATGTGTGTATATATATTTAATTTATATGTGCACGTTATATGCTGCACTACGAGTTAGATCATATGTCATATCACTTCAGACGGTGCTCTGCCTTACAATAACGAGACAGTTGCTAATGTGGCGGGTGGAAAATCCACAACGCGCCCGTGACTAACTTTTCGCGCGCGCAATTAAAATGCATCGAAAGAATTCCTAGTAACACATAGCTGTAAATTAAGCGTTTAAAATATCGGCTACGGAATGAGATACTACTTACCTCACAAAATAATAATAATCATACACTTCATTAACAGGTATAAATTCAATTATAGGGCCAGCAAAAGATCAATAGACTATACCCGAGTTCCAAAATAGAAAGTTACTAATTCACAGCACTTTCATGAGTACGGGAGATGAGAGCCGCAAGTGACGAGATTTCATAGGCGTTTCACTTGAGAAGGGTTCAAAAAGTATACAATTTTTAAAAATAAATATACAGGGTGTCCGGTAAGTATATGGCATACTTTCGTGAGTGTATAGGGGAGGTCAAAATAACACTAGTTTGTCCAAATTTTTTTTTCCTAAAGTGCCCCTTAACGGAGATACAGAGCCCCTAAGGCGTACCGATCAATTTACCTTTTCGGCTCTAACTATTGAACCGATCTGTATAATTTAATGAAATTTTAATATTTTATGTAGGCCATAAAGGCTCATAAAACCATACTACAGTAGACGTTTTATACTATCAGGGAACTCAGGAACGAACTTGCCACCATACTCGTCGGGCCAGGTGTCATTTTATAGACGTGAGGGTTTAAATACTTTGGTCATTCCTCTTTAAAAAAGGTACTCTACATTTGTTTCGATAAAATTGACCGTTTTCGAAAAAAAAAGTTTTTGTATAACACATTGACTCGAAATTTATTTAATTTTCAAGTTTATTAACCTACGCTATTTAAACACAATAACTAATGGAATAACACAATAATTAATAATACGTATTAAAATTATAAAATTTGTTATTACTACATCAGATTAATGCATGTTGAGACAAGAAGAATTTATTTTGATACAATTCCAAATCGACGTTTACCGCACCGAAGAACTTTTGTAATAAATGAAATAAAAATAATGCTATTATTACAATTACTAATACATTTTAGGAAGTTTTTTGCCGCATCGTGGTGGAGAAAGGCCTCCAAGAAAAGCAAGAAACCCTCAGCTAGAGGAGAAAATTCTGGATGAGATTGCTGAAAATCCCTCTAAAAGCTGTCGGTCCAAGTTCATGCGACAAAGTGGCCCGACATAACTCCATTGGATTTCTTTTTATGGGGCAATTTAAATAGGCTTGTGTATTTGACGGCAGTTCACACCAGGGAAGACCTGATAGAAACAATAAGACACCATTTCGACGAAATTCGAGCCAATCCGGAGATGTTGTTTCAAGTACAACGAGAAAACATCCGTATGATAAGGAAATCTATAGGCCCATTTCGAAAATTTGCTCAAGTAAACAAAAAGAAACAAAGCTTTCAAATTTTTTAAGAGGCGAAGCTTTCAAAAGTTCTTCGGTGCGGCAAGCGTCGATTTGGTATCAGAATAAATTCTTCTTGTCTCAACATACTTGCAGACTGCTTGTCCATGAGATAGATGCATATTAGCATTAATGTGATGTAATAATAACAAATTTTATTATATTTATACTTTAATAATTTAATAATAATTGTTATGCATTTTAGTAAAATTGATAGTTTTAAATGCCTTGTATATATTTTACAGCTCATGCTAGCAAACATTTTTTGTTAGTTTTTTTTGTATGAAACAACCTGATATTATTATTGTGCCGACTACGAATAAAGAAAATATATTTTTACACCAAATTGTGATTTGATTACCTTACCACCCGGAAATCTCTCAATAATAATTATTAGTTATTATGTTATTCCATTAGTTGTTGTGTTTAAATAGCGTATGTTAATAAACTTGAAAATTAAATAAATTTCGAGTCAATGTTTTAACGTATTATACAAAAACTTTTTTTTTCAAAAAATTTTAATTTTATCGAAACAAATGTAGAGTTTTTAAAGAGGAATGACCAAAGTATTTAAAAATTTAGTTTTCACCCCTATAAAATTACAACTGTCAAAATTTTGGCCCAACGAGTATGGTGGCAAGTCCGTTCCTGACTTCCCTGACAGTGTAAAACATCTACTGTAGTATGGTTTTATGAGCCTTTATGGCCTACATAAAATATTAAAATTTCATTAAATTATACAGATCGGTTCAAAAGTTAGAGCCGAAAAGGTAAATCGCTGGGTACCCTTTAGGGGCTCTGTATTTCCGTTAAGGGGCACTTTAAGAAACAAATTTTTATGACAAACTAGTGTTATTGTGACCTTCCCTATACACCTCACAAAAGTATGCCATATATTTACCGGACACCCTGTATGATGAGTAAACATAGCACTTTAATAGTTTACTTTAAAAATTTGATAAATTCCATACGAGTCCCTCTACGCAATTATTACAGAATGTCGTCCGTTTGGATGACTATGGCCCACCCACTTACACGCACCTGATGCCTACTCTGCCGATATCACACTACAGGTTAATTGCACTGTCATTATAACGGTACCACATTAACACAACATTAATACATATACATTCCAACTAGCACCAAAGTAACATTTACTTGAAAGTGTGTATCACCTTTTAAATTCACCATAAAGTAAATTTAACCATGTAGTTTCCCAAAGTTGGAAGCCTTGTATAATGTTTAAGTCACGTGTAGATTATTTTTTCTCATCTTTATTTTTTCTCGTCTTTGTGAATATATATCACTTTTTTATAACTATTAACTTAGTGTTAAGTATGGAGATCAAAATTCCATATAAAACTATATCTATGTTAAACCACAAAAAATCCAAACATCCAGGACAAAACATGCAACAGGAGTAACAAGCGAAGAAATAAAGAATGTAATAAAAATAATAATGCAGGGATAAGTATTCTGAACTACAACTAGAAGACAAAATTCGGTAATGAAAAACCAAAACGGTTCTTGGAATTTTGCATTTACACTTATTATATAATAATAATTTATATAAAAATTTTTATTTTCTTTTTATTTCCAACTCCTTCAGACCTTTATACTAAAAATATACTTCCAATTGTCCTAATATTGAAGGCAATGTTTAAAAATTACTTTTTAACACAATTTAAGGAAACTTGGTATATTTAGGTTTTAGAGGGGTCGAACAAAGCAACGCTGCCAAATTTTTGATCAGTAATATGATTTCCGAAAAATGGCCCGGAATAAAAATCACTGAAGGCTGTGGAGTGGTCAACGAGCCGTCATGGTAAATTGTACAGGGAACTCAAACCTCACCTCACCTAAAGGAGTTTAAGTCATAAAAAATAATCGTAAAAATCACACTACCCATTACAATTTCACAGGGCTGTGAATGTGAGAAGTGAGACACACTGTAGATTGCAATACTATGGCCATTTAAGTAGCATGTAATTGAAATTATATTACAGTTCTTTTATAATGAGTACCTACCTTAAAAACAAATTGAAAATTAGATGTTTATAAAATTTAAGATATTTGATATGGAAATGTTTAGTCCATTTTAAACTATTATTTGGAAGAAGAAGAAACAAAATCAATTTTATTGAGTTATTTTACCATAAAATTATAACAATAATGTGTGATTTTAGTCCATCTATCCAATATGTCATTAAAAGAGTAAAAATAGAAACTGAATCCTGAGTTCAAATACCTAGCTCAAATTCTACAAAATGAACATGAAAACATCATCGTGTATCATTAGCCATTAGGTTATTTTTGAATTAGTTCATCGTGATATAAACCAACAATCTACATATTATGTACCTATTAAAACTGTTAAAAATTCAAATTGACGGCTGATTGTCAGGCATATATAAAATAAATATAAATACTGAAGCATAAAGCGAGCATTTTGTTTTTTTATCCATTATAAAACTTTAAACCGAAAACTGTACACGACAATTCAACCACAACGTGTACCAACTGCCAAAAGTGAAGTTAGATATTTATAGAGTGTTTTCATTAAAGCAAGGTTAGTAAATTTAGATTAATTTCTTTAGATAATTATTGAATAGAGCTTTGTCTGTGGAATTGTTCATTAGCATACCTAGATGTTTGGTATCAGAGAACATACATATGGCTTCATTGATAGGAATTGTAGCAGATTTGATTTATATTAGCTTAAAATACCTTTCTAATACAGGAAAAAATGTTACAAAAGCTAATAATAAGGAATATATGGGTAGATATTGTGGGTGTAATTCAACGCTGGTTAGGGCTTTTGTCCACAGAGTAGTTAGTTTCACACAATATTATTAATACCTAAAAATATATAAGAACGCTAATTATACAATAAGTTAAGATATCTATACCTTAAGAAACTCAAAATGTAACTGACGGTTTCTAATGGTTCTTTCACCATTTTATAACGGTCTTGTCTAAGGCCCGCTACAGACTCTGCGTGAATTCGCGATTCGCAATCCGCGATGCGTGGTTTGTAAGTAATTCGTGCATTGTACATAAGGTTTTTATGAATGAATTTTTAACGAACAAGACCCTACACACTATTCGCGAATTCCTCGCATATCACGCCTCGCGAATGGCGAATTCAGGTATAGCATGTAGCGGGCCTAAGGCTTGCTACAGAATACGCGTGAATTCACGATTCGTGATATGCGAGGAATTCGCGAATAGTGTGTAGGGTCTTGTTCATTAAAAATCCATCCAAACCACGCGTCGCGAATTGAGATTTCAAGCATAGTCTCGCGATTTGTAATGCGCGATGTGTCATTTGTGAGGAATTCGTGAATAGTGTATAGGGTCTTGTTCATTAAAAAACCCATTAACGAAACCCTACACATTATCCACGAATTCCATACAAATCATGCATCGTGTATCACGAATCGCGAATTCACGCATAATCTGTAGCAAGCATAAAGGAAGAAGAAAGCATTTTTCAATAAATAATTTACAATATTTTTGTTTTGCTTTGATATTCGGGACACGGGTTGTAATTTAGATAGTAATAAACACATAAAAATTGAAAACAAACCTTCATTGCCTTCATTTTAATTTACAGAATTTTTAAAAGAAAAATGTTGAACGAAAATATCGGCAGTGGGTAAACAGTGGCTTACAACGCAGTAATCAACTTATGTAAGACAAAATTCGAAGCAGTAGAAAACAACATAAGAAATTTATTGATTTTAATGATTCGAGCTTGTAGATCTAGAATTAAAAAAATTTCAACACACTTTTCAAACGCAATTATAATGGAAAAAAATCTCATTGTTATAGCCAGTCTGACTCTAATAATGAGATTTTTGGCTACATGTGATTCGTACACAAGTTTGCAATGTCTTTTCTGGAAATTCAAACAATCCATATCAAAAATACACTTCACTCTTTCAAATATAGAAATTACTGAATATAAACGAACGTCAGACTGCTCAGACAATACCCCTCTACATTTCGCGAGGCTTCGCACTGAATTACTTTGAGGCGCATGCAGTAAGACGCTGAAAATATGAGCTTATGTTGTTTATGCGCGTTAGGTCGCAACTAACAATGATAGTATTTTGTTAATCCGTATCGGCATGAGGTATGTCCCATTTTTTTAGATTGTAGAATAAATTTATTATGCATGCAAATTTAATATTCCTAGCATCTTGGCTTAATATCATACTTGCAGAAACAGTAATAGTCGCGTCAAATTAGCATGAAAAATGTGAAAATAGACAACTTTTTGTGGAGAAGTCCGATTAAGATGCGGTTTTCTGTAAAATGTTCAGGGAATTTTTTATAACAAAAGGTACATCTAACCTCTGTACGCTCGCAAATTTTTAATTGTTCTTTTAACAAATGACCAATTTTTGTTGAACATATGGCAAATGTTACACACGATTCAACGAAAATGTCTGAAAAATGTTCTCTCGGGGGTTTTCGAGGTTGGTGTTAGCTTTGTTATTTATTGCTTATTGCAACTGGGCTAATTAACAAATTAAATACTCCACCCCCGAAATCACTAGAGAACCGGAATTTTTTCCAGGATTTCTGGTTTATTAAGGCAAACCATCGGCACAAGATTTTTGCAAATATAATTGTTTATTGTTCGATTGTTGCAACCTCGCTAATTAACTCTTCTCGCGGAATCGTTAGAAAATCGGATTTTTTTTGCTGGGATCAATTGAACAATAAGCAATTATGTTTGCAAAAATTTTATGCCGATGGTTCGCCTTAAAAAGAAATTCCGAAAAAAATTTCGGGTCTCTAGTGATTCCGGGAGTAGATTTATTAATTTGTTAGTTAGCCAGGTTGCAAAAATAGAAAAATAAACAATTTCGTGCAAGAACCTTGTGCCGATGGTTCTCCCCATGATCCCAGAATTATTGCAAAAAAATTCGATTTTCTAACGATTCCGGGAGTAGAGTTATTAATTTGTTAATTAGCCAGGTTGCAAAAATAGATAACTAAACAATTTTGTGCAACAACCTTGTGCCGATGGTTCTCCCCGTGATCCCAGAGTTATTGCAAAAAAATCTGGTTCTCTAACGATTCCGGGAGTAGAGTTATTAATTTGTTAATTAGTGAGGTTGCAACAATCGAACAATAAACAATTATATTTGTAAAAATCTTGTGCCGATGGTTTGCCTTAATAAGCCAATCCTGGAAAAAATTCCGGTTCTCTAGTGATTTAGGGGGTGGAGTTTTTAATTTGTTAATTAGCCCAGTTACAACAATTTAGCAATAAATAATAAAGCTAACACCAAAGTGATAAAGAGGGACCTCGAAAACCCCCGAGAGAACATTTTCCAGACATTTTTGTTGAATCGTGTGTGACATTTGCCATATGTTCAACAAAAATGGGTCATTTGTTAAATAAAAAATTAAAAATTTGCGAGCGTACAGAGGTTAGATGTACCTTTTGTTATAAAAAATTCACTGAACATTTTGCAGAAAACCACATCTCAATCGGACCTCTCCGCAAAAAGTGACAAGTGAAATGCTAATTTGACGTGACTATAATACAAAAATACAATCTGCGCGGTTGTTTGTTACGCCAATTTAAGTGTAATACTTTTGAGGACTAGTTTCTTCAAAACGCGCACTAATTTCTTTGGTCGTTAGAAACAGAAAACTAGTAAACTTAATTCTCAATGCAGAACTCGCTCTGTAAGCAATAATGCAACTAAGCAAGTATATCTAATAAATGGTTGCGGTAGTCCACAAAAACGAACTGTTTAGTCCCATACGAATCTAGAATTATTCAAAGCTGGTCGTTCTACTTTCCCGATTCCGATTAAAATTTACGCTTTGCCTCAAATCGAAGCGATTAAATTATCCACAGATCCGCCTCCGGGGTTCCCTCGAAGTGAAAAAATTAAAGTAATCTGCAAATCAGGTTTTCATCAAATTTGATTACACCAAGGGTGCGGAGTAAGGGTAATTTATGGAAATTAAGGACATTATATTAAATTAAAAAATTAGCAAGCGCTGCTTAAAATTGCACGAGTACATATCCCGCTAATTTGTTTCACTTTGTTATTTACCTCCTCCCATTATTTAATTTCTTCAAAATGAATTCAAGCTGCAAGTTTGTATACTGCTACTGTGTTTTAGTAGTAATATACCTTTGGTGCAAGAAACTCATAAAAAATGGCTACTATAGTAAAAGCCGAAAATTCCAATAACTCAAATGATATCACATACTAATATCTATCATTTGTATCTTTTCTGACGATATTGTAAAGCTATTTGAGCTAACATAAATCAATTTTCCTACAGTTCGTATCAATTAAGTCATATGTATGTTTTTATACTAAATATACAGGTATGCTAAAAAATAATTTCATAGACAATGATAAACAATTTCATAGACAATAATTCAAAAACATAAAAAACTTAAATTCACATTTGAACATTATGAACACGTAAATGTAGCCACAATATATGATATCTGACTAATTTCTGCATTTTTAGGATTACATCTTCAGATAAACTCCTTTAAATTGAATCAAATATTAACTATAAAAATGAATATATAAAATTATTTAAAAAGTTAAATTTTGAACCGACAATGTTAAAAGTGCTGACAATCTGTCAAAGTAAATATACATTACAAGCAATCACCTATTTCCTTCAACATTTGTTATTCATTGATAGGAATTATAGAACAATTAATTTGTATTAGCTGAACACAGTAAAAAATTTACAAACACTAGTAAAAAATAAATTCTAGTTTATTTTGACATAATATTATTGAAAATTTTTTATTTCATACTTCATTTATGGCAAAACCGATCGGGAAATTATTTTGCTTTGTGGTCCGAAGTGGAATACATTTATACCCCAAAAGAACAAAAACTGATATTTTATTATATTATTATAACAATTTTTTTATGTTCAATTCCTTTTGTATTATGTGACAAGACGCTCAAGGGCCAGGTTAACCCTGGCCACCCAAGTCACCAAATATGAACCCCATTAATTTATTTGTTTAGACAAACCTCAAGATATTAGTTTCCATTTAGTCAAATTTCACGCACAAGTTCATACTATCAATAAAAAGAGAAATTTGTTTGGTGAAATTCATCATGTATTTCCTGAACGGGAGGCAGATGAATGAATCCACAATCATAACACAAGATTTCACAGAGTAGCTTTATCTAACGAAATAGTTTGTTTAAGGTTAGTAAATAGAAGTTGTTGATAGGAGAGAGTGCCCGACAGTTCAGCGACACATCCACAACTTAACTGGTTGAATATTTTTAACAAATCAATCCCAGACTTTTGTGGGGACAGACCTTACGCAGCCTAGCGCGGCCAGGCATAAAAATTGCAGATCACTGACATGACCTGCATTTACGATCGTTGCAGGTGATGGCACATGCTGGTGCAGGTATACTCTGCAATGTTGCATTAAATAACAGCGAGTGACCAAACTTTAAACATCCAATACAAGTTAAACATGTGAGTGAAGAATACTTTCTTTATAAATTCATCATGACATTTAATAACAAAATAATATCCGCAAAAAGTGAAAAGTGTCACGTAGTTTTAGCAATGCCTTTACTTAACGTAAGAATATGTCTATACTCATCTTCAACCATTCTAAAAGCCCCACCATACCAAATCAGATTGAAGTATCTCAAAAAGCGACAAAATTGCTATGAAAATGTAAAATAAAACAAAATCCTTTAAAAGCTAAAACTCGTACTAAGGCAACTTGATTTAGACTGTTTTAGTTTTCGCTAAAGAAAGCGACCATTCAATTATGGCACATTAGTTTCCGACCACTTTGTATAGTTCCGAAAACATTATTTAAAAAGATATTGAACATTACAGTTTTTCGAAATCGTTTTTGCTAATTTATATTAGTAAGTTTGTTTGTATTTTATAAAATATGAAGTTGTTGCGTTAATAATTGGGAGAGATTTCGTCTCGTTTCGAGTAATCATAAGGTAGACGGTTATGCTTCAACATACTGTAAATGAGGTAAATATAGTTCCACAGTAACGCTTTTAAAGAAACGCCGCCAGGATGTCGGGATCGTGGGCAAACTATCCGTTCAAAAAAAAAACAAAGAATGTTCAATAAAGACCAGACCAGAAGACCATTTCTGCTAATTTATATTAATAAGTTTGTTTGTGTTGCATAAAATATGAAGTTGTTGCTTTAATTATTGAGAGAGGTTTCATCTGAGTAATCATAAGGTAGATGGTTAAGTTTCGACGTACTGTAAATGAGGTAAATATAGTTTCACAGATGTAACGCTTTTACAGAAACGCCGCCAGGATGTCGGGAAACTGGTCGGATCGTGGGCAAACTATCCGTTCAAAGATTAAGTTCCCTCGCACTATACCCACCAACTTGTGAAGTTGGTTGATGGTAATACGCCTGTGGTTGTTTGATATTCATAGATGATGCTTCGCCATCAAAGTACAAATTACCCGGTGGGTGCCAGCGTAATGTAACGTTTAGGAAAATTCAGTGCTTGAGCTGAATACGTAGGTAATCAACCTATTTTTATCCTTTGTTTTACTACAAGAGCAGGGTACTTTGAGTCTTTCTCGTATTTTACTTATTTTATATTTAAATGAAAGCAGCACTAAGAAATGCACATTTAATGTAGGGTTACTGTAACTGTTTCAAACTGAGGTAAGTTCCGAATTAAGGTCATTCTTCACCCGTCTGGTTACCGGATGAAAAATATTTTTTATCAAACATATCGTCCCCCTTATCACGTATGGGCGTATGTCACAAAAATGGCAAAAATCGAGTTACGTCGGTTTTACGAATCTCCGAGATGCCTTTTTCATACCACGAAACGGCGTAACTGTATCTATAATACTTTTCTAGTAGCTGATATTTAAGTTGAAGGCGTATCTGATAAATATCAAGAATATTATTTCACGTACAGGCGTAAAAGCATGTACGCCTTTGCGTGATACACTATCAAGTTAATACAAAAGCGTTCTAACCTATAAGTTTATAAGCTTTATGACAAAACTTTTTTGTCGTTTATCTTATTTGTGTTAAGATGGATGTGCTTGTGCGTTGGAAAAATGATACACATAATGTGGTAGATTCTAGTGAACTTAAGACAGTTAATTGTAAGGAAATAAAACTAGGATGTTCTGTTAAAATGTTATACAAACGCCGATGGTATTACGGTACTGTGTTGGATGTTGAGTCTAAATGTGAGGTTACATCTTCTGATCTGAAGACAACACTCCACTGTCAAAACTAAAAAATGTTACAACGAGAGAGATTGTTATATCAGAAGTTAAAAATATAATGAACAATTCCACAGACAAAGCTCTATTCAATAATTATCTAAAGAAAATAATCTAATTTACTCACTCTATAAAAATCTAACTTCACTTTTTTGTTCATTAGCATACCTAGATGTTTGGTATCAGAGAACATACATATGACTTCATTGATAGGAATTGTAGGAGATTTGATTTATATTAGCTTAAAATACCTTTCTAAAACAGTAAAAAAATGTTACAAAAGCTAATAATAAGGAATATATGAGTAGATATTGTGGGTGTAATTCAACGCAGGTTGGGGCTTTTGTCCTCTGAGTAGTTAGTTTCACACAATATTATTAATACCTAAAAATATATAAAAACTTATAATCCTGTCTATTAAAGAAACCGAAAAGGGTCATAAATTAAAATGGCTAGATATTATGGATTATTTTTAAGAAAAACATCTCCAACTACTTTGTTTTTTAAAAATAGTCATTTTGACAAAGACTATGATTCAATAACGCCTAAACGCTTCAAAGGTTCCTTATCGCATATGAATATCCCTGTTTTAAATAAAGAGCCTCCAAAAATAAAAAAACTGTACTGGAGAGACACCCGTTGTTCGATTGTTTGAAATTCAGGACTTTTATAAGTCTATTCCTCATGAATTCAATTCAAGTTTTTGATTACTTCAGTTGAACTGTTTTACGATTATATCATATTTTTAGAATACAGTTTTGGATTTTACTGTTCCCTTTAGAAATATTTATTTTTATTTTCATTTTTTGTTTTGTTGTTAAAACAAGTTTTCTTCTTTCTTTTCTTTCGTAATATGTTATAATAAAACACACTTTTAAATTCAAATGAGTTTCATTGTTTTCTAATAAATTACATTCAGTATTTTCTTTAATAATAATAATATCTCTACCCCTCATTCTAATCACAGGGATTAGCCCAGAAGTCGGAGACTTACGCGGGAGAGAGGGCGGCATATTATTATTAAGCAGGCCGCATTTGCGCTTTAATAGCTACAATAACAGAAAGTTTGTGGAAAAATAATTGAAACTACTTTATAACGATTATCAGAATTGTATCTTCCAAAAGAACAAAATATTGTTCCACGTAGAAGCGTAACTGAAAATATTGACGTTTTTAAAAAAATATATAAAAGCTAGATTATTTACGTTTAAATAATTATAAAGTAGATCCTTCTACTTGTGCTAAGAAACTAAGTCCCAAACATTAAAAGTTTATACTTTATAACTACTTAACGTCACAACGTTTTCGTTTTTTAGCTCTCCCCAACAATTTGCTGAATTCATATACGTCCATACGTGATAAGAGGGACGATATGTAAACAAATACAGGGTTAACTATGACTAAGTACAAATATTTTAAGAGGGGATAGAAAAAAATAAGAATTTACTTATTATAAAAATTTACTTATTTATAAAGCGGAAAAAAAATTTTTTTCGATATCATATTAAATCCTTATTTAACGCCGCCAATGCGAGAATCAGAGTATGCAACCAGCAAGCAACCGTCATGCGACAGTCAGCCACAGTCGGCAGTCGGTCCAGTCGAGTCGGTTCGCTGTCATATTATAATTTAATTCCCGTGTTTACGTTGTAGTTTTGTGTTCTTCAGTTTTTAGTGCCTTATTTTAATTTTAAACGTTTTATAGTTAATAAATAAAGGAATATGTGTCGGGTACAGATATTTTCCCACAATATAGTTCGCCGGTTTGTTTTTCTAGGTTATGGGACAAGACTGCCGCGGGTGTTAAACGTTTTCTGTTATCTATTAGAACCTACCTACTCATCCCTTTCTTCGATTTTGTTATAATACATAGACATTATATCTAACTGTACCGACGGGAAGTGTGTTTATTGGTAGTGAGTGAAAATGTAGTTTTACCAGTTTGTAACCAAATAATGAAAAACGAATGCAAACTACTGGAGCTAACTGGATTAACTGTTACCTACCTATCAGGTATTATTACTAATAAGAATGTTAATTTTTGTCGTTTCTGCATTTAGAAACACTGCAAACGACCGCATGGTAGTTGTTGACAGATGTAATGTCAACTATGGATCTAAGCCATAAGCCATGTCAGTCGATATTCATCATAGGCGTCGACTTTCCGTAGGAAAAACGGGTTTTGCCCCATTTTTTAAATATCGAGCTAAAATTCTGGAATAACTTTTTTATTGTCTTTTAGGGCTCCCTGGGCACGTGGTTAAAATTTTTGTACTTAGTCATAGTTAACCCTGTATATCGTATTCTTAATTAAAGATACTGTAGTTATTGTTTTTTTAATATGTTAGTCACTTACTTACCAAACTAATTTAATACAAGTCGAAAGTACAAAGCATAAGGAACATGTGAAAGTTAGGTTGCCCATCTTCTTTTTCTGTTCCCTATTACCGGGTTGCCAGGTATACACAGGTGAGTTAACACTAGCAATTTGTAATCATCTGCTTTTTCATTGAAATATATAGGATGTCCGTCATGTCAAAAATTAAAGGCCATATAGAGGTCAAAGTAGCTGTAGTACTGCTATCGGGCTTCGTTATGGAGTTATTCGCTTTCAAATAAATTGAAAAATAAATTTCAATTGTAACATTTAAGCCGTTACCGCGATAATAATAAAATATGAGCAATTGAAGCAACTCATAGTAATGGCCATTTCCGAGTTTAAACATTTGACATTTTTCTTTCAAAATTCGATTTCTCTCTTATTTTGCTGAAACAAAGATATAGGTACCATGTTTCAATCGATATCTTGTACCGTTTTTAAGAAAAAATATTCGAATTAGTATGTGGCTGATGCACGATGGTCGCCGTTTTGGCAGGACACATATTTAAATAGCGCAATTTAGTCCTTTTTCGTGGCCGCCTCGGTCTCCCGATCTTAATCCCCTTTATTTGGGGTCATCTTAAAATTCTAGTTTATCAAACTCCTGTAAATAGCAAAGAAGAATTATTAAATCATATAATTACTTACGCCGCCGTCATTAGAAATGTTACCATCAAATAATATTTCAAGTAACACCACGGATGAGAAATTTCAGAAAATGCATTGATGTTCAGACTGCACATATTCATCATTATCATTTTTACAGAAATAATGTATCTCCAAAAATGTTACTTGAGAATCGTTATGCTACAATAAATTTTAATTTTTATTAATATATAAAATGCGATTTTTCTCAAAAACGGTACAAGATACCAATTGAAACAGTATATTATTTTTTAGCAAAATCAAATTTTGAAAGACAAAGCCAGATGTGGCAACGCTCTCAAAGATGTATAACTTTAAATGCATACTTTTGTCTGCTCCCGTATAATGGAGGCATATTCAATGTCAGTTTAAACTTGGAAATGAGCATTACTGTGACATACTTTAATTGCCCAAATTTTATTGTGGTTATGGCAACAGCTTAAAGATTATAATGAAGAAATTACATGATTTTTCTATATACGCACAGAAGAAAGAATGTATTATTTTAATCAAAATGGCGTATATCCTAGACAATTTCATAGAAAAATAAGCCTGAAAACGATATTTAAAAATTTTGTTTGGCCACGCCCCCACAAAAAGATCGCGCAACAGCGTATACCTGTGACGTCAAACGCCGTTCGTACGTGTATACCTAAATACAGCAGTGTGCTTTAGTTCATATATCTGTATACGATTTCCATGCTTTCGGAAAACGCAGTACATATGTTTAACGAGTTAATTTGTCATTTCTGATATTATTAGATGTTATTGTTTTAAATAGACAGGTATTGAATAAAGTTGCAAAAACAGATTCGTAAAATGGGCGCAGAAAGTGACTCTCACCGAACAAATTGAAGAAGTATTGCATTATGTCATTATGTACAAATACAGCATACAGCGCCTAATAAAAAATATTACACTATGCAAAAAAAAATGAAAAGAAAAATGTGATGTAGGGTGAAGAAGTGCGTAGAGAGGAAGCATTGTAACATTGTTTGTGAAGACCATTTTAACGGAAGTTTAATTGGAAAAACGAGTAGGTTTAAGGTCATCGAAAAAATCAGAATGTATACATGGCGTTTAGAAAATCAATTTCAAATAACATGTTCTGTATTTGCGCCTACCATTTACGTGATGTAGAAAATTATTTGAGGCATTTATAAAATTTTGCTGTCTAATTTCACTACATTAAATTATCTATTTTATACTAAAAAGTAAGATGAGAGTGGAGTCAAATAATATATCGGCTGAAGCCATTCGGAACTCCGTCAGGTAGAGGGTGGAGGACATTTTCAACATGTGCTACATTAAATTACCTGAAGATAGCACAAATATTGTATTTATAATTGTTTTATTATTAGAAAAGTAAAAGAAAAAAATGGTATAGTTAGATTCGAGAGCTCTCACTCGACGTATGTTTTCATTTGAAAAAAAAGGTTGCGGTGGATTCCAGTTAAAGGGTTGAAGGAAAATATTTCATTTTATTGTCATAAAATAAGTAAAATTTAAAATCAATATACGTGTTTATGCGATTTTTAGAAGATGCTGGTTAAAAAATATTAAAATTTTATTCCGGAACTCTGTATATTTCAATCAGAAAGCAGATGAGTACAAATTTCTAGTATCAACTCAACTGTTTATACCTGGCCATCCGGTTATTGAGAACAGAAAAAGGTAGGCTACCTAACTTTTGCATTCCTGAGTTAGTTCCGTCCTGCCGTTACTAGAAAAAAGACGTGTCCGACCACGAGCACTGGAAGTAAGTAGTTGTAACACTTGGCTACTTTTAACACTCGTCCGTCTTACCTGTCTTGTGCTCTGTCTATCTTACGACGTGGACACGGTTGCCTTGATCACGTGTGTCGATCCTAACTACGCATTCAGAGGAAGGGGGCAACCCTTTAGTCTGAAACGTAGGCCGTTCTGTGACTTGCGGCGTGGTGACGCACACGGTTGCCTTGATCATGTGTGTCGATCCTAACTACGCGTTCGGAGGAAGGGGGCAACCCTTTAGTCTGAAACGTAGGCCGTCTCCATCTGTCTTGCGACGTGGTGACGCACACGGTTGCCTTGATCACGTGTGTCGAACCTAACTACGCCTTCGGAGGAAAGAGGTACCTCTTTACTCTGAAACGTAGGCCGATCTCCGTCCATCCTACCTGACCTGTTCTCTGTCTGTTTTACGGCGCGGTGACGCACACGATTGCTTTGATCACGTCTGTCGAACTTAACTGCGCGTTTGGAGGAAGGAGGTTGCATTGATCACTCGCTGCTCTGAACCGTAGGTCGTAGACTGACTTGTCTTGTCATTTCTCTTTCAGCGCAACAGTTAGCTGTCCTGCCAGCCTGCCCGAGGGATCATCATCTGTCTGTATCTTGCTATTAATTGTTCTCTTTCCGGAGTCATTGTAGTCAAGTGTATTAATTAATAGTAGTAATTGCTTTTGCTTATTGGTTGTTTACTTCCTCCCTCGTGGTATTTAGTCCGTAGCTTACCCCGCTTGTTTACTACCGACTGGCTAATTCAGTAACTCTCTTTCCAGGACCACCAATAACCGCAACCGCAACTGTCCCGCATTTAACGCTTGTAACGCCCGTTTAACTTGTTGTTCATTTAATTCCGCTTTTAGTTTAAGTTGGTATTGTAACATTAGGTTTGGTATTTAATATATAGATAGTGATATATTTTCTGACTTTTTATTCCGTCCGTGAAGTCTAACTATTTTCCCTAGCCCCGCTGGACATACCGTATCTTCACTGCAGCTGCTTGAGTAGTGGTGTTTCTACACTTTAAAACAGAAACTGGCGCCCGAGGTAACTAACCGCTGAAGCGACGTAGTTGCGTCATATAGGTAACTGAGAGATTAACAGTTTATATTACGACAAAGTTTTAGTATTTTCATGTATTTATTTCATTCAATTACTCACAAATAAAGATGAATGCTTATTTATCGAATATCCTTCCATACGAGATAAAAGGATTTCCTAGTGTAACTATGAAGAGAAAGAACTATAAATTTTAAACTTTACTCGGGAGATACAGCAGCATATTCTTTATCATCTGCAAACGATTGCACTGCAATGGAAGCACATAATATAAAATTATGCCCTGAGATACTCAAGCTTCAGATAGTTTGTTAGAATTGAACTTATAACTTTTGCTTTGGATAATTTTCTTTAAACTTACTGATGGAATTGAAGGACCTTTTAATGAATCTATTTTTACTGTATTGCAAAGACATTTACAGGCAGATTTTCTACTATTCCTATTAATGAAGTTATAAGTATGTTCTTTGATATCAAATAGGGATGCTAAGGAACAATTACATAGACAAGGATGGATTCAATAATTATTATCTAAAATAAAAATTAATCTAGCTAAATTTACTTACACATAAAGACATACGTACCTGGTTTAACGAAATCATTCAATGATATTTAAAATTCCAATTCACTTTTCAAAATATAATATGCTAGCAAATTCAGCCACAATAGATCTGAAATTTTTGTATAATATCACCATATTATGGGGCTATAACACTGTAGTTCTCATCAAATTATATGTCATTAACTGCATTCACTGCATGTATGCATCCGCTTACAGTCATTTTTATACTCCATGAATATCACAAACACCCCTTTTGGTTAGATATTGGGATGTAAAATTTCACAGTATGCATGTTTCCCTAATATTATTTATCTACACATGTAGATAAATAGCACTATACAATATAAATGTTCTCGTTGTGTTACAAAATGGGTTTAAGCTGTACGCTCACTGAGGATAAACGGCGCGAAGAGAAGGGAAGCGTAATTTTGATCTTGCGTCAACACACTGGCACGAAGCAACCAAACAGAAAATATCATGTGGCTTTTATACACCCACATCGATCAGAGTCTAAAGCCATGTGGTATTTTTCCTTCTGTCGCTTTGTCCCAATGCGCGGACACAAGATAAAAATGACACATCCCTTAATTTCGCTCCGCTTCTCCTCTGTGGGCGTGCAGATTTATGATATTTATTTTGCAATTACTTACACGGCAAGTATAGTTACTAGTTGTGTTGTGTTACGAAATTACTACAACTATATTTTTACAATTGTAGCACTTGTGCGGTTTATGTTTGGCCCAGGTTCTGCAAAATTTAATTTAATAGTTTATACACTCTGACTTTTGTATACGATTACACAAAATATGTTAAAACGGCTAGTACTATAAAAAAATATTAGGTCGGTGTAATATTTACCAATAATGTGTAGGTGCCTTGTTCCGTGTTAACACATGTTTTTGTTATATACCTATACCTCTGGCTGGCTGTGTACAAAGGTGTAGCTATAGTACGTCAGCAGTGCCAGCATAGAACACAAAATTTTGATATTGTGCCTTTTTTTAGTGTTCAGTTAATTCTAGTGCGCTATGTTTAAATGAAGAAATTTAAATAGAGGTTTGGCCAAAAGAATGCTAAGTAAGTACCTAGCTAATTATAATAAATATTGTTGCCATAAAATTAAAACTAATCAGAACTGTTATAGTCTCAAAAATATAAGAATTTAATGAAAATTCACGAGTGTTTATCTCTGTTTTATTTTTCTTTTGATTTTAAAGAAAGAAAATGATGTTTAGGTTACCATGAGTTAATGTTTATAAATAGCTACTATGTTTACCTAAATATAGACAGAGTATGTGGGTAACATTACAAGTTTCTATAAATTTCGTTCCTACGCTCCTCTCCTACAGAGATACATGCCCCTGAAAACCGTTGTTTTAGTCATTTTAAGTAATTGGTCTAATTTAACATTTTTTAAATATAATGTACACTAGATAAAACCCCTAAAATGTACTCAATACAACATATTTGGCGTATTTACTTCGCCAGGGAGGGGTAGCTTTAGCAAAATAACGCCAACTTTTTAACACCCTGTACGATAAAACCACAAGAATATTTCTAGATTGCTTTACCCTCAGACTAAAAACATATACTGTTGGTAGTTATAGATAGAATTAACCATTTTCGAGAAAAAGTTACTTTTATTCAATGTGGTTTTTACTTAATAATGTTGTATGTATGTTCAACATGCAAGAATTGAAGATTGTTGGATCCCCCATAATGCTATTCGTTGTTCCTTATTTCGCGACAATAAAAATTAATCCTTTCTAATAAGTTTTCCCTAGTGTCAATTGTATTGGCATAAACTAAAGTCTTTATCTTCACAAATAAATTCTAAAGGGTTTAAATCTGGTAGCCACTTGCCCTCCTCTTCCTATCCAACGATTTTCCAAGTGCCTGTTTAATTGTTCTCAGACTGTTAAACTAAAATAGGGTGGTGTCCCATCATGCATTAACAACATATGACGTCGTATTGCCAAAGGCGGATCCTCCAAAAGTTCTGACAAGTTGTTTTGGAGAAATTCCAAATAAATTTCTCAGCTAGCCTTCTTGGTAATACAAATAGTCCAATTAAATATTTTCCGATCCACACGCTAATGGTTTGAAACTGGTGCTGACGATACGTCACAATAGAAGCATGTGGATTTTCGCCTGCTCATAAACGCAAATTATGGGAGTTTATAATTCTGTTTTTATAAAATCTAGCTTCGTCCACAAAGAGAACTGAATCGATAAAATTTGCACTGTTTCTTATGATCTCTTTCAAAAGTTCTCCAATCAGGAATTCTTCAATTTGGAAATTCTTCCTCATAAAGCCTTCTGACTTCTAATGCTGTATGCAAGTCCATACATTAAATGCGTGTCGGCATATTCAGTAAAGGTAAATTCCATTGCGATAAATAAAATAAATATGAATAATTAAAAAAATAAAAAAAAAATAAAAAAAAATTCAACACACTTTATCATTAACTGCCATAATTTTTTTTATTTAAAACAATGTTTATTGAAAACGGTTCGTTTTGTCGATATCGACCAAGAATATCTTTTTTAAGATCTAATCTATATATAAATATTATTTTTGTGGCTTTATCGTATACGGTGTAAAAAATGGCATTACTGTGCTAAAGCTAGTCCGTCTCTGGCAAAGTAAATAAGCCAAATATGTTTTAATGTGTTTATTTTAAGGAGTTTTATTTCGTGTCCATCACATTAAAAAATATATTAAATTTAACCAATTATTTCAAAAGTTATTAAAATAAAAATTATTTTCAGAAACGTCTTTTAGAGGCCTGTGTCTCTTTGTAGGAACAAATTTTATAGAAACTTGTTACGTTACTTTTTTGTATTCCATCCGAATCCGGTAGGTTGCCACATATTCTGGGACACCCTGCATATTTATTTAATGTTTTGTAGTTTATGATTTGCAATAAATGTACTTTGTGTTGTGGTGTTACATTTAAATATTTTTTACTAGTAACGTAATTTTAATTTAGTTTTTAGATGGACTTTAATGTTTAGTTTAGACTTTTGTTAACACATTGAAATTTAAGGTTTTAATAAGATCCGATACAAATTACATTAAAATACTGTTTCAAATGTGATTTGTGAAAATTAGAATTGGAAGCAATGGCCAGGCATACTAATTCATAAAAGTTTATGTTATTTATTTAACTGTCAACATTTCTAATTAAAATGATGTCTGAGACGGAAGGCAATTTAATGTTGAGGATTTTCATCTATATAAACCATATCATTCCCAGAACTTCTCGATCCTTGGGGTCAACCCAAGTTTTATTTCTTAAATACCTGAAATTCGTCCTTTAGCAATAAAGAAGGCCGATTTATATTATTCGTTCAGATACGTATCGGGTCCTTTCCGTTCAGACAAAACATTGTTACAGGCATTCTATGAAAGTATTCAGCCCAGCGTTTCCATTCAGTCATGTGTCAGACTCACCCTTCCTACATTCTTTTTGTCTGGTCTTAGATTGTATGAACAGAACAAAACCTTCCGGAAGTGACGTAAATAGAAAGAACAAATTTCCTTGGAAGAACTGAAAAATATTGCCGAAATGATGCGGACAACCGATTCGTTCCGTTAAGTTTTTGATAATTATTTTAATTTTCAAGATAGTACTGTACCGCTAGGCTATTATCAATGAAATAAATAATAATAACATGAAAATAACTTGAAGTTAAATACCACAGTAAAAATTAGTAAACATGTTAAAAAATTCAATACTATCAAAAAGAGAGAGAGACAAAAGGAAAAACGGAAAAGGGAGATTGATTTAACAATTTAATTTAACATAAACAATGACAACACATCCTATTACCTTTATTAGATTAGAAGCAAACTATACCCAACCGCCCAAAAATCTAGAGTGACTCATCACATTTTTTTTATTGTCGAAAGCTCTTTTTTAAAATACCATCTTCCTTCCGCGAGTTTCCACTATTGCCGTTTCGCAGTACTTCTTTGCCACTCTTTACTGTACTATACATAATATACACTACTCACGGACATTCTTGTTAATGAAGTACAGATTTCAACTACATCACTTAACTTATATTTAAAATCACTAATAAGTTAATTGTATTCATAATTAAATATAAGAAGAATATACCCGCCCATGTTAGCGCTGGAACAGGTGGATCCGCCAATTCGTCACAACCAATAGAAAGAATAAAACAAGGCCGTCTTTTGTATTCATCTATACCGCATAGCAATTTCTTGTTAAAAGCGTCAATATATGTTTTTTTGGTTAACAATATTAATTGGAATATCTCTTCTGTTATGTAAAGTGTATACGTTTCTGAATGTTACAGTATAAGTTAAGCAAATCTAAATTGTTCTTGTATTAGTTGATTATGTCATTTTTAATAATGTTAATTATTTTGTTTTTTTATGTGTTTTCTTACAAACATCTTGTTCTTTATGCATTTCCTATGGGTGTAATACACCTGTTGGAAATAAATTACTTTATTATTATTATTTCGGTTGGTCAGTGGTCGAGCGGTTTAAGGCCTTAGTACTTGAAACGATGTGGCCAGACCGCTGTGGGATTGAATCCCGCGGCCAGTAGACCATATATCTTCTATATTCGTGGAGAGGATTGCCACTCTCTCTGCGGGTATGGTAGGATGGAAGAATGATGGCTTGGGTCAATATGAGAGATTGATACCGGTCGACGCTTGACCACCTCTCTAATTAATGAGATTCCCAGGTCGTTCATTATTATTATTATTATTATCATATTATTATTATTATATGTTTGGTTTGTTATATTAACAACTGTATTTTAAAATATAATAAAATGAAATGAAAAAAGTAATCGAATCATATGATTAAATCTATCATAATTTCATAATTTATTTTATTTATGTTTATCATACAGTACCTAAAGGTAAATTAATTAAATCTTATTTTCGACAACAAATGTAGGTAATTACCGGCGAAGAGTAACCAATCGACCCGTTCAACTGTTAATTTCATCCACTGTTTTAATTTTTTATTTCGTTTATTAAAAAATTAATTGAACGTACGTTATACGTATCTACAAACATGAAGTATTTTAATAAAAGTTATTTACAAAATATGAAGCGTTCCCGTTTTTAATAAGACTACTCCATGTGGGAAGTTAAATATCAAGTTTTTTTCATTTTGTTAATATCGTTATTAGACTTTTTATAGTACCGACAAGTAAGTTTTAAATACACACAACGACAAAAGTCTTGGACTCTCCCTCATTCTTGTTAAAGAAATCTTTTTGCCAGAAAAACCAAATACATTTATAAAAGTATATTGTTTTGTGAATCTTTTTTTCTGTGGTCTTCTAGCACGTAAATTTGCGTTGTGGATTCGTCTTCGAATAGTAGGTGTCGATATAACAAGGCGAGACGTACCTTGAAAGTGGGCCCTGACAGTTGCAGCTGAAGATATGCGGTGTCTACGGGCATATTGCACCAAAAAAATACCGATCCTCCCTTTCATTTCATACTCGAGGACGTCGACTACGTGATCTGTTTTCCAATATATCAAATTCTTCATATCTGAGTACTTACAAAATTAAAAACCAGCAAATGTGTGACATTTTTGACAAAATTTATTAAATCAAAAATAAGTAACAAAGAAAGTTCTCTACTTGACTAATAGTGGGTATGACCTCCACCACGTTCCAGTAGCATATTGACACGTCTGTGCATTGAGGTAATCAAGCGGTTAACGATCTCTTGCGGAATATTGTTCCATTCCTGTTCTGCCGCCACGACTAACTCATCTGCAGTCGTAGGTGGAGGAATATGATTCTGAATGGCTCTAGCAACAAAATCCCACATGTTTTCAACAGGATTCATGTCAGGAGAGTTGGATGGCCATCTAATCTCTGTGTCTCTTGAACCCTTCTTGCGCGATGTAGTCGATAACCACAAAATTTTCACCTAATTCATTACGTAGGGGGTAGATAATGGGCGTAATAACTTGTTAGATATAAATTTGACTATTCATGTTCTGTGGTATGCGAATTAATGGGGTGCGGCGGTTGAACATTATTCCACCCTAAAACATGAAGGTACCCCCTTATTCATAAGGAGCAACTTCACGGGGAAAATGAAGTCGCTGTTAACGACCTAGTTCTCTCCAGACTCTTTTTCGATTGTCATCAGTAACCAGTCCAATTCTGGTTTTGTCTGTAAATAATATCCACCGCCACTGGCGTAAAAGCCAACCCTTATGCTCTCCTGCACACTGGAGACGGGCAGCATGCCTTGGAAGTAGAGTGGGGAACCCGTAATAATATTCTAGCACGTAAATTTGCATTGTACAGTTGTCTTCGAATAGTAGGTGTCGATATAACAACACGGCGAAACGTACATTGAATGTGGGCCCTGAGAGATGAAGCTGAAGATGTGCGGTGTCTACGGGCATATTGCACCAAATACCGATCCTCCCTTTCATTAGATACTCAAGGACGTCCACATTTTCTGGTCGTGGTCTGTTTTCCACTGTATCAAATTTGTCATATCTGTGTACTATTCGTACAACAGATGATTTAGGAGTGCCCAACATGTTCGATATCTGATTATTAGAATGTCCTGCATGCAAAGCAGTCATTCTTGCTCGGGTAAATATAGAAATTTCACATTCTGGCATTATGTACAAAAATTCAAAGGAACACATGGCTGAATACACTGCCAAACTGATCAGATTTGTAAAAACATCATGGTATGCAATTTTTTATTGTATTTTTCCCTAGGTACATGTAATTTTTTAGCACATTAATAAAAATCCTAGATTTAATCGAATCACTTGATGTACAAGTACAGTAAAAAATATATTCCTTAGTAATGACTTTAAATTGATTTAAATTTTTAGTTTTCTGCGTGTAAGAGAAGAAGAGTAAATTTTCTTCCCTGAAATTTGAAAAACTGAGAGTACGTCAGCTGAAATAGCGAATATCTACTTGAACCATAATATTCGCTGTTATTTGATCTATAATGGATTTCCGCTCACTGTCAGTAACAAAATTTTGGCTTTGACCTATCCTTGTTGTTCTCGGGCTAGGTTCCGCTATTGGTGACTCTGGGTTGAGATTCGCGGTAGAGTTTTTGAATGATCAACAACTTGTTTCTAACAATATAAATAAACAATCTCGAATACCTGGTATACATAAATAAATATCAAATTGACACTGACAATGTAAACGTACAACTTGAAAAATAATTCAGGAAAATGTAGAACAACATTGGGTAACCTGAAGTAAGTATATCAATTAATATTTATTTATTGGTTTTGTTTTTCTTTTGTTCTTAACATTCTCATAGGCAGAAAATGAAAGATGTCACTAGTCATATGCACAATAACAGGAAAGTAAATAGTTTAACTTCACACTAAACTATATATAAGCAAAACTGTCAATATCTAATTGATTTTATGGAGTAAGTGAACATAGTTTACCAAACAGCGTCGTCCACAAGTGTGAAGATAATATATTTTAATTACAAATTGAATCTTTCTCTGCCCTTCCTGTCTGATACTGATTGAAGTAGGTGCATATTTTGATTTGAGAAGAATTATGTTAAGTGCATAGTGAATTTGAAGATATTTTTATATTAAATACAAATACTAAATAAAAAATCTCGAGTTCCTATAGTGATGTTGACAGTATGATGCCGACCATGATGAAAAGTCACTGAATGATATCTTCCCCATATAATTTTTTAATTGTACGACGTAAATGATTCTTTTCACATGTCTGATTTTTCAATTTTACTCGCAGTCAATATGTATTATAGTGGCCAATTTTCAGATTCTATTCAGATTTTTATTCTATTTGTTACTCATTTATAAACAAAAAAAAATAATAATTTCATCAAAATACCGTATTAATCAAGATAGTTTATTTTTACAAGCTACTAACTTGTAAAATTTTTACAGGTTCACTGTCAATTTTACAAGTTAGTAGCATTACTTACATTAGAGAATTCTGTTTTCATTCATATCATATACGTCAAAAATCATGGTACAACTGTTATTTCCTGTATTACAACAAACTTTGGACGATGAAATAGTTGAAATTGGACCATTTACTGCAGATACTACTGAAGTACTTAAAAGATAACGACATAGCAGCAACCATAGCTGCTCAAGATCGACGAAAAGAATGACCGGTATCTGGAATTGTGTGGAGGCTTAGAGGCTACAGTACTTGTACCCTAATAAAGAGAAAATTGTGGTAACGTTGCTCAGGAGGATCTCTCTAATGTAGACCATAGAAGGCCATTGTTCTCCCAACACGAATTAACTTATTGACGAGATAGCAGTGCACTCACAGAGTGCATTGAGTACTGTCTCGTCTTCCTCATATAATAAAAGCGTTCTCTTAACCAACAGTGTCCAATTTGAATAACTGCCACCAGGCGAAGATTTGTCGTAGACATGGGCCCGTATTTTTTGGCGGTATCCTTGCAGGAATACTCTAGAAAATTCTTAGCAAATTGACAGCTATTTGTTTCATCTCACCGTTTCTAAACTCTCTGTGGGTATCCTCTGATAGTTTAAACAAATGCTGCCAACGGAAGCATACTGAAGGAACCAGGTTCAAAAATATTGAGATCCGATGCACTCATAGCCAGATTGTCAGCCACTCCATTTCTATTGCACCCCTCAGGTCCCTTTATCCAGCATACATGTATGCTGTTGTCGGCTGATGCCACTACCAGTGCCTGATGGCATCATGATAACAATGGCTATCAGGAGCATCCAACAATAATTGTCAACCTCTTCTTTGAATGATATATTTACAAATGAATAATAACAATTAAAGTATATAACAATACATGCAAGGTAATGGTTTTTATCGACTCTAAAAGGAGACAGGCCCATCTACGATTCGCCAATCATATTCTCCTAGTCATCAGTAAAAACCCTCTTACCATGATTGTATTATATACTATATGTATATTGAGTACAAAATAAATTTGTTAGAAGAATACTTTCATCTACAGTTCAATTCAAAAAAAATAATTTTCATTTCGGTACCTAAAATTTCGTTTGTTAATTCGCTTTTTGTTGCTATTTAATCGATTTGGTATTGTCTTGAAATTATCCTGATGTCATTAAAAATTGTTATTTGTTAGACTCTATTTAATTTAGATTTTAAGTGTTTAAAATCATTTAAACACTTAAACAATAGACCCCAGTAAAACAATTTTGACCTGACGTTGTTGTTCTCAGGCTAGACACCGTGGGCTCGAACACATTTTAACTACTGATTTGGGTGTTGATTTAGGTTAACCGTTGGTACTATGACTGATACGGTCGGAACCACTTCTCAGATAAAAGCGGTTTTTCAAAATGTGTCGTAATAGCCTCTGCCACTGGTGGCATCCCATGAGCCGAGGCAAACCGAGACCTTTGTCGCGCGGAGAAGTCCCATTGAAGATGTCGACAGTGAAGAGAGGCGAGGAAGCAGGAAATACAACCTGCAGAGGTATCAGACGATACTACGAGACGTTATGTGAGAAGCAATAGTATCAGCAGTAGGAACTGATAGCAATATATGGGTGGGCACAGGATTACTGACCAGCGAGTGCGTCTCCACAGAGCCTAGCCAAGAGCAACAAGGGCAGGTTAAAAATTTCCAGCTAAGGCTGTGGATGTGCATATTAATAATTGTTACTGTTTGTCTCCAGCAGTCTTGCTATTTACTATAGGTATTTCAAGTGTAATTTAATGCTGGTTGGAGTATTATGCTGCAGAGTAGTTGTATTCTGGAATTCCGTGTTTGCAAAATATCGTTCTTGTCAAACGCGATAGAGGTCGATAGCTTTCAATGGTGTGAACTGCGACGAAGAGTCCGGAGTAACAAATGACCGCTAGATGTAGCTTGTCTACATCGCGTACTGATGGTCCGTTCTATCGCGTTAGACATACTTAAAACAGCTAAGGTTATTAGTCGATTACCTCACCTATGGTATACTAATGAGAGTTGAACTAGCTGAATTAGTTTAAGCCACTTCAAAATTATGTACGTTCATATTGCATGCAAGTAAATCACAGCAATACGTAGTGATGTTGATGAATTAGTTAGTTGAAATGTAAAATCGGAGTAAATTAAATTGTTGTTTTGAAGTCTGAAAGGTTGGAGTTATATTTTAGTCCAGTAAGTAAACACTAGCGGTGCTGTTTACTTCCGGTAATTTATCCGAATAAGTACTCAGATGGGCTTGTAGAGCATGAAACGTTTCAATACTTCAAACGCAGCTTTAGTGCACTTCTAAATGCGATGAGGTGTTTCAATAGATAATATAAATCCTGCAGCGGGCTTCCAGAAAGAAAATAGAATGTGCTTTGCGCCATTTCAGGGTAATAAACAGTCAAATATATTAGGAAACTTCACCGTACTTCGTCGGCCACTGCTCTATTTCTCGAAATGTATCGCGTTATAACTGACTACTAGTTTCGGTGTGCGAAATAGGGGCTAAATATTCTGCATTAATCTCAGCGTTTTCAACTTGCACTAATTTAATTTTCATTTACGAGTAACTGGTACAAATTCAACTGTAAAGTGCTATAATTAATTTTTGAAACTTACCATCCTTTTCAAAAGTATGGAATAATTTCATTAAAAAAAAGTAAATACTTTCTTTAACAAGTCAATTTAGTTTTATAAAAACACATCTCTAGAAAAGTAAATTTCTAACGATATTAATTTATTTTTAATTTGAATTAAATTTATTGGCGGTAACGTGGAATAATAATACTCTGGTAAATGGTTAGGGAGAGCGAGACCCGTTAGATGACTAGCCTAAAGTCCTGATTTAACACCAATGGACTTTTCTGAGGTTACATGAAGTCAATGGTCTATGAGATGCCAAGTTTTGCCGCATGTCTTTTCATTTGATAGGATCTATAGCTGTTCCAAAGAATGCGAAAGAATTCGCCTCGATTACAAAGGCGACGCTTCTAAATCGCGTCGCCTTTGTAATACTTATCTGTCGAATCAGCTGAATTTCAATCTAGAATTGTGCTGTCATAAACGTCACAATTTGTCAGAATTTAACCTTTGATATTGACACTGTAACAGCTTATCTTTTAATAGAACCTACTTATTTAATTTGGTTTGCAAAAATATACGTATTTTTTACCTAATATTTTAAAGCATTAAAATATGCAGCACTGACACCATTCCAATACTCCACACAAAACATTTGTGTCTAAATATTTTAAATTTTTCCTAAAACTGGGTACATACGTACATACAATGAACTGCCACTCCTGCAATTTTACCATAAAAGCAAAATACTTATTATTTTAGGTTGTATTTATAAATTTAAAAAGGATACGTTTCGTTTGATGCTCGAGGTCGAAAATTTAAATTACTCATTGGGCCAACATCATAAACAACTTGGCAAGAAATTAGAACTACCGGATCTGACACAAGACCACGGTTACTGAAAATCGAAAGAGGGAAATAACATAGAACAAATAGACACCTTCAAATATCTAGGAGTGAACATACTACACAAAGACAGAAACGAATACATGGAAATAAATATATAATGAGACAAAGTTATATTATACATTGAATAGTACATTTATAAGAAGAAAGGGGATAACGAAGAAAACAAGAATGACAGTGTTTAATACTGTAAAAAACCAATCTTAACATATGAATGTGAAAGTTAGACGTTAAAGTATGGACGAAGAAAGGCAAGCATAAAAGGTGTGGTTAACCAAAATAACGCAGAAGAAAAGCAGAGGAAGACCACGAAAAATATGAACTAGTGTGATAGCGAAAAATCTAAAAAAAATAGGAATAACATGGAGAGAAGGAACAAGAATGGCAATAAATAAAAAATAATGGGCAAATTTTATCCATAAAGACTGCCCAACTAACATTTAAGCATAATAGACTACTGCACAAGAAAAATGACCTAAATTGATCGAGATTTACTACATTTCGCCATAAAAATAGTTTTAAATGTTACAAAATCTTATAATACCAAAATTTTAGTCTGACTAAAATTTGTTAACTAAGAGTAATATAATGACTTCCAAGTAAAATGAAATATATGTCAATTTATACAGTTCGAAATTACACATTGTTTACCTTTTCTGTGTTTTCAAATGCTAACATTCCAATAACATGTAAGACGAAGTTATAATTTACTTAATTTCGCCTTGAAATTTGTCTTCAATATCTAAGGTTTTTTTAAATAATTATAATAGGCAAATATTTACATATTTATTACAAAATTGTAAAACTTATTTTATCTTCAACTATAGTGGTTAAGAATAAGGTAATAACTAGTATTTTTTGCCATATTAAATCCTTCAATTTAATAAGTTCTATTTTTATTACAATATAAAATATATTCAATTTTGTTGATAACTTCTAAGAAATATTTGATCATTTCAATTAACCTAATAGAAATATTGTTCTATATTATGGTACAAATTTACTTATTAATAATACTTCTACGTAAATGTTTCTTAAAAGGATCTTTTAGGGAGCAAGCTTCTTGTTATATGTATTCAGATAGATATTTTCATGCAATAGGGTGTTGAACTTGTTTTGTGTTTTGATGATCTGCAATAAAAACCTAATTCTGTCGTACGAGTAAATCAAAAGATAAAGCCCAACAGGCGGCTTACCAATATTTCAGAGTTGTAAAAAATAATTATTGGGTTCATATTTCGCCTACCAAAATCGAAGCCAACATTGCAGATTATATAAATCAAGCTAATGATAATATTATATCGATAAACACATCATAAGTATTCCATATGGCACTGTTATCGTCTCAAATGAATTCAGTAGTGCATATAAATTGAAATTTGAATTGAATTCCGTTCGAAAATATTTATTTTGTTTTTGTTATTACACAGATAATATTATTGACTTTAATTTGAATTTTCAATCACAAATAAATCCAAGAGTAGAATTTTATATGTAGGTACCTAGTAATAATTTAGTTGGTAATAAATTACCATAAAATGTCTTTATTTGGAGGAAATTTCAACCACAAAGTTAATATGTTGCTGTGACGTCAACATTGGTATAGGCAATCTGCCCTATAGGTTAAACTTCAGACAAATTGACTTCAAAGTTGATTTTATTTGAGCGGCCATGTTGTAACAAATACTAGATGTTTTGTTTATTATTTCTAATTGATTACTCATTAAAATTACGTTAATACAGACAATATTATTTAATACATTTATGACGAAAAATTATTAAACACATTTTATCACGAAATACATCCAGTTTGTATTTTAGGTTATTTTTCAGGATAATAATATTATTAAGAAGCAATAGTAAAAATGTATATTTATAAGACGCGTTATTTTTATGAAAGTTTGGTCATCACATTATACGAAAAAATTTCCTGGGTTGTACAATTTGTTGAATAGAAACCAAAAATACAGACTTTATATTATATTAAAATCTAAATATCTATAAATATTTATATATTAACTGCTACTCTACTTGTAGCTTTGTAGCCTGACTTATATTCTTTCTTTCTCTTCCTATCCCTGTTCGTTATTAGAAAGCAAACATATAATGTTGTCTTTCTCTAGCAAAAGTCGGTCATATAAAGGGTATATGGTATATTTTGGTAATAATGTGTTGAAATTTTAACATAAAATTGGTCCGTATTTCTTTTAAGTCCAATTGTCTTATTGGAATAAAATCCTTGACGACCAATTATTAACTTCCATATTGCTTTAGTTTTTTTCCCCACATAAGGAAAAAGGCCAACGAATATAGGTAAACTTTCCTTACGCGGAATTGGCCATGAAAAGTTTTTCACCAATGCAGAGGTCAAGTTAACGTAATTTTAACTTTAAATGTTTGTTGGGTGTGAATAGTGTATACTATAATTTCTTATCACCCAAGGAGTAAGTAATATTGTTGATCATAATAATAAAAAATGCAGTGTAAAAACTGTTTTTACTGTATTTCAATGAAGTTTAATTTATTTCTTTTTTATTTACTGCATACAAAATTGAGCTCATAATATCCAAAAAAAAGTCAAACTCCCGCCACCCTTGGAAGTGTTGGGATAAATTATTATGTAAATCTAAATCTAACTTCCCGCAAATCGGATTACTTAGTTTTATGTAAACGGTTTTCTCATCCGCTATTCAAAGTAGATAAAGTCAATACAGAACACTTTCCAAACAGCAATTAAAGTCAAACTAAAATATAATAATGAAATTAATCGAGTACTAGTCAATGTTTACACTAACGATTTGCTTGGAGGATGCGACTAAATGTACCTATAGTACATAGGTAGTGGCAATACCCCATTTACAACCCCATAAATCTGTTAAGCATTAAACTATAAGATTTCACTTACATTTAACATCGACCTGCACTCTAATGGGCTGTGAATCTCCGGCTTTGTTACGCGCGTGGCACGTGTAGAGTCCAGAGTGCTGCCTGATGGCTGGACTGAATTGTAAGAGTTCCTGCAAACTTGCGGGCTGGTTCTGGCCTTCTCTCCGCCATACGACCGAGGCTTTTGGGTTGGCACTCACGACGCACCTTATTGCTATTGCGTCCTTGAGGTCCTCGATATCCGTTGATGGTATCCCCACCAACCTGGTTTCTGGTACATCTGAAAGAAGTACGTAAACATAAAGAAATGAATAACGACATCATTCTATACTGACTGATTGGCTATGGTTCACATACAGGATGTCCAGAAGTCCAGAATATGAGTGCCGGACTTTTAAGAGCTTATATATTTGACCAAAAGCAATAAAAAACTCTTACGAAAAAAATATCTAAAACGAATAGTTTATATACAAATATATTCCGAAAATAAAAAAATAACTGCAATAATATGCAAAACTATGTTACGAGATTACAAACTAAGGTACAATTAAGGTTAAGTAAAAACGCTTGTAACGTAATTTGTTGGTAATTTGATTTTTGGATCAGTATTAATGAAGTAAACAATTGAGGTTTGCGAGAAACTCGTTAAAACTGTAACGTGCTGATAACCTAAAAGTAATATTAGTCATAGTGGTGCGTATAGCTACTACGTTTCATTTTTCTCTAGTTTTTCTTGGATGTTTGTGAGCGTACATAAATAAAAATGGAATAATTTATAGTAACCATAACCAGCTGCATGACATGTTAATTTACGGCGAATCAAGGTAAAACTCTCTGGCTATAAGATGTTTGTACGGTAAATGCTCTAAGAAAACCATTTACAGTAAGTACCTATATATAGGTGTATCCATTTTAATTATTATATATAAATACATAACAATCCTAAGATAGTATATGAGTCTACGTTGTCACATATTCAAGACATATTTGCTGTCATAATTCTGTTACCGTTGGCCAGAGAAAAAAAATTATTAAGTCAAATATGTTTTGTCTTCTACAACTTATCAGATGATAAAATTAAGGCACTCATATTCCGCACCCTCTGTATATTGAAGATATCTTAACAAGTATACAGATAAAGAGATAGAAAAGTCGACTGTTTCAGTAGTCAGATAGATACAATACACCGCAACAAAGCTCTGTCATTTAAAAGAAGCATGATGTGTTATAAGTGGCGCCTTTACTAGTTACTTTAAAATTAGAAACAAATTTTAATTTCTTGTACAAATATTTGGATATTTTAAAAAGTTATTTACAAATATCGAAAACACAGTTTTAACTTAGACACCCTGTATCTTAACCATCAACTTTTGACTCCTGCTCTATGTTGCATTTATTTCCGGACATTTTGTATGATTCAACTAGATAAAATATTACTTTTAATCTAGATGAAACTTCCATCAACTATGTTTTTCCTTCGATATTTGTTTATAATTTATCCAAACGAGCCTAGAATTGAATATAAAGACAGCTTAGATATAATTAAATCACATATTTTTGCAAAATGCATTAGAAATTGCATATGTAATAACTACACTGGGATGTATAAGTGTATAGCGTTGGTTTCCATGTCAACAGTGCATTGGAGATGATTTAACATACCTATATCAGTGTTGCTTAATATCATACTTGTTGAATAGTAGTATAGAAAAAAGTTTAAAAAAATATTCTCCATATTCTTTTATTTTGGATTCAGTCGAGGAATTGAGCATCGAATGTCACTAGAAAACGGAGAAAATTTATTACGAAACTTATTTTCTCGTTTCAAAACGGATCATTTTGACATGTGTGTTCAGGATGATCATCTGACTTTTATCTGAGAATTAGTTGCTATAACGAAACGAAACCAGTCAATTATCGTGGGACATTTGCATTACATGGCAAAATTAAAAAAATTAGCCGTATAGCCAAATAGTTTGGACAAAAAAAGAAATCAACGTATCACCATTTGTTCGTGTCGTTTTGCTGGTTCATTATAAAGGTTCTCAAAAATGCCTCATGGGTATGCCCATGATATTACTTTGTACATTTGCTTCTATCTGAAGTCAATTTAACCCTGACATGTGTGTCTACAGACACAAAATACCATGTGGATAAACTCGTAGAATATAATATGCACTGTAGATAAAATATTGAATAAATTCACTATTTATCTCATAATATTCATCAGACAAGTTGATTTTTATTTTTAATTGTCCATCTTTTGAGTTGCTTTTTTAGCTGTGACGTCATCGCTGTTCGGTGATGTTTTTAAATGTTTTTTGTGCATGTGGCATGTGATATAAGATTATAGTTCGCAAAATGCGTTAAATATTATTAACGCTCTGAGCATAATTTTTGTCATTAATTTTATATTATCAAAAGCAATGAGTTCTAAAATTTTGTAGATGAAGGATAGTAGTTAACAATAATCGATTATAAATATAATAATAATAATTTCTCTTCGTTCATTCTAATCACGAGGATTAACTCTTGAGAGACTTGTGGGGGAGAGGGGATGGCATATTATTATTAAGCCGGTCGCACTTGAACTCAGGAACGACTTGGGTGGTAGTCCCTAACCTCAATACAGTGTAGTAACGAGGGAAACCTCATTAATTAGTGTGACCGTCAAACGCCAACCGGTATCAATCTCTCACATTGAGACAACGTTCTTTCAGTCTACCATACTTCCAGAGAAGATGCCAATCCTCTCCACAAATGTAACTGATCTACAGTCTACCGACTGCAGGATTTGAACTGCGGTTGAGCAGATAGGTTCAGGCAACGCACATGTTGCTACATCTGGAATGTCTACTTAAAACGCTCAGTAGTTGAAAAACTGATTTGAGGGAGTACCATTATTATTGCAAAAGATACGTGTACATGTATTTGACGCTTATATTGTCACACATTGCAATTGTGTCATTTACAATTGTATGCCTATTTGCCAAAATTTTTTACTTGAATAATTATTCACGTAGTTGTAGAATGTCGCATGTATATGTTTGAAATCAGAAAATAATTCAACAATTATTGCTTCTTGTACTCTTCAATTAAAGAGGTTCAGTTACAGTCCTACAATTTTTATTCGAAACTTTATTTTGTATCTCTAATAATACCGATAATAAACGTACCCTGTACATACCAGAGTTAAATTCTTCAATGAAATATTAATTACATGTTTAAGTAAAAAGGAAATATTTTTTGTATTTGATAGTTAAGCAATAATTGACACATAAAATAGTAGTAGGATTGGATAAAAAAACTGAAAAGTTAGTTTTTCTCAACCCCGAGAAATGCTTCACAAGTGCGTAATCTCTCCACCCTCTACAATGCGGTCCATTAAAAAAATCGTAGCGTTGATTTTGACTGTGCAACAAACATAAAATGTGTAAACATAAACGATAAACTTCATTTAAATTATCACCATTGGAAATGAAAAATGGAGTTAATTTAATCGTAATACACTTGTAATTGAAGTCCGAAATTACTTCGTAAGGCATTTTATGGAGACTTAAGAGCCAGTTAAGAAGTTACAAATTGAGATTATTATTCATTGTGTTCAAAGTTAACTTAATGCAGTGGACTGGGATATTTCCATGTAAATGTAAATAAAGCACAAGAAAAGTTTAGCTTAAAATCCCTACGGTTCAAGTAGCAATGTGAAGTACACAGAAGAATAATATTACTTCTGTTAAAGAAGTTTATCTCTTTACAACTTTTTAATTTTTTTGCGGCGTTTACAGAATTTAAACATTTTTTATGAAACAATCTAAGCCTCTTTAAATTACTTTTGTTAAATCCAAGAAAATGGCTTCCCTGGGGTATTTCTATTTACGATTTGGGTCTCTGTTTTTACGCTGTTACTATAACATAATTAACTAGCATGCAAATAACATTATCTCAGTCTCATACACGATGAAGCTCGCACCAAAAATAGCACCGTTAAGAAAAACCGATGCCTACATGACGTGATAGTGCTTTAGTTGATAATGCGGTAGCAGTTAGTAATATGCAACCTTACTACGAGTATTAGTAGTAGTATAATCTTTATTCATAAAACCTAAGCAGGACATGATGCGTCAATACAACTCGTGTACATAAAAAATATAACAGTGATATAAAATGCCAATATTTGATATGGAGAGAATGCACTATGCGGTCGCGGTCTAGGAGCATCGCGGACTGTTATATGCCGAAATGATCAGGTCTTACAAAATCAGCCACATATGTCATTATATATGCTCTTCTGATCTGCTTTACTGTACTATTTAGGTCAAAATATGTTCTGTAGAAAATGTATATTTAATAGCTCTTTTATTTGACACGACTGGCCCAAAAAGATTTTGGCATGACCACGATCCAAGTGAGTTCTCAATCTACTAGATCAAACGTGTACAATGATTTGCAATAATAATGACATTTTTTAAAATGAATTTTTTAACATTAGTTCTTAGTTGTTTCATTCACCAATAGAAATTTAATAAAATTTCTACTCAGAACTTCCAAAAGTTCTAAAACTGTTTTGAGGGAGTGTCATTATTATTGTAAAAGCATGTACATTTAAAACCATTAGAATTTCTTCCCTAAATGAGAATGAGACTAGCATGATTCGCGATGTGCCTAGACCGCGACCGCGTAGTGCGTTGTCTCCTATACAGTGACACAGTCAAATGGTTATGCCCAATCATATGCCCCGTGTCCTAGTTTTACACTCACTATCGCAAAATCTTCCCTTTTACCAAAGGAGTTAACACGTATTACACCGACAATGCGATAATGAGTGAGAATTAACGGCTTCAACAAAAGTTGAAGAAAAATGCAGCAAATTTTGAAAAATATAATTAAGAATACAGTTACAGTTTTAGAAACTACTTAAACTATTTGATATATCAAGGTAAATATGATCGATGTTATGAAATTTAACAAATTCAATGTTAAGTTAATCAAAATTAAATAAACTGTACCTGCATTTTCTCTAGTAACGAAAAGATCTATATTTAAATTTACCATTTTTTTAAAATAAGATAAAACAAAAAAGTCATCTATAAATGGAAGTGGTTGAACAACTTTAGAGCTGAACTCACATCGCTGGTTTATATTTCTTGACATTTCGAAAACCATATTGCTATTTTCTTCAAACGTAACTCGTTGGTATTTATGGTTGATGGGTACACTGGACCGTGACATTCCGGTTCTTAATTCTTACATAAGAATCACTTCCAAACTTCAGGTCGTACTATGGCTTTTATATTGAAATGATTTCTAGATTTTAAGTGCCTCTTCGAATGATCTTGGTCAGAATCTTTAAATTGTTGAACAATTTCCAGGCTGGTTGCTCCCTCCCAGTTTTGAAATAACAAGAAACCTTAACCGAAAATATTGACAACTGCCATGGAAGTCTACAAATTAAGTAAAAAATCTCGATGTCTTAGTATAAACTCAGATTTGTTCAAATTTATCAAATGCCCCTATTCACCCTGTTTTCCACAACTGCTGTTTTCTTATTCTTGTAATTCCTTCAACTTTGCGCTAGCGTATCTCTCAATGTGTCATGTAGTACATGAACACGGGAGACTGTAGAGCCTTGAAATCTATTGCTGTGGCCATATCTCCCTCAAGGTGTTGTGGCGGAATAAATACTGTGTTTTCTTAATGTCGCCTTATCACTGTCCTATTACAGGAAAGATAATGTCGTTACCAGATATTCCCCCTTTTGCTTAATGCTTTCCAGATGCCATCCTGCTGACTTATTTAATATTTCTGTTAATGATTTCGTTAATAGTTAGTTTTTCTTCCAAGTGTTCTAGAACACAAGTAATCCGTGCTAGCCAAGATGTTGAAGATATATTGTTCTTGAATTATGATTATTAATCTCAACAATCAGATACTTATCAGTGTGAGTAGATATATTCTATAACCACTGTATCTTAATATATCATCTAGCTATTCTCATAAGAAGATCTAGAAATGGGAGGGAATCATTTTCTTCCAGCTTCACATAGAAGCTGATTTCGGGATGGTATGTCAATGACGAATGTATTGTTATTGTATCTAAACCAAAACATTGATTTAAAAACTGATGAGTATACAAAATTTTATATTTGTTGGAAAATTATGAAAACACGCAAATTTAAGAACAATAGCTAGAGCACTGCACACACATTTTAAGGGATTTATTACAAAATATCTTATGAAGAACCTGTATTTTTTTTTTCATTCAAGATAAAACTATACTCGCGACAAGAATTCAGACGACTTACGTCATACGAACAAATGAATAATTCACTACATTTTCATTAAAATATTTAAGAAACTGCAACTGATAGTAATAAAACTATATACTATATTAAAAGTTTGCATTATATATTGCACTAAATTGCAAAAAATGGTTGTTTTTAACACGACCAAATATCGAAAATTACGTTGACAATAAAAACAAATGTGTAACGTCAGCCGTGACGTAAGACGTCTGAATTCTTGACGCGAGTATATACTATTTACAAACCGTTCTAGTAGTATTTCCACAGTAAAAATGTAAAAAATGCATCAAACTTTCACACTTCAATACCTGTCCGAAATTTATCAACAGATGTTGATATGAAGATCCCTAAATCTGGAATGATCAGGTTGTCTATAAACTGCTGATTTCCTTCACTCCACCCGCCCACTTATGAGTAATGTCGTTGGTATGATAAATCTAAAATGTCAGATATTGCTTGCTAATAAATTTTGACTTTGTTTTGTATTTTAGAAGTATCTCTGGACCCGTGTTATTATTTTTGTGTTACTGGCATTATTTTCATGTTTTGGCACAATATTTGTTGTTCCGCTATTTGTTACCATTACATTTGCTTGCAATTAAAGTGTTATTGAGCATACATACTTTTTTATGTTAAATCTCTAATTCTGTTGCGTTATAATTCTAGGGGCATAAATTATATTGTGGTTAGTATGGTATAAAACCAAAATGGAAAAGGAAAAAGAAAAGAGCTAAATGTAAGGTGCTGAGGTACAAAATACTATTTACCCAGATAACCAAAAAATTTGCAGTAAGTGTTTTCGTAGAGAAGGTTTTAAAGATATATGTTGTAGAAAACAATGAACGTAGCGTCAAAGAAATTATAAGCTTACAGGTATAAATTCTTGTTATGTGCTGCATACAGCTATTACATTAGATCAATCACTAGATAAATAATTTTATTTATTTATTTACTTATTTCAATACAGTGTCCAACGGAATGGATCCAAGTTACAAGACAAGGAAAAACAAACACTTCAAAATATATAAAATAAACAAAGGCACAGAAATAACTAGAATAAGAACAAAATATCAAATAATAAACAAACAGTAATTAGCAAAAAAAATAACACAAAACAATAAAAAAAACAAACAGTAAAGTAAATAGAGATTTAATAAAATTAAGTGAGTAAAAACATGTATCAAGCCGATCTTCATACAATTGGTAGATAATCATTTGATGAAGAGGAGATGCCGCAAGTATATTCGTAAGAGCAGTTGACACTCTAATATAGAACTAGATCTAGAATTTAATCTAGGAACTCGATAATTATTAACAATTTTGTGTAGAAATATTAGAGAGTACATAATGCGCCTTCGCTGAAATATCTTCTGCTATGCCACGAACCAAATAAATACCAAAGTTGACAAAATGCAGTGTCTTTAAATATCTACATTGTAATTTTCCTTAATATGAGGTCTACATCGTGCAATTACTCTGTAAAACAATCCGTCAAGTATTACCAGTACGCACGCTCAGAAAAAATGAAAGAAGATATTCAGTGAACTTTCCGAATTAACAGCCACAATAAGGCTAGTACACATAGTATGGTCAGCAGAAATTCCAGCTACATGGAATTTTAAATTTGTTAATCAAGTAAGATCAATATAGACACAAATAGGTAAATATACCTACAATTGACTATTAACTGAAATTGCGTTGTATCACTTGCAGTTATTATTTGTTTGTGATAATTAGTATACCTATTTTCATACTGCATTTTTATTTATGCAAATTTGCAACTATTTTTTCTTTTCTGGAACGAAATAAGTACAGATGTGGTCTACGAGATTTTTAACTATGGAGTAAGTTTAGATTTAAATACATTTCCAAAAGTCTTCGACCAAAGCACAATATATTCACTTTCCTTCGAAATACAATACAAATCATCTGGAATATTTTAATATATCGAGCAAACGAATTAAGTTGACCAGGTAAAAAACTTTTCAGACAAATATTAAGAAACGAATGGAAGAGAAGAGAGTAAATAAAGCTGAAAATAATGCAAAATAATTCAGAGACAGATGGCATGATAAAAGGAGGTAAACAGATAAGTAAATATTGATTTACAAATAAATATAAAGAGTGAGATGAAATGTTCAAGGGGTAAGCATGAATGAATTGACAAAGGACTTATGAAGAAGGTATTTAAAATATAATAGGCTTAAACTTGAAGAGGGAAAAATAACATATGTCATCGAGAAACCTCTGAAATAAATATATTTTTCAAAGTAGGTAAGATTTATTCTTTACAAAACCATTTCATAATTCATTTTTCCTTTGCAAACTAAATAAAGAATAATAAAGAAACTAGAACTTATTACATGTATATTTTTCCAGAAATTAAATATCCTGTCATAGTTGTCGTAGATATCAACAATACATACAAAATATTAATAAATTAATTTTAATAAATGCAGAACGTTTAAAATTTTGCTAAAAATTAAACCGACGTGCAAAGTTGCTTGCAAACTTTGGCGAAACTTTCAGCATAGAAAATGTCTACGATAGCAACTTTATAAAACGCGTACTGACTTAATGGTAGGGAGATTCAAAGATTTATCCTGATGGAAACCAGTTCAACATGCATAAAGTTTTGCCAAAAGTAGTGCACCTAGATGGAACTTATATGAAACTTCCATAGTTTCCAAAAGATAGTTCAAATCTTCAATAACACTTATTAGTGATCAATGAAAGCTCAAAAATGACGTTTATTTATGTTGTAACAGATCTGATTTTGTTCATTTGCATCTAGCAGTTTGCTGAATATTATAAAAATTACTTATTATTTTTAACGATATTGGAAGGTCCAGTAATGAGAACAAAACAGAGACATTGTTGATGACACATGTTGAAACTACTTAGCTATATTAAACTAAGTTAAATTTAAGGAAAAATATAAATACAGAATGCCAAAAATAATTTTTTTAAATTATATATGCTTTTAATATAAAGATCGCGCACATTATGTCTGCGTTGACCTGCGCGGACCTGCAAACCTGCACGGCTTCGCACACTTGTCCAGCATGGGCCAGCAACTTCAATCACAAGTACCAGAAAAATTGCTCACAACTTAAACATACCTCACTCGACGGTTTGGAGAATTTTGAAAAGACAACTTTTGTATCCCTACCATATCCAAAGAGTACAAGCCTTATTGCCAAGAGATTTTCTACCAAGATCGGCTTTTTTTAGATGGATGCAAGACAAAATAGCTCAAAATCCTCAGTTTGGAGCCGAAGTTATGTTTACCGATGAAGCATCATTCTCGAGAGATGATATTTTCAATTTTCACAATAACCATATAGGGACCGAAGAAAATCCACATGAAATTGCAAAAGGCAATCATCAGCAACAATTTTCGGTGAATGTTTGGGCGGTGATCATTTGATAGGCCTACATTTTTTACCAAACAGATTAAGCGGTGCAGATTATCGACAATTTCTAGAAGAAGTACTACCGGAACTGCTGGAAGATGTACCGCTTCAAGTAATACAAAACATGTACTTTATGCATGATGGAGCTCCGGCCCACTTTAGTTTGGTTGCTCGCTAGTACTTGGACGACGAATACCAAGACCATTGGATCGGTCGAGGAGGTCCCCACCCTTGGCCCCTGCGATTTCCTAAACTTAATTGTTTAGATTTTTTCTTTTAGAATCATCTTAAAACCCTAGTCTACGCTACTCCAGTTGAAAATGTTGATGAATTAAGAGAACGCATTGTTAGGTCTTGACATAATTCGGAACACTTCGGAAATTTTCTTGCGTGTTAGGCAGTCAATGCGTCGAAGAATTGCTGCGTGCATTGAAGCTAACGGAAGACCTAGAGTACATTTTTTGTGTAGAAATAATTGGCGGTTCAAATGGGCGTCTCAAAATCGTACTTTGTCAAGTGGCGTAGAAGTTGGGGAGAAAAACACCCACTTTCCCTTCAAAATCTTCACCAATTAATACTTTGAAAAAAAAATTTCCTCGCACAGAACTTAGCTTATTATTAGTAGTGTTAACAATAAGTTTACTAACACATTTTAAACAACCCCCTGTATCGACAGATATTCAAGTAATGTTCATCAACTCACTATTCCGTTGTAGTAAAAAAAGACGTTAGCTATATATAATCTAATTCAAGATAATTTTGGCAAAAATTGGAAAAAATATGTAAAATTTGCAACTTTGTATAAAAAGCAATCTTATAGAAATGAGGAATTGTAAATGTTTTTGCCCATACCACTCATCAAGAAGCACTGAAGAAAAAAATGCTAATTTTCTGTTAAAATATTGTACGCCAAACTATACTAAAGATAACACATAATTATTATTCTCAAGTGCATGGTAGCTTCACATACCATAACGGGATTAGTGAATTTCCATCGCTTAAATATCATTAGGCGTAGAATCTAAACTTATATTTTTTTTAATTTTATATTACACAGTATAATACTAATCCATTTAATATTTTTTTATATTTTCAGAAAGAAAACTTTTTAAAATGTTTTCTTACTCCAGCGTCAGCAAAACAGAACTGAACACAATTGAACAACTAATTTCATTTGGTTTATCTCTCAGAAAGCTTTCACTTACAAATTTATATAAGTATTGAAAGTAAGTCGATTTTTTGCTTTTAATAATAAATCTTGCATAAAACTTACTTATCTGTGCTTTCATGTGTTTTACGTTAGGTATTAAATATACAGCTGTAATGTGTTTAGCGCAAATGATATTCAAATGAGTTCAACTGCTAGTTATATTAAAATCAGAATTGGACAAAATTTAACTTAATTTTTTAATAAATATAAGTACATGATTTACTAAGTATATTTCTTAAATAAATGTGATAATTGAAAAAAAAATAGTCGGTATTGTCTTGTTGATTTCAGTTTGACTCTTAACCCTGTATATATGGTATGGAATAAATTCAATAAAAACGAAACAATTATTTTTTGGGAAAAATCCTCGGACAGGTCGATTTTTAATTTAAAAAATACATATTTTAGTGTAAAATGCGATTTTCAAATGTCATTTGTTTTCGAGTAATGACGTCATCGATTTTTTTTTAAATGGCAACACCATATTTTTTTCCTTGATTCTGAAAGATCGTTTAATTCTCTATCAGACAGTACTAAAATTTTACCCTCTTACATAGGAAAGTTTTCGAGTAAATGACAATTGAACGTTAGAAAACGTAAATTTTTTCCATAAAAAAGTAATAATTCTGAGGTATGTAAAATAAAATACAATTGATTAAATTTTATGCTTAAATTAAATGTTCGAATTGCCATCCACCAACTTCTTGACAATGCGCAAGTCTGTGAAGAAATTCTTCTTGCACATTATGAATGATTTCTGGGGTAACTCTGCGTATTTCGTCCCAAATGCGATTTTGAAGTTCTTCTAAATTACGTGGTTTATTAATGTACACTTTTGACTTCAAGTATGCCCATAAAAAATAGTCAAGAGGTGTAAGATCTGGCGATCTTGCAGGCCATTCTATCGGTTCGCGTCTGCCGATCCACCTCCCAGGAAAACAGTTGTCCAAAAAATTTCGTACAGGGCTCGCATAGTGCGGAGGTGCACCGTCTTGCTGAAACCATATGGTATCGTCAGGAATGTCAGGGTCATTATCGTTAGGAAAAATTACTGCAAGGGCTGGAATAAGGTCATTTTCTAGAAACTCTAAATATCTTTGTCCTGTAGGGTTCCTTCAAAGAAGAAAGGCCCTACTATTCTGTCGTCAACTATTCCAGCCCACACATTTAATTTCTGAGAGTGTTGGGTATGTGCCTCTGCCATCCAATGAGGATTTTCCCGACTCCAATATTTGCAAGTTTGACGGTTTACTGTACCATTCAGACAAAATGTGGCCTCATCTAAAAAAAGTATTTGCCGGTGTAAATTTCTATTTCCCTGACATAAATCCATTAGAATTTCGCAAAAGTGTAAGTGGCAATCGGGATCATCTTCATTGAGTTCCTGCACAAGTTGAATTTTGTAGGGATGATATTTTTTCTTCCTCAAGATACGTAGCACTGTGCTCTGACTAGTGTCATTGTTTAATGCAACCAATCGTGAAGAATTATGAGGATTATCCACCATACTTATCAAAATGTCCTGTTTCTGATTTTCATTAATGCTTGGACGTCCAGGTTTTGGAATATATACAACATTGCCAGTTTGTCTAAATTTAGACTCTACCTTACTGACTGTTGATTGGCTGATAGGGCGATCTGGATATTTTTCATTAAATAAATCGCAAACTTCCTGCTGAGTTCTAGTCATATTCCCACATCCGATAAGAATTAAAATTTCAATTCTTTGAGTAACAGTTAAATGTGCCATAATGCTTCAAATTGAATAATAATTTCTTACAATACTTATTAGAAAGTCGGTGTGACAATGACACTTTGCAAAGATTTTCACCTACGTGATCCATAAAAGAACTATGGAATTCGAAAAACTAAACTTGATAACGTTTTTGCTTTATTTTAATTGATTTACGTTTTCTAACATGTAATCGTCATTTACTCGAAACCTTTCCTATGTAAGAGGGCAAAATTTTAGTACTGTCTGATAGAGCATTAAATGATCTTTCAGAATCAAGAAAAAAAATATGGTGTTGCCATTTAAAAAAAATCGATGACGTCATTACTCGAAAACAAATGACATTTGAAAATCGCATTTTAAGTTAAAATATGTATTTTTTAAATTAAAAATCGACCTGTTCGAGGATTTTTCCCAAAAAATAATTGTTAGGCAAGTGCCGAAATTTGGCAAAACATGTCTTCTTGGCGGACAGATTTCATGAACATAATTGTAAAAAATTGAAATATGAAATAATTTCCTGTTACATAAAGACTTGATTTACTAGCCTACAGCTTTCTTTTTTTATAATAGCGCCTAACAACGCCTCAGCGAAATTCTAAATATAGGCAATATTACGAATGAAAAAGTGTTTAAATCCAATTTTTTTTCCTAAAAAACGGCTCTGCTGTTTAGTAAAATAGACGTTCATTAGTTATTCAAAACTTGTTTCATTCCAATACGAAGTGCCATTGAGGAGAAAAATGAAAGCGCGTGGACGTCTGAAAACGGCTCCTAAAAATTTCAAATATTACAGCCTTAAGCGAATAAGTTTGCGCTAGATTTTTATCAAGGTGTTTATCCTCCGCTAGATGCAGCTTACCGTCTAACAGTAAATAGCAGTAAAGCTGCTGCGACACTGAGTACGCTGAACACAATTAATCAATGATAAAAATTCCTGTCGTTTTCATAACTTTGTGCAATTTTGATTGTTAATACATTTCCAAATGTTTAATCAATTTAGTTTGAAGATTGAGTTTGATCTATTTTTCATTTATTTTTATGTGATGTTCCAGCAGAGATATTGGAGGCCGCCAATGGTGCAAGTAATGCATTAATTCCTGCAAAATCAAGAATTTGTTATAAAAAAGAGCTTGTTGCCTTCGACCAAAGGCGCATGGAGAAAAACACTTAATCTTTAAAAGAAGAGGCATTTTTGACCTATTTCCACGATATTGCAAAACGTAACTCCCCGTCAAATCTATGGTCGAAGAATTCGATGTTGAAACTATGCTTCAATGTAAAGAAGGACATTGATACTGAAATACCTCAACCTAACGGTGTATTTGAAGAAGTCAAATATTGGTTACAAGCCAAAAAAATTAAAGGTATTAGAAAGAAAGGAAAGATAAAAGACAAAAGGGATGTGCTTATTATTACCATACCGAACACGAAAACCAATATTTTAAGAAAATTTCTGATGCACAACGAAGAAACAGTTAAATAAGTCGATAAGATAAGTTGTACTATTTTGTGTCCTAAAGATACCCCGCACGATTGGTTTTCTTATTCTATAAAAGGGATAGATGTACTAAGTAATGTGAAGGTATCAACAGCTTCGGAAAAATTACATCTAACTTCGCTGGTTACTTAGGCGTCCTAAACCCCGAAGCGTATAAAGGACATTGTTTTTGGCGTCCTTCTGTCACAATATTAGCCAATTCCGGATCTCATATTAAAAATATAAAACAGCATGATGAGTGGAAGTCCACAGCGGTGGCTGAGTCATACATTGAGAATTGTTTGGATAACAAAAAGAAAATAGCCCACAGCATTCTCAAAGCATCAAATCTCTCTTCAGAAATTCAAGAGAACCAGGTTTAAACACGTAGTACATCAACAGTAACAGTATATTCCGTTACTGAAGATCTAGCTCATCACTGATATTATAAGCTAGTTCTATAGCACTTTGTCAACAGTGAATTCTGAAATCTGTTAAAAAAACATCAAAAATGTTTGGAATGTTTTTTTATGAGATATACTGCAGACACTATGGCCATGTTCTACCATAAAAATGTTTAATTTATCTAGTATAAGGTGTCTAATTATCAAACTGATTGAAATGGTATGTCATAGTTTAACCGAATAAGATAAATATATTTATGAAGTCCAGAAAATCCTCACTGAATGCAAGAAAAACATACACAACTGTCGCAAAATGTGAATTGCATGGGACCTTATATCTTAGAGGGATATTTGACATGCAACATTTTTGTTTTTTTTTTTTGCGTTTTGGGCTGATTCCAGCCCTGGAATGATTTTCCCTCACCTAATAAGTTCGATGTGCCTGCTAGTGATGTCTGGTTTCAACAAGATGGTCCTATACCACATTTTGGTCTCGATGTAAGAAATTACCTTAATGAAGTTTTCCTAAAGTGATGGATAGGCAGAAAAGGGCCGCTTAAATAGCCACCCTCCTCTTACAACCCCAGTTTTTTTGAGAAGTTACCTAAAAACGAAAGTTTATGTGAACATACCAGACACAACCGAAAGATGGAAAAATCGTATGAGAGAAAAATTGGAAAATAACATCACATAATACTTATTAAAATGTAATTGATGAATTTAAACACCGAAAAAAGTAAGTGACTGTCGTTTTAAAAGGTTTTTATTTCTATCTCACTAATTCCCACTCATTCAGACTCAACTGCATACATATTTTAATTCTTGTGACTATTTGGAGGCTTTAAAAAATATAAATAGTGACATTCCCTCAATTATTGTTAATATATTTAAACGCCATTCACTAAATATTAATGCCAGTAAGAGATCGGTACTTATTTCTGGCCCACCTAAAATACGAACAGCTATAACTCAACATATTATAATTATTTATTATTATTATTATTGATACAAACCTAAAATTTAAGACCCATATTAGCAATTGTATTAGTTCTGTATGTGCAAATTTTAAAACAATACATATTAATAGGTTTTTCCTTGCCCAAAAAAATAAAAACTATTTTATGTGAATCATTAATATCTAAATTTAATTTTTGTGATGTGTTTATGGGCCTTGTATATGTGCTGAAGATGGTCGAACAATTTAGGTTTTGCTAATTTTTGGAATATGACGTAGACAACATTTTTCTCATAAACGTTTATTCCATGCTGCTTTCCCCTTTTAGAAAATTTTAGATAATAAATTGCCTAAATATCTTCATAAAAAATATCATAGAGAGCCCATGTATATAATTTGAATTTACGTTACAAAGGTCCACTCACACACCATCGTAAGAATTTTTCACAAGTTCCTTTACTTACCATATTTCAAAAATATTTAAATATGCTCAAATATGCTTATTAAAACATTCTATTTGTTCAATAAAGTTGCTCTATGGAATAAACATGCTTGATATTTCCATTTCCATTTTTGTAAATGTAATGAAAATAAAGAGCATTTATTATTCTTATTTTTGTAAGAATATCACGAGAAATTTGCCTTATATATAAATGTATTAATTGAATTTAGTTGTTTGTTTACGAGCTTAAAATGATTTAATCTTCAAAGTAACAAATTTATTTATATCTGCAAATCTGGAGAAAACATATTTTTTTATGGTTTAAGATCCAAGATTAGGCTTTAAGACATAATAGGGATATAAATGAAGACGTCATTATATTGTTTGCGACAGTCTCTTAATATCGTAATACTGGTTAGACATCATTAAAAGCACTATAAAAAGATTAATAAGGCACTTATAGGAGAGATAATAAACTAGAAGAGTCACATAAAGTTTATGTCTGTATCACTTCATTGTTATTTCAGTACATAAATCTTGATTTATCTGACTCTCTTCATCAGTCTCATTATAGCTACTTATTTTATAAATAAATCACTTTAATCTGTAAATATAGGACAACGTTCTTAATGTTGATGATTGTGATCGAATTCAACATAATCTTAACAAACTTGAAGATTGGTGCCAGTTGAACTTGAATGTAAAGAAATGCAATGTATTGTCCTTTTGCCTAAAAACTACTATCATTATCTTTGATTACAATATCAACAGAGCGTCACTGCTGAGACCTGATTGTTTCCGTGATCTTGGAGTAATTTTTAATAACAAAATTTCTTTGAGTCTATTATTATCTGATGCCTCTAAAACATATGGATTTATAAGCCCGCTGTAGTCGTGACTTTACTGAGCCCGAGATTATTAAACTACTTTTCAATGCATTTGTATGCTCTAGGCTTGAATATGCTTGCCTGGTATGGTATCCTACCTTAAATTGAGAAAAATCCCAAATCAGATCCAGTTTGTAAGTTTTGATTCAAAATCAAGAAGCAAAGTCTTTGAGCGTTCTATTCTATGCTGCAGTCTACAATCTGTATGCGGCAAAATTTTGACGTTATTCGTATGAATTAATGCTGCTATCATATTTATTTATTTATTTATTTTTTAATTTAGTTTAAACTAATTGGCTTGCATAAATCCATCATAGTAAAAAGTAATTGTGGATTAGAAAAAAAGTATTAGAGATAAATACAGATAACTTTATATCGGGTGAAAGGTAATGAAATGTGTTATCTGGTGACGTGAACAAAATATGTGGGTTCCATTTAAAAAAATCAAGTTATCCATGATTGAAGTTTTCAAAATTAGAGCGACGATATGAGCCATAACAAACGGAATTTATAATTGACTTTCTAGCTCTTGCTAGTATGGAGGGTGGTCAATAATTTCCCTCAATCATAGCCTCCTTTGTTGCCGCCCACCTCTGATTTTCAGATGTTTCTAGACATCAACTTTTTGACAAAATATCGAATAACGTCCAAACGGTACGCTTTAGGTACCAAGTATGGTACATGAAGTCACATTGGAATTGACCAAGGAATCCAAATATGCAATAATATACAGGGGGTTCCATTTAAAAATACAACTTTAATATGAATCACCCTGTATATGTCTATGAATTCCAGTAAAATATTTTCAGTTTGTAGCTCTTATTACCCCCCACCCCCCACCAACAGCAGATTTTAAAAATATATAAATATAACCACAATCTTCCGTCCACACACTATTGGCCCACGCTGTATATAATGTATTTATTATGTAAAGCACGTATCTACATTGTTCAATGAAATCAAACCAGAAAGTACAAAATAGAATACGTATTCTTTAGGTGAAGATACATTGTAATATTCCATTGGCACGCTAATTGTGTGCAATTGTTTGTAATTAGCTGTTTAAAAAAAATTGATGCATTAATTGAAAGTTTTCTTTTAGAATGGTACCTACTGCTGATTTAATCAACGTCAATACCAGCTTGATACTTGTATTCAGTAAAATGAAATTTAATTTAAAGATACATTTTTATTTCACGAAGTTATATCTTTTGGGAGAAAGAAATGATGTAGTTATATCTCTTTCGAATTTCGTTTGTGGTAAGCCGATATGGATGTTCTCTTCTCTCACACAGATTCAATTGCCGGGGATAATCGTGCCTTTTTTCTATATTGTTCAAGACTAGTAACAGCAACATAAAGTCTGCGAAATAATATGTAGGGTGGTTCAGAACTTATCTAAACAAATTTGGGAACAGATGCGTCATGAAAAATGGAGTCGTAAAATTCTAAAATCCTTATAGTTTTCGAGTAAAAAATTATTGAAGTTGTAGTATTTTCAATTTTTATAGGCGATTCCGAATATTAAACTCTGATTACTTTTTGTAGATTTTGTGAAGCGAGTGTTTGCACATTAGTTTTTCAAGTACCAAAAATGGTTTACGCGTAAAGAAACTCGGAGTTGATTTATGGTGATGTAAAAATGCTTTAGCACATCGATTTCCCCGTAAACATGTAATAAAATGCAGCTACTTTTACTGCGGTGAGCAGTGAGTGCAAGTGTAGTGCAACGCGAGAAAAATTTGAAACCGAATCGTGGAAGAGATGGAAGTCCAGGACGTCTACGGCGTATTGCCGTAGTGTGGCGTATCATACACGAGGCTCAATTATATCCATACCATGTGCAGCATGTCCAAGCATTGGACGAGGAGGACAGGTACCATGGCCGCCCCGATCTCCTTAAAATGTATCGCACCGAAGTGGATACCTACTATTGATGATTTACGTAAATGTATCAAAGTTGCTGCCAAAACTTACGACCTTAAAACGGAGAAGAACAGAAACATTTGTACCTATTAGTTTGTAGAAACTGGGTAAGACGGGCCCAAAATTTTGTTGTAACATAAGGTATGTTAGATTATTTTATTAACTAAAACCACAAATTAATTTTATTAATAATTAATAACAATAGCGGCAAAGGCATTTTCCGTATTAAGTAGGTGTTATAAAATGTTATTGATTTCTTTCCATATTTTGTCTGATAGCCGATTGCAAATTTTACTGCCTTATTAGGCTTTACAGGGGACCAGTTTCCAGTGCCATGCCGTGAATGTATTTTTAAATCATTTTCGAATGACTGTCGTACTGTATCCTGTACATTTATTATACACTATGCGCCAAAAGTATGGAATAAATTCAATAAAAACGAAACAATTATTTTTTGGGAAAAACAGGTCGATTTTTATTTTAAAAAATACATATTTTAGCGTAAAATGCGATTTTCAAATGTCATTTGTTTTCGAGTAATGACGTCATCGATTTTTTTTTAAATGGCAACACTATATTTTTTTCCTTGATTCTGAAAGATCGTTTAATTCTTTATCATAGGAAAGTTTTCGAGTAAATGACGATTCAATGTTAGAAAACGTTATTAAGTTTAGTTTTTCGAATTCCATAGTTCTTTTATAGATCACGTAGGTGAAAATCTTTGCAAAGTGTCATTGTCACACCGACTTTCTAATAAGTATTGTAAGCGACATAGAAATTATTATTCCATTTAAAGTATTATGGCACATTTAACTGTTACTCAAAGAACTGAAATTTTAATTCTTATCGGATGCGGGAATATGACTAGAGCTCAGCAGGAAGTTTGCGATTTATTTAATGAAAAATATCCAGATCGCCCTATCAGCCAATCAACAGTTAGTAAGGTAGAGTCTAAATTTAGAGAAACTGGCAATGTTGTAAATATTCCAAAACCTGGACGTCCAAGCATTAATGAAAATCAGAAACAGAACATTTTGATAAGTATGGTGGATAATCCTCATAATTCTTCACGATTGGTTGCATTAAACAATGACACTAGTCAGAACACAGTGCTACGTATCTTGAGGAAGGAAAAATATCATCCCTACAAAATTCAACTTGTGCAGGAACTCAATGAAGATGATCCCGATCGCCGCTTACACTTTTGCGAAATTCTAATGGATTTATGTCAAGGAAATAGAAATTTACACCGGCAAATACTTTTTTCAGTTGAGGCCACATTTTGTCTGACTGGTACAGTAAACCATCAAACTTGCAGATATTGGAGTCGGGAAAATCCTGATTGGATGGCAGAGGCACATACCCAACACCCTCAGAAATTAAATGTGTGGCCTGGAATAGTTGACGACAGAATAGTAGGGCCTTTCTTCTTTGAAGGAACCCTTACAGGACAAAGATATTTAGAGTTTATAGAAAATGACCTTGTTCCAGCCCTTGCAGTAATTTTTCCTAACGATAATGACCCTGACATTCCTGACGATACCATATGGTTTCAGCAAGACGGTGCACGGTCACGAAAACTTTCCTATGTAAGAGGGCAAAATTTTAGTACTGTCTGATAGAGAATTAAACGATCTTTCAGAATCAAGGAAAAAAATATGGTGTTGCGATTTAAATAAAAATCGATGACTACTCGAAAACAAATGACATTTGAAAATCGCATTTTACGCTAAAATATGTATTTTTTAAATTAAAAATTGACCTGTTCGAGGATTTTTCCAAAAAAATAATTGTTTCAGAAAACAACTACTCTGCGGGCTAATGCCCCGATCAGCAATTGAACCTGAGAATGACTTATAGCAAACTGCCAAAGTCATTCATTAGCAGCAGAGCAAACATATACCGACTTCTAACTTGTTAAATTTTCTCATTATGTCATAGGCAAACTGTGCCATTAGTCAGGCAACCGACGCCGAATCCGACAGAAGTAAACCTGAGTACACGTAACACATAGCCACATCTTGTGTCCACATGCTGACCCTGGCAGTCATACAAAGATGCCGCTTTATATTTTTGCACACGATCACCTGCACACACTATTTTAATACAATTTGTAGGAAATAATACTAAAATTGTGTCTATATTTTTGATAATGATCTCCACAAGTGTTGTGTTATAAATATGTTTATTTATAACACAACACATATTTTGCGATAAATGTGGCATTTATTACAAAATATAGTAAAAAGATTCTATAATTATATTAAAATTTACAGCAACCCAATACCTTTGCATTTACCACAACAATGAATTCATATGATTTACTACATTTTTAAAAATTATTTTTACAAATTTTATGCACAAATTTGTACTAACTCACTGGTATTTCTTTCAGTGCAATCATCTCGTACTCCGTTAAAGTGGCAAACATGAAATGTGTTTATTAAATTTTATTACCTTATATAGCTATAAAGCTGTTTGCAATGCAACATAATACTTATAGAAATATTGAAACCAAGTTTAAATAAATTATTTCTTTGCTGTATCTATAAAAAAACACATAATAAACTCAGGTGATATTTTGCAAACAAAGTTTTAAAAGGTTAAGGAGGAATGAATGGCAGGTACTGATATTCTAACAATTCATTTCAATAACTATTTTACAATTTCAAATAGAAATATGTACGAGTATACGTGTGAATACCATATTCAATCAAATCATTCGTATGTTTACTTTAGAAATATACAGTCATTCTATTCTTCTGGAGAAAATAATAAATCACATCTCAGATGCATCTATGGTGAATATCCAAAATATGTAGATACAGGGTGGTCCAACGAAAACGTAACAGCCCATAGCGGCTAGGAATTTTTTTTTTTTGAAAAAACTCAAAAACGTGTCGATTTGGTTTACGAGGGGGGCATCTTGTTGCACGTATTAAATGAATCTAATTGCTACCTCCTGAGCGGGGTAAACATCCCCTTCAAATTTTTAAATGGGAAGGGTGGTCAAGTTGCATATATCGTTCAAAAGCTCTTTTAATTACTTTATGAAAAATCGAACGAATCTAAACGAACGGATTTTATTAGACATGTAACAAAAAGCCAAATCGTTGGGATGTAACCTCGGAAAAAATCTTAAACATTGAGGGTAATAAATCTTTGATTATTTCGTATATATAAGGTGAGTCAGAAAGAATGGATCAGCACTAAGCTGAAGATACTAGACACCAAAATATTATGTTTGAGCTCATCATGCCTATTCTGAAATTTCACAATAATTGAGAGAGTTTTGATAACATGCCTCTACAAATTCGTAGGGTTGGGTTTTTTGGTGTGAGAATTACGAATTTGAAGCTTATTTTGACGTTGCTCCTAGAGAGCGCTAGTTTCACTGTATTATTTAGGGAAATCAAAATATATTTTTTTATCTATTGAGTAATGCTAAAAAACTAGAAATCTAAAAGATCGTTCGGTTTCGAAGTTATTTGCATTGAAAAGTTTCTATGGATTTTGTACTGATTTTCTTTCAGGCGCTGATGATTCTTTTCTTAATAGGCTTGTGTCAAATTTTCATGTCAATAAATGTTAGCGTATTTTACGTACGTGTGATTCATTATTCGTGCAATTATTGGGAAATGTCAGAATAAAATTTCAACCTTGAACACCCTGTATTTCTTAAACCAGCGACATTCGTATAAAGCATGATGAGCTCAAACATAATATTTTAGTGTCTAGTATCTCCAGCTTAGTGTTGACGCATTCATTCTGACTGTATATTTTGTTTATTAAAGAGAAATATATGCCTTTTGAATTAAATAAAAATGCTACTATTCACACTCATCATTAAATTTTCCAGTGTGTATTTCAAGATGCGTAAAATTTACCTGCTAATAGGTTTGCACATTCTGCCTTTTTATATGTTTTGTATATGTGTTAAAATTACTAGTTATTATGTTAAGCTATACTGAATGCACAACTCTTTTAGTTCTTTATTAGAATATGTATTACTACCACTACTATTAATTTTCTTAGTAAACTTCGTTGATTTGAACTGAATTGTATATGTTATTAGTCTATCTTTTATGTTAAAATGTGTAATTTTTTTTGTTTACTATGTGAGTAAAATTATAATCCCTGAAGCTTTTATAATGAGACGTAAAGCAAACATTTTATTTTTTTAATCACAAAAATTATTTGTAATTTTATAATTATGTGCGAACTCAGTAGCGGAGAAGCTTTTGCGGAGTCACCACTGATCGTTATGCAAGAAATGGTTTCAAACGTAGTAGCCGTAGTACCAACAACAGAAATCTATATCAATATATGGGCAAGCCCAAAGATAGCAGGTCCGTCCCACAGAACTTAGTCCGATAATAACAAGAGCAGGTCAAATGATCCTAGTTAAGGCTAGATATATGCACATTAATTTTGTTACTGGCAGAGACTAGTTACCTAAGTCGTGAAAGTCTCAAAACCCAACGTTTGCCTTCTACAAATTTGAATCGGTATAGGGATCTTACATAGGAAAGTTTTCGAGTAAATGACGATTGAATGTTAGAAAACGTAAATTTTATCCATAAAAAAGTAACAATTCTGAGGTATGTACAATTGATTAAATTTTATACTTAAATTAAATGTTCGAATTGCCATCCACCAACTTCTTGACAATGCGCAAGTCTGTAAAGAAATTCTTCTTGCACATTATGAATGATTTCTGAGGTAACTCTGCGTATTTCGTTCCAAATGCGATTTTGAAGTTCTTCTAAATTACGTGGTTTATTAATGTACACTTTTGACTTCAAGTATCCCCATAAAAATAGTTAAGAGGTGTAAGATCTGGAGATATTGCAGGCCATTCTATCGGTCCGCGTCTGCCGATCCACCTCCCAGGAAAACAGTTGTCCAAAAAATCTCGTACAGGGCGCGCATAGTGCGGAGGTGCACCGTCTTGCTGAAACCATATGGTATCGTCAGGAATGTCAGGGTCATTATCGTTAGGAAAAATTACTGCAAGGGCTAGAACAAGGTCATTTTCTAGAAAATCTAAATAGCTTTGTCCTGTAAAGTTTCATTCAAAGAAGAAAGGCCCTATTATTCTGTCGTCAACTATCCCACACATTTAATTTCTGAGAGTGTTGGGTATGTGCCTCTGCCATCCAATGAGGATTTTCCCGACTCCAATATCTGCAAGTTTGACGGTTTACTGTACCATTCAGACAAAATGTGGCCTCATCTGAAAAAAGTATTTGCCGGTGTAAATTTCTATTTCCTTGACATAAATCCATTAGAATTTCGCAAAAGTGTAAGCGGCGATCGGGATCATCTTCATTGAGTTCCTGCACAAGTTGAATTTTGTAGAGATGATATTTTTCCTTCCTCAAGATACGTAGCACTGTGCTCTGACTAGTGTCATTGTTTAATGCAACCAATCGTGAAGAATTATGAGGATTATCCACCATACTTATCAAAATGTTCTGTTTCTGATTTTCATTAATGCTTGGACGTCCAGGTTTTGGAATATTTACAACATTACAACATTACCAGTTTCTCTAAATTTAGACTCTACCTTACTGACTGTTGATTGGCTGATAGGGTGATCTGGATATGTTTCATTAAATAAATCGCAAACTTCCTGCTGAGTTCTAGTCATATTCCCGCATCCGATAAGAATTAAAATTTCAATTCTTTGAGTAACAGTTAAATGTGCCATAATACTTTAAATTGAATAATAATTTCTATGTCGCTTACAATACTTATTAGAAAGTCGGTGTGACAATGACACTCTGCAAAGATTTTCAGCTACGTGATCCATAAAAGAACTATAGAATTCGAAAAACTAAACTTGATAACGTTTTTGCTTTATTTTAATTGATTTACGTTTTCTTACATTCAATAGTCATTTACTCGAAAACTTTCCTATGTAAGAGGGCAAAATTTTAGTACTGTCTGATAGAGAATTAAACGATCTTTCAGAATCAAGGAAAAAAATATGGTGTTGCCATTTAAAAAAAATCTATGACGTCATTACTCGAAAACAAATGACATTTGAAAATCGCATTTTACGCTAAAATATGTATTTTTTAAATTAAAAATCGACCTGTTCGAGAATTTTTCCCAAAAAATAATTGTTTCGTTTTTATTGAATTTATTCCATACTTTTGGCGCATACTGTATGTAATATTGATATAAAGACAAAATAAATGCTTCCCATCTCAACTGATAATTTCAGCTTGCTCAGTATAAAATAGTCGGTAAATAAATCAATATAAAGTAGTATCAGTCACTAACACGTAATGTTGGTAATGCTTAAGGTATTGTAGGCTTGTATTATTTTAAATGGTATATAGATTTTCGCAAACACTACCTGCTATATTATTACTCAACCAGAGCCGAGATGTTTCCCCTGATATTGAACGAAACATAAGTAAGACAATCAGTGTACAGTAATAAAGGAAACTGTAGTATATCCAGCGAACATCTGCCGTTGAAATCAACAATTGTTTTCTTGTGCTCCTGGGTTAGTAACTGAATCCCAGGCATGCTCTGATTTTGATTTTCAGTTTTAGCTGGTTACATTCCAGTTACCACAATACAAACACAAAAGCGCAGATAAAAACAATACTTGCAGCAGTCGAATCCACCGCCGTGATAGGACGATGGGGAATACGCGTTATTCACCGATCGATACGAGTATTTATCCTGGAAATAGATCTGGAATCAGCATTGCATGTGCAACATAAAATTTAATTCTTTTACGGTCACTAACCAGCACAGAACGAAGTAGGATAAATATTAAGTGACAAAGAAAAGCAGACATCCATTAAATATCATTTTATTTTGATCATTTTTTGCATGTTTACTTCTCTCGGTTAAAGCAAAAAATGATTAAGTTTTCAAGTTTTTTGGAGTTTGTATCAGTCGTATTTTGATGACGTAGCATTCTGTTTTAAAAATGTTTGCTCACATTTGTGTTGCAAGTGTTGTGAAGCTTGTTGCAAACGACATTTTTTTACTGCTGACTATGCCTAGAGTACGTAGATGTATCGCTAAGAGAAATTTCTAAAAGGACTAACAGAACCTTATGTACCACAGTGCGGTGTTACCAAGCGTGGACTCAGGAAAGCCGTGGACACCGAGCAAGAGGCCCAGCTGTCCTAGAGGAAGCACAGAACGTGAAAGTATAAAATGACATATGGCTCCTAAATGTAGCGTTGCGCTGTCATGTTGCCTCTAATGAAAACTAGTAGTGATCTGCTACCATACGTAATAGCACTCCATACCATAATGCTTACTGTGTGATAAACATGATGCTTTTTGTCAAATCATGGATCACGTCTTTCACCACGTCGCCTTCTCATCCTTGCACGACCATCGTGCATCTCCAGGTAGATTTGTCACTAAAGACCACCTGATTCCATTTTTGGTTCCACTGAATCGTCTTTCTAACACCATATTGACGACTGACAGACACCACCCAATATGGACGATAAAACAAAAGACCAAAACTTCGTATAATAATAATAAAAATAATAATAATAATATCTCTACCTCTCATTCTAATCACGAGGATTAGCCCAGAAGTCGAAGACTTGTGCGGGAGAGAGGACGGCATATTATTATTAATCAGGCCGCATTTGCGCCCATGAACGACTTACGTTGGTAGACCCTAACCACAGTTCAGTGCAGGAATGATGAAAACCTGGAAATCCTCATTAATTAGGAGGGTAGTCAAATGTCGGCCGGTATCAATCTCTCACAATGACTCAAGCTAACATTCTTCCACCCTACCATACCCACAACGATCTAGTCACCTCGATTCAAGTTCTGACGCCTTAAACCGCGCGACCACTGACCGATAAACCGATTCGGCGATATACTGTACGCATACCGACCATACCATCATGCTCTTCAAACCACTGATTTGCAATGATCTAGCTACTCTGTGGTTACTCTACGCCTCCCGCTCTGTGTCCACGGCCTTCCTTACTACATACCTGGTACCTCCGTACTATGGTACGTAAGGATCTATTAGTGCTTAGAAATTTCTCTCACCGACAAACCTGCTTTCACCAATTTCAAGAATTTTATACAACCAAAGACTAGTCGGACTTTAACTTACTAAACAAGGAAGACTATTTCCCCGAACTGTTAATATTTGTAGAAAATTTTGTGATTCCAGGCCACAATGTCGATGTCGAAAGAGTCGTGACGTTAATTGTCTCGATTTCATAATAATTATTCAGTTATTTATTTTCTGCACATTTAATCAAATGTTTCGACGTTTAGAATATATAATTCTATCGTTCTATTTTGAGAGTTATGTATTTTACTTCCTTTAATATACAAGGTGATTCAGTCATAATGTAATTAATTTTTAAGAAATGATAGGGAGACAATAATACAATAACGCGACATAAAAAAAATTAAATGCATATTTTCGATGAAAAAAAAATTCAAACCATTATTAAATTCGCTTTTCAAACTGTCACTGACCGCTGGCGACAATTCAACTAGGTGTCGGCCTGACGCAACGTTGTCAAATTTAAATATTTTCCTATAGTACCTACTTATTGCAATAACTAATTAATGCGATAAATTATTTTTAAAAGTATACAATTAACATAATAATAATAATAAGTTTCAACATAAATAATATTTAATATTGAAATTATAAAACTCCAACGGATCGAAATAAACCATTCACATTTCATTACATAAATAGTAAAAACAAATCTAATATTCACTAAGTTAAATTATTAAGAGAGGCTGAAATGTATTTTGCATTTAAATGCTGACAGTAATAAAAAAACGCGCTTGCTGCCAATAAAAACAGTCGAAGACAGTGATAAAAAAATCCGGCCATCCGAGTCTTGACCTACCGATTTAGGTCAATAACCTTGTTATGCTGCATAATAGCTAAATAATAACAGATGCAAACAATAATTAAATTTGCATTTTTATAAACACTCAGTGTAATCAACATGGAATCATGAGTATTTTATAAATGCCCAACCGCAGTAATCAGCGCCGACATCGGACAATATGTAATCGGCACACTCGGCACAGCTAAACAGTTGGTAATTCAGATTCCCGTTTAATACGTTATCGGCGGAATAAGTCGAATATCGTTCGGGACCGTTTTCCTATGCAGGCGTGCCCTTCGTCAACTGCATCTGGAATACATTTTTATTTATTTATTTATTTATTTATTAATATGCTTGGCAACCCAACATGTCGTTAACAAACGTTACAATTACAGGGTGCCCAATTAAGACAAAGTAACAGATACTTAAGCAAAATCAAGTATACAGAGGTACACTACTAGTTAACTTAATAAGAAACAGTTACACTAGACTAAAAATACAAATTAAACAAACAAATGAAAAAAAAAAAAGAAGTAAATTAGAAAGGAGCAAATACTCAAGAATTAACAATTTTTAAATACAAGAAAGGCTTGGTTTTTTTACAGAATATAATGATAAATTTAATATGTCTATGTGATTAAAGAATGGATTATAATGTTTTTGTAACATACAAATAGGTGAATTAATAGAAGCACACGTATTATATATTTGAAAATAGAATAAATTTGATGATCGAGATGAATGGTGTTTAATATTGAAACACAAACGACCTAGAATATAATTACAGTTAATTTTACCAGTTAAAAGATGAAACAAAAATGATATATATGCAATAATTCTTCTACAACTTAATTTAAACATTATTATAATGAGTTAATCTTAAATCATAGCATTGAAACCGCAAGTTTTGATTATATCGAAAATAAAGATGTTGAGTAAATTTTTTTTGAACATTTTCAATGCGGTCGATATATTTGACATATTGAGCATTCCAAATTCAACTTGCAAATTCAAAATGCGATCTAACAAATGCATTATATACAATAATAAAAGTCTTAGGATCACAAAAGGACATGGAAACGAGTAGAATAAATCCCAAATTACGCAAGGCTTTCCCTACAATATTATTTATGTGGTTTTCAAAGGACAATATGACATCTAAAGTTATCCCCAAATCTTTTATATATTGAACTTTCTTTTGTGAAACATTAATTGAGTAAGTAAAATCAGAACTTGTTTTAAAACGAGTAAATTTAATGAAGGTACATTTATCGATATTTAAAGACAGTCTGTTAATATTACAAAATTCAGAAAATAGATTAAGATCACCTTACAGATGTTGACAATCATTAAGACATGATACAGACTTGAACACTTTTAGGTCATCTGCACATAAAATAAAATTTGAGTGTGGAAAACAAGAGGCAATATCGTTAATAAATAAAGAAAATAGTAAAAGGCCCAGATGTGACCCCTGCGGTACACCTGACGTAATGTTAACAAAATCTGAAGAGGAATTGATGATTCTAACACCCTGTGATCTATTGGAGAGATATGATTTGATCCACCTTAAACGATTATCATGCACACCTAAATTTTCCAATTTGGCAAACAAAGCAGGATGATGAACTTTGTCAAAAGCTTTAGTAAAATCGGTGTACACGGCATCTACTTCACGTCTCTCATCCATATTTTCAGATATAAATTGAATATAAGGTACAAGATTAGTTACAACAGATCGACCGAAAAAACCATGCTGTTCTTCTATAATGATGTGTTTAAAATTAAAAAATAATTCCTCTGTGCTTGTTGCTTCCAACAATTTACCAAATATTGATAGTAGAGATATTGGTCGATAGTTTTTACATCGCTTCTACTTTCGCCTGTATGAATGGGGGCAATTTTTGCTATTCTCCAAGTACTTGGAAACACACCTTCAGAAATAGATTTATTAAACATTAGATAAAGAGGATGTAAAAGGGACTGTTTGCAACAATTGATAAAAACTTCTGGTAAACCATCTGGTCCAGAACCTTTACTAACACCCAATCTATTTAATTGTTTTTCAATCTGAGAAATACTAATGTGGTTGATTGTTAAAGACATATTTGATTTGAATTTTAATATTAGAAGGATTCGACGACGATTCATAAACACTACTAAAATAATCTGAAAAAGTATTGGAAATATATTTGTCAGTATAAAATACATTATTGCTGCATGATATAGAAGTTGGTACAGATTTATTTTCGTTTTTACTTGCAACAAATGACCATAAGCGTTTCGTGTTTACCTTGATATTATCTTCTGTATGTCTTATATAATTTTGATAATCATTTTTTATAGCCTTCCTGACGGTTTTCTAAGATTGGAAAATGCGATATAGTCTAAATTATTTAGACAATTTTGCGTGATAGAGGCTTGTGAATTTCGTGTGTCTGTGTAGTTTATAATTACAGGGTGGGGCAGAATAACGAGCGATTTTTAAAAGCCCACGATTCGATTCGCGCCGTGTCATTCGGAGGTGGTAGGGACGCTATCGGCCATGTTTCCTTGACATTAGCATTTAGTAATAATGATGCACGATTCTGTAGAAAAGATCGATTTTCTGGATCGATTCAGATCGGATTGCTTAGAATCGATTCCTAAAAAATCGTAATGTAAAAGATCGATATTTGAAAAGATCGGTTTCCAATGGTTCGAAAAAATTCTACTACTCCTCTATTTTCAAGACTGCTGAATATGAATCTAAAATTAGTTTTGTGTGTTCGAGATTCAAAAAAAAATTGTTCAAAATTGTAACCTCATCGTCATGAAATGATGATGGTACATGTGTTATATTGCAACTTCAACCTAATATAATGTATACATAGGTAGAGTTACAACTTTTTTCGAAAACTAGACTCCAGCGCACAGAACTAATTTTAGATTCGTGTTCAGCACTCTCGAAAATAGGAATTTTTTAATAAAGATTGGAGGAGTTTACACTATGACAAATATTTAACTGAAAAAATTAATGGGTAAATACACTGTTTTTTGTGAAATAGTAAAGTAAATGTAATTACTGTATTATGAAAAGTCGCATGTGTCAATTTCCAACTTGAAGATTAATGATTTAAAGTGATACATACTCTCATCAACAGTGAATGTGAATGAACAGGTATTCCATAAACATAAGCCATTTTCCTTTCACCAGATATCTCAGTTGTTCTAAATGCTAAATTTCGCTAAATTGATCAATCAGCAATTAAAACAACTGAGAAAAACGGAATACCATGCAACGCGCAACACGTAGATGTCAACCGCCAAACGTCGACCCCTCTTGTAAAATGCAATCCGATCTCGATCTCAATGGAATATAATAGATTCACCAAAAAATCGCTGTTAAGAAAACCGATTCAAAATATTGCACAAGGATGTCCACCTTCATCCATATAAAATCCAAATCGTACAGGCTCTTAAAGGCACGGATTATGTGAGTCGACAACGATTCTGTGAAGAGTTTTTACATTTAATTAATCAAGATGAGGATATTGTAAACAACTGTAAACGGATGAGTGACGAAGCCCATTTCCATTTGCCCGGTTACGTCAACAAGCAGAACTTTAGATACTGGAGTGACGTAAATCCTAGACAAATGCATCAAGAGCCCCTTCACTTCACAAAAGTTACTGTGTGGTGCGCTATATCTTCACCCGGGATGATAGGACCTTACTTTTTTTGAAGATGCTCGTGGCAATGCTGTGACAGTAAACTCACAAAGATACGCCGAGGTGTTGGAAAACTTTTTTAAACCACAGCTTGCACGCTACGAAGTTAACGAAGAAACATTTTTTCAACAAGACGGAGCAACCTCCCATACAGTGAGAATAAGCAAGAATATTGTTAACAGATTATTTCCAAATCATGTGATTTCTCGAAATGGGGACATCACCTGGCCTTCCCGTTCACCGGACCTCACACCATGCGACTTTTTCTTGTGGGGGTACTTAAAAAGTAAAGTGTTTCCAACCACAAACAATTCAAGCCATTCTACAGGAAGTGGAAGTGGAAGTGGACATTCCCCTAGCAATGCTGCAAAATGTAATGAATAGTTTCAAAACACGATTGGAAGAATGTGTACGCCTGGACGGACGTCATCTTTCCGGAGTTATTTAAAAAAAATAAAATAATTAATGCTTTTTTATATTCTTTAAGAAAATATTAAATTTATTTCTAAACATTAATTTTCTTGTTTTTAGCAGCCTTTTTCTCGTTATTCTGCCCCACCCTGTATTAATTAAATTTGTTAAAATAAAAGTGCAATTCATGTAAACTTCAGTGAACTAGTGAAACACCGCCGTGAAAAAGTTTATAAAAGACATTTTAATAGACATGTGCTTCTGTGTTTTCTGTGTACGTCTATTATTCTGTACGTAACCTACTGATCATGAGTAATGGGTTTCATTTTTATCCATATTCAAAACCAAAAGCGATTTGCATTATTTGGGATTTGATTCTGCTTTCAAGAACATAATGAAAAGGTGACAAAAAATAGGTATGTTTTATCCAATTTCATTTACTTACTGTATAAAACTTTGCGGAGCTTTTGAACTTACATTACGAGGGCTTGATGAATGAATTGTACGTCAGATATTGACAAACCGTTTAATAAATACCATAAAAATGCAACAAGTTTTAAAGGTACCTCAAATAATATACAAAATGCATATATTTTAGAATACAAACAAGTTTGTCATTAGAAAAAATATCTATCACTTCAGTACCGAACATGAGTGGCAACGCTGCTGGCCTTCTATATAGCTTCAATACTCGTACCAGAAAATTTGTAGCGTACTAAGAGCGTTGTGTTACTGATTTGTTTATTTTTTGAAAGGTCGAGTAAAAATTATTTTTTTCGATTTTCTGTCTTTATTAGGTGTTCCGAATACCTGGTTTAAATAAATGATATTTATGAATGAATATATATATTATATTTTTAAAAAATAACGTTCCGATTTTTATTCAAAGTTCCAATTTTTTAACAGATGTTTTTTATATGCACGATTTTTTGATATTTGCTATTTGCAATTGACATTTTTTCCGTATTTTGTTTATATTGGGTTTAAAGGATAATTATAACCAAATTTAATATATATTATGTCATTCGGTGGACTGACTTATTACAGATGCGTTTACATTTCCCACATTTTCTTCGTGTTTAGATTGGTAGAAAATGCTCTAGACCAAACATCTGTCCTGCTTAGTTAAGACAGTAAATAAACAGAAAATAATTTATCAGATGTATGAGTTCTTACTGATAATATGAACATTTCTTCAGAAATAAATCCTGGAACTCTCATTAAAGTGCACCTTGATTAAATTCGACACGTTAATAGACTTCCTTCCACGACGATTTATACTTCAATGAAAAGCAGGGAGGCCGCCATAAATTTGTTAAGACTTTATTATGAATCCACCGATTTGTTTTAGCCGCACCGGTCCCAAACTTTTATTGCGGGAAAGCAACTTCTTTATTTCATATAAATTATTTTCACCTGTTCCTTTCCCGCTTCGAATATTAGAAAATTTTATTTTGGAAATCCATTTCACAGTTCACTTGGAGAAAAACTGCAAATATACAACTCCTTAAATCAAGTTTTTTTATGCTGAATCTCGGATAAAGTAAATATAGAACTGTGCTAATAAAGAAATAGCATACATTTAAGTAATTAGACGTAATGAATTATTAATACTGGCACATTTCGAGTGGTGGGTTAGTTCAGGAATGGTTTCTAGTTTTGCAAAAGTTATTTACCCTGTACTTGTATATAAACGAGGACTAAAATTAGCAATGCAAAGCGAGTGCAGTCTCATACGGCTGATGCCATTTGCTTCAACATAAAAGTAAAATAACGTTTTCGTGGAGATTTAACTGAAGCCGGTGAGAAAAGAGTTTTATAGCCAGCGTGAAATACATGAATAGTGCACCTATTTTTAATTTCAATCCTAATTTCGATAGTATTCATTAATTCCAACATATAATAACTGCGAAAAAGCAAATTTAATACAATTAATTATAAGTAACATAAGAAACAAATAAAATAAAATAATTTAATAAAATAATAGAGTAACGCCTGTCTGGGGAGTCGTCGACGAATGACTTTAGCTGTTGCTAGAGGTTTTTCAGGTGTAATTCAATGATGGTCGGGGCATTAACCCGCAGAGTAGATGTTTCCTGGTGCTTGCAACATATCATGACCGACCGTCGTTTCACGATAGCAGTGGCTAGCTTTTAATGGTTTCTGTGGTGACGTAGAACGCTTCTTGTCTGTTGCTTTTTAGTCCGACATGGACTAGCGAATGGCCGCTAGACGTAGTTCTGCTACTGAGTGTTACTCATGGTCCCCACTACTGTCGGGTTAGATAGACTTAAAACAGCTAAAGTTGTTCGTACGTAACGTCACCTATGGCATACTGATGAGACCTAATAAGCTCGACTTTAACTTTTGCTAGAGGTTTTTTAGGTGTCATTCAATGCTGGTCGGGGTATTAGTCCGCAGAGTAGTTGTTTCCTGGAATTCTGTTTGCAAAATAATAGAGTGTTAATATAAGAAACTCAGTGTAACTTTAATGTTTGATATACAGGGTTAACTATGACTAAGTACAAAAATTTTAACCCTCTTTCAAGTCAATGCCTATGATAAGTATCGACTGAGATGGCTTAGATCCATGGATAAAACTTACATCTGTCAAATGTATCTACTACACTACCACCATGCGATCGTTTTTTGCAGCAGTTCTAAATGCAGAAATACTAATTAATTATTAGTAATAATACCGGATAGATAGGCAGGTAACAGTTAATCCAGTTAGCTCCATTATTTTGCATTCATGAAAAACGAATGCAAAATAATGGAGCTATTTCGTTACAAACTGGCAAAACTACAACATTTTCATTCATTATAACCACTCACTTTGTAACAAAATCGAACGAAAGGAATAGATAATACAAAACTTTTAATGTACCGGCGGCAAAACCAAACCGACGAACTATATTGTGGGAAAGTATCTGCAGCCAATGCAAATTTCTTTATTTAATAACTATAAAATGTTTAAAAATTAAAAAAGTGACTAAAAACTGAAGACGAACACAAAACTACAACGTAAACACAAGGTAAACACAGAAATTAAATTATGACTGGACCGTCAATTTTACGGTCGTGTTGCTAGTTGCCTACTTTACCTACTCTGAGTCGCATAGGCGCCGTTAAATAAGGATTTAATATAATTTCGAAAAAAATTTTTTTCGCTTTATAAATAAGTTTGGTATTTTGTTGAAGGGTGATTCCGTTCTTAATTTTCTCTATCCCCTATTAAAACATTTGAGTCATAGTTAACCCTGTATATAGTTGATATAAAATAATCATGAACTGTCATCAAATGTAAAATGATGGAAACCTACTAGATATTTACTGTGTAAATTAGATATTGGAAAGGAAACTATGGGTCTGTAGGGTCATGAACTTTATTTTTTTAGTTAAAAACTGTACTACTTATCAAAAAATTACAAGAGACAAAAAACCTTCTAAATTCAACCGACATTCAAAAAAAATATTTTCAACCGAAGAAGTTACTTCACAAAATATGTAATGAGGATATACAGGGGGTAATTTATTCCAACGCCTTACGACAGGACGCGGAGAATAAAAAGTACTCGCTCAAGTTTCATCAACTTAAATACCTTGTCAAGTTTCAGCTATTATTTTAAAAGCATTTAAAAGAAACTAAATAAAATTATAAATTTATATTCCCCTGTTAAGGGGTCGCAACTCCTTGTACAGGGGTATATGAACATGGTGCTCCATTTCAGCAACTTGTTAGTCTATCTCTGCAAAATTTATATGGGAGTATGTATTTTTGATTGGAGACGTATTCTCCAATCAAAAATACATACAGACGTGGTCTTAGATATGCTCTTATGCGTCAAACATGTTGTACAAGTATACAGGTTGTGCATGTTAATGAAGAATAACCAGAATACTATTTTAGAGAAATTTTGAAATTTGAACAATAAAAATTATTTTGTAAAAGAGTCTGTATAAAAGAGAAATATGTATGAGTTTCTATCTTCGTCATTACTACAGTGAACTCACGGATAAGATCGCCACTTGCGGCTTTTACGGAGTCACCACTGAAGATGCCCACAGCAAGGAGCGGCGAAATGTTTGGAAGCATAGAAGCATGGGATGCTACCAGTTACATAGACGAGTACAGGACGTCTCGGAAGACAACTATTATCCGAGCAGTTGTAATACCAACAACAGAAGCCGAAATCAATATCTGCACGAGCCTAGAGATACCTATAGTGAATCTTTTCCCACAGAGTCTAGCCTGCGAACAACCAGGTCACGTCAAAGAATCCCAGCTAAAGCCAGGGATGTGCACTTTAATTCTGACAGCGACCAGTTACCGAGGTCACGGCATAACAACCCGGAAAATCACTATATACCAAATTCAATAAAAACGTTTTGAAATTTGTTTGTATAAAATTTGATAAGGTGGTGTGAATCAGGACTCTCAAAACCTCTATGAGTCAAATTTGAACAACAACTATACAGAGTATTTTCTTTTACATGATCTTAAAGTTTTGTTGTGTACAAATCTATAAAAACTTTATTTTTCCAAAATTTTGTAAAATCCTTATAGTTTCTCAGAAAAAAAATTTTGACGTTGTACTTTCAACCTTTACATCGTTGTGCGCTGTACGTAGAGAACTCTCTCCACTTTGACCAGACGATTCCAAATAATAAAATCCTATTTTAGTATTAACGGTTTTGCGATAGTCTTTAAATTAGTGTTTCAAGAGCCAAAAATGGCTTATCTGGATAGTAACTCGGAGTTGATAAATATCGTTTTAATTTATGGTGAAGTAAGACAAAAGGATTTAGCAGCTTCTCATGTGTACGTAAAACGATTTCCCGGTAAAGATGTGCCAGGTTCAGCTACTTTCACTGCGGTATGCAACGATCAATAACTTGAAAACGGACAAGAACCAGAAACTTTTGTGTTAGTTTGTAGAAACTGGGTAAAATGGACCAAAATGTGTTTACACGTCGATGGAGAAAAACAGTTGTTGTAACATCAGGTATTTTTTGGTTTTAATTAATTAAATAATTAATTTTATTAATTAATAATAACAATAACGGCAAAAGCAATTAAATTTGCTGATATAAAATACAGTATACGCCAAAAGTATGGAATAAATTCAATAAAAACGAAACAATTATTTTTTGGGAAAAATCCTCGAACAGGTCGATTTTTAATTTAAAAAATACATATTTTAGCGTAAAATGCGATTTTCAAATGTCATTTGTTTTCGAGTAATAACGTCGATTTTTTTTTAAATAGCCACACCATATTTTTTTCCTTGATTCTGAAAGATCGTTTAATTCCCTATCAGACAGTACTAAAATTTTGCCCTCTTACATAGGAAAGTTTTCGAGTAAATGACGATTGAATGTTAGAAAACGTAAATATTAATTTAAAATAAAGCAAAAACGTTATCAAGTTTAGTTTTTCGAATTCCATAGTTCTTTTATGGATCACGTAGGTGAAAATCTTTGCAAAGTGTCATTGTCACACCGACTTTCTAATAAGTATTGTAAGCGACATAGAAATTATTATTCAATTTAAAGTATTATGGCACATTTAACTGTTACTCAAAGAATTGAAATTTTAATTCTTATCGGATGCGGGAATATGACTAGAACTCAGCAGGAAGTTTGCGATTTATTTAATGAAAAATATCCAGATCGCCCTATCAGCCAATCAACAGTCAGTAAGTCTAAATTTAGAGAAACTGGCAATGTTGTAAATATTCCAAAACCTGGACGTCCAAGCATTAATGAAAATCAGAAACAGAACATTTTGATAAGTATGGTGGATAATCCTCATAATTCTTCACGATTGGTTGCATTAAACAATGACACTAGTCAGAGCACAGTGATACGTATCTTGAGGAAGGAAAAATATCATCCCTACAAAATTCAACTTGTGCAGGAACTCAGTGAAGATGATCCCGATCGCCGCTTACACTTTTGCGAAATTCTAATGGATTTATGTCAAGGAAATAGAAATTTACATCGGCAAATACTTTTTTCAGATGAGGCCACATTTTGTCTGAATGGTACAGTAAACCGTCAAACTTGCAGATATTGGAGTCGCGAAAATCCTCATTGGATGGCAGAGGCACATACCCAACACCCTCAGAAATTAAATGTGTGGGCTGGAATAGTTGACGATAGAATAGTAGGGCCTTTCTTCTTTGAAGGAACCCTTATAGGACAAAGATATTTAGAGTTTCTAGAAAATGACCTTGTTCCAGCCCTTGCAGTAATTTCTCCTAACGATAATGACCCTGACATTCCTGACGATACCATATGGATTCAGCAAGACGGTGCACCTCCACACTATGTGCGCCCTGTACGAAATTTTTTGGACAACTGTTTTCTTGGGAGGTGGATCGGCAGACGTTGACCGATAGAATGACCTACAAGATCGCCAGATCTTACACCTCTTGACTATTTTTTATGGGGATACTTGAAGTCAAAAGTGTACATTAATAAACCACGTAATTTAGAAGAACTTCAAAATCGCATTCGGGACGAAATGCGCAGAGTTACCCCAGAAATCATTCATAATGTGCAAGAAGAATTTCTTCACAGCCTTGCGCATTGTCAAGAAGTTGGTGGATGGCAATTCGAACATTTAATTTAATTATAAAATTTAATCAATTGTATTTTATTTTACATACCTCAGAATTGTTTCTTTTTTATGGATAAAATTTACGTTTTGCAACATTCAATCGTCATTTACTCGAAAACTTTCCTATGTAAGAGGGCAAAATTTTAGTACTGTCTGATAGAGAATTAAATGATCTTTCAGAATCAAGAAAAAAAATATGGTGTTGCCATTTAAAAAAAAATCGACGTCATTACTCGAAAACAAATGACATTTGAAAATCGCATTTTACGCTAAAATATGTATTTTTTAAATTAAAAATCGACCTATTCGAGGATTTTTCCCAAAAAATAATTGTTTCGTTTTTATTGAATTTATTCCATACTTTTGGCGCATACTGTAGATGCTATATTATTATTCTTTTAATGTTTTGCCTGTCCGTTTTTTATTACACTTTGCCGTCGATGACGATTGCCAACTACATGTTTTGTGTTGCGCAAGATTGTGCCAGGTTAGGTTTTACAGTGGAACCGTTTCCAGTGCTGTGCAGAAGTGTATTTTTAAAGCATTTTAGAACTGCCCTTTTTGACTTTTTTTTTACAAAATTATATTTGTGCATTCAATTTTTTTCTGAATCAGTTCTGAATCATCCTGTATAGCTTCGGAGAATATTCAGTATGAGGGTATGTAAAATAATATTCACAGTAAATATAATATTAAAAGACTTTTAGACATTTATTTTAATTACACCCATAACCCCCAGTAAAATCACCCTGTATGTTCATTACTGTAAGTATGGAAATAACGCAACGTCCTCAAAATATCATTATATTCACATTAAACGATTATCTTGGAATGGATGTGAAAGGATCTGTAAATAATGTATTTGTGTTGTTGAAAATTATGATGCGTAAATATAGATGACAAGGGTCTCGATCAGAAAGGCTGTCAAAAGTAAGCCAAAGAGGTGTATTCGTTATGGAAGCCTCATTTAAAAATCGATAATTTACAAATACACCACATTACCATAATAAATTGATGCCAATGAAAGAACTTTTAAGCTTTATAGGCAAATTTGGAGGATGAAAATTGCTGGCAAGAAATTTTATGAAGCATATTCCATTGTTAACAAAGTTCTTGTAAATTTTTTTTTAAACTTCAACTGTTAGTTCAAGCTTTTAAGAACTTTCACAGCTAGTTTGGACTATCTTTATCACATTATATGACGGAAATGCAAACTGCTCCAAATCTCTTTAGGAAAAGTTCTTAATTAAAACAATTTTTAAGGACACAGCTGTTCGACATTACGTATTAGATTTGAATCACCTTTTTTATATCTCAATACCAAGTGGAGCCTTTCTCCAAAGTTGTTTATCTAAATTTTGGGCAAAAAGATCAGCTGAAACGTAAAAAACTTGTGTGACAGTTTATATTCAAACGGATATAAAGGGAAAGGAGGTTTTCATGCAAATAAAGTCTGTTTTCAGAGGCCAACAAAAGAGACAGATCTGGACATGATGAATTAAAATCCCCGGAATATTTCTCGCTGTGCGCTGCTCCGTATTGCTTCTTCGCATATTTTTTATTTCCAATTTTTTTACTTGTTTTGTCATTAGCTGGATAGGAATATATTCATGGCATGTTCATTTATAAGGAAATACACTCTGAATATGAATGAGGCATACATTTTTATACAGTAACAGAATAACTTATATTATACAGGATCAGTTAAAACTCCTATATTTTCGTTATTCTTTAATATATCTTAGTGTGTTGGTATACTTTGGAAACCAAATAATTATGTGTTCATATGTATGTGTAATTGATTATTAAATAAAATGATATGATAATTTAAATTTGTTGAGCGCCAATAAAATTAATAAAAAAAAATTCTCTCTATGTTTTCCTTATGTGATTTTTGTTATGAAATAAATTTCTTTGTACTTACTTTATTTTACTTTTTACTCTGGCTATTTACTCCCACCTCAGTTAACAAGTTCAAACAGTAAAACTTGTGGTCCAATGTTATTTATTTTTCTATGATTTTTCTAATTTTATATTTTTATCATTTAAGTTTGAATTTACTGTAGCTTTATTTTTTGTTGCTCATATAGCTATTTATTTCTTTAAATAGAATTAGTTCTAATTTATCTAGTTTTTATTTTGGTAATTATTTACATTAGCGTAAAACTATCCAATCTTAACAAAAAATTTCCTACTCCCCTATTTTTGAGGGTGCTGATCATGAATCTGAAGTCAAATTGCGGCGCTCGCATGTAGCTTTCGAAAAAATTTGTTTTACAAAATTATGACCTTATTTATACATTTCATGACGTCACACTGTTGTCGAAATATATATACTCGCGACAAGAATTCAGACGACTTACGTCATACGAACAAATGAATAATTCATTATAGTTTCATCAAAATATTTAAGAAACTGCAACTGATAGTAATAAAACTATATACTGCACTAAAAGTATGCATTATATATTGCACTAAATTGCAAAAAATGATTGTTTTTAACGCGACCAAATATCGAATATTACGTTGATAATAAAAAAAAATGTGTAACGTCAGCCGTGACGTAAGACGTCTGAATTCTTGACGCGAGTATAGGAGTTTTATTGCAATTTCAACCTAATGTTATGTATACATAGAGGTTACAATTTTGAAAAATTTTTTTTCGAAAACTACATGCGAGCGCCGAAATCTGACTTCAAATTCGTGATCAGCACCCTCGAAAATAGGGGGGTAGGAAATTTTTTGTTAAGATTGGAGAGTTTTACGCTAATGTAAATAATTACCTTTATATTAAATAATAAGAATTTGAACTGTTGAAATTTGATGTATTGAGAAATTCTAACCACTAAGATTTTATATTAAAATGACAGTTAACAAATCTACCCGAGGTTAGAAACGTTTTACAAGGAATATCCAAAGATTTACAAATACAACGTTCCTCGGTACTCACAGGTAAATTCTTATAGTTCTTAATACTACCTAATAAACTTATCTAACGTTACTTGTGTTTTTTGTAGATCCTGGTTGTATTGTTGGCCTGGTGCTCCCTCGTTGTTTTTCAGCGGTGAACAGCTTTCCTTCGTTGTTTTCTTACAAATTCCACTGTTGATGGAACTGCAACACTGGTCTGGAGACCCGTACTAATTTCGATGCACTTCACTTGATATTATTTACCCCTTTGGCAAGCTTCACCTAATGAGGTTAGGTTACCTTTTATTTTATATAAAACTTGTTTTTAACTATGAACTTTCGTTTAATTAAATACAATGGCTTTACTTGCCTTCTTGCAGTTTTACCCTATTGCTATTTGATTACACTTTTTATTTTTCAAATTTCACAAATTTGTTGTTATGGATACGAGTTATTCAATTGTTTTATATGACAGGAGATGTTACCTGTTTGGTTTTAAAAATTGAACAGAGCTCATGACAGATCTGGGTCTGACTATTTATAGTTTTTCTCAAAACAATTGAACATTTGACATTTCTCCCTAGCAACGAAATTTTATATTTTAATTTTTGCAAATTGCGTCCTTATGCTTAAAAAAAACTGAAATCTAACACTGTAGTCTTTTTCCTCATGTCTTTCTGATTATTTTGATATGCCTAAGTGGTCATATCGTTCACTTGTTTGTCTCCGTTTCACACATTTATGTAATTAATTTTAAATAGTTCACTTTTTATGTCACACTAAAATTGTTCCTTTTACATTTTATAAGTCTCTGCTATATTATTACTAGTATTTACATAAATTTTTTACCCTAAATTCTTACATTTAAATTTCAACGTCAAACATTTTATATTTTTCACATTTTTAACATGCAAATTGAACTAATCTATTCAAAATAATAAACTAGAACTTGAATGAATCCTTCTGAGAATATTTACATGAATATTACCTCTTTTTGGAAAACGAATTTTAAAAATTATTTTCAAGCTGTCAAATTTAGAAAATCATTTCAACGATTTGTCCCACAAATTCCTACCAACTTGAAACTGTAGATGTGAGAAAACTCAGCCTAAATTCTAATTATCAGAAACAAATTTACTTTACATAAATTTTATTTTATTTACAAGTAAGTAATTTCCACTAGGTTACGTTCAGAATTTTGACATATCAGATTTTTATTTATATTTTTGCATGTTTATATATTAAAATTTCATAACAAATTAACTTTGTACATCACTATTGTACTTCTTAAGCCTTTCTGTGTAGAGAATTTCATTATTTTTAAAATATTTTTGACATTTGTCATCGTACCGCTACGAATGTAAGTGTCATGTATGTTTTATTAATATATACCATTTTTATAATAATTTGGGTGGCTCTTAAGTACATTTCACACTTAGCGATCATTTTGAAGACCTGTGCAAGGCCTTATGAAGCAATCATTTAATTTAAAAAAAAGAACAAGTTATTTTTGCAAAACAGCTGCCTATGGATGGATTTTTTATTTAACGTACTTTATAAAAAATATGGGTAACTTTGGATAGAAGAAGAAAGGTATTTTAGGGATGAGAAATCGAGATCTGATCACAGTTTTGATGTACATTGCAGAAGGCAGCACGTCGTCTACTTTAAAGCTTCATAACTTTTTTTGTACCTCGGTATATTAGATTTCTATTTCTCTGGTACCTTTTGTCAAATAATGTATACCTAGTAGCTTACGCTTCGAGCAGCCTTTTCTGAGATAATCGAATTTAGATGTTTTATTACATACTGAAACTACTTGTAGCAACGAATTAATAATGATCATTAGTTACAAAACAGATTCATTCTCAATACCAGCATTAGTCGTCAGATCGAAACCGGTATATGTCTGGTGTCCCTAATTTCAATAATTTATCTTAGAAACTAAAACGAAAAAATGCGATATACTGTGGCTAGTCACATCCGATAAAAAAATCGAAAAATATATTTGAAATAATAATTTTCAGGTTTAAGTTACAAAAAAATCATCAACATATATCACACGGTACATGTTTTTATATTGCGAAGAATTAACTTTGTGTCGAAGCAAATTTAAGCCGCAGTACTCACAATATTACACATCAAATGCGTGTTACAAATGCTACTATGTGGTTTCACTTACTCCAGACACACCCTATAGACTTTTTCATAAATTTGTCGAAATCTTAAAAAATTGTAAAAAATAAAACAGAAATATACAACTTCAGTTAATACGTAGCTTTTCGGTGTAGATGTACAACCGCAAGACTCATCCTGTAGCCATATTAAACAATATTTTTAATAGGTCTTTAATAAATTAAAGTTATATTAAAATAAAGATTATTTCATTACCAACGCGGTGGTATAGGGTTGTCTGCGAAAAATCAGTCCTGAATTCCGGTTGTCAAGGTTTAAAAAATGAAATATTTCCCAGCGAACCATTCCATGCGATAGAAGAGTACACATCATTGCAGCTGTGTGTAGTTCATCCATACCGAAAACGAAGACGATCCGTTTATCTGTTTCTCCAAAAAATCGAATAAAGTCCGGGGGCGGCGGTACCTATTATTATTAATCTGCCCCTAGGAACCCCTAACGCCCTTCAATGACAACAAAACAACATTTTCGACCCTACTAATGATATGTCGAGATCGAGAACTAGTAAAAAATAAAATTTTCTAATCCATTTGCCGCCCCGAATTACGTTTAATTTTTTTTTTAAGGAAACGATACATATAATCAAAAAATTTTATTAGACTTTTCGATAGGTAAGGTGGAGAAGAAACCACAAAAAAATTTCAATGATTTTAGACAAATCTCGTGTTTTCAAGGGCCGCCCCCGGAGGGGCGGCAGGAACGTATACCGAAAATGAAGACAATCCGTTTATCCGTTTCTCCAAAAAATCTAAAAAAGTCCGGGGGCGGTGGTATTTTGCCGCCCAACCTGTAAACCGTTGTTTACTCCAGACACACCCTATAGACGTTTTCATAAATTTGTCGAAATCTTAAAAAATTGTAAAAAATAAAACAGAAATATACAACTTCAGTTAATACGTAGCTTTTCGATGTAGATGTACAACCGCAAGACTTATCCTGTAGCCATATTAAACAATATTTTCAATAGGTCTGAATATTTAAAGAATCTTATTTTCCAATACCAAATTATAGAATGAAATTTCCAATTATTAATTCCATAGCGAGTAACAATGAATAATAATTAAACATAAAAAGTCTGCAAATAGCACATTTGTTGTAAAGGAGATTATGATATTTAAATTATGGGATTCATTATGGATGGATTTACAGATACAACTATTTGCTGTATATAAATGTATTTTATTAATGTGCATACTTTGTTAAATTTGGTAACGAATGCAGCACTAATTAATAATTCTCCATAAATGATTCTATATTTTATAGAAATGCGCCTGGTAACACTATGACAGACCAAATATAATAATTAACTAATTATGTAATATCCATTAAATCCGAAATTCACCATATTTAAAATCCTGTGCAAATTTTTACAATGCTGGTAACTTTAAAATTGACTTCTGAGTGTAATGTAAACTAATAATTTACTAAATGAACCAACTAATCAAATTTGTGGTGTTGTAGTTATATCAAAAAACAAATGCCCTGATGTTTTGTTTATCCACTTTTACTATTTAAATTCTCCTCAAATAAAATAATAATTTTTAAAAAGCGTTTGTAAGACACACAGTACTTTGCTATTCTAATCCCACATTTTAAGTTATTTTCACATACTTATAAATAAAAATGAACAATCTTATATGCAGAACTGTGTAAGTTTATGTTATAACAATATTTACATCTACAGTTAAATTAAAAAAAAACATATACCTAAAAATGTATAATTGGTTAGACCGTTACTTCGATACCTTTGAATACTCTGAAGAAGAAATAAATTCTCACTTGTCACAAGGACAGAAGTATTTATATGCAAAATTTGGGCACACGTTCTTGTATTTTATATTTGAAAATTCTTTTAACACTGTATACTACATAATTACGAATGTATAAATGATATAAATTATGAAAGTCAAATATAAAAATATTTGTAATCTACAAACATATTCGGAGACACCACCATTATCAAACTGCAAATGATCCACCAGTGCCTTTGTAAGCTTTTAATTCACAAAATGCTGTAGGTTGTAAGCCCATAGAATATGCAAACGTTAGGTTGACTATTTTTTTCCCGTCACAACTCTTGGGTAGGCAGGTAAAAACAGGTAAATCGATACTAGTAACTTGCACCGGTGTGGTTCATAAATTAAAGTTAAACTAAAATAAAGATTATTTCATTACCAACGCGGTGGTATAGGGTTGTCTGCGAAAAATCAGTCCTGAATTCCGGTTGTCGAGGTTTAAAAAATGAAATATTTCCCAGCGAACCATTCCATACTGAAAACGAGGACCCGTTTATCCGTTTCTCCAAAAAATCGAAGAAAGTCCAGGGGCGGCGGTACCTATTATTATTAATCTGCCCCTAGGAACCCCTAACGCCCTTCAATGACAACAAAACAACATTTTCGACCCTACTAATGATATGTCGAGATCGAGAACCAGTAAAATATAAAATTTTTTAATCCATTTGCCGCCCCAAATTACGTTTAATTTTTTTTTAAGAAAACGATACATATAATCAAAAAATTTTATTAGCCTTTTCGATAGGTAAGGTGGAGAAGAAACCACAAAAAAATTTCAATGATTTTAGACAAATCTCGTGTTTTCAAGGGCCGCCCCCGGAGAGGCGACAGGAACGTATACCGAAAATAAAGACAATCCGTTTATCCGTTTCTCCAAAAAATCTAAAAAAATCCGGGGGCGGTGGTATTTTGCCGCCCAACCCGTAAACCGTTGTTTGTACAAAAAAATTTATAGAAGCATTTTTTCATATTTTCATATAAAACATTCGAATATGTATTCGAAATGAAACAGAAAAGGTAGATTTCTCGAACTCGTGACTTCGAGACTCCACCCCTCCGTTATGAATTCGGGAAACCTCCGATCCCGTTCCACAGCCGCCGGTTACCTAGACTCGTGTTCGTCGTTAGGAGTAAAAAAAAACACATCTCACGGCTACAAATCGAATCCGATCGACCTCAAATTTTATGTACGTATACCGCGATAAGGCGGGGGCGCATCCGGTAATGTACCGAAAAAATTTAAAAAACGGGATGCGGCCCCCGGAGCCGCTCCCCAACTGATCGAATCGAAATTTTAAAGACACGTACTCTTTGAGACGCGGAATCGAAATAATTAGTCCGTCTTCGCGTTAGGGGTTCCTAGGGGCAGATTAATAATAATACCGCCGCCCCCGGACTTTATTCGATTCTTTGGAGAAACGGATAAACGGATTGTCTTCATGGTCGGTATGGATGAACTACACACAGCTGCAATGCTGTGTACTCTTCTATCGCATGGTTCGCTGGGGAATATTTCACTTTTTAAAACTCGACAACCGGAATTCAGGACTGATTTTTCGCAGACAACCCTATACCACCGTGTTGGTAATGAAATAATCTTTATTTTAATTTAACTTTAATTTATTAACCACACCGCTGCAAGTTACTAGTATGGATTTACCTGTTTATACCTGCCTACCCAAGAGTTGTGCCGGGAAAAAAATAGTCAACCTAACGTTTGCATATTCTATGGGCTTCATACTTTCAATTGGTATGGAATTTGTCTATTAATCAAACCAGTGAAATGTTAAAAAAAAAATCATTTTAATTGTTAATTAATCATATTCTGGATTGAATTTTTTTAGACGACCTATTTGCAATATATTTATCGACATAAATTGGATATAAAATACTTTTCATCCATTAACCAGCTCGGTGAAGGTCGTTTTATAGTGGGATCTTAGACTATAAAGAAATTTGATAATTTTACTGTCAACAAGAGTGTATTATTTGTAGCAAAAATTTTAAAATAAGAAAATGCCACGACATAATGAATTTTCCAACAGTGAAATGCGTGACATGATTTGTGTTTTTGCTCAGTCAAATTATAGAGGACTTGATGCAGCCAGAAGGTATTTAGAATTATACCGAAATCAAAGACAACTCAATCACAAACTGTTCAGACGTATTTTTATCCGCCTAGGCGAAACAGGGTGTTTTCGTCCTAAAATCTTAAATGGTGCTCCAAAAAATATCAGCGTCGCTGATAAAGAAGAGGTTTTAGTTCGTATTTCGGAAAATCCAGTACCATGTCAGTACTCGTCGGTTAAATGCGGCAACAGGAATAAGCCAATCGTCTGTCTGGAGAATTTTACAGAAAGAGAATCTCCGTCCATATCACTATACTCCTGTCCAAAATTTGCTACCTCAAGATTTACCAGTTCGCCTACAATTTGCTCAATTTATGCTAGATAAACAAACCGGAAACCAGGATTTTCTTAAAGGCCCCCTTTTCACCAATGAGGCAACGTTTACTAGACGAGGTGTTTTTAATTGGAAAAACAATCATTTGTGGGACTCCAAAAATCCACATGCTCTAAAGGAACATTTCCAGCATGAATTCAAGGTAAATATTTGGTGTGGTGTGATATCTGTTTTTTTTAATGGTCCTTTTGAACTTCTTCCTAACCTGAACGGCCCCTCTATTTAAACTTTTTTGAACAACACTTAAACACACTACTAGAAGATGTACCACTAGCCATAAGACGGAATATGTGGTTTATGCAAGACGGGGCGCCGCCATATTTTTCTCTGACAATGCGGCAATACCTGAATGAACATTTTCCTCACCGGTGGATTGGGCGTGGCAGTGAATTTGTTTGGCCACCTAGAAATCCAGATTTAAACTCTCTAGACTTCTCAATATGGTCACAAATGAAGGGCATGGTTTACAAAGATACAATTAATTCCATCGAAGAATTCCGACAGAAAATTCAAGCAGCTGCTAATATTATTAAAAATAATCGACAAATGTTATTTAATAATCAAAGATCTTTAAGGAGACGCTTTACAAAGTGTATTGAAGTGGAAGGCGGGCATTTTGAGCATTTACTTTGAAGTTTTCTTTTATTACTGTTACTGATTATTATTTGCTGTCTTTACTGTTGTTACTCCGCATAGTAGTAATTTAAAAAAATAAATTCATTTTACAATAAATAAAATTCATTGAATGTGCAAAATAAATTTCAAATTAAAATTCCAACTTTAAATACTCTACATCTCGTAAACCTGCAACATTTGTATGAGACATGATAAGCTCAATCGCCATATTTTGGTGTGTAGTATTTCCAGTTCAGAGAATGCCCATCCTTAATGAATCACCCTGTATAACAATTTTGAAAAATCTTATAGCAGTGAATCCCATGTTTGTTAAAGAAATGTATTGTATTTTAATAACCTCGCTGAGTTTGGCACAACAGATGTTTCTTGAAAAAAAAAGCTTGTTTAATATCGAACCTCCTTATGCAGAACAGTCTCAATTTTCATATTTCTGCCCGATGGTTTCCATTTTGTTACGCCATTGGGAACAATTCATCCAAATCTATTCTAAAATAGAAAAACACGCCAAACGGATGCGTGAAGGAAGGGAAAACGTACATTTGCAAATGAGAACTTGGAAAAACATTGAAGATTAAATTATACTCGAAAACGGGCGTTGTAAAAAAACAGGTCATGCATAAAAATCACTTTGAAATCGATGAATTCGGATCGCTTACAGAAATAATTCCAACGGGAACACGCGAATATTTCCCATTCCAATAATATTTCAAATCCAATGCTAGTAGGCAGTAAGAGCTTTCACCCTGTTAAAGGATTATTGTAATGCCTTTTAGTCCGTTCTACACTGGTTAAACCTTTATCACATTAAATTTACGACTACCGGCACATACAATTAATGTAACTCGGCAAATATGAATTGGATTATGTATTTGATGATTCTGATCGATATTTCAACTTCAGCTGAAATTGCAATTAACTAGGTATACCTTCGGGGTTATTGATTTTCCAGAGGTTTTGAACATATAAGCGTCGGATTCAGATCCTGATCAACGGTGAGGATGGATGTAATTTTCAAAGCAAGAAAAATTTGTATGTGTTTCAAATTAAAATATTCAAACATTGTGTATATTACACACACATGATGTTTATGGAAAACGTATATATTTTCTATCAAAGGAGCAACAGAGAACGGGAAGTAAACAATTTTGTCTCCAACCGTCACAAAACTATTACATTTTTTGACTGTCAGGAGTTTCTAAGGTTGACATTTTCCTTATTGAGAAAAAAATGGGATCTTAGCAATGCAAGTATTGATTTTTAATTCTAGGAGCTAAAGTTTGTACCATTTGTTTTTTATCTTATGGCAACGTAAGTGCGTTAGCTAACTTTTGCTTAGTACAGGAGCATAGGGTCGTGGATTACGGTAGCTACATAAATTATACTTGCTTAATCGGGCGCCAATTAGTTTATATAGGAAAGAAAATGTAATTACTCTAAACTGCAATTACTATGCTATATTAAAAAAATTAGAGACAACGATTTTTGAGACCTATATTACTAATTAGGACACACACAAAACACACAGACAGCAAATATATAGAATTAACTAAATCAACGGGACAAAGGATATTAAACCATGAATATAAATAATTTGATTAAAACATTGACTTTGGATAAAATGTGACAGTTTTTGTGTATGCCTACTCTTTGCATATGTATACGTATACGCTTGCGTACATTTATTTTATTTATTTATTTATTTACAATATCCAACGGGCAATGCCCAATTACAGGATAAGGAACAAGACATGAAGCAGTAAAATACATATGAATACAAATAAACAAGCAAGACAAAATAGAAAAGTATGATATAAAACAAAAAGAAAAAACTTACTTTACGTATACCTACACCTACACATAATCACATATTTACTGGAAAGTTACATACAACACAGTAAAGTTATAAAAGCTCTGAATAACACTTTTTAATATGACTAATACTTGAACAGAGTATATCTACACGAGATTCAATTTCAGAATAATTTATAATCATCTGGTAAACCGGAGACCCCTTATATAAATTAGTGCGATAATGTTTAACCTCCAGAAGATGAAAATGCCGCGTATATACTCTAGGAATGTGGAAATTAATCATTCGTAATATATCCTCACATATTACCTTATTATTTAAAATTTTATATAGAAAAATGACTGAATTTAATTTTCGCCTTTGAGATAAGCTACACCTATTGAAGCGCTCAAAAAACGCATCCTGCGGAAAACCTTGAGGTGGATATAAACCATCAATAAAAAATGTAGCCGATTTGAAGAATCGGCGTTGAATTTTCTCGATAGACATTACGTGCGTAGAATAGATAGGTGTCCAAACCACAGAGGCATACTCAAGCTTCGATCTAACAAACGTGTTAAATAATAAACATAGAGTATCTAGCTTTTTGAAGTTGTTCATGTTGCGAACAATAAAACCCAAACTTTTATAAGCATTTTTTACAACATGTTCAATGTGCTTAGTGAAAGATAGTTTCGGATCAAAATATACACCCAAATCTTTAATAAGGTCGGGTCGCTGAAGGACACACCCATTTAGCCTGTAGTCATACTGTATTTGATCATAACATTACATTTGGTAGAATTCAAGGGCAGTTTGTTAACAGTGCACCAAGAGTTCAATAAATCAAGATTTCTTTGGAGATTCATGGCGTCTAAAATATTATCGATGGAGCAAAATATTTTTATATCATCTGCGTACAATAAATATCTCACATTTAACTGAGAAGCAACATCATTGATGTATAATGCAAACATTAGCGGTCCGAGGATGGAACCCTGCGGAACACCTGACCTTTGGGCGAACTCAACAGATTGTACTCCAAGTATCTGAACAAACTGAGTTCTGTCAGATAAATATGAATGCATAAGTCCGAGTAAGTCTGACGAAAGCCCAAACGAACTCAGCTTAGTCAGTAGCAATCTATGATCAAGACGGCCGAATGCTTTCGAAAAATCTGTATAGACAACATCGACTTGGGTTCCCCGATCAATAGCTTCGCTAATAAACTGAGTAATGCATACCAAGTTAGTAACCGTCGAGCGCCTTTCCATAAATCCATGCTGTTCCGGCAATACAACATTTTTTAATTGAAAAGAAAGAACACGGTGTAAAGCAATCTCAAAAATTTTACTAAAATTAGACAGAATTGCAATAGGTCTATAATTGGTGACATCATTTTTCCTTCCTTTTTTATATACAGGGCATATTCTTGATTATATTACTAAATAAAAATATAGATAATAATTTGAGGTAAAATTAGGTTCAATAGAGTATTTACATGTAGACGTCGCTGCAATTAATGTTAGGTATTAAATCTAACCTCACAAATATTTGTTATTTAATTTTTGTTGTGTTTCAATTTGTGTAAAAAAAACATGTCATATAAATGTTGTGTATCGCAGTGTCTATCTATTGCTAATAAAAATAATGATTTCATGTTTCGCAAGTTCCCTAGTAATGCTGAAAAAAATGGTTAATAGCAATTGAGTCCAGCAAGAAACCAACCCAGAAACCAAAGATCTGTTGAAAACATTTTACAGAATATAAGCATACATGATCTATTTTCAGTGTATATTTTTCATTACTTAATAAGGTTTCATTCTTATTTTTGGGACAATGGAAAATTCTCAAAAAACAGCTGTTTCAACATTATATTTACCCGTACACGAAAATATGATACCAATACTGTAAAACATAATGAACGCATGAAAAGGTACATGAAAAGGCGAAAACAGGATGAAAACGTAGGCAGATGGAAAAAAGTAGAAATCTGACACGAGTTAAATGTAATCATACAAAAATTACTTGAATGACAATAACGCCAGTAATCTTGAGAGTATAGCAAGTGCATTTAGTAGTAACAAGTTATTTTACGATATGGTGATTCAAAATGTTATTAGTTACAAAAGAGCACAACTAATATCACTCAAATTTTTAAATGAAAACCATTTAAAACAAATAACAGGATTTTCAACTTTTCCTGTATTGTACTTGATGAAACACTGATTTTTTTATATATTATTCGTATTTTTTCTGAAACTGGGAATTTAATGTACTTTTTTATTTATTAGGCATATTACATGCAAAATTTTTGCAATTTGAGCGACAACTAACCATTTTTCTATCGATTCGTGATTTTTAAAATTTCAATTCTTTAAAAAATAAAGAGGTTTAAATTAAGAATTACTAGGAAATTCTTTAGGCACTCCCACGTTAACAATTTCTGTGTTAAATAACGTTTTATTACTTCTCTTTCCAAATTACTAATGTAAAATGCAAATAAACAAGGTTATGTGAGGTTAACATCAATAAGATTTTAATACTTGTGCAAGTTTAATTTTGATAAAAGGGATGCAAATTAGATTTATAATCACTATTTGTCTCACACGAATTCAAATCAAAAATTATCGAACCACAGACTCGTAAACTAGACCATAGAACATTAATATTAATATCTAACTTTGACGCTAGCGCCCCTATCGGAATTTAATGACACTGAGTTAATGTAAATGCTCTATTAATAACTTTTAAATAGATAAATAAATTTGGCTTGGCTGGATTTCCTTTGACTCTGACGCTGGCGGAACAAGATGGCGACAGCTTGGCGTGCTTTAACAACGAGATGATGTAAATCCAAGTAACGTAGTTTGGTTTACTAGAATCCAATGATTTTCAAAAAATAAAAAAAAGAAAATCAGATCTCTAGTGGCTTCGACTTTGTTAACTCGTCCTTATTCAGAACCGGAACAGTTTTCAAAAGACAAACGGTACTTGTCTGATATTGCCCAAATTTTCGCATGTAAATTTAACAACAATTATTTCAAGAAAGAAAGGGAAAAGATCTAAAAATGGAAAAGTATGGAATTAACTGATGAACCAGAACAGATCCATGCTGCTTACCTAAGATGTTCTACGGCCTTATATGTGAAGTTGCAAGCAATTTGTAGGTTGAGATGCACTTAACAAAATAATATAATGGTGAAAATTTATCTAGTACAACTATTTTGATCACCACTTTTATTTCAATTTTTGTGTGTTCTCACCTATATTTATTCTAGTCCTGCTAGCTCGCCATCAGTTCCAACGTTTTTATTATCTTTTTTTGCTTTCTATTTGAATAAATTAAACAGAGAGCACCTTACAGACCACAAAGAAAAAATTACTTAGACAACCAGCAATATCTAAATGTCGTCAAAAATAGTTTTAGTATGATTTTTTAAAAATGTATTGATTAAACACTAAGTAGCATTTTTAAATGCTACAAGTTGATAATTTTAATCTTTGATCGTTGATTTTTTTCTGATCGAATATCCCTCTGACATTGACAAATTCCTCATAATTTTATGTCCAGTTTCTCAAGCACGCTACTTGACTTTCGATTACCATAAAATTATCTCGTACTTTTAGTAATCTCTGAAAGTTGTGATTTGCATAATTTTTCTAGAAACTGTATTTCTGCACAAAATTTTAGATCGAATTCGGATTTTTCTTATTACCGGTAATGATAACAGGCATCATTTAAAACAATGACACAATATTTGGAATGAAAGAGTTTTTAAACCAAAAATGTCACTTCATGCTTTGATGATAGTTAACGCTTGATTCTTGTAGTTTTTTCCGCCAAGTTCTATATAATTAGGGACCCATTTTTTCTCACTACCACAGCAGTATTAAGGAGTAAGACTATTAATCTTGTTCCTATGTCGAGAGACATGCGCATATCTAGCACATTTGTCTGAACCATCCGTTCAAGCTCCGTCCAAGCAGTAATAAATAGGTATCTGTTCCTTTTTAAATTTTGTTATATTCTCTAAATATTCCGTACGCTACAATATTATATCGTATTTAATGATTTAACGTTTCTCACTCTCATTAATATGACTTTTTATCATTTTTTGCGATTTTTGTAACATTTGTGGTGATAAAACTGAACGGACACCAAATTTTGATTGAGCGATTAAAATACATAAGAAATTTATCTGATCGAGATCAGAGAAAAATATTCCAAAATTTCTCGCGCTTATATTGTGATTTTCGTGATTTTTAACAATTTTTCGTCTTTTCAAACTATTTCTTACGATCTTTGCAAAATCTTAGGTGACGCATATGAATAAAGTTAGATTCGAATTCGGTACATCGAAATACATAAGAAAACAATGTAAAAAAAAATCTGAATTTGTTTGCCCTCACTAACGTGATTTTTTGCGATTCTTCGCTATTTTTTCCGATTTACTGAAAATTTTGAGGGTGTTTGTGCTAAACGGACCTCAGGTTCGGATTCAGTGCGTCAGAATACATAAAAATAGGTGAGTTTGAAGTTCAGGCTACTTTTTATGCTTGTATTACTTTTTATACTTTCTAAGTCATTTTGTGTTTGTATTTGTTTAACTCTTTTCGTAATTATTTTAAAATTATTACTATTGACATACTTAACTGCTGTTGTAATATCCTTGTTTTATACAGGGTGTTCCAGAATGATGGACAAATATTTTACCAGTGTACACAAGCGATTTTAAGGGGGGATCTTCATATGAAATTTTTCAATTTAGGTCCTTTCTGTTGAGATATTTGAGTCTCAAAATGGCAGAAAAAAATATTTTTTTTATTTTTCCTTAAAAACGGTTACACTTAGAAATTTCAATTTTTGTACACAATATCAGCTAGTCAAAAGCTATTTTGTAGTGGTATCCACTCCTTGGCTCATGTTTCTGGAAGGCGGGAATAAACAACCCCTAGATTTGTTTCTTCCAGAACTTTTTCCTGCAATATCCAATTTCAACAAAACTTCTTTTTTAAATACTATACCTAATTTGACTACTTTTTTCCCTCTTGTAATTTTTTCATACAACCAACAGTTTGCGCGGAAAAAAAAATACTTTTCCTGACTCTAAACATCTTATCATCACCGCTTACTGATAACCGCAGTAGGCGGTTGCTATGTTGATGTTTCTCTGTTGTCTTGTCAAACAAATCGCTATTAGGTCTATAATTGACAGTTTTTGCAAGTATTTCTAAACAAAGGTATTCATATACCTGTTGCCAATCCTGCCGAATGCATATTCCATCAATGTATTCTCTAATATTTATACGGAAGAGTCAGTTGTTTACAAATATTTGCAAAAACTGTCAAGACTGATTTGTTTCATAAGACAACAGAGAAACATCATCATAGCAGCCGCCTACTGCGGTTATCAGTGACCGGTAACGAAAAGATGTTTAGAGTGAGGAAAATTATTTTTATTTGGTTCCCCGCAAACTGTTGGTTGTCTGAAAAAATTACAAGAGGGAAAAAAGTAGTAAAATTAGGTGAAGTATTTAAAAAAAAAGTTTTGTTGAAATCGGCCATTGCAGGCAAAAGTTCTGAAAGAAATAAATCTAGGGGTTGTTTATTCCCGCCCTCCAGAAACATTAGCTAAGGAATAGACACCACCACAAAATAGCTTTTGACTATACTCGCGACAAGAATTCAGACGACTTACGTCATACGAACAAATGAATAATTCACAATATTTTCATCAAAATATTTAAGAAACTGCAACTGATAGTAATAAAACTATATACTACATTAAAAGTTTGCATTATATATTGCACTAAATTGCAAAAAATAATTGTTTTTAACGCGGCCAAATATCGAAAATTACGTTGACAATAAAAACAAATGTGTAACGTCAGCCGTGACGTAAGACGTCTGAATTCTTGACGCGAGTATAGCTAATAATTTGTACCAAAATTGAAATATCTAAGTGCAACCGTTTTTAAGAAAAAATAAAAAAAACAATTTTTTTCCGCCATTTTGAGACTCGAATATCTTAACAGAGACGACCCAAATTAAAAAATTTTATATGAAGATCCCCTCCTGAAATGGTTTGTGGAACACACTGGTAAAATATTTGACCATCATTCTGGAACACCCTGTATAATCTGTCCAGTTTTGAAATGTGGCAACTCGAATGATGTAACTAGCTACAGGCCCATGGCTATTCTGCCCAACTTTGCCAAGGTCTTTGAAATTACTTTATATAATTATATTTATATGTCTATAAAAAATGTATTGTCACCGTACCAACATGGTTTTATAGAAAAAAGGTCAACAATAACGAATTTAGCTTTAATTACGCAAAATATATCTGAAGTTATTGATCTTAGGGGGCAGGTGGATGTGGTATATATGGATTTTTCGACACAGTTTACAATACTATAATGTTGTTTCGATTAGCTGAATTTGGATTATCTAATAATTTATTACCGCTTTTTAACTCATATTTAAATGATCGATTTTATTATGTTGCATACAATGGATTTAAATCTAAACTGTTTGCCGCTGCTTCGGGTGTTCCTCGGGAGTCCAATCTTGGTCCTCTACTATTCTTAATATTTATTGATAATCTTACAAAAATTATTAGCTGTAAAAAGTTACTTATCGCCGATGACTAGAAAATTTATTGCAAAATTGACAGTAATGACTGAATTTTTACAATTTTAGATATAAATAATTGAAGTGCTGTGAAACATTTAAACTTAATTTGAACTTATCCAAATGTAAAGTGGTTACTTACTATTTTATTTCGTTGTTCTTTAAACAATACTGTGTTTCAGAGGGAGTGTACAATAAGAGATTTGGACATTGTATTTGACTCTAAACAAAGTTTTTCAGAACATATTAATAATGTAGTTAAATCCTCATTTAAGATGCTAGGTTTTATCATAAGAAATTGTAGATCGTTTTCTAATATTAATGCGCTAAAGTTGCTCTATTTTTCATTTGTACGGTGTAAGTTGGAATACGATGCTATAATTTGGTACTATCTTTCAAAACTCATTGTTTAAATATTGAGTCAGTTCAAAGGAAATTGTTAAAGTTTCTCTCCTTCAAGTATGATGGTGTATATCCCACTCGGGGCTGCAACCATAAGCTATTGCTTTCTAGATTGGATATTCCCTCATTAAAAGGAAGACGGGCTAGAAATACTACTATTATTTTCGTACAATTTGTTTAACAACATTGTTGATTGTATGTCATTATTAGTATATTTTAATGTTAGAGTTCCTAATTTTCGTCTTAGGCAAAATGATATTGTTTATTTACCAGCGGTCAATACGAATATTTTAAGTATCCAGTTTATATCTTGTCTCATAATTTTAATATTATAATATCTGCTCATTGTGATATAAACTTTTCTTCTGTTAAATCTATTAATAGAGATAAGTTTTTTGTAATTACAGTTACTTGGTATTTGTTTTGTTTTTCCTTTTATATAACGTTTACTGTTAATAATTAAGCAATTTTCATTAATGTATTAGTCATATTGTAAGAATGCTATGTGTGTGCATATTAATTACTTTTTTGTCTTTATATATTTTTTTTATTATTTGTGCATTACATTTGTGTTAATTTTTGTCCTGTAAATGGATATTTTTTCTGTTTGGCAAATAAACATATTTGATTTGATAATTTATGGTTCTATATAGTCCAAATATAAAATATTATATAAGATTATTTATATAACGAATATATCTAGATACAAAAAATGACCCCTCAGTGTGAAAGTAAATTATCCGATACCCTGGAATAACTCTATATGGCCCCTAACTCCTTACTAGCCCGCCATTGAGTCTCCTATGTTGCGGGGGCGAACGGTTCGATAATAGTTTGGAAGCAAATTCATTTCTTTTACAATCCTTACTGTAATTCCATCTGAAAATGATAAATGAGACACTGGAGAGAATTTATTCATAAGCGAGACTTTATTTTTTTTCTAGCTCAACTGGTGTATATCTAAAGATAATCTTATTAATAACATTCGGTAGTAAATTTTGCAGAAAATGCATCGTATAAATTTAGAGGCTTCGAAAATTGTACCTATCAGGGTAGTTTCACAAAAAGATAAATACAGAAATTGACTTGCTGTCATAGCAACCTTATGAACGTGAAATGTGAAACGGTTTTGATCTGTTATGTTCAAGAACTATTGAAAATACATTCTTTAAACTTGATACCAAATGCATATACGTGTAAAATTTGGACAAAGTCAGCAAAAAAGTGTTTGACGCTGAAGAAGACAAAAAAAAAATAAGAATAAAACTCTAAACTTGAAATAATTAGAATAACAAGTTTAAGAAAAGGATTTGGTATCGCTACTTTATAAATCAAAGGTCACATTATCCAAAAATAACATATTTAGACAAAAAAATCAGTTAAACATTGAATTCCGGAGACATAAAATTTGATAACATTGTTATTAATGTTATCAAATTTTATGTCTTATTGTGCTGAAATGTTGAGGCAAAACATTTTATATATAGTTATCTGCATCTGGCTAGACAGTATATTGATCATATAACCTCATGGACATAACAACACAGAATGATTTCTGAACCACATCAATGGAGTACAACTGGACATCAACGTTATGGAGAAAATTATTCTCTTCCTCGATACCTTTGTGATATTAAAACCAGATGGCACATTAGAATCCATTGTCTTTAGAAAGCCCACTGCAGGTATTTGATTGGTGAATCTTATCAATGCCCAGATGTACATATATCAAGCACGTACCATTTTTGAGGAAGAAGAATTTCATTTAGGATTTGATCTTAGAGGAAATTGATACACCAATAGAACATTGAGCAAGCCATCAGAAGGATCTCTAATGTCAGGGAAAAGGAGTAATTTTTAGCAACAATCGATATAACTTATATACACGAATATAGCCACAACAGCACAAGGAAAATAGGCACAGGTTTTCCTAATATTAATCGAAACAACAATATACTTCAAGGTTCAGGTATATGCAGCATAAATGTGAATAAATTAAGGAATAACAACAATGAAAAGTTTATAATTGCAGAACACAGGGCATTATAGAGGGCATTCGATATATTTGAAACAATCTGGTAGAGACTCTGCAGAAATAAAATAGAAATCCTGGAACATCCAAATAATTTCAACAGAGATTAGAACTTGGAAATATCTGGAATATGGACAAGATTTACACGCAAACTCAAGGACCAGAACAGTTATTTGAAATCGTGCATTAAGAATAAGATTAAGAGAGAGATTTTGCTCCATGTTGCATTTTTATGTTATTGCTTGTTATGCATACATTGCTACATTAATTAAATTTTAAATAATGTGTATTTCAATGCGTACATAAGGTAATTCAGTACTTATGTAACATATACTTTATTTTCATTGTTATGTTATAACAATATATGTTATATTTGTGTTCAAATATTGTTTAAATAAATCCAAATCAATCATTCCAAAAATTGTTCAACCATTGACAATTGTCAGAAGATTACAAATTAAATTAAATAAGACGTATTATTTTCAAAGTACTTACTACATGGACACAATTTTGTATTTTTAGTTTTCTAACCTTCTTTACGTGTAATATGTGTATTAATAAAATCGCTAAATCTTATTTTTTACTTCAAAATTGTTACTACGAGTACAAGTATGTACAAAAAGCAAGGGTACATACAATATTCCCAAAACTACATAATACTAGTTTACGCTAGAACACTGCAAAACAGAGATCTGTTCTCTTCTAAACAGGTTTCCCTTTTTTATACATTTATCTGATCTACATAGTATATTAATACGATCACCTCAGTAGCACCATATTTCATAGTATCTACTACAAAATTCAATAACTGATCTGCTTGATTTAATAGTAAATACTATGGATAGACTTTGCACGAGTAGTATTGACGTTCCGCATATTGAGAATAAAGTACCATGTATGTATTCGAAGATGTTACGAAGTAAGTTTTTCAAGTACATGTCATATTTTATGCATATGACCGAATGACAGATGAGTTATTAACAAGTTTATATACTTGGTGCATGAACATGCTCCAAAAAACTACATATAGTTGATGTTAAGTTGAGGTTAAGATCTGCACCTACCTTCACAAAATAATTGCGTTGGATTTTACCGTAATGTGGACAGAATAATTCAGTTCCTTGCATAATGTCTTTATTCGACAACTGCACTTGTCCATGTCCATTCTGTCCATAAAAATTTAATAAGGATATCATACTGTTTCCTTTTACAGGTAGGTACATCACTTGGAGATTAACGTTAATCTGATTATAAAATATCACAATGCAAATGGCATCACATTGTCAAACAATATCAATCACTAATAGCGGGTTTACACATGCATGGATTTAGTGGCGCCAGTGGTTACTGCCAGTGAAATAAAATTTGTGTGAGTGCTCTCACATCTCTTTGATTAGTATTCGATTTTATGTTCGGTTATTAAATTATACGAAATGATTAAGACAATGTCCTTCTTTATGAGACTCAATTCGTATAAAAATAGAAATGTAAGAGAATATTCTTATGAACAGATCACAACAAACGTAAATAGTGGTTACTTTAATTAAATACAATTTAGAAAGCACGACAGTTTCTTGGTTTGCAGTGGCTGACAGATTTTTGCACTCAGTAGTACAAATCACTATAGCTAGCAATCTATAAATAAAACTGGCGCAATAAAATCATAATGTATGTGTAAACCTTTACTGACATGAGAGTTCAACTGGCGTAAATACTGGCGCCAGTTAATCATTGCATATGTAAACGCGTCTTAAATATACAATTATACAGTATGTGCCAAAAGTATGGAATAAATTCAATAAAACGAAAAAATTATTTTTTGGGAAAAATCCTCGACCAGGTCGATTTTTAATTTAAAAAATACATATTTTAGCGTAAAATGCAATTTTTAAATGTCATTTGTTTTCGAGTAATGACGTCATCGATTTTTTTTAAATGGCAACACCATATTTTTTCCTTGATTCTGAAAGATCGTTTAATTCTCTATCAGACAGTACTAAAATTTTGTCCTCTTACATAGGAAAGTTTTCGAGTAAATGACGATTGAATGTTAGAAAACATAAATCAATTAAAATAAAGCAAAAACGACTTTCTAATAAGTATTGTAAGCGACATAGAAATTATTATTCAATTTAAAGTATTATGGCACATTTAACTGTTACTCATAGAATTGAAATTTTAATTCTTATCGGATGCGGGAATATGACTAGAACTCAGCAGGAAGTTTGCGATTTATTTAATGAAAAATATCCAGATCGCCCTATCAGCCAATCAACAGTCAGTAAGGTAGAGTCTAAATTTAGAGAAACTGGCAATGTTGTAAGTATTCCAAAACCTGGACGTCCAAGCATTAATGAAAATCAGAAACAGAACATTTTGATAAGTATGGTGGATAATCCTCATAATTCTTCACGATTGGTCGCATTAAACAATGACACTAGTCAGAGCACAGTGCTACCTACGTAGGAAGGAAAAATATCATTCCTACAAAATTCAACTTGTGCAGGAACTCAATGAAGATGATCCCGATCGCCACTTACACTTTTGCGAAATTCTAATGGATTTATGTCAAGGAAATAGAAATTTACACCGGTAAATACTTTTTTCAGATGAGGCCACATTTTGTCTGAATGGTACAGTAAACCGCCAAACTTGCAGATATTGGAGTCGGGAAAATCCTTATTGGATGGCAGAGGCACATACCCAACACCCTCAGAAATTAAATGTGTGGGCTAAAATAGTTGACGACAGAATAGTAGGGCCTTTCTTCTTTGAAGGAACCCTTACAGGACAAAGATATTTAGAGTTTGTAGAAAATGACCTTGTTCCAGCCCTTGCAGTAATTTTTCCTAACGATAATGACCCTGACATTCCTGACGATACCATATGGTTTCAGCAAGGCGGTGCACCTCCGCATTATGCTCACCCTGTACGAGATTTTTTGGACAACTGTTTTCCTGGGAGGTGGATCGGCAGACGCGGACCGATAGATCGCCAGATCTTACACCTCTTGACTATTTTTTATGGGGATACTTGAAGTTAAAAGTGTACATTAATAAACCACGTAATTTAGAAGAACTTCAAAATCGCATTCCGGACGAAATACGCAGAGTTACCCCAGAAGTAATTCATAATGTGCAAGAAGAATTTCTTCACAGACTTGCGCATTGTCAAGAAGTTGGTGGATGGCAATTTGAACATTTAATTTAAGTATAAAATTTAATCAATTGTATTTTATTTTACATACCTCAGAATTGTTACTTTTTTATGGATAAAATTTACGTTTTCTAACATTCAATCGTCATTTACTCGAAAACTTTCCTATGTAAGAGGGCAAAATTTTAGTACTGTCTGATAGAGAATTAAACGATCTTTCAGAATCAAGGAAAAAAATATCGTGATGCCATTTAAAAAAAATCGATGACGTCATTACTCGAAAACAAATGACATTTGAAAATGGCATTTTACGCTAAAATATGTATTTTTTTAAATTAAAAATCGACCTGATCGAGGATTTTTCCCAAAAAATAATTGTTTCGTTTTTATTGAATTTATTCCATACTTTTGGAGCATACTGTATTGTTGCCAATTAATGTTGTTAAAGATGGAGATACACCACAGAAGCAAACATAAATGAGCGATAATTCTTTACAGTCAGAGCCGGGTATGAATACATGAAAAGTATTCAATTCTTGAATATTGAGCCCTCTGTTTAAAAAGTGTTGAAATTTCTTTAATCCTGAATAGAGCATTCAAAGAGTACTTGAATCCTGAGTATTTGTATTCAAGTATTTATATTATATGAATACAATGCTGAATATTTACAATATGTCGATTAAGATTTAAATTTAATTAAATGCGTTTAAAAATAGATATATAGGACTAGAGAACATAACTCAAAGTACCAGTGGCGGCTGGTGCAGGAGGGCTCTGGGACGCCGCTTCCTACAAATTTTCATAATAAAAAAATTATTTAAAATTTAGTTTACAACTAGATACTTATATATATAGATTAGCTCTATGAAATGTATTAAAAACGAAATGTCAAATTTTTAAAGTGCGGTTAATTTAACTTGCAAGTCTCATGTGAAACACACCGAATCATGGTTACTGTCGAACATCAGCGAAAGGCGCAACAGGAAAACGCATATTTGCTACGCCGCGCCGTTCGGGTTCTGATTAGTCCACCCTAAATTCATAAAATACGTTCACTACTCATCAATACTATTTACGAGAACTGAATCCTGAATACATATCTAAATGAGATGAATACGAATAAGTATTTCATACTTGAATACTGATTATACAAATATTGTATTGAATACTCATAAATAAGTAATAACTAGCTTTATTTACACTTAGTCTTTAGTGATGATACTTTTACGAGTGAGCAAATGTTGTTTGTTCTTGTTTGCAGCTAATCGCTACCATCAATGAATTCCATTGAATTTTAATCATTTAAAAACTGCACACAAGCAAACCCAAAAGAATACAAACAAATGTTTTCTCATATTCACCTTTGCTGTTTTTGGTATGCCCCAAACACAAATTTCTGGTAAAATACACAAATTTTAAATGTAACCGCCCTGTCTCACTTATCTGCCCGGACATTAGTTCTAGTACTTCAACATAAATTTGTTAGCAGTGTCACCACTAAAATGATATTTAAATACTTTTAACAATATATCATTTTGGTCCCTTTAACTTGTGTATAAAGGAATACTACAAGTACCACCGAAGAGAAACAAAGGTAAAAAGCCTTAAGCCCGCTTTACATTAACAATTTCTTTGTCATGTAATTGATCAAGTGGCTTCGTCAAGTCAATTGACAAATGTAATACTAAAACTTGGACATCAAATAAATTGATGAAGAACTTCGTCAAGTTATTGACGACTTAAAACTTGTTCTAATTTTTCGTCAATTTTTACTTCAATTCACGAATACCAACCTAAAATAAATGTAAATATTTAACCAGTAACTGAGCAGCAGCAATAATAAATGAAATGGAAGCTTTTTTAACTGTTTCTCACTTTTTAATTTGCCTTAAAATATAATTAGTAAAGTTACTTTTCATTTTTAACAGTTTTTGTTTCGTATACAAATGGGAATGATATAACGTCAAAAGTTAAAATTATTTTTAGGTTGGTACGGGTGACATTTGACAGCAACATTGTTAAGAAACTTGACAAAGCCCTGAACATGTGTAAAACCAAAGTGCGACCTTGAAGAAATTGATGAATTAATTCATCCATTTCTTCGACAATAATATGTTAGTGTAATGACCGCTTTACTCTCTGATATGACGCGACATATTTTTATTCCCCATTGTTTCTAGCCCTTCCGTCTGGGTTGATTTGGCAGGTAAAGTTTGTCCAGATATTAATTGTAAAATATATGGTGACTCACGCTGATGCGCTCCCAGTTGCACCAGTTGATGGTCTTTGATCCATTAGGATTAAAAATGTCAATAGAGAATATTCTTAGATAGCACTGCTGCTGCTAATACTATTTAAATATAAACATGTGGCTGTATTGTTCCAATTATTAACGACAATTAACCATAGAAGTCATAAAATATATAGAACGTCAAAAGAGGTACTGAAAATAGACAATCTAGTTGCACTAATTCGTACAAACATATGAATTCTATAGTCCAATTACAAGCATTCCGTTTTGGTTTCAATTGTACGTTGGGATTAAAATGCAATATGACATATCCTATATATAGCCTGACTATTTTTCAGTGGTTAATGTAAAGGTTTCTGGCGTTCTATATATTTTATGATTTCTATGCAATTAACTAACAAATACATATATGCCTTCTTCTTATACTTCACAAATCTGAATTAATTTTGTAATTACTTATTTATTTATTCACTTGAAATTGAAATCATAAGATGAAGATTCAATTAAAATTATAAAATATGAATAATATATAAAACATTACTAGTAGAACCGAACTGAATCGACCAACGAACCAAATGGTTTATGAAAGGTTAATTATAAGTTGTTATGTACACATTGCATCTAATCGCTCTTTAATACCGCTGTGGATTCCACGTATTAACTAGGAAATACTCAAAGTTACTTACACATTACATCTAATCGCACTTCAATGCTGCTGGATTTGGTTGAATAGGATTCGTGGACTGCCACACATCTCAACATTCTCCCATGATTGTCTTTAGATATTGTCAGTTCCAACACAGATAGGGCAAGCCAGGTTCTTGGATTGTCTTGTTCGGTGGTATTAACTTGCTTTCTTGTAGGTGTTATTTCTTGCTGATCTGTGAAATATATGGAAATTTTGAATGTTTCAATATAACCTCGAATGAGAAATAGTAAATAGAGTTGTCTTTTATAATGTAAGTTTTTAATAAAATAGTTTTTAGCAATAGGCAGAATAAACTTTCGGGACTAATTTTTTTATTCAAACTGTATCACAAAACAGATTTAGTTCGACATCATAAATATATATCATCATTAGTACATATAGACTTGATACGCAGAGTGTCTTTGAACGGAAATCAACCAGTAGCGTCCATATTAGGAGAGAAGCTTGATCTAATATTATAGAAGTTAAATAAACGTTGAATATAAATTGTTCTTTATAGATTTCGATACGTTATTTTGAATAAGAACTTATGGGTTTGTTAAGGTAGAGACAGTTGATTGCCGCGTCCCGCTCTATCATAATAATGAGTTCGCATGAGATCAGGAAAATGTAATCAAACTACATGCATACATTTGATGCATATGTTGGATGTTGTCTGTTGATTCTTAGAAATATTAGATTCTACATTTGAAAATTTTTAAAATTGCCTGTCACTGACTTGTAATTTTTATTCTTCAACACTTATGTAATAAGTTTAGAATTTCTGTGGAACAGATATGATGTTGGTCTTTAGAAGTTCGAGGTAAGGCTTGCTACAGACTAAGAGTGAATTCGTGATTCGTAGGGCGCGATGCGGGGTTTATGAGGAATTCGTAAAACCCTACACACTATGCACGAATTCTATACAAATCGCGCATCACGAATCGCGAATTCAAGCATAGTCTGTAGCAAGCATAAGACACATCACAGCGTTACTCGTCAGCACAACAGATCGAGCTTATATGTTTTAGGAATATTGCTAGCAATTGACCATAGACGTCAATTATTTTATTAAAAACAATAAGGAAATATTGCACCTATCAATTTGGAGATTTCTTTTCCAAATAATTGAATTTAAACTGTACCGATAACCTATAAAAATATGTTTTTCGTGTATGGTTTTTGAAAGTATTGAAAAATAAAAAATTGGATAGAATATAAAAGTTGCCCCTAAAACTGTCAATTAATGACGACCCTTATATTCGTAAGTAATTTTATTATAATCAGTATCTGACAATTTTTCCCACTATTATAAACATAAATATCAGACTTTTATGTATAGTTTTAAGTACAATATGAACCAACAATTATTGACATTTTATAGAATGGGTAAAAGCTAATTTCCATGCTTTTTACGGCACGTGAAATGACCATGCTCTGTTATTATTTTTAGTAGCTTAATTGATCATTTGGCCTTCATTTTAGGGGCGGATACTCATTTTAACTTAAAATATGTAGGATTATCCTGTCGCAGTAAATATTTTTAGAAGCTATGTAATTACCGGTTCCTGATAACTTATATAACTATAGTTATCTTAAAGTTATTTATAGTTTCAAAAGAACATTTATTCATTTTTAATATAACGTTGTAATGGATGATGCCATTAAAAGTGGGTTATACTTATGGACATCATCATTTTATTTATACAGGGTGATTCTTAACTTATGTGCATAAACTTGTGTAATTATAGTTGAGGATTATGATGAACAGTGAACAAACATGTAGTAAATAGCTTTTAATAAAAAGTTTCGAAATATTTATCAGACGAAATTTTTTGTTTATAAAAACTAAGAAGTAAACAAGTCAGGACGATATGTTTTGTACTTTTTTATCAGTTGTGGTTCTATTCGAGTTTATTTTTACGATTACGATTATAAAAGCAAAATTCAGTGGCTGCAGCTCATGCCTAATGATATCATCCGAGAATCCTCTTATGTATGGTTCAGCGGGGTAGAGAACTGGAAATTTTCGGCCGAGGCCTGGGCAACATGAGATGATTAGACTTGGGCAAATTGTGAATCTCGAGGAAGAGGTTTTAAATGCAGTCGAGGAGCAGCCTGACATAGGCTAATTGCAGCACAATCTTCCGCTTCAAATGAACATTTGCTAGTGGTTTTTACATCAGCAGCACTTGAACCCAATATTTGCCATGAACGTTTTAGTTACAGATGAGATAATTATACTACTTTTCTTTTTTTTACTCCTCAAAGAAGTTAATTTCAACGTTAGACAGCATATGTGGTATTCCTGAACAATGGATAGGCCGAGGTGGTCCAATTGGGCGCCCCCCCTCGATAGATCGACCTAAATCCGCCTGACTTTTATTTTTGGGGTCATATAAAAACTATGATGTATGTTACCGAAGTTAACACTGAACAAGAGTAGCAAAATCGCATACATTCTGCCGCTGAGGCAATTTGACTACAGCCTGATTTGGGCCGTGCGTGTGGGGAGTCATGGATTCGGCGAGCTCAACTGTGTATTATAAATAACGGTTAAGTACTATAATAAATTAAATACAATTGTAATTTTATGAAATTCGCATTCTTTTATTTTTATTTGAAAGAAATTGGTACCTCTACAACTAAAATATATTTTTTTTCACTATTCGTTATTATTTGCAATCAGCTACAATTTCGCAAGTTTATGAGTATAGGTTAAGAATTACCAAATCATCCTGCATGTAAAAGCTTTCATTATATTTATTTGCATGCTTTTTATTCAAAGAAGAATAATAATGAAAATCGATGATATATATTTTTTGCAGATACTTTATCTGTTCAGCATCAACGAGTATAATTATTGATTATTGTCTTTACTCTAAACGCCTATTAAAACAGTAATTTGGAGGTTAAGAGAATTACAAATTTATAACAAGGAACTTTAGACTACGTATAATTGTGCGGAAATCTCATATTGTCTAAGATTTGTAACACAAAACAGTACTATAGTCTCGTTTAAACCCAACTAGTTGTCAAGATTACAATTGCGACCTAATTCACCATTTCCATTAGTTAGATGTTTCGTAGTATTGTTTCTTTCAACTCCGTTGTCGTCAGTTGAGAGTTTGTAGTTTAGACTGCTCTTGATAAATACCGTATGTATTAATATAATCTTAATACATCCAAGCAACACAAATTTAAATAAGTGATATACTTCTCAATAGTCAATTTTATTTAAGAATATTATACACCTAATTATATTCTTTAAGCATATTCCAAGCATATGTGTCAACAATTTATGAAGAAATATTCTACCTATACGATTTGTTCATGGTCAACTGAGTAAGAGGAAAATCATTTTTATTTTACGACAAAAATTATGCATGACAAAAATGTTTTTTAAATACAATTCCTTTAGATAAATTTAAGTTCGCATGTATAGTGTTCAGGACTATATGAAAATTATGTTTCAAAAGGCTACTATTATTTTATATAATCTTAGCGAACCTAGAAGGTTCATGGTTTGGTTGACTATCCTTCTCCATTTTGTTATATTCCTTACTTTTCTTTCCATCTGTCAATTTGCAGTTGCTGTAGGTTTTTCTCCAACTCTGTTTCCATCTGGTTTTAGATCGTCTTCTTCTCTTCCTACCAATTGTTCCTGTTTACCATTTTTAGTGCTCTTCTTCCTGTCATCCCTCAATATGCCCTAGCTACCTTAAACTTTACGTTTTTACCACACTTTCTATGCTAGTCTCTAGGATATAAGTTTTATATTTCCTCAACCATTCTCTTCCACACTTTCGCAGTCTTGTTTGTTCTACTTTATTCAACATCCACGCTTTACTGGGGTCACTCACTACTAGTTTTACCACTGTATTGAATGTATTTTCGCTCCTTGCCAAGAAATATTTTTTTCTTATTTTATCAACACAAATTTTGTTTAAAATTAAAAAAATATGAAAATTTTAGTTTGCAGATCAAACTCTATGTCTTATTTCTACTGTTTTGAAATAAAATGTATCACTGTTTAAAATAAATGGAATTTAAGAGAGAAATATGTACGCACTTGTTAGAGTTAGCATCTAAATCGACCAAAATATTGCGTAAATCATCAAAGCAGGTATGTATATATTTGAAGTTATATTATTGTAAAAAAGGAATTGATAAAATTTCTAAACAACATAAAAATACAGTAAGTTTTATACAGGGTATTCTAGATTTTCAAAAAATATTACAATATGTTCCTATGAACCATGGGTGTATCTTTTCCGTTTTCAAGATACAGGGCGTTGAAAATATTTTTTTAGAATCTGGTTTAGGTCCTATCTTTCACAAAACCGAAGTTTTATTGTCTGGGGATTCTGTAAAATATCAAATTTGACAACACCGTTAAAATTGTATACTTTCTTAAACTTAATTTTTACCATACCTGCATAATGAAGAATCTCTAATTCTGTTTCAAATAGCGAAAGTTGTTTTACTATAAGTTTCTTATCGAAATTTCCAAGATTGCCAAGGTAACGGTTTAGAAATTATGACTGAAATTTAATATTTAACTTTGTAAATTTAATCTTGCATTTCGGAGGTATCACAAAAAATGTATGGTTCTTTTATACAGGCTGTTCTGAGAAACACTAACATAAATTCAGGTATACTAGCTGCTTAACTTTCGCCCTCTATGACTGGTTTTTCTCGAAAACGGGAAAATTTCAGAACTTCTTACACCTTTTTTGCTTAGAATAAAATTTGCCATAACAGCAGATGATAAAAGGGGCATAAAGATTAACCTCAAAAAAGATTGGACTTAAAATATTCCCGAGGAGTACTGCAGTGAACGCCATGTATGTAATAGCCAAAAACGAATAACTCCAGAGTATTTAGCATCCCCAGAAACTACACCTAACAAAATTTCAGTTCACTCGGTCGAATTTTGTGGAAGATAGGACCAAGAATGAATTCTAAAAAATTCTTGAAAACGGAAAAAAATACGTCCATGGTTCATAGGAATAAATTGCAATATTTTTTGAACATCTATCAGACTTTGAATTTATGATAGTGTTTTTGAGAACAGCCTGTATAAAAGAAACATAAGTTTTTTGTGATATCTTCAAAATGCAAGATTGAATTTACAAAGTTAAATATTAAATTTCAGTCATAATTTCTAAACCGTAACCTTGGCAATCTTGGAAATTTCGATAAGTAAAACAACTTTCGCTATTTCAAACAGAATTAAACATTCTCCATTAAGCAGGTATGGTAAAAATTAAGTTTTAGAATGTATACAATTTTGACGGTGTTGCCAAATTTGATATTTTACAGAAACCCCAGACAATAAAACTTTGGTTTTGTGGAAGATAGGACCTAAACTAGAGACATGCTTCATTATGTACGTATAGTGAAAATTAAGTTTTAGAATGTATACAATATTGACGGTGTTGAAAATTTGACATTTTGCATTAGCAGTCCGATTCTCTTATCATTTGCTACAAATAAGTTACAAATTTTATAAGAGTGTCACAGGAGATGGTATAGTATAATTCTACAAAGCACTATTTTGCATCGGTTTTACAGTAATTTGATTCTATAAGCACGTTGCACATACTTATAGGGCTACATTAGCAGTTATCTTATAAATGCTCTATAAATTATGCTCTAAGAACGTTCTTGCAACAGAATAAAAAACAATTCAGTTTCTGAAGGCAAAATAGTCTCATGTGCCACATTAATGCAACAATTTAGTATTTACCTCATTATTACTGTGGTGCTTTCTATGCACAACGATACTATAAAAAAAACTCGCGACAAGAATTCAGACGACTTACGAACAAATGAATAATTCAATATATTTTCATCAAAATATTTAAGAAACTGCAACTGATAGTAATAAAACTATATACTACACTAAAAGTTTGCATTATATGTTGCACTAAATTGCAAAAAAAGATTGTTTTTAACGCGACCAAATATCGAAAATTACGTTGACAATAAAAACAAATGTGTAACGTCAGCCGTGACGTAAGACGTCTGAATTCTTGACGCGAATATATACTCACATTTACGGCACCACGATAAAGACTCAGTCAAACTGAAGCCCGATGTATTCTTTATCTCTGTTTATTGCATTGTGGAAACCAATATTTTGGTGTGTGTAAACCGTGACCGTCAGTACATGGTTTTGCCGAGGTTAGAACCCCATTAGAATATGCGTACGTTGAGGAATTTGCTGCTATTCGCGGGGTGTTATTTCTATAGTTACATTAAATTATAAAAATAAATTATTGCAACCGTGAAGTTAACAAATAACAGATACAAATGAATCAAAGTGCCAGTTCTAGTAAAAGGTCTGTTAGTAATTGACATAACCTTTGTAATGGACAATTGATAATAATAAAAAAGTATACGAAAGAACTCAAGCGCGAAACTCATAAGTGTTAGTGAAGCTGGTGATATGTGTAGTTCGTTAACACAAGTGCCAGTTTCTAGTGTATATCGTGCTATAAAAAAGAGTGTGGAAGTAAATCCAAAGTTGAAAAAAATAGAAACACGAGGAAGGAAAAAAACAGAAGTCGATGATGACGTAAAATACGCCATTCGCAGGAAAACTCATGGATTCTTCTTCAGAAATGAAATACCGACGATAAAAAAAATTCAAGCTACGATAGCTGAAGATGAGGACATGCCTCAATTATCTGACAAAGCATGACATGAATTTTCGATTTTTAAAACAAAATCGTAAAAGTATACTGGCTGAAAAAGATGAAATTATAGTATGGCGAGGAAAATATTTAGAACAACTAAGAGAATTTCGTGCATCAGGCAAAAATATATATTACATGGAGGAAACATGGGTAAACGAAGGTTATACGGTATCAAAAGTTTGGCAGGATGGTAACGTTTGCAGTAAAATAGAAGCATTTTTAGGTGGATTTTCTACAGGATTAAAGGCGCCTTCTGGAAAAGGACGTAGGTTAATAATAGCACATATTGGAAGCGATTCGGGATTTTTAGAAAATGGTTTGCATGTTTTTTAATCACGTATGACGGGAGATTACCATGAAGATATGAACAGTGAAGTATCTGAAAAATAGTTTGAATCTATTTTATCATATGTAGAACCAGGAGCAGTTGTTGTGATGGATAATGCAAGTTATCATAGCAGAAGAGTCGAAAAATTACCGACCTCAGCATCAAGGAAAGCAGATATTATTAAATGGTTAAAATAAAAAAATTTTGAATATACAGACACCATGCTCAAACCACAATTATTAAAGAGAAAAAAGTCAATATATTAAGTATGTAGTAGATGAGATGGCCAAAGCGCGAGGAATTCATATACTTCGTTTACCGCCATACCATTATGAATTAAATCCGATAGAGTTAGTTGGGCACAAATAAAAACCGAAATAGCACGAAATAATACCACCTTTAAATTAAGTAATGTGATTAAGTTATTATTACAGGAGGCCATTAATCATGTCACTGGAATGCTGCTGAAACATGGCGTAAGTGTATTGGGCATGCGCAGAAGGAGGAGCAACGTATCTGGGATCTAGATACAACAGTAGATGTTTTGATAGACCCACTCATTATCCATTTAGGGAAAGATGATTCAAGTGATAGCAACATCTCTACTGATAGTGATAATTAAATACAATGAAGTGAAAACTTTGCTACCTAATGGCAGTAAGGCAAAAGCGTTACAGTGAAGATTAAATTGTGTTAGTGAAGTGAATATGTGGCAGTGATGTGAAAGTGTGATAATGAAATAAAAGTGTTATGTTATAGTGAAGTGGATGTAACACCGAAGTGAACGTGTGAACGTTATTTTAATAAATACTGAACATACAGTGATAATGAAGTTTGTGATTTTGACGTAATGCATACTAATTTAGTGATAATGACAATATTCGCGTAAAACAATTACCTATATGAAATGTATAAATAGTCAACATCTTGTGGCGGCATGAGCCGAGTGGTGGTGGGTCATCGATTCCCAAAAGGGCATCGTTTTATAGGATATATTTACAATGTTGGTAAGAATCTTTTCAGTTTGTCTTGATAAAGTTTCTAAATTAACTTAGGTACATCGATATACAAGATACCTAAAAGCTTTAAATTTTGAAATATTCTTATTATTTTTATTATCTAACGCCTCGAAATTGGTAAAAACCGTTATATCACTGTTTCTACTCTAAAAATAATGGATATTATGTAAAGCAATTATTTTTGTATATTTTTTATATCTGATCGCATTGCTATAGACTTCTCTTTGTTACGTATTTTAAATCAGAAAACTGATGGAATATTTATTCTGTGTACTTTGAATTTTAAATAACTTACTGTTTTTATTTCAGAGCAAATAGTTATTAAATTGTTGTTTGCTATATCCATTTACATATAAATGTAATATTTATACTTCATTTCAAGTACTATTAATAACAGATACAGTAAAAAAATATTGTAAAGATAGGGATGTACACTTCATATTATTAATGCTATCATTTATGTACTTTGTATTTTTTAAAACATATGTAATTTTCAGGTTTTTTTTAATCAAATGTAAAATATTCAATGTAGTCTCCTAAAATATTTGATAGCTAGGTATCGCAACCCAACAATTTATATCACAAAACATACCGAAATAATATGTATTTCTAGCAAATCGTCTATATCTGATTATTACATATCAGTCCTGCGAACAACTTTCTCTTTAATTAGAAGAATGTGTACTGTAATAAATACATGCAGTGTCTGACCCTGTTCCAAACACTCTTTTATGTAACTAAAATTTACTCCACTAATAAAGTTTCAATTGATTTTTTTTTTCCTTTTTTAAGTTGCTGCTAAAACTAATTTTGGTTATCATTAACCAGAAAGGCCTCCCGTGTCGCCATTCTGTTTATCTGGTCACTGAAGTAAGTACATACTCTTTTGAAATGTCACAAAACCCATGTCCCTATATTGACAGAGTACCGCAATTGACAACGCGACTAAGTACTTTGGACTGAAAATGGTACTCTTTGAATAAAAAATCTATATGAAACAAAATATTAAAAATAATGTATTTTATTTACTTAATCAACTTTTACTGTAAGCAGCTGGTTAATCTTAGAAATGTCAAACATTTAAAAAATAATAAAATCTGATAATAATAATAATATTTTTCTACACCCGTATTATAACAATGCACTTATATGCCCATAATCCGTTTCATAATGATACTCATTACGATACAGATTTTTCATTACCATACAGATTTTATAATCCGTTTCATAATGATACCCATTACGATACAGATTTTTCATTACGATACAGATTTTTAATCAATAGAAACCCGTAACTTTTCAATCAAGCATGCTGAGCATTTGACGTTTATCCTAGGTTCCTATGTAATTATTTTAGATGTCAAAATCAGTACGTATTAAAATTTCGTAGATATCTAACTAAACTTCGATAATTTATCAAAATGTCTGATATCAGCGATATAGAAGAATTACCATCGACTCCTCCACACATATCGGAGAAAGCAGAAAATGCAGTTCGTTGCATAATATACTATTATTCACATACTTAATTAGGTTTACATTCTGCATTGGTTTAATGTTACTAGCTTATATGTATGTGCAAATACATGTTTGAAGTCAACAGGCGTAAATTTTACAGGTAAATTTGGAATAGAATAAAATAATACAAAATAAAATAGTTTAGGTGCATAATTGAATATTTCAATTTTTTATTTCCCTAGCATAGAATTTAATATTAGGTACTCATAAATAAAGGTAATAGCAATAAATTTATCTTATAGTGAGCAGATAGGAGGTGAAGGAAAGCTTTTTATACACCCCTCCATCCAATAATTCCGTATTATTATTGACTCTACCAATGCTTTATACAGCATTAATAATTCCCTATGCCTGAGAAATGATTTTAACTGTTTAAATTTATATATTAATCCCCGTATCTTTGGCATAACGTATTTTATATGTTCCTGCCATCTGAGGTGGCAATCAATAATGACACTCTAATATCTAACATTTTTCTTTTCTTCAATATACAGGGCGCCTTCGAAGTCGTTACAATAATTATGATAATTTTTTAATTTATCCGTGCTTTTCTACAATTATTAAAGTGTAGAAGAAAAACAAACCTTTTTATAATAAATATTTCTATAATTTTTTTATTAGGAATGAATGGATTATTTAAATTATTTAACCAATAAAATCCAATGTGGCTTTGTTACTTACCTAGAGCTTCATAAACATGGTTTTTCTACTTTGTAAAAGCGAAGAATTAAATTTAAACGTAGATTTTACCTTTGTGTGTAGGTTTATTCAGGTGTTATTTAAAATTTACCTAAGCAATGCTCGTTCAGTTTTTAAGAACAGTTTCTAGATACACATTATAAAAATTAGGGAAATTAATCTTAACACTTTTAAGTATGCCATTATTAATTATTAATGACCTTTGCTTTATATATTAAATTTTTCATATATAAATGTTTTGCTTTTTTACTAAATTATTTAGTTTATTTCTATACTGGGTATATTTTAATTTTATGTCAATATTGTTGGGATTATTTAATACATTTTGGTACATCCTATCTCGTTTTATCATCGAGTTTATAAGACCTACAGTTAGTTATCCATGGTTTTCTGTTAGGCTTGTTACTACCTTTTATTATTTCTGTGCATTCACTTATAACTTTACGTACAATATTTACTAAAGATATCTGTACATTTGTTGACATTATCATTTTCATAAACATCTTCATATATATTTTTAAATTTTTGTCTTTTTAGCCTGGCAAAATTTTGATAATCATTATTATTTACTCGTTTATGTGTTGATATATCTAATTTTGTTGTATAGTGGTTTTGCTACATGAACAATGTGTTGCTTAAAATTAACACATTTCTGGAGCAAAAATGGCGGGCTTGTAGTACCCTGTCAGTATAGAAACTCTAACCTAGTCCTCCTAACCTCTAATTTGCCAGCTATGTTTTATTTGAAAGACCCTGCATTTTCCCAAAATGTAACAAACCCTATACAAAACATTAATTGTCCTACGTAACAGACCGTGTTTCGAAGAGTGCTTAACTAGTCAGTCCGACAGTTATTTTTTTATTCTTGCTCTGATATACGTTCGAATAATTAGTCGAGTAGTTCATAACATCGATCTCGGTTTTATTAGTATAAAAAGCACAACCCCAATTAGTGGCTAATTGACCGTCTTGGCCGAGCAAATAAGCCAAATTGGATTTCAACTTCCTGATATATCCCCAGCTTAACAACACACAATAACACCGATGTAAGTGTTTTGTTAGAACTCGGGGGTAAATTAGAAGTTGATTGAGTGAGTGGAGAATGTTTAGTAATTAGTGGTGTTATTTCTAGGCTTGTGAAAGGGGTCCGAAGTAGGCGGCGAATATTTACCTAGAAACCACTTGAGTATGGGGGGCGGGTTCCCATAGTGTGATACACACTTTATTGCTGCCACTTCGCCGTGGAGAGTCGTGAGATTGTGACCCGGCAGTACCTGCGTGCCGTTGTACTCGATCCGCGGCCTTTGTGGGGGCACTGAAACAAAGAGAAGTCATATTTACTAATACGTATTTTGGAACAATGTGTCACAAATTCAGCAGTAACAAAATGAAAAATTCCTATTTTCCGAAAATGGTAAATTATTTTTTACTGTATTAGAAAAGATGAGTCAAATATCTAACTATGAATATTATTATATCAATAAATTAAAATTATTTGAAATTAAATATCTATTTAAAAGAAGGCCACCTGAAGAAGCAATCTTAAAAATGCAAAAATAGGTCAGATCTCATCTATTGTGGTTGAATTTTCGAGTTCCCACAGTTTCAAAAGTGAACTTGGATATTTATAGAGTATTTTCATTAAACCAGGTTAGTAAATTTAGATAGATTATTTTTTTTAGATAATTATTGAATATAGCTTTGTCTGCAGGCCCGGATCCAGAGGGGGTGGCGATGTGGCAATCGCCACCCCTAAAGCACAACATTTTTTAAAGATCTTCAATTTCTCCAAACGACAACAGGCAGTTAGTCGATATTAATGCAAGTAGAAGGATTCATTAGTGTCAAGCTCCTCTGAAAAAGTGCCACATTTTTCATCAGTTTATTGCTATTTTGCAATGCAAATTTTAAAAATTTTGGTTCGCCAATATGCCTATCTTGTACAACATTCAATAATGAACAAAAAATCTTTAATTATTTTTTTCGTCCGAGGCTTCCTTTACGAATAATAAGCGATAATATCCGAAAAAACGGGCCATTTAATAATAATGATAAAGAAGTGCTTTGCGCCACCCCCAAAACCAGTCCCTGGATCCGGGCCTGTTTGTCTGTGGAATTGTTCATTTGCATACATATAACTTCATTGATAGGAATTGTAGGAGATTTGATTTATATTAGCTTAAAATACCTTTCTAATACAGTAAACAATGTTACAAAAACTAATAATAAAGAATATAATATGGGTAGATATTGTGGGTGTAATTCAACGCTGGTCGGGGCTTTAGTCCGCAGGGTAGTTAGTTTCACACAATATTGTTAATACCTAAAAATATATTAACAAAAAAAAAGGTAAATTATGTCGATGTTCAGAATTTCAAGAAGATCCCCAAGGTTTGATGAAACTGTCAACTTATTATCAACAATGGTTTCATCAAAGGACAAAGATTTCATCAAAGCAGGCCGATCTTCTTGATATTTTGCACATAACCAACAAGTAACATTCTGCTGTATGGAAAAGGCACTTTACCTGAAACCAAAACAGTTTTTACTCGGTACAATTGATATTTCAAATAGGATTATTTCGAAAACGGTTGCTCCTACCAATACTTCTGCAAGATATACCTTTTTCACAAAAAAATTTAGGCAAATCGATTGTTTTAATAGTCAGATACAAACACTAAGCCGTAAAATAATTCTGCCATTTAAAAGAACCATGATGTGCCATAAGTAGCACTCCCTACTAGTGATGTCAAAATTAGAAGCAAATTTGAATTTCTCACTTCCAAAAACCCTACTCTCTATATGCAAATATTTAGATTTTTTTAAAAGTTATGTACAAAAATTTTAACTTCTTCATCTTTTTAACCATCAAATTTTGAACTTTTCAAATAGGAATATTTCAAAAACGGTTATTACTAACAATTTCAACAAGGTATACTTTTTTCAGATAGAAAAGGTAGGAAAATCGAAAATAAGTTTGGCGACATTATATTGTCATCAGGAATCTTCCTCCTGTTAGCTCTCATCAATACGCCATAGATGAGACATCCGACGACATCCTGGTCGCTCGTATCTTTCCAATCTGACAGAACGGAACCTAAGTACACGTGATTTAACACGTAACCTACATTTAGTGGTCGCTGATTACTCCATACTGGATTTGAGAGGTTGCAATACTAAGCGTGCTGCCATACAAGTACCATTGAAAATTAAGGGACCTTCAGGAAATAACTACTCTGCGAGTTAATGCCCCAACCAGCCTAGAAAACCTATAGCAAACAGCCAAAGTCATTCGTCAGCGGTGAAACCGGTATATCTGGTGCTACCGCTAACAGACTGACTTTGATTGTTTGCTATATGTTTTTCAAATGTAATTCAAGGTCGGTGCAATAGCAAATTAACAAATAAATGGCAAATTAATAAAAATCAATTTAATCGGGTAAGTTTTTTCTGTAAAAACATTGCACTGTGACATTTATACATAATTTTACTGTGAACGTTAATATTTCCAGAAAATATCAGTTTTCTTTTGTTAAGGACGAATTTTGAATTGTAAGTATACTAAACTTAAAGAGTATACGCGGTGTAGCAAAGTTACATCTAGAGACCACTCGCTACTCCATGCCGGACTGAAAAGCTACAAACACGAAGGGTTCTATACAGTGCTTTCGAAAAGTAACAAATAAATTCATAATGTTTGAAATTGAGAAGTTCTCGAAAAAATCTCTTGGCACGTCGATTTAGTTTTTAAAAAAGGCACTTTTTGACATACGACCCACATTTATGACGTCATCGTTGTTCAAGATATGACGTCATCGACAATTTTTTTTAATAGCAACCCCCAGTTTTGCCCATGCCATTTGATCGTATCATTCTACATACGCATCGTCAAAATTCATGGTTGCCTGACAGTAGCCTTAGCGACCGAAAATGTTTTTTATTGATGTCAGATATAAACTTAAAATCGTACTTTATTAAATAGTTTTTTTTTGAGTTATTTCTTTAGTTCTTATCTTTTATTTGGCAAAAGCAGTGCGTTTGAAGTGTTTATTGAGTAGTAACTTTGTCATTTTATAAAAAAAATGGTTAAATTAACTGAACGAGAACGAATTGAAATTCTTTGCATAATCGGATTTGGAGACAGGATGCGCACCCAAAAAGAAGTAGTTGAATTGTTCGATGGAACTCATCTTGATCGACATCCCATTAGCCAAAGCATGGTAAGCAATATCGAGTCTAAATACCGTAACTTTGGACATGTTCGTGATCTTCCTAAATCTGGTCGACCTTCAAAATCAGATGATGACCTTAATGTTTTGTTGGCAATATAAGAAAATCGTCATTCAACACTTAACCATTTGGCTTCTGATTTCAATATGGTAGCGTCCACAGTTCACAAAATTATAAAAAAGCAAAGTATAAGGCATGCTCATAAACAGCTATCTGAAGACGACTTTGATCGGCGAAATCAATTCTGCGTGCAAATGCAAGAGCTATGCAATAATGATAATAATTTCGTAAAAAACGTAATTTTTTCTGACTAGGCTACGTTAGCTTTGAACGGCCATGTCAATAGGCAAAACTGCCGTTCTTGGGCTACCGAGAATACCCGATGGATGATGGAGTATCACACTCAAAGTCCCCAGAAAGTAAATGTGTGGTGCGGCATAGTCGACGGAAGAATTCTGGGTCCCTATTTCTTTGACGTCAACCTAACTGGTGCAAGATATTTGGATTTTCTTCGAGACGACCTCATTCCTAAACTAATAACTAAAAAGCAAAGTATACGTTACTAGACCGGTTAATTTAGAAGATTTAAAAGCAAGAATTCGTCACGAGATACATCGTATACTTCCTGAAGTTATTGATAATGTCCAAAAAGAATTTATTAATCGTCTTGGCTACTTTCAGTCAGTCAACGGCGCACAATTTGAACATTTAATTTAGTCGATTTTTTACATAATCATTATCATTTTCAGTATTGTGAAAATTAAATTTTAAAATCTTCAAACACTATTTTCTTGAAATTTTTGTTATGTAACACCATCATTTTTCATGATGTGTATGTGCAATGACACGCTCTTTCAAATGGCATGGTCAAAATTGGGGATTGCTATTTAAAAAAATTGTCGATGACGTCATATCTCAAACAACGATGACGTCACAAATATGGGTCGTATATCAAAAAGTGTCTTTTTTAAAAGCAAAATCAACGTGCCGGGGATTTTTTCGAAAACTTCTCAATTTCAAAAAAAATAAATTTATTCCTTACTTTTCGAAAACACTGTATAATAGTACACCAAAGAAAGCTATCGGCCTCTATCGCAATTCGGCGATAACAATATTTTGTAAACACAAAATTATAGGAAACAACTACCCTATGTACTACTATTAGCCCGGATAACAGTTTTTTTATATTCCGTGTTTGTAAAGAGTATAGTTTAATTTTCCAACGGTATATCATAATAGACACATTTAATAAAATTCTTTGCAAAGTGATATCTTATCATGTTTTCACTAATTTGAACAATAATTAAGTTATGGAAAATGTTTATAAATGCAAGAACCCCTGAGTTAACAATTAAATATCAGGATCACCCCCTGTATCATTTGAATATTAAGGAAATTTGAAAATTATGGACTGTCTTGTAGACGATATTTCTCTCGAATTAATTATTAATTTTTATTTTTATATTTTTACAAACCAAAATTGATATTTTCATATATTTTGTAGCACTGAAATGAAAGATGTACCTATATCATATTTACAACCGAATACCTTGAATTGAGGTCAACAAATTTACAGGTTGCAATTTATGCGGTGCATAAATGAAACGATTTCAACAGATTCCTACTCTCAAAATTGAAATGTCTAGAATTCTGCAATACATTTTAGGCTTTGAAATGGTTTAGTAAAGTAAAAGAGGAATTTTTCGTTTATCTCTCTATTACTTTAAGCGTTTACAGCTACATGGGGAATTATTTGAGGAGGAATGTAATTAATTCCTATACTTGGGTTAAATTGAATTTTTTATATAAAATAAATTTCTCTTCACATTACGCGATGTGTCACTTTCGGGGGGTACTATTATGTACTTATTAAAAAGTGAGTTAAAACATAAAAATTTATAGGTACATCCGTTTGCAATGCAATAATAATGACACTCATTAAAATGAATTTTGAGATTTCTTTTGAACTGCTGAAGTATTTATAATGAAATATACTTTAAATTTTTAACATTAGTTATTAGTTCTTTCACTCATCAATAGATATTTAATGAAATTTCTACTCAGGATGAAATATTTAAGTTAATATCCTATCATTATCTTAAATTTAAAAATATGTGCCACATGGATACAGATGTTGAATAAAAAACACCTATATGTGTTCATCATATTTTAATAATTTTTAGTACCTATACAGAATTAGAGCCACTTATTGAATGGTTACATTTTCAATAATATATTGAGAACTTATGATTTCTAATACACTCATTGATACGACTGGGCTCGGATCTAATAAGGTTGTCAGCTGTTGGGCCAAACTATCTGAACTTCATGGGTAAGAGCTGCTAAAGTATGTGGTAGTGGCTCCATCACTTCCTGGATGTAGTGTTGGGCTATCATGTTGACTCTGATGAAAACTAGTGGTGATCCGCTAACATACGCGATAGCACTCCATACCATAACGTCTTCTGTATGATGGATATGACGCTTTCTTTCAAATTGTGGTTCGCGATTTTCATCACGTCGATTTCTCACTCTTGCACAACCATCGAGCATTTTCAGAGAGAAACGGGATCCGTTAGTAAAGATCACCTGCCTCCATTCTTGTTTCCACTGAGAAGATAAGAGACCAAAATTTCGTATTCAGTGATATACAGTACTCATCCCTGTTGCTGCTAAATCTGTTTCTGAGAGCTGAAAGTCACAATCGTCGATCTTCACGCTCTGCGGTTCCTCTACGATGGCCGGTGCCTCTCGCTGTGTCCCTGGCCTCTGCTAGTCCTTCTAGAAATTTCTCTCACCGACAAACCATCTTCGCGCAACTCAACAATCCGCCCCATCTCAAAGTCACTAATCTGATAAATTTACCTAAATCTTACGTACTTTAGGCGTAATCGGCTGTAAAAAATATCGTTTTCAACAAGCTTTACAACACTTGCAACACAAATGTGAGCAGAAATTTTTAAAAAAGAATGCTAAGTTTTCAAAGTACGACCTTTATCTCATTTTTTACACTCACCTATCGGTAACTACCTAGTGGTAGGTGCTTTTACATTACTTATTCAAATACTGCATTTTTTGTCATTCCTAATTTTCAAACAGATGAGCGTCAAGAAACTTTGTTTTGTATTGAATTTTAATGTAATAGTCTTAACTATGTTATTTATTTTCAACATTATTACTGTTCAAAGAAAATCAAAAGTAATAGCAGTATGGCAACTTAACATAATTCAACTTACAGATCTATATAAAAATTAGTCGGCATTCTTACATTAAAGGATGTGTTCAAAATTGTCTCCATCCTGTTGAATGCACATTCATTTAATACATAAGTCGACCATATCTTCCCTTTGCTATTAGCAAATGAAACACACGCGACGGAACTTATTAAAGAAGCGAAAAACATTTTATTTTTATTTTGGGTTAGGACAGGTATGACCGATTACGGCCGAACGACCCGATCTATCAAATAAGGAATTGCTTGTTAACTTTAATCATGCACAAAAAATATGGTCGACCACTATCTTTATTATTGCTGCATTAATAATACAGCACATATGCGCATGCTTAGATGTCAACATACGGGACACCTGCTTAGATATCAACATACGGGAATACTGCTTAATCTGATGGCACGTCCAATAACTCTCTAATGTTATTTTTGTTGTTTTTTTCATTGAATGTTTCAAATGTAAAACATTTCTACAAGTGTTCATTTAAGCGTGACTTTTTACCAACTCGTATATATTTTTCTGTGAAAATGTACGGATATGATTGAGGAATGAAAGCGGGATGAACTCTTTGAATTAATTAAGGAAATTAAAAACGATAATGGTGGCCACGCACAAAAAGAGGGGCGTGATGGGAACAGACTTTTGTCTAATGGATAAAATAGGCCGGCAAAGTCAGCTCTAACTGCATGCTTCTGACCCTACGTTTTTCTTTGCCTGATTTTCCAGTATAGTAAGAAACGAAGGAATATTGGCCATTAAAAGGTTCCTAAAAAGTTGTTCTGTGGGAAAACATAATGACCCGTCCTGCTAGACGGAATGTTTTTTGTCGTATTGCTGAAATATTAATACAGTAGTAGCAAAATCATATTGCAAAAATATTAGTATTATAAAAATTTGAGTAACATTGATCTAGGCAATTTTTTAATATTATATATACACAAAATGCTTCAATATTATGGTGCAATATTTTAATATTTTATTTAGTCAGTATGTATATTGATATAGCAATATTTCAATATCATAATGTCGCAACAGAAACTATATGTAATAAAGGTTTTCTAAGTTGTTATGTCTTGACCCAGACTGATAAAAATTTGTCTGTTATTTCACATAACTAAGGTTTACAGAATAACTATTTTACGTTGGCAATTTATGACCCGCGTAAAATTAGATAATAATTTTGTGCAAAAGTAAATAGTTCTAAAATAATGCATTAGTGTATTACCACATTATTCCTGAAATTTGCTAATTTTATTACATAAAAACATATATACTTGATTTTTCCTTAATATATAATGTAAATTAAAAATTACCAGTAAATATTATCAAAGAAGAACATAATAACATGACAATTTCCACCTACGTATTATCAGTACAATAACAATAACAATTAGTTTGCATATCCCTAGACTTAACTGGGATTCTTTGACGTGTTCTTGTAGTTCTTGAGCTAGGTTCTGTGGGGACGGACCCGTTATCGGTAGCCCTGGACTCGCCCATATATTGTTTTTGGTTTCTATTCTTGGTACTACGACTGCTATGGTCGAAACACTGCTCCTCAGATAACGGTGATCTTCTTGTAACCGCCTTTCCAATTGATCGTTGACTGCCAGTTTGACAGGGTACTCGTGATCTGCTGAGGGCTTCATCATAAGCGTTCAGCTATTTATCAATTGCTCAGCTATTTATACATTTGATTTCCTCTTTCTTTATCTACTGCACCAACGATTCTATTGAATATTTATACATTATGCTTTTACTTAGGTACTACTTCACTTTTTTATCGCCCTTTGATATTTACTACTAAAGCCTACTAAAGCCTTGTGGTCTACATGGATTATTTTGTAGTCAGTCTTCCATGATCATGTCAGATTTGTCAAACATAACGTTATTTGTAGACCACAAGTTGGACGTTTGGCATGAGCTGAATTAGGTTTGACAAACTTGCGATTTTAGAAAGTACATGTACCACTAAAAATTAGATTGTAATACATAACATTCCAGCATATTGCGTTAGAATGACAATCTATCACACTGTGTTACAATGTTATTATAACATACTGTGATGGAATATGTACAGATATACAACTTTTTGTATGACTTCTAAAATCTTGTTGTTGATATAAAAAATAAATCGAGAGAAATTATAGTCTAAAACACGTTTAGAATGGCATATTCCATACTCGCGAACTGTACAACCCTACAAACTTTTCGCTCGTGTGAAATATATGTCATTCTACAAATTGTGTTTTGTACAATATACTATTATAAGCAAGGTGGTAGACAAGTCAGTACATGTGGAGATGAGTCAATCTTATCTGTCAAACATTACTCTCCTACCAGTCTGTTCTCAACCACATACGTAAGGTTATAGTACGTTTGTATGGCCATACGCAAATAATTATGTCAATCTTCTGGTTTCTGCTGTAATTCTCGAAGAAGGTTCACATAGGAATATGTCCCTCTTTTTAGTAACCGGTCCCGGGACGCTCATGAACGACGTGCAAACTTTAATTGTCTCTTGAATTTTTGAGCACAGTGCCACTATCTTCACCAACAATTCCTTCTACATGACAATTTTGGAATGACTGAGCAAAGGACTGAACGAAAATTTGAATAGTGTAACCGCACAATTTGTGTCAGTCATAAAGATCGTGCACATTATGCCTGCTCGGACCTACACAGCACGAATCTGCAAAGCCTGTTTATAAAGGTTCCCATATTATTTAATTGAGCATCGCACACTAGACCAGCACCTGCAAGGACTGTCACTTGCAACGACCGCCACTGCAGGTCGTGTCGGTGACCTACAATGTTTGGTCGCACTTGGCCATGTTAGTTCTGTTACCACAAAAGTCAGGGATTGGTTTCAAAATGTTAGAAATATTCGACCAGTTAAGTTGTTAATCTGTCGCTGAACTGTCCAACATCCTCGCTTATCAACAACCTGTATTTACTTACTTTAAACAAACTGCAAGTCTTTTGTCAGATGACGCTGCGATATCTTGTGTTTTGGTGCTGTATGCGAGGATCATTCAAGAGCTCGAAAACATTTTTTGCGACATTCGAAAATACCGAAAGAAAATTTGTTGACCTATCTCCAGTTCAGAAAATAAATGATGAAATTCACCATACATCTTACTCTTTAAACTTTCTCATTTTATCGGCTTCTTCTCCTTCCTCCTCTTCATGCAAAAGCTCTAAGAAAACCATTCACAGTAAGTACCTATGTTTAGCTATACCGATTTTAATTATTATGTATAAATACATAACAATTCTTAGTATATGAACGACGTTGTCACATATTCAAGATCGGTTTGCTGTCATAATTCTGTTACCGTAGGTCAGAGAAATAAAAAATGTTAAGTCAATATGTTTTGTTGAGGACAACATATTATGTAGCAAAATTAAGGCATTCATATTCCCGACACCGTGTATAATTAACTGATACCAAGTATATGCAATTATTTCTTTGACCTCATTTTCTATCTTTAGCATGTAACCCCTCCAGAATTTTATATTTAAAAAAAAATTATTTGATACGTTTATCATAAAAAATTCTTGAAGCAAAAAATATTACCGTACGTTTCCAGCTACCACAGTGCCTAAGCTCTTGAGAGGGGAGGCTTAAGAAATGGTAATAAATCATTTTAAATAGGAATGGAAAACTCAAGTGTATTATTTTAGCAGACTACTGAAAAGGCGTAATCATGGTTAAAAATTATTTTATTGCCAATGTTAATGTTAATTCTTTATCTTTGATATTTATTTACATATGAATAACTACCACTACAAAATAAAAATTATGGCTGAATACTTCGTGTTATAAGAAACTTAAGGTTAGGTTTCAAGTCAATATGTTGGACTGTCACCTTTTAACGGTATTGCAATGTTTAGTCTTTATTTTAATTTGATCTCTGATTTCACTCCACATTCCCATTGAACGGATGAGAAACTTGCTGCAAAACATGAAACAATTTGTATGAACATTAAACAAATTACTGCCGAATTGTATTGTTTTTATACTTGGTTAAAAATTGTTTTATTCAAATTTCAAATATTTCCTATTCATCAAGGACTATCTAAATTAATATCGCTGGTGGTTTAATTAAATTTACTTTCGTTTGGATGAACAGACACAAACGGCATAAATAATCTAGACTGAATTAAAATCCAGTTGTGTATGTATATTACTCCACTGTTTATCATTAAAATCAAATATATTTTTCATTCAAAAAAATTTGTTTACATTGGAATTTTGTATTATTTCATTTTAAAATTTTCTTCATAATTGAATACAAATTGCATTCTAAATACAGAGCATGTATACATATTAAAATGTACTTGCTTAACAAAGAAAATAATAAAATTCAAAGGGAGCAAGAGAAGTTCTATCAAATCACAATATTTTATTCATTAGTGACAACCGGTTTCGAAGTCAAATTTTCCACCTCATCTTCAGGTTATACAAAAGACTACAATATAATGTAAATTGAAATGATATTTGTTATTTACAACATCCTTTTTTTAGATTTTTTTTTATTGTTGAATTTAATTTTAATTTCATTATAACGAAAGTGCGTACTTGCGCTGTCACTAAAACTATACTGTCACTATACTCATATACATTATTGATCAGTAGCCAGTTCTGTCACTACCACTCTGGTCATCATTAGAACCGTCGTATTCATCACGAGCTGCTATTATGTCCAAGAGGCTTTAATTTTTCTATGTTTCGTCCGTGTAATATATTCTTCGATTCAGATTTCAACTTTCTAATATTTGTTTTTCTTCGTAATAACACTATTTCGTCTTTTTCTATCAACTCAGCTACTATTCCAATTTTGTTTTATAAAACGAAAATTAATGTCATTTCTAATTCACATTCCTTATATTCCAGATATTCTAGGCACAGTCTCATTCTGTGAGATAGCAACCAAAATTATTTTTATGGTCGGAAGCTCTACGAATATTGTGTCGCCATCTTATTTCTTCCCCGAGTTTCTACCATTTTCTGTTTCTACTATTTTTAATATTTTGGTATTAATCCCTTCATATACGTTTTTCATCATCTGATGTTCCTCATTTGTCAGATTAGGGCGTTTACTATTTTGAAAATATGCTGTAAAGCTTGAATTATTCTTCATCTTCAACACAAAGTAAATTAATTACAATCAAAATTAAATAGCAAAAATGTATACTCGCGCACACTCCTGGTAGCTGTACAGATGAAATAGGTGGATCAGTCACGGTCAATATAAATTCAGCATTTAAATGTGCATGCGTATTAATCAAATTTATCTTTATTGACCTTCACGTCAAATGTATATTTCCTTAAATCTGAAGGTATTTCTGATTCAAAACATCGAAAGCGTTATGAAGATTTATACAACCAATAAAAAAACTAAAACACTATTATCTATTTGCTATAAAAAGTTGAAAAATGAAAGAAGCAAGTAGGTACTTTTATTGTAAATACAATGATGTATGACGTAAATCTTTTTTAATGTATTGAATGCAGAAATTATACGGTCTTTTGTTATTCATGTCTGTTCAATATATAATGTGCTTTTATACAAAATTTTATTTATGCATATTCAATAAAAAAAATAATATGATTTTGATCAGAAAGCCAATTGATAATATTTATTTTTCTACACCCGTATTATAACAATGCACTTATATGCCCATAATCCGTTTCATAATGATACTCATTACGATAAAGATTTTTCATTACGATACAGAATTTTAATCAATAGAAACCCATAATTTTTCAATCAAGCATGCTGTGCATTTGACGTTTATCCTAGGTTCTTATGTAACTATTTTAGATATCAAAATCAGTACGTATTAAATTTTCGTAGATACCTAGCTAAACTTCTATAATTTATCAAAATGTCTGATATCAGCGATATAGAAGAATTACCATCGACTCTTCCACACATATCGGAGAAAGCAGAAAATGCAGTTCATACGAACAATTGCTGTTACCTATTGTGTTCAATAAAAATATAAAATTTATGGTTTTTGATTATTTATCGGGTGTAGAAAAAATAGCGTATGCAACTCTCATGTAATGGTTATTAATACATGATCGTTGCAAAATATACTATTTTAAGGTAAAGAAAACTTTTCCGGTAATTTGACTATAGATTTATTTCCACCTTTTTATAAATTTATTTGCCAACAAATTAAATATGCCTAATAAAGAAAGTATAAGAAAGTAACAGAACTATTAATAGACTAATAAATTATTGTATTGTTGCTTGTTGAGACAATGACTATATATATATATATATATATATATATATATATATATATATATATATATATATATATATATATATATATATGAGTAAAACTATTAAAATATGTACATACATTTAAAAAAAATACGTCTTACATTAAATATAACTAAATAAAAAATGTTAAAGATATTTTTACGAAATATATTTAAAATTATCGTATTCGGTTTGATTTACGCTTACATTTTATTATTATATAATTAGATGGGTAGGGAGAGGGTTAAATCTCGCAGAGCATCTTAACCAGGAATTCGCTCTTCACTGAAGCCATCACAATCCCATTTTGATAATTCATTTAATTTTGTGAGTACTTAAATATTAATTTTTGATTAAAATTGATATAAATGAGAATAGTGACACTTAAATTAATTCACGACTTTAAGTGGCACATAAAATATTATACTAATCTTAAAATCAGTTTAGATAAGATCAGGAGTGCATGGGTTATCTAATAAAATTTGAGCTAAGTGACTTTTCTCACAGAAACCACTTTACGAACAAAATCTACATTGTATTAGTTCCATTTATTTTTAAAAATATATTCAGCATCTAAGTACTCATAAATAAAACATCGGTCCCAGAAGAAAATATTAAAATATGTATCAAACATCTAACGTGATGCTTGCATAATGAATAATAACTTGATAAAAACATTGTGATGTGTCTTGTCCTAGTATATTTCAGTCTCTAAACGTGCCAAACAATATTGAATAAAATATTACTGTTGACTTGGAAATACTCTGCATGTGTAAGTAAAGCATTGTTTCTATTTTATATTTATGCATCTATCGTATCTAAGAATATTTTGTCTCCTGTATTATTAGGGAGCTAGTTTCCCAATACGAGATCATAATATATTTATGAAATACTGCTTAGTTGTATTTTTTTCTTAACAAATAATTCGTAATTTAGACATACATACTGAGATCCAGTATATTGAGTACTTACCGAGAAGGCGTTATAAGTATGCCATTCACTACTACCGTCTCGCGACTGCAAACCGGACGCGGACCGATTTGGTGCCCCACGTTGGAGACTCAAATTTCATTTTCTTTTTCAAAAGTGTGTGAATATGCTTTTTTTCAACGTTTGACTGCCTTTTTGCAAAAATTTAATGTATTAACTGATAAACAATTCGGTTTTTGTGGTAATAAATCTACAATGTCAGCCACATTTTCTCTTTATAGTGATATAATAAAGTTTGTTGAGGCAGGCGAGTGCCTTGTTGGGATCTTTGTGATCTAAGTAGGGCATTCGACTGCATCAATCATGATATATTACTGTCGAGACTTTATGAATATGGTCTGAGAGGTAAATCATTACAGTGGATTTCCTCGTTCATCAGATACAGAAAACAATTCACTTCTATTTACTATCGAGATAGTAATTATGTAACATCTGTTACATCTAAGTTAAGTGCAGTTGAATCAGAAGTGCCACAGGGATCAGTGTTAGGTCCTGTTTTGTTCATATTATATATTAATGGTGTTGAGACTATACTGGATAATACTTGCTTTTCATTATATGCAGACGATCTCTCTCTGGTTATATCACACAAATTTGGTATTGATTTACAAAATAAATGCGACGAAATTATGCGATCCTTATGTGATTGGTCTAAACAAAACCATTTATATTTAAATAGTAGCAAAAATTTCATAATCGACAAAAAATGTGTGGACCTGTATGTGTAGAAGTTAATAATTCTATAGTTAAAAGCACCTCAGAACCAGTAAAATTTTTGGGTATTATGTTAGATGAGCACTTGACTTGGAGGCCACATTGTGAGAACCTCGTTTCCTTTTTGAATTCGATGAATTTTTATTGAAAAATATTAATTATGTCTTAACCAGGGAACAAGAATTAAGCCTGTATTATGCTCGGGTGGATTCTCGTATTCGTTATGGCATTTGTTTGTGGGGATATTCCACTATGTCTCAAACAGTATTTAAGGCCCAAAAGAAGATTTTAAGAACTTTAGCTGGTCTCTCAAGTACTCATACTTGTAGGGGTCTTTTTGTTGAGTTCAATATTTTAACTGTAACATCATTGTATATTTTAGAGTTATGTGTATATATTTATAAAAATAAATTCATGCTTAATCGAGATATTCATTCTATAAATACTAAAACTAAACATCAGTTTCGTTTACCATTTGTAAAATTATCAGTTGCTTCCAAGTCACCTGACCATATTGGCTTGAAAATTTTTAATGTACTCCCTAGTGATATAAAGTCAAGTGAAAACTTGCATGTCTTTAAATCTATTTTTAAAAAGTTCTTAATACGTAAGTGTTTCTATACTCTCCAAGAATTTTTCTCTGACATGTAGTATTTTATATACTTTTATTTTACATAACTGTTTTTATCTAGTGTTTGTTTTGTTTTATATTCATGTATGTATTTTTTTTATATATATATTGACTTTGTTTTATACTCTATTGTACTCTATTGACTATTGCTATACATTTCTTTTATAATGTCAAATGGGCAAAATAAAATAAATTAAATTATTAGAGTAACTTCTGAAGAAGAGAGCGATATGTCTCTCGAAACGTCAAGAGTTCTAAACCGACGACGTGGCAACCAGCCCGGAAATCACCTGACCATTCAAAATGTTCTCCTCTCTATTTATTTTTTTCTAGTTATTCCCCCTTCAAAAATTTCCTAACTACCACCTTTTACATCACACAAACAAACAAACAAATAAAAAAAGGCTGCACTTTAAAAACGTAGTCATATTTATGTTTTTTGTATGTATTTTGGCGTATATCTGTAAAAATAATATTATAATAAAAATAATAATAACTCGAGCCATAACAGATTATAATAATTTTTTAGTGTAACAGGATACGTTCTCTGACCTATATTTGTCAACAATAAATCTGATGCGGATATTTTTTTCTCAATATATCCGGTGCGAAAACTTGCAACAGGAAATTGTTTCGAATATAACACAATGTATTTAGCTGCATTCTGTATTCATGACAATTTAAAATGCGTGGATCTCTATGCTCGAAAGTATAAATTTAATTAAACGTGCACATCTGGAAAATCTGCACTTCCGGCCGGCATGATTGTTTTTGGCAATAGGGCAAATTAAAACCGTAATTTATTTCTGGTATTTGAAAGACGAGTGCGGCTAACGTGAGGTAGTTTTCAAGCAGACGAGAGGAGAGAAGCGAGGGAGAGACAAGGAATAATTAGGCGTGATGGATGGACAGACGAGTTTGGCAAGCTAAAGAAGCTACATTTTACTAGCGGAACATTTGCAACAGCAAGTGGTTTTATACGGAATGTAGTTGTAAATTGTTCACGTTTCCCTCTATGCTACTTAAGTGTACTTAAATACACGCAGAAAAGCTTGTTGCTTTATGAAATATTAAATCACCCATAGGTAGTACAAATGGAATAATATAATATAAACGGTAATATTTCCAAAACTATATTTTCTTATTTGTTGGGTGAATTTCAGATGTTATATAAAGTCTCTTAATTACTGTGGTGTTTACAGAAGTGACATTAAAGAGCTACTGTTTTTGGTACCTTATTAAAATTAAATTTAATTCTAGATCAAAATCTAGAATTAAATTTAAGCCCCTGTTTTTGCTTCTATTAGACGCTTGTATTCAGTCACAAACTTTTTAACCTTAAATACATTTAGAAAGAATTTTCATTTATATACTAATAAAAATTATTGTAAATTTACACCTTGTTCACATCATATATTAATGTAAAAAATACCAAATCCGTACTGCATTACAAGAATATCTAAGAATACTGTACATTTACATATTTCATGTAAAATTACTTTTTTTTCTAAAAATACATAATAACGTTGTAAAATTACATTTAATGTCTACAAAAACACGGTTTTACTATGAAAAAATGCATATTCATAAATAGTAATTTTCCATTACATTTGAGATTATTCTGGTGAATTATTTCACACTATTGACCTACGCAAATAAATAATCAATAATATCGTTAATAATTTGTATCAACAGTAAAACCGCAAGAGCTTTTGTTTTTCTCGGATAAATTACTGTTTGTAAAATAATTTTTGCCAATCAACAACTTTACAAGAAAAATTGACATGAAAAAATCGCGTGAATTAAAGTCGGGCGACTTTGCCAAATGTCTGTTTTTCGAGCAAAATTGACAAAATTTTGAGTTAAAAAGAAATTTATTCAAAAAACCAGTTTTTGGCAAGATAAATTAACGATCAAATATGTGAATGAACAACAAAAATAAACACCTTTATTAGTTTAAAGGAATAACAGTTTCCATCTATGATAAAAAGCTACATACCGTAAGTATACACATTTTTATATGGAAGTTAATTTATCAACAGTAAAATCACAAGGGCTTTTGTTTTTATCGGATAAATTTCTCCAAATGAAATAATTTTGCTAATCAGTAATTTTACGAGAAAAACTGAGATGAAAAACCACGAGGCTGAAGGTCGAGCGATTTTATCAGTTATTCATCAGTGACAAAAACGCCACTATTATACAGGAGTCCCATAATGATGTGCGCTTCTTTGGAGGGTGTGTTCCTTGGGCCATTTTAGAGGGACTTCTAGGAAGGCATTTTGAACACCACATGTAAACATTTAATAAAATTAAATTTAACCTTTAGCTTCGTTTCTATGTATTTACAACAACAAATATTAGTCACTGTTCTTTACCAATTGCCACATTAGCCACCATATTTTAACATTTTGCATTTCGCACCTTCCAGTTTCTCAGTTTACTGCTTGATAAAAATGATTCAAAATGGCACAATCATATGCCTAAAATTAAAACCACCAGCCTACTACATTTCATATGAATTATTTTACTTGCATATTCCACACCCGAGGATATGTACGTATGTGGATTTTATTTTTTTAAAAGAAAACGTATGTCTGCATAAAAATACTAAGAGGGGGAAAATTTTGTAAATTGATCGTTCTATTTACTATAATTTTTTCATATCGAGAAACGTTTAGAATAAAAATTTCTAATTAAAAAAACAACAGAGGTTGGTGGTTGCCACCCTCGTAGACATTTGGTAAAAATAAAAGCCCTTATCTCGTAAGGGAGGGTTCAAATCGAAAAATTTGATAGAAAGTACCCCCCTAAAATGACCCAAGGAACACACCTTCCAAAGGAGCGCACATCATTATGGGACACCCTGTATACACATTTTTATATGAGTTAATTTATCAGTGTAATATCACCTGATATTTTTTTATTTTAAGTCAAAAGTATTTTTGAAGTTGTCATGAATCGAAGGTGAAGGATAAATTTTTATTATAAGCTACTAATTTGTTAGAAAACGTTAGTGGGAAATATTCTGTGTAATTTCGCAACAAAGAAAATAATCATTCGATAAAAATGTCAAATTTTCGACATTAAAACAGAACTAAGCATTATATCTCCCATATATGAAAAAAAGTAGAATATTTACTAAATGATTAGAAAAAAGGGGAAAGGGAAAACAGCTGGTGTAATAGTTGAGTTGAACATTAAAGAAAGTTATGATGTTTTGCGTTATAAATATCATCAGCATTTTATTTTTATAGATTTGAGAAAATTATTGGAAAATTTAACTTCCATAAGATTCTCGATACTAGATCAGGTTATCAAGGAGAATAGGAAAGATGTGTTGGAAAAATAGGATATCGTTTGTTTTATGCATAAAGAAGCTAAAGTTGTAGGATTGAGGCACAGGTGACAAAGAAGCTATAACCTCAGAGTGTACCTTATAGTGCTCCAACTAAAAATTTTCTGTAGTAATAACACTAGTGATTAAATTTTCGCGAAGTTTATAGATTTATTTTTAAACGAAACTGAGTTGTTTGAAAACTCGCTTTGCAGTTCGCAGGACGGGTGGCGTTTCCTTTAAGCAACTCAGTTGAGTTTAGAAATAAATCGACAAACTGTAACTGTAAAATAAATTCAATCATGAGTGGTATTTTATTAGACTATTTCACAAATAAAATGAAAGGTGCTGCTATTTTTTGTTAAATTATCAAACTTTGTTTTGCGGTCTATATCCATGGTTACGTCGTTGAACACGCAAAGCTCAATCAGAATTGAAAGTCAGCTGGTGTAATATAAGCTGTCTTTGGTTTGTGATTGGCCAGATCATGTAAAAAAATTTAGAATGAGTGAAATAGTCACTGTAAGTGCATGTTTGGAGGCAATTTATGAAGTAGTTACATATAGGTTTCTCAATGTCGCAACCAGCATTAGCCATTATACAGTATGCGCCAAAAGAATGGAATAAATTCAATAAAAACGAAACAATTATTTTTTGGGAAAAATCCTCGAACAGGTCAATTTTTAATTTAAAAAATACATATTTTAGCGTAAAATTCGATTTTCAAATGTCATTTGTTTTCGAGTAATGACGTCATCGATTTTTTTTAAATGGCAACACCATATTTTTTTCCTTGATTCTGAAAGATCGTTTAATTCTCTATCAGACAGTACTAAAATTTTGCCCTCTTACATAGGAAAGTTTTCGAGTAAATGACGATTGAATGTTAGAAAACGTAAATCAATTAAAATAAAGCAAAAACGTTATCAACTTTAGTTTTTCGAATTCCATAGTTCTTTTATGGATCACGTAGGTGAAAATCTTTGCAAAGTGTCATTGTCACACCGACTTTCTAATAAGTATTGTAACCGACATAGAAATTATTATTCAATTTAAAGTATTACTCAAAGAATTGAAATTTTAATTCTTATCGGATGCGGGAATATGACTAGAACTCAGCAGGAAGTTTGCGATTTATTTAATGAAAAATATCCAGATCGCCCTATCAGCCAATCAACAGTCAGTAAGGTAGAGTCTAAATTTAGAGAAACTGGCAATGTTGTAAATATTCCAAAACCTGGACGTCCAAGCATTAATGAAAATCAGAAACAGAACATTTTGATAAGTATGGTGGATAATCCTCATAATTCTTCACGATTGGTTGCATTAAACAATGACACTAGTCAGAGCACAGTGCTACGTATCTTGAGGAAGGAAAAATATCATCCCTACAAAATTCAACTTGTGTAGGAACTCAATGAAGATGATCCCGATCGCCGCTTACACTTTTGCGAAATTCTAATGGATTTATGTCAAGGAAATAGAAATTTACACCGGCAAATACTTTTTCAGATGAGGCCACATTTTGTCTGAATGGTACAGTAAACCGTCAAACTTGCAGATATTGGAGTCGGGAAAATCCCCATTGGATGGCAGAGGCACATACCCAACACCCTCAGAAATTAAATATGTGGGCTGGAATAGTTGACAGAATAGTAGGGCCTTTCTTCTTTGAAGGAACCCTTACAGGACAAAGATATTTAGAGTTTCTAGAAAATGATCTTGTTCCAGCCCTTGCAGTAATTTTTCCTAACGATAATGACCCTGATATTCCTGACGATACCATATGGTTTCAGCAAGACGGTGCACCCCCGCACTATGCGCGCCCTGTACGAGGTTTTTTGGACAACTGGGAGGTGGATCGGCAGACCCGGACCGATAGAATGGCCTGCAAGATCGCCAGATCTTACACCTCTTGACTATTTTTTATGGGGATACTTGAAGTCAAAAGTGTACATTAATAAACCACGTAATTTAGAAGAACTTTAAAATCGCATTCGGGACGAAATACGCAGAGTTACCCCAGAAATCATTCATAATGTGCAAGAAGAATTTCTTCACAGACTTGCGCATTGTCAAGAAGTTCGTGGATGGCAATTCGAACATTTAATTTAAGTATAAAATTTAATCAATTGTATTTTATTTTACATACCTCAGAATTGTTACTTTTTTATGGATAAAATTTACGTTTTCTAACATTCAATCGTCATTTACTCGAAGACTTTCCTATGTAAGAGGGCAAAATTTTAGTACTGTCTGATAGAGAATTAAACGATCTTTCAGAATCAAGCAAAAAAATATGGTGTTGCCATTTAAAAAAAAATCGATGACGTCATTACTCGAAAACAAATGACATTTGAAAATCGCATTTTACGCTAAAATATGTATTTTTTAAATTAAAAATCGACCTGTTCAAGGATTTTTCCCAAAAAATAATTGTTTCGTGTTTATTGAATTTATTCCATACTTTTGGCGCATACTGTATAGTGTTTAATCGGTGAAATGAGAATATTGTGGTTAATAAGATCACAACGGATTTAAATGAAAACAGTACGAAATTCTAAATATGAAAACATCGGACTGAATGACTGAACCTTTATCAGGATCTTGTCAATTGAAGAAACAGCCCTGCAACATGAAATAGGACAAACAGTTCACGTTGTATATTCCGTGTATAGATGGGGGAGTAGCATGATGTTTTCCTCGTTCTTGAAACTAGTGAGTGTCTAGTAATTCATTTATTTCTTTAAAACTAATAATAGAGTTCTCTTGGACGTGTATCGTTCAGTCACTTTAAAGTTGCCGTATTTCCTGCCGTAAAGTATCAGATTTGTAGTGTTTTCAGGGACAGAAATCTCGAAAAATAAAACACGTACAGCAAAAATAAAATTATTGACATTTTGTTTATCCACTTTTACTATTTAAAATCTCCTCAAATAATATAATAACTTTTAAAATGCATTTGGATGACACCTTATTTTGCAATTCGAAACCCATATTTTAACAATTATTTTCACGTACTTATAAGCAAAAGTGAACAATCTATATCTAAAGTTAAATTTTAAAAACTACGTATTTTGAAAGATTTCTGTACCTAAATATGTGTTGGTTAGAGCGCTTTCAGCCGTTATATATTAGTTTCACTTCGGTATCTTTGAATATTCTGTTGTTAATTGTTAAACTCTATAATACAGGCCTTAAACGTCTAAAATTACTTGTATTTGTAAAAACACTATTTCAAGAATACGGCGCCCATATGGTAAAAAGCTACGACCTGTCCCAAATTGGCATTTTCTCGTTGGAGTATCAATTTCCACTGCCACCCAAATTAGTGTACACCCCTTAGGGTTGGGCCGTTTGAGGTGATTTTTTTTTTAAATGTTTGTCATAAAATTCTCTATCGATCCCTCTTTCTCAATTTTCGCTTTGGGTCTTCATTTTCGCGGAATTTGACTCCAAAAATGGGTTTGCATGGAAAAACCAAGATCTTTCCAAGATAGGGGAATGCTCGTCTTGGAAAGCCCTACAAGACCTTAGATTTCGGGGAGAAATTTTCCGTTGTTCTTAAAATGGCCGCAATCATCCAAAAATTTTCACATATCAGAAATCGTTCTACTGAAAACTGGGAAAGTATTGGAAAAAATCTCATCTCACAAAAATTATTTGTACACATTCAAGGAATCCGCAAAAATTTACACATACAGAAATTTCCTGAATTTTCCCGTAATTCTAAAAAAGGGCAGAAAGGTTCCATAAATGATTTTGGGAATTCAATTTTTTGACAAAAGTGGCCATTTTGGATACAATAGTTCTTTGTTAATAAGAAATGATTGATTTTTCCTGGAACTGTTCGGATAGAAACGTATGATGAAAATTTCTCCCCGAAATCTTAGTTGACAGTCTAGCATTTCCCCATAAAAAAGTCTGGCAAAATCTCAATTTCGTGTTCCGCAGGGTAATTTTATGCGAAAAATCTAGTTTTTTCCATGCAAACCTATTTTTGGAGTCAAATTCCGCGAAAATTGAGAAAGAGGGATCGATAGGCAATTTTATGACGAATATTTAAAAAAAAATCAACTCTAACGGCCCAACCCTAAGGGGTGTACAGTAATTTGGGTGACACATTGCCACTTTGCGCCACTGTGCGGCCGTACAAAAATCTCACTGGCAGGGTTTTTTTATATGGATTGTTCTAAAAAAAATGAAAAATTAATAATTTGTGTTTTTCAAGATATACATCACTATATCTTAGAAACTATTTTCGCTATTGATGTGAATTTTTACATCAATATACAAGATACTACAGCGTTTCCCACAGTGTGTACTATTTTTTTTAAATTATCGTTTTTCCAAAAATTAATTCTAAATTGAAAAATATATGTAGACAACTATATGAAATATTGTTTTTTCCTATATACATAAATCGAATGAAATGTAGATAACAGGTTAGAAAAGTTTTAAAAAAAATAAATGAGCACTCGATGGTTAACTATTCGCGAGATAGTAATTTTTCTGTTAGAGCTTTCTTTGGCATAAAGGTCTATTTACACACATCAGTGCCGTATCAGTTCCGTATCAGTATCAGTGAAATATAAAAAATCGTTGCTTAGATTTTAAATTGCCGTGTTTATACACATCCGTCACTGTGTCGTATCAGTCCTGTCAGTGCTGCTTCAGTGTCCGTTCAGTGGCTTTTAAATACGCCGGCGACGATATTTTTGTAATTCTTCTGACAAACTGACCAGATTTTTTTATTGTTTAGAATGGATGAAAAGCTTATCGAGTTGGTACAAAATGTTGATCAACTGCATGATAAATATATTCAGATCACTTTGTTTGATCGTCTACTAACTCCTTTTGCGTACTACGGACGGATATGTGTAAACTGGCATCAGTGATCGACCACAAATAACACTGATACTGAACTGACACTGAACTGATACGTCACTGATGTGTGTAAATGGACCTTAATGCTTCACGCCGGACCGGGTACGAATTTCGTGTCTTCTGTTCGCTAAGTTGTGTTAGTATCTCGGTTGGGTATCGTTTAGTTCAGTCACTTAAAGGTAAAATCCTACGACCGATGTTAATTATTGACTCATTGAAACAAAATTACTCACCAGTCGTATAAAAAACGTCCCGGGGTAGATATAGGAGTTTTACCCAAAAAGATATTATTATTGTTTCAGATATATATCACAATATCTCGAAAACTATACAAGCCATTTTTTTACAGAGTTGTACAAAAAACTTGAACGTTTGCAATGACGTCTATTTAATTGATTCAATACTATGCATTTTTTTAATCGACGGTAAAGATAAAAATGTGAAAACTCTGCATCAAGAACTTCGATATTCGGTTAACTACAAAAAATATTGAAAATTTTTATTAAGAAAAATATTTTTATAATCACTTACGATGCTAATTATTTCAAATAAATTATGTATATAGACTTGATTAAAATAAATGGTTTATTATTTATTTTGAAATAATTTATTATAACTGGCTTAAGAAAATTTATCGGTATCTCATAAATGTAGTTTCTAATATAAAAATATTTATATCGGTATCTCTATTTTATGAAGCTTTAAGCTGATTGGATGCAGATTTAAAATTCCAAAAAATACGCCAAATCTCCATCGATAAAAAAATGAGAGAATTCTTGAATTTAACTTTAACCGTGATTACATTTTTATTTGCTTCCGCTATTAATTACTTAAAAATTCTCATAGACATTGTTTCCTGTAGTTATTTAAAATTTTAAATTTTCTACTTTAATCTTCTAGACTTCACATTTAATCGTATTTGCATTTAAGTCATAATCCGCCGGGATGTTGGATGCCAGTCTCGCGATATTTTATTCACCCACCTTAAAATGAAAAAATTAAAAAGAGCTTGCCCCATCCGAAGCGTCATTTTTTCTTATTTGAACGAAACTGTAATAACCCCGAGGGAGACACAGGAACAAATTACTCTCTACCTTGAAAAGCACAATGCACCGTTCTTCATGTATTACGTTTACTTTTGCCTCGAGTGTCACTTTTTTAATAATGCAAATATATCTTTGGTTGGAACTTGTTACAGCTGTAATTGAGGAACATTTTGACGTTCACAGTTGCGCTTAAGCTGAATGTAAGATTATATCAACATTATTTTTTGCTTGGAACTTTATTATGAAAATAATAATAATCTTCACAAGTAGGTACAAGTGTCATACTTAATTTTGATTACAGCCTTGTATTCTTATTATTTTAGGAGACAAATAAATATTTTTTATCCACAATCACCTTATAATTGGACTTTTATCCATACATAAGGGTGGATAAAGTGATACTTTATCCAGTAGTGGCATAAACTAACTTTATTTCGCTAGTAGAATAATGAAATAGTTATTTATGATATAGGTGATAAAAGCGTAGCGAGTTTTTTAACTTCACGAACAAAATAAAATCACTTTTAACACGTATATCAAACACTATTTTTTCTACAAAACAATCGGAACTTTAAACTCAATAAAAATAAGAAATCAAAAAATACCACACAGATCGCAATGTTTATGAACCAAAATTTTCGTAGCAACCAGTGCTGTTGTTAGTTACGGAAAAAACGCAAAAATATTGACAGCATTTTTTAGTAATATAAGTATAATGAATAATATCGATAATGAGCGTAACGAATCCATCCCTGCTGAAATCGAAGAAGCCACCAGTCGAGCAACATTGGAATTATTGCCGGCGAAATCAAAGTACGAAATCGCTTATAGACGCTTTTCGGAATGGTGCAACATTAAAAAGGTCCCTGGGAAATGTAACGAAAGTGCTTTACTGGCATATTTTGAGGAATAAGCCAAGATATGGAAATCGTCAACGCTGTGGTCAAATTATTCCATGATCAAAAGTATGTTAAAAATAAAGCAAGATCAAGATATAAGCAAACATTATAAACTTATTGCTTTTTTAAAAAAGGTGAAGGATATCAAGCAAAAAAGTCAAAAGTTTTGACGAAGACGCATATCGACACAGAAGCAGAAGACGAAAAGTATCTGATGATGAAAGTCGCAGCAATAGTGGGCGTGTCGCCGGGAGGAATTGTGTCAGATGACCATCGACAATATCGAATATTTGGGCACTTCGGTTGTTGTGACCATACCAGATACTAAAATGAAAGTGCCTCGGACTTTCAGTGTTGTTGGTGAATTCTATTTAAACTTTTTTAGAAAGTATATGGCACTCCGACTTTTTCTTAAATATATGAAGAATTAATGTGTGAAGAATCCAGTCGGAATTAACATGTTTGGTAAAATGCCTGCCGACATTGCAGAGTTCTTGAATCTACCAAATCCTCAACTCTACACCGGACACTGTTTTCGTCGTTCATCGGCGACATTGTTAGCAGATTCTGGTGCAAATCTTACAACCATCAAGAGACATGGAGGATGGAAATCTTCGACGGTAGCTGAAGGCTACATTGAAAATTCACTGGAACAGAAGAAGGAAATTGCGTGCCAAATACTTCCCAGGGAATTACAATTTCAAATTGTTCTAATTTTACTATAAATGTTAATAGTAATAACTAGTTACAATGTTGGTTTGTACTTATTTAAAATAAAAAGTTGTTCATGTGTTTGTTAAAACGTTTCATTAATTTTCAAAACAAAATTTAAATAAACTTTGGTTTTACTTACTACTTTTAACACGCTTGTCAAAAAATTACATTTTTAACATCAAAAATGACAATTAAAAAGCCCATTTTTAAAAGTTTTGTAGAAAAAATAGTTTATGCAACAAGGACAAAAAGTAAGTGTTTATTGAAATTGTCGAGTGCTATAAACACTTTTTGTACGACTTGCATACAATATTTTTTCTACGTTCATGCAAAAACCAAAAATTTTTTTGTTTAGATGACACTAAGTCTGAGAAAATGTGAAAATGTGTGTCATGATGACAAAATGCTGTAGTAGAATGTACAGATGAATGCAATAAACATTTTATTTCACTAGTGTAATAAAGAACCACTTTCTACACTAAATATAGTTCAATAAAGTTTTGTTTTTTGCATGAAAGTAGAAAAATAATAAACTATAATAAATCAAATTTAATTTATTTACTTATTAACATTAACATTTATAGTAATAGATATTTTGTTTTATCATATTTAACTTCCTTTCCGTTAATAACAACCCTTGCAACATTGTTGCCATAATTTTCGAAACGTATAATATCTGCCAAAGTTTCTGAAGAATTTATACAAGTTACGGATGTCTCTTCTTGTAAGGAACAGCTATATTTACCTTGGATTTTCCTTGCAATATCAAGTTTGTTAGATATGGACGCCTGAACATAACTTTCTGTTATAGAGAGAGCTCTTCCCTCCATCACGCCGTTTAATAGTTGTAAGATCACCATCTCTATTGGCCATTAAATTTGTTCATAAAATGGCCAGTATATGCTTCTGGATTTGTGATGTTCAGGAATGAAGCAACTATTGAGGGTACCTTCACCAGTGTGTTGATTATAACAGGCTGAGAAGTATATTTTTATTGATGTATCTTAAAAAAATCTGTCTTGTATTAAGCGAATTGGGCGCACAGAAATATGTTTTCTGTATATTTCAACAGCATTCACGCAAAAGCCTTCTTCTATAAATTATATTTTCTTGAAATGCCCGTCTCGGCGTCAAGAATTGAAACAAGTAGGTAACTGTCAACATCCTGTACATCAGTAAGGACGTTGGAGAAACCTCCATTATTAGTGCAACTTAAAATAATTCAAAGTTCACTATATACCTAACAACATGTGAAGAGTAGAGATATTACCTTAATCATTAAATATTATTTATCGGAAGCTCCAGTAAAAAATTCTTCAATATATGCTCTTTTGAATACTGCATCTGTCTATCTTTGTATCTTCTTGATTCTCTCTTCAAATAAGCAGTACGTTTGTCATAGCTTTCAATATCTATATTTTAGTAAACCTTTATAGTAGCCTTCAACATCTAATACTTTGGCCACATAGATGAAATTGTGTATTCTTTCCTCAAATTTAAAAACGATAGCATGACTTCTTCATTTATTGTTATTACTCTCCGTTTTTTCCTTGATTCGTTCCTCGGATTCCACTGGCAATAAATGGAAAATTACCTTTTGAGCCTCTTCGAAAACAGCTCAGGAACAATTACTTTCTTGCATTTTTGCCAAATTCAGATAGAACTGTTAATTATATAATGAATAATAGACAACGTACCATAGAAACCAGCAGGTATAACAAAACCTACTGCGTTTCACTGAGAAGAGATTGCGAATATCTTCTTCTAATATATAAAATTCTCGTGTCACAGTTTTAGACGCCATACTCCTCGGAAACGACTTGACCGATTTTTATGAAACTTTATATGTATATTCGGTAGGTCTGAGAATCGGTCTTAATCTATTTTTCATACCACCCTAAGTAATAAGGGTGGTCAACCCCAAACAATTTTTTTTTTATTTTTATGGACAAAATTTTTTATTTTTATTTTTTTATGATGTGGCATTAAAAAATACACACAACCCTTAATTTTCACCCTTCTATCACAAACCCCTATTTTTTAATAGCCATTTTAGCAATTTAATCATTTTTAATCCTGGTAGATGGGGAGATAACTGATCGATTATCACTAGGTCAGTTATCTCCGCCAGGCGTCTACCGGTGTGACTTCTCACCACAAACCTAGAAAAACTATAGAGAGCGTCGGTTCATAACATAGGTCACGTGACAGGTGCCGCTACAATACAACCAACGTAAATTGGCATAAAAACCAAGTTTTAGTGATTCTGGACCTTTTAGGGCAGCCATGAATAGCGGTCGCCGGCAATATGACACTGGCACAGTTTATATTTTTTCTAGGTTTGTGCTTCTCACCCAGTAAACAGCACGAAGTAGGGATGAGAACGAAGCCGACTACCAAAATATTCACCAGAAATAATTCATATGGCAAAACAACGTTTGCCGGGTCACCTAGTATTTTTATAAAATGCCAATACTTCTGACCACAAACATGATTGTGATATGTTTATGGATACAACGTTGTATTGCATTCGTGCATGTCGTTTATCCATTTAAGAAGATTAAACGCTCGAACTACGTTCCCGCGTTTAAATATTCTTGCGTGAATAACATGCTACTTAAAACACTTATACAATAAACAACTATTAGTACATAATGTATTGAAATACATAAACTGCATCTCTCAATGTTATCTAACATAGGTAAAGTACCCAGACTCCTTGCTATGGGTTGTTCAAATAAGAATCCACAGAGGGATAGGAATATAGGAGAAATAAATTTTCGAGATAATATTTCTACTGCAACATTAAATTGTTTTGTCTTATGGGCGCCATATTAGATCTTGACAGTAACAGATATAGAATAAAATTACAAACACGTCAATATGTAACACTAGTACTTTTATTTGAAGAATAACCTATAAAACTTAAAAAATACAATAATCTAAATAAAAATTTAGTTATTTTTAACATAAAACAAAAATCAACAAACATTCTGACAGATTTGACATCTGATAACTTTGTTTTTATTGTTGGATACCTTTCTTCTCGGAAATATTTAGAAATTTTAAGGATAGAAATGAAGAATGCACTGATAATCTTCCATTAAATTATAGGTATTGGACATTTAGAAATGTTTCAGCAAAATGGTACATGCGGATGCAACGTAGATCTGCAATGATGTTCCAATATTTCGACGCTTTCAAATAATGTGAATCATAAATTAGTTTGATCCGTTCTGCATCAACATTTATAATAGTCGTATCACATACAAAGGGGTGAGGGTCTTACTGCTCGCCTGCAATTTTGCCACTAGATTTTACAAAAAATTAAACAAAATGCTAACTTTACCGCTTGTAGCTATATTGTTTACCGACGATAATAATTTTTCACAGATGATATAATGAACACAATAAATACGTTTGGTCTGATGAAAACCCCCTCGATTTCAAAATTAAAAATGGAATCTCGATTTGAACATCAGTTTTCTTTGAATGTATAGGTAGGTATTATTGGAAATTTTCTTATTGTATTTTACTTTTTACCAAGAACTGTAACTGGTGCCTTCTACAGACATTTTCTTGGAAATATTTTACCTGAACTATTAGACGATGTTTCCTAAGCACTAAGACAAATAATGTGGTTTAGGTACGACGGGGCTCCCCCACAGTTTAGTTTGATTGCTCATGAATTCTTAATTGAAGAATTCGGTAATGACGTGATTGGACGAGGCACTCAAAAACCAGGTCACTCGATAGGAACCTTATTGATTTGTTTATTTGAAGACGTATCAAGACATTAGTGTACAAGGTTCACATTGAATCTCAGGAGCACTTAAGCCAACTAATTATAGCTAGTTGGAGCTGCAATTTCAAGATCTAAAGCATGTATTTTAGCTGAAAGTGGCCGACATTTGTTATAATAAATCATAGTAAAGTAATTCCATGGTTAATTAATCAGTTTGTTATTATTTTAAGTAATCTAATGAGGATCGTAAAAATGCACTTGATAATAAATCAATTTTGTTGTTAATCGGTTTCGAAAGTGTACAGAAACAAAAAGTGAAGCTAATACATTGGCGCATATGATGACCTATTTTATTTGTAATATTATACAGGGTGATATATTTTTTTCGCAAATAACAATCGACGATACCCTCACCTCCGCCACTGGTGAGTTTCTAAAGCTGGTAGTTGTTGTTGTTTCATACAAATATGCACGCCGAATTGGGTAAAATTATCTCAAGCTGTTTAGAAATTAAAAACTATTTTTTTTTAGTTTTAACACGCTGTAGCTGGATAATGGCTTTCTTAAGACCGTACATTTATATAACAAAAAAAACCCTTATTTTTGGCCACAGAATATGCCTCTGTATGTTTGCCTCTACTTAAGAAACAGCCTGTATATCAAATCCCATTAAATTTATGGTAATTCCTGTGAAAATGTGCTTTTAGCACTTAACACTTTCACAAAATATTCAAAATATTGTGAACATTATATTAAGAACTGAGCTTTGTGTGCGCCAAAATAGGCGTCACTTGGAACTAGTTATGTAGGATCCCAAGTAGCAATTTATGGCAAAACTCGGGCACAATTTTCTTGTGCCTGAATCGTGTCGACTATTTTTGGAGCATTTCTGCCTCCATTCAAATTGTGTCCAAAATTTTCAAGTTTGTGTCGACACATTTTCAACTTATTGTGTCAAAAGGATATTCGTGTCTAAATAGCAACATTTTAAACACATGTATTTCAAATGTATCTATTTTGTGTCAGTTTGGACTCTTCAAATATATTTAGATACAGACGGGTCGACACTAAATAGACTCAAGTTTGTCTGATTTGTTTCTTAAAAAGATTCAAAATATTGTAGTTGGCAATATTTCAGTGAATTTTTGGTCTATATGTAGAAACATTACTCTAAATTGTTTTCAAATGTGTCGGGATGGACAATTTGGGGGCAAATTTTATTCACATTATGGAGACATGGTGCTATTTGGACACCAGCTATAAGTACGCCATATTTCAGCAAGTACTTTAACGTGAATACACTTGACAAGAATGGCGGCCTTTAAAATCTTATTTTAAACTAAAGCTTTTAGCAAAGTTCATATATACCTTTTAGGAACACAATTACAACTGTACTAAATATGATGTCCTAAATTATAAAATATTATTGGTTATTGCTTGTTTTGAGAAATACAAAAATACTTTTTTATCGAAAAAAGAAAAAAAAACAGCGACTAATTATAATTACTTGGTATTTTTACGGCCTGCTTAATTTTGAGAAGTACCATGTCAACTATTATCGGTAAACTTTAGTTCGCATGTGTACCTACGCGAAAAATAAAAAAATGCTCAATATAAATTAAAATCTCATTGTTTTTTAGATGAATGCCTTCAAGTCTGTGTTCAAGATTATCCATAATGTATAGGGAAGAAATATGATTTGTGTCTATTAGGATTTATTTTGGTACACAATGAATATAAAATAATAATTTCGGTAAAATTGAGAACACCATGTGTCAAATTTGTGGCTCTCATTAGAATATAATAACGAACACATTTTGGAAACAACATGACCACATACGAGTCACATGTAAAATAACTGTTGGACACATAATCGACACATATTTTGGCCAAGTTAGGAACAAAATAGACATATTGTGGACACATCAAGGTTCAATTTTAGATACATATTGGAAACGAAAGGCACAATCAAGACACATATATGAAAAATTTAAGGTATATTTCAGACTCGCTATTGGACAAATTTTAGACCATATTTAGTACACATTTTAATCACCATTTTGGTTACATTTCCCGCTTATAATGGTCTAAAAGTCGACCATCTGCCTTAAAAATGTATCATGTCCAAATTACAGTGTCGACACAGCGTCGACACTTTGCCCAAAATGAGTCGGAAATTGTTACTTGGGATTTGTAGAATATTTGTGTATTTTGTTCGGTTAAGTATTGAATTTTGTTTTACTACTAGATTTTTTATTTCAATTATTGTATTTTTTAATTCTATGGCTTATTCCTTAAAGAAAATAGTTGTGGTACACGTATTCGTACTTTTATTCTACAGGGTGAATCTTAAATAAGTACAAATATTTTAACCAGCAGTATAGTTTTGTGTGTAGAACACATAATTAATAGTTTTTTTACAAAAAAATCAGAAATAAAAAAGTGAAATTTTAAATAAATTTCGTAATTTTTCAGTAGAAAACTTGTTGAGGACCGCTGGCCTAGACCGACCCTTCATACTTTTATGAGTCATAGTGCTGCAGACTGAACGTGTGGTTCACAGTGTTGCCAGTATTACACAAATGTCTTTGCTTCAAGGAAGAAAAAATCTCAACTTTTAGCGAATTTTGTCAAGTGTAACATTTTATATTATTTTTTATTATCAAACTGTCATTGACTGTCATGACAGATTATCGGAAGCCCAAGTCAAACTTGTTAACCCCACATAATGCATGAAAATAGCAATAAAATTTGCTAAAAGTTGACATTTTTTCCATTTTAAATAAAAAACGCGTGCATAGTTTTTCGTTATTCTTCATAAAATAACTTAAGGAAATTGTGTTTTGTGTCCCTTTCTAACAGTGTACAATGACATTTAACTTGTGAAATGTTGATTACTGATTAAATAGTTAATTTTTTAACAAACAGGTAAGCTTGTGTGCACGTTTATGTATAATTTTTGAACATTGGACATAGTAATATCACGTAATATCTTCCTAAATATTTTACGGTAGTATTGAACTTGCGGAAATTCATTTTTAATCGTTGAAGTATATTAAGGTTAGTTCAGATGTTAAAATTTATGTTAATATTGCTGCGTATCATACTACATACCCAATTTTACTGTACTTATGCTTAAAACAAGTATTTTTAAAATAGAACTATTACGTTAAAGGAAACGTAATATTTATATTGGAGGAGATATGGCAACCTCGCAACAAATCATATGTTTCATTACGTTGTTGGATGAAAAATCAGCCAGCGGTCCTCAAAATGTGGGTATTTTTTTAAAAAATTAATATCTCCGTAAATATTAGAAATTTTTAAAAATGGCTTTCACTAGACTGATTGAAATGACGAACTACACCAGCAGTTAAAATATTTGTACTTATTTAAGATTCACCCTGTATATCTGTTACTGTGACGATCTAATATGACGCACATAAGAAAAAAGGCAAATTAATGTTGCATAAACAAAATTATTGGCCGCAGAAATTTTCAAAAATCGATTTCTCTTTATTCTTATCCCTTTGTATCAAAGTTCAGCTCTTTCAGTTAAGAAATAATGAAGCTGGATGGCGTTTTCTAAAATTGTTATTACCACTTTTTTCACAGTATTTCAGTAAGGACAGCAGATATCTTGAATCTATTTGGTCTATTTTAATGGTCATCAAAAGACGCAACTGTTTTCTAATTTGAACGACACTGTATATTTTACGATTTTCGAGATGTCTATGTTGAGCCATGAAAAACGCACCACTCAGTATAAGAGTTGTTTTAAATTAATAAAGTATCATATTAAAAGAATTCTACAAGGTGCAAAAATTACTATGGAGGTGCGTTAAATCTACAGTCGTAAAGCGCTTACTAAAAACTGACGCAATTATTAAAATATTAAATTTGCTTCTAAGAAACAAGAGGGCTTAGAGTTCCCATTTGGGAAACAATTTCCTTCATTTAAAGTGAAAATTTCTTTTTCTTCGTCTGCATAATCTAATTTTCTCCAGCAAGTAACAGTATTCGTCTACATAATTCACTCTATACTATTCAGTCGATTAAAAAATTCTCACAGACAGCAGAGCAGTCAGTCATTCATGGTCTAATGCATTGTGAAATAGATTCAATTCAACTTGGGAACTTGAAATAGATTCCGAAAGCGATGAAAACTACTCGTACCAACTTATTTTAATAGTCAAGTTTCGGTAAGTTATATCAGCAAACATGTCTATGGAGAATTATACTATCAGTTCAATTGGGATACGGAAATTGACAAAGTTGCATATTCTCAAACTCCTTCGATATGACGTGTTTATGTGAAATATAGATTATATATAGATACAATGTGCTTTATCCACCTAATACGGTCATATATTATATGAGTTGGTAGGTACGTACTGAAATAACATATTTGCGGAAATATCTACTTGGGTATTTATCATTCGGTGCTATAAATAAAAATTTAGTAACAGTTTGAATTTGTCACTGTGGACAATAAAATGTTATCAACCTTAACTGTTTTTGGTCCTTTATTTAACATGAGTATTTTATTAGTTTCATTCTTTGAAATCTCTTATCTACTTAAATTACAACTTTTTTCAAATGTTCAATTAAGTTATATAAGTTTAAATTTATTTTTAAATTTGAACTTACTTACAAAACAGTCACTATTATGAACAGAATAATTACAATTTATTTTGCACTACATGTAAATTGAAAGTGCCGATATTGTAGTGAGTTAAATTTATGTCAGATCCAGTGCTGTCAGCTATCATAGCTTTTACTTGTGGGTTTTAAATGAGGCTGCTGCTGTAATTGTTTAAGTTTAATTATTGGCAAGTATGTCGTTTAATGATGATAATATCAGTCTCTGTGTCAGCTAATATGGTGGCAGAAGAATGTCTAAAACGTGCCTTATATAAGTTTCCGCATTAGCCAACATGGAGATAAGTTACTACTTTTTTTGGCATATACTTCACAAAAAATCTTCGACTTGTAGTAACTGCCGAACGTAAAGCACAGTATTTGGGGTATATCTTCATTTGGTATGGAATTGAAATTACAAGACATCTTGTACTATGAGTTTTGGAATCGCTAATTTTTATAATAATAATTGAATTGTTGTCTTCTTTCTATATCATCTATCGTTATCTTTAGTAACTCATCTATTCTCAAAACTCTACAAACACCAATTATTAAAATGACCTTCAAAGCTGCTCAAAATTAGTTCAATCGATCGATTTATATTAATCTGAATTACCTTCTCTAGCAGAAATCTATTATCAGGTACTTCTTGTAAAAATCTTTCAATTTCCTCATTTTTAGAATTCTGGATTTTTGTTTTGAAAATTTTCTCTTATTTACATTTTCTTTGGCACTCACTGTACTTTTTAACATGGAATATACTGGCTATAACGTGGAAGGTTTAATTTTATTATCGAAATATGCCAGTAATACCGGTTCCGACACATCTTGAACTACACCACCCTTCTTTGTAGGCAATTCCGTACTGTCTCGACGATTTTTTTAGGGATTAATTGTGAAACAGCATTTTGTGACTTTTCCAATACGTCCCCTGGTAAATTCTCGTCTTCATTTTCCGAACTAATTTTGGTTAAACACTCTTAGAATATAAATTACAATATGTAATTCTGACATTACATTTTCAAACAACTAATGTTTATTAGGTCGCTATCATTATGATAGTCACTGCGTCTAAACTGTCTTGATTCAAACGCGATTCAAACGATTTCACATATAAATTAAATTATTGTACATAACACGATTGTGTTATTTTATTGCAGTCATCGAAAACATATTGTTTTTATTGCGAACGCGAAATGCTCTTGCGTTCTTGAATGGATTATTTCCATTTTTGAACGAAAAAAATACCATTTCGCGTGCTAGATAAAAAAATAACTATTTCTGTCAACCCTTCAATAAAACAATTAATAATATATATTGAGTTAAGTTTTCACAATCAAATGCATATTAATTCTTCCTTGTCTTTTTTTAATAGCAACCTGGAAGTAGCAACTTTTTTTTGGAAAACTCTGCACTTTATGTTTATCCTCCAATCTCTTTATCATGCCTCATTCTATCACCTATCACGGCATGTTTCTATTTCTGTCATTTACGAATAATTATTTATACTTAAACGTATATTTTTATTTAAAACAAAATAAATTATAATTTTTTGTATTTTCTAAGCAGTTAAGTTTAAAACGCCCTGTACATAACACTGTTTTTCGATCAATATTCCAGAGCACTATATGGAACTAATTAATATTATCCGTAAAAAGAGACAAACCTATTTATAAATCATTCTTATAAAAGATAGTGTAAAATGGCGATGACAGTGATAAAGTACAACTTAGCCAATTGATTTTGCAATCAAGCCTAATCTCTCTCTCTCCCACTGACCCCGTTACCCTTAATTAAACGTCAAAAACTTCTAATAGTCCCTCAGCTTTCCTTCCTGTGCAGTGACATATAACTTATTACACAACGGCGATCTCTTAATAGGTAATGTTTACATATAATATTAATTAATTAATAATTCTTCAAAGACAAAATCATTCTATGTACAGGGTGTTTCAGTTTGATATGTCACAAACACGTGAGCATATTTTGGAAATAAAAATAAGAATAAAAGCCTGGTAAACTTTTGTTCTAACTTCCTTCGTTATGAAGATACAGGGGATTGAATTTTTTCTATAAATTAAAATTTTCTTTCAAAACTTTTAAACGAATTAAGATATTGTTATCAAATTTGGGGTACTGTGGAAGCCGAGAATATTGCATTTGCTGCCAAAATATGGCTCTTTAAATATATGCAGTGGCGTAGATACAGGATGAGTCTGTCACTTTTGGCAAAATAAATATTTGACGCCACTGGTTAAATTAAAAAAGTGATAATTTCATAATTTTACAATTGATTTCTAATAAAAAAATTTTGTGTCTCATAGTTTGGCCACAAATTGAAATGTTTATGTGGAGCAAAATTGTGCTATTCGATTGCTAACTGCTATTGAACATAAGTTAGTTACTACAATAAGTAATATGATATTTTGCTTAATTTTGAAAATTTCTGGCGCAGTAATAATTTATGTATCCTATTGTCATAATTTTAAGAAGAAGTGTGTAGTAGTACTTAACACATTATTTGTCCTTTTTATTTATTTTTATTTATTTATTTATTTTATTTCACTTCATGTCAGATAAAATTAAAACTTGTTTCAATATGTGTTGTTATTGTTATTAAATATTAGACCCCTATCTAATACAAATTTACAATAATTGTTCGAAGTGCCGTCCTTGAACTAGGATGCACGCTTCAGCTCGACGTAATAACGATCTCCGAACTCGTTCGAAAATCCCTGGGGTATTTAAAATAGCTCTAACTATTTTATAGCTGTAGATCTTCAATACTTTGAACCTCTGTTCCGTAAACCAAACTTTTTAAGTGACCCTACAAAAAAGTCAAGGGGGTTCAGGTCAGGCGACCTTGCTGGCCAAGCTACATGACCCCCTCGAGCTATCCACCTATTTGGATAGGTGCAAATAATTCCTTGCAACTAAACTGAAGTGGGCAGGTGCTCCGTCCTGCATAAACCAGAGCAATACTCTTATTGCAAGTGGCACCTCTTCCAACAACCCTGGTAGGATTTCCTCTAAAAAATGCCTATAAGCTTGGCCGGTTAAACGGTTTGGCAAAACATGTGGCCCGATTAAAATATCGCCAATAATATCACACCAAATATTTAGCGAGAACTGCTGTTGATGCGTACCAGCGACAGTCCAATTAGGTTCTCGTCAGCCCAGTAATGCATGTTGTGTTAGTTCATTGTGCCATCTCTTGCAAAACTGGCTTCATCAGTAAATAATATGTGTGCTACAAAGTTAGGCTCCCGCGCGGTCTCTCAATAGCCCCTATACGAATTCCTATTTCCCTTAAACGCGCGTCAACTACCTGAAATGCCCTCCGGTCAGAAATTCTTCTCTCCCGAAAGTTTTTTGCGTATAATCGTCTAGCTTCAACAGCATTACCCCAGGCTGCGCCATACATCAAATGCATATCTGCATACTCTTCATTTGTGAATGCAACCTGCGCCATTATTGAAAAACCACAGTAATCCGTATAATTGAAACTTAAAATATTACTAACTATTAACTTAAAATATTACTGTTATAACAATTAAAGCATAAACTGCATAAACACTATTTATCATAAACATTAACTGTCACATTCAAAACTACATAATAAATTGGATTTTGTTTTCACTGCATACTGAATTCAGAAGCAGTGTCGCATGTTAACATCGAAAAACAGACTTCTATGGATATATAATTTGTGACTAAACTATGAGAGACACGAAGAAAATCAGAGACAATTTTTATTGGAAATGAATTGTAAAATTATGAAATGATCACTTTTTTTTAATTTAACCAGTGGCGTCACATATTTATTTTGCCCAAAGTGACAGACTCACCCTCTACGCCACTGCTTAATTTTAAAGAGCCCTATTTTCGCAGCAAATGCAATATCCTTGGCTTACACAAAACCCCAAATTTGATAACAATATCTTAATCCGTTTAAAAGTTATGAAAGAAAATTTTAATTTATAGAAAAAATTCAACCCCCTATATCTTCATAACGAAGGAAGTTAGAGCAACAGTTTATCAGACTTTTATTCTTATTTTTATTCCCAAAATATGCTCGCGTGTTTGTGACATATCAAACTGAAACACCCTGTATATTGCAGAGCTGTACAAATTCAAGTGTGCCAAGGGCCGCTGTAAATAAAACTGTTGTTCTGAGGACCGCATTATAAAATACTTCGTATCAGTGATTTGTAATAGGTTCAACAAAATAACAAATATACAAAAAATTAGTGTGAAGTTTGAGGATGTTGGTTTTTACTAACCAGTGTATCAATCATATCATTAATATTTGTTGTTGACAAAGTAAGTGACTTATCAGACAGGGAGCACTTATATTTTGACTTTATAAATTTCATGTTGAAAAATCTGCTTTAGCAAAAATACGTGCTACCCAGCATTAAGGGCTCCCACACAAAACTGCGAACTCGCACGAATGCACCACAAGAACGTCCGATCTCATTCGCATCGCGCATTCCTGCGATATTACGTCATACTTGGTGACGACTCTTTTAAAAGACTCTAAGTCCGCTCTGAGACAGCTTTAGAGAAAGACGCGCGGCGCCTGCGCCGCCTTCTTTGTTTATAGAATGGCGGAATATGATGTAGATTTGCGAACGGTTTGCCACACAAAATCGTATCGCAGAAATTCGCATCGCAAGTTCCTGTGATGCGACATCGCATCGCAGTTTTGTGTGGGAGCCCTAAGTCCATCATAAAGCCTAAGTTTCGCAAGTTGGGGTAACTTTCTCCTGGAAGCAAATTGAAAAAGGCCAATTCTATTTCAATTTTATGGATGCAAAATCAGGCCTGTTAAAAATGCAGGGCCTGATTTTGCATCCATAATTTGATTTTTCAGTTCCGTAGGATTTGACCTCACTTCATTTTTAAGGAGAGTGAAAAAACGTTGCAAACAGTTTCCGGCGTTTACCCAATGAATATCAGTGTGAAGTCCCCATATGTAGCATCTACTTCGGTCAAAAAATCACGAAATTTTCTGTCAAAGTGGGATTGCCCCCTCTCATAATAGTACTTATTTCAGCGAGCACTTTCATGACATTCATTTGAAGTAATGACTTGCCACATGAGGCCTTTTGGTGAACAATGCAATGAATCACAGGACAGTTAATATTGTTTTAAGAGTCCTGTAAATCCAATTACAGTGTGTATCATAGCTCTGGTTCCATCAATAACAATACAGGACCATTTATCGAATGTCCCATAGTATGATTCTTTACAGCTTCAAAAATGCCCGTACCCTTAGTTGCACCAAGGAGAGGAATAAGATCAAACAACTCTACTACACTGAACTTCTCTTGAATAGTTTGAGCAAAAATTGCCAGTTGGCTGATGTCGGATATGTAGATTTTTTGGGTACATATTGATTAACGTAGTCTACATGTCTTTCAATTTTTGATGCGACACATTTTGATTGCACAATTATTAATAAACACTCACTAAACACACACTCACTAAAAGATTTTTTCGCTTTGATAATTAATTTCCAGTGGTACTTCATAAGAAACGGCAATAGTGCACTTGTTATCAGTGCCAGACTTTTTGTAACGATATGTTTATTGTTTTACTATTTTCTTATAATCCTTAATGATAGAATTTCAAGACTTCCTTTATACAGCTGAAAGTTTTCCTCGTGTAACGTAGTATATTGTTTCATATTGTATTCTTTAGGAACTGGACTTGCATACAAACAATGCATTGAAGTTTGTTACAGCTTTTTGTGATTAAATAGTCTAATTCCCAACGATTATTATATACTCGATGTTCGTTCGTTATTTTTCTTTTCTGCAAAGACATAGTTCCCTTAAAAAACCTTAAATTGACTTGCTTCGTACCGTATACCAGAACAAAATAACTACAATTATAAACAGATAAACATTTAACCGTAAAAATTAATTTCGCGAACCGTATGCAACGTTTTTCTTTCTACAAATCTTTTTTCACACTATTAATTATTAACTCTGCTCTGTCCGAAATTTAGTAACAAGATTCGTATTAAGTTACTTTGCAGAGAATTGATTCTATTTCAATTAATAGGAATTTTATAAAACACCAATGATTAGATTGTGTCAATTACATATCAATAATTATTTTTGTCTATACTACAGATTAGGGCTAGAAACTTTTATATTGCGGTGATGTATATTCATTTCTATATTTGATCGTACAGTTTTGTATTATTCACTATGAATTGTTTAAAGATTGTTAAATTTATAAATGTTATCTATAAAAGTTATTTTTCAAACACTTCTATAAATATTTTCAGAAGAAAAGGACTTTATAGATCTGGTTTTCCATTTTCCAGAAGCCATGTTTTGATATTTTAGACTGAATATTTTAAAGGTTATCCAGTTAGCGTATGTTCAATTACATCTACAGAAAGGGTGATAAATCTAATATTATGAATTTCAGACCTACCTCGATTATTTCAATTTTTTTATTTATTGCATTTTTTAAATTCTTTTGTATAATCGGCTATACCATTCTGTCAGCAGAATGTTAACTATGCATCAGCATGGGCACGTACTACCACCACTATTTTAATAAATATCACAAGCAGTCTCACAGGTTGATGTCGCATACACTGACATGTCCACTGACATGTCGAAGACATTCGACATACTTGATTGTGGCATATTGTTACGGAAATTGCCTGATAGGCCAACAACGGTGTCATGTTCAATTTATTTAAATATACTGAATCTGTAGCTTCATCTGCAGTATTTCAGGGAAGCAACATGGGACCTTTGTTATTTAATATTTTATAAATTGATATCATAGATGTTTAATGTCTTCTTTATACAGATGACTTACACATTTATTGTGTTCGGTTATATGATAATTTGAAACACCTTGAAGAGTGGTGCACTTTAAATCAACTTGAGTTTAATATCAAAAAGTGTAACGTAAACGTAACGTCATGATTACAGAATAAATAATATTAAAATATCTGAAACCATATCTGATTTTGGTAAAGTAATGAACAACGTTGCCTGGCATATTGTTACCAAATTTTGGTTATTTTTGTGTATCTTGGCTGTTGTTAAGTTGCACAATTACTCCTGTGTTTTTTGCCATTTGCTCTATTCAGTTTGGTGATACGATACATATTACCAGTTCTATCAGATGAATTAAGTAGTGGTCATGGCAAAAATGACCAGAGAACTTCAATCAGAAATAAAACAAGTATGTGCCCAGCTTGTAACAGAAGAGATGATCGGCAGCGTATGTAACTCAGATTTGATAGAAATGGATGCGAAAATGGATACTATTTCGTCAAAATTGTCCATACTTGATAAACTAGATTACTTAAGTAAGGAAGATGATATTAATGTTCCCTTTAAAAACCTTACTGACTCAGTTGCTAATAATAGGAAGGATACAATTAGCCTTAATAATACTTGTGATATGCTTCATCACCAATATAAGAAAAATTACTACGAGAGACTACAAGAGAACAAGGAAGAAAGTGTCTACGATTTGATCTCAGTTTTTATTAACAATATGATGAAGATTCCGTGTTCTGTTTAAGACAAAATATTTGCTATTTGCAATGATAGAAAGGTTTTGGTTGGTGATGATGACGTTTAATTTATTGCCATGGCTGTACTATAATTTTTCTTTAGATATTTGCTTTATATTTCTATCCTCAGATTTTATTGATGAACCATACAGAGCCAGGAATGACCACAAAAATACCTTTTGATACATTAGTACCTTCTACACTATGTTTAAAACTTAAATATTTTGACGCTAGTGACTTAGTTGTTCTTAAATTAGTTTTCCTCTGTTTTTTTTATGGTGTATTGCAATAATTTTGTACATTTTCATTGTTTACCTCACCCTGTAATTAGTTTTATCTGTTGGATGTTTTAAATGTTTAAAAATAAAATATAGATAATCAATAAAAGTATTATAGAACACTACTATTAAAATCACGGGTCATAAAATCATTCAAATTGCAGTATTCGAATGAAAACTTATCGAATATTTTGTTCTTGAAATTAATTGAGCTGTACCTACCTAAAATTTAATTTACTGTTTACCACAGCTGACTACAGTGACGACAATGTCAGACGCAGACTAAACCTCTATGTGTAATTATTGTAATCGATAAGGAAACCCAAGTGCAGGTACGACAGCGTTATGGGAGGTGAATATTAATATACATGTCTGTTGCTTTAGGCAAGTCAGCTGCTATCTTCAATTTAGTTCAACCCAGGGGCAACAACTAAGCTGCACCTGCGAAACTGAAGTTTCCTTACCTCGATACATCTCACGGATACATCTGTGGCAATATTAAAAACATGTCTCTCTCATATAGAGCGGCATAAATAATCCAGCTGAAAAGTTGGGATTTTTTGCTAGTGTCGCGGAAGTTCGTAAGTCAACAATGTAAAGTTTGTAAAGGCGCAAGGACAGCAGTAATGTTACGTTTTCTATGTACTTCACCGATGCGCCTTGTTTATACACATGTGATTTATACTTAACATCTTTTGTGCTAGTTTTCGACAAGTTTCCGAAGTGGACAATGAGTTGTCTTCTATAAACAAGCCGCGGTTCCTTCACTGGATGTCTATTTTCTTTCTTGTTTTCTCCTCTCCCGTTGAAGCTCTAAAATCCCCATGCTTTGGCGTTTACAAACTTTTAAGAAGTTCCATAAATTTATGCTGATTATTTCGCACAAGTGATACTTGTAAGCGCCGAGAATGAGGATTTTATTAAATCTTCTAAAGTTTCTTTAATGAAATTTATAACTTCATTGTAAGAAGGACGTAATTTACAACTAATACGAGGTAAGGGCAACTTATGTTATCAAATTATACGACCATAAAGTTTAATCGCAGTTTAATTTCATATGTATGTACCTACCTCACTACCTTAAAACCTTTTGTGTTACACGTCAACCCAATGGGCATCAAAATGTGATGTGCAACATATTCTTTACACAAATATTTCCCAAAATATTAATTTTAGAAAATAAAATTTTTAAAAAATTCTAATTAACGACAAAAGTCTATTAAGGTTTTTAAGATACCGTTATGCAAGGGTATACCATGCTGTCACTCGCATTGGTTAATGCATAATATAATTTCTATGTTTCAAAAGATAATCTCCTGTAATTGCCGAAGAGGGTGCAAGGGGAATTGAAGCTGTCATAAGCTTGGGTTGAGCTGTTTGATCATTTCTGCCACTTGTGAAGGCCGAACTTGAAACGTCGATGAATCTATTGATTTAAAGAATTTCCTGACAATTGAGGAAAATGAATAGGCAGAAGAAGCTGAATAAACTGGAGACACTGAAAAATCTGAAAAAATTAGAGGAAGTAGAGGCTGCGAGCTACCAACGCCATGTAACCTTGATGAGATCCCAAATTTTAAAAACGAAGATTAGTTGAATAAAGAAAAGAACAATTTATGTAATATAAATATGAATAAACAACGATTTAAATATTTCACTTGATTTCGTTCCGTTATCATTTCTTTCCACAATCTGTTCTACGACATATCTACTTTATATATTTAAATGATACAATCTATTGCTTCTTTCATTCAAAGAGAAATCATTCATTATATATACATTTTTTGCAAAATAAACATTGTTCGATGACCATTTCTAGACTCATTGATTCTAAACGATCAAGGTATTTCTTTTAATGGTGTGTTGCGTGAACTGGAAGATTGGCTTCACTAAGTTCACGCAGTTATAGCTTGAAAACTATTGTGGCAATTAAAACATTGACATTTCTATGCAGAATTTGGTGAGGAATATTTTTACATTCTATATTCATAAAATTGATAAAATATTTGCGATAAATGCCAAAACCTCTTTGTCAAAGTTGCAAACAGTATGTTGCACATCGAATTTGGTAACTATTTTAATTTTTTTTTTCTTAAATAAGAGATTCAAAAATAAAACCTCTAGTAGGAATTTTACGGTCAACATAATCTTTGACGCTATCAGTTTTCTCTCTGTCTATCTGGACATCAGTAAATATATACACTTATGTATCGTGCATCTACCTTCCATTATCTCGATTTTCATTTTCATGAAATGCAATATTACTATTACGTGGTATTTTAAATAATTAAAAAATATAAGTAATACATTTTTATATTAATTATTTGTTGTCATTTCTGTCCAAAATGTAAAGTTAAATTTTTAAAATATAAACTTTTGCAACTGATTGTAAAGTAACAATGAAGCATCATTTTTCTAGATCTATCTTACAGAAGGATGTTCATCAACAGGCAGGCATCTCTCCACATATAAGTTTCAATTACAAATTGAAAGAGGGTCTCGAATATTAGGATTCATGAGAGAATCGATGGTATTTTTACAACAGGTTCGGAATACATCATCCATCAACTGCACAAAAATCTACCGAAGAGGCACCGCATTCTATAGTGTACAGAACTGAAAATCTATTAAACATAACCAGAAGCAATTCTCTGTTGGGACCTTCTTGAAGATACCAAAGTATGTGAAAACACTTCCTATAACTCAATTCAGACAGATATCCTCAATGGGATGATTATGATGGCTGCAGGCCAAAAATGTATGGTACATTTCTCTGTACACTATTGAAGGGCCTCATGCTAACTATTTCAGGAAAATCGTTAGAAGTCAACAGTAAATCTCAAATTTGGACGATAGTCAGATTCAAGAAACCGACTATCTTTAACAAAACCATTGAGACGACATGAATTATGCAGAGGCTTATGGCTTTATACTATGTGATAAATTTCTTCTTCACTTCTGCAGCTCTGATGTAGTAAGATGTTCTGAGTCGCTTTCCAGCTGGCAGTTTTTTGCACGTCAACAAGCCTTTTCGTACGCAAATGCTTGAAACGCATGTTGTTTTATTTGTACTTATGTTTTCATGCGCTTGAAGTGATTTCCCCTTTCCCCTGACGTATATAACTTGTATTTTGTGTTTGGAGCACATTCACACATTTTTTAGGTTAATGTTTGTTATCTGCTGTAACGCAGACGATAATGATTTTCGAATAACATGACATGCATAGTTCCATGATCTATATTGTATTTAAAGCACTCAAGCTTAAAACGCGGTGCAAAATACTCAAAATAGAGTGTAGCTGGAAAGCAGCTCTGATATTTAGTGCGTCACTCCATTAGTGGCTAAACAAGTTATGACAACTGACATGTACCTATCAACATGTAGCATGTACTATTTAAAATGATGCCCAATACTTCCATAATAAGTAAAAAGTACACTAGAAATACAATGACGTACTACTTGCTTAAATATGAACTTGTCAAAGGAAAATGAAAGTCAACAAAATATAAAATGAATTCAAATTTTCATGTTAATTTAAAACTAAACTGAGTTATAAAACACAATGTAAAAAGATAATCATTTGCAATGAATGCATTAAATGGTTATTCACTGAACTGTAATTTGACTTTATATAAACTGTCGAGGAAATTCTCAGTGCTCGTAGACCATTCCAGATTAGATTAAAGGCGGTTTAAATTTTATATTGCCATGCATAACTCGCAGGAACACGATAATTTCTACTACTTCTGTAGATAAGTAGACAATTAATCGAAATAAATGGTGGATACATTTCAACGGAATTATTTTCCAAAGTTGTTAGAGTAAGTATTTTAAGAAAATTGTGAATAATTTACAATTTATAAGATCAGACAACAACTGTATTCATTCACGTTTATGACATTCTCTTATATGGTGATCAAAATTTTGTAAATTTTGACAAACGCAATGGAATATTTGTCCTGCATTTGCAAATACTTCAGTTAGTATCTGAAAGCAACAACCTTGTTTCAAAATATACATAATGAAAAATTGTCACCGTCAAACCGCTTCCATTCCTTAACTGACTTATAAGAGCTATATAACCGTCAGAATTAATCATCCTATTTGGCGCTAGGTATTTCAGAAATACGGTTAACACAGTATATAAATCATCCGCTGCTTTATAGAAACGACATAATAGACTTTTATCGGAGCAGTGAATTGTTTCACAAAATACACAGTAATAAACTACATTAGGCATTTGCATGGCGTACTTTGTCTGCATATTATACGAGTTAGCGAATAAACAAATCGCCAGGTGACAAATCGCTTAAAATTGTCGGTTATGCAGGGTGATTCAGTCTTCATGTCATTAATTTAAAGAGAAGATAGGAAAAAATGAGTATAATACTAATACACGATTAAAAAAAAAATAAAATGCATATATATGTCGAAAATAAATTTCAGACTGTCACTGACGGCAATTCAACTCGGTATCGGCCTGACGCGACGTTGCCAAATTTAAATACTTTCCTATAGTACCTATTTATTGTAATATGTAATTAATGCTATAAATAATTTTTTAAAAGTATGCAATTAACATATTAAGTTTCAACATAAAAAATATTAATATTGAAATTACAAAACTTCAACGGATCAAAATAAACCATTCACATTTCAGTACATAGATAGCGAAATAAAATCGAATACTAACTAGGTTAAATTATTAAAACAGGCTATAAAAACCTTCGTGCTGTAAACAAAAAACAATACGAGACATACCTATTCAGTGATAAACAATAAGGCAATCCGAGTCTTGTCCTACCGTATTTAGGTCAATAACCATGTTTTTAATGTCTAGAGGAAAGTGGGGGAATACCGCGCACCTAAAGAAAATAATTCATTACTAGGTCATGAAAGTGATTTGAAAAATTAAAACTGGTACAACATAATCAGCATTTATTAAGGAGTACTCAATATTATTTTAGTTTATTTATAATTTTTAGATTCTGAGAAATTTTGTTAGTTGTGAAATAATACAAATGCGCGATATTTCCCACCCAGCGGGGTAATGATGCTCATACTGTAGGGTAATATCTCGTATATTCGGAATTGTAGTCTAAAGTGCAATTTTTTTTACAAATGCTTAAAAAAAGTAATTGAATAGAAACTAAGTGATAGAAATCATATTTATTTTTTACATATAGATACTTTGCAGTGACCTTCAGTGCTTTCAACTCTTTTTTCTTCTAAAAGTTAATTGAAAGTAAGGTTGTTAAAATTTGTAAGTTGATTTCTAGTTCCATTTTTATTATTTTACGAAATCCTTTTTTTGGAATTGGATCCAAGTCTTGAACATTCACAACTGAGCGGTTACTCAACCTGCCGATGCTGATGTTTTCGCTACTGGACCTACTAATGGTGCTACAGGTCCCATTTCACATTCAATGTGAAAAAGATGTAGTAAATTGTTTTTCATGATTAAAAATTTCTTATTGCAAAATCATAGACAGTTTTTCTGAGTTTAAGCTCAGATTAAGGGGAGTCACTCCATAACAGTTTGGCTAACTTTGGTTAAGGTTTTCGTATGTTTGACTAGTTTCTCTTCTTGTTGGGGAGTAAGTATGGATTTTCTACCTAATTGTACATCGCTCAGTGGCTCCACATTTATTAACTTATCTCTCCACGTTGATTCCAGGATGTTGGGATTACGCGGTATTACCCCTAGATGCATCTTTGTACAAAATTGATTTACAGAAAAAAAATAATGGATTAATTTTAACGTTCAGGCTTAAAATTATTTACAATGATATGACAAATTTCTACAAAACAAACTTAAAATCCAAGTACTGAATTAAGATTCACCTTGCTTTATTAAAGAAAATACAAATATTATAAGATATATAAGCACTGCAAAAAAACTTAACTGACGTCACCTATAAAAATTTAACGAATCATTCACTGCTCTACAATTCTTAGGTGATCGACCGCTAGATGTCAGCAATATTTACTTTGAACAATTATTTGTTACACGGGCAACACGTCACTGCGCGGTATTACCCTGTGCGCAATATTCCCCCACTCTCCCCTACTCAATCGCTAAATAATAACAAAAACAAACAATAATTAAATTTGCATTTTTGATAAACACCTGGTGTAATAAATAGGAAATAATGAGAATTCTATAAATTCCAACCACAGTAATCAGAGCCAACATAAGGCTGTAGTCGGCACAGTTAAAAAGGTTGAAATTCCCGTTTAATACGTTACCGGCGGAGTAAGTCTGACGTCGTTCGAGTCCGTTTTTCTATGCAGGCGAACTCGCGGCCCGACTTCTTTGCCTTCTTTATTCATCAGTCATTATTTTTGTGTGGTAAAGGTTGGTGAATTTCGTGTGTTTATGTCGCCAGTGCAGTTTATAATTATTAATAAAATTTGTTATTTGCCTAAATAAAAATGCAATTCAAATTAGGTAAAATGAAGCAGCGAAAGACCGCTGTTGTCTTCTATTGAACAAAACCGAGGGAAATTTTATAAAAGGTATTATAATAGATAATTGCGTTTGTGTTTTTCGTGTTGCATGACTAATGGATTTGGTTGTGATACATATTCATAATCAAATGCGATTTACAATAAATGTGTCGTTATTGCCTTATATGCCTTATGCTATTATTTTTTATGATTTATATAAAGTAAAATGTATTCTAAATCATAGAAACATATTTTTCCATTTCCTCATAATGTGCTTTTATGAACATATGACGTTTCTGCATACAGCGATTCAATTAGAACTATAATTAATTAAAGAAAAGCTAGCTTACTAGTAAAGTCATCTTTGCCGTATTGAGGCAGCTTGGTACTGTAAACAATACAATTTTCTTAACAATTAAAATATTTCTTTCAAACAAATTTTTAATATCTACCTTTGAAATAAAGTAAAAATGTGATTATTTCATATTTAAAAACGCAGGTACTTAAAGAAGATAACAGTCCATTGAGTGAAAAAGAGCGATGAAAATAAAAACTTTTATAATTTATTCTCTTTCAAATTCTTTCTTAAATTATATTAGCTCTAAAGGTTTTTACTTTTTGACATAAAATTAATGCGAAGTGTTTAAATAATCGGTTAATTTATTCTGCAATAAAAAAGCGCTGCCGCATTAAATGGAACTTAAAGGTAAAGCGTATTCTAGTTTGAAATGAAGCAAAATGTGCCTTTTGGACTGAGCAAGTCAATGGGCGGAATATTACAAATTCCGTCTAGTAACAGTACGTAATTTGCTACTACCTTTTCACAGGATAATGCGCAATAAAACAATTTGAGCATCTCGCGCTCAGGACCGGATCTAGTTTTTGCGAAGCCTGGTGCAAAATAAATTGCGAGGCTGATTTGCTAATGATTTATTGGAAAGGAAATAACTCACTCTGCATCACATAAAAAAATTAAAATTAAACTTCTTCATCATGTTTTTATACAAAAGATATAAGTAGAAAAACAAAAGTAAATGTTATATACAATAACTAAAAGAAATAAAATCTTTGGCAATAATAAATATTACTATTAGAAAAAAATATATATTTTTAAATATTAACCCAGATCTGCCTAATTTTTATTTTATTTTAGTTTTTTTTAATTTTGATATAATATTTTAATATTTTTTAAACCTACCTTTTGCCATTTCTAGAGATTTTTTTCAAAAAAAAAAAACCCATACTATACCATAAAATTAGTGTTCGTTTAAACGGACAGTAGGCACTTGGCGGTCTAGAATAATATGTATATTGCAAATAAAACAGAATTTTTATCGGGTAGGTATTTATTATAAGAATACAAAAAAAACATTGGACAAATTAATTTACATTTTGGAAGTAGATGTATGGTATGCCGCAAAACGTCGTATATGTAGTGCAACTTTACACTTCTACAGACAATAGAAACAGCTTCATGACAAATCCTACAGCCAAGAAAAGCCAACAAGGTGATCAATCCGGTCAAATCTTGAATCGAGATTTTCCAGGGATGATGGTCTAGATCGGGTATCACCAATTAGTTTCATTACAGGTTCGTTTAGAAAATATATACATCTGTCACGGTCCGTTTGGTAGATGATGACTAGCAACCAAGATTTATAATATCAATTAAAAAATAAAACGAAAAGAAATCTGAGTATTTTGTTATTAAGGATAAGTACACCTAATTAAAAAAAATAATAGTTAGTACCTAATATTAATGCGAAAAATAAAATTATATACTGAAGTCTGGAGTTAAGTTGCCATGCTATTGCCATTAAATCCTGGAGATGGTCTAAATTGAATTACCACAAATTTTTATATTGATATTCTTAGATTCTTCTGGGTCCGCACAAAATTGACGGCGGTCCGGATCCGGACCGCGGTCCGCCATTTGGTCTAGATCATTTACGATAATTTTTGCTCAAGTTAGCTTCAAGAAATGCTTTAGCAATCCTTCTTCGAAACGTTAGATAATCTAATTTTCCGTTTTCTGTTTTTTTTTTTGTGTAGGGCCCAGGAATTTTGTACTGCTAAATCCAACATATGAGAAAAAAGAGAAAAATACCACTTTTTTCCTCTGATTGCTGTTCGGTACAAACTCATATTCTGGTCACTACGGTCAACTCCTCCTATGTATTTATTATACACTCTACAGCTTGAGATTGCTCCAGGCCTACGTGAAAAACATGTCACTGTGTGGTTGTATCCCTATGAAATTTGAAATAATATTTACAATATTATTATCATTCCAAGACGCAATTATATTGGAACGTTTGTTCATAGATTGGAAATCCCAGCTGCCTCATTTTGTTTTTTTTAAATGTTGTTAGATGATAAGGAGCAATTTACTCGTCTATTCTCCCAGTGAGTGCCTGTTGCTTTTATTTTTCTATTGGTAAGTTCTTCTTCTAGAGAAATGTTTGAAAAGAAATTGTCAAAGAAAAGGTGATATAGGGCATTTATTTTTGAACAAATTATATTAGCATGGTTCAAGATGACTGAAGGTCCCAACCCCATGTATTTATATTTTTTTATTTTTGATTTTGCTCCTTGATAGGGTTCAGACTAGTTGATATAGCCATAAAATATCGTGCCGACCCAAAATTTATAACCATATCGCATCGGTTTTCCATTGATAAACTGTTTTCCTGGATGCCTTCCAAAATACGGCACCATAGCCTCATCTATGCTATTGCTGCTCTACATGTGGTGCATTTGCTAAACAATTTTCATTTATCTTGTCAAAAAGAGGCTTCATTTTTGCAAAGCGATCATTCTTATCTAGGTTATTGTTGTCGCAGCAGTGGATGTTAGACATAATATACTCAAATCTATCCCTACTTATGGCATTTGAAATCAAAATGTTTCTAGAATCATCTGAATTTTCCCAGTACATCCGTCTTCTACTGACTGAGGAATAGCCGCTCACCAACAACACTCCCATTTACATTATTTCTTTTTATTGGGCTTAGATTTTAAAAAACGTGACAATGGCAAATTATCACTCTAATCCCACATATCCTCCTTCTTCCATTTTCTTTTGATCTTCTGGGCTTTCTTTATCCACATTTTCTTCATAGTCATTGTAAATTTCCGCATTGGTCAATAATTATGATGCTGGTAAGTTATTGATTAGCACGTTTTGTTCATCACCTGAATCTTCATTCGTGAAATCACATGACATTTTTTGACATTTTTAGGTGGGAAAATAACAATATTTGTTTCGTTAGTTGAGATTGTGTGATGCTGGGTCTGGTGGATTCTTCTTCTAGTTCAGCAAGAAGGTCATGCATGGTTAAGCCACTGAAAAAAACGAATTTTTACGGAATTTCATAATTTTAAATACCAACCTGAAGTAGAACAGAGAAAGTATTGCATTCACTACTAATATATTGTGTACTAATGAGAGTGATGAAACGATCAAAGAAAATACACGAACGTCAAACGATTGCAGAATGTTACTTAAAACCAAGATCACTAAACAGAAGAGGTTGCCTAAAAACTTCTATGGTATTTATTTTGATTTTCACCATCCAACTAGGTGTTATTTATTTGAATTTTCAGTCGTTTTAATAATTTCTGTGTGGATATATGTTGCTAAAGCTTACTTACTATCTTTTTGCGTATGGTGTTTTGGAGTGTCTGTATACTGGTAGTGATGAAACAGTCTTCACAGAGCCATTGCGCGATATGAAGACTTCAAGACAAAAAATTGCTAAAATGATTCATCTATAGTCTCTTTGGATATGAAAGAGAGTAATAAACCCCGAGATAAGAACCGGCCATGGGCATGGCAATATTTCGTTTCAGGTAATTATCGGGTAACACTAATGCTAACAGGTAATGGGTGTACATTAGTATATTTTACTGGATACATAATAGGGTAGTAAGCCAGTATATTGTGACATCAATCCAGTCTTACAGCTGAATATACGAAGACGTGCTAGTGCAGTTCGACTTGTGTTTAGTGACTATTGTGCCAGTGGATATAATACTGTTTGGGTAGAATGTCGAGCTTATCAGATTACGTACCTGCTAAACGCGTGAAAAGGTGTGCGCTGTCTCAGAATGAGAAGATTATTATATTTAATGTATTTAATGCATTGAAACACCAAAATCCTACCAACAGTGTTGACGACATCGTGGAAAAGTGTTCCAAAATGGCAGGGACTATCGACTATCTACAGACTTTTAAAGGAAACAAAAAATGAACAAGATACTGTAAATCCCCCAAAATCATCTACAGGGAGGTCAAAAGTCATTATAGATGATTTCTTCAAAAATGTCATTCGCAGAAAAGTACACTCATTTTATTTTAAAAAAAGAAATACCAACGCTAAACAAAATTTTAAGTGAACTTTCAGAGGACAACGATTTGTCAAAAATCAGTAGAAGCAAATTATGGGCCGTCTTACGAGAGATGAATTTTTGCTGTGAAAAGCAGAACAGGAAGTCAGTTCTTATCGATAAAGATAAAATTATTTGTTGCCAGTTACCATTCACGGCAGACCGAGCGGCCGCCTACGACTGCTTAGAGGAAAGCCGATATAATTCAATGGTTATCCGGAAAAAATATTTCTTTTGAAACAAATATGGTGAAAAAGGAATTTTTGACACTTGTCAATCTTAATAAAAATCAGAAAAAATATGTTATCGATGAAATGACAACAAATTACCAAATAACGGTACTACGGTTACCACCTTATCACTATGAACTTAACCCAATCGAATTAGCCTGGATGCAGGTAAAAGGAGATGTAGCGCGAAATAATAAAACGTTTAAATTAAGTGACGTGAAAATTTTGTTCAAAAATTCCTTAGAACGAGTAACTGCAGATAACTGGCAAAGATGTATACATCATATACAAAAAGAAGAGGAGAAAATGTGGGAACTCGATAATTTAATTGACATTACTGTGGAACCTATCGTTATCAATCTAGGAGACGAACATAATTCATCAGAATATTCAGAGGATGAATTTTAATATACCTACTTTTTTATTTTCTTTATTCTACATTTATACGACACTACATTTACTCACCATAATTTGAATTTTCAAAATACATATATTTTTGTGTGGAATAAAAGTCTGTTCATTAAATATAAATAAATATTTTGATAATAATATTGAATAATTTTATTTGAATTACTAAAAACCCTCTTAACCCGGTTATGATGCTCATGTTTTGAAATGCTGTTTTTATATTGTTTACTTATAAGAGAAATGGATCGAGAAATTGAAGTGGCATAGACAAAGACGGATTGTCGGGGATTAAATTTTAGCTACAAGCTACAATTTAGTCCGGTCCGATCACACAAAGTTTTTTTAAAAGTACACTTCATCTATACCGATAATACATAATATAAAAATATTGAATATAAGCACCAGTACTACATTTATTTACGATTTGCATACATAATAAGCTTGTATTACTCTCTTTCATTTCTAAGCAGACTATAGTAACGAATTTCTGTTCCGTTTAGCTTAATGTATTGTATGTATTGTATAAGTATGTATTGGTAAAAAATTTAATTCAGTATCTAACAGCTGTCAAAAAATAAAAACAATGCAATGGTTTGTATAGGAATTTAATTGCGTAAATAAAAAACAGAAAACCTAATTAAAGGTGTAAGGAAAGTGTTGTTGATAATTTACCAATATACCTATATTATTATCCATTTACATATTGACCCCAAGAACCAGTAATACATATAATATACGCACACACATATAAAAAGAGATAAACAAAAAACAATATTTATAAATATGAAAAAATAGACTATAATTGAGCAATATATTATGAATGTAACAATCATGAACATAGACGGTGAACACATAAATATATTTTTTGTATTTCGGACATGATAATTCTTTACTGCGTTAGTATGTACTTGAGAAATATTCATTTAAAAAAAATTTTAGTGTGCGCTTAAAAACTCCGTCACTTAATATTTTTAAATGAGATGGCAATTTATTATAAACTTTTATCCCTGATTGGTAAAACGAGATTTTGATGCCACGTGGGATAGCGATGATAGTCATTAGGAAGATCTATGGAATGTTTATTTTTATGAATTAGAATAGCCGGTCTATATATATATATATATATATATATATATATATATATATATATATATATATATATATATATATATATATATATATATATATATATATATATACATCTTCTTATCTTTTCTGCGTCTTTTCATATTACAACGATTCTACGTCCGTTAAAGTATAGTGAAATATTTTTAGACATAGGTGGCGTCTTAAATGTTTTATAATTGAAAATACAAAGTATATAACAGAAATCTTTTTGCTGCCTTCAATAATAAAAGATTTCTACTTTGCAATGATTTTGCGTCCTTACATTTTACTATTATTTCCGCGTCCGATATACGTTTATATGTTTGTATCTTTTCTGCGTCCAATAGTATATTATAATACTTAGTAACAATGTTTCAGCGTCCGACATAGTTGCCACTTCCTTGACAACTTCGAGCTTTAATATTTATATAGTATATTCTTTTCTGGGTCTGACACGATGCGATATAGAAATGTTTGAGATAATTTATTTGCTCACTAACCAATTATTGGTAACATTGAACTTTTCAATTTTATTTGATACAGGACAGACTAGATAATCTTTAATTATGTTAAACGTGATATTAAAAAAATATTTATACATTTAAAACATAAAAAATAGTTTATTTATAAAATTGTTGTTTATTTATCGTCGCGCTGTGTAGTAGAAAAACAAAAAACAAGTTTCTTATCCACGCAAAAATAAACAATAGAAGTCACACCTACTGAAACACATTTGAGAAAAATGCAAACAACTAAAGATTATCTAATTACTGCATAATAAATACGTTTCTCTAAAAGTGTATAAGCATAATCATTTGTTAGTACACGTGTCACGTTGATCTAAATTCAAATTTGAAAAAGATGGCATTTTGTTGTGTAAAAGTATTAACTTTTTAATCCATTACATGGATAAGAAAGAGGAAAGTAATTTTACTAACAAACTGAGAGAAAAAGATGGGAAAAACACAGGTAGACAGAGGGAAGAAGAAATCAGGAAGAAAGGCGCTGTATTGGAACGTGCAGGTGTAACAAATAAGGAGACAGACTGCTGGGAATACGTGGAAGGGTTTGACATAGTGGGAATGATGGAAACATGAGCAGAAGAGAAATCGTGGGAAAAATTAAGTACAGATTATCAAAATGCTTCAAATGGGAACTCCAAGGGGCCGAAAGGGTGAAGACGAAAGGCAGAGCGAAGGGTGGGTTGATAATGGGGATACGCGAGGGAATAGAAGTAATAAGGAAATGAAAAACACAAGAGCATGATAAGTAGCAGAGTAAACATAGGAAAGAATACATGGAGAATAATAACGGTATATAGTACAGGGATGAAAGATTTGAAGTCGCAAATTAAGGAAAAAGTAAATGACCTCCAAGGACAAAATGCAGGAGATTTTAATGGTCTAATGGGAGAAATGGCAAAAAGAAGAGAAGAGTCGGAAAAGGGAGAAAAGATAAAATAGATAATAAAATGGGGAGATTAATAGAGGAAATAATAAAAGATAATGGATGGAATATACTGAATGGAAATAAGGAGGGAGACGAGAAAGGAAACTGGACATATCTGGGACCAAAAGGAGAGTCGGTAATTGATTATGCAATAGTCTATGAAGATGCTTGGGAGGAAGTGGAAAGTTTAAAATAGCAGACAGGGTGGAGTCGGATCATATTCCTTTGGAAAAAACTTTAAGGGGACCGGAAAACCTGATAGAAGCAACAGAGAGACAAGCAAAAATAAGAGAGGAATTACAAATAACGAAATGGGGAAAAGAGGAAATAGTAAAGTACAGAGGAAGAACGCAGATGATGAGCTTTAAGGGAAAGGCAGTCGATGAGAAGATGAGGGAATTGACAGAATGGATAGGGGGAGCAACAGAGAAAAAGAAAATACTTAATAGGGATAAAAGAAACAGCTGGTGGGATAAAGAATGCAGAGAACTGAATCGACAAACCAGAGGACAACTGAGAAAATGGAGACAGAACAAAACTACAAAAGAGGAATATATGCAAGCGAAAAACAACAAGAGTTGAAAGGAAAAGAAACAGAGTTAGGAGAAAGAAGAAGAGAAAAATATTAAGAAAATAAAAACGGAAACAGAAGCGTGGAAGTATATTAATAAAGAGAGAAAGAAGCGGAAAAAGTGAGCGAGCAGATAAAAATGGAAGAATGGAAAAGTTATTTGTAGAATTATTAAGTGGAAACGAAGAATATGAAGAAAAAAATAGTGTGCAAAGAGAAGATGGAAACCAAAGAATAGATAGGGAAGAGATAGTGGAACAGATTAAAAATATATAGAAAGGAAAAAATGCTAGAAAGGACACAATACAAAATGAGGCCAGGATTTACGGCACAGACGCTGTAGTAAACAGTCTCTGTGAAATTATCAATGAGGGAAGAGTAAACCAAAAAGCTGGAGGGAATGAATAATCTCCCATATTTATAAAAAGGGATAAACCAGGAAACAAAACGTTACAGAGCTGCTATACAAAAAACTAAAGGCGGAATGGAGGGAAAAGAAATTATACCAGACGGGCAGGCAGCGTACAGAAAGAGTGCAATTGACAATGTATACATATTGCATCATCTAATTAACAAAGAAGCGCAGAAGAAAAATGGAAAGTTGTATGCATTATTCATAGATCTAAAAGCGGCTTTTGATAATGTACAAAGACTAAAAATGTAGGAACACCTAAAGGACAGAGGAGTGGATAAACACCTGATAAGAAAACTTAAGGATATATATATTATATTAAACAACGTTGAATAGAGTGAAAGTGAACGGGATGGAAAGTACAGAATTTTATACAAACAAAGGAGTGAGACAGGGGTGCCCACTAAGCTCTTCCTTATTTGCAGCATTTGTTGGCGACATTGAGGAGAGATTGAGGATGGCTCAGGCAGGAGGAGCAGTAGTGGGACAGAGAAAGGTTTGGGTACTCTATAATATGCAGATGACATCATTATAGTAGCAAATGAAGAGAACGAAATGAAACATGATAAGACAAGTGAATGTGGAGAACACAAAACTGATGATTTTTGGAATACATTTGCAGCACATATAAATATAAGGAAGGTAAATCAAGCAATGGGGATAGCTTGGGGGACAGAGAGAAAGAAAATTCAGACATAAGAGACAACTAATATTATTCGACAGTTTAGTGGGGAACATACTCCTGTATGGGGCCGATGTGTGAGGATGGATAGAATTTGAATAGAAAAAGTACAGGAGAAGTATTTAAGGTGGATACTAGGAACAGACAGAGAAACTCCGGGCTACATTGTCAGAGAAGAAAGCAAAAGAGATAAAATGAGGGTGAAAGCAAGAAACCTAACAGTAAAATACAAAGAAAAGATAATGAGAAGGAAATACTGCAAGATACTACAACAGTGTGGGTTAGAAAAGAAGAAGGAAGGAGGAGAGAATATAGGGACAGATAGAGAGATATACTTCCGACGAAATGGGTATGCAATTACAGAAATAGAACGCTTAAGAACTGGAGGCAGACAGATGAGGAAAGAATTTCAGCTAAGAGACACAGATATAGAAAGGCAAGAAAGAAGAACAAAATTAAAGAAGGAGAGTAAGAAGGAAAGGATAATGTTAGCAAGATTCAGTTGAGGAAAAAAATAATACTTGGCGGACAGATGAAAGTGAAAGGGCCTGTTGGGAAGAGAGAGAAGTGGTAGAACATCTACTGCGTGATTGTGAAGAAATGAGGGGAAGACATGCAAGCAGAGCAAATTTTAAACGAGGTCTGTAGAGCAAAATAAAACTTATTATTACTATTACTCTATTACAAGTATTGTTTGTTATAATTAGGTATTCGGATATTACGTAAGGTAAAAACTGACACTTAATATAATTATTTGTATACTGAATGTTAGAAGTTTTATAACGCTAATTGTGGTGATACAAATTTTGATTTTAAATACGAATTTCACAAAATAGTGATGGAAATAAATTAATATTAGCTTTCTTAAGAAAACAATTGCTCAACAAAACAAGGAACATATAGTTCTAATTAAAAATCATGAAAAAATAACCAACAAAAATTTCAATTACTAATAATAATTGCTTGTATTTGTTTGCTTCATTATAACAAATTCACAAATTTTATATAAATCTGTATACAAAAGTTAACGTTGACTGTTTAGAAGGCAATTATGTCCCATATAAATTTTGTCTTGGTCTTAACTCTCGCGAATTAATATGGAGTTCAAACATAAACAAACCTGTCCAAAAAATAAAAATTCAGTAGTTCACAAAATATTTTACTCCCAATATGAAACGTTTATTCCGAAATAGGAACAAAAGTATTTTGAGACTGATCTAGTATCTTCTATCGCAAAAAAGATGCCATCATTTGTGCGTTAGGGGCAAGGTATTTTAATATACAGGGTGATTTCACTTTAAATACAGAAAAAGCAGAAACACATTAATTGCCAAAAAATAAGTAGAGTTTGCTCTATAAACTTCTTTCTTGGGGAAGCGGTATTCGAGATAGAGTGTTAAAGTTTACAATAAAATATATATATTTTCTGTAGTACCTTCATATTGCGCTGACGTTGAATGAAATTTACTACATCGTATTCAAATAATTTTACCTTTTACTGAATGTAATATTAACCTCGTGGTTTTAACCAGTGGCATGCTACTTATGAAGATATTACAGAAAAAATATTTTTTTGTAAACTTTAACACCCTGTATGTCTAATACTGCGTCTCCCAGAAAAAAAGTTTATAGAGCACACTTATTTTTTGGCAATTTATCTATTGCTGCAATTTCTGTATTTAAAGTTAAATCACTGTGTATATAGAGAACAACAGCATATTGATATTTGCTCCAGGGAACTGACTAAAGTCTATTGAAATTGAATTTCAAAAAATTTACTCAATGTTTCAAAATTTATCGTTGTTTGTTGTGATAAATAGTATAAAATTAATAGCCAAATATGAATTGGCCTCAACTCTAAAATTTATGAAAAATTTTCAGAATTCATCAGAAAAAAATGTTGTTAAAACAGCATTAAATTAGTTATCCGCGGTAAAAGAGGAAAGAGAGGACTGATTTGGTGAAGACATGCAGGAAATAAACTAAATACATTGTTGCCAAGATGTGGACGCACAATCATCTGAAAATGTTTTACATAATTAAAATGGTTATACGGTCGGGAAATATACACCACTCTATTCAACGCCAACTGGTGTTAAACTGCTGAACCTTAAAATGTATATTATTTTACATATTACTAATATTTCTGCGTCCGACCAGAAATTGTGTACAGCTACAGAAAATAACTTACAGAATTCTTTTTCGGTAGATATTAAATTAGGTATGAAACTGCATCATTTCTGTTGTACCACATCATCCAGCGATGATTGCCGCTTGCAATAAAGACGAATGTTTTTTCTGCGTCCGTATATGGACGTAGAAAGGTGGTGGACGCTGAATGATATGTAAATTTAAAATGTATGGACGCAGAATAGATAGTAAGATATATATATATATATATATATATATATATATATATATATATATATATATATATATATATATATATATATAAATTAGTTAAAGTAAATATTCGAATTTTCCTAAAATAACATCTGCAAGATTTTCTATGACGTAAGTTACATATGATTCTGATTGCTTTTTTTTGTATCAAGAATACATCTTCAGATTCACTAGATCCTCCCCAAAGTTCTATCCCATATTACAAACTCTGAAAATATGCATGGACCAACTTTGCTGTGTAAAAATCAATATTTTTTTTGATGATTCATAATGCATATATAGCTTTTCTGAACTTCGTTTTTAAATTTGTTATGTAATTAGTCCAGTTAACAGAATAACAGACGATAAAATTACGCGAAACAAAGCGCGCGCTCTGAAAATTGTTTGCAACGTTTGTAATTCGAAGTTCGAGCAGTTGGCGGATATAAAAGGCCTAATAGAATCATTAAAAGCAGACATGAATTCAAAAATAAGTAGTTTAGAGCAGAAGCTTCACGAAATCGAAACGAAAATTACTTCTGCTACTCAAAATTTCGAAATTCCGCGTAAATCTTTTGAAAAAGTAACTGTTGAGGCTGTTGAAAGGATTAATCGTTCTAGAAATATTATTATTAAGGGTGCTCCTGAAGCAACCGGAACTGCAGAAGCTCGCAAATCTGCCGATTTTGAAAAAGTCGTTGAAATTCTATCTGTAATTGACTCCGTAGATGCACCACTTTCTGTTAACCGCCTTGGTAGGAACGTCAATGGAGATAGACCTCGTCCTCTTAAAGTAGTTTTTGATAATCAGTCTGCGGCCCGTCATGTTTTACGAAATAAACAAAAACTACTTAACAATAATACCACAAAGAATTTCAAGATATCGGATGATAAAACACGAAGTCAAATAGAATACTTAAATAGCGTCCGGGAGGAATTGCAGGAACGTTTAAATGGAGGCGAATCGAATCTCACAATTAAATACATCAACGGTTTGCCTGAGATTACAAAGAGACAGTCAAAAAACTAAAACCTTGTCTTACTGAATGGTCTATATTATATACAAACCTTGATAGTCTTGTTTCCAAATTTAACGATTTAGTTCCATCTGTGCAATTTTATGACCCCTCTCTGATTTTAGTAGCAGAAACCTGGCTTAAACCTCATATCCCTGATGCACTTATAAATATTGATGGTTTTCATCTGTTTAGGTCCGACAGGCTTCATAGTATAGGAGGTGGTGTTTGCATTTACATAAAATCTCACATTCTAAAAAAATTCTCTGTTAAACAATTAGATTTTATATGTCCCAACATCGACACGCTGATACTTCAGTTATCTTCAAATAATTGTTGTCTTACATTTATGTGTATCTATAGACCGCCCAATACAGATCTTGAAAACGATGCTCTTCTTTTTAACAAATTACAATCTTTGGCTCTTTCACAAAATAATCTTGTCATTGCTGGTGATTTCAATTTTCCACAGATTTCTTGGCCTCTTACTCACTCTCCGGAACCCCACGACTCTGCATCTCATTTCTCAGATCTCCTCTTAAAATCCAACTTGACACAGCTAGTCGAGGAGCCAACGAGGTTTCGGTTAAACCAGAATCCATCTATATTAGATCTTGTCATAACAAATGACCCTAATCTCTTAACTCCCCCTATCATAAACTCACCCATTGGTATATCCGATCATGCTGTTATAACCACATCCACCCAATTTCTGATCGATAGTGCCGAACAAAGTTCATTTAAAACTATAAAAATAATAGACTACGACAGAGTTGCTGAGGACCTTGACCGGACTGTATGGTCTTTCAATACAAATGATATACACTCAATATGGGATTTTTTCATGGATGCTGTCTACAAAATTATTGAAAAACACTCAAGTACAAGAGAAGTGTACAAGAATAGAAAGAAACCTTGGATAAACTGGAATGTTCTCAGGAAAATCAGACATAAGAGAAACTTGTGGAAAAAATACAAAAGGTCTCGCACTCGTTCTGATTTTATCACTCACAAAACGTTCTCAAACAACCTATCTTCCGAACTAAAACTACTAAGGCAAGGTTATGAAGAATCTCTGGCAAATGATCATTGCCCAAAAAAACTCTATAGCTATATACGGTCTCACCTAAACTCTAGGGTGTCAATACCGATGCTCAGAAAACCCAATGGTGACCTCTGTGAAACTAACACAGAAGCAGCAGAACTTTTGTCGGAAAATTTCACAAAAGTATTCACCGTTGAAACTGATGGAAATATCCCTACTATTAAAGGTGTCACGCTATCAAATGCCCTAACGAGTATTGACTTCTCCCCAGTAAAAATTGAAAGTTGTATTAAGAAGCTTAAAAAGGGTTCCTCACCGGGAATTGACGGCCTAGGTGTGGCTTTTCTTAAAAAATGCTCTGCTGTTATCTCTCAACCACTATCAAAAATTATGAATGCGTCCTTTCAACAACATGCACTTCCCTCCGTTTGGAAAAAGGCTTCTGTCACTGCCATCTACAAAAAAGGTGACAAACTTAATAGTGAAAATTATCGTCCAATTAGTTTACTGCCAATTATCAGCAAAATCATGGAGTCCATAATACGAGATGAAATGCTTCAATTTTTAATGTCGGCTCATGTCATCCCCAAAGAACAACATGGTTTCGTACCTAATCGGTCAATAGTGACAAATTTAGTGCAGTGCGTCAACGATTGGTCTTTATCACTCGATAACAAGCAACCGGTGGACGTTATTTACTTAGACTTTGCCAAGGCGTTTGACAGAGTGCCTAGGAAAAGACTATTACATAAACTCACTCATTTCGGCATTCGTGGTGACCTTCTCCTTTGGATAGATGCTTTTCTCTGTGACAGAACTTTTAGTGTGCGGGTTAGTGACTCTTTTTCATCCCCTCGTCCTGTAATTAGTGGCGTACCGCAGGGTTCGGTGTTAGGCCCTCTCTTATTTTTGGTGTTTGTTTCGGACCTAGTACTTCACATAGACTCCAAAGTTCTATTCTATGCTGACGATGCCAAACTGTATGCTAACCCAGTACTGAATCAGGCAACACTTCAACAAGATTTGAACAACATTGCACAATGGTGCGATGACTGGATGCTCCCTCTCAATGCAAATAAGTGTGTTGTACTCCATCTTGGGAAAAACAACCCCCGTTACCAGTACTCTTTACAAAATATCCCACTTAATATCGTATCATCCTATAATGATCTTGGAGTTACTATTACAGAAAATCTTTCGTGGTCTAATCACATAGCTGCAGTTTGTAAAAAAGCAAATTCCAAACTTTACCTTTTGAAGAAGACTTTTGCAAAATCCACGTTTCCCGTATTTGTTCGCCTTTTTAAATGCTATGTCCGTCCTTTGCTGGAATTTGCTGGGCCAGTATGGAATGCCAACCTCGTGAGAGATAAAAATCTATTGGAATCTGTGCAACGATATGCTACACGACTGCCTTTTGGACGTATGCGACCTTGCTATGAAGAGAGATTACTTTCCGCCGGATTGACATCTTTTGCTGATCGAAAACTTCGTGGAGATTTGATCTTTACCTTCAAAGCCTTGAAAACTAACTTTTTTAGTGATGACATTCGCCAACTCTTTCCAAGAAATCCAGATCAACGCTTGAGGGGCCACGGCTTGAAGTTAAAGAAAGAAAATTTTAAATCAACAACCAGGCAAACTTTCCTCTCCAATCGCATTTTTTCGACATGGAACTCTCTGCCATTGCACGTGGTTAATTCCCCAAATGTATCTATATTCAAGAAAAGACTTGATGCTTCGCTGTTTAGAAGAAACCCATGAACATTTATTTTGTTTTTATATTACGCGTACACATTATTTTTTATTTTTGCTCTTGTACTAGTTTTATTTACACTTTTATTGATGTATAATTTTAAATTTGGGCTACATAGAAATTTCTTAGCCCTATTCCATGTAGAATAATAATAATAATAATAATAATAATAATAATAATAATAATAATAATAATAATAATAATAATAATAATAATAATAATAATAATAATAATAATAATAATAATAATAATAATAATAATAATAATAATAATAATAATAATAATAATAATAATAATAATAATAATAATAATAATAATAATAATAATAATAATAATAATAATAATAATAATAATAATAATAATAATAATAATAATAATAATAATAATAATAATAATAATAATAATAATAATAATAATAATAATAATAATAATAATAATAATAATAATAATAATAATAATAATAATAATAATAATAATAATAATAATAATAATAATAATAATAATAATAATAATAATAATAATAATAATAATAATAATAATAATAATAATAATAATAATAATAATAATAATAATAATAATAATAATAATAATAATAATAATAATAATAATAATAATAATAATAATAATAATAATAATAATAATAATAATAATAATAATAATAATAATAATAATAATAATAATAATAATAATAATAATAATAATAATAATAATAATAATAATAATAATAATAATAATAATAATAATAATAATAATAATAATAATAATAATAATAATAATAATAATAATAATAATAATAATAATAATAATAATAATAATAATAATAATAATAATAATAATAATAATAATAATAATAATAATAATAATAATAATAATAATAATAATAATAATAATAATAATAATAATAATAATAATAATAATAATAATAATAATAATAATAATAATAATAATAATAATAATAATAATAATAATAATAATAATAATAATAATAATAATAATAATAATAATAATAATAATAATAATAATAATAATAATAATAATAATAATAATAATAATAATAATAATAATAATAATAATAATAATAATAATAATAATAATAATAATAATAATAATAATAATAATAATAATAATAATAATAATAATAATAATAATAATAATAATAATAATAATAATAATAATAATAATAATAATAATAATAATAATAATAATAATAATAATAATAATAATAATAATAATAATAATAATAATAATAATAATAATAATAATAATAATAATAATAATAATAATAATAATAATAATAATAATAATAATAATAATAATAATAATAATAATAATAATAATAATAATAATAATAATAATAATAATAATAATAATAATAATAATAATAATAATAATAATAATAATAATAATAATAATAATAATAATAATAATAATAATAATAATAATAATAATAATAATAATAATAATAATAATAATAATAATAATAATAATAATAATAATAATAATAATAATAATAATAATAATAATAATAATAATAATAATAATAATAATAATAATAATAATAATAATAATAATAATAATAATAATAATAATAATAATAATAATAATAATAATAATAATAATAATAATAATAATAATAATAATAATAATAATAATAATAATAATAATAATAATAATAATAATAATAATAATAATAATAATAATAATAATAATAATAATAATAATAATAATAATAATAATAATAATAATAATAATAATAATAATAATAATAATAATAATAATAATAATAATAATAATAATAATAATAATAATAATAATAATAATAATAATAATAATAATAATAATAATAATAATAATAATAATAATAATAATAATAATAATAATAATAATAATAATAATAATAATAATAATAATAATAATAATAATAATAATAATAATAATAATAATAATAATAATAATAATAATAATAATAATAATAATAATAATAATAATAATAATAATAATAATAATAATAATAATAATAATAATAATAATAATAATAATAATAATAATAATAATAATAATAATAATAATAATAATAATAATAATAATAATAATAATAATAATAATAATAATAATAATAATAATAATAATAATAATAATAATAATAATAATAATAATAATAATAATAATAATAATAATAATAATAATAATAATAATAATAATAATAATAATAATAATAATAATAATAATAATAATAATAATAATAATAATAATAATAATAATAATAATAATAATAATAATAATAATAATAATAATAATAATAATAATAATAATAATAATAATAATAATAATAATAATAATAATAATAATAATAATAATAATAATAATAATAATAATAATAATAATAATAATAATAATAATAATAATAATAATAATAATAATAATAATAATAATAATAATAATAATAATAATAATAATAATAATAATAATAATAATAATAATAATAATAATAATAATAATAATAATAATAATAATAATAATAATAATAATAATAATAATAATAATAATAATAATAATAATAATAATAATAATAATAATAATAATAATAATAATAATAATAATAATAATAATAATAATAATAATAATAATAATAATAATAATAATAATAATAATAATAATAATAATAATAATAATAATAATAATAATAATAATAATAATAATAATAATAATAATAATAATAATAATAATAATAATAATAATAATAATAATAATAATAATAATAATAATAATAATAATAATAATAATAATAATAATAATAATAATAATAATAATAATAATAATAATAATAATAATAATAATAATAATAATAATAATAATAATAATAATAATAATAATAATAATAATAATAATAATAATAATAATAATAATAATAATAATAATAATAATAATAATAATAATAATAATAATAATAATAATAATAATAATAATAATAATAATAATAATAATAATAATAATAATAATAATAATAATAATAATAATAATAATAATAATAATAATAATAATAATAATAATAATAATAATAATAATAATAATAATAATAATAATAATAATAATAATAATAATAATAATAATAATAATAATAATAATAATAATAATAATAATAATAATAATAATAATAATAATAATAATAATAATAATAATAATAATAATAATAATAATAATAATAATAATAATAATAATAATAATAATAATAATAATAATAATAATAATAATAATAATAATAATAATAATAAGTTCAGTTGAGAGTCAATATGAATGCCAAGAAATTTCGTAGAGTCTACTCGGTGTATTTCATCATCGCTTACTTTTAAAATAATATCTGTTACCCCATGTAATGGAAATGTAATATTATTGGTTTTGCTACAATTAAGTACCAGCCCATTAGCAAGGAACTAATCAGAAACTCCTTCTACAATATTCTGTGCTTTGTTTATTAATTATTTCTATTAGCCTCCCTTATCTATAAGCTGGTGTCTTCAGCGAATAAGGAAAATGTGGCTTCTGGAAAATTTGGTACGATATAATTAATGTACAACAAAAATAACAGTGGCCTCAAAATAGATCCTTGTGGAACTCCAATTTCAACCACGGCATATTTCGAATGAATCTTTTTCGTTATACAATTTTTAATTTCAATTATTTCAGTGCACATCTGTCTTTTCAATAAATATGTTTTAAAACAATTATTTTCAGTATCAGTTATGCCATAATATTCTAATTTGTGCCTTATGCCATAATATTCCAATTTGCGCCTTAGCCTTAGACAGGTCACAAAAGATTCCTAACGGAATTTCCCTGTTTTCTAAAGTAATGTTTATGCTTTCTAATAATTTAAAAGCAGCGTCTGTGGTATTAAGATTTTCCCTGAACCCAAACTGAGAATTATCTAAAATATTGTAGCTATTTAAATATAATAACAATTGTTGTTTAACTACGTATTCAAGGATTTTTGAAAAAGACGGCAACAGTGACATACATCGGTAACTTGTGGAAAGCAATTTATCACCTTTTTTGAAGTGGTTTTGTTATTGATTTTTTAAAAGTTTCTAGAAATTCACTATTTACTTAAAATAGATAAATTAAGTATTTTAAAGGTTTCACTAAAGCGTCCACATTACTTTTTATTATAGTAATAAGGATATCATGATAGCCTGCAGACATCTTGGGTTTTAAGGAGTTCAATGCTTTTTTTACATCTGAACAAGTGACCCGTCTAAGCCGAAATCGGTTTGTGTGGTTAACTATGACATTGTTAATATGACTTGCACTTGACCGTTTTAATTATTTATTCCTTGGAGCACTAATAAAAAAGCAGTTGAATTCCTCTGCCACTTGGGAAGAATCTGTAATTAAATTATCATTTATTTTAATTATAATTTAATTATTTTCTGAAGTTTTTTCTTTATTAGTATAATGATTGACTATTTTCCAGGTTGACTTGATTTTATTGTCAGCGTTCATTATCGTACTTTTAAAATATTTTTGTTTAGCACGATAAATTACTTTTTTAAGTATATATTCATAAGTTCTAATATAATCTAAAATAATTTTATTGTCTGTACATTTTTTCATGATTAGTAGACATCTTTTATTGTTACCTATACGCTGGAGCAGCTCTATGCTTTATATTTTTTAAAGGAAATACCTTCTCAAAAATTTTATTAAATAGTTTATAAAACGTATCAAATTTATATCATTGATAACATATAGACTGTTCCAGTTTATTTTATGCACTAATTCTGAAAACTTTTTTTGGTTGAAAATGTTAAAATTCCATTTAGATTCAGTAATACTGTCATTGTATACCACGAGCGCCCCAACATTACTGAGCTCTATGATCAGACACACCTATTTCCTTTGTTTCAACCAAGTATGTAAGATTTGTACTGATTGCTATGTTATCAACAATTGTAGAAGATGATTTAGTTATTCACTTAGGATCCTTCCCAGATAGTTTTTAAATTGAACATATTTAAAACATTATCAAAATCTCTGCGATCTTTATTATTCGTACTAAAGTCAATATTAAAATCTCCGCAAATAACATAATCAAAACTATTGTATATTCTGTATAATTTCGTCATCATATCAAAAAGTGAGTTTAGAAATATATCCATATGACCGGATGAAGACCTATTTATACATATAACAATAAGTTGTAAAAATTCAGACATTGCAGTTGTATATTCAAAATGTATTTCAACAGAAAAGTCTACCACGTCCAAGTGTACAAAGTCTGTGCTACCTTTCCCACTAAAAAGAGAAAAGAGGAAAGCGTACCTTACCATGGGGAAATTCGTGTAACGTAGACATTTTGTAATAAATGAATCATTGGGAATATTTCATTCACGTATAAGTTTAATTTTTGTGTTAATGTTGATTAATTGTTAAGGCACTACTAAGGTAGTGGTAAAGTAGTCTGTGGAAGTGATACCTGATAAATCTAATAGTTCTATGGTTTCCTGTTCTGTGTTTTACTATCTGATACATGCTTAATAGTTCGTAGTTATGTTCATATGTCCATGGTCATGGCCAAATGTCAAGTCAAGTCAATTCGTTGAATTGTGATGGTGACAAATCGCCCGGCTCGGACTTCCAGGAGTTTAGGGTAAGAAAATATAATAATTAAAACATTTAAGTAATTTCTTATTTCTAATATTTCAATAGAAAAATACATCGACCGTGTACTATGGCTAGTAGTGATGATAGTTGTGGAGGAGATGATACACTACAAAAAAAGAAACACTGCGTGGAACATAAAAAAATTCAGAATTCGTGGTTGAATGATCCTGTTCTACGTTTATTTGTAGAAAAATGTAGTGATAATACAGAGGCTAAGTAATGATTGACTATTTTTTCCCAATCACATTTAACAGAACAACCTTCAGTTTCAGGTGTAAAGTGTGCAATAAAATAATGACTATAAAAGTGAATTATTAAAACATGCAGAAGGGAAATTTCACCTTAAAAACAAGAAAGCTGTAGATCAACAGAAGCCAATTGACCAGTTTCTCAAAACTGATATAGAAGTTGCTCATGAAGAAAAAGTGAAAATCGCATGTTTCTTTTCAGATCATAATGTAGCGGTTCAAGTAGTAGGTCATTTAATAACATTATTAAAAGATATCATTGATGACTCAAAAATAATAAGACATCAAATTAAAACTAGGTGCACTCAAATAATAAAAAATATATTAGGTAGAATTGAAACTGAAGAAACAGTAAAGGAATTGCAAGAAACAAAATTCTCAATTTTAGTGAACAAAAGTACAGATATAGCTGACCATAAGAATCTTTGTGTGCTTGTTAGATTTTGGTCTAAAAGAGATGGTAAAATAAAAACTAGATTACTAGAATTTATCAAATTAAATGCTGCTAGTTGTACTGCCAAATAATTATATTGTGCGTTTAAAAACTGTCTACAGTCTTATAACATTCCCTTAAGTAATATTATTGGAGTTGCCTTAGTTGGCTGTAATACCATGATGAGAAAATATAATTCTTTTTTTTTCTCATCTAATGGAAGATGTGCCAGACGTAATATTATCATGTATTTTTCATTCTTCAGCTATAGTCGCCAGCAAGGCATGTGAAGGTTTATCCAGATCACCAGAAGAATTATTCATGGAAATTTAGGAGTGTTAAAAATTAGAAAAAAAGAAAGTTAGTAACAACTCACTGGCTTTCAAGATAAGCTTGTGTGGTCAGAATACTTGAAAATTATGCAGCTTTGCAGTATTATTTTCAACTTGCAGTTGTTGACAAAATATTAAGTGCTGAAAATATGTTAACGCAGTTAAATAATGTTTGTAATAAAGCCTATTTATTTTTCTTAAAATATGTACTTAACATGTTCAATGCATTCAATGTCTTATTTCAGTCAATAAATTGCCAAATACATGTTTTGTATTCTTAGTCAGTGACTCTGTTGAGGCAAATTTGTCAAAAATGTATTAAATTAGTCATCGTAGCTGAGCAAGATTTGGGGAGACTTGACATAAAATACCCTCATAATTATTTGCCCTTAGAAAAAATATACTGGGGCAATGAATGTCAAGAAACATTGCAAAGTTTATCACATGAAGCAGCTCATGATGTTAGAATAAATTGTTTAAATTTTTATATAACTGCAGCTTGTGAACTGCAAAAGCGGCTACAATTATCATCTAACTTTTTTGAAGATATTAGTTTTGTAGATCCTAGTGTAGCTTTGACTGAAAAAGCCAGTAATGTAGATATATGTAATGTGCTACTTAAGGTTAATAATATAGAGAATGTTGACTCTTTAGCTACTGAACTTGAATATAGAAATTCTCATTAGATCATGATAAAATTGTTAAACTACAGGTATTGCTTGACCTAATGTGGCATGAAATATCGAACTTTCAAACATTTGAGGGTATTTTTGCGTTTAAAAATATTTTCATATTGACTAAAATTGTAATTAGTCTTCCACATTTCAATGCAGAGGCGGAAAGATTTTTTTCCATTATGACAGATAAAAAATAAAAAAAGAAACAGAATCGGTTCTGAAGTATTAAATTCGTTATGCTTAGTACGTAATTACAAGATAAAAACATAACTAGTTACCCATGTATCGAAAAGGGCCTTAGAACCGTTTAGTTCAAAATGTATTTATTCGAAGGACTCGAATTAATTAATCTGTAATATTTTTAAAACTTATTGTAAAATATTGTTACGGAATTTGCCCCACTCACACCCAAATCGACGATTGTGGTACCGCGAAATGCTAAGTTTGCCCCGATCACCCCTACACGATTCTGTTAAACAAACAAAATGCCGGGGATCGAGACGGGACTGGAAAAATGGGGAATCAACGAGAAGCATTCGAGTCGTACGGGAAAACGGATCTAGAGATACTAGTAAATACCTGGAATATTAGTTGGGTCTATAAAAGCTGAATAAACGGCCGAGTTAGTTAGTCTTGTATTACAGTCTGAATTTGTTGTTTGTGTTTAGTTGGAGAGATCAAAGTGATTTAGATAGCGACTAATTAAATAAGTGTTTAGTTGAGTTGTAATTAGTGTTCAGTAGTGTACTGATTAGTTAATAAAGATAAGTAATTAATTAACGTATTGTCTTTTCTGGCAGTAGAAAAATTCGGATTGGGAAATCCGTGACAATATATGATATACAGTATATTTATGTTTTATTATATGTATTATAATAATTTCTGAAAGTTACAAATAAAAAGTTAGAGATCACATTGTATTGTTACAAATTTATACCAAAATTATTACACCTGTAGTATCTTTACCACATTAATTAATAACGTAGATACTATTACATTTACAGTTTTGTTTCTATAAAAATGAAGGGGAAAAAGGAGGAATTTCAAATGTTGTGTGGGAAAAAAGGGAATTTCACTATATAATATGGGAATAATGCTTTCAAAAGGTTGGCAACACTGTTAGCTTCAAACAACTTGCCGGCGCAGGGCCGGTGCTGTGCACCGTTAGCTCTTGCCTAATGCCGGTACTGCTCGCGCCTTTACCCTTTTAACATTACCGTCTTCCAGAAACGAGTTTTAAAAGTCAGCAATATAAATCCACCAAATTTTAATACTACAGTTCAAACAAAAGGTATATATTAAGCAGTGATTTATTAGCCTTGCCTGTTCCATTTATTCATTTATTTTAGGAAGAAGATAAAGAGCAGCTTAGTCACCTCTAAGAGCGCACTTTTGAGGGTCAGGCAAGATTAATAATTAATTTAAGCCGAGCCTTAATAACTCTTAAAGTTTTATTATTATCCGAATACCCGGTGAGATTTTACGTGTTTTCAAAAACTGCTTAGATATTTGCAAGACTTAATTAATGAGGCTCCCGAAGTGTTTATTAATTAACTTTTAAGCTGCGAATGCAGGCGGGAATCATACTAACGTGATCGATAAAACTTTTAGACGCTAATTGGAAAATCTTATTATTTATTTCTCCTGCTCGTTTCGTTCCGTACGGGCGATTAACTTCTCAGTTTGTTTCAGGCAATTAATAATTGTTGGGAACTTCTTTAATTGTTAAATTAATTATTGCTGATGTTCTATGACGAGCGGGATTAATTGGACATGTGAAATAATTTTCTGGAACAATTACTTTCACTTCAAACCAAACTTCAACTTTTACCTTTTACTTTACCTCATTATTTAATATTTACGTATACAGTGAGTCCAGTTGTGAACGGGTCATAAAGATTTAGCCAAACATGACTTGGTAAAATGTAATATTTTTTTATATATTTTTAGGTATTAATAATATTGTGTGAAACTAACTACTCAGTGGACAAAAGCCCCAACCTGCGTTGAATTCCACCCACAATATCTACCCATATATTCCTTATTATTTTTTTACTGTTTTAGAAAGGTATTTTAAGCTAGTATAAATCAAATCTCCTACAATTCCTATCAATGAAGAAATAGGTCAGATCTCATCTATTGTGGTTGAATTTGTCGTGTTCCCACTGCCAAAAAGTAAATTAGATTATTTTCTTTAGATAATTATTGAATAGAGTTTTGTCTGTGGAATTGTTCATTAGCATACCTAGATGTTTGGTATCAGAGAACATACATATGACTTTATTGATAGGAATTGTAGGAGATTTGATTTATATTAGCTTAAAATATCTTTCTAAAACAGTAAAAAAAAATGTAATATGTTGAAAGCGAAAATTTATTTTTGAAAATATGTAATAATTTGAAAACAGTTGAACTTATTGGAGCTAAAATTGGTACCATAATGTTATTTTTTATTTTTTTTTTCTGGATGAGAAATCTGAATTTTACCACTATTTTCTGACTTCTCATAGATACATTATTTATGTTGTTTATAAACCAACAGTTATTCATAGTCAATATTGAATAAATCAACTGACATTTAATATATACAGGGCGTTTTGCAAGTCGTTACAATAAATTTAGGAGGTGATAGAATACATGAATTTGAGTCGATAGAAACCAACATACCTATATATCCAGTGTTACAATATTTTTGATAATAAATTTTTTAATATTATTTAATTTAACCGTGCGTTTCTACAATTATTCAAGTTTAGAAGAAAATCAAACCTTTTTATAACAAATATTTCTATACTTTTTTTAATTAGGAATGAATGGATTATTTAAATTATTTAACAAATAAAATCCAAAGTGGCTTCGTTACTTACCTAGACCTTCATAAACATGGTTTTTCTACTTTGTAAAAGCGAAGAGTCAAATTTAAACGTGGATTTTATTTAAACCATTGTGTGTAGGTTTATTCGGATATTATTAAAAACTTACCTAAGCAATGCTCTTTCAGTTCTTAGGAAAAGTTTCTTGATAAACATTCTAAAAATTAGGGAAATTAATCTTAACACTTTTAAATATTTTAGTTTTGTACCTCGCTATTGAGGACGAGGTGTAAAATCCACTTTTAATAATACCGAGTTAGTTGACTTAAATAGTGGTGATATATAGAATTATGTTAATATACTATGCATATATATTCTAATGATTTTTATGTCACTTGCTTGGAATTATATTGCACCGCTCTATCCCACTGTTTACGATCAGTGTCTTTTGATATTTTTTATATTCCCTTATATCGATGATAGAGACCTTACTAGATTCTAGGATGACTCTCTATTTTATTATGAAAATAACTAAAATATTCTGTTATATCTGAAAGTTGCAAATATGTCGTAAATTAATCATTTAGTTCAGTTACTACATATAAGTGTCATAAGAAATATTTCAAATTTCTTATGTGGATATACAGCTCATAGTCTAAGATCCCACTATAAAACGACCTTCACCCTGGTTAATGGATGAAAAGTATTTTATATCCAATTAAATATGTCAATAAATATATTGCAAATGGGTTGTCTAAAAAATTTCAGTCCAGAATATGATTAATTAACAATTATTTCTTTTTTAACATTTCACTAGTTTGGTTAATAGACAAATTTCAATAGAAAGTATGAAGCCCATAGAATATGCAAACGTTAGGTTGACTATTTTTTTCCCGCCACAACTTTTGGGTAGGCAGATATAAACAGGTAAATCGATACTAGTAACTTGCACCGGTGTGGTTAATAAATTAAAGTTACATTAAAATAAGATTATTTCATTACGAACACGGTGGTATAGGGTTGTCTGCGAAAAATCAGTCCTGAATTCCGGTTGTCGAGTTATAAAAAGTGAAATATTGCTGCGAGTGAATACGTGCGACAGGGAGGTCCCAGCGAACCATTCCATGCGATAGAAGAGTACACAGGATTGCAGCTGTGTGTAGTTCGTCCATATCGAAAATGAATACGATCCGTTTATCAATTTTTCCTAAAAATCGAATAAAGTTCGGGGGTGGCGGTGTTATTATTAATCTGCCCCAGGAACCTTTAACGCGAAGACGAACAAATTTTTTCGATTCCGCGTCTCAAAGAGTACGTGTCTTTAAAATTTCGATTCGATCGGTTGGGGGGACAGCTCCGGGGACATCATTCCGTTTTCTAAAATTACCGGACGCGTCCCGCATTATCGCGAAGTATACGTACATAAAATTTGAGGTCGATCGGATTCGATTTGTGGCCGTGAGAAGCGCGGAAATTTTTTTTTACCCCTAACGACGAACATGAGGCTAGGTAAACGGCGGCTGTGGGACGGGATCGGAGGTTTCCCGAATAAAGAACCTAAAACCCTCTACTCCAAACCGTATACGTTGCTCTCCTAACTGTTTTCATAACTGAGGGGTGGAGTCTCGAAGTCACGAGTTCGAGAAATCAACCTTTTCTGTTCCATTTCGAATACATATTCTAATGGTTTTCATGAAAATAAGGAAACATGCTTCTATAGATTTTTTTATACAAACAACGGTTTATGAGTTGGGCGGCAAAATACCACCGCCCCCGGACTTTATTAGATTTTTTGGAGAAACGCCTAAACGGATTGTCTTCATTTTCGGTATAGACTATTGTAAACACGAAATTTGTCTAAAATCATTGAAATTTTTTTGTGGCTATTTCTCCACATTACCTATCGAAACGTCTAATAAAATTTTTTGATTACATGTATCGTTTCCTTAAAAAAAATTAAACGTAATTCGGGGCGGCAAATGGATTATTAAAAATTTTTATTTTTTTACGGGTTTCGATATCGACATACCATTAGTAGGGTCGAAAATGTTGTTTTATTGTTATTGAAGGGCGTTAAGGGTTCCCAGGGGCAGATTAATAATAATACCGCCGCCCCCGGACTTTATTCGATTTTTTAGAGAAACGGATCAACGGATCGTCGTTTTCCATATGGACGAACTACACACAGCTGCAATGCTGTGTACTCTTCTATCGCTTGGAATAGTTCGCTGGGGAATATTTCACTTTTTAAAACTCGGCAACCGGAATTCAGGACTGATTTTTCGCAGACAACCCTATACCACCGTGTTGGTAATGAAACAATCTTTATTTTAATTTATTAACCACACCGGTACAAGTTACTAGTATCGATTTACCTGTTTATATCTGCCTACCCAAAAGTTGTGGCGGGAAAAAAATAATCAACCTAACGTTTGCATATTCTATGAGCTTCATACTTTCGATAGGTATGGAATTTATCTATTAACCAAATGAGTGAATTGTTAAAAATAAATTAATTGTTAATTATTCATATTCTGGAGTGAAATGTTTTAGACAACCCATTTGCAATATATTTATTGACATATTTGCTTGGATATAAAATACTTTTCATCCATTAACCAGCTCGGTGAAGGTCGTTTTATAGTGGGATCCTATACTATTTTAGCTTTCCGTTTTAGGAATAATTTTGCTTTACTAAATAGTTACATATGTGGCTATGTGCAAGCAGCATAGCATAAGATGTTTAGCATTTCACTCAATCGAAACTCTGGTTTAATTCCTACCAGTATTTAGTTTATGTAGGTATATACGTACCTCTTTAGAGATCACGTAAGGCCTGGAGTTTTAAAGAATTTATGACATATTCGATATTAAATATTCATACCTTAATGCATAACACGTGAATTATGTAGAAAAATATGGACCATCTGCTTAAGCTACTTATGATATTCAAGAACAAATATTTTAAAAAATTATTATATTTGCATGTGTCCTAAAATATATTTATATTTTACTAAACTGATTAGTACACTGGCTCATTACATAATTCAATATAAAGAATTATAGCTAATGCATAAAATAATAAAATAGAGGTATATTTCGGAAGTATATAATGGATCTGCCACAAAAAAAATAATAATATACAGGGTGTAAAAACTAGATTATCCCGTTAACTGAGTATTTTTGGTGCCCCCCCTTAAAAGAGACAGGGATTTAAAGTCTAACCTTTAAAATTGTTTTTTTCGCTTTAATTTCAGATTTTCACGTATCACTCAATTCTCAAGGACATTATCGTAACCAACGCTTAAAAAACAAACCTAGAAACAGAAACGTATAATATTTCATACATTAAAATATGCAACTTTCTTATTTAACTTTATTGGCAATTCCCAACCAATTCCTTTCATGTATTTACTGGTATTTGAAGCACAAAACTGTTTATATATACACAAAAAATATTACAGAGGTTAAGATCCGGAGACTTTGGTGGCCACAAAACTGGTACATTGCGAGCAACCTAAGTTTTCGAAAAAGTGTTGTTCAAAAACTAACGCACATTCTGGCTAAAACGGACAGGTGACCTATCTTATAAAAGTCACGTCCTGCCAGATGTTTAATGGTATCTCATCTAGTAACCTAAGGAGGTTGTTTTGTAAAATTTCTAAATATAAAGCGCCCACTAACGATTCGATCAAATGTGTCGAACAATAAGCATCCCATTCACAAGTCCCTCCCATACATTCACAAAAAATCGTTGTTATTTGGATTGCATGCGGATATTCTTCAGGTCAAATATTGACATTTTGGAAATTGATAATTTCAGATCGGGTAAATCTCGTTCGTTGATTAAATATTCTTTGTAAAATTTTCATCCTGCCTATTGTTGCAGGAATCATTCGCATAAACTTTACGGAGGTGGGCTTCGAATTGTAGTGCTTGAACACGTTGCGTATGATAGGGATAGAACTGATTTTCAATGTTATCCACATTTTAGTTTGGCCTATGTGGTTTTGTGCAAATACTTATTGTCAGATCTTCCTCTGCCTTATTGCCCACGACATTCCTTGGTTACCTTCCATAATATTCATTAGCACATTTAACACGATTACTAAACCTGAAGTTAAGATAGACTCAGTTGGAAAAGCATTCTTCATATGAGTGAGAGCTGAGAATTAATTATTCTCATTATGTTCATTTCACTCAATAATTTTAAAAAGTTTAAATTTCCTAACTCATTAATATGATGATTTAACAACTAACTGACATAAGAAAAACACCAGCACCGCTCAGACCCAGCTTGTAGTAACCTGTGGCCACTCGATGTAGCTACGTGCTACATCACGTTAGTCAGGTTACCTTATATCGGATTTAACAGATACGAACAGCCAGGGTTAGACGTCGGTTGTTCCACCTAAGGCATGAGAGGTAACAATCTCGATACCGGTATTTGTCTAGTGGCGCCGCTTACGAATTCGTACGAATTATTTCATCTGTTTACTATAAGTTTTTTAGGTATAATTCAGTGCTGATCGGGGCATGAGCCCGCAGGTTAGTTGTTTCCTGAAATTCCGCTTTTGCAATATTGTTATCGTTACGGCGACAGAAGTCGGGGACATTCAATGGTACCTGCAGCATGGCAAGTCGCTTGGTGTTGGGATCGCTTAGGTCCAGGATGGAGTAGCCAGTGCCCACTAGATCTAGCTACGTACTGCTTGTGTAATAATCAAATTATTTTTCGTCGAAGAACTGCAGCTTTCAGTTCTTTTAAATAAAATCATAACTTCAATCAATTCACAAAAAATATTTGCAAAATTAGGATACACAACGTATCGTATTTCCCGTAAAATACAGCATTAGTATTTCTTTTGTTATCTAAATTACTCGTTGAAGGTTCGATACCAGAAATGTGCTATGTAAATGAAAATAAAGGTATCTCTAGAGAAGTAGACATTTTATTAAGAAAAAAATATTTAGCAAAGAACAATCAAATTATTTATTTCAATTTCATTCATTACATTTTTTAATATAACCTTAACACCCGTATTTCAAAAGATCTGTTCGTAAAAGAGTCACGGACAGTCTTAAAATTGTTATATTCGACCAAGAAGTGCTTGATATTAAATATTACAATTATTTCAGTAGTGTAGCTATTTATAAAATTAAAATCATTATGAAAATATAGTAAATTGCATCCCACGCTTTTTTTACTATAATTGAATTATTTTATTAATAATTTAATTTCTAATTTAATCTTATTCCCAATTAATTAGTGTGATTGTCGGAATTTTCTATTGCTGTAATACAAACTCTTGATACTTCAAAATTATTTTCTACTTTTTAGTTCGGTTTGCTATTAAAGCGTGTTTTTTTAGTTTTTTGAACTATAATTTATTTTCTTAATTTTTAGTCTCATTTCACGGCGCAGATTTCTGCGCAGGCCATTGCGAATGTGTGTACTTCATGCGCATAACACTTCAACTAACTACTGACACAATACGTGCCAGCACTCCTACGTTGCGAAGTTGGAAGAAGACCAAAATAAAACTGGTTGACAGTATAAATTAAAATGGTTCTCAACGTTCTCGTATCAAAATATTTTTCCGAATTATAAAATTTTAGAATTTTTTACTTTATAAACTTTCTTCAAACTTTTTGCCAAAATTTTCAAATTAAAATTTCTTTGAACTTGAAAATTTACTTGTTTTTCAAAATTTTTAAATTCAATATTTTTTTCAAAATTTTTCCAAAATTTTTGAATTGAAAATTTCCGAAAATAATTATTTGAATTTTTTTAAAAATTATCAAATTTTTATTTATTTCTAAAAAATTTTAATTTTGATTTTATTATATTCAATTCTCCAAAATTCCGAATTCCAAAATTATTTACAAAATTTTGTATTTTTTTTAATTTTAAAATGCAACTTTCTTCAAAAATTTGTATTTCATAACTTCAAAATTAGAAATTTTGAATTTTGGAGCTCCAAAATTTTATATTTTGAAATTTTTTTTTTTAATTTTGAATTCTGTATTTTTTTTTTAATTTTTTAATTAAAATTTATCGTTCCAAAAATTTTTGAATTCCAAACATTTTTTTGAGTCGAAATAAATTATTTCTGTTAAAGTTCAGTTTCGTTTCCGTTCCAAGTTTTGCAATGTAATTTTTTACAATTTATCTTGAAGTTTATTGATTTAAAATTAATTCAGAAACTTATCTTTTAACTATTCCTATTATTTTTTTCTCAAAATCTCAAAAAAATCTTAAAAAAAACTCCATTATAATAAGTTTGACTTAATAATTCAATAATTTGCAAAATATATGTAGAAAAGTTCCATAGCGACATCTATCGTATTATAATCGTACCATTAATTTTCATTAAATATACTCTAGTGGTAAGAATTCTTTTTACTTATATCGGTAAAGAAGAATGTCATTTACCATCGTTTTATGGATTATATACACTTAATCTGCAAACTAATCAAAATAGTTTATTTTTTGTATTCTGATGATCCTAGTCAGGACATTAGAATAAAGTTATTAAATAATTGCATTGTCATCAGACCTTGACCCCTATACAAATTTTCAAGCTGATCAGACGTCTTGAAATTGGTGAAAATTACGCTGAAAGATTCCATTCCATTACATACATACATACATACATACATACATACATACATACATACATACATACATACATACATACATACATACATACATACATACATACATACATACATACATACATACATACATACATACATACATACATACATACATACATACATACATACATACATACATACATACATACATACATACATACATACATACATACATACATACATACATACATACATACATACATACATACATACATACATACATACATACATACATACATACATACATACATACATACATACATACATACATACATACATACATACATACATACATACATACATACATACATACATACATACATACATACATACATACATACATACATACATACATACATACATACATACATACATACATACATACATACATACATACATACATACATACATACATACATACATACATACATACATACATACATACATACATACATACATACATACATACATACATACATACATACATACATACATACATACATACATACATACATACATACATACATACATACATACATACATACATACATACATACATACATACATACATACATACATACATACATACATACATACATACATACATACATACATACATACATACATACATACATACATACATACATACATACATACATACATACATACATACATACATACATACATACATACATACATACATACATACATACATACATACATACATACATACATACATACATACATACATACATACATACATACATACATACATACATACATACATACATACATACATACATACATACATACATACATACATACATACATACATACATACATACATACATACATACATACATACATACATACATACATACATACATACATACATACATACATACATACATACATACATACATACATACATACATACATACATACATACATACATACATACATACATACATACATACATACATACATACATACATACATACATACATACATACATACATACATACATACATACATACATACATACATACATACATACATACATACATACATACATACATACATACATACATACATACATACATACATACATACATACATACATACATACATACATACATACATACATACATACATACATACATACATACATACATACATACATACATACATACATACATACATACATACATACATACATACATACATACATACATACATACATACATACATACATACATACATACATACATACATACATACATACATACATACATACATACATACATACATACATACATACATACATACATACATACATACATACATACATACATACATACATACATACATACATACATACATACATACATACATACATACATACATACATACATACATACATACATACATACATACATACATACATACATACATACATACATACATACATACATACATACATACATACATACATACATACATACATACATACATACATACATACATACATACATACATACATACATACATACATACATACATACATACATACATACATACATACATACATACATACATACATACATACATACATACATACATACATACATACATACATACATACATACATACATACATACATACATACATACATACATACATACATACATACATACATACATACATACATACATACATACATACATACATACATACATACATACATACATACATACATACATACATACATACATACATACATACATACATACATACTTACATACATACATACATACATACATACATACATTCTGTTCATTTGAAGAAATGAAGGATGAGAAATTTTCATATTTACCTCATATAAAATTACAATTGCGGAAGAATTCGAAAACCGATTTATCGACTTAAGAAAATCGAAGGGGAAATTGTAGTTTTTACTCAACCATTTACTATTTATATTTAGAATGTAAGCAAAGCAGACCTTTAACTGGAACTGTGTGATTTGCAGTAAGATCATTTTTAAGAGTAGATATAGGATTGCACTTTTTTAAGATACTCCCAGGACAACGTCACCACATCTTAAGTCGTGTAATGGGCTCAGTGCTGGGAAGCACGTATCTTTGCGAAAGCAGCTTTTACAACATGGTTTAATATAATATATAATAAATATCTTTCGACTGATTCGAAATAATTTAATGAAAGTTGTAGTCAATTTAGGTGTATTACGTAAAATGCGATTTATTTTCCCAACTTTGACACCCTGTATCTCGGTAACGAAGCACTTGCGGACCGATGTTCATATGCACTTTATTGCTTAAAATATGGCAAGAAATCACCCCTTGAAATTAAAGTCATCACTTAAGATACACCCTGTATTGTTTACTGTATTGTAAAGGTATTTTAAGCTAATATAAATCAATTCTCCTATAATTTCCATCAATGAAGTCATATGTATGCTCTCTGATAATAAAACATAGACAAAGCCTTAGTCAATAATTATCTAAATTAAAAATTAATCTAGTTAAATTTACTAACCTGGTTTAATGAAAACAATCTATAAATACCTAATGTGAATTTTGGGTATGTAGATATTCGTTTGTCAACCAAAAATATTAAATACTTAATTGCGTGAACATCGTACTGCTTCATTTATTAATTTTATTATTTAAATAAATAGTAAATAAGATTCTTTATCATTTGTTAACTATTTTCTCTGGTTTTCAATATTTCACGAAATTTAAAAATTCAAAGAAAATGAATTGAAAATTAAAAGTCTTAATCATATTTATTTATTTTACTCTTACAAATTAATCTACGTATCTAATTCCATAGCTAAATATTATCAACTACCTCCTTGAAAACTTTAAACGTTTAGTTTCGCAATTTTACATTCCTCTCATCATACTTTTACGTTAATGAGTACAGCGCAAATGCTCTAATGATTTTTAGGACTCAAAGATTACTCGAATTAGAGTTTAAATTACAGAGGGAACTAGAACTTAGTAAATTACGTGTAATTTCAAACTTTTAATTAATTTATTCTCAATTTCCAGATATTTGGACCTCAAAAGTATTTTCAAACAAGTCCAGTGTATTTTTAATTTCAAATTATGAAATACCTACTTCCGTTTTGATGTATAAGAATACAAGAATTTAAATGATCTAATCAGAATACTTCCATATGAGTGATGGAATATTCAAACAATATAATATTCTTTTATGTAATTCTAAAAATCGTATATTTGACTTCATTTATTACAACATTTTGTCCTTCGTCATGATATAAACACTACCCAGCTAACAATTTCTTCTGTAAAAATCGTAAGAATGTTTCCAGAGCAAATTTTATAGAACAATGTTTTGTTCTAAGAACATTTTCAAAACGTTCTTACAACACTTATACCATAAAAATGGGCACCGTTCTATAGAACCTTTTAGTTCTTTAAGCGGTTCTGTAAAGCTCGCAGGAAATACTTATAGAATTGTTGCATAAACGTTTTCACAACTCTTAAAGAATTTTTATAACACAGTTACAAAGCAATCTCATAAAAATTCTATGTGTGTTATATTTAAAGAACTTTAAGTTTAATTGTATCTTTTAAAAACAAAATGTTTCTGTATCGCACATGTTAGAAATAATATGGAGGGGCCGGACCAATAAGAACCAATAAGATGGGCCTAATCAGCCTGCATAGGAGTACTTACTTACATCATTACGAATTGCTTAGTTTGTTTGTCCATCAGGGAGTAGTACTTTTTAATGCGGAAAAAGTTTTATCGTAAAATATATGGTACATAATGGTAATTTTTTACGCGCCCTCAGTTAACCTTATATTTCCTATGATGCTGGAAATTTAATAGAAAAAAATGTTATCTAAATTGATGAATTTAACAACCAACTGTACATAAAATAGTCAGAAAGTAAGTATATCCATATTATTGATATCATTTCACCTATTTATATTGTACATATTTTTAATTAAGATTTTTTTTTCTTTCTTCACAATATGGCGACAGAAAGAAAGGCTTCATCTTGTACTTCCAATGGATTCTCACTAATATGACATTTTTGTGTCGACTGCAATGATTATAGAGCAAATATCCTTCGTAAGCAGCTACTTAATATTCACAGTGTTGTAATATTTTATTGTGGTAATTTCACTTATTTCAATCTTATTTAATAAATCTAATAAAATTCTTTAACTTCAACATCTAGAAGTGCAAACGGAAAAGGTTTGGAATGGTCTAAATTAAATATGTTACTAAATTTCTATAAGAAAATCAATTTCTCTTAACAATCAAATAAATCTTATCTATCATAATGAAATTTTCTTTCTGCAAGCAAATAATAATTTTTACAAGTCACGACTATGTTATACAAATTTCCCCATTACACTTTGATCAAAATATTTCGTACTATTACAGGCAGGTCTCGTCAGATGGGGCTATGTGAAACCTACATACATAAAAAATGATAGTTCTATAGCGTTTCTTTATGGAACAAAAAGTCTTTTGTTACTTATTTAATCTATAATGATTTTATAACAACTGTATTATTATTCTCTACAACTGCTTTAAAGAGCTTTTTTTCTTAGGTTCGATAGCATCCATATTTGTAATTTGTTTTCCGCAGCAGAATTATAACTTAACAACGCCTTATACAATAGTTCTATAATTACTATAAGCGACATTACGGAATAATTTTATAAGAGTGTCACAGGAGATGGTATAATTCTATAAAGCAGTATTTTGCATCGGTTTTACAGTAATTTGAGCAGCGTTGCTGTAAAATTGTGTTATTGTACACACTTATAGGGCTACATTAGCAGTTATCTTATAAGTGCTCTATAAATTATGCTCTAAGAAGGTTCTTGCAACAAATTTAAAAAACAATTCAGTTTCTAAAGGCAAAATAGTCTCATGTGCCACAGTAATGAAACAATTTAGTATTCTAAATACAACTATAAAATATTAACAGAATATAAAACTCCTATTACTCTAAATTTATAGAACTACTTTGCTAGCTGGGTAGTAGATGAATGACAAATAAAAGATACACACCGCTACCTTTTCCCTTAATTTACTTACTTAGGTTTTGGATTAACGTCAAATAATGAGTATCTATTACTACTGATGAAATGAAAGGGTTTAAACAGTTCATAGACAAATTTAATACACCTATTAATAGCATAATAGCGGTTTATTTTAATTTATAAATTTTATTTTCTAGTAATATAAAGATTTGCTCGTAATTTTAAGATCACAGTATACAGGATGTCACGAAAGTAAATCTCCATGCGTTAACCATGAATTCTACATCGAAAAATAATACTAGTTTGCTAAATAAACTATGGCTCAAAAAGGCTTCGTTACGGTTATACAGCGTGTTAAAATTTAATGGAAAAAGACACAACAACCCTAATATATTTAACTTTCACTTTGCTTTGCATAGCTATCGACACCTTTAAAATTTCAATATAATATCCACAACGGTTTTGAGGAAATTTAAGTTTGTGTTTTTTTTCATTAAATTTTAACGCTGTATAACCCGAAGCCCTTTTGGGCTATAGTTTAAATAGCAAACGTATTATTTTTCGATATAGAATTCATGGTTAACGTATGGCGGTTTACTTTCGGGACACCCTGTATAAATTTATAGTCAGTTCTAGCTATCCATGCAGTTGTTAACAGGCACTGCTACCTAATATAAAGTTGGTCATTGGTTAGTTAATGGTTACATAAAGTGAATAAAAGTTACATCATTTTATCAAAATTGTATTCTCTATAATTTCTGACAAAAAAATCTTTCTGTCGTGTCAAGAATGTCTAGATTATATCTCTATCAAAAAAATAGTTTTCCGCTAATGCCTTTGACAATTTTTTGTTTATAAAAGGAATCAAGTCAGGACGATATGTTCGGTATTTGTAACAGTACTTTGTTGTGGTCCTATTCGAGTTTATTTCCACGCGATTATAAAAGTATGGCGCATAATTTTTCAAAATCAGAATCATCAAAATTGATTGGCTGCAGCTCATCTTTATGTCCAAAGGTTTTCCCAAAGACGTCATCCGAGACCGGAAACCCTTTTACATTTGGGAGGTCATTAGACCTATGTAAATTGTAAATCTCAAGGAAGAGATTTTGAATGACGGCCAGGAGCAGCTTGACATAAGCACTAAGATAATGTAGTTGTTACATCAGCAGCACTTAAACAAAAATTTTACCACAAACATTTTAGTTATGGATGAGGCAACATTCACATGGAATGGTATTCACATTTTCATAACACGCATTATTGCGCATTGGAAAACCTACATGTCACTCGGTGAAAACACTTTTAACAACAAAATGTGTGGGCTGGAATTGTGAACAGAGTACTTGTAACGTCCTTGGCTCAAATCAGCCAATTGAACAATTACAATGCCACGGCAGCTTTCACAGTCGGTGCTAAGGGTGGGATTCATCAATTTTGAAAGGCATGCTTTGATTGTTTTAGATTTTGATTTAGATTTTTAGAAGATTTTATTTATTTTTAGAACCTTGTTTATTTTTTATATCTCTGAAATTACTTGGCTGGGGCGTCAGCCGCTTTCAGCGACGAGGAGGGGAAGGACAAGGGCAACAATAAGCCGATTTGAAGAAAATCTTAAAATTTAATTAAATAATTAGTAAAAAAACCAAGTACATTAATAACTAAAATTACTAACGAATATATGTGTATATAAACAGAAATACAACTATTACGATGATGTCATATGAGTTGGTTCGGTAAGATACTATGTGGTAACTCCGGTAACGTGTTTGCCTAAAATGGCTTCAGCCTGACATTATGCAAAGGTATGAAGTAAAACCTAACCATATATGTAAGAATGGCTTTTGTTTTTATTTATCAGAAAAATATTTTATTTTTATTTTAAGTACGTACAAAGTGTCTGGATGTTACATACGTTACCGTAAGTATAATTTATATAACTAAGAGTGTAAATATATAAGAGTAATTTAAATTTTAGGAAGACAAGACAACTATGTCTGCCCTATGGTATGTGAATCTATTCGTAAATAAACAAGTAAAACTTTGGGAGCAACAGGTTAAATTCTCAGTGAGCTAGCGAGGTAAGTACTTAGTTCTGTTAACATAATATGCACATAATGCATTATAAAAATATTTATATCAATATCCAACGTAATGTTACATTCAGTTTGCGAATCTTATTTATTTTAGAGCCCTTTACTAAAATAGGTACCCATTATACAGCTGTATAGTAAGTTTACAGAAGTTTATACGTTAAGCAATTATATGGTTAATGAAAGTTTAAAATAAATGATTGTCACTAGCATTGTAATAAACAAAATTATCAAGATGGCTATAAGTACATATTTTCTTTGCAGGTGGAATGCTGCTCAAACTTGGAGAAATGCTCCGTAGTATATCCCATCAATATACAGGAAAAGAAAAAATTAAATTACTCACAGTCGTCCCAGGAGATAAGACTGAAACTTCGTTTGCTATCGAACCGGACGTGGAGTTTGCCATTCAACTCAGACGATACGAAATGCTTACTTTTGAGGTTTGGGCAAGGCCTCGGTGACATATGCCAGTAGCTCACCAACCGCCATGGACAGCAGCGGGTCCTCGGATATGACCAACTGCAACTGGACTTGCTGTCCTTATGTAAAGACCTCAGGTGAAAATGATTAGAAACCTGCCCCCAAGTATGACTGATAGTCGGACTTGCGTTCAGCTCAGGTGATATAAGTGAACATTCAGCTCAGGTGACATAAGTGAACATTTCTTATTTGAGGTAATGCCAATACTTCAGATGAAGTGGCAAATATGTGTTCGCTAGGGCTATCATGGGCCTCAGGTGATGTAACAAACATCTACCATCTAAAACTATCGAGGACCTTGGGTGAGTGAACAAATATTTGTCAGTGTCTATCAAGGACTGCTATCAAGGACCTGGAATAATCCAGTAATAATTAGTTCTTGGTTTATTGTAATTTTTAAGCTAAAAAAACTAACTTACCTCAGCTGACATAAGGTCCTTTCACTAAAATAAATTTGGGCAAAGTGCCTGTACAAAATGGCCACTCTCTTTACTTTCTTTTTTTTTCCTTTTTTCCTTGAACCACAAAAACAGCTCCTAGTTAAATTCCTAATTTATTAAAATAATCTGCCAAGGTTTTTAGAGAAAGAACACAAAAAAGAACAATGTTTTTAAATTAGCTGCAATCATATGTCCTGGTTATATTCACTCTCTTATTCAAATTTGGATATATTTTTAATTGGTTAGTAAACCATAATTGCATAACTAAATTGCAATTAGAATAAAATAAAATAATTACTATACTTAGTTTTAAGACAAATCTAACAAAAAGTAACTTTGTAACATGTTTTCATTTTAAACGTTACATACTTTTGGCCCTTTTATTTAAGAAAATGCGTTAACTGGTGCTCTTTATTTACAAATTTTGCATAATAATTTACCGATATTAGTTAGTAGAAGTTAGTCTCAACATTAGACAGCATAATGCGCGAATAGTGTAACATTTGGATCATGTGTTTTCCCAATGATGGATAGTCCGAAGTGGTCGAATTGGGTCGCCTCCTCGATAGCCCAACTTAAATCCACTTAACTTTTAGTTTTGTTGTCATATAACAGCTATGATAGCTATATGTTACAGATAACACTGAACAAAAGTTGCAAAATCGCATACAAACTGCTGCTGAAGCAATTGGATTACTGTGTTTTGAAAATCACCAGAATAACTTCGACAATTACTATGACAAATTCGTTATTTTATTTTAAATAAATTGATATCATTTTAAATAAATTGATATCCGTAACTGGAAAACATTTTTTTTTTCACTATTCGTTATTATTTGCCCTCTATAGTAATAACTGTCAATATTTTATATGTGGTGACTTTAATATAAACTTTTTAAAGACCAAAAAAATTGTCTGGTCAATGTATTGAGGGAGTTCAATATCAGGCATCATATAAATATTCCAACCAGAATAACAGGGAAAACTTCTACTTGTTATAGATAACTTTTTCACTAATTTTGTTATACAGGGTGGTCCACTTTTTTTAGTAGGACTTTACTAGGCGATAGAGAATCGTATTTTAAGAAGAAAAGTTTATATCAGTATAAGTCCGCAAAAGCTTCGATACGGACCTACAGGGTGTTCAAAAGTGAAGAATTTTTTCTTTCTACCACCTACAGTTTTTGAGATATTTTGTTCAAATTTTGGTGTTTAGTTATTTATTGGATTTTACTTGAATATGTATGCCAAATAATGGTGAAAGTCAACCGCGTGATCATTTTTTCCAGATCGCGGCCCGTTTTGATCCCTTGCATTTTTTTCGTATCTGCACCTATTGTTAAAGACAAAATTCAAAAACTAATATCTGTAATAGGTCAATTTAATAAGACTATTCTAAAATGCTACAGGCTAAAAGCGTTAAATACATCAACGGGTAATTTTAGCTATACTCTCGACAAGAATTCAGACGACTTACGTCATACGAACAAATGAATAATTCATTATATTTTCATCAAAATATTTAAGAAACTGCAACTGATAGTAATAAAACTATATACTACACTAAAAGTTTGCATTATATATTGCACTAAATTGCAAACAATGATTGTTTTTAACGCAACCAAATATCGAAAATTACGTTGACAATGAAAACAAATGAGTAACGTCAGTCGTGACGTAAGACGTCTGAATTCTTGACGCGAGTATAATAAATTAACTATGACTAATGCTGAGTTCATTCATAAAGGGAGGTAATAACGAAAAATGGATAATTTAAGAATTCTAAAAAAGAAGAAGATTTTCTAAATCTAATTTTTAGCGTAATAATTTAAATCATCTGCTCGAAATGTGAACCATTTTGTTCGACGCACAATTCGCACCTTCGCCTGATAGATTGTTGTGCTGCGGCAATAAAATTACCGTTTCTCATTTGATCGCAGGCATTTTGGATCCGGTCAATAAGCTCTTCTCTTGTATGCACAGGAACCATATAAACTTTATCTTTAACATAACCCCAAACTAAAAAATCCAATGAGATTAGATCGGGGGAACGTGGAGGCCAAGACATCGGCCCTCCGCGTCCTATCCACCTTTGTGGGAAATAATCCAACCACCCCCTTACATTTCGATGAAACTGGGCGGGACAACCGTCAAGTTGAAACCAAGCATTTAATCTCAAATTCAATGGAACCTCTTCCCACATATTTCCATGTTCACTTATTAAAAACTCCAAAAAATTATCACCATTTACGCGTTGTGGCAAGAAATAAGGACCAAACAAATAATTACTAAAAACTCCTATCCAAACATTAACACTTAATTCTACTTGAAAGTTTCTTGGACGAATTGCGTGCAGATTTTCGTGTGCCCACATATGCTAGTTGTGAAAATTAACGAAACTGGGCGACTATTCGTGGTTGAATCTCTATTGAACTCACAAAGAATTTGGTTGTTGATTCTTTCTTGCCGAATATTAATTCTGTTTTGCCTTTCGTCGGGTCTTGCAGTTCCAAGAGTGTGAGTGCTAAACTGTCGATGAATGTCAATAAAAACTGAATAATACGGTTGATGTCTATGCGGAAATCTCCTGTATTCTCTAACTGCCTCTGCCAAGCTCCCGTCTGCAAATCCGTAACAGAAATTGTTGTCTGCTGCTTGTTCTTGATTTGTGAATTGAAAAGGAATTTTAATATCAGGAATAACGAACGCTATTATCAACACCTTAACACCTCATTTTCAGTGCCCATATAATTTTATTTCTTACAACAATTGCAATTTGAAGGATGATCTATTAAAATGAACTGTAAACAAAGTGAGTTTCTAAGTTACAGAAACAGCCTACAGTAGCATTTTAGAACAGTCTCATAGAATTGACCTATTACAGATATTAGTTTTTCAATTTTTTCTTTAACAATGGGTGCAGATACGAAAAAAATACAAGGGATCAAAAAGTTTCTAAACAGAACTGGAAAACGATTTCCATTAACGGCCACGGTCAGTAACGCACCATAAATAAAATTGGAGGTAGAAAAGACGCCGCGACCTTGAAAAAATGATCACGCGGTAGACTTTCACAATGATTTGGCATACCTACCTATCCAAGTAAACCCCAATAAATAAATAAACCTCAAGATTTGAACAAAATATCTCAAAAACTGTAGGCGCTAGAAAGACAAAATTCAAAAATTCTTCACTTTTGAACACCCTGTAGGTCCGTATCGAAGTTTTGCGGACTTATATTGATATAAACTTTTTTTCTTAAAATACGATTCTCTATCACCTGTTAAAGTGCTACTACAAAAAAGTAGGCCATCCTGTAGATAATGTTAAAATATGTGATACGTTCCTGTCTGATCATACATATCAGATGTGTTCTTTAAATACAGTTTGTTTAAGTTACAATAGTGTTCAATACATTTATACAAGCCACCTAAATGATTCAAATACATGCACCTTTCAAAACATTTTGTCTAAAGAGGGATGGCATGAGATGTATGCAGCTACACACTTTCATAAAAAGTTCTCGATAGATCTTTCTTATACCATTACAATATAGTTTTCATCAAAACAAAGAAAAGATAAAACAGAATAAACATAAAAATCAGTTTTCGCCAGAAATCAAAGAATTGCATAAACACCTTTGTGAATAGGCTGAGAAAAGTAATAGGAGACCAAAAATATACGGAAAGTTACAACAGACTGAAGAAGGAATATAATAAAAAGTCACAAAATTGTCTGAAAGAAATAAACAATCAAGGGATCAAAAAGTTTCACAATTTGAAATCAGAACAGCAGTAACATGATGAAAGAATCGTGGAATATAATAAACGGAAGCAATGGGAAAACAAAAAATGTATTAAGTAATTCACTTATAATTGAAGAGAGAAAAAATTTGACACCTAGAGAAAAAGCCAATTTCATTAACGACTATTTTATAAAGTTGAATCAAAGTTATATTTCTCCCAATTATAATATGAAAATTGATTCAACACACAGAAGTTTTTTCGTTTTCCAACCACTTCTGAGCAAATTGATTCTATCACACATAAAAACACATCTAAACCAGCAGAAGGTATTGATGAAACAAATAGCAAAATTCTAAAATCAGTTGCTACATATAATTCCAAGCCCCTATCCTACCTAATAAACGAATCTTTTACATCAGGCGATGTGAATGAATCCAAAGGAATCCCTATTTATAAAAATAAAGGGTCAGCAAGAGATATCGAAAACTTTCGTCTAATTTGTATACCAAGCCAAATTACAAAAATATTTTATTCAGCTTACTCTTCAAGACTTGTTTAATACTTGAGCATTTTAATATATTGCCAGCTGTTCAGAATGAATTAAGAAAAAAGAAATCCACAAAAACCGCCATCGAAGTTTGTTTGGAATTCATTCACTCAATAACACACTCAATAACAATAAAAACACTCTAGGACTTTTCTATGATCTTAGCCGTGCAACCTTATGAGTGGAAAAATCGTATCTATCAAATAGGACAACTCAAATCATCATAAACAACAATGGGGATGCCACAAGGTTCGATACTTGGCCCTCTATTCTTCATCATCTTTGTAAGTGATATTGGAAAATTCTGTTCAACCCCAAATAAACTACTTACATATAGAGAACAAATTCATCGAATGTGTGGAAACTATAAAATTTTTAAGAATAACAGTTGATTCCAAACTTACCTGGGAAGTTCGTATAAATACAGTAACTAAAAAACTAAGCACTTATGATATGATAAGAAATTTAAGGGAAACTGTGTCGTTTCATGTATTGAAACTTCTCTATTATGGATTAGTAACGTCAACCCTTCAATATAGCTTACTATTTTGGAGTGCATCACCCCATTTCGATAGAGCTTTCATAGCCCAGAAAAAAATTGTGTGGGCTATGCATAATATACCACCAGCAACACCACTTTATAAAAAAGCAGAGACAGTAACGTTACCTAGTATTTTTATCTACCAAATAATCTTACACACAAAACGGAATGAGCATTCTCTTGAGAGGAACGAAGACATACATTCGTATAATATAAGAAATAAAGCAAATATTTGTCAGCCATTTTCATGTCTGGCTGGCATACAGATGGGATTATACAACCTAATACCACTAAGAGCTTTAGAAAGAGGGTCCAATCATTCTTAGCAGACCATGCATTCTATAGTGTAGAGGAATTCCTCAATTTTTGAATTTCTAAATATTGTGTTAGTCCAATGCATGTTCCGTGTATGAAAGTATATTGTATTCTCGGTGTTTCGTTTTTTTTGTTTTGTATTTTCTGTATTTTTTCTTTCTTTATTGTAATTGACTAGTCAGATAGGTTTGTACATTGTATATTTCTTTCTTTCTTTCCATATATAATTTGCCAAGTTTATGCGTATAGATTAAGAATCATCCTGTATAAGCTCTCGAATCTAAGAATTTGCCACACGAGTATCACTCTACATTAAATAAATATTATTATATGCTTTCATTTAGTAATATGAATTTTACAGTTCTATAGTTTCGTAAGGACATTTGTTACAGAACTAGTGCTGTAATGAAAACAAAACCGTTTATTAAGATTTTTCTGTTAAATAAAACCCCACTTTTTAAAAGAATGATTTATTTATTATTTTCCAGCTATTATAAATATTAATAATATACTTTTTGCAATTAGAAATTTGTATACCAGAGGTAGATGTGATGAGCTGTTTGTTCCAATTTCCCATCGTTAGATCCGTGTTTGACAACATGATTTTCTTTGCTATGTGTTTGTTATTCTCCAAAGAATCAAGAATCAAAATAGCCTTCTGCCGTAGAAGATATCCAGGTCCCATGACGCCGTAACATTAAAATACCTTCATCGCCATCAACCAGAATGGTGGCTAAAGACCTTCTAAAGCAATGTCCAGTGCATTTTTCGGGATTCTTCTATCTAAGCTTTATTGTAATCACTTTTGGAATGCTTCCAAAAGTATTAACTCCGACAGGTTGGGAGGTACATTTTCTTTGTCTGTAGAATACAAAAAACCGCCTGTGAATTGCATTAGGAGGACGAAGTTCAGCATATTTTCAAAAAATATTTAAACAGTTGATACTGCCACATTTCCTTCTGCTATTACAAATTCTCGGATAATTTTTGTTTTCATGCATGGAGCCACAATTTTTATACAGAGATCATTGTTTTGAATATGATTTAATATTAGCTTAGTTAGGTAATTCTTCGCAACAGGTCCCAAAAATGTCGATTATCATAACAATCATGAGTATATGTTTCATTACTTATAGTACTTGTAAAAATTCTGAACTTTTCCACCTTGTAACCCTATAAACTTATTTTCAAAAATGTGATGAATTGAAAGAATTTGCTTATATCTTGATTTTTCTTAATGGAAGTCATAGTTCTCAATTTTGAATAGTGAGTCCATAATGTAGATGGTTTCTGGAAGCGTTGCTTTCCAGTAAAATAAGCCAAAAAAAACTTTTCAACCAGTTCCTTTACCTTCTTAGCTCTAATTTTCAAACTTTTGGTATTCCAACTCATACCGCGTCTTTGCTCAATTTTGTCGGAACTTGACTTGAAATAGCTGCGTTTGCAGCTGCTTCTATATCAGAGACTTCCATCAGAATCGCCCTTTATGTAAAGCAATTTTTATATTCATGGGTTTGTTTCACAAAGTTTTGACAGTAGCCACGCGAAAGGTAACATAAGAAAACTTGATCCCTAAAATACTAAACTAATAGCAGGTACTTTTTTTTCATAAAAAATACACCAGCTTCTTCATGCGTCTTTTGACACTTTTTTGTCAAATATATTTCTTTCGTGTTATTAAATGAAAGCAGATAAAATTTTTTACAATATTCTTAAATACTTGTAAATAACTATTAAGCGGAATTATAACGAGGACCGAGTCACTTTTTTTGGCGGAGCTAAATATTATTTTTTCCATAATGTGAAAGGATTCAAAAGTTTCTGCTGTCGTTAAAGCGAATCTGTTGAGTCAGAAGCGTAGAATAAAACTAAATCTAGGGGAAATCGTTATAAACAAAGCAAAATCGATAGTGGGTCTTTGTATAATGGGAATAATATGAGTCGATTCAATAGAGCAGAACGCGTCTAAATTGGATCGAGGAAGGATAAAAGCCCTTGTCTCTTTCTTAACACTCTGTTTGCTCCTACTGCTGTCGATTAAGCTGTAGTTAGTGGGACAATTTAACAAAATATACTGAACTAACACAAATGGAAACTATCCTGTCTTGGTGATTTTAAATGCAATAGAAATTGAAATCTGTACTGCGTATTGCTTTTGTAACAGTGCAAGATATCTCAGTAAGAAGCACTTCAAATCGGAATTCTGTTACCATTTGCTTTTTTTACCTATACTATATTTCTCTTATACTGAGTTTAAAAACAATCGCAGTCAAAGACAAAAATTTGGACAAATACGTCTTAGCCTTCAACGGCTCTAGTGTTGGAGATGGGGATCGAGCACAGCAGCAAATTAATATTTATAATATATCAGGATCTCTTAAATAAAATAAAATGCCATTATCTAATTATAAACGTTTCACAAATTGCAGATATAATATTCCAAAATTAAATAAAATGCAGTCTAACTTGGACTATACAATCTAAGACTATCTAAAAAAATAGATTCTTACAAATAAAATGTTGAAAAGAAAAAAATCAAAAAGAGCAGTTCAAACATGATTTAAATATACATTTCTGCACGACACTGGAAACTGGTCCACTGCAAAACATGTTAAGGCAAAGCATGCAATCGGCATATTTTATAACACCTATTTTATACAATAGATTCGTCTGATTTTGCCTGACTATTGTTATTTATTATTAATATAATTAATTTGATGTTTTAATTAATAAAATAGTTTGACATTCCTGATGTTACACCAACAAAATTTTCAATGGCGATATACTTATATAAAATTAATTAAATCACCATTGAAAATACGTAAAAGCGTATCTAGTTTTTAACAATTTCTCAGGACAGCGATTTAAAGAAAATCTCTATACTCTTTTTAAACGTAGGTCAAGAAGTACTGAACTTAGAAGATATGTTTTTGAAAGTTATTTTATACAATGTAAGATTAAGAAGATACATGAGTCAAAATGTGGGTACATTTACTGTGAAGGCCTTTTTAACATTTTATTTAAGATACGCTTTTACGTTACGCTATGAACAATTATTTTTACCTCTATTTACAGGATACGCCATTATTGATTGTATGGAAAATTGGTTAAAAGCCTTGGATCTTAGGCAAAATAATATATATTTTATGAACATAATGTTTATTTATTCAAAAAAATTCAGTTAGTGAACATTAGGAACTTACATGTTTTAGCTGAAGCAAAACAAACTAATCAAAACAGCTTTAAAAATAACCGAAAGCGAGGATATAAAATAACAACTACTAGTACGATATAAAAATAATAAACTCTTAAAACTAATTGCTAATATACCTATTAGTGCATATAGTAACCCCTTTAAAGGAATCTCAAAATAGAAAAGCTATAAAAATAAACCAAACTACGACAAAATCTTTGGTTCACGAGATGGGTGCGAAAAAGTTTATTCAGTTGTATGAGGTAAACTTTTGTAAAACTGTACGTGCTCTGTAAGATTTATTAGCACACAGCGCCATTAAATTATTATATTTTTGAAAAGATATTGGACGAGGTTCCTTATTCAACTGATTAATACGTATGTTCTGGAAGGGTGTAATTTGCCGTTTCAAGGACATTGCCCTATAATTTTTATTTAAATCATCGACTTTGAAAAATAATTGAAAGGGTTCGTTTTTGGTTACCATGAACTCAAACATATCGGTCCACTTGAACTGATTGCCCTCGTCGTCAACTAGAATTGAAAGCAATCTAAGGTTTTCGCTAAATTGTTTAAAATCTAGGAAATCATTGAATTTAAAAGAAAAAACTTCATAGGGTTTTGACCATCGCGCAAGGCGGAAAATTGGTATAAGTTGGGAAGGCACCCTAAGTCCTCCCGCTTTTTTAATTGCATAAGAGATGGCACTATGTGCTGAGTTCCCTTCACTTTGACCATGATTAGGTGTGAAAAATCTAAGACTTATTTTCTGTGTGTGTTTTAGTATAGACAAAATATACATAATAGCTCCGACAACTATAGAGTTTTTATTTTCTCCGCCACAACCATCTGCGAACAAAGAGACGGAATGGGTTTCTCTTTCGTCATAAATTTGTAAAACTTTGAATAGGGCTGTTGAAATTTCTGAAGTTCCGCGACCACTATCACATTCGTTCCAAGTAAAACAATAGCAATCACGAGAAGCAACATCATAAAATGTCAGATTGTACACTGCTAATCTTCTCTTGCAGAATATTGCTCCATCGGTAGATATTGGAAGATAAATGACCTGATGCAGATCAAAACAGCAACAGACCAATTTAAGATCATTCTGAGCAGCTACCTTGCAAAAGTTTTTTATTTCCCGGATAGCATTGTTTGATTTTGTATATTGTTCATAAACTTCTTGCATTTTTAACTTTGTTTCGGGAGACCCATAGTAATAAGTTTTGCACAATCCGTACATGTCTTTTTTTGGGCCTCAAAAATGACAGATTCATTGAGTTAAACAAGGATCGATATGTTGTAAGGCAAGATTTGTTAGCACTAAGACCCAGTTCGTCTATAAACATCGCATACATTCTTTTTAGTGCTAAATCACTATGCAGGTATTCTCGCCACGTATTTTTCCTACAATAATAAGATTCAACTCTTTGAAATCGATTAATATGGTTGCTGATAAGTTTTCTGTTAGCTTTATCGATTTCAGCAGCTGCATTACAACGTCCACCTCGACGATCCTTTACTACAATACCAGTATCTTGGAGTTTTTCGAGCGCTATACGCATTATTTTGTTATGCCTAATGTGTTTAAAAATGGTACACCACCACCACAAAACAGCTTAGACTGAATACTGACTGCCTGTTTGATATAATGCTACGAGCGACGCCGCGACGATAGGCTTCCAGGCGGGTTCAGACAGGCAATAATTGAGTTACGCTTTCATAACAATTGCACTATAGAACAAATCGTTAAGGCGTATCTCCGAGATCCGCCTTTCAATAATTTTTATAAAAGGTGTAACTCGAGTAGCGCCTTTAAGTCTTAATTTATTTATTTAAACTTTGAGAAACGCCCGTTACTTTTCATTTCCTATCTAGCGAACAGTGCGTTTTTGAGATACGCCACTACGTCAGAACTTGAAGTACGTGCATCGGTGTATCTATCCGATTTTCGCCGAATTTCGAGATACGCCTTTAAGTACTTTCAATGGCGATATGTTAATTAGGGTATCTTAAAAACAAACATTGCATTATTTAAAAATTTAATCACAATGTATTTTTAAAATGTTTGCACGGAAACAAAAATCGAATCCTATATTTAATGTGACTCACCCTGTATTTATATATTATCAAATTCATGTCTTTATCATGATGCAAAAGTGAAGAAATGAGAAAAAATTGAGGTTTAATAGAAAAAAGAAACTTGTTACTAAAATTTCGGTTAATTTCGGAACAATGGCACAAGATTGATGGTACTGTAGACGTTGATGATTTGATGGTTATTAAAATGCTGATTTGGCTAAATTAAGTTGAAACCAAAATTTGATTGGCTTTATTGACTTTATCTTGAACTGATTCGTTAATGTAATCCACTTTAAATTTAATCTTTAAAGCAGACTTAAAAACTGAATAGTCTATAATATGATAATAAAGCGTCTTATGAAAAGCTGCTAACATTATTTTTTCCTTTCCAATCTATAAACTGAGGATAAAATCGTGAATGTATTTCCTATTTTGGGCGTATTAAATTCTTTGCGGCTTTGGCTGCGCAATTTCTGGTAGACTTAAATATTCAATTTCACTATTGCACGTTGTTATCAATTTTACTTCTAAAAAACAAATATCGAGATACTTTAAATGTGACATTTAGCAATAATTGATATTTATTTATTTATTACTCCCAAAAAGGCTTCAATGCCTAATTACAAGAAGTAACAAGAAACAAAAAATATAATAATTGTACATTACAGCATTCATATTTTCAAATTTATGAGAAAGTCACCTACAGGTTAATAGCTAGTACACATACCATATATTCATAAATTGTTAACAGATAAAATATTTTTGACAGATTTTGTAAATGAACCAGATGGGCTAAAGAGATCTACACTATTTTCATCCGAAACTAGATTAATTAATCCGAAAATCGACACAAGAGGTGCAAACTAGGTTGACTTGCGATTGGGGACATTCGTGCATTCTAGTATTTCTCAGATGGATATTAAAATACAACAGACAATAAATAAGTATCATCAATCAGAGTTTTGTAATTTATATCCAAACAGGAGCATTGTAATAACACGTCGATTACACAGTGTTTTTATAATTAATATTTTAAACTTTTTACACAAGTGAATATTTCGATTGAAGCTGAAATTTGAAGGTCTGTTATATTAAAAAAAAGAAATGCCAGACATTTTTTCTACACATATTTGCTATGCATACATATTCCAGGTTGTGATTGCCATATCAACGAAGCATATTTAGGTTTAATTCTGGCTAAAATATTATACAGGGTGTCCCAGAATATGTGGGCAATCTCTCGGAATCGGATGGAACAGAAAAAAATAATATGACAAGTTCCTATGGACATCAGGCCTCTAAACAATGCCTCTGAAATTCGTTTTTTTTTAAATAACTTTTAAAATAATTGATGCAATTTAATGACTTTTTAGTTTGATGGACACTAGATAAGACCCCTTAGATCGTGATATTTTATTAAGAATCTGCAATGTCGAACTAACAATAACACTAACATTTATTATAATCTTTGTTTTAACTTCAGTAACTACAACTACATCTCCATTATTAACTTTAAATTATTTTTTGTTACTTTTCTGTAGTTATGTTATTGTTTGTAGTTAGTATGTGTTGTGAATAAAGCCATTAACAATATTTTAAAAGAATACTTTGTTTGATTGATAATTTAAATAAAATAATAATAATGTTACGTGATGTAACACATATTGCATAATGAAGTCGACATGTCTCGAAAACAAGTAATTGTTGAGACAAACTTTATATTACAAAAATTACAGGATTTTTTTTAGTATAGCCACGCCATCTATATACAAAAATTTGAACTAACAATTCTAACTGCAATTTGAAGCTATTCGAGGGACTTAACAAGCCCAGTCTCCGGAACTAAAATAAATTTCTTCATTTCCGAGATATTGATAGCGGGAGTGTTAAATGGCACCTGCTCGAAACCCTTCAAATATAATGGGTAAAAGTTCTCAATATTTGATTTATCACCTGACTGAAGTTTTCCAGAAATTAGGAAATTTGTTATAATGTAAAATTAAATTATATGCAAATAAAAAAGGTTTTTTGAGATATTCCAAACAATCTTTTATGTTTTAATTTCTTAATATATAGATCATAGCCTGTTTCGGTAATTTGCTTACACGTAGCATAGGTCGCAGATTGGTCAGAATATAAATATAAAAAGTATTTAACAAAGGAATTACAAATTTCAACGCCTGGTATGATCTTAATTATAAAAAATTGGTGCTGCTGAACAAAGCGATTTGTTGTCTTTTATATATTTAAAAATATTTTTGTAATCTACCATGCCATTTTCTACTTCGACCAAGTAATAATAGTAGGCTGCCACGATACTGTTTTTAGTTTTTTTCTAATAGCTTTAAATTCACTGTGGTAAGAATACAAAACAAATTTTAAATTATTAAGTTGTTTATTTTTTCCCTTAGCCTTAATTTACGTTTGTAAAGTGTATTGTAGGTATATACAGGGTGATTTAGCTATAATGTCATTAATTTTAAGAGGAGATAGGGAAAATGACGCTATTAAAAAAATTAAGATGCATATTTACGCTGAAAAAAAAAGTTGTAATTCATTATTTTAATCCCTTTTCAGGCTGTTGCTGACTGATTTATACTGCTCCGAAACCAACTGTTTAACCGTCCGGGTGTAACGTTGCCAAATTTATTTCTTTAATTTATTGCGATAATAATGACATTCTTTAAAACGAATTTGGTGACTTATTTTAAACTGCAGACGTATTTGTAATATAATCTACTTTCAACTTTTGGCATAAGTTCTTAATTGTTCCACTCATCTAACAAAAAGTTGATTAAAAATTGTTTTGATACTGTGCTATTATTATTGGAATTGTACGTTTGGATCTCGATGAAGTCGAAGGAAGTGTAAATATGCAACCAGCAGTACACTTCAGAAGTTAAAATACTGCCTAGGTACAGCCGTACGTTTTTTGTAACAGTAATTAACAAATAGTTTCCGCGTAATGTCTAGATGTGCTCCAGACCTTGCTTTGGAATATTTGCATTCTGAAAATGCAAATCGCCTTGAAAATGTTCTTGTCGAAGAAGTGACTTTCTAACTTTCTAACTTACAGTTTTGACCTTTTCAATTGATAAAATGCGTTGGATCGTTTTGATTATAAATTTTGGAATGCCAATTCAAATAGGTAAATACCTCTGTTTTGATTTTGAGAAGCGTGAAACTTGTACTTCGCCACAACATTTTACGTGGCTAAGTTAAAATCAGTTACACATACAAAGTGGGCCAATGGAAACTTTCCACCCCGATTTTTTTTGTTTAAATTAAAAATCTGGGAAAAAGCTCGGACACGTCGACTTTTGATTTGAGGGGGAACTATTTTTCAGTTTTTTTCATCCCCGTAGCTTTAACCCCCTAGATGGAGAGAGAACAACCCCCCCAAATTTGAATAGGGCATAGGGGTCGTGCCATACCTCTTTTTAAAGATCTCATCGAGTTCTTTATTACCCTACAATTTGACCTCATTATTATTATCCGTAACAAATTGACAGCTTGTCAAAATAAAAATAAATAAAAATACTTACTAATTTATTAATTAAGTCTACATGTGAACTTCATCTAACAAACTGTTCAAAATGTCCGCCATTAACATCCATGCAATAATAAAATCGATTCTCTATCTCTTCTCTAACATTCTGCAACATATCGGCAGTTATACTGTGGCATTCTGCAGTTATGTGTTCTTTCAGAACTTGTAGAGAAGCTGGCTGTGTTTTATAAATTGTAGACTTCAAATGGCCCCAGAGAAAAAAGTCTAGACAGGAAAGATCAGGGGATCTTGCAGGCCACTCAATAGATCCTCTACCGCTAATCCTATGATCTCTAAAATTTTCGTTGAGAAATTGCCGAACGGGGGCTGCATAATGGGCTGGAGCCCCATCTTGTTGAAAAAACACTTTATGTTGTGACAAGTTATTATCTTCGGCAATTACCTCCCTTATTCTAGGAACAATATTGTCTTGAAGCAAAGTAAGATACATTTCTCCAGTCAAATTGCCTTGCAAAAAGAATGGGCCAATTAAGTTATTGCCTAAGATACCGCCCAGACATTCAACTTTTCAGGATGTTGAGTGTGAGACTCTCTAAATAAATATTGGTTTGAATAGCTCCAGTATCGACAATTATGTCCATTGATCAACCCATGTAGAAAAAAGGAGCATTCATCTGAAAAGCAGATATTGTATAGGAAATTCGGATTCACTCATTTCTTCTACAAATTGTAATCTTCGGTCATAATCATCCTCGTTAAGTTCGTGAAGCAATTGTATCTTGTAAGGGTAAAATTTGTGATCCTTAAAACCTGATTCTGCAAGTTTCCATAAACTTTTTAATCAGCTGCCTAACGTAAGTATGCGAGACATTTTTATCCTGATGTCTTTCATTAAATTGTCGTGCGACATGATCGTACAACAATGTTAGTAAACAAAGTTTGTAAAAAGTTTTTCACCAAAAGTCAAAAAAAACGGATGTTTTGTTGGTACTTTTTATCTTAAACAAAAAAAATCGGGGTCAACACGGTGCTTCGTATCTATTAACGGTGTTGTAAGTTGATTTACTTCATTTTAAATGGTCGCGTAAAAACTGTTTTCGATATTCTGTCATTCTCAAGCTTTCTGAAGACGTGGTTAAAACTAGTGGCATTATGACTGAATCACCCTGTATAAATATTGTGATTTGCATTCGTGCAGGCAAATATGTTGAAATAAAATACTAATAACATTTCAATAAAAATAAAATTTTCAGTGCCGACTTTCGCTTTTTCAGATTTATATTATTACAAAGTTTAAATTCTTCTAAAATAACGGATATAACTACATTCCCGCTGATGCGTGGTCGCGATCAAATAAAATTTATTCAACTTAATTTTAAATTAAAAAGGGCTCGTACAGGAACTTCTTTTTTAATAAAATCGAACGTAAAATAAATTAGAATGCCGTCGGGAAATTTATAATGAAAACACCTGGCCCTTCATAAAGGAACTTCAATTTGCATCAGTCCCTGTTTTTCGATTTTTTTAACAAGTTACTTATAAAGGTAAGGAATAAATTAACACAGATTTAATTTCGAATTAGCTGACTGATTCCTTTTAAATTAACTTAAATATAAGTAATTTATTGGTTCCGTAGCTGCTATTAATTTAAAGAAAATTGAAACTTTAAGAATATGAATCATTTTATACAGATCTATATAATTTCCAGGTAATGTAAAATTACCTAAATAAATAAATTAATTTGTAACTTGTTAGTATAATAACAAATGCTATCTGACCTTTTCCGTCAAAATTTGTTTTGTCAATTTTGAATTGGCAAATTGTATTTCATTAAAATTTTATAGCTCTATCTGCCATTAATTACAATAGAATTTAATAGTTTCATTGCCAATTTTGTTAATAAAAATTCCTTAAATTGTATTATAATGTATTTTTTATTATTAACAACATTTCAAAGATTTCAATATCTAAAGTTATTTTCTTTATTACACTTAATTTGCACAAAACAAACAACAACAAACAAATAAGTTAAAACTTGATCTACTTGAACAGGCAGCATCCATTAGATATTTTTAAAAATAAAACCCTTTTATCAGAAAAATGTTACTTACGAATAGATCTAGATGTAAGAGAGAAGGCAAGTGAATGGAGTTGTATATAGTTATTTTTTAAATAAGTTGTTGGCCATGTATTTCTATATAATTATACAAAATTGGTTCATTAAAAACGAGAATGAATTGAACACGTTATCTGTCCGCAGACTTCATACTCTTAAATTTGATGAATATTACTCTCTGTTTTTCTCAAAAGTTATGTGGTTTCTACATAGAAATTAAAAAATATATAGAATGGCAGAAACCTTTACGTTAGGCACACAAAAATAATCAAACTATGGAGAAGCTAAAAAGCAGCCTTCTAGGGAAAACTTAATGTAAGATGTTGGTTATACTTGATTTTAATCCTAGCATGCCATTGAAACCAAGAAGGAATATTTGTAATTGGATCATAGAAATTGTATGTTTACAAAATGGACGCAAATGATCATATTTTGAAATTCCCGCCCATTAGTGTAGCTCTTACTGCAACCAACTCAAACTACCTCGGTACCTCTTTTGGCATTCTATATATTTTACGATTTCTATGGGTTTCTAGCACTTCTAGTTATGAGTTTATGGTCCTTAAGTATTATAATTTTGAGGTTGTCAAGATAAGCTGATGATACATATATATTAAAGTTCATCTCTCACCTGTAGTCAAAATACAGTACCTACGTATATTGAATTTTGTATTCCATTTTCTAAAGTATTACTAAAACAAAACGTGATTATTTGATTAAACGTAAAAATCTGTTGAATTCATATTAAATCCCGGATTCAGATTCAGCAACCCTAAAAATATGTAATGTAATATAGTTTCAATAGACCTTGAAATGAAGCTAACACGATTGAGTCAAATGGACACTAGATTTGAATAGAGGGATCTCAAAATATAATACAATGGTTTTGTCTACTTTTATAACTATATTCTATATTTATACCTTTAAAGTGGCATGATGGAGTAAAATGAACCTCTAATTTATATCCAGCGACGCCAAAAACATAATTTGATGGAGTTAAACAAGTTCAGCGACTACAAATACATAGGAATATACAGGGTGACTTAGAACTTATCTAAAAAAAATTCTGAGTGTACAAGGAACTCTTACAAATACAATTTTGTAAAGAAAAAATCTAAAAGGGAAGTTCCAAAATGATTTAAAAATACACTTCTGCACGGCACTGGAAACTGGTGCACTGTAAAACCTGATAAGGCGGCAATCTGCGACCGGACAAAAAATAGAAAGAAATGATGAAGAAAAAAAAAACTTTTGTTGCTATTGCTATTAATTACTAATAAATTTAATTTGTGGTTTTAATTACTAAAATAGTTTAACATACCTGATGTTACAACAACATTTTGGGCCTGTCTTACCCAGTTTCTACAAACTAACACAAATGTTTCTGCCTCTTCTCCGTTTTTTCCTTTATTGGCAGCAACTATGATACGTTTCCAAATCATCAATAGTATGTATACACTTCGGTGTGATACACTTCATTTTTTAAATATCCCCACAAAAAAAATCCAAATGATTTAAAGTTAGTAGATCATCGCGGCCATAGTACCTGTCCTCCTCGCCCAATCCCTTGGTGTTAATATTTGTACATGCTGTACATGGTACGGATCTAATTGAGCATCGTGTATGATACTTCACACTACTGCAATAAGTCGTGGAAGTCCTAGATTCTCCATCTCTACCACGATTCGGTTTTAAATTTCCCTCGCTTTGCACTACATTTGCAGTCAATGCACGCCGCGGTAAAAGTAGTTGCATTTGGCACATGTTTACCGGGAAATCGTTTTGCTAAAGCATTTTCACAGCTTAAGAAATAAAAACGATATCCATCAACTCCAAGTTACAACTATACACGTTAGCCATTTTTGACACTTGAAAAACTAATGTAAACTCTGGCGCCACAGAAACTTTAGTGCTATAAAAAGTAATTGGATTTCAATATTCGGAATCGCCTGTCTAGAGACTACAGTGGCCCAGCGATGTAAAGGTTGAAAATTCTACAACTTCAATAATGTTTTACTCGGAAACTATAAGGATTTTATTAAAAAAATTACAATATCGATTCCATTTTTAGTGACGCATCTATTCCCAAATTCTTTTAGATAAGTTCTGAATCACCCTGTATATGTCTAGTCCGTCAGGCATACCAGTTTCCTTTTGTAGTGCTGTGTTATTGCAGCAACTCAGGCCAACTATCTAGATATACAGGGTGTTTTTTTTATATATATTTTTGGGTATTAACAATATTGTGTGAAACTAACTACTCTGTGGACTAAAGCCCCAACCAGCATTGAATTACAACCACCATATATTCTTTATTATTAGCTTTTGTAACATTTTTTACTATTTTAGAAAGGTATCTAATACATCAAAAGATACAGGGTGAATTTGAAAGTGGGATAGTAATTTTAACTAATGACAGTACGTGCCATCATGGCGCGCAGTACGTAGTTGAATTGAAAATTACGTGGCTTTGTGTTGCTGGCAAAGTTACTCAATGGAAGGATATTGAGTAACCTTACTATCCTTAAACTTTTATTCTTACGGAATCAACGTATAAAACCGTTCTCGGAGAACAGCCAGCAACACAAAACTTCCAGTAAAGCAATAATATAACAAAACCGAATCTATAATATTTCTGCTTCATAGAAATTAAACTGGTGATGGAGAGGGTTGCCGCCAACAGTAGATTTGGTTGAAGGTAGCTTTATACGTGTGAGAAAAGAAACGTATTATGGTGAAAATTTTGGAGTTTTGTCATGTGAGCGTTGTGTCATTTTGCGTTAAACGTAATTTGCTGACACAGTGATATAACAATGGCTTAATTGTATTCATAATAATGACTTGTGGATATTTTAATAGCGTACGGAGGATGTAATCTAAATCGGCGGACACTGCCAGATGAAATACACAGAAATGTCCTTACAGATTTTATCCTTCTGCACGATGATTTGTTTATTTACAGAAGAAAACACTTTGTAAGCACAAAAGTTTTATGTTTAATATTCGTATTGAGTAACGACAAGTATTTTGTGACATTTAGGCACTTTAAACAACGATCATTCAATTAGTTTCCAACGACTACTTGATCTTTCCACTGCCAATGTGATTTTTAGGTGATACTTCTTTTGAGACTCTTTTAAACGATAAGTAAACGGGAAGTAATACATAAAAAAAATAAAATTTTATTAGAAAAACCACAGCTCTTTAACAGGAAAAAAATTTGGGTATGTTTCTGGAAAAAGTATAATTGATGACGTCATTAGTCGCTTCTGTCATATCCCAAAGATAATACTTTCATTTGAAAATGGACCATACCTCATCCCATTTAACACCACGTGTGCCAAATTTTATTTAATTTTTTTTTATCCTCACAGTAGGCCAACACTATCGCGATTGACACACCTTGTACAGGACCGGCTTACATAATTCAAAAACAAGTGAATTATTTATGATTTTATATCGTCACCCCAGTATTATAATGTTCTATACGCCAAACTGCTACTTTTGGGAAATCGTGTTTAAATATTGTATGGCGATCATACATTGACATATATTATAAAGAGATGTGGAATTAAGATCAGTGTCTCAAAATATAAAGTAATATTACAATTTAGTTATTTTAGTCTACAAGAGAACTATATAAAATCATAAAAACGGGTTTTTATAAATGGATATAGAACAAAATGCTTTATTTTTAGATTTGGTAAAGAAACATGGGGATATGGAACAAGATATTTTGATTTTTTTACTGTAGGTATTTTAAAATAAATCAAATCTCCTACAATCCTTATCAATGAAGTCATATGTATGCTCACTGATACCAAACTTCTAGGTATGTTTTAGTCCACAGAGTAGTTAGTTTCACACAATATTGTTAATACCTAAAAATATATAAAAAAAGATATTTTGATGTCGAAAAAGTTTTTTATGCAACCCTGTTTCCTCTTCTGGAATTTGAGGAAGCATCTCAACCAAATGCTTCTTTTTCTGATCGGGTATATTAACATTCGTCTTAGGTATTTGGGGAACGTTATCCGGAAGTGATACCTCCGTCTTAAGATTTATTCTTCTTGTATATTTTAGCTTAGCAGTGTTTATTTCTCCGTAATGTGTCCTTTTCATATATTAAATGTTTCGCTTTTGTGTAAGGTGATGATTGATAGTCAAAATAATCTCTAGAAGTCATCTGGATTTTTCTAAATTTAAGTTTCCACGATTTTGGCATTGACAGGAGGAGACGAATTAAAGTTAAAGGGGACCAAACTTCTAAATTACGTATATACCTTTCTATGCAACTGTGAGCATTATCTATTTCTTGGACGCTGTCATGGCCTGGCTCCCCGAACTTTTGATCTCACTTTTATGTTCTATGCTTGCCGGAATTAAATAAATTTCTGTAAAGCAAAAAACATCGAATTTTTATTTTGTGGCACACAACTATCTGACCATGATATCAGTGTATTAAGTTGAGGAATGTCCAATTATTTCCTTTAGTATTCTAATCAGGGCACTAGCAATGTGGACACCGGCTCGTCCACAGAGAAGTTCGTGCAACACTGCGTTGTAAACAGTATTATTCACATTGAGGTGAGCTGTAAAATTATAACAGGACAGTTTCATTTTATAAAAGTTCTTTGATACATTGCACTTTGGTAATGAAAATGTATTTTGCAAATTAAAAGTAATAACTCCTATTGTGTTATCATTGGAAAAGCGGCACCTCTCACTATTTCTTTCAGGATTACCCAAATTCTTACGTGCGATATAATTAAAGTTTTGGATTTCTTCAGGTGTCGAATTATTATTCATACGTACTTACAATGATCGTCGATCGAACTTTCCTATATTATGTCTAATCGGATATAGAGCAAAATAGTTCTGGGTGATGGGAGTGACATTGAGAGGGGATATAGCACAGTATAATTTTCTTAGAGGTTATGGAACAATATAATTCTTATAGATTTCGAGAAAAAATGTGGATATAGTACATTAATTTACTAAAAACTTTCTTGTAGAGCTTTGTTAATACATAATTTTTATGGATATAGTTCAAGCTAATTATCTAGTTTTCAGGGATTACATTATGTCATTTTGGCCAAAAATGAATATGGAACCATATAATTCTGGAGTGACGATATATTAACATTTTATTGGGCTATATTATGCATCACTTGTTCTTCGAATAAGTAGACGTATATTAAATTTACTACTCCACTTTTATAATCACCCTGTAGTTTACATGTCTGTCTGTCGTTCTAGCGCGTAGTACTTATCTTGAATCATCAGTATAGGTACCTACAGTAATGAGTACATTAACAAATAAAATTATTATATGCAGAAAAATTACTATATAGACCTGTCTATATTTTATAAATAAAATACATGTTTGCTTCATATTTAGATATTTATTAATATGAATTTTCTTATTTGTACAAAATGATAAATTTTTCGAAATAAAACACAAAAAAATATATTTTAATTAAAGCTCTACATGAAGTTTTAACTAATTGATTTCTGTAATACGACAATTATAACAATAAAGCATTGAGAATGCGTACAGAAATATAGTGTTAAAAATAATTATTTAATGTTCTGTTTAATTAAATCGATAATGTTCCGCATAATGCAAATGTTCCGTGATTAGATTAATTGTAGAGATTAATTGCATGAGATCGACATACGCCAATTATAACCAAGTTTGAGCGGTGCATCCTCTAATTAGCCTGAACACATAATTATGACCATTATGAACACGTAATTATGGCATGAAATGTATTTTCGGAAAATAATATAATGACACATAAGCGATATAATTTATACGTATATTCAAATTTTTAAACTATGATGTGTCCACTTTGGTGAGTAAATACAACGTAGGTTGGAGAGGTTAACTGCACTGTGGCGTGATGCGTTCCGTTAGTGCATTTTGGGGCAATTCGCGAGTCGATGCGGCATGCCCTATGTAAAGAAATTTTAAAATGTCTCATGCAAATTGTGCCATCAAATTAGTAAATGTTTTTCCGAGTGTGTGTGACGCAATTGTAATAATAGTATATTAAACAGCAAGTTTACAAAAGTAAAGCATTTTTTTAGTAAAATTGCTTTTCTTACGAGATTTGTTTATACTACTTATTCGTCTTTTGTATTAGTAGGTAAGCATGTAGTGTTAGGTACAAAGGCATTAAAAACTTAGAAATTTAAAACATTTCATAGTACCTACTTGTGTAAAGTTTCTGTAACCTCGTAATCTGATACGGCTTTGTTTATTTATTATAATAGAAGAAGTTATATATTAATTATACAAATGAGTCTTTCTACTGAAAACAATTTAGGAAATTATTCTGAAGGCATTTTAAATGCCACTCGAGATTACTTTCTTTAAAATCCAAGGAAAAATTTCACGTTCATTTTTACATGAAACATTCCCCTGTCTAATAATCTGCTATGTTATAATATTGTTTATAATAATTGCTGTAAATTATAAATATTATTTTGGGAATTTTATTTCAAAATATTTATTTTATGTTACTGATCACCTTAAGCAGCAGGTATTTTGTTTCTATCAACAATTACATCATTTTCAGAAATATAGATTGAGAATAATTAATTAATATCAAATCTTATTGATTCATTATTCATCCACACACGTGTCTAGTTGTTTATATTATTTATAATCAGATCAGTACGGATCACTTATAAATATTTAAATTTCTAAGGTTGGTAATAACGGTTTCATTTAAGTTGACACGATAGGTACACCTGTTGAAGGGAAACGAAATGCTAAGCCTTTTCTTCTGCAAGCAGGCACGCGGATCGAGCGTGATTTTCTAACCTCTGATAGCTCGATTCGAGAACTCCAAAATAATGAGGTAAAAATATGTAATCACATTTCATTAAAATCAACCATATAATATATTTTTTTAATTATTGAATTTATAAAATAATAATTACTTTCAGATATCTACCATCAAATTAGTTATTCTTTTCTGTTAATTTCTATTGCAATTATGAATTTTCAATATTTCCAAAGAAAGAAAAAATTCCCGTTAGGTACTGCGTATTTGTAAATTTAAATTTTTTACGAAGACTTCAGCTATGTGACCGACATATGGGAAGGAATTTTGAACACCACATGTAAACATTTAATAAAATTAAATTTAGCCTGTAGCTTCATTTCTACGTATTTACAACAACAAATATTAGTCAGTGTTCTTTACCGACTGCTACATTAGCCACTATATTTAAACATTTGCACTTTCCAATACAACCAATTGGTATCAACAATTTTGCATAAAGTTCCCAAAGAGTTGTAGAATACTAAAAACGCTCAGATGCATCCAGTTACACTGGCCATTGCTTGAGGAGGACTATCACCTTCCTCGCTGACAGCAGAGCGGATATTCAAACATGGTGGATGGCAGTCAACTAGTGTGGTTGAAATTGAGCCAAGGATCGTAAATAAGTTGAAAATTTGAAAAAGTATATTTTATCAGTAACTAATGACACCTCAAGATCTTGCAGGAATGCAGATAGAGAATTTCAGAAAGAACAAGTAGATTTTCAGGAAGAACAAGTAGAATTGAAAACATTGTACTGTCAACTTGTCAAATTTCAGTGATTGCACTTTTAATATAGTTATAACAATGGTGAAAATATTTAAATAAATAATTTTCTATCAAACTATTAATAGTACTATATAGTTTACTATAGAATAATGTCAGCATTGTTATATGTATAGCAAAGTGACATTTCAATTTGGTAGAGTGTCACATTGTTAAACGATTTTGAATTTAGTAAAATAGCATATTATCAGTCAAAATTCGAAAAAAATATATTTGTGAAACGATTTTGTTGAGCTGGAGTGTGAAAGAATGTGACTGCTAAATGCATAAGATCTATTTTTGTGTTTGTTTCTATTATTTTAACAGAAATATGTACACTAGCCTATAAAGTTTTCTAGATTGAATTAGCATCATTTTGTTTATATTATAATGGCTTAATCACTTGTCTGTTACACATAAACCTAGACAAAAACAATTATTGACAAGTATTGACATGTCTACCAGCACATCTTTCTAAGGACGTCACAGTTACATCACAGTCGTCAGGGTAATGCGCCATTGAACCAAGTATGTGGAGGCAAAAATCTACAGACTTGCAAAATTATATATTAGGATATATTTATGCAGGATTTCTAATACATGAGAACGCAAAATAATATAAGCATTCGAAGAATATCACAGCATAAGTATATTGAAATTTGAATTATATTTTCTAAAGTATTTGTCAAGACCCTTCACGGAAAGTAATAAAACGTGAATATTTGAATAAAGATAAAAATCTGTTGACCACTAAGACCACTAAAAATTTGCTTCATTTTTCGAACTACTGATGGTATTTCTCAAAATATATTCCATTTTATTCTAAAATTGGATTATTTTCGAGTTAATATTATTACAGAAGTTTACCTGGTGGTCGAGAACCCAAAAATTATATATAAGCGGATCGACTCTATCGCCATTTCAAGGTTAATTCAACGAATAGGTTACATTCGTGTTGGAACTGCTAGGTTCTACAATGAAGGCGTTTAGAGTTGAAAAGAAAATACCAGTGACGAGATCAAGACCAACAGAAATGGAAGAAATATTGAAACTGTTAATGGAATTTAAAAAAGAAATGAGAACTAGCCAAAGCAAATTGATGGAAAACGTGAAAAAGAAAATAAACAATAGTCAATAGAAAATGAAGAATGGTCAAAAGAAAATGAAAAACAGTCAAGAAAAAATGAGGAATAGTCAAGAGGAAGCAGTTTAGAAGAACATAAAAATAAGTATATAAGTAAATAATAAAAAATTAGAAGTACCTACTTACACAAGTTCTTCATTATATATAATATTATGAATACCTTTATTTGACGTTTTCTTGAACATATCAGGCTGTCTCGTGATCATATCATCATATCATTTCAATGTTAATTCAACGAAGAGGTTACATTGGTGTCAGAAATGTGACATTCTACAATAAAGGTGCTTGAAGTAAATGGCAATGACGAAATCAGGAGCGACGGAAGTGAAGAACACATAGAAGAAACCGGCATAGTTGCAGAATTAGAGTTAGCAGTGAGAAGTCATTGATGATCTCACAGACTTTGAAATCAGTCAAGCATTGAAGTTAGAATTAGATATATCCTCTGATTTGATCAAAATTCTGGCAATCCAATTGGTTCGAGATGCGTCCTCGAGGATAAGGAAAATTTCGAAAACCCAGAAAATGTATCGACTTCGCATCTATAATCGGTCTAGTTTGGGATGCCAAATGCAGAAGAGCAATTCGATGATATGCTAGTGTAATATAACGCTAGCAGCCACCATTTTTCTCGATAACGGTATATGCTACAAAATTGAAACTGATGGTACAAATTAGCAACAAAATATCCATAACTTGATTTTAGTTACCGCTGTAGTTGGCTTGCCAGGGTAACAGACGTATCCATTCTAAATACATATACTATTTATTTATTTTTACCTATAACTTTTATTGTATAAATCCTTACTAATAAAAATACGTAACACAACAAAACAAACATTACAAAATAAAGCCACCTCGTATTGTTATTAGCTTGCAACAGCTTGTCGCGACTTCTCAACAATATTATTTTAAAATGTTTAAAAAAGAAATTAAACTGGCTTAGCTAAAATTTCATGCATGGTTTCCTTTTATATTTCTCATTACGCTCATAAAAATACATAATGTAAGGCAATAATCAGATAACTACAATATTACCCTGCTATTAAACCGTATAATAGGAACGAATATACATAAGAGTTTGCATGCCTCTAATGAACGTGTTTCCAGATTCAATTAGCTGTTATTGATTTTGCTATATTTTCAGATTCTAAGTATCAGGTTAGCTATTCCACTTTCATAAACAGTAAATATTTATTAGTTTTTTGCGTTTTACTTCAGTACCTATAGTAACAGTGTCAACTTTGCACCAATATGCCTTAGATGCATATTATACCTACGTATACAGGGTGGTCCGTAGCTAAAACGCCATAGATTAATTGTAGATTCTAGATATTGTGTGAGCCATATTGTTTTAGTCCGAATGTCAATATTATTATACAGAGTGTAAAAGCGAAAATTTTTAAAATGATTTTTCTCAATATTTCAAAAGGTTTGTCACATCTTTTCAAGATGTGACTGGTCCGGTCTCAGATGTTACATGGGAGCTAGATCGTGGTTCGGAATAAGTGTATGAAATAGTTATATACATTTTATTTAGATGTTAATTGTTGAGCGCCATCAACCGATTAAGTTATCAAATTGTGATTGGCCAAAAAAAATAACTACCACTCGGACATTAATATTCAGCTTAACAAATTTTAAATATTAATCCTAACAAGCATCTAATATTTTCAGAATAAGAATAGCTATTTTGTCCTTTACACTGTTTAAATAATAAAATTAAATAGTTAATTGATAGTGGTTTAGGCTCTAAGCCTAAACAAACAATAATATCATAATGACCAAAACGTAATGATAGTTGCAGATTTTCAATATGGCTCAAAGCCGCAAAACAAATACATTCTAATCTAAAGAAAATCTATACGATTAATACATTTAAATATTCTTAAGGAAAATTTGAGTGTGTCTCTCTACTGTGTCGATCTCACCAAAGTCAGAAGCCATCCTGTCTCTATTCCTTGAATGTTCCTTCTGTTTCAATCAAGAAAATATATTGTTTTAGATGGATGACTCATATAAATTGTGATTACATATTTTTACCTCGTGGTTTTGGAGGCTTGAAGAAATGGCTTAGCGTATCATTTCCCTTCAACAGGTGTACCTATCGTGCCAACTTAAATGAAATCGTTATTACCAACCTTAGAAATTTAAATATTTATGTGATCCGTACTGAACTGATTGTAACTATAAACAAATAGATAATTAACTTGACAGGTGTGTGAAATAAATTATGACCAACTGAACCCATAAGATTTGATATTAATAAGTTATTCTTAAACGATATTTCTGAAACCGATATAATCGCTAATAGAGACAAAATATCTGCTGCTTAAGGTGATCTGTAACATAAAATAAATATTTTTAAATATAATTTTCAAAATAATATCTATAATTTACAATAATTATCATAAACAATATTTTATACTGGAGATTATTATACAGGGGCACGTTCTATGTAAAAATGAACGTTACAAGTTTTAGAGACTTTTCTTTGAAATTCGGTATGGGGAGGATTTTTTTGAGGAACATATCGTAAATTCACTTTCAATATACCACATACAGGGCACTATTTACAATGTCTTTTTCCGATATAATCGGATTAAACTTTCTTGTAGATATGTTTATTGCATTTCTTTATAACACAGATGAATCCTCAATCATATTTAAGCAAAAATGGTATACTTATTTCATTACGATAAACCGCCCCGTTTTCGAGATAATCGAATTTCAGTCTTTCACATTGACTTTATGATGCCAGTCAACAGTCTTCATTAAAACTAACTCAAATAGGCTTTGACTTAAAAAACTATTACTATTGCGAAGAAATGAAATATTATGTTACTATATGACAGCAAACGCAGCAGAAGTTGTCAAAAAATTAACGAATTATGGGACATGATTTTTGTATATGCTCAAGTAAATTACAATAGCTGTGCCGCAACTAGAAGATATTTCCAATTGCATCCAAATCGTTACATTTATCATAGACTTTTTAGGGTGAAACAAGTTAATTTCGTCCTAAGCGAAGGATTAGTCGTCCAATAATGGTGACTGTCCAACGGGAAGAAGAAATCTTGGTGAGTGTATTTAATAATCCTGAGATAAGCACAAGGCGTCTATGTGCAGCAACAGAGGTGAATGAAACAACAATTTTAAAAGTTCCTCATGACGAAAGACTTTGTCCATATCATTTTGCCCCTGGCTGAAATTTGTTGGTTAATGACCTACCTGAGAAAACTGAAGCTTTCTGTTACAAAAACAAGGGAATGAACCTGCATTTCTGAACAAGATATTGTTTACGGACGAGGCTACCTTTACGAGACGTGGATAATTCAACTGAAGAAGTAACCACACTCGGCAACAAGAAAATCCTGATTTAGAGAAACAAACACATTTCCAGCATGAATTTTCCGAAAATATCTGGTGTGACACTGTTGATGACTTTATAGTTGAACAGAATGAATACTATGAATTGACAGCCGCTTTAACGGTAGCACGTATTTGAGATTTCTGCAAGATAATTTGCCAGGTTTATGAGAAGACGTTCCTCTAGCAGTTAGGCAAGACATGTGGTATATGCACGATGGTGTACATGTCACTGTCCCCTACCGGTTAGAAACTTCTTGAACGAACATTTGCCACATACATGGACAGGTCGTACACACAAGTGCGTGCCTTTTTGCTTAAAAATGATTGGAGATGTGCTATAAAGGAATGCAATAAACATACCTATAGAAAAAGTTTTATCCGATTATATCATTAAACACATTGTAAACAGCTCCCTGTATGGGGTATATTGAAAGTGAACATATGTCCCTCAAAAAAAACCTCCCTATATCGAATTTCAAAGAAAAATTTCTAAAACATTTTAAAATATTGAGAAAAATCAATTCGAGAATTTTCGCCAAGACAATATGACTCACACCGTGTATTTTAATATATAGTGCTTTCAAAAAGTAACGAATACATTCATTATTTTTGAAATTGAGAAGTTTTAGAAAAAAACCCCTGGCACATCGATTTTGTTTTTAAAAAAGGTTGTTCGAGATATGACGTCATCGACAATTTTTTTAAATAGCAACCCCCAATTTTGACCATGCCATTTGAAAGAGCGTGTCATTCTGCATAGATACATTATGAAAAATTATTATGTTACATAACAAAAATTTCAAGAAAATAATGTTTGAAGATTTTAAAATTTAATTTTCACAATACTGTGCACCTCCCCATTATGCAACACTTGGCCAGCCAGATTGCCTGATTTCTTATGCGGATACTTAAAAAGCAAAGTATACGTTACTAAACCGGTTAATTTAGAAGATTTAAAAGTAAGAATGCGTCACGAGATACATCGTATACCTCCTGAAGTTATTGATAATGTCCAAAAAGAATTTATTAATCGTCTTGGCTACTGTCATTGAACCAACGGTGCACAATTTAAACATTTAATGTAATCGATTTTTTACATAATCATTATCTTTTCAGTATTGTGAAAATTAAATTTTAAAATCTTCAAACAATATTTTTACGAAATTTTTGTTATGTAACACCATAATTTTTCATGATGTATGTATGTAGAATTACACACTCTTTCAAATAGCATGGTCAAAATTGAGGATTGCTATTTAAAAAAAAATGTCGTGAATCATACCTCGAACAACGATGATGTCACAAATGTGGGTCGTATGTCAAAAAGTGCACTTTTTAAAAATAAAATCGACGTGCCAGGGGATTTTTTAGAAAACTTCTCAATTTCAAAAATAATGAATTTATTCGTTACCTACTTTTCGAAACCACTGTACTACAGTTAGTCTATGGCGCATTCATTGCGGACCATCCCTGTATACATATTTATTGCACAAACTATCTAATTGAATAACATAATATTATCCGAAGAAGTCAGTAGTAATTTTATGCGCATGATTGAGTAATACCCATAAATATTCAGTAGGTAGGTAGGCTTTATTGACATTATATACACTGGTACAGTTATGTCACAACAAAAGGATAGTTATCAAGAAGAATGTTATCAATTAAAAAGGTAAAATAAATAAATAAACAGTTATAATATGATAAAATACTTAATAACAAAATAAAATATTCATGCCAGTTGAAGAACACTATACACTATAGAAACAGTGATCAATGAAAAAAATTTTAGCTAATTTGTGAAACGCGTTGTAAGTCATTTAGTTTCACATTTATGGTTTCCCAAAAGCCGCACTGGCTCCGATTTTTCTTCCCAGCGGTCAGAACTAAATATTATATTTTTTGTTCTGGCTTCGTTTAATTTTAATTTATTTGTGTTGAACCAAATTTTAGTCCTATTGAAACTCTCATGGATGAGATTGGGATCCCCTTTAGCAAACAACGTTGTATTATCAGCAAAAAGAACAGAATTAATATTACGATGGAAGGTCATTGACATAAATCATAAATAATATAGGTCCCAACACAGACTCCTGTGGGATACCGCTTGATACATTTCTCATATCAGAACCATTACCGTTAAACCTAAGAAATTGACAAATTGAGTAGTATCTGTTATAATCTTAATTTACATTCTCAACTATTTATCAAATTACTTGTGATTATGTGATTTCATAAATATTAAATTAAATGATATACTTTTGTCAGCGAGTTTTAGGCACAGATAAATGTTTACATAATTTATTTACACTTAATGTTTAATTAAGAATCCGTTTTTCTTTTCGGAAACGGGTTACTAAGTTCAGGAGAACTGATTTGCATATTTGAATATTTGTTGTTTTATTCAGCCAAGACACATAACGCCACAGGGTAGGCAAGGGTCGCATTAATTAAATAAATACCCCAGCGGAACATTTCCAAATCAGAACTTCGTGAGTCGAAGGCAGCAGGTTGACCCTATTTGCTAGTCAGCCAACAAAATAGGGTGTTTAGTCCCAGAAACGACTGTAAAATTTTTCCAGTAATGGCATCTTTAAGAAACTGGAGTAGAATTCCAGACTTTTTAATCTATTGTCTATTTCTTCTTATCTCAATCAATACACATGTGCTATCTCTTCCATATTTGCTTGTCTATCTCTCATCGCCTGATTCTATTTGAACGTAAACGGTTACTCAACATTTTCTTTGTACCAACTTTACAAAATTATTATCAATTTTTTTTTTTCAAAAACAGAGTGGAGTAATTTTAACACTAGTTTCAAGGTATCTAAAGAGACCCCTTAATGTGGCAAAGAAATCCTTGATTGTTGGATTCATAATAAATCTATTGTCAATATATTTGAACCAGTACTCGGTGCTGTTGAAAATTTCCATGTAGATGTTTGTTAGCGCCAGGAATGAGGATGAATCTACATATTATACTTATTAATTCACACTGAATTTGTGAGTCTGAATGCTTGAAAGAAGAACTATAGCGTCTACGATCATAGGAAATGGATATACAGAAATACTGAACAAACCATCAGGAGCACATCTAGCATTAAGGAATGGAGTTATATAAGAATAATCTCTTGTAGGTCATTATTTCTTAAGAAAATCTTAAAAAAATGTTTAAAATTCTAAATAACTTAACATAAGGGTAGTTTCATGAAAAGTGAAACGTGATGTACAGGAGTTATTGTAATGAAGAGATCAAACAGCATTTTTCGGTTTGAATCGAACAAATAGTGTAAAGTTTTTAGTATACAATTTGAACAAAATCAAAGCACGATAACTTATCATTTAAGAATGTGCAGTCAAATTAATACCGATGAAACTATAACTGAATATGTCGATGAATATTTGAAACTATTAGGATATGTTGTTTAAAGGTATTTGTGTCTTACATATGTAGTGGCAAGAAGGATGTGTATGAAATTCCCATCTGCATGAATACGTAACCTGCACCTCGCATTATTACTTAAGAGGACTCATAGCAAGTCTGTTTAATTGGTACTATATACCAGTTTCCATTAAATTATTTTGAAGATTTGCAGAATCATATATATATTATCGGTAGACAAGAATATATTCTAGTTCTCAACATAGAGCAGACATCTTTGAGGGGCTCTAGAAGTGGAAGTAATCGTCAGATCTCTAAAAAAATACTGATATCCATTACATTAAATCTAGATATCCTATAGGTATCAGAATTTGAAATAGCAAATATATTATTTCAGTAATACTCCATGGTCTATGTGGTCTATCGAATGTCTTAAGAAAAATGTGTATAAATAATTTGTTATGTTTGCCTGCATAAACTGTCACTAATATTGCATAATTAATTGATCTAAATTCTTGCTATTTACGTTAGAGTAAATGTGTGTGTGTGTGTGTGTGTAAAGTAAATGCTTAATAACTTTACTGAAATACATAAAATAGAAATTATAAAAAATCTGATGTAGTTACATACTTTAGTATGTAACTACATTAGTTCCTATAGGAGGTAGACTTTTGGAATATCCTGAAAAGTGTAGTTTTTATATCACCAATTAATTAACATAGTGAGTGGGTACGATACTACCTTAATATTTAAAGTTACTATGAATGCCGTCGACATAATGATGTTACGACAAGACATTTTTTTCTTCTTCTAAATGCATTTTTATACAAAAGGATTAAAATATATTATTATTGTAATGTATGCATCGTACAATTAAACGAATCTTTCACTTGCAAAAAAAATCTGAGTAATTTCCTAAAATTTCTTTAATAGAAGTTTATAAATTACAATGGCTGAACTTTAAACTAAGTTTCCAGACAGTATTTTCTACAGAAACTTTCTTACTATGAATCAGAAATCTGCAATATATACAAAATCGATGCAAGGTAGGTATATCGAAAATTAATTATGAAACAAAAAAAGAGCACAGTTAGGGAGCTAAATGGAATTAACCAAGGAAGCAGGGAATTTCCAGCTAGTAATTTTTAACAATATTAACATTTTTGTAACATGTATAAAATATGGGAAGTGGAGAACATGCCCAATCACAGGATTAGTAATAAAAAGAATATATATCTATATGTCAAAGAAGTTGAAAAAAAAAACAAAAAATACTTCATATGAAGTCAATATGTCAAGGATGTGGTCCATACTGAAGTAATTACTAACTTCTATATAGGCAACTTTAGTTGTAAATTTGTACGCACACGAGGCAGGGTAAATAATTTGTTATGTCGGTTATTATAACTTGGTACTTTTAAATTCAACTCAGATAAAATTGCCTCATATTTTATCATCATAATTAAGAACTTTATAAAGAAAATACATATAGAATGCAATGCAAATGTATTGAATAACAAGCGCAATGTGTTTTGAGAAATTAAGTTCGAACTGCGTTTTTAGTTTTAGTTATTTATGGAGCGTTGTAATAGTCGGTGCCGCATTGATACGTTTCTTTTTTACGTCTGTAAGTTGTATTTAAATAACTATTTATAAATAATAACATAATTTGCATTGCCAACTATTAGTTGAGGGGAGAAGTGATTTAAGTGAGCTAACATGTAAGAGGAGAGAAGAAATAGACAGGAATTATTTCAAATGCGGTTTGACAGTGATCCCGATGGTTATAGGGATATACGTATTACGCATTAAGGAAATGACTGTTTTGTACTGTGTGTGAACGCATTATAAATTCTTCTGACAAAGCTAAAGTCAAAAGACATTTGACGAGCTATGCCTCGTCTAGCGCTGGAGACTGTATTTTCCTATAAACTTACAAACGCCTTTCTTACAAGCAATATTGTATTAAACAAACTAGAGAATCTCAAGTTACGTACGTTTTTAGAAAAATATATAAACCAAAAAATCTCTCATAGAAGTCGATAGGGTTTACAACAATGTACTAACATTAATACGCGAAGACATTGCGGATAATTTCGTTTATTTTATTATAGATAAAGCTGCTGATACTTGAGCGTTCAGTATCCAATTTTTTAATCGGTGCGTTAAAATGCGACACTGATAGTGGCAGCCATCTACTGGTTTCTAAGGTGCTGGACAAACCAATGACAAAACTATAAATTTTGTTATTGACTATTTTCATTGTATATGGCCCGATGCTTTAGATAAAGTTCTTCTAATGCTTAGTGTTAAAAGCAGGACAGATTTTATTACAGAAATATACAAAATAATACATTTCACATATGCTGCTCACGCACTTAATCGGGTAGCTGAGGAAATAGAAAGTTTCCCTTTAGCAAACACTTTTATATCAACTGTCAAAAAAGTTTCATTAAGGCGCCTACAAGAAGGGACGTTTTTAGGGAGACTTTACTAGGCATACCTCTGCCTTCCGAACCAATTATAACTAGATTGGGTACTTGGTTTGAAGTCGTAGTGTATTGTGATAAATATTTTGATGGCATAAAAATGTTATTTGTAAATTTAACCCTAAAGACAGAAGCGCTATACATACACTGCAAGACTTCGCGATTTCTTAGTTAGTGTAATAAGGAAATTGGAATTACATGAACTATCCCTAAATAAACAATTTGATATAATGGATGATATACAAAAAAAATATATATATACTTTGCCAATTATATACCTACGCCTAGTCAGTAGAACGATAAAATAAAAAATGCAATTCGTGTTAAAAAAATGTCCAGGATACACTATTTTGAAAAATATATGTAAAGTTTTAGCTGACACATATCAGGGGTTATCAGAAAGTATATTAATAATGACTCAATAATTTCTATTACTATTCGCTGTTAACAGTAGACTCTCTACTTAAGTTAATATTAAGTGATAAACGTCGCCGTTTCACTACAGAAATCTACGGAATAATATGTTTTAACCACTTCCAATATTCCACGGAAACCTTGTCTCAACATTAAGGTTAGTCGGGTAGGTTTTTACATGTTATCTTAATTTATATAGGTATTTTATCCTCGACTTAACATTAATAAATCTAATTTGAAGTCGCGATACTGAACAAACTTAAAACAATTCAAAAGCTGATACATATTTAACAAACTATCACAAATTCCAAAGGCATTAAAAGAATTCATTAACAATCTATTCATAATCAAGTCTATCGAATGCTTTGGTGAACATCTGCTTGGCTTCCTTCATCAATAACTTGATATATATATTTGGTTTTATTCACTATCATCATCAGCTTTGCTATACAAATTTTGTACAATAACAACAAACTGATTTACAGCTGTTCCCAAAAATAAATAAAAATTATTATTTTTGTTAATCTTTAAGGAGAATTTTAGGACATATCTTCATAAGAATATGCAGTGTACTATTTCTATACCCTGTATACACATACCAGATTACGATAATGGATTTTCACATAACTAATAATTCCATGTAATGTAACAATATGTTTTTTATGTGATTGATATAGTTTAATTTAAAATTATAGTTATTACTCGGGTATTAATACGTTCTACAAACTATTTATTACAAATTGATTTATATCTTCAAAACCAAATAAATTCAAATAGCCTTTATCCGTTGCGCGAGCAGAAATAATTCGATGATTTATAATTAGCGCTCAAAAAATTGATTAACTCGTCCAACGAAAATTAGAGTTGTAATAAATTTGATTAATTCAGCTTCATGAACGCTTACAAATCATGTTGAATAATAGCTTAAAGAGACAATTTTCGATTCCATACGAATAACCACATTTATTTTTTTTATATTGTCACGGATTTCCCAGTCCGAATTTTACTATTGTCAGGAAAACAATCCGTTAATTAATTACTTCTTTATTTACTATACTCAGTACACTACTGAACACTAATTAGAACTCAACTAAACACTTATTAATTAATCGCTATCTAAATCACTTTGATATCTCCAACTAAACACTTCAATTCAGACTGTAATACAAGACTTATACAAGACTAACTTAATCGGCCGTTTATTTTTCTTTTATAGACCCAACGAATATTTCAGGTATATTCTAGCATCTCTAGATCTATTTTCTAGCATCTCTCGAACGCTTCTCGTCGTTTCTCAAATTTTCTAGTCCCGTCTCGATCCACGACATTTTGTTTGTTTAACAGAATCGTGTAGGGGCGATCGGGGCAATCTTAGTAATTCGCGGTACCACAGTCGTCGATTTGGGTGTGAGTGGGGCAAATTCCGTGACAATATATAAAATGTAATAAATTTGTACTTATATAAAACTTTTCTGCTGGCAGTGAAACTTATTATCTGTAAAAGACTTTTCATTCTTTATCGTATCATTATGTGGAAACTCTTAGTCTGCAGCTGCATTTATTAACAAATTAATAGCATTCAGTGTGACATATAAGTCCTACCAGAGAAAACATGGAATCAATATTTTCTAGATATTAAATATTGTATAAATATTAGACATATTTTAGCAACATAAAATATGTATAATCAATATTTGAACTACAATATTTATGAAATATTTTTTAAATCATAAGGTTCAATATTGGCAAAATGTTTATTTTACATAAATTTTAAACTAAACTCTATATACAGGGGGTATCTCAGGTATTACTGGCATCCTTGGAAAGGATGATTGTACAGTAAAAATAAATGAGATTTATCCAAATATACCTATATGTAAAAGTTCACCGTTTCCAAGATACAGGATCTCATAGATTTCGAAATTTTTATTATATTTTTTATATAAATGGAAACAGTTCGTGGTAAAACAGCAATATGCTATAATAGTATATCGCATAAACCATACGAAACTCGCCTTCGGCTCGTTTCGTATCCCGGTTAATGCTCGTATATTAATAACCATCATTACATGATCGTTGCATACGCTATTTTTCCTACACCCGATAAATAATCAAAAACCATAAATTTTATATTTTTATTGAACACAATAGATAACAGTAATTATTCGTATGAACTGCATTTTCTGCTTTCTCCGATATGTGTGGAGGAGTCGATGGTAATTCTTCTATATCGCTGATGTCAGACATTTTGATAAATTTAGCTAGGTATCTACGAAAATTTAATACGTACTGATTTTGACATCTAAAATAATTACATAGGAACATCTAGGATATATGTCAAATGCACAGCATGCTTGATTGAAAAATTATGGGTTTCTATAGAGCATTTAAGTGTAGGCGGCGCTGAGATCAATGTTAGGTATTAAATCTAACCTCACAAATATTTGTTATTTAATTTTTGTTGTGTTTCAATTTGTGTAAAAAAAACATGCCATATAACTAGTGTATCGTAGTGTTTATCTGTTGCTAATAAAAATAAAGATTTCATATTTCGCAAGTTCCCTAGTAATGCTGTTGTGTTTCAATTTGTGTAAAAAAAACATGTCATATAACTAGTGTATCGTAGTGTTTATCTGTTGCTAATAAAAATAAAGATTTCATGTTTCGCAAGTGTCCTAGTAATGCTGAAAAAATGGTTAATAGCCATTGAGTCCAGCAAGAAACCAACCCAGAAACCAAAAATCTGCTGAAAACATTTTACAGAATATTGTTATACTATTACTAGTATGGGCAAGTACAAGCATACATGATCTATTTTCAGTGTATATTTTTCATTATTTAATAAGGTTTCATTCTTATTTTTAGGACAATGGAAAATTCTCAAAAAACAGCTGTTTCAACATTATATTTACCCGTACACGAAAATATGATACCAATACTGTAAAAAATAATGAACGCATGAAAAGGTACATGAAAAGGCGAAAACAGGATGAAAATGTAGGCAAACTTGCAGATGGAAAAAAAGTAGAAATGTGACACGAGTTAAATGTAATCATACAAAAATTACTTGAATGATAATAACGCCAGTAATCCTGAGAGTATAGCAAGTGTATCTAGTAAGTAGTAACAAGTTATTTTACGATATGGTGATTCAAAATGTTATTAGTTACAAAAGAGCACAACAAATATCACTCAAATTAAAAATCTGTATCGTAATGGGTATCATTATAAAACGGATTATGGGCATATAAGTGCATTGTTATAATACGAGTGTAGAAAAAAAATATTATAATTGTTTCTTAGATGTGGGTTGTCAACCTATAAAACTAGTTATTGTATTAAATGATACTTAGAGACAATTTTACTTCTAAGATCAAACATGTATTATCTAATAACATCAGTTTTAAAATAAAAATGGTAATATTATAACAATTATTATAAAATGGTGGGATCTTGTTTTGTTTGTCTAGTTTTACCTCTTGCTTTAGCTTTCATAGTCGGAAATGAGAGAATTCCTATTTTTATCACATCCGTTTCATTGAAATATTTTGGAAATATGAAAAATACTTGATTTTAAATGATCCTCAAATTGAATTTAAATTTGTAATATGGCTCTGTTATGATAAATTATTTATAGAATCATAAATTCCAGTGTTTTATAGAAATCGCTCAATTAGCTTACTTGTCATTTGACGCTGGTTTTCACAACAAAATTATTTTATAAGCGGTAGCCATTTTGACAAAACGTTAAAAATCATTGTGACGTATAACTATAAAAGTATCATAAATTTAGCAGGTTTATTATTAAAAGTTATGATAAAATCATCATGCTTTTGTTGCTAATTTGAACGTCAAAACCCATGAAATTTCAAAAAACCTTTTTTTAATATGATAATGTGGTAAACAATGTTTAAACACGCGTCGCATGTAAAATTCATTAGATATGGGGGTATAAATCACAATAAAGTTTTCTCTGTAATGAAAGTGCAGTAAAACGCGTAAACTAATATTGAGTAATACACCACATAACATTCCACTTGCAGACATTGTGATTAAACTTGTTACTGTATACCTTCCGATACCTTTACGATATAGTTATAAATAATTTACTTCTGTTGCTGGATGTTATGCTACAAAAATGTTGTTTCATTACTAATACCAACAATATTATATTAGAGATATTGCAATATGGGCGATTCCGCTGCAGACGATTGTCTACATCAATTTCTGAATTATAGTGTTTGTTACTTTTTTTGGTGGCAATACAAAGACAAATATATGAATTTAGTAATAAAACTACTTTTTTGGACTTAAATTCATATTTGAATTTTTAGTGTGCTTAGAAACGATAACATTTGTAATATTGAGTAATAATAAAAGTTGACTCAAATTGGTTGCATCCGCGATCGCAATATAATTGAATACTAATATTATCCTATGTGTTATTAGAGATTTATATTTAGTAAGTGTTTATGTTAATATTTCGCACTTTTTTATAGATAGATTGGTTAAAATGACAGAAAAACAACAGAAGAATAACAGAAGAACAGCAGAAGAGACTGCATCACAGAAATATAGGAGAAAATTGAAAGAAATTTCTGAACTCTATGCAGATTATATCTGTCGATAACGGGCTCGTGATTCGAAACGGAGATAATTATAGAGAAGGAAAATGAATGACGCGATGCGATGGAAATTTGAAAATGTTGACCAAAATCAGATTAAGAGAAAGAATGCAGGCGACTAGAAAGCGCCGTAAAAAAGTATAAATTCGAAGAATAGGCACTATATACAAAAATTATCGCACATTGGGAAAGACAGTGGCAAAAGTGAGCGTAGTCTACCTGCTAGTATGACTAAAGCAGTTGAAGTTATAAAAAAATACTGCTGAATTGCAAGTTATTCCAGCAGACTAAAGTAACTGGTATCGGATTAGATGAAATCTTTCGTACCACGTAGAACAAAACTGCATTTCCGATGTTTACGGCGCTTCAAACGATGAATTTTCAGATAATGAATCTTCAGATGGTGAATCTTTGACAACGTTCTTTGAACTTTTGTGATTATCAGCAGAGTACCTTGAAACTGACAAAATCACTGCTGTCTCATCAAAAGACTTTACATCTGCTCGTGCAGTTGCTCCGGCAAAAAAGTTACACAGTATCGCTATGTAGTGGTGTGTCAGAATGATATACACTGAAAAAAAGGCCAGTAACTTTACAAATATACTTTGTAAAAATATCCTTATAATAGTCTTAAAATAATTCTAAAAATAATGATGATATTACACTGACGATTGTAATTTTACAAGAAAACTGCCAATATACAACAAAACCGTAAACTTCATATGTAATTATAATGTAATATGTACATTTCTAGAATATATTGTAATACATTTATAATTAGCAATGTGAAATCCACTTCTACATTGTAAAATTACTGAACATACCAAATTTACTATATAATTGACTGTAAAAAAATGCTTAATTTGTGTGTGAAGATACTACTAATTTTAAAACGCACTGCCACTAACCGTTGAGAGCGTTGGGTGGTGACGCCTTCATTATTTCTTGCTTCATTTCGATGAATGCAGCGTGTCCCTAGGACCTAGGTACTTACATAATTAATTTAGTGAGTAGTGACTAACAATATAATCATATCTAGAGTGACAAGTGAGTGTTTTTAGTACTATAAATAGGTTTGTCTAGTGCTGGTTGTAACATAACCTAAATAAAGCATGCTTTATTTCGACAAATGCAGCGTGTACCTAGGACTTAAGTACTTACATAATTAATTTAGTGAGTAGTGACTAGCAAAATAATCAAATCTAGAGTGACTAGTGAGTGCTTTTATTACAATAAGTAGTTTTGTCTTGTGTTGCTTATAACATAACCTATATGAGATAACGTAATAGGTATGTATTTTATACAGAATTATTGAAGCAAAGGAACAATGGTATTTTTGCATCTACAAAAATCAAATACCAACTGCAGGCTGAACTCTGTTCATCTTACATATAAACAATATATTATTTTCTACGTTAGAATTATATTTAAATTGTAGGTACTTATATTACACATTAGATCTCGTTTGAATATTATAAAATATATATATATTTTTTATGTTTACATATACAAGAAACTTTATTATTTGATATATACAATATATAGATTTACTTTGTTTTATATGTTTTGTATAACGTTAAGTGTCCTGTTTTGTAAAAATGGCCTAAATGTACAGGTACCAAATTAAATAAAAAATATCGAAAGACCTTAATATTTTATTTTTCATAATCTAACTATATTTATTCTAACATTATAAACTCTTATTCAAAATTGCATAACATACTAGAAAAAATAGTAAAATTAATGTTGGAGCTGTGAAAGCAGCAGCAGCAATTTTTGTAGTCGACAATAATATACGCCATTATCTACGTTTTTACTAATCTATCAAAAAGTAAAATATATTCGTTATATTCGTAGCGTACCACTTAGGTGTACCTACATGTTTTTCTCACTTCAAAAAATTAAACAAAATAAGGTAGTTAAATTATTGAAGATATAATAGGTAGCTATAACTACGGATTAGCTAACTGAGCTGAACTTATATAATCGGTTAGTAATAGTACGATTTTGTAAATGTTTTTCACACAATTTGTGCAAAAATGTTTAATAGAACGAATATTTAGTTTAGAAGATTTTTCTTTTAAAATAACATCCTGATCCAGTGATGTTATTGAGAAACTTACAGAAAAGCCTGACATGATTGTTACGTAAGGTAAGTAACAATTGTTAATTCTGGAATTACTATTCAGAAAATTTATTAGGTATCTATGTCAAAACACTGTTAGAGATTTCGTGTGTTATACACAAGATGCCATTAAAGTAACTTTCTTAAAATTGACTGTAGGGGTTTCGGTACTTTTAGGAGGTTTCTTTTATTTGCGGAAAAGATAGAGAAAACAATAGTACAAGTGTCACGGAAAAAGTTTTTGAGAAAAGTTGAATGACGAATATTTCAATTCAATATCTTGATTCGTTTTGATACAATACATTTGTTAATTTTAGGCTTTTTCTATGGTATTCTATATTTTTTTATTTCTGAAAATATTTGTACTCTCTAATGAGATTACTATATTCAGCTTTTGTGTAGAATCTAGTGACTTACACAAACTTGTAAAAAAAAATAATAACATCCTATACATTTTTTGATATGAAGTTTTGTACTTGATACGTAGGTATGCATAAAAATATTTTTAAGTTATAAATATACTAGCAAATTCTTTTTGTAAATAAATATTGCGAAAATATTGCGAAAATTAAAACACATATGTTTTATTAAAAAAATATAAAAGTAACAGAAAACTAGAAGTGAAAAAGCGTAAGCCGCTAAATATTTTTATAAGTAGAAAAGTTTTACAGTTATCATAGAGAACGGCCAAAATTGAAAACATCACGTAGGTATTTTTTAAACAAATCGAAATGTTCTTCAATTCAACTTTTCTCGAAAATTGAGCCCGAAACAGCTGCTTAACTTTTTTCTGTCTTTTCCGAAAATAGGAGAAACCTTCTATGGGTACCTAAGTGTCCAAAGTGGACCATCCTGTACAATAAATAAAAATTACATTGTAGTTATAGTGAAAAATGTTTTATTACAATGTAATTATACAATTGATTGTAAAGTTACTTTGTACTTTTATAAGTTATTATAGAAGTTACATTGTAAAAATTTTTGTATTGTAAAATTACAAAGTAATATTACAGTTACTAAACGGAAAATTACATCGCAAAATAAATTTACAATGAAATTTTACAGTTTAATTGTAAAATCACAATCTATAAGAAAATCACAGCAATAATGAATGGTAAATGAATTGCCATCTATTTTTACTGTAATTATTTTTTACAGTGTAGATGAAGATGGAGAAGTTTCGGGGAAAATTTGAAAAGAAATAATTAACTTAAGTAACAAAGAAGTGTACTAATGAGTAACGTACATTGTTTGATCTCTTATTTCTTTCATTTACGTGCTTATAATGGCGTTTATGTCCACGTAATTTAGACGTGTTGCGCCCGAGATAATTTGGCGTTGCACCCGCGATTGCTTAAGCAGTAAATAATTCACAGTTTATTTTTGTTTTCTATAATTTTTCTATTATTGAAAGGTTCATTAATTTGTTCTCTTTTAAAATATGAATGCATAATAAAATAAATGTTTTACAATTAACATACTTTTGTGTTTTTGTTCTATGATCTGTGAAGGTAGGCCGATGTTGGACCCGCGATAGCACATTAAACCTCTCTCGTGACTATTTATCTATTTCTTTTGAATAGTTATAAAGGAAACAAAAGAGAACAAATTCAAATGCAGCTCTTCAAATAATAATTTCATATTTTTTTAAAATTATTTTATTAGTAGGAAACCTTAAATGAAATTAAATGTTGCACCCGCGATAATGGAATAACCCAATAGCTATTAGTGGAATAAGTTAGGAAATGTGAGTTTTTCTCACATCAGGCGTAGGCTTTGATAAGTTTTTTGGAAATAGCTCAAATAACCACGGTTATCATAATTTTTTTATTGAAAATTGTGAACTGCTATACTAACTAATGCAGGAGCAGACATCACCCCTCTTAAAAGGCATGAATAACGAACGTGGCAAAAGGATATACAGGCTGTATCACATAAGAGGGCCACCCCCATGTATCTCGCTTAATATGCGAGACACGTTAAATATCTTTTTGTTTTTTTGTTGCATTTTTGGAGGCCTTTATGCTCGTAAAAACAAATTTGAGATCCATGGCCAACTTTATGAGTAATAACAAAAAGACCTGTAAAGTGCCCAAACTTTAAGGCTGTCTAACTTTTTTATTTTAAGAGATAGAGAAAACTTTTTAGTAATAAATTTTTATTGCGAAATTGATACCTTCCACCTGATATAAAAAGATTTTTGAAATATTGTATGTGGTTGGTTGCGCCCTCTAGGCGGATAAACAAAATTTTTATTGGCAATAAATTTTTATTGCAAAATTTATACCTTCCACCTGATATAAACAGATTTTTGAAATATCGTATGTGGTTTGCTGCGCCCTCTAGGCGGATAAAAATTTTTTTTATTGAAACAGGCTATGACCACAAAAAATTGCCTGTTTTTCGTCTTTCACGCAATATACTACATGTTGCCCTTATCTTTTGTATTTATTACATTTTTTTCAATTAGTTAAAAAAAATGTACCTAAATATTTTCGTGTTGCTCAAGATATAATGTAGAACCTGTTTTAAAGACGCCAATTGCAAAAAATAATAAACACAATGTACTTTGTTATGCAAAATACAGATTTTCTTATAATATTATTTTATTGGTTTTCACATTAGAAACAATTGGGTCTTTAAAATTATTTTGACACGGACAATGTAATAAAATAATATTATAAGAAAATCTTTATTTTGCATAAAAAAGTACATTCTGTTTATTATTTTTTTGCAATCGGCGTCTTTAAAACAGGTTCTACATTATCTTGAACAACAATATTTAGGTACATTTTTTTTTAACTGAAATTGAAAAAAATGTAATAAATACAAAAAATAAGGGCAACATGTAGTATATTGCATGAAAGACGAAAAAACAAGCAATTTTTTGTGGTCATAGCCTGTTTCAATAAAAAAAAATTTTATCCGCCTAGAGGGCGCAGCAAACCACATACGATATTTAAAAAATCTGTTTATATCAGGTGGAAGGTATAAATTTTGCAATAAAAATTTATTGCCAATAAGTTTTCTCTATCTCTTAAAATAAAAAAGTCAGACAACCTTAAAGTTTGGGCACTTCACAGGTTTTTTTGTTATTACTCATAAAATTGGCCATGGATCTCAAATTTGTTTTTACGAGCATAAAGGCCTGAAAAAATGCAACAAAAAACAATTAAAGATTTTTTACGTGTCTCGCATATTAAGCGAGATACATGGGAGTGGCCCTCTTATGTGATACAGCCTGTATAGAGGATTCCATTCAACAAAAACTTTAAGTAACCTCAAAAATAGAGGGTCAAAGAGCACCATAGAAACATAAATTCGGTCTCTACTTCATCAAATACATGCAAAACATAACCAATTGTAAAAACAGTTAAAATTTATAGTAATGATTAAGAAATGATTAAAGTTGACAATAAATGAATAGTTAGTTCAAGAATTATGACGTATTTTTTGCGTACAGAAAAATTTTTCCCGCATTAGTTAGGACTCCTAACTCAAATTGACTATAAATGAATAGTTAGTTCAAGAATTATGATGTATTTTTTTGCGTACAGGAAAATTTGTTACAGAATGTACAACTTTTCAAAACACTATTAAAAAAAATTGTTTTACAGTCATTTGTTGCTATTACATAACTATTTTTTAATTGTTTCCAACATACCTTATCAAATCTCAACGGTGATTAAAGTGCTTTATAATATGACGTCAATTTTTTGTATAAACATTTTTACAATGTTTTTGTGACTTATGCTGTTTTATAAGGTTTGTTTCGAAAACACTTTTGTAGCTGTTATAAAATACTAAATTGCTAGTTGGGTACTGGTAATTTAATAATATAAATATTTTGCTAGATCCGCTTTTAACTTGCAACAAAATAAGATGCTGCTAAATATACTCCAATGTATTTTATGGAGTTCAATTATTTTAAATTAATTTCAATTATTTTTATATTTATATCTATTTTTTAACCACGCAAATATTAAATTTGAAATTCGATCAATCGAAAAACGAACTAGAGGTACTTTGTATTTCATATATTCGCATTATCAAGCGTGGGTTTCTCCGGTTCGGTAAAAATAACTTCAATGCTTCCATTAATATTCAGAAACATCCCAACCCACAATTAAATTTAGATATTATGCCGCAGAGAATTTCTTTACATTTTCCACATGATATACCTATTTAAACTTAAATAAACAATTCAGAGGCCCAATATAAAGTTATACGTATTTTACTATGATAATTTATATTCCGAAATATCGCGCCTGTCGGATTCTTTCCGTTCCGGAAATTGAAGGAAACGTCACGCAGTTTTATCAACCGAGTATGACACAAATTGAAAAAAATTACTAGTGCACGAATTACAGTCTGTAACGAAACGAACGGAAGGATAGAACGATGCAAATTATTCCGACGCTATGCCAGGATAACAAGAAAATTCTTTTTGTCGTAGAACATTTCTATGTTAATACTATCAGAAGCTAATCCGAAATGTTATTTTACAGAGCATTTCGATTTACTCGTCTTTCTTCTTTGATAATATATTAAAAGTTACTTGTGAAAATAAACCAAATATACAGTATGCGCCAAAAGTATGGAATAAATTCAATAAAAACGAAACAATTATTTTTTGGGAAAAATCCTCGAACAGGTCGATTTTTAATTTAAAAAATACATATTTTAGCGTAAAATGCGATTTTCAAATGTCATTTGTTTTCGAGTAACGACGTCATCGATTTTTTTTAAATGGCAACACCATATTTTTTCCTTGATTCTAAAAGATCGTTTAATTCTCTATCAGACAATACTAAAATGTTGCCCTCTTACATAGGAAAGTTTTCGAGTAAATGGGGATTGAATGTAAAAAAACGTAAATTTTATCCATAAAAAAGTAACAATTCTGAGCTATGTAAAATTAAATACAATTGATTAAATTTTATACTTAAATTAAATGTTCGAATTACCATCCACCAACTTCCTGACAATGCGCAAGTCTGTGAAGAAATTCTTCTTGCACATTATGAATGATTTCTGGGGTAACTCTGCGTATTTCGTCCAGAATGCGATTTTGAAGTTCTTCTAAATTACGTGGTTTATTAATGTACACTTTTGACTTCAAGTATCCCCATAAAAAATAATCAAGAGGTGTAAGATCTGGCGATCTTGCAGGCCATTCTATCGGTCCGCGTCTGCCGATCCACCTCCCAGGAAAACAGTTGTCCAAAAAATCTCGTACAGGGCGCGCATAGTGCGGAGGTGCACCGTCTTGCTGAAACTATATGGTATCATCAGGAATGTCAGGGTCATTATCGTTAGGAAAAATTACTGCAAGGACTGGAACAAGGTCATTTTCTAGAAACTCTAAATATCTTTGTCCTGTAAGGGTTCCTTCAAAGAAGAAAAGCCCTACTATTCTGTCGTCAACTATTCCAGCCCACACATTTAATTTCTGAGGGTGTTGGCTATGTGCCTCTGCCATCCAATGAGGATTTTCCCGACTCCAATATCTGCAAGTTTGACGGTTTACTGTACCATTCAGACAAAATGTGGCCTCATCTGAAAAAAGTATTTGCCGGAGTAAATTTCTATGTCCTTGACATAAATCCATTAGAATTTCGCAAAAGTGTAAGCGTCGATCGGGATCATCTTCATTGAGTTCCTGCACAAGTTGAATTTTGTAGGGATGATATTTTTCCTTCCTCAAGATACGTAGCACTGTGCTCTGACTAGTGTCATTGTTTAATGCAACCAATCATGAAGAATTATGAGGATTATCCACCATACTTATCAAAATGATCTGTTTCTGATTTTCATTAATGCTTGGACGTCCAGGTTTTGGAATATTTACAACATTGCCAGTTTCTCTAACTTTAGGCTCTACCTTACTGACTGTTGATTGGCTGATAGGGCGATCTGGATATTTTTAATTAAATAAATCGCAAACTTCCTGCTGAGTTCTAGTCATATTCCCGCATCCGATAAGAATTAAAATTTCAATTCTTTGAGTAACAGTTAAATGTGCCATAATACTTTAAATTGAATAATAATTTCTGTCGCTTATAATACTTATTAGAAAGTCGGTGTGACAATGACACTTTGCAAAGATTTTTACCTACGTGATCCATAAAAGAACTATGGAATTCGGAAAACTAAACTTGATAACGATTTTGCTTTATTTTAATTGATTTACGTTTTCTAACATTCAATCGTCATTTACTCGAAAACTTTCCTATGTAAGAGGGCAAAATTTTAGTACTGTCTGATAGAGAATTAAACGATCTTTCAGAATCAAGGAAAAAAATATGGTGTTGCCATTTAAAAAAAAATCGATGACGTCATTACTCGAAAACAAATGACATTTGAAAATCGCATTTTACGCTAAAATATGTATTTTTTAAATTAAAAATCGACCTGTTCGAGGATTTTTCCCAAAAAATAATTGTTTCGTTTTTATTGAATTTATTCCATACTTTTGGCGCATACTGTATTAAAAATTTGTTTGAAGTTGCCTAGGCCCAGAGAATGTAAATTTATAAAGTGATTAAAACTCCCCACATAAAAAAATTGTATAGTGCACATAACTGACCAAAAGTTATTCTTAATAAAAATTATTTTGGATGACAAATACTCTTGTATATTGGTTAAGATGTTATGATGGAACGAGGCGTTGGATTTTACGAGTATGGTTGCTAGGAGAAGAGGGGATAAATATTTATTTTATGTACACACAATTTTGTTATAAACGCAAGAATATTATCTTGTACGAGTGAGTATACAAAATGCATAAGAACCGATACAGAAAATGCAGAATTTTTTACTTTTATTAAATTTTAATAAATTGTAAGGTTTTCAAGAAAAAATGCATTATTTAAAATAAGATTTTAATAGTGTTTATTAGAAGAAATAAAAAAGTCAGTAGTAGGTTTTGTTTTTAAAATTTGACTAATAAATGAATATTAAAAAAAAATAAAATTCAAAAATAAATTGTTAAAAATGGGCACTATTTTCCCTGACACATAAATTTTCTCTTTGCTGAAAATTGAAACTTACATTTATTCATAATACGATTCCATAAATCTTCTCGGGATTCAATTGGCGAGGAATAAACAAAATCGTTTAATATTTCCGAAAGACTTTTGTTGAGGTCTGGCGACGTGGTGGCCAATTTTGAGGAGAAAATGCTCATTCTAGCCATTTATTTGAGGTGGTGCCCGATTATACGTAAATCAAAACTCTAGTCTAAGTTGCAACGGTAAATTTTCGATTAAATCAGGGAGAGTATTTTGCAGAACATCCAAATAACTTCGATTTAGCAAAATAACTGGTCCAATCAAATAACGATCAATAATACCGTTTCAAACATTTATCTTAAACTTGAGTTGAAAATGTCTATAAGTTATCGCATAGGGAATCGGAATATTCATGAAAGTTGTAAACATTTATAATTCCTCTACGAGTGAAGGAAGTCTGATCAGTGAAAAAAATTTTCATCTAAAAAATCATATCCTGATGCTAGCTAAACTCCCAAATGATCACTCGTCGATCCAAATTTTGGGATAATAGCTCTTGCACTTTTTGAATGTGATATAATTGTAGTAGATTACGTTAAAGAATTCGATGTACAGAAGATCTTGATAATCCAGTCTCGAGATTAATGTTTAGTACTACTTATTTGCGGTTTATCTTTAACTGTTTGCAAAATATTTTCTTCATCTTGTTATAAATAAATAGCACACAAATAGCACACCTTTTCAAGCTGGCGCACCTCGATATTTTCAATAGGTATACCATTCCTGAGCGATTCCAATAGTTATCTAAGTTACGTCGTAATTATCCTGGCCTACACCTTTTAAAAAACCTTTGTAAGACACGCATTGCTATTCTAACCCCACATTTTAACAATTATTTTCACACACTTATAAACAAAAGTGAACAAGTTTATGTTAACATAACATGATATGTTGATACTTACATCTACAGTTAAATTGAAAAAAATGCGTGTTTTGAAAGATTTCTTGTTTGTTGCTTAATGGACCAGTAAATAAAACCTGTTGTTACTATTATCACGGGATTATATCCATATAACAAGTAAATAACTTGTCCCGGGGTACCAATTAGGTTCATGAAAAAATTCAATAAAAAAGGGCCAATTTACAACGTTAAAATGGGTCTGCAATATTGGTCCTCGGGGTGACATTTTCATCATTCCGTAAAATATTTACACTGCTGAAGTTAGCAGGACTCCTCCTTTTTCCACTCGTTTAAAAGGGAATATTTTTTTGTACCTCAAACAAGTTGTTTCACAACTGGACTCGCATTTCAGCTGGAGATGTTCTCACAAAAATACGCTGAACGCAAAACCTGTTTACCTTGTCGGAAAATTGATAATGCTATCTACAGAAAAAAAAAGAAAGAAAAATATTTGCAGCAAAAACTTAAATATTAAGAATTAAATAAATGTCTTTAAATTTTTTGCTATTACGTAGTGATTTATTATGTTTATTACAAGTTTTGGCAATGTATAGTAGATACAATTTTAAAAATAGTAAATTTAATAAACGATTTTCTTTTGGTTTGTAACTGCAGTGATTTTAAAACTGATTATAAAATCATAATAAACAATTTACGATAAGAAACACAAATCGAAAATTTACGGTAAACATTGTAGCCTCCAACCTAGATGCACAATTCTGACAGCGGTTCAAATTTTCCTGTATTCTTAAAACAACATATTAATTCTGACATATTGGATTATTGGCACCAAACATTAGTTAACTTCTTCGTATTCCTTTCATATTAGAAAGAAAAGGTACCTATTGAATATTTTCAGTGTTTTTAATATTGCGCCATTGTCTTTTATCAAACTCCTTGGGATTCAAATTGATGCTGATTATACTTACTAATTTTTCATAAGCTGTGTCAGTGTAATGTGCCGTTTATTATGTTGTTATTTTATACTTGTCTTGTCTTGCCTTATGTACACTGAAAACTGTTGTAAACTGTTGTAAACACTTGTTTAGAGGCAGCCACGTTTCAATGACTTTTTTGCATCTTACACTTAAGTCACGTTATGATTACGTGGCGAAAACGTGGGAATGTGCTTGCCGCCTCTAAAAGAGAAACGGGAGAAACAGATAAAGTTTACTAGATACATTTGTCTTTGTTGGCTAAATAATCGAATGTAGCTATAGATTATTTTAAAAAATAACAATTTAATTAAATATTATTATATTAGTGTAACATAAACATCTAATAAAGTATGAGAATAATCTCAAGATATAACATTACAATAATTGAAAGCTTACTGTCAAATATGAATGTTACAACTCAAAATATAAACAAGCGTTGTTGAAATATTCGATATTAAAGGTGGTAGCAACACTACAATAACGTTGTTTCGCCCCTTTACCGAAATTTGCCATAACCTCAAAAACCTAACCTAACGTAACGCATCAACTTTTCGAAACGCTACATAACGTTGTTTTCCATTTTATCTTAATTCGCGATAACCTCAGAATTGTAATATAATGTAGTTCATGTCAATATTTCACATTTTTTATCTAGTGTATATACAGGGTGATTCATTAATAATGGAACAGAGCTTAAGAGCATGTTGCTGACCTCAAAATAGAGCGATTAAGCCAAATATGCCTTATCCGAATGTTGCTCGTCTTCGATCTACGGGGTGTCAAATTTGAAAAAGTAAATCACATTTTCTTTATTATTTTTCGATCGCATCGACCGTATTTTATGAAATTTGGTATAGGCGGGTTTATTGATACTATAAATTCGAATACGTCGACGATTTTGGTGTATCTGCTAGAGGGCGCCACCAACGATGGTTTGAACCCTTTTAAATCGCTACGATTTTTTTGTGCTAGACTGTATCTCATTTTCTTCCCTATCTTTTCTAATTAAAAAAGGTACACCTTGTGGATGTAGCTAGAAGCAATGGTTTCTGAGAAAAACGCATCTAAATCTCATGATGCATTACATTTATCTAAAGGTAAAGTCAAATTGTTGCGTAAGTAATGGGCCATACTGTAACAGCATAATACTGTGATCAAAATAAGCTAAATTTCATGAAATTTGCTCCAAGCGATCGAAAGATAAGAAAGAAAATGTGATTTATTTCTTCAATTTTGACACCCTATATCTTTGTTATTATGATAATGGTGGATTTTTGGATTTTTTTTAGGATAAGCTAAAGTAAAGCGACTTTTGCTTGCTTTTCATAACGTCCCAGATACCAAACCGCCCCACTAAAAATTACAAACCATCAAGTGATTTTCAATGGTGATGATTATGTACTACTAACTATTCTAACATAAATTGGAGTTATTTTTGCTATATGGTAGTAGATTTAGTGATTACTACCTAATGGCTACTTAATTGAAATTGCGGTGCCAGTTTTCGTTACTATAATGCTACTTGTGTTACGTCATCTATGGCATACTGCTGAGAGCTAATAAGCTCTCCAAACCAATATATGTCTGGTGGACTGTTGACTAGTGACTTCAGCTGTTTGCTATAGGTTTTTCAGATGTAATTTAATGCTGGTGGTTATCCCGCAGAGATGTTGTTTCCTGTAATTTCGAGTTTGCAAAATAGCGTTCTCGCCGAATCACAATATAGCTTTCAGTGACTACTGCTATGTATAACTGCTTCGTATCTGTAGTTTTTTCTCAGTCCAGTATACAGCACTACTCTATGCCGCTTGATGTAGTTTTGTTACACCGTGTAAACTGATCTATCGTTTATATTTGATTCTTCATTTTTTTACTAAAATCTTCCAGTGCAGATAACCTATTGACTTAATTTTTTGCTAATTAAATCACCGTTTTAATTGCATGATTAAGCTGAAGATGAAGATGATAATGTGCATGCAATTTTTATATTTTTTAATACCTTTTCAGACCTTAGTCAAATACTCAAACAAATTGAAAGTTTATTTATTATAAAATTTTCAACCAGGTTGCGTGAATATAATAGTAATAATATCAAATTAAATGTGGTCGATTATGAAACCAAAAAATTAAAATTAATTAGTAACAAAGTATACTAATTATGATATATAAACATTGTTTCCATAGTATCCGCAATTTATTTTTAAAACACTTATTAGTGGGTGTATACTTAGAGCTGCTTTATATTTAATTTATTATACAATATAACAATTTACTACTTCTATAGGGTAGACAGCTAAATTCTATTATCTACGTCTTGTTGTTTGTGATACATAAATTATGAGCTGACAAATTCTACAGCCAAATTATAATTACTGAAATACTGGTTCGTATAGGCATTAAGACTAAACTAGTGGTTATTTATTAATAAAGTCTCTGCCATACTGGTTACTAAAATTGCTTTGCAGGAAATTTTACCATAGCGTAAGGTTTTCTTTGTATGAATTTTGTTTAATATTTGCCTATTATTAGCCAGAACATACCACTCATTTTGATTACAGCTTAACCACCCGAACTGACTATGAACAATTGTTATTTGGCATATTGCGGTACTATGTCTGTCCACAAAATTCTGATATTAGTTGAAAAAAGTAGACTTATATGTGCTATAAATAACTGTGAAGTTAAAAAAATAGTATTTTTCTTATTTTGGTTATTCATAGCAAAAATATCATTAAAAGAGTGAGGCTAGAAATGGCAAGTAATTGTATTTTGTACCTGAATGTACGAACACAACAACAAAGATTCCAACTAAGATATTCAGCCAATATATGGATATGAAATGACAGTTAATAGCAAAGCTTAGCATTGCTGTTACACTCTAATTCTGCAAGTAATTTGTACTTAGAATTTTGGCATTTTTTTTTTTGGTTCATTTCATTTTGTTCAATTTCATTTTATTTGTTTGATTATTATTTCATTTGTATTTACGAATTTCATATTTATCTCTCTTTGATTGTGTTGTGTGTTCTCCCCTTGTTTTTAGTTTTTGTGTATTTATTATTTCTTTTTCGTTGTATTTTTGTTGTTTTTAGTTAAGATTAGTTTCGTTTTTTATTTATATGCTTTTTTGTACCAAACGATTAATTTTTAGAATGTTCTATTTTTTACTATTTCTTCTTGCCTGGTAACTGGGTGTATACCTGTAAGGTAAGAATTTATTAAATAAATAAATAAATACATTTGTTATTCACCACTACAGCAGTTCCAAAATCTATTAATAGATGTCAGCCATTTCGTGATTTTCGCCAATAGCTACAATGAGATATGTAAAATTATTTGGCATATAAATTACGTAATATTTAACTATGACTTTGTTTTGTTCTTGCTGTATTTCCAATTGACTTTGTTCCCAAATAAACTTCATAGCTTACTATTTTGTTGATAATGGATTTAACTAATATATAGTAATTTTTCTGTAAACAGACCTATTTTCTATATTATCAGAATTTAATTGGAGGTGTAGATTATTCTTGCATACATGGATTGCAGGCTATGATTTCATCCGCTTTGCAAAAGAGATTTTCATCAGATAAATTGTGCAAACGTGCATTTTGTTCCAAGTGATCCAATCTGTTCTCAATGTCGAAAGTTTATGCTCCGTTGATACCACCTTAGTTTGTAAGGCGCTGATACATTACTCCAGATTAAACCACACTATACTATCACCAATCTTCTGCAGAAATGGGTGACTAGAAAGCATTTTTCTCAAATATATAACTGAGCATCATTTACATACCTACATACCATATTAATTTGTTTAGAAAATATTTTATAGCTAAACAATACAAGGTGGCATGATCATCAGGAGCGTCATAGATGTACTGCACGGTATACGCACCCAAGCATATTGCAAAATATTGCACAATATATTGTGCATCCTAAATACTTGCGCAAGCAAAAAATCTGAATTGAGTATTTTACGAAAATATTTATGTATATTTTCTATATGCTAAAATGTATATAACAGTATAACGTGTGTAAGTGTAATTTTTCTGCACCATAATTAAACCGGCAAATGGTGACAATGGCTTCCCAATATCATATACAAGGCCAAGAAGTGATTTATTAAAATTCATTGTAAGATATAGATATTTTCCAAAGTTGTGGAATACGGATAATCCAAATAACAGTAATAGAAATCCAGAGCCGTAAATGAAGAGTGTAAGAAAATTGTATTCTTTCAGCAGACAATTGACAAAAAATTAATGCCTCAGATAATATTTGAAACCAAATTTGTGTTAGGTATTTTATGAACTAACGTCCCCTATTTCTGCACTTTTTCATATAAAATGAAATGTTAAAGTAGCAACTATCTACACTGACATAATTTTTATTGTCACTTTGAGCATTATCTAATTTAAATAGTTTACAATATGTTTCCTTTTAGGTGCGATTGTTGTAGGTACTTAGAACCATGTTCCTTTCATTTTCCTTTACGAAAGCAGTTTTCCATATAATTGTTACTACTGTTTTACTACTTTTTATTACTAACTTAATATATCTATGTGCTTTATTATCACAATGTCTATACTATAACATAAATAACAGTTGCTATATCTGTACTATAAGAGCTAGTTCAAACTGTCTCACCACATTGTCTGGAACTGAGCTTTTGTTAATAGGCGAAGAGGAATGGATGTGAACTTTGGCATCAATATTTTGTTTATCGAAGTGTGTTTCATAAAATGACGAGTAATTAATTTCCATAATGAACCCGTTTGTGTAGATTCGTATGCAACCAAGGTTCAACATTTTGAATAGGAATTTACAATTAATGTGAGGGTTGGAATAATTGTTAATTGATCTTGTAATTCTTCCGGATAGGTTAACGAGAAAATTTATTTGCAACAAATATAGAATTTGCCATATATACCTCTGAAAATATCTCCATTCTGTTAGAGATGAGATCTTATATTAGGATTACAAAATCAACTGGTGTTTCTTCTATGGACTGTACTCTGTTGAAGTCCGTACCAATATAACTTAAATTCATTCATTATAAGAACACAAATATAATACTCGTGTTTCTAAAATGAGCATTCAATATTTCAATGCATGTAGAAGTCAAAACGTGACGGAAACAATACAGCTTTTTTCAAACACCTTCTAAGGGGTAGTCCCGGAAACGATTTTTATTAAATAGCTTAAAATTCATGAAAGTTTTGTGTTAACTTTTTTACTAAAAATATTTCAAAATTTATACGTGTGAGAAAATAACTTGATCGTGGGCAAAGTTCACCTTAATCTTTTTGTGTGAATTTTTCTGAATAAAATATACAAAAATTTGATGTTTTTTTACATATAAAAGATAAGTACTCTTAAGAAATATCGATAGAATGCACTATTCTCGAGTAAACATCAATTGGAAAATGCTTCTGTACGCACAACCATTTTCCTGTAGACATGTGTTAAATGCAGCTAGTTTTACAGCGGCAGTGCAACGGAGTCGTGGTACGGAAAATTTGCAACCGAATCGTGGAAGAGATGGACGTCCATTTTAGAGATTGGTAAAGAGAATTCCTTAATAAATATCTTATCTTAAAAATAAATAGCTCAAATCAGTTGTGTGGCGTATCATACACGAGACTCATTATATTTGTGCTATGTACAGTGTGTCCAAGCATTAATACCACGAATTGGATTTTGTTAATGATTGCTGCAACAAAATGGTCAAAATCCCAGATGTACCGCTGACATGCTAATCACCTATCAAGTTATTTATACACAGAATCAGATATATAACATTTAGTGGTCATTTCCAACAATGGGATTCGGGCAAGGATTGCCGATGTTCGCTTGATTGGACCAATCATATTTCCAAATCGAATGGATGGGATTTAGTGTCTCGAGTTCCTTCGAAACGATCTGTCTGGACTTCTGAAAGATGTACCCTAAACTGTTTGATTCCTAATGTGCACGATGGTTCTCTCCCTCATTTTTGACAAAATGTTCGGGAGTACCTTAATGAATTTCAAAGAGTACGATGAATTGGATGAGAAGAACCGGTACCATGGCCGCCCCGATCTCCTGACTTAAACCTTTTGAATTTTTTTGTAGAGATATTTAAAAAGTAAAGTGTATCGCATCGAAGTGGGTACTAAGTATTGATACACAGGCACAAAAGTCTTTACGAACTAACACAATGGCAGCAACTATGATACGTTCGCATAAATTACACAGGCACACAAAAAAAAAGAGTTCTGTGCTCGAGCTCCGACCCATGGTTTCCCATGTATTTTTGGCTCTTGAAACCGATCCCGGGGTCGGTATAGTCCAGACGTTCCGTATTTGCTCGCCACGGTCAAAAAATTACCAAAATTTAGCCATTCCCTGGGAATAAGCGCAAAGCTTCATCTTCGTGCGACTGAAGGGTCCAAACATGAATCAGTTGTTGGATAGAATTTCGCACATCCCAATTATCACTTGAGGGCTTGAGGGAATTGGCACAGAATTGGTCCTAAAAAATTTCAAATTCTCAGAAAAAATCATAAAATGATTTCACCGTATTCAGGATCGAACTGATTTAAGAGGATTGTTTTCATGAAGAATTGCACAGTGAATAAAGACATAAAACATAAAAATAAATAAAGAAAAAATAAAAAAAAATTAAAAATGAAAGAAAAGCTACAATCCTTCCTACGTCAACGTCGTTATCTTTGGGTCACACCAAAGGAAAGTAATTGTGACCTGTTCACAAATTTGTATGGAACTGCAACATTTTTCTCCTGAATCGTGTTTTTTTTTATTTTGGCTGTCATATTGCAGTGCTAGGCGTCTATAATAAGAGTCTGTTATATGTTGGAGCCATTTTACCGACCTTTATTCACTATGCAATACTACATGACAATCCTCTTAAATGAATTCGATCCTGAATACGGTAAAATTGAAATTTTTTAGGACCAATTCTCTCCCAATTCGTGGCCCTCAAGTGACAATTGGGATGTGCGAGGTCCAACAACTGATTCATGTTTGGACCCTTCAATGGCACAGAGATAAAGCTTTGCGCTTATTCCCAGGGAATGGCCAAATTTTGGCCATTTTTTTTACCGTAGCGGGCAAATACGGAACGTCTGGGCTATACCCACCTCGGGAGCCAAAAATACATGGGGAACCATGGGTCGGAGCTCGGGCAAAACTTTTTTTTTTGCTTGTGTAATTTATGCGAACGTATCATAGCTGCTGCCATTGTGTCAGTTCGTAGAGACTGAGTAAGACGGGCCTAAATGTGTTTACACGCTGACAAAATTTTGAACAGTTGTTGTAGCATCATACGATGTCAAATTAATTTATTTTATTAATTAATAAAGGAATAGCAACAAAAGCAATTGAATTTACTGATATAAAACAGGTTTTATAACATTTTATTTATTTCTTGAGAAAGTCTTTCATTTTTTTGTAAAATGTATTTGTTTCCTGTACATTTAAATATATATTTTTTTATAAGTTCTGAATCACCGTGTATGCTAGCCAGCCATACTATGTGAATCTAGAAAGAGGTCCGAGTATACCCTGTAACCTTTTACAAAACATTTCTGATCAATGTTCATAGTAAACTTTTTATATTCAATGCCATTTCCTATAACCTGTTTAAGGTTGGCACTGTATAATTAATTAATAACAGATATTATTCTTTCAAACTTTTTTTAATAAGGTAAAAACTTGTAATCAAACACATTTGGCTTGTTTAATATATTGATTTTTATGTCAGAATATATAATAATTTAAAATTATCAATAGCGGCGATAAAGTCGGATTAAAATATGATAAAATTTTATAAAATCTGGTAGAAGCTAATTTACGATGCGAAAGCGGTAACTTATACGTTAATGGAATACAAACAATAAAATTTCCAGCTATTGAACAAATAAACGGTAAGAGGCTTCTAAGATGTCGAAATGATTACTCAAAGGAATTCGATATCCTTGAAGGTTGGCTCTGAAAGTAATCAATGTTACTCACGTACAAATTGCTTTATTACCGAGGATTTTATTAGCTGCAGGAATGTGAAAGAAATAAAAAAAACTATTCCAATTCAATTATAAAATCAAATCAATATTGACTTAAATCTGGATGACGTGACTCGATATGGATTAAATATTAAACTAATATTCAACACTGTCGGAAATGAAATAAGGTAAACAGGATGCTTTACAGTGACTTTATCAAACTTCCTTATATCTCTCTAATATTCTTCGAGATATTGCAATTCTATAAAAAAAGTTCCTTTTCGATAGTCTAATCCTATTGCGTTTAAAAAAAGTCAGCTATTAAAATCATTTCTCCAAGCACTCAAGTATTATATAAAAAATTTCTCAAGGGGCGTCAATTTTTCCTATTTTCTATCTTGTGCAATATTTCCTGTAATGATTTTAAAATAATAAAAAAATATCCCTTCCAGCACAATTAGCCGTTGAAACGTAGCCACGATTACTGTAGGTAATTTAAAGTGTTTTGTCACTAAACATGGGCACGTAATAGAAACGTTCTCATTATGTGGTGGCAACAAAAATGGGAAATGGGAAAGTTTTTGGTACCTGCTACGTACCAGCGACGTAGTGGTTTCGTAGAGAAGACGTTGCTGCGTGGAAACCGCAACTTTAACACTCTCCCACCATTCTTTTATATTAGTATGTTGCTTGCTTTGTCTGGCAGCTAATATTGTTACATTTCATTTCTTTTTACATATTCCATCTATATATTCTATCTCCATTTCCTTAATTCTGAATCAAGTAGGTGTTGCACATTTATAAGTGCAGTACGTATTATTTACGTAAGTGTTACATGTAGGTACTTCGAAATAAATGTTACGAATGAAATTTTATTGATATGGTAATAAAACTGGCGAATTCAACAAAGTATCGAACGAGGCTGTAGCGTTATTTTAAAGTAGCAGCAAAGTTACCACTGCCACTTCTTGGTAACATTTTTCCGGTTGTTCATTCTAAAAGCGGCACGTCACGTCACACTCCACACCTGACATGGTCGAATAGGTACAAATATTACACGATGACGAAAAGCATCAGGGTTTTGAACTTTGGGAAACTAAAGTTACTTCAATGTAAATTTAAGAGGTTATACGTAGTTGCTGTGCGTGGCGATTCTAAATAGTTCTACAAGTAATGATAACACTAATAAATCTTACTTACATCTACAATTAAGGTTCTTTGAACGTCCCGGCAACTATCAAAACTACTTGAAGGTGATTGCAATTTTGAAGTTTATTTAACATGACTGTCGTTGCTACGATCATTAGCCACTTTGTAGTTCTGAAAACTTAGAGGTCGGCCTATTGGTAACCGAGACATTTTCAAAACCAGGTTAGCTACTCAACGTCACTTAACTGTAAAGTAACCAGAAGTAATTGAAAATACGTAGCAGTGACTGTATGAACTTATTTATACAACAAAGTAGCAAATTTGTTGGCGGTTAAGTAATAGTTACTTTTTGATAATTCTATTCTCAGTAAGTGTTACTTTAGTTCTAGTTGGGACAATGAAACAGCAGCTTCTATCGTGATCTCTGCTAAAGTAACACATAATATAATTACCTATTGCAATACCTGAATCTGCTGAATTTTGCTCATCGTTTTATTTACTTGCACTAAAAGTATTAATTTAATCGAAATCTGTGTGTGTCTGTGCTATTTCAAATAAATTTCTGTTAAAATTTTTGCCCATCTACCGCATCTTGTTCTTCTGGATACTAAGTGTTCATCTAGGTAGTTCAATTCCAGGTGTCACTCACACTGAGACTTCAAAATAATGCCTCTGCCTCCCTGCCATTGCATTAGTTTTGTACAGTTGGTTTAAAAAAATAATAAAAGCAACACTGATAAACGTGTCGTTAAACAGTATAGATACTCTCCAATGGCGACAATAGATTAAGTGCAGATTAAAAAAATTGCCCCTTATTTTCAATTTTTAACATTTTTGTTGTAAAATGCCACTGTATACGTGATAATAGTTGAATATTGTAATCAATTTATAATAAATAAAAATTTATGTACGACCTAAGCATTGTTGACAGACCCACGGTTCCTACCTACATTATTGGCTATATAAGCTTTGCTAATGAGACACATATTAGAAGTTATGTATAAAAACGCTTTATATGACAGGAGTAAAGATAAGTATTCTATTTGTGTCGTCACGATTAAGACTTTTCCCGTCAAATATAAACTCAGCCATTATTAAAAAAAAAAAAAAAAATATATCACAGTAACACATTATATGAAGAGACAGGGATATTTGATTTAAGACAATTATACTATTTAACAATTGCTCTATTTATAAAACAACTTAAAATTAAATTATTAAACAGCAATTATTACTACAATACGCGTAGACTGGATGCAATTTTCTTTCCTCGATGTAATAAAACTATCGGTCAGCGGTCTGCAAACTATTTAGCGCCGAGAATGTATACAATATTACCTCAGAATATAAAAGAAATATCAGCATACAATACTTCCAGAAAAAAGTTGCAAAATTGGATTTGTGAGCAAAATAGATATTTATTTAGTGATATCATAAACAACTAGTGTCATAATCTTGAAATACTGGTGCATTCACTATTAACTAGGTATATACTTTATAAAAATATATGTATATGTGTATGTGTGTGTAAAAGTACCTATGCATCTGTGTGTATGTATCGATTACAATTTTGTTACGATATGCTTAAGTCAAGTATGTTTTCTTTTGGTTATATCACGTACAAGTAACCTGTATAAGGCTAGTTCTATGATCAACTATGTTTATTCAAATATTATAGTTTATTTTCTATTGTATTGATTTAATTATCATATTGTATTTAATATGAATAAACATTATTATTATTATTATTATTATTATTATTATTATTATTATTATTATTATTATTATTACAAAGCATTGTGACATACTCTCCAGCAATTTCTTAAATAATGTATAGGCTTAGGAATGGATATGTAAAAAACATTTGAAATCAGCCAAATTACTTTGCAACGATCTGAAATGTATTAGTAAATATTCGTTTTTTATGTACTTTTATTTTTTTAGTATGCTTCTAAAATACTACTCTCAATTGATGAGATTGAACAATAAATATAAAAAGATGATGTGGTATCTTTGAAAAAAACATCATATCAAGAAGTATTATTTAGTTCCTTTCAGTAGTTTTAATATCCAGTTGTCTGCTGCTCTTAATGTGAGATTTTAGATTAAATTTTGTGAAATAAGCTAATAGTTCTAATGACTCTTAAAACCGCAGTGATCTCGTTAACGAAGTTGGCTTGAGTAGATTTATTAGGGTATATTTTATCGGGATCGATGGGAACAGGTCCACAAGAATTTCAAATGAACTAGAAGAGTACGAGAAGGAAAACATTTGTACAGCCTTTAAACTAGATTTAATTAATTCTCTTACATACAAGGGTTTTAAAATTGGGTACAATAATATTGTAGACTGTAGTAATACGAACAGAGATAGATTAAATCGAAACATATGCAGATTAGAATCGACAGGGAAAAAGAGACATATAGAAGATAATTGTGTAATAATAAGTTAAATAGAATTACAGACTCTAATGATATAGACACATTTTGGCAAAATTTAAGAAAAGTAATGAATGAAGCTATGAAAGAAAATACCGGTAGGAGGACCAAAATAAATGAAATATGGTTTAATAGAGGATGTGAAGAAGAATTAGAAAAAAGAAAGAAACTAAGATTAGCGATGTTAAGAAATGGAACTAATGAGTCAAAAGAAGCATTTAAAAAAGCCTACATAGCTTGGCTACTAGAGGAACTCCAAAAAAACTCTAAAAATAAGATTATATTACGGAATAAAGCCTGAAAGAGAAAAATATAAACCAAAGCCAGGATATTTGAAGCCATATTGATACTCTGGAAAGAATATTTTAAAAAATTGTTGAATGGAGACAAAAACGAAAGTGAGAAATCAAAAGTATATTGGGAAGTCTAGACAAGTAACATACACTAGCAAAGGTACAGAAGATTTATCTAAACGGATTCATAAATCAGTCAAAAAACTGGAATGAAGCCATACTCCTGTCACTATTCAAGAAACTGCAGTGCTCTAGCTATCGTGGAATAGCCCTACTGAATGTTGCTTATAAAATTTTATCTTCACATAACATAAAGAATAAATTAACAGAAGTAAAGGAAGAAGAAATATGAGAATATCAGTACTTAGAAAAATAAGATAAGTGCTAAATTTTTATGCTTCTTACTACTCATTACTAAGTAGAGAGTTATGAACATAAAAAAGAGATACACATAGATTTCAAGTAGGCTTACGATCGAATAAAAAGAAAACAGCTGTATGAAGCATTGAAAGATCTGGGAGTGAATGATAAGTTCGTTATTATGATTCAACTAACTCTGAAGGATACTAATAATAAAGATAAAGTAAATGCTGTTTTTAAAGTAAAGGAAGGACTAAGGAGATCCCCTATCAACAACATTAGCTGTTTGTGAATACAATAAAGTAATGAGAAATAGAGCTAGTTTAGTATATCACAAGCGACAGCATTGGTTAACTTTTGTAAATGATGTGGCATACTCACTAGAAGTAGGAAGAAGTTAAAAATATATATTTTAAAATTAGAAGAACAGACACTAATAATGGGTTTACAAAGAAACCAAACACATGAAATATACAGATGAAGATTGCAGCTAACAGAGAAGCTGAGAACAAAGAGAATGTTGAGCATTTCACATATTTACGTTTGGGAAGGGTAGGGTAATTTAGTAGAAAACCTGTGATAAGGAGGGACATTCTATAAAAAATTATGACTGATGAAAAGATTTATACAAAATGCAATTGTATCAATAGAAAAAGTTTATAAAACGGTCATCCGGCCAATAGCAACATTGGCTAGTGAGCTATGGATAATAGAATAACAGAGTAAGAGTGTGGGGAAGAAGTGATAGAGAGGGAATGGAACTATTTTAACCGGATAATTGTAAAAGATTAAGATTAAGATGGCTGGGGCACGTTACTAGAATTCATGTAGACAGAATACCGAAAAAGATACTAGAAGCTATCATAGGAGGAAGGAAGAGACGTGAAAGACCTAATTCGGGATAGAAGATTGAAGCTATATATGCAACCAATTGGAAAGAAACATTTTAGCTAATGGATTGATATGATAATAAGAAGGAATTAGAGTCTAAAACGAGAATCGGAATATAAATAATAAGTACTTTAACTTTATGGAACTTACATAGTAAATGTGTAGCAAATCTCAAATTGAGAGTGATATTAAGAAATATGAAGTTTTTGCGGTAGCTCGTTCCGAAATGACATCCATAGACAACGCCCTGTATAGTAAACTAATATAGGAACTGTTATCTAACAGTTGCCTATAAATCTGTCAACAATTTTTGCTCCAAGTGTTACTAGTTGAAAGTCTGAGGTTATGTTTTTCCCAACATTCGAAGTGTTTCCATATAACTTCGCACCCCTGCAAATTTTCTCAGAAATTCGAAATTAAAAATTGTAATATTTGGTATATTTCGTTCTTATTCATCACTCTGTATGTGTCAAATTCACTTCATGGTTTAGGTTTCAGCATGAAGGCTGTACAATTTTTTTTCTGCAGGTATTATAAATAACACGGAAGTGAACTTGAACTTTCTCACACTAACAGCCCACTCTGTTATATTAAATGGATTGAAAACAAAGTATACTTTTTTGCAGTTAATTATCTTTAAAACATGTTTTTAATAAAGGGTATCCGTTGCAATAAGGATGCGCCCGAAGCGATACCGATTCTGGCCTGAGTTACGAATTGTTGGAATGGAATTAGTAGCTTGTCTTTGTGTCTGAAACGGAATAACGTGGAGCAATTAGATTTGTCGGAATCCTTTTGTCTTGTGCGTGCAGAATTCTCTGTCTTCGTAACTCGACCGCATTTCAAGACCGCCGAGATGATGGCTGAGGCTCCAGACATTCCCACATCTTTGTTGTCGTAAGAATAGGAGCGAAAATATACAAATCCTCATACAAAAGAGGCATGATAAAGTGTGTCACAATGAAATGAAAACACCTTCGAGTCTCATAAAGGCTGATAAGGATTAATATTCCGCCTGTTTTATTATGTGCGGGAAATTTATTAAAATTTAGTTAGTTAGGTACTTTAATGGCGTATCTTCATGCTTCAACAACTAAAAATTAATTAAAGCAGATATTTAGAGGCAGTTGCGTAGTTTCATTATTATGCGTTGCGTATTTATTACGTTTGGGAAGAAGGAAGAAAGAAAATATAGAAAGAAAGAGAAAATAGAAGAAGTGTGGGAGTATGGGAGAAAGGGATATTGGTAGAGATGCAAAGAAGAAGAGAGGGAGAGGATAAAGTAAAACTATAAAGGTTTAGAAAAAATGAAAAGATTGTTATCTGAGAATCTTTAATTGGGTTTCATTTTAGACGTGGATAGGCAAAAATGGTTATTTTTTTAATGCAAAGACGAGCTTCAGTTTTTTTTTCGAGATTGTTAGACTAACTTACTGTTGATTGTTGTTTCTAAGTAATTTTGGGAAGTAATCACTATACCTACTATTGTAACTTAAGAAACATAGAAAACTAGCTACTACACAATTTCGTGCGATAAATCCATTTGAATAGGAATTTTAAATTGGAAATTTGAAAGTATCTGATTAGACGTTTCTACTTTGCAGCTCCCCAACGCCTCTATGTGGATGTGGGAGGCGGAAAAAACTCACAATATGGGAGAGCGTATGTGGGGTACGACTTCGGTTCAGATTTTATCTATAACACCATGACAGCAGTTGTCAATCAGCTGACAAGAGTTGTGGAATTTCTGGAAATCCAGGAATAAACCAGTGTCTTTTAGTAGTTGGGTACCTACGCTGAGCACAAATTCCAATGCTACATTGACGCACAAAGTATGAACTAGATAGAGTTGAATCTTTAGGATAGAGTTTGTATAAAAGTTTCAGCGCTCCTGATGGATGGACTGTAAACTATTTTTTTATATTTTTGCTCTTCATTTGAGGATATTTATATATTTGTATATTTAATAATATAATATACATTATCATTAAGATATAATGTTTTGTACATACTATACGTAGGTACACAATATTGGTACTTATAGTATAGTATCACCTTATTTTTAATACAATAATGTTCTTCAGAATTAATTTTTTCAGTAATAAACCCCACAGAATGCTACAAGCTACAAGTAAGTTGAACCTTAGTAACTAACCTATAAATATACACTACATTTACTTAAAGTACTACAGCAGCGCTGGCAGTGGATGGACTTGTCCATAAACAATTTTCATATGTTATAGTAATCAAGATACCGCTCTATCTAGTTTATACTTTGTGCATTGACGTTTCACGTCGTGACAGTCATTTGTTAACAGCACTTCGAAGTCGGACCAAAATGCGAGTCTTCCAGTTTCACGTTACGTTGAGTACAAATTCCATATCGAAAATAAATTCGAGATTGCACAATACGCACCATGGCTCAGAATTACGTAGTGACGCAATGTCAATTGTCAAACATCGTGGAAGCACTTCCTCAATTAATCCAAACATTATGATAGTTGTCAATCAAGAGCCTCGATGAATGTGATAGGAACTTGAACCGTCGGGGCTGGTAGATGATTTGTTATTGTCTTGAGGCCTAATCTTCATGACTTAAAGAAATTGAGATCTGCTCATAAAAAGATACCGAAAAAATAACTAGTTCCGAATCCCCAGATGCTACATGGGTTGAAGTGGTGGCTTGACTTGGTTGCCGGGAGAGATGCTGCAGCAAGCTACAGTGGTCATTTATCTTTGTACATTTCTTTACCACCATCCAAAATTCGAGACGGCATTTTTATAATTTAGGTATAAGGGTTTTATTAACTTAACTAGTATTTTTGAAAAGAAGTTCAGAGGGTTACAAGGCCAAAAAGTCCAGAATTTTTACAATGGAAGAAAGTATATAAGTTTCTAAGTACCGCAGATGATGGAACATCATCATGAAGGTTGATATGATAGTCGGCATTTTTGGGCCCTGTCGTCAATACAATGTAATACAAAAATTGCGATTCATGCAAAAAAAAAAAACAAAAATCTTGCGAGAATTTGTTATAACAGAAGGAAATGTGGAACTGTTTACATATTCTTCCATAATATCCTTAACTTCGTTCTCCTAATGCAACTCACAGGCGGTTTTTTGTATTCTATAAATAAGGAAAATGTACCTCCCAGTCTGTCGTAGTTAATACTTCTGGAACCATTCTAAAAATGATACAAACAACAAAACTTAGGATGAAGAAACCAGAAGAATACATTGGACATTGTTTTAGAAGGTTCTGAGCCATCATTCTGGTCGCTGGTGGTACAAATATGCAGATGTTAAATGGTCATGGGGGACGTCTTCTGCGGCAGAAGGCTAAGTTGAGAATTGAATGATAAACAAAGATCATAGGCTCATTTAATGATTGAAAACGTCTGATTGTAAACAGTGTATAATTAATGTTTATAATAAACTTTAGGTTTTATAATAATTTTTTAACACAACACTAGTGCTGCAATAAATGCCCTTACAAAACTATTTATGGAACTGTAAAATTCATATTACTAAATGAAAGTAGCTAAAGAGATTTTACAAAACACATGCTGTTGAGGTGACAATTACTTTATTTCGTAAAATTTAACTTAGTAGGATCGTCTTTAATTTAGGTGCTTAGTTACTTACTCTTAAGTAGCATTAAATCTGAAAAAAATGTTAGATAGGTGGCACATTCAACTTGATTTATTTTTAAAACTTTTCTAGAAGGACAATAGTAATGTTTAGTTGTAGACTGTAATGGGTCACTCACTAATTAGGTCAAGATGTCTTTGAAGTTCGATACAGGCTTGTATACATACAATTTTTGTATACAATTTAGCGTCGTCACCATTATAAAAAATAACGTCAAGTAAAAGCAAATTAAATAATAAAGTACTAGACTAATCTAATATAAAATAAACTAAATCTTGATGTACAGTGACTGCAATATAAAGTTTTCCAACCTTATACATATTATGTTACTTATAAAGAGGTGAGCCAGTGAACTTATTAATAGAGATAGAGATTTTGGAAGAAATATTTATTAGGTCATGTCAATAGGTGCCAATAATTGTATCTGTATAGATACATGCATGACGGACAACCGGTTAAGTTAACATAATTTAAACAAAATATGACACTGATACAGTCCGTATCAGTGTCATATTAATATATGATGTATATATATATTCATCTAAATATATATGTATGTGAAACACAAAGACTGTATTACCCCATTTTTATTGTCCACAGCTATATATACAGATATATACATCATAAATCAATTTCTAGGGAAACTATGTGTTGCATTATACAACAAAAATGTAGCAAAACGGATGTTACATTATGGTGCTTTATTCCGGAAGGCATTATTACCTATAAACAACAGACACCAGATGTTAATAAAAATCTTTGTCACACGCAATAGCTTTTCTTAATAATTGGCGTTATTATGTATTGATTTGATAAAATATGTAAATTGCACTGTACTCGGTCCTAAGGCAATTTAAAATTTAAATAGCTCCGTAATCCTGTTTTGAATTTCTTTAAAATAATAGCTAGGCATTTTCTGTCCAGTGCATAATCTTTTGCACTGATATCAGGAATTATTTTTACTATATAAAACTGAAATGAAATGTTCAAGCGCTTCAGAGTATTTTTCGGGGAAAAAATATTTCTTGAGACATTCATTTCTCCACTCTATTGTTCATCTCGTTTCTAAATTTTCCCAAATATTGAAAACAAATCAAATGTTTTGTAGTTTATATTTCTATAATTATTTAAACGCGTGTTAATGAAGTTTATAAATTTTTAATGTGATGATATTATTTAATCAGGGAAAAATAATAAAATAGAAATATTCAAAGGGCTTTTACATCCGTTCAAAAGCGAACAAAAGACTCTTATGAATCTATACTGAATAGTTTTTCTACAAACACATTTAAAAAATAAAAATGCTATAAAATGCAAAAGTGTGTTAGAAATTTGTAAACTAAAGGAGAATTCAAACAACAAACGCCTTTTTAACGAAATTTGTTTTTTGTGTAAGTATTAATGAAGTAATATATAGGAAAGACACTTTTCAAAAAATTCTTGAAACTGCAATATACGACAACATTGCAACCCGTTACCTGTAGCAGCTAACCTCAAATTATTGTGCATTGTACAGTGTGTCCGAATTTTGTTGTAACTGCAGACGCTACCGACATTAGGCAAGGACGCTGGAAGGTTGTGTGAAGACAAGATTCCTAAACAGGGGAGGTTGCCTACAAACTGCTGATGACGTGTGTCGTCACTAGTATTTGAATCGCAAATGTCAAATAAATATTGCTGGGTGATAAATTTCGGTTTTTATTTATTTTTGATGTAACTGGAATTATTTCCGTGTTTTGTCGTAATAATTGTTATTCTGGTTGTTATTTAGATGCTCAAAATACATACTATTATGTCAAAGATCAAATTTTTTATTTACTTTTTATATAGATAACCAAAGAATATACAGCATAAGCATTTCAATATAGAATAATTCATAAAAGTTATAACCTACAGATACAATTCTTTTTGTGCTATGTACTGTATACAGCTATTACATTAGATCAATTACTTTAGCAATCTTTTGCCTTAATCTGAATTTTACATACAGCGCAAGTTAAGAATAACTTATGATTTGTAAGGTAAACACATTTAAAACGAAATCTTAGATCACACTTAAAGTTAGGTGTGTACTTATTTCATATTAGCTTTGCAATTTACTAGATAAAAATGCAGGGTCAACTTTCTAATAATTTCGTACCACACTAAAATAATAAATTAAACTAAACAAATAATATATAAAGAAAGAAGAAATAAATCCCAACTCTACTAGACGTCGGTATACATATACGTATACAACATTATCAGATACACTAACAATATTGACATAAAGTGGCTGAAAGTATCTCAAATAGGGAATGTCTTAGGCGAACATCAAAGACTACACGGGTGGTGCAATCTTATTCTTGTATAAAGGAGCCAACAAAGGAATCTGAGGTCCTCCATTTATTTTATAAACGAAGTTAATTTATTATGTTTCTCTGAAACAATGGATAGATCTCTTGAATTTACAAATAAATTAGGTTAAAAAGAAATACGACCATATTTTCTCATTAAATTAATTCTAAGTGGGAGTTCATTACAGTACTTGAACCTTCCATAAATATTTTAATTCTTTGTTTGCATGTAAGGTAAAAGTTTATTTCTAAAATGTATGGATTTCGTTAATGAAGTATTAGTGAAAGGAAAATTACAATGATGATTAACCTCCCTACTTTTGTGTATGCTTATGACTCAACTCGTATTTGCAAACATTTTTAGAATTAGCTTTGAAAAATGCTGCAATATTGTTTATGTGACGTGAAATCCATAAGTTGTTATTTTGTAATTCATAAACCTCGAGTTAAGCTCTACAAAAAGTCTTTGGATGGTATCAATTGTAATATATTTCTTTGTGTCTAATAGGCATTGGAAATTTAAAATTTTTGTTTTTATATTTATTTGTTTTTAGTAAAAAACAATTATTGTAAAAACAAATTGCAGAAGGATAAATTTTGTACAATAGTATTAATGTTTGATTTCTGAGACTAGATAAAAATTTTAATTAATTTAATTTCGAAAATTAGATTAAGTAAAACTGTTTGTCATATCAGCGTCATATCAACGCCGCGCTCTTGAACCACTTCAAAAACGAAACACTTTGACTCTTGGAAGACTGATTTTGGTTTATATGAATATCTTGGTTAAATTAGCATAAATAAGTAACGTATGTCTCAAATTTTGTTATTAAGGATAAACAACAATCAGCAATAGAAAAACATTATGTCTATTCGTTATCTAAGTCAAAATAAAGCAGACTTCTAAAGCATTAAACATTTGTTCTTTGTATCAAGTTCAAAAGTCTACTAGTTGATTTTTGCCTAATATACATCGTATGCAATTAAAGTTTTCCAACAAAACTGTTTCTCTGCTCTAGCAGGTATGCACTACCTGCTTCCTCCCAGTTGCAACCTCAGGAGATGATATTCTCTACTAATTTCATGTTGTAGACAGTGTTCTGTTGAATGCCATGGAATTTTCCTGAATCTGATCTAACTAAAACTAAACATTTCATTTGTTCCCTTCTGCGAAGGAAAATTCAAAATCTCCCTCACTTAATTATGCCCAGGTTTCAAATCTCAGTATTCACAATGTTTTTTCAATCCACCTTCTTAGAATCTGCTGTACTGCATTGCAAGGAATTTTAGAAGGTGATTCTGATCAAATTGATAAAATTTTAAAATCATTAAAAATACTTTTACAACTATATGTGTTAGGTATTCCGAGCATTTACCTTAAACCTTATTTTTGTGCTATAAAAGCCCCTGATTAAAAAGTGGACCAACCCAGAGGCATTATTCCATATCGACTCGACTTGCGAGTGGTGTATGATATTTGAATGGATTTTAGAAACTATGTACTCACAGTGAGTTTTCCAGTTCAAATACTAATCAATATACAAACCTAAAAATTTTACATTATTCTTTTTTCCATAAAATTATCATTAAATTTTAATGTAATTCAGAACAAGACTTCCACCAATTACCTTGTTTTCATAATTTACCATAACATACTGACTACCTACGTCCCTTTTAGAAAAAGAATATCCAATTTAATGGGACTTCATTTATACCATAATCTATCAATTTACGACGCAATATGTCATGATCGATATATCGATATGTTTGCGGGCTAATGCCCCAACCAGCATTAAATTACATCTCGAAAAACTATAAATCAGCACTCGTCAGCAGTCCACCAGAAATATACCGGTTTCGAATTAATTAGCTCTCATCAGTATGCCATAGGTGAGCCGAAGGATAAACCTTAGCTGTTTTAAGTCTGTCTAACCCAACAGTACCAAGAGTAACGCGCAAGTAGCACAGCTAGCTCTAGAGACCATTCACTACTCCATGCCGGACTAACAAGCCACAGACACAAAGGGTTCTATATCACAGTAGAAAACCATTGAAAGACCTCTATCACGATTCGGCGTTAACGATAATATGTTGCAAATGAAACAACACTCTGCGGGTTAATGTCTGCCATGCCATGCGGGCTGCACGCCCTGTCTATTTGATGCTTTTATTGCAGCTCGACGATCTGGTAATATACAGTGTCCAGAAATCATGCGTCAATATTCCGTGGGTGATTTTACACGAAAAATTAATGCCACAAAGCCCTTAACATTTTTTGAAAACTCAATGTTAGCGGAGTTACAGGGCTTCAAAAAAAATTGTTTATGAATTTCATCTAATATTTTTTTGTGTGTGTAATAGTGTTTCTTTGTATCTACATTCTTAATTTAATGCATGTTCTCTAATGTCAAAGGGCCTAAACCGTCTTTGGCCTTCAAATAATAGCTTAGAACTTTTTTGTTTGTACATTTTTATAAATTCAGATATGACGTAATTAGGTAAAAATTGTCGAAAAAAACTTTAGACCCTCTTGTTATAAAATTAGCAGTTTTCGATAAAAACTACTTTCAACATTCACATGCGCTAAAAAAACAGCCGTTCACTCGAATTCATTATCAAAATTAACAAAGCACTCCTTCAAAACAAGAATATGGATTAAGGGAACACTAGTGATACAATACATAAAATTATAGAAAAATCAATAGACTTATAAAGAAGTTATAGAAAAAAATCTTTTTCGTTTTCGAGTTTTCGAAAAAATGTTTGGGCTTTAATTTTTTGTATAGATTTACCATCTGAAATATTGACGCATCATTTCCGCATACCTGTATAGATGAGATGATATGAGTTCCAGTGCCTGCTCTAAAATTTTTCCATTGTGTATCAATTTCCTGTTCGAGTTTTGAACAGCTTGTGGAAGTTGAATTGTTAACCACTCTATCAGACCTCATCCTCAGGATAAACTCTGATAATTCATAATTTTGATGTACTCCTTGTATTGTAGCATTAGCATCTATTGTAGTTCCTAGGTTTTTCCAATTAGACATTCTCTCGGACGCGCTTTAACCGGAACATTTTCAAGTTGCATATAAATACAGTTAAATTACATTTAAACAGTTACATTATAAAAGTATTTCATATATGATTATTTATTTATATTAAGGCCACTTAGTTTCAATTAAGTATTTTATGTAGACGATTTTATTCTAGGTAAAACATAAATATAACTTCAGTAATTATTATACGAGATTATTTTCAGAACCAATAAACCAATTTATAACAGTGTATGTTAAAATATTGTTTGCTGAATTTCAATTGTAAGTAGGTACGAAAATTTTACCCTAATAGATTTTTTCCTTTCCTTCCCATGTAGCTACAGAGAAATATAGTGCCGCCTTAGTGCCGCTGGGCTGGAAACCCCAAGGATACTTGGAGGTAAAAAACGAACATTAGATTGAATAATGAATTCCTTACTTATACACTGCTTAAATTTGCAAGTTTCTTTAGTCTAAAGAGGGATTTGAGGTTTCTATTGTAATTTGTCACTGACGAAAATCCTCTTTAGAACCCGCTGCTAATAATGACGAGGACTTATTAAATCACCAGATAGATTACTTAGACGAATATAACATTTACGTCAGAATGGTTTAGTGTAATGCAATTAATTAAATTGGGTGGTATCGGAGAAATTAAGAAAAGAAAAACTGATAGAATGCGTTCTAGATTGTTCTGCGTTGCTATTTTTTTACTCTTAAAAAATGTGAATCTAGAACATTAAGCAATAGATAAAATAGTACAAATTAATAAATTTCCTTACTAGAGTTATTGACATACCAACTCGTAAAATTTCTTGACTCGATAACTTGACAAGCACGTAAAGCCTGCTAATAGTTTCGATGACATTAATTAAGTTAATAATATTAAGTTAAATTATTTCATTATTAATTAACTAAGTGATGTTATAGGTGACTTTAGTAACGTAAATTGTCAATATCAACTGGAAGTGCAATATACAAGGTACTACAAAAGAAGTACCATAACTGCGTTTTCTAGACTTCCAAATAAGACGAAAGGTCTATATAAACATGTATCCTAAAATTCTTCGCTTTCAACATACAGGCCAAACAATATACAAGATTAACTTGATGACGATTTATAATTAGTATAATTAATGAAATTTGACTCAATGGTTTGGCTGCTTCCGGGCTGTTGGCCATGTCGTCGGTTTAAGATTCTTGACGTTTCGAGAGACATGTTGCTCTCTTCTTCAGAAGATCTGAAACTGATGACGACGTGGCCAACAGCCTGGAAGCAGCCAAACCATTGACGGAAGCCACGGAAGCCTACAAACCAAATAGGGCTCAATCTTGAAAACATAAAAAGAAATAAATACAATTTATCCAGGGATGGGTAAAACAAGGCAGAGGTTGGGTAGTGCTTTAAAAGTATCCAAACCTTTTTGAGTATATTCTTGATAATTTCGTAGCAAAAGAGAAAATTTAGATTTTGGCAAGATTTCTAGAAATTTTTTTTTTAATATATTGGGACATGCTAAGCCTCATTAAAAATATATGTCAAGCTTGAAACATAGTTCGCTTTTAAATGAAAGAAAGAAACATATAAGCATTGATTAGTAGATCGTACGGCACTAATTTAATGTTAACATATCTCCATATTCAGCTTATATGTATGGTGGTTTCTTTTCTTTAATTTAAAAGCTAAGAATATATAAAGTCCGTTTGCTTTTTGATGAGACTTAGCATGTGCGGAGATTAATTTTTCTTGAAAACTATTGAATTTCAATAAGAGAACGTTTTTGGTGTAAAAGTCTTTGGACTTTTCATTTTTGCTATGAAATTATCAGCTATAATATCCGTAGGACATTGACAATGTACGAGAGATTTTAACGTAACATAAGAATGGCTATTTTTTCTACTATAGAAATAGCATAGTATGTATGACCTTACCGTAGTGTTCTTGGTCGATGTGTAAGTAAGGTTTTATAGAGTTTGGATTATTATTAAGAGAAATTTTCAGCAATTGTTGTTCTTGCACATCATTTTTTGCCAATTTTCTAACAACAGTTGATCTGTTTGAGTAGTTTATATTCAGGCCAATAGCCTCAGCAGACGACCTAGTTCATTTATTAATAGCATTTTTTCAAACAGGTACATTGTTGTACCAACTATCGGTTTCGTCTTCGATTTGACTTCACTATTGACAATTAACCATTTACCGTTTGTGTAGCTTTTGTAAACCACTTTGGCAAGTTTTACTTACCACCGGATTATATTCAACGGGATATGTTGGAGAGCCATCGTTATTTTTCTCGATTTGAAAGAAATCCAAGAGACAGGTAACTACTCCGCCCTTATTTTCATCCCAGAACAATGTTATTAGGTTTACTCAGAAGTTCTTAGAACAACCTTATCCAAACTAAATTGGTCTTATGATTACATCGATCTGTTTGCAGTTTCTTCCTGGCTGCATAGTGGGCATTTCGGGCAATACTATACTGTTTAACGTCAATCATAATCTTATAGTCATTATAGGACTTCTTCTGTAAAAGTTTGCATGAAACGTGCCACATAGTATTTACTGTTGCTTCTTTGAATTCTGTCTCATTTTTCTTCCTCACATTAACCGTCTAATCTTTTAGTATAAATTCCAGTTCTTCTACGCTTCTATGCTGATTTTATTCGTATTTTCGTTCACATCAAAACTCCATAAATATTCCTCACGTGTATTTGCGATTGCTTGTGGTATTTTTTCAATTCGCGTTACTGGATTGAAATTTGCATTGCCAAAACGTGACATTTTGTTACTAGTCCGGGCAAAAACCCACAGATCATTGGAAGAAAAAAGCAAAAACCGTAAATGACAGACGTATGACAGACGTGTGACAGACCGAACAGATTTGGATATTTACTCATTTATTCAGAAATTTAATTTATAATTACATTTTGATAATAATAATTTGTAAGCAAGGTTTTAATTATTTAGGAAAGGTTTTGTCAGGTTATGTTTATATATTTTTCTGTCATACAACATCTGTTTTTGCCCGGACTAGCTTCATCCCTCTTGTATACATCAGGACAGCGGACCTCTCTTTCTAGGGCCGGTCCATGATTTATAAGGTCTATGGCATCAATAGTGATATCGGTTAAATGTTTAAATGGTTAGGTGATTTGTGTCACATGATAAAAAAATAACGAAATTTAAATGACTGTTAAAACTGTCAAAAATATTTCAAACAAAATATACCCAAAAAGTTGTTGGAATTATGGATTCACTTGATGTATCCACCTCTGGACAAACTGTTCATTTAGAGTTTCAAGAAGAGAAGAGAAAAGGGTCCATCCATTTATCTTTACACGGCTGGGAAATACTAATTAAAAATCGTTATCAGGAACTAACCTTTCACACCCGATATATCGAAATGGAAGCATTTTAAGATACATGTTTATATAGACTTTTCGTCTTGCTTTGGGGGTCTAAAAAGTGCAGTTAAATATATGACATTTAGAATCACCTTGTATATCCTGGTGTATACAGAATCCCATCTAGATGTACCAAGATGTACATTGGGCAAACAAGTAGACCTGTTAGAACAAACTTGAAGGAATGCAACAGTCATCTAAGGAATAATAATATTAAGAAGTCAAATATTAACGAATATACGCACGTGGATTTGGATAAATTGAAGACTGTGGTGAAAGAGATAATATTCTGGCCAAAGTTCTATAGAGAGACAATAGAAATTCAAACAAAATCTAGAAATGCAAGTGCCATCTAAGGAATAATAATATTAAGAAGTCAGATATTAACGAACATAGGCACGTGGATTTGGATAAATTGAAGACTGTGGTGAAAAAGATAAGATTCTCGCCAAAGTTCTATAGAGAGACAATAGAAATTCAGACAAATAAAAATAAAATCTAGAGACCTACACCTATTTAGAATTTGAAAATAATCCCTAGTTAAAAATTAAGAATGGAACGTCAGAAGCCAGCGACATATATTTTAAACCAAATTGGCGTATGCTTTTTGGTACTAAATATCTAGATACACTGCTAAAGAACCAACTTCATAAAGGAGCTACTAAGAATATTAATATTTAAAATACATCCTTACTTCCAAATTATATTTTAATTTAAGAAAATTTGTAGCTTTTCAATCTATTTATGTCGTTTAATTTCATAATTATGACATAACAGGACACGGTGAAAACTTCTAATAACTTCGGTATTGTAAAGACACAAACTTTATAGAAACAAATTTATCGTGGATATCGGATTCCGCATGGAGTAGCATTGTCTCTCTTTAATTCTATAAACTCGTGGCTGTGAAATAGTAATATAATTCTATAAAGAAAACGTCTTAGCTTAATTTTCGAAGCAATATAAAGCATATAAAATTAATTTGAAATAGAGTAGAGAAGTTTTGCTACTAAAATGAGGATTATTCTATCAACATATTTCCATAATTTACTGTAGTTCTAAAACTATTCAAATTCTGAACATAATCATTACATTGTGAGTACAAAGTTTAAATTGAAAATGAATGCTTTAATAATGGATGATAATAGTATATTATTTAACGAGCGGTAATGAATTAGTAATTCATCAAGTGAGTTATGACCATTCCCGCAAGTTGAATACTATACTTTATCTACGACTATAACAATAAATACTAAGATACAAGTATTGAGAAAGGAAATTGATTTGAAAACGTCAAAATTATTTTGTTAAAATATCAAATGACATTAGTCCCCTCAATGATAATAATTGACAGTTCCGCCTACTGACAGGCGTTGGCAATTTAATAATTTTAAAATCTTTTAATTATTCATTCCTTTCCACTTGTTAAAAATTCTTTCCATTTTACACCAATGGAACGTATTTATCGGCTTAAAAATTTCCAAGTATTTACTGCGTACACTATTTATATACCGAATTATCATTGTAGAAGCCCACCGTTAGCTATAATAATTCACTATAAAAACTCACGCTATTTGTTTATTGATACTATTAATTGCTCAAAAGCAGTTGAATAATTAATATATAAATTAATAGGAGTAGATAAACGTTTATTATTAGGGCGATGACAGATACTGACGTTTGTTGTTGTTTACTAAGCGCCTAGATAGATTAAAACACACACAGCGGTTTTCGCTATCTCTTTTTTTGAAAACGAATTCAAAATCAGTTTAAAAAATATCACGTTAACGTGAATAGCTCGTAAGTTGTTTGACGTAAAGTAATAAAAGTCAGGCAGGTAATTTAACTAAAGTTAAATATTATGTATCTAATATACCAATGACAGAGACAGTAGGCAAAGCACTTTAGAGTTTCAAAAGTTGTGAGAACTTTGGTCAGTTTCTCAGATGTAGATAGTTGTATCTCGCGCAGGTTAATCGGCATTCTCTGCTAACAAGCTTGACAACCGGTGGCGGTCTACTATACTCGCGACAAGAATTCAGACGACTTACGTCATACGAACAAATGAATAATTCATTATATTTTCATCAAAATATTTAAGAAACTGCAACTGATCGTAATATATACTACACTAAAATTTTGCATTATATATTGCCCTAAATTGCAAAAAATGATTGTTTTTAAAGCCACCAAATATCGAAAATTACGTTGACAATAAAAACAAATGTGTAACGTCAGCCGTGACGTAAGATGTCTGAATTCTTGACTCGAGTATATAAGTTTTTTCAGGTGTAATCCAATGCTGACAGGACATTCATTTAGCCCGCAGAGTAATTGATACCTGAAAGTTCCCTTATGTAAACATCGTAATCGCCGATAGCGATACAGGTGGAGATTTTCATGGTACCCACAGTATAGTGAGCGAATACTATTTCATGCGATTGCGCACATTCTGTCTGCACCGATCTGCATGGACCAACACCGTGCGGACCTGAAGACCTGCACGATTTCGCACACTTATCCAACACACACCAGCAACTTTTGTGTGGCAACCGTTTTGAAATTTTTTAGTAGAATAGTGTAGCTCGGAAAAAGATTATTTTAATTATGTTGTATGGATAGGAGGATGGGGCAGAAACCAGGAAAATGAGAAAGTTTTGGGTTCACCCTATCAATACAAAGCCGTATGGTGAATTTCATAATTTATTCTGAACTGGAGAGAGAGAGAGATCAATGAAATTATTTTCAATATTTCCAAATGTCACAAAAAAAAAGAAAAAATTCAACCTCGTGCATCGGTCTTGCCTATAGGTATCACCAAAACACATGGTATCGCAGAGCATGTCATCTGATAAAAGACTTGCAATTTGTTTAAGGTAATATAGAGGTTCTTGATAAGCGAGGGAGTCCGACAGTTTAGCGGTACATTCACAATTTAACTGGTCAAATATTTCAAGTCACCAGCTTAAAATCAATCCTTGACTTTTGCCGGAACAGAACTTACGTCGAACTAGCGCAGCCAAGCATAAAAATTGCAGATCACTGACATGACCTGCATTTACGGTCGTTGCAGGTGATGGTACATGCTGGTGCAGGTATACTCTGCAATGCTGCATTAAATAACACGACACGAGTTCATGAACAAGGTTTGCAGGTCCGAGCTGTGCAGGTCTTTGCTGGTTTATGCAGGAATAATGTGCAAGATCTGTTACTGTCTTATTTTGTTCCCCAGTAAAAAAAAATTAATTGTGTTTGAAGCACCTTTTTTGAGAATCTTTTCTTGTGCTAAATTGTTAATTTTCATGCCACATTCTTAAGTTTTGTATATGTTATGGTCCATTCTATTATTTAAAAATGTCATATAGGCATTCTCGCAAAAGATACATTTGTCATACATTCTTTAAATGACTTACTTACTTTATTAAACTTTGAAGGCAACGACATGAATTGCAACATATTTGGATCATTTTTATGTGATGGGAAAAGAGCTTTTACTCACTTGGTATCTCATAATCTTATGTGTTATTGATAAACAGGTTCGTATTGAGGTTGTTGTAAGGTGAATGGACTTTTATTTTTTTTCTTAACATTTCTTTATCACTGTGTATACTAACTAGTTTTTTTTATTTCTTTTTTCAATTAATTCAGTGCTTTGGTCTTGGGCAACTCAGTTTGCGTTGAGAAGGTGTGAGAAGACGTTTTCTAGACAAGATTAAAGATAGGTATCAAAGTGATCAAATGTGTCTTCTAGAACCACGAGACTCGATTTGCATGCATGGAAAGTCCGAGAAGGCTATTTCTCACGAATTGCAAGTTGAAGAAATCTTGGTCGTTGTAAGTGCACTCTCTAACTAAAAACATTAAAAATGGACAGTTGCATTTTTAACATTTTTAACCCAATACAACACTGTTGGATTAAAAATTACATTAATAAAAATGTATATTTAAATGCATTAATTTACATTATTATGTTAGGAGTATATAGTTACGAAGCGAGACAATTTGACCGATGGGACGACTACCTGACTTGAGCAGGGATCATGTTAAAATAAACATTGATAAAAATGTATAGGAACTTTGTCCTAAGTGTTTAGTCGGTCCCTAAATGATTTTTACAGTCGCTTTATTTGTTTAAGACAGTTCGAGGGTGAATGTGTGCGTGCATATTAAATTAAGTTATTAAATAGTGGACTAGACAATTGTTTTAGTGACCTGTGTTGTGTTGGATTATTAGGTGAGTTACATCACTGAGTACCTATATGGCATGCTTAACATATGTTTATTAGCTAAGTTAGTAGTTGATTAATTAAATAATTGAGATTATGAATGATAGTGTATTACTGACGAGGTATTTATTGGCCGTTAGCTGCGTGTGACACGGTATTTTGAGGTATGGGGTATCCTAGGGCTGTTAGCTGCGGTGATACAGTCCGTCCGTTAGCTGCGGTGAGCGGGGGATATCTCAGGGGCCGCTAGCTGCGGTGACGCGGTCTGGTTCTGGTTTAAGACCTAGTCTTGCTATGAACTATCTCTGCAGAGGTGGTCTGGTCAGTGTACATTGTTGTATTGTTGATATCCAGCTGCAGTCTGAGGGAGAATATATTTACTAGTTGATCTAAGTAGTACATGTTGATGTTTTGAGAATGTGAAGGTATGCTTGGGTACTCATGTGTTTCTCTCTTATTTGTTGAAAGGTTCTGAGCTTGTCGCAAGAGCTGCATGCTAGTGGGCGATTCCGACGGCAATTCTATCCTGACCTAAGCTCAGTAAGTGTTTTAGTTATTGGTTATACATAGTTCTATAGTATTAGTTGCAAGGCAACAATCACAATCAGTTACGTCCAATGGTTCACGCCCTGTATAAGTAGAAATGCCCCTGACGGATTATATGAAGTAGTAATTATATAAACGAAACAAAACGGACACCTAACAATTATTTATTTATTATTACATTATTATTATTATACTTCCATTGTTTTCAAAACTCGTTAATTATAATTATAATATTATTTCGTTCATAGATAATCAGAAGCATTTTTAATATTTCAGAAATAGCTTTATTACACTTTTCTTCTCATAACGTTTAAGGATATAAGCTGTAATAATTTTGATTTTATGTTATGTATAGAAACTAAGCTCGAAAAGAAAAGGTATTTACGTCCGCAACAAAAATTGAGAATTGTTCAAGGAACATGGATTATGACTAGTTGATTGTAGTAGATAAGGCCATGCATTAACCCGGTTAAACAAAATTAAATGTATGTGTGAAAACAACAAAAGTCAACATGTTTATATTTGCCTTTGATGTCCCGCTAAGTTTATCAACAACATTTTGTCTCAAATGCCAGTAACGAAATGTAGTCTTTTACAGCAACGTCAAGGACTGAAAGAAATAATAGCTTAATCTTAATAAAAAGGTAATTCGCTCATTCTTGCACTGAATGGTGGTTAGGACCTACCAACATAAGTAAAATTCACCGATTTAAATATTGTTACAATTTTAGACATTTAAAGGCACTGCGCCATTTTACTGATCCATTTATAAATTTCTGATATAATTTTACGAAAAATTATCAGTGCATTCTCCATTTCCATTCTAAATATATTTAAATACGTCTGAGAAGTAAGGCTTCCGACAATAAAAACAAAGTTAGCAAATGTCAAACCTGCCAAAATGTTTTTTGGTTTTTGTTTTACGTCAAGAGCAGGTACATTTTTCATTTAAATTAGTGTATTGGGTGCGTTATTCTTCAAATAAAATAGAAGTGTTACAAATTGACGTATTTGTAATTTTATTCAATATCTGTTAGCGACTGTTAAAATTAAATATGGCGCCCAAACAATTTAATGTTGCATAATTGATGGTAATGGCTGTAGAAATTGTTTTCCACGAAAATCGATTTCTTGTATATTTTTGTCCCTTTGTACCAAATTTCAGCTCATTCTGTTGAGAATTAATGACGCTAGGTGGCATTTTACATAAAATCGATATTTTGAGGTATTTACAATATTTTAGCAACGGTAGGAGATATGTTGAATCTGTTTGGTTTAACTGAATGGCCATCAAAAGAAGCAACTTTTTTCTAATTTAAGCCAACCTGTATATTTTATGATTTCAGATATGAAAATGGTGTGCCATCAAAAACAGACCACCCTGTATACTCGACTCATTCATGTATTATTATTTTACTTAATGATAAGAAATAAATTTCCAATCCAATCTAATAATTTTAGATAATATATAGTGTTTTAAATTCTGAATGTATCATCTGCAGGTTTCTATAAAGTGTTCAATGTGCTTCAATGAGCGGGAAAGTGAACTTACTTCATTATGATGCCAAGGAAGTTGGGGTATAAAAATATTTTGGAACGTTTAATTAATGAACTAGGTAAACTGACTTGTAAACAAAAGAGCATATTGTTGTGGGTCTCATAAATTTATATAACGAAGCAGACGTCATTAACTTCCTCTTTTGTGTAACGACAACAATTAATTAGTCGTTCTTGTTTTATCTAAATATCTGCCTTAACAATCGATATTTCTACACTGCTGTTACAGAAACAGCTAAAAATGCGAAATATTTTCGCAGATTAAAGCATTTCCGTATTTCAGTTGTTCCAGAACTCTAAATGAAGAAATAATGAAGCCATTTCTATTTTATTTGTATTTAAATCTAAACAAAATTTTTGAGAAACAAAGAAACAATTTTATTATATGCATAATAAATCCTTCTCATCACTCCATCTAAATAGGTAATAGTTAAACGAACTACTAAATTTGCCAAAATATTAGTGGTAGCAGTTAAATTTTTCGTTTATTTCGTGTTTATCTGCAATAATACAAATAAATGCTTCATGTTTAATTTATTTTTAATCCATTTTTTTATCGAGAATTGTACAATAAAATAATAATTATAACTACTATTCAAAGAAAAGTGTTAATATTGTACTAAAAATAGACAAACATAAAAAATAATGCAATTATTCTTTAAATAAACTTACGCAAATTTAGTATCAGTATTCTTTTTATTTTATATTATAAATTTGTTTCAATTTAACAATTATTCATTTATGATTGTTTTCTATATAGGTAACACAAACTTTAAATTCAGTACCTGACAAGATGTATAATTATTAATCAATATCTACCACTCTATTTCCAGTAATTTTGTATTCAATTTATCTGGATGGGTGTAGCTACTTGATAACATTATGATTTGTGAAATAAATAAAGTGATAAAACATTTATTTTCTACGGATACTTGTCGGCAGTCTTTGACATTTTTAGTCTAGCGACTATAAGTATAAACCCACTTCCAGAGAACGCTGTAGTGTTGCTCGCATCATCCTCACCATCAGCTTAATTTCTATGAAACAGAGGTTTTGTTTTTCTTGATTATATTATGTACGACTGTTGCTTTGCTGAATGGTTGAAGTTGGAAATTTTGAATTCATCCTGACCTCAACAGCAAAAAGAGGGGAATACGATTAATTTCATTGGCTGAAAATTACGTGACATCGTGTTGCCGACAACACTACATGGTTCTCTGAATTGATACACAATTTCGATACACAAGTATAGGTGTAGATTTCGTAGTGCATTTTAGTTAAGTTTCAGATGTCTGTATTGTAACTGTGTAATGTGAAATGGCAATACTCAGAGCCACATGTACTAATGGCGGTGCCATTGCCGAATGACATTAAAACGTGAGGAATATGCTAACGATATTATTAATTATTAACATCGGCAAAAATGGATATTCCGTTTCAAAAAGTTGTCACGAAATATAGTAATATTTCATAATAAAATGATTCATTGTATTTTTTAAGTATAAGTAATTAAAATATTACAACGACATTGAACGATGCGCCTAAAATATGTATATATAAAAAATTAATTATGAAAGTTCGAAAAAATCGTCAAATAGTTAAATAATTGTTACTTAAATGAATTTACTCGCCTAACAAAGTAGAGTAATGTCAAATAATCCTGTATTTGTATTTTTTGATTTACCTGTAATAATGATTAAAAAAAAAGTTTCCAAAAAACTGTAATTCTGTAGTTATTATTTGGAGAGAGCTTTATTGTCTCACTGGTTTCAAAAGTCACGAACTGGCGCTGACTCTCAAGCATATTTAGGTGGAATATAAACTTTTATAGACAGATAGATATTTTAGAGAAATTAAATTAAGAAATATTTAATTTAGTTCATAAAGGGACAACGAAATGGAGAGACATTATTTTAGATAATCTACCTTTTCTGTAGTAGGTCTATTTATATTATAATATCAAACAGAAAGAAGTACTTTGTGGGTGTTACCTGGCAAAACTTAGAAGAAATAATTTTTAAAATATCTGCTCATTTGTTTCTCAATATAACTTGCTGGAGCATGGGCAATGATGTTCACTATCAACAATAGGCCACAATACTCACTTTTAGTGAAATATGGTGGTTTTTCAAGTCTCCCAAGATATACTAAATAATTAGTATTAATTATATGTTCTCAGCTGCCAGAATTATATAAAAATTTACAGAAGCAGTTTAATTTTTGGTTTGTAAACATTTCAGACAGCCTTAATAGTTAGGCGACTCATCACATTTAAAATACTCATTCTATAACAAAAAACATACAATTTTTCATCAATTTGATTTGAAGAAATTGGAAGATTACATTTGGTGGACAGTTTATAATTTTATGAGACATAATGGGAACATATTTTCATTATGATTTTTCTTACATGACAATCTTTGGTTATAAAAATGCAAAAGTATTAATAAACATGTTGACTTTGTATTAGACATAATGAATGCGCTGTCCTATTTCTAAAAACATCTTCTGGATCACAAGTATGCACACGGCGCACAAAGTTAATTTCTTGAAAAGTGTAACACCGTAAACTGCTTTTAAAAAACTTTTTTATAGTTTTGACTAGATTTGCTCGATATGCAGTTAATATCAATAGTAAATAGTTAATATAATTTTGTAATGCACAAATTTGCGGGGCCGACTTTGGAATATTTTTTTTCGAAAAGATGTTAAGTCACTAAAAATTAGTGTGTACCGTGAGAAGTACTGTAGTTTTTTTATATAAGCTGTAAAAAAACTACGAACATAAGTAAAATCGTTGATTTACAAGCGCGCTGTAACGAAAAACTAATAAAATATAATATATAATAAATAATTATCAAATAATGTTCCAAGCATCGATAATTTGATTTTATTTTTATAAAATGCGGCCCTACTAAAACAAATTGTATAAGTCCATTTTGGATACGAAAAATGTCCTTCAACAAGATGGTTATATTTTCTTAAAAACAAAACGGCATAATTGCTCGCCGATTTTACTCCACTAAATCTAAATATTCTAAATACGTCCACCGTAAAGTCATTGTAGTGGGAGAGCGATAATCTCCGCCTCCAGCCGTAACGCCCGTGCACCCGATCCCGGAGCGCTACCCGAGGAGTGTACAGAGAAATAACTTCATGAACATGTAGTGAATTATTCATTTGCTCGAATGACGTAAGTCGTCTGAATTATTGCCGCAACTATAAATTGATATAAATCGTGAAACAATAATTGTAGCAGGACAATGCCCGATAACCAAACATTCCCATGGACTATTAACATTGAGTTCAATAATGTTATTCTTTACTCAATGCTATTAGGAAATTTAATTTTAAAAAGTGAGTGTGTCGGATGTATGTAAATCGATAATTAATTTACACGGTCAGTATTAATGTCCTGTACTTAGATTTCCCTCTACGTAAAATGTATTGGTCTCTTCTTATCAGTTCGCGTGTGAGCTGGCAATTATATTGCGTGGATTTTTCTTACTAGCAATTTTACAGCACGATAAAATAACATTAAATCAACTGTGTGATATGTTCTAATTCAAGAGAAAATCTTAAAATAAATTTATAAAACCTGGATTCATGAGATTGATATTAGTAACCAGTAATTTAGTGTCAGATAAGCAACATATGCAGAGTGTTCTGCATTAGAGGTGACATAAAGCAGACGCATGCAGGGGGTCCCAAAATATTGCAATTTAACGTAACATATCTACAGGGTGTTCCAGAACGATGGTCAATTATTTTACCAGTGTATTCCACAAGTCATTTCAGGGGGGGGGGGAGTATCTTCATATGAAATTTTTCAATTTCGGTTTTTCCTGTTGAGATATTCGAGTCTCAAAATGGCGGGAAAAAATAGTTTTTTTATTTTTCCTTAAAAACGGTTACACTTAAAAATTTCAATTTTGGTACAAATTATCAGCTAGTCAAAAGCTATTTTTTTGTGGTGTCTGTTCCTTAGCTCATGTTTCTGGAGAGCAGGAATAAGAACAGATTTATTGCTTTCAGAACATTTTCCTGCAATAGTCTATTTCAACAAAATACTACACCTAATTATACTACTTTTTTCCCTCTTGTCATTTTTCCATACAACCATCAGTTTGTGCGGAAAAAATATTAATAATTTTCCTTACTCTAAACATCTTTTCGTCACTAGTTACTGATAAGATAACCGCAGTAGGCGGTTGCTATGTTGATGTTTCTCTGTTGTTTTGTCAAACAAATCGCCATTAGGTCTATAATTGACAGTTTTTGCAAGTATTTTTAAACAAAGGTATTCCTGTAACTGTTGCCAATCCTGCCGTATGCATATTCCGTCAATTTATTCGCTAATATTTGTACGGTCCGTTGTTAACAAATATTTGCAGAAACTGTCAAGACTGATTTATTTGACAAAACAATAGACCAACATCAACATAGCAACCGCCTACTGCAGTTATCAGTAACCGGTGACGAAAAGATGTTTAGAGTAAGGAAAACTATTTTTATTTTTTTCCGCGCAAACTGTTGGTTGTATGAAAAAATTACAAGATGGAAAAAAGTAGTAAAATTATATGTAGTGTTTAAAAAAAAAGTTTTGTTGATATCGGTCATTGCAGGAAAAAGTTCTGAAACAAATAAATCTAAGGGTTGCTTATTCCTGCCCTCCAGAAACATGAGCTAAGGAACAGACACCACCAAAAAATAGCTTTTGACTAGCTGATAATGTGTACCAAAATTGAAATTTCCAAGTGTAACGGTTTTTTAAGAAAATTTAAAAAACTCTTTTTTTCCGCCATTTTGAGACTCCAATATCTCAACAGGGAGGACCCAAATTGAAAAATTTTATATGAAGATCCCCCCTAAAATGGCTTGTGGAATACACTGGTAAAATATTTGACCATCATTCTGGAACACCCTGTATATACAAAGTTGCACACAAGCGAACGTACAGGATAAATATTTCGAAAAAAATAATATCTTTGAATTACTTTAAGTTTGAATAACTAAATTTGGTACATGATTTAGGTTTATTATTGGTCTTCTTCGATTATGAGTTCAAGTAAATTGAATCACTACAAGGTATTCATTGAAGATTAGTCACCCCTAAATAAAAAAACTCAAACTCAAAGTGTCACGCGTTATTCCCTTACTAAAAAAAGTCCTATAAGTATTTTACCAGTTATCTCAAAAGTTGTTGAAAAGGTTAAGAATAGCCAAATATGTGAACATTTAAATAAATACAATATTCTTCCGCCTCAACAGTCTGGATTTAGAGTTGGTTTTAATTGTACAACTGCGCTACTGAATGTAATTGATGATAATATTAGGGCTACAGATGAGGGAAAAAACCACTGCCCTTGTGCTTTTGGATTATTCTAAAGCATTTGATAAAATTAATCATAAACTATTACTGTCTATTTTACATTTCATTGGGTTTTCGGAGAGTTCTATCAAACTTATACATAGCTACCTTAATAATAGGTTTCAGTTTGTTGAAACTGATAAAGGGAAGTCACTTCAGGGTGTCGTGTCATGTGGAGTACCTCAAGGTTCCATCCTTGGACCACTTTTACTTAGTATATATATACTTGCAACTTGTATATATGTTTACAACATTGTAAGTTACATTTTTATGCAGACGACACACAAATTTATTTATCCTTTGAATTAAAAGAGGTAATGTATCCTAAAATGGTGTTAAATGCTGATATCACTCGTTTGATTGAATTCTCTGTAAAACATCATCTTGATATAAATGGAACAAAATCCTGTTATGATATTTGGTAGACACAGAAATGTAATTGAGCAAGAGTTCAAAGTTAATATTGAAGGAGAGGATTTACAGTGTACAAAAGTAGCTAGTCGCACATTAATAAATGTATTCAAAAAACTTATGGTAACCTAAAAATGTTATATTCTAATCGTCATATTTTATCACGTATCAACTTTCGGATACTTTAGTTCTTAATCAATTTAATTATTGTGACGCTGTTTATGGATCTTGCCTTGACAAAGTAGATATTCACAGAATTGAAAAGGTACAGAAATCTTGTTTAAGGTTTATTTATGGTATCAGGAAATTTATGTCTATATCTGATAAATTAAGTGATGCTGAATGGATGACTATGCAAAACAGAAGAAGGGTTCATTCTGTTGTATTATTTCACAATATATTATTTTATAAATGTCCTCCAAATTTAATAAACAAAATAACTTATCGGACAGATGTGCACACACTAAATTTGCGTTTTAAAGGTCTCATATCACCTCCTCATCATAGATTCGCTATTTTTTATAGATCTTTTTCTTATAATATTTACAAATTGTATAATGTAGTGCCAATAGATATAAAATTATCTAATCCTGCTGTTTTTAAATCTAAGTTTAAAAAACATATTTTTTTAGTCATGCTCATTGATCTATATAGTCAAATTTACATTATTTCATGTTTTATATTTCTCTTGTTTCCTCTCCACTGATGGGTGTACCTCTTAGTACAGACTTAATAATTAAATCATTATTGTAATATGTGTTTATTTTTTTGGGGCTAAACCTTGATCTTTTTTTTAATTGATTTTAGCTCCATTTTGCAATGTACAATGTATTTTAATAAGCATTTGGATAATATTAATATATTTTTTTCTCACTCTGTATTACATTTACATTGTAAATGAATATTATTGTTATTATTATTAAATAATACCAAACTTTTTTCCATTGATCGAATTTAAAAAGAATGATTATATCCCGCCAGAATTTTGTTTTTAACTCTTTTTTACTCTTGCCAAATTTTAAAAAATTCAATTATTAAATTAATTAAAACAAGATAGTAGGAGGCTTTGTCTTTAAAATTGGACAGTTAACAATGAAACTATAAAGTTAAATAAAAATAAAACTAAATAAATTATTCAAAATGGGTACTATTTTCTCTGAAATATAAATTTATACTTCGTCGAAATAATGATGATTGTTTCTTGTAACGTTATATTTATTTGTAATACGATTCCACAAATCTTCTCGGGATTCAATTGGCGAGGAATAAACAAAATCCTTCAATGTTCATCAAAGATAATAATCCCATTTGTTCAGATCTGGCGATCGTGGTGGCCAATTTTGAGGATAATTATTTTCTCGTCCTAACCATTTATTTGGAAACTTAAAATTAAAAAAATATCTAACAGTAGCACTAAAACGAGGCGGTGCTCCATCATGCATAAACCAAAACTTTAGTCCAAGTTGCAACGGTAAATCTTCGGTTAAATCAGGGAGTGTAATTTGCAGAAAATCCAAATAACTGTCGCCATTTAATCGATTTGGCAAAATAACTGGTCCAATCAAATAACGATCAAAAATACCGGCTCAAACATTTATCTTAAACTCCCGTTGAAAATGTCTGTTGCATAAGGGTTTACATCGGAATATTCATAAAAGTTGTGAACATTTGTAATTTCTCTCCAAGTGTAACAAGCCTTATCAGTGAAAAGAACTGTCTTGTGAAAATTAATATTTCGTCGATCCAACTCTTGAAACAATAACTCTTACACAATATAATACGAATGTTGTAGATTATGTTTAAAAATTTGATGTACAGAAGTTCTTGATAATCCAGTTTCTGCAGATAAATGCTTAGTACTTATTTGTTACACCAGGACGTTGTCGGATATTATTGAAAAACTTTCCTATCTCTCGAATCCGTCTTTCGATATTAGAAAATGTTTGTCTATTTGAAATCACTCGATTTGAAAATCTACAGTATTTTTTCGTACCTCTACAATTTCCGTCACAGAAACCTAACACAAGTAACATGTCAACTTATTCGCTGAATGTAAATTTTCCGGCCATTTTCAACAATAAACAGTAGTACAAATAAAATAGTTTTATTACTGTCGAATTTTAAAGACAAACCTTGCTACTCGCTTTTTGATTTCTTCTAATAAACACTATTAAAATTTTGTTGTAATGAATGCATTTTTTCTTGAAAACCTTTTAAAATTTAACTAGAGTAAGAAAAGTATTTTAAATTAAATACTACGCCGAATATTATCAATTCCTTATAAATTAAATCAATGGAAAAAAAAAGTTTGGTATAAGGCCTGTAACTCCGCCTGCTTGCAACTTTGTCTATAGTATGTTTGATTAAATGGCAATATTTTGGAACCCCCTGAACGTGCACCTGCTCTGTGTCGGTTCTTATGCTGAGGAATCTGTATATTAGGCATTAAGAACTGAAATTGAAAAATGCTTATATTATAATGTAGTAATAAAATTTGGAGCTTTGTTGTGCATACATACCTACACACATTTAACAGCACAGCGTATGAACGACAACTGCACGCGGATGATGTTATCCGCACATACTTGTGTAAACGGTGCCTTAAACGCTGTGTTTTTTAATCCATTTTACGTGTGCAAGTAAAACGAAACACGCATGGTACCTTTATACTTTACCGTTGTGTTAGTTCAGTTTATCATCGGTCTTTAAATTTCTCAAAAGCCATAAGTCTAAACTTTGAATAAGAATTAACGAAATCACTCCTCCAAAAAATTCCAAACTTCCAAAGCGAAAAATTTGTTTTAAAAACTATATTAAATCCTTATTTATCGCCATCACTGACCTTCTGTCAGCCGCTAGGTTAGGTTTATTCTGACAAAGTCAAAGGTGTCAAACGTAGTGACAGGTCACCGCGTTGACAAGTGTATCAGTTTACGCCGCTTTGAAAGAAAAAAAATTCTTTACAAAATGTTGATTACTATTTAATGATTTAATGAGAAATATGGTATGGTAGCTCAGGGACTAAGCACCTACCTTACTAATATTTATTTCCAGGATTGATATTTGGAAAGATTTTAAGAATGCTGTATCATTTTCTGCTTTCTTACTTGTTTAAATTAAAACCTAGATTTTTGTACTTGCTATGGATCTCTCCTTCTCTCAACCGTTCTTTTTGTTTAAACTTGGTATGGCGATCACCACCATATCGATTACTTACGTCGGGAAAAAATAATACAAAGGATAACAACAAAATATACGAAAATGTACACAAACACATAAAAACACTGCCACACGTTTATCGCTAAGGCATTCTAACCGTTGCTCAATGTGGTTCAAAAAAGGATTCAGCATAATATTTTGTGTACTCGGAAAATGTGTTTCAAAATAATCAGAGTATCGTAACCGTATACAATATTTTGACATGTACAGATGACATCTGACGACATCTGCAGGCCACTAATGTAAGGTGCACTTCCCGGCGATAAATTTTTAAACTTATTGTGTTGTGGAATTAAATTCCGTTAATACTAATAATAGCAACAATATAAACAGTAATCGATGTTTGCATAAAATAATTAGTAAAATTTTAAACTATAATATCCCAAGATGTTTACCACAAACCTAGAAAAAATATAGACAGCCTCGGTTCATGATATAGGTCACGTGACAGGTCCCGCGTTGCCTAGGGTCTTACGGTCCAGAAAATGGATATTTTATTTGCTTTATGTTAGCGGTTGTGCAAATATGATGGCTGCATTGCAATATGAAATTAACTAACTAGCTGTCATTTTAAATGTCATTAAAGAATGTGACCAATCACAGTAAACAAATGAGCTTCACGCTACAATACAACCAACGTAAATTGGCATAAGAACCAATTAGCAGTCGCCGGCAATATGACACTGACACAGTCTATATTTTTTCTAGGTTTGTGATGTTTACAGTGTTCTGTAAAAATGTTTCTTCGACCCTTAATATAACTAACTTAGCATGTTGTTTGAGGTTTGGATAGTATGCATCTAGCAATGCAGTATTCTAGGTTATGTTATTTCTGAACAATTAAGTGACTAATTTAAAAAGTTTTATAGTAATTAAATAAAGTACGAATACAAGATACTGCAGCTAACCGGATTAACTGTTATCTATCAGGTACTTAGGCAATATTATTATTAATAAAAATGTTTATTTTCGTCGAATCTACACTTGACAATGCTGCAAGAACCACCGCATGGTAGTTAACATATCTAGCCATCTCGGACGATGATTGATTACCATAGGCGCCGACTTTCCGTAGGAAAAGAGGGTATTACTCCATTTTTTAAACATTGAGCTAGAATTCCGAAATAAATTTTTTATTGTCTTTTAGACATCCCTGAGCATGTGAACATTTTTGTACTTAGTCATAGTTAACCCTGTATAAATCAGTAAATTATGTTAAAAATTCATGCGAAACAGTGCGTAAATGAGCCATTTTTTACAACAACATTAAAGCGGAAGACTGTGTTTAGCCAGACACAAGTTTGAACGCGTTAGACAAAAATTGACTAATCGAGATTAATTAATAATATTATTTGTGATTTATTCTATACCTTTATAGAGCTTCTCCATTTTGATAAAACAGTCAACGACGAACGAATCAATCAACAATAAAACGAAAAAACAATAATATTATTTGTGATTTATTCTATACCTTTATAGAGCTTCTCCATTTTGATAAAACAATCAGCTATACAATTTTGTCCGTAGAATGTTATATATTGACCATATTTAAGCTGGTTCATATTCAGGCAGTATGTGTAATGAAAGTCGTTAATGATACGAACTTTCTACCCCATAATAATGCAGTTACAGTAACATAATGGTGCATTTATCAGTTAAGGTTAACGGTTAACAATCATGGAGAAAATTTAATACCATTAGTATGATGTTTATGCAAACACATTTACTTCTCGTGGTTCAACGATTTTGAATTTATCTGACACTCCTGTTTGTTTATTGCGAACGTATACAAATTGTTAGAGAAACATACCTACGTTAAATTTAATTTTTAAATAACTAATAACACTTGTATATTTACGTTTTACGTTAATTCAGTTGAATTTATTGAATTAAAATATTTTTTAATAAATAAAATACATAAACTAATCAAGGAATGGAAGGAATCGATATTTGATGAAGAAAGGTCAATAAAATAGTATTATGAGAGCTGATTTTATCATGTTGTATGGTTACTGGATGATGATACATTTACGGCCATTTTTTTTCAAGCTCAGATTGACAGTTGAATATAGAAATTGACATAAAAAATTAGTGACCACTTATATTTAAATAACTTGATTATTCATTGAATTGTCTCATAAATAATTAAGATTAATTGTGCTTTATAATTCTATGTAATCTATGTAATTTTAAACGTTCTCCGTGCTAAATCCATCGGCAGTAGGAAAACAACTATGCAAAGATGCTTCGACCAGTGAATATATCTGAATATACTTAGTATTAAGATAAAAATCAAAAATAATTTGAGTTCTTTACACAGGATAGACCATTAATAATGGGCTATAAAGTAGAGGCGATATCTTCGGGAGAAAATATGAAGGTATAACAAAATATGCAAAAAGTTGCTGACGAAAAGATACAGGGACACAGTAAAGTCCAATGCCCACACGTACGTTCATATAACGTTTTTAAAACGTTGTACTGATTGTAAGTGTAATGTAAAACGACGACTTAAACGTTTTAAATACATACGGGTATATGACTGTAATATGTAAATGTGTATAACACGTTTTCTACACAACGTTTTATTAACATAAAATAAAAATGTATACACCTGTTTTCAACTGAAGGTGGAAATCAACATGAAAATAAAATGTTTCCTGGTAACGTTTACTTCACGATGTATTTAAATGTATAATACAGGTTTATATTATAATAATATTTAACCACTATTTGAGTGTAACGTTTTTTAATTAGAACCGATTTATTCAATATTAGGTTACTGAAATACAACTATCCGGCGCCATGATAGAAAAAATTATATTGTATTTTGGGTTTCAACTTTTATTTATTTACAAAGCAGTATATAGTATAAGTATATAATATGCCCAATGGGCTGAAGTACGTTTATGTAACGTCTTTAAAACATTGTAATGGTTGATTAAACGCTTTGCGTTGAAAGTTTAACAATTATTTTGAATTAAAAATGTAAAAAAAGTGTTAAATGTATATATTCCTTTAATAATATTCGCATTTCATCCAGAGGTTGAAGTGAACACTACAAACATGGTTAATTTTAACACGTTTGTGTTATGTGCCGTATATGTCCAAATTGGAAGAATATCAACTAGACCCGTAGATATAGACACTTACATCTCACTCACTTATGTTCTTCGATACTTCTACACCATTATGACTAATATTACTTTCAGGTAATCACTAGCAGCCTGACACTTCAACGTTGTCGAACGTTACAGTACGTTATAATTTTAACCAGTTTCTCGGAAATTTCAATTGCTTATTTCATTAATACTGATCCAAAAATCAAATTATGAACAAATTACGTTACACTTAACCTTAATTGTATCTTAGTTTGTAATTTCGTGACATAATTTTGCATATTAATGCAGTTGTATTTTTATATTTAAAATGTATTTGTAGACAAACTTTTGGTTTTAGACAATTATTTCAAAATATTTTTTGCTTCTGGTTTGATATATAAGCCCTAAAAATTACGGCACTCATATTCCCGACAGCTGGTATTGTATAATCATCACTAAATTATTATTATTATTTAAAACATTTAAAAACAAAATGGTATCACAATATTTTTTAGTGTTGAAGAATATGTTATATAAAACGTTAATAAAATGTGAAGTTACAGGTTTTATAAACGTTAATAAAACTCTAAATGAAACATTCTCTATAAACGTTTATTAACTGTTTAATTTATATGTTACTTAAACGTTTTCTCTCGTGACATTTTTCGTTGTTTCAACCTTTGGTTTTCAACCACTTTAAAATGTTTTTTAAACGTATGCGTGCCCATTGGGAGAGTATCAAAGTTGAAAATATTTCTTTCGTTTTTTTTTTTTTTTTTTTGTAATAACTCGAGTACCGCTCAACCTGCCTTCACCACATTTTGTAGGGAAACATTTTTTAAGAAAAGGAATGAATTTCTCTTTTACGTTTTGTTGTTGAAACGTTCTGATTCGGATGACCACAAAATTTTATCTGAACCTCACTTCTATGTAAAAAGATACACTTGGTAAAACTTTATAGTTCCTACCGTTTTCAAGAAAACTGTCATAAAATATGTCTCCTTAACACGCGACTTCAAAAATAATATTGAAATTTAATTTTAGAAAATCAGTATTGTGAGACAAATAAATCGATTATCTTCTCATTTTAGAGAAAGTATTCAGATCACTACAAGTTAATTTTCGTAAATTTCAATTATGCAGTATCTAAATACATTTGTTTATTTAGCGTTTTTTATTTAGTTCTTTATGATGTTAAACTAAATTAAATAGTTTATTAAAAATTTGGTTGTTATGTACTTAAACTGAACTGTATCCATAAAATGTAAAATGGACATGTACAGAATAGGTGTAAATTTATATTTAGGTACTATTATTAGATATCAAAATAATATCCTTATATCATTTCAGAAATGAGCAAATGTAAAGCATAAAGTTACATTTGCGTTATTGCAACACATTAAGCACCAACATTTCACATTATTTATGTGAAATGCTTTTCTACAGTCTATAAACATGGAACTTAAAAAAGTAAATCATCTTAATTACAGCTGTATAATTTGCGGTAACATGTATATTGTGATGCAGCTAGATAAAGTTATACGTCTGTACAGGTTATAAAACCTACTAGATGCGGAACTAGATAAATAAATGGTTCACGCAATGGGTACATATTTTACGAATAATCTCCATTCCGATAAATAAGGCGTTGGTGTCTGTGTATATTGTGTTTATCGTTTAAGAATCAGCGCATCGAATGTCGGTGCAGTGAAGGAGATACAGAAATAAATAACACATTATGTGTCTGGGTTCTTAGCGTGAGAATATATTTTAGCAAGGGCTTTGTTGAAAATTTTGCAGTTCGAATAACTTTCGCTACATAAAATTCTAAGGAAATTATCTATCTCTCAGAAACTTCCTTCGCTTGTCAAATCTGAAGCCTGAAATTAATTAACTTCTCGGGTAATGTAACTTTATCGATTTAAGGATGGTATGTTTTCTTAGTTTTCGTATCATAACGCTCCTGCTAATAATTCCCGTTTGCAGTTAATTTATGCACATAATGTATAATAATGATGTTATGATTACGATCTAATGAGTTCATTACTTGATAAAGATTCTGAGCCCATATTTCGATACCAGCGTCGGATAATTCAGAGTTCAAGTTTTCCATTTGTAACGGTTCCATTTAGTTGATACGGCGCTAGATACAATTAACCCTACATCTAAGTATTTTAAGTTGCCTATTTTATTATTTGTATGTGGAAAGTGAAATAAATCACCTAATTTGTCTGTCTTCCTCTCACCTAGTTCGCTGTTCGTGGGCGCCGCGTGACTAATAAAAACTCCAAAACAAAAGGATATCTTCGACAAGCCAAATTTCTATATGTTTTTAAATTGCTAGCCCCATATTTTCTACAATATTATCTTCATCTTCAACAAATTTCACCTGTCTTAAACCCGTTATTAATTACTAATGTATTCTCCTAATTCCAACCCTTGGGTGTGGATAATGCTTCCCGTTATTTTCTATTATATTGGTATCTTTTCTATTTCCCTCCAAATGTTTTTTTTAAAACAACCTTGAGTCTTTTGGAAAAAATCACTTAGTTTTACTGCTTTTAAGTGGTGTACGACATATTGGCCAAAACCTTTTGTGGTAATTGGAACCACCCTTATTGGGATTTGAAGTGATTTTGTGTCAAATTATTTTGCTTTTGGTGTTGGTTATTGATTTAACAAAAGTATAGCCTTTCTGGGATTTTTGTGTCATCCACTCTACTTCTGCAGCTACTTATGAAGAATTTTCCAGAAGGAGTTTTCTTCTTCTACGATACCATCTAGGAGAATATTGTTCTACCACCTTCTAACTCAAGAATACCCTCTATAAATGAGGTAGGTCCTTCAGAGTAATTTTCTAGTTTACCCTGCATGTTCTTGAGCGTTAATTAACGCATTTTCTTTGCATCTCTAGAGTTTCTTTACGGGGTTCTGTGCTCCCCGCAAATAACGACTACTTCAGGTGCTTAGCAACCTCCCTTGAGGACCACTTCTACCATACCAACCGATGGGAGCTTAGGATCTGCCATTTTCTTCCACAGACCTTCACCACGTGGAGAAATACGTTGATTTCAACCCTCAAGTGGGATTTCACCTACCCTTGACTCAGCTGGACCTTCCGGAATCTGCTTACTCTTGATGTTGGCCAGATAAGTGAAAGTTGTGCAAGTTCTGCAATTTTTCTTATTAAATATATATTAACGTTTTTTTTTATCGATCACTAAACTCAACCCTCCACTGTTAAGCAACAAACATTGCTTGAGAGCAAATAGATTTAATATAATGTTAGTACTTCCATTAATTTTAGCTATATTTGGTATGTTGGGTAAATTTGTGGTATCTTGATCACAACATTGAGACTAATAATATATATAGATATATGTGTATGTATATATAAATAATAAGTAGAGAAACGACTTTCACCAGCATTTATTAGTAATATAACAATAATTGTTATTCTTTTCTTCTAATACTTTTACATTTCTGTTAGATGTGTCTCTGCTAGTGAATTTGACATAAGCTTATTTGCACATATTTAACTTAACCGGTTTTCTCTCTTGAAGTTATATATTTGAATATTTCCTTTCAACTCTGATTCTGAGAACAAATAAAAAAAAAGAAAACGAAAATGATTAGTTTTGGTATTATCCGTTAATTGTTTTTATTTTGCGGAACTCTTTTGTGGTTTCGAGACCTCAAGTAATGCAAGAGGAGCAGTTAAACGAAATCACATGGCGCCCTAATAAAAGAAAAAATCTTAGTTTATTGGCCTTAAACTCTTAGAAAGGCACTGCCCTCTTGGTTTTGTTTATATATATATTTTTTTTATTGTTCAATTTTTGAAACTAAAAATAGCTAACCAGGGCCTATAGCGTGCCACATAACATCACATGGTATTTTTCTTTTTTGGTAATTAAATCGCATTTTCTTTGTTTGTTAACAACTCTGAGATTTCGGCACGTTGTACATTATCTCCTAAAAATTAATCTGTAGTGGGTGTTATAAAATCTTAAGGATGTTACTACTTCCAAAATTAACTAACTTTATACATTTGCTTATAATCGTTTTATAATATTTATATTTATTACATTACTAGTATTTTATTTATAAAATAAGCAGCCTTACATCACTTTTGGAATATCCCTTGTATATAAATATTTCCCAATTGGAAAGAAACTACTTTTTTAAGTCCCTCGCACTTGGCCATTTTTTTCGACAGTATTTACGTGCGGCGGGACAGCTTTGATCTCAAAACATCAAAGTGCCGACAGAGAGTGGTATAACTTATATTTATTCAGTAAACTTTGCTGAAATTGAGTCACTTCCTTTAACTTTTTGGAGGAAAATGCGCTAGAGAACATGAAAAAACCGTGAAATGTACCTTATCACTGTGTTCCAGACACCGTGAAAAATACTTCACAATTTACATCAATTCAACTATTACTAGTTTTTTAAAAGAATTCTGCGGGATGTGATAATGTTTATAATGTCGTAAACAATTTTTTCAATGTGCGGTTGACCTGTAAAATTCAGAATATTTTATAATAAAACATAACCGTTGAAAATGATACCTTTTTTCTTATTCTAAATGACTTGTCAGCCTGGAAACTGTTAAGCAACCTGGAGAAAACTTGTATAATTTACATAGTGAAGAGATATTCTTTCTAACTTACTCAGATTTTTTTTAGACTGCCCCAACAAACAGCTATGAAATTCGTTGGAAATTTGCGTATAAAAACTGCCTTCTTAAGCAAGGAGAGAGATGATATGTATATTTAATTTAATGCTGATCGAGGCATTAACACGCAGAGCAATTATTTCCTGAAATTCCGCATTTGCAAATATCGTAACAGCCGATGGCGATAGAGGTCAGGGACTTTTAGTGGTGCTTACAGTAGATACGTGCCATGCACTACATCTCGCGTAATAGTAATGATTTCCTCGAAAATCGTCAGATCAATTTCAATTAAAATTTGAACGGATGATTTTTTTAAATAATGAATGTCTACATCAATTAAATTAACACCTACACATTTTAAAGCCTTCACTGAAACCAACAGGGGTGATAGAGAAGTTTTAATTTTGGTATAATCATATTTTAATAATTTATTACAAAATAATGAAAAACAAAGATGGCATTTTAGATGGCGGTATCAACTTTGATGATGAAACTGAATTAGAATCTCTTGCTCTTCATTTGACATTAAATCTCTTTTATTTTCGAATTATTAAGTTACCTGCTTATGATTTAAGAAACAAATGTATTCATGTTAGCCGTATTTATGTATTATATGTAAAAAGGATTATATTAAAGCCCTATAAATAAAATTTCTGTTTGCGGGTATTTCAGCAAAGGATTTTCTGCTTTTGAAATTTATATGCGTGGGATTATTATATCGAGAAAGGGAACATTATATATATTATCAAACACCGTGACCTGAAATCGCGTTCTTAGAATTCACAATGAGAGTAAAGACAACTGCAAGAACCTGCTTTATGTAGGTTGTCTACGTCAGTATAAAAAACATTCAGATGAAATATGCAAATTATACTTGAAATTATATTTTAAGTAAATATCAATCTTTTTATCTTTACAGGTTTGTTTATTTTCATTGAACTGAACTCAACTGAATTTAATAAAAGTTTGACACGATGAATAGTTATATTAGTTGTTCATGTAATAATAATTATTTTATATTGTTGCTTTCGAGTTAGGCTCATATATTGATTTTGGTTTCTATTGTTGATTCTAAGGGTATATAATTGGAACCACTCTTTTGACAGAGGTGGATCTCTGTTATGTTTTACAGAAGTTTAACTAATCGATTCGCCGTTCTTCACTGACTACATGCTCTTTTGTACATCAAATCTAAATTTGTTTTGCCTAATTGAATTGAATTTTAGTCATATTTGATGTTCATTTTATGGGATTGACTAAGTTTCATTTAAATAAGTAATAACGTACAAAAGGTCCTTCAATATAAATATTCTATTTATTAATTGAAAGAAATGTAAATGTTATTGTTGGGTTTCTTTTTTATTTAACGGTGCAAATTGATGCCAGTATGCATGTAAATAACGATGTTCCACAAATTGAAATCACAATTTCTACAAATAGCGCGAAATCGGGATTCTATGTATATAGTTCTCCAAAACGCTAATTTATTTATTCATTTCAAAATCCATTGGTCAACAGGTACAAAATTACCCAATTATGGACCAGGCACAAAAAGAAGCATTAAAAGAAATACAATAATCGAAATACATACAAGAAAAATAAGAGAAAAAACAAGAAAACAAACCTGCTACAAAACAACAACTATACAGTTTACAAGTGCATCAAGAAAAATAAAACGTTCTCAACTCATTTAGGCTGCAATTAAAAATATCCACAGAACTAGTATTACAGTACAGTACAGTACAGTAGTACAGTAGTACTAGTATTCGTTCGAGCCGTCTGCAAATAAAAAGTTGAATTTGCTCTCGAATTAAATCTAGAGACAGAAAAATTTAATTTTGTTAATATTTGCTGACAGTCGGTCTTATTATGTAAAATATTGAAAAGGAATATTTGAGACAAATATTTTCGTCTGGTTTCAAGACTAGTAAGTGAATGTCTACTGATGAGGTTCTCATGTGGATAATCAATGTGTGGATAGTAACCATCCGATTTGAAACTTAAAAATTTTAGAAACCGACGCTGAATCGATTCTAACTTATTCATTTAAGCCATGCTGTGCGGAAACGATATAAGTGACGCATATTCCAGTTTTGACCTAATAAAACCGAAATAAAGTAACCTCATGACTTTTAAATTTGTAAAATCGCGACAATTACGAACTATAAAACCGTATACTCTATTTGCCTCGGAAACAACAACAACATCTACGTGGTCACTGAACGATAGTCTGTCATCAAACACAACACCAAAATCACGAAACATTTTTGGTCTTCACAGAATATCACCATCGATACTGTAATCAAATACAACGCGATTCAGTCTATTAGAAAAATACATGACATTACATTTACTGATGCAGTCAGAGATGTCGCGTATGGAACTATATATCTTTAAGTCATCGCAGTAAAGAAGAAAGTTTACATTCAAACCATGAATCCTAAAAATAATTAAGAGCAAAATCCTTAGTTCTTAGCACCATCAAGTTATCGCCAAGCTTCGTTACAAAGTAATTCGTATAATAAAGGAAGGTTTGTCCTACGAAAATTGTAATATTTTTGAAAGTTTGATGGAAAATTATTCCCTGGTTTATTGATAATATAAAACTGAGGCAAGACATTTAAAGCCGGATGATATAAATCTTCTTCAACAGCAGGATCATCAGATCGTTCCACTACACAATTACAATTACACCAAACCAAATCCAATATTCTATTGCCAGCATTATAAACAAAGTTGTATTTCGATAGCTCAAAGGTACTAACAAAATTATTATTAAGACTCAACATGATGCGATTTGACAGATGACTTTCAATTGACAAAGAGTAGTCCCTTATATTAAAGTCCCCCAGGAATAGGATATTATTGTTATATAGGTAATAGAGAGATTCAATGATTTCAGAAATAGATTCATAATCGGCAAGAGAGGTTTTTGGAGGAATATATAACAGCAGAACATATAAATAAAAATGTTTATCCTTAATCTTTATGCCGACAATATCAACAAATGGTAGATTGACAAAACCTGCCAAAGACAGATACAACTGAACACAAATAAAATCATTGCTGACGGCGAGTAATACGCCTCCACCCTTAGTCAGATTAGTCGCTGGGAGATTTCTGCCGACTCTAAAGACGTAATCATACGTAATCTGTAATCATTACTAAAAAGTTCGCAGTCATGAATTGATGAATCGAGCCATGTTTCAATGAATCCAAATACAGAAATCTCAGAACACAGAGACACTTTAGACGTTTTAGATTTCAGACCACGGGTATTTTGATAAAATAGTGAAAAAGTTGATATCCCGGCCGCACCCGCGTTCTGACCAGTTGTACCAGGAGACACATTAGTAACAGAGCAAACTGTAAAATTATTCAACGTATTATTAACCAGTAATTGCTATTGAGAAGTTACAGCCAGAACATCATTACGCAATTTATCTCGTGCACGCGTATAAGCAGTACACTTGACCTTGTCCCACAGAGCATGTTTAGCGTCAACATTAATGTTAAGTGTTTTCCCTAAGATGGAACAATTTGAACGATGATAAGTTTTCGACTTGCATTGCTTGACTTCATGCTCACCACCACACAGAGAACAGAACACAGGCTTGTTGCAATTTTTAGAGTGGTTATATTCATTACATCTGAAGCATCTGAAAACCTCAACAGCATCATACACTGAACAACTGTCAAAACCCCAATGACCTTATCATATGCACATCTGTCAAGTTGTATGATACACTGAAATACATTTTCATTTTTCCTGAGGGAAAAGTATTTAATTAATTTACAATCTGCATTCAGTAGCAGATCAGGATTACACTTAATTATAAAATTCACTAAATCGTGTTCAGGATATTTCTCGATTATACCAACCAGACGAATTCTAGGATGCACTCCGAGTACCTCCTTAACTTCATAAAATCCAGGCAATGTATTCAGGGCCATATTCTTAATTTTAGCATTATCCCCTTCGTTTCTGCATCCTATCGAAACTCCTCCATTTCTCAGGTTTTCACTTTGGAAAGTTGGATATCAATGTTTGTGAGTTTCAGGTATTGGTTCATGTCCGATTTTGTTTTGGAGGTAGATTGTTCTGCATTCTTTGGTTGTATGATGACGGCAGGTTGTGTTTTATTCTTCAGAATATCAGAATAATTCTGTTGAAGGACTGGTGCAGCAGATGTGTTAAATCTGTTTAGTTTAGTTAACTCAGTCTGGATGGCAGCAACTTTATCATTCAAGGAGGTAAGCGCTTCATCAATTTTATATTGAATAGTTTGTCCCAAGTCACGCTGATTTATGGTTACCGAGTTAGCTAAGCAGTCGTCACATTTCCAAGTTAGACCTCTTATGCGGCTCAGCAACTGGACTATATACGAGGAGTCCGTGACACATGCGGAATGAGCTTGCTTTTTACATACAACATACAAAATTCGGGTTCTCTTATACTGACGACTCCGGAACAAAACAGACATGAACTTATGGTTAAATATTAACATTTTACTAAAGATTATGCTTCAGGAACTGCAATTGACAATAGTTTCACAATACGTAAGCCGCTCGGTTCCACTAACAACAATAATATACCTTCACGTGAAAAGAATAGTTCTATGTTATAGCGTTAGAAACACTTGATAGATCACAAGAAACACAAGAAGCACCCGCAACGGCTTATGGCGATCAACTAATCAATGGAATTTCATCAACGTCTATTCATTCTAATATCGTGTTGATTAAATTTATTATTTAAGATTTAAGATAACCAAACAAGCAAAAATCTAAGACCATTAAATCACAAGACCTTAGTCACTAGCTAACATTGCACCACTCAAACTTACAAAACTTTTAAATATTTCCACACAACGTAGCGTAGTCTTGTTAAAACCAAAAGTTTGTATGGTCACAAGGGGCAGTTAGAGCATTTTCATAATATACTTTAACAATGTGTACACGCTGTGGGAACGTGTAATTTTCCACGATAATTTAACCAAATATGCCATTGGATGCCAAATGTCAAATCAATACCACTGCAAATATAGACGCTAGGCGCAGACAAAAATAGGACGTCATTATTGGAGTACTGTATACAGGGCGATTCAGTCATAATGTCATTATTTTAAACCACGTATTCGGAAGAACTAATGAAGAACACAGAGTGTTGAGCGGTGAAATGAACAACGTCACACCTGCGTTGCCATTGCTAAACTGTTGAAATATTAAACCCTTTTCTTTTGACATCAATAATTAGTAATTGGTTAACTTTAGTTTAATTCAGGTAATAGTAACTATAAGTTTCTTTCTGATAAAAAAAATACAAACATTAGACGTTGAGTCAAAATTTATAGTTTATTGCGCATTATACGAGTATATTGCACAGTATATACACTATATAAAAAAAATGAAATCACTGTTTATTGGTTATTTTTATTAAGAACTAACAGGTTTATCAATTTGACAATTAATATATGATTTAACTTAAATTAAATTGAATTACTTGTTATCAATACCTATTAACAAATCGTACAATTAATACCACATGAATGCAGCTGGTCTTTATTTGTATTAATAATGCTTAAATTTTCTTTGTAAGCTACTTGAAGTAGCTTCAATGACGGCAACCTCTCCTCCAAGAACTTTTGTGGTGAGTTTTTTCGTGTTTTCAAGAAATGTTTCAATATAGCCTTCACACACGGTGTTGAACTCCCAACCACCAAGCCGTTTTATATTTAGAAGATCTGCTCCTGTGTTGGTTAGAAGTGAGGTAGATGATCGTCAAAAACAGTGTCCCGTATATTGATAAATTGAGAAAAACAATCTTCTTTGGCATTTCACTAAAAGTATTTATACCAACAGGAAGTTTCATTCATTTACCACCTCTGTAACCAATAAAAATCTTCCATGATCGGCATGATTAGGACGCAGGGCGAGGTATTTCCGTATTGCTTGGACCATATTCGCATTTTCGATTCCCCCGGCAATGATAAAGAATTGTCCAGAAACTTTGGTTTTCGTATCCGGTACGAAGATATGAAAATTGTTTCCTTCATTTTTTACGTTTTCTAATCTACTCTGCATGCACCTCCAAGTCCAATAATATAATTAAGGCAACCTTAAGTTATGCATTTATGAAAATAGCAGACATTTTCTTGTTCTTACCTTTGTTAGCAAGAATTTTGTCTCATCGGCATCTTGTAAAAATTTTGAAACATCCTCTTTCGTTAATATTCGTGACCCCACTAATTGATTTTTCAGAAAAGCAATTAAATTGTTCAATTTACTGATGTCAACATTTTACCGCATACAGATTGTAAAGCGCATCATAGAATAGAACACCCAAATACTAGATGATTAGTACTTCTTGGATAATTTTTCAAAAACTGCTAATAATGCCTTTTGTTTTGCTTCATATTTTATATTCTTAGGTGCACACCAATCAGTGAATCGTTTATAAAATTGGTCGTACTTGGTTCTTGATTTATCTGGTAAAAGTGAAGCAGCTTCTTAAATTTCAAGAGGCAAGTTTTCTGTTTCTGAATCACTCACTCTTCAATCAACACCACTATTTAAACAATAAATATAATATAACAAGTTTGACAGGTTACCACAACAATGCCTTTGCTTCTTGATTTTGAATCAAAACTTACAAACTGGATCTGATTTTGGATTTTTTTGAATTTTTTGCAGTTTTATATAAAATTTTATATAATACACGTGGGATAATTGCATTTTTATTTCATTCGTGAAATTATACGACTCGGATTATGTCCTTGTTGTGCAAATGTCTCACTCATGTGTAATAATGCCTATATCTCACTTCAATATTTTGAATTCAATACTGCTACGAATTCATACACTTGACCCAGTAAGTAACAAATGGTTACTTTAATGTTATAAGTTTCATATCCAACAGTTCTGGTGCATTGGATAAACATATAGAAATACTTATTTGTAACACAGAAACGACAAATTCGATATGATGAAGCCCGATTGACCCTCGGGGTGCATTCGATGCACAAAGCGGGTCAGATACGGTTCAGACAAACATGCATCCTCCAATGTCCGGAATGGCTCGATCAGGCATTCCTATAAGACACATAATAGAGAGATTGTCCGTTAGTGGGTCAGCAGCGTAACATCCTCGGACGCATTGAATGGCTGACTGAATTGTAAAAGTCCCGCCGCCGTCACGGCAATGAATCAAAGCCCCGCTGGGGAGGGCATCCATCTTCAACCACCGTGCACGCTTTACACAGTTCTTTCTTTAGTTCGCGCACCGCCGGGGCAGCCAGAGACCTTCCTTTAAATATGTTTTCCTGAAGTTCTTTTATAACACCGAGTAGCTCTTTAACCCCCGGATTTTAAAAGTTTTATTGTTTAAAGGGGATAAAGAGATGAATATATTTTAAATAGCGCGACGAAGTGGTCGGGAACGTGTGGAAAGAGGATATATTATGGAAATTGCTTGTACTCTAAAGATAAAGGTACGATATTAAATTAGCAGAAATGGAAAAAAGTGAAGGAAAATTCTTTAATTTTTTAAATTGGGCTATTCCAGAGGCGAAGGAAAATATCAATACAGGATGTCTGAAAATAATGCGTCAATATTCCAGGAAGCTATTTTACATGAAAAATTAATGTCACAAAGGCAAAAACAATTTTTTTTATAATTTTTTTATAATAGCTTTCTGTGAGTTTACCGTATTTTTTAATTTGACGCATATCCTCCAACACCAAAGGGCCTAAACTGTCATTGGACTTCAAATAATGACTTAGAAGTATTTTAATGATTAAATTAATTTTAACGATTTTCTGACGATTTTTACGTTCCATCTACATTTATATAAATGTTCAAACGAAACGGTTCTAAATTATTATTTGAAGGCCAAAATAGCTTAGGTCCTTTCACGTGCACAAAATATATAAACAAAATTTGGGAATACATACGTCATGAAAAATGAAGTCAATATCGTAAGAAAAGTTTTGTAAAGTCGCTTTTAATTTGACGCATATCCAACACCAAAGAACCTAAACTGTCATTGGCCTTCAAATAATGACTTAGAAGTATTTTAATGATTAAATTAATTTTAGCGTGGTTATAACAAGAGAACCATTTTTAAAGATTTTTTGACCATCTTTACGTTCTATCTACATTTATATAAATGTTCAAACGAAACGGTTCTAAATTATTATTTGAAGGTCAAGGATAGCTTAGGTCCTTTGACGATGGAGATATATGTATATGTGAACAAAATTATTAAAAAAAATCAGTCAACTCAGGAAAAAAATTATTATTAAATTCCACCCTCTAATAATAATAATTTTATTTATACAGTATGATTCACAACTTATATAAACAAAATTTTGGAATAGAAACGTCATGAAAAATGAAGTCAATATCGTAAAAAAGTTTTGTAAAGTCCTTATAGTTTCCGAGTTAAAAATTATTGAAGTAGTATTTTCAATTTTTACATCGCTGGACTACTGTTATAGTAGACTACAGTAACCTTTAGCCAGGCGATGTCGATCTTAAAATCCAATTATTTATAGTAGGTATTACCGTTCCTGTGATACGAATATTTACAATAGTTTTTCTAATGTCAAAAATGGCTTACGTGTATAGCAACTCGGAATTGATGGATTTCGTTTTAATTTATGGTGATGTGAAAATGCTATAACAGAACGATTTCCTGGTAAACATGAACTAAATGCAACTACTTTTATACCGCCGTGTGTAGTGAGTGCAAGTGCAGTTCAACGCGAACGTGATACATGAAATTTTCAACCAAATCGTGGAAGAAATGGAGGTCCAGGACGTCCACGGCGTATTGCAACAGAGTGACATATCATACACGAAGCTCAATTATATCCGTATCATGTACAGGATATCCGAGCATTATTATCAAGGGATTGGACGAGAAGGACCGGTACCATGGCCGCCACGATCTCTTGAATTTAAATCATTTGAACTTTTTTATGGGGATATTTACAAAAAGAAGTGTATCGCACCAAAGTGAACATTATTGATGATTTAAGCAAACGTATATAGAAACTGGGTAAGATGGGCCCAAAATTTTGTTGTTGTAACATCACGTATATCAAACTATTTTATTAATTAAAATCACAAATTAATTATATTAATAATTAATAACAATAGCGGCAAACGCAGCTAAATTTGCTGTATAAAATAGGTGTTATAAAATATTATTTATTTCTTTCCTTAGGAATTTATTTTAATTTTTGTCCGGTCGTGATTGTATGCTTTGTCTTGTCAGGTGTTACAGTAGATCAGTTTCCAGTGCCGTGCAGGAGTGTATTTTTAAATAATTTTAGAAGTGCTATTTTTGATATTTTTTTTACAAAATTATAATTGTTAATGTCCCCTGTACATTCAATTTTTTTTTAGATCTAATCTAATCCTAAACAACCCTTTATATATTTTTTACAGCATTGAATAAAAATAAATAAATCAGTTTTTCAACAATTCTCATGTTTATTGACATAAAATATCTAGATACGCTAAGGAACAATAGGGTCATTTGGTCAAACCTTAAATTACACTATTTGACTAATGTTTATGAAGCATTTATGTATGGCCAACCCATAAAATTTTAAATCGCTCTGATAAATAATTTTCGAAATATACGAGGTCAAATTGGAATTAAACACTTGCCCCTGATAGTGAGACGTGACATCATTGCCTCTCACAGCTCGTCGGTACTCGTCCTGGAACTGGGGCAAAGATTTTTTTGTCTTGACTTAAAACAGAAAACTAAATACTTTTAAAATTTTACAACATGCTATTTAAAAACATTCGTCTAATCAAAATTAAATAATAGAATGGAGTGTTTTGGTTTCTGAAAAAAGAGATTTATGTAGGTACCTACAAGAAAAGAAAACATTTATTTTATTATATAGATAGCCAGCTTTCTTAAATATTAGTTAATTTAAAGATTAGTTACTAATTATACAAGATGTGCAAACAAGCCTTCAAATTTATTTATTTTTTACTTTAAATGGAACAGTCTGTATATTTTTATGCCATTCAATTGCATTATTTTTCTCTTGTGAAAAAAAAACGTTAAATTAATAAAACTGATGTTGCGTGGTGCATAGTTAGCCATGCATTTTTATATAATTATACAAAATCAGAATTACAATGAATTTGGGACAGCCTGTACAAATAAATCTCTAGTGTCGTTAATGCATTCTTTTACGATTTACTAAATTTGAATAAATCGAAATAACCTTAACCATAAGATTAATTAGGTTAAATAAATAAGTTTATTTAATAAAATCATAAAAAATAAATTCATATCAAAAAGGGGTTAATTAAAACAAGCAGTGTTTGGAAGATCGTCTAGATATACACGAAAAATGTTTTAGTTGGATGTTGCGAAGACAAGGCATTATCCTAAAAAAACATTCCACACATATGGGCAAACAAAAAAGATAACGCACCGTAATAAATATCCAAAAATGATGGTGTTTATATTACTTGTGTTGTTCTTAGTAAGCAAAATATTGCATACCTAATATGGTATATATTTAATAAATATCTAAACTTTAAATAACAATTCAAATGATTTTATACTAAATTTAACTAAATCGCACCCCTTTTCAGTAAACTTCCGCCAAGCCATAAGCACTTTTCTATACGCTTTCTAATATTAATAACAACTTTCAGTAACTTTCCTTCTGTTATTTCTTGACCTGACCTTATTACATAGGTTTTCTCTATTTTCAATACGAGTTTTGATTGAATTGTTATTTAAAATTTAGTTCTGATGCAATATTGAAGTTTTTAAAATTATTTGTTGTTGTTTTGTAATTAAAAAATAAGATGCTATACATCATATTATGTATTTGTAAAAATAAGTGTCTCTACAGCTAAAATCAAGTAATTAATAATTAAATTAATTATTTCTTATATGCAAAATCGTACATTTCTAGTCAAATATCATGTAATGTTTTCAAAAGTATATATAGCAAATTCAGGAGTTCCGCAGGGTTACAATTTGGGCCCGCTTCTGTTCTTGTATTTTATTAATGATTTACTCCTATGTCTTGATCACTATGAATAATTGTTGTTCACTAACGACTTTAAATTTTATAGGCAAATTAAAGTTATAAATGATTGATTCTCTGTTGCGTTGGAATAAAGAAATACGCTTAATTTCAATATCAATAAGTATTGTAATATTTCGTTTACTCGTAAAAAGGATGTTACTAATTACGCATATAAGATGAATGGTACTCATTTAGTTAAGGTTCATAATGGTAAAGATTTGGGCGTTACAATCCACAGTACAATGTCATATAAACTTCACTTTGACAAATTCATATCTGATGCTATAAGCATCTTCATCATCAAAGTAAAATAAAATGTACCTACATTATTTTTTGAATTGGGCGGTACTGATTTTTGGCATATGTTATGTACAATAATAGATGATATTCAGGATTTAGACAAAAATGAAAGCAAGTCACCAAGATATTTGAATATGTACAGAAGATATGCATCTCTTTGTCAACCGGATACTGAGCATTGAAGTTTTTTCTGTATAACAATAATAAATGCTCTAAGCAAGTGGTTGTGAAAATCACGTTGGATCAGACAAAATAGCAAACTATCTTAAATTACCAAACGCAAAGGAATATACCGTGCATTGTTTTCGACGTTCTTCGGCTACTTTATTAGCCGATACTGGAGGGAACTAATATTAAGCGTCATTGTGGTCAGAAAGCAACCGCTGTTGCTTATGGCTATATTGAAAATTCAGTGTCCAACAAAGTGAAACTAGCAAAAAAATATATAGGCACTAATATGCTTTCAACGAGTAGGCGATCTGGATCTTCCACAGAATTTTCCAAAAATACTAGTGTTACTGAAATTACAATTAGTAAAGCAACAATATAATTTAATATATTAACAGATATAATAGAAATTTTATTACAAAAAATAATGTTTGATGCAATTTTGTTTTTCAGAAAGTGGATTCATCAGTGGCACGTAAATAGTACCATGGAAATTTGGTTTAATCAAGCTCGAAATTCTAATACATCTACATATCTTTATGCGTAATTATCCTTTATACCACCCTTCCCCGTATATCTCATGCGTGAAATAAGACGTAGATTCCACCCGATCGATCTTTTAATCCCTATATTCGTCAACCCGAGACGTGTCCGAAATCTGAAGGTAAATCTGTGGCAAATCTGAGATTCTTATAACGAGCGCGTCCTAAAACAATATACGCATTGTAGGCGAGATTCTGCCCGGTATTGAAGCATTTGGAGGATTAAATAAATTTGCCACTTCTGTTTCACATCCTATTTCGGGAAAACAATATCCGTTTTGACAGGATTTACTAGAACTGCAAATATTTGTATTTGTATTTTATTTTAGATCGAATTATATTTTTCTTTCAAATTTATAACTAAATGAAGAAAAAATTGCCACAGAACGACACAAAACAAGAATGACTTGAGTAGCAACTCAACTGAACAATGTATTATTGCATTGTTTTATTTTAATAAAATATTATTGAAAATCACATTTTTTTTTGTTTATTACATATATTTATGTTTTTCATTATATAATCGATATTCAGTAAAACATTGAGGTATTTACGTCGTGCCATTTTTAAAGAATTAGTGTAAGTAGTCAGACTTATTAATTTTTTAGGAGAATGGAGGCAGATATAAAGTTTCTCTAAACGGCAAAATGATCTGAGTAACTTGCACAATTCACCACATTAAAGAAAAATATGATTTTCACGCAGTGGGGGACACAGTAAGGTCACGCCAAAATTTTTGGATTTTTGCATTTTTCGGAGAACGGAGGCAGTTATAAAAAATTTTTAAACGGCACAGTACTCGAAACTACCAACATAACTCAGCACATCGAAAAAAATTATTACAACGACTCACTACCGATAAAAGACACTTCCCGTAGGTACAATTAGATAAAATGCTTATTAATTATAAAAAAATCAGACAAAAGGAATGAGTGGTACTAATATGTAGGTAATACAAAACTTTCAATGCACCCGCGGCAGTCTTGTCCCATAACCTAGTAAAACAAATCGGCGAACTATATTGTGGTAAAATATCTGTACCCGGCACATATTCCTTTATTTAATAACTATAAAACGTTTAAAATTAAGAAGAAGAAGAACACAAAATTACAACGTAAACACAGGAATTGAATTATGACATGACAGCGATACCGACTGAGCGACTGTTGCATGACTTGCTTGTTGGTTGCCTACTCTACATTGGCGGCGTTAAATAAGGATTTAAAATAATATCGAAAATAATTTTTTTTGGCTTTATAAATAAGTTTGGAATTTTTTTGAAGGGTGATTCCGTTAATTCTTATTTTTCCCTATCCCCTCTGATTTGTACTAGTTAACCCTGCATACAATTTAACGTCTGCGCGTAAAACCGATCCAAACCGTTTCTAAACCATTTCAGGACGGTTCTAGAATTGGGTGTTAAAACAAATCAAATATTCGGAACAACTAGCACAATTTAGCACATCGAAAAAATTGAATTATGGTAAAATGGGGGGCTAGAACACTTTGGTTTCTCCAGAGGCAGATCACTATTTAATTTTTTTCCAACTTTTTCGATGTTTTATAACACGGAAATTCATGTCATGCATAATTCGCAAAAGCATCTTTCTAGATACTCTAGGTAATAGTTTTATCCTGTTAGATAGCAACCTGAATTTTTTTATTGTCGAAAGCTTTTTTGTAAAATTCGATTCATAAATTGTTCTATGAACCACGTATATCATCGACCTCCGTTTTCCTACTTCCGCGAGTTTCCACCATTTTCCGTATCACAATTATATATATTCTACTTTGTCATTCTTTATTGCACGATTTACACTACTCACAGACACATTCTTAAGAATACAAACACAACATTAATAATAAATCCACGTGCACCCTCATGGTAGCGTTTCAGATGAAACGGGTTGATCCATTAATTCGTCACAACCAATAGAAATCGAGCATTTCGATCTGACGCATGCGTATTTGGTGCAGCAGACGCTGAGTATACCTACTGTTTCAGATATGCGGTGAAATAAATTCAATGCAATTTTATAGAAAAACATACCTACGGATAGCATGCATTTTTCTTTGTGCCGACTGATATTAATTGTAATCGAGTTTATAACATCATTCTCTATTATTTTGTACGTCTACTATAGTACATATTTTTTAATGTATCATATGTCACAGACCTATCTTTAATTATATCACATGATACTTTGCCATAAGAGAGACTCACCTACAGATAATACGAAGCCACATCTACATTTTCCTTTTAAATTCAGACTTCAGACTTTAATGTTCGAATAAGGCCTTCAATAGTATATACAGTGTAATGGGTCGCTTTTTGCTTCTAGTTTTATTGAGGCCCAGCATTGAGTAATCATCAATGAGTACCAAATGTAGATACTTCATGCTACTCCTCGCGTACTCACCTGTAGCATACTGATGAGAGCTAACAAGCTCGAAACTGATATATGTCTGATGGCACCACTTAAGACTAACCGTGGTTGTTTACTATATATAGTCAGGGCATTAGTTCAGGGAAAAGTTATTTCCTAATATTCCGCTTTTAAAAATATGGCAATGGTTGGGGCTGTTAATGGTAGATACTCTTAGTATAGTGGAGTGCTCTCTGCTTGTGACAGTATTCAGGCTCAGTTTTGAGTAGCCAATGACTATTAGTTGTGTACACATGCTAGGTCTTGTGTAGGTACTCATGTTCTGTTAATTAATATGACAGATTGTGAACAGCTAAGTTTGCGAGTTATTAGCTTCATTTGTGATATACTGATAAGAACTAACCAGTTCAAAACCAGTACATAACAAGTGGCACCGCTGCCGACTAACTACGGCTGTTTGCTATAGGCATTTCAGGTGTAATTTAAAGGCGCGACGTTATTTATACACCCAGTACTTAAATAATACTGTTCATGACAATGGTACAATCAAATTTAATCAGGAAATTGGTGTTAGCAAATCACGGCAATTTCGATCCAGAAATAAAAATAGGTCTAAAGAAATTAAGTGGTCTAAATCATGTACAGTCGCACCTTAAATCGTCTCTAGAATCAAAAATAGTAAAATTATACAGGGTGTTGTAAAATTTCATAGTTGATGACAAATATCGTTTCATTTTCCCCTGTATATTATGTCCTCTAAATCTCAATTCTCTACATAGAAAGCCCTGAGTGCTACGACTTGTCCCATAATTTCGTTAGCATTGTAAGTTCAGAGATTAAAATCTGAATTCAGAATTTAAAGTCTAAATTCAGATTTAAAAGTATGAATTCAGAGATTAAAGTCTTTTTAAAAAAATTGTAGACATGGTTCTTCTAGGGCTTCGTAAGATACATATTATATTTCAACAAATATTTAGGTAATATTTCCGGAAATAGAAAACATACCAAACTGTACAAAAACAGTAAATACAGCTTCCAAATGCTTGTAACAATGTATCATGCCGCTTTAGTAGACACGCGGCAACGGTTATGATGCTATGGCAATATTTTAATAAAATTATTATACGGTATTATAAACTCGCTGCATGTACAAATTGCACATTTTTGTAGCTTGCGTTAAAATGTACATTTGCTATTTAAAACCATGTAATACATAAATTTATGGGGCAATAAATAATAATTTAAAATACACGTCACTGGTATTGGCCCACATGTATTACCTGCGGTATTAATTATCTGTCAGTTAGGGAGAATTATGCTGTAAATAACCTGCAGATGCGAGATCTGATAAAGAAGATCCCAATAGGCGAATTGGGCCCGAATTAATAATACCCGCACCTACTGTAATCGCATTGGCACGCGAGTCGATAGTTACTAGGAACATACACTAACAAAAATTATATTTCTGTAAATGGCTTGCTGGAAGAATATATATTGTAACAATGGAGAAGTTGCATGAATTTTATATTGGTTTGAAATTTATTACAAGGTAATATTTCAAACATATTGAAAGATCAGAACATGTGTCTGGAGGCAAATATCACATAATAATTAAAACATTAACATTAATAAATTGCCATAGAATGTAAACAAAACCACGTGGCCGACAACGCGATGTCAATGGAGTGAAGTTATACGTTGTTCAGCGCAGTATGTTTCCGTGGACATAAGTACAGGCGTCTGTTTCTTGTATTTTTGCATTTTTGTGGCATTTGTGGGTCATAGATACATAGTGTAAATACTGTGTAGGTAATGCTATAATTATTAGTGGTGATGTGGTGAACATACGGTATTGTTAAACGTAACTTATTCCTTTGCTTACAAAATAGATCCACTCGTGACAATTACGAGGACAATGCTGTTGGGAAAGATAGATGGAGATAGATGGTTTTATTTGAGGTATTTAGAAAATTATAGCATCTGATATCACATTATACTACTTATTTTAATTTGAAAAATAGTAAGTAAAAGTAATGAATATTTAACATTTATTTTTTTTTAACTAATTTAATAAAACTTTATTGTTATTTACTACTCATTTCATTTCACGTTAAACATTTAAAAAAAATCTTATTTATTACTTTTGTTTATTATGTTTTCAGAATAAAAGAGGTAGATAATTTAATGCAGTGAAGTCAGATAGCATAATTTTATAAATGTCTCAAATAACATTTTACTTCACGTAAATGGAAGGAGCAAATGTTTGGAATCAGAATGAAGTGCTGAATACAAAAAAGTTTGCTTCAGCATTGATTTTCTAAACACCCTGTATAGATTCTGGTAGCTTAATAGAGAAGTTTAATTTTCGGGAGTACCTTAATGAAGTTCAAGGGATACGCTGAACTGGATAAGGCGGACCAGTACCATGTCCGTCACTATCTCCTGACTTAAATCCTTTGGACTTTTTGTGGGGATATTTTTACCGGGAATAGAATGTATATAACATAATACCTACTCATGTTTGAAATTTTGAAAATCCGCACGTGATTCAAGGGAATCATTTTCAACAGCGTTTTTCCTTAAATGTTTGTCATATTACCAAATCAAATGGATGGGCGTTCTTTCCAACTGACCTGCTCGACTTCTGGAAGATGTACTCTTAGCTATCTATCTCAGAATGTGGATCTTGAATGATGGTGCTCTCCCTCATTTTCGACAAAATGTGCGAGAGTACCTTAATCGAGTTAAACCTTTTGAACTTTTTGTGGGAATATTTAAAAAGTGATGTGTATATTGGACCGAAGTGGACTCTGTTGATGATTTCTGCCAACGTTATCATAGTTGCTGCCAATAACTTACGAATTCAAAACGGACAAGTTAGATAAGGTCAGAAACATTTGTGTTAGTTTGTAAAAACTGGATAAGACGGGACCAAATGCGTTTACACGTCGGTGGACAAAACTGTAGTAACAACAGGCACGTCAAATTATTTTATTCATTAAAACCACAAAATAATTAATTAATAATAACAATAGCGGCAAAAGCAATTAAATTCGCTGATATAAAATAGGTGTTTTAAAATATTATTTATTTCTTTGCTTGGGAAATTCTTTCAATTTTTTTGTTCCTTCATTTGTCATTATACTTTGCCGCCGTGTCGGTCGCCTACATGCTTTGCCTTGCTCAAGGTCAAGTTCTACAGTAGATCAGTGCTCAGTGCAGTGCAGAAGTGTATTTGTAAGAATCTCTTGTATATTCAAAATATTTTTTTAGATACATTCTGTATTGCCACGTATTTCACTGTTTCCAACGAGACTTTAAATTTTATATACCTAACAGGTTTTCTTTGATTTGATTCCAAAACTAAAAAATCATTTTGTTTGGAATATAAGAATATTGCAAACAAATCAGCACCATCAATAGGTTCGTATATTATTTTGAAAATTGTAAGGTGTAGAAGTGTATCCGTTACTTTATTACAACCCTGTATACTAACACAGTAATTTCCAGTAAATTATAAGGTGAGTACAAATGGCATAATGTTACCCTGTAGTGAATAAAAAATTCAAATTAGCTTTTACGCTACCTACGTAAAGCAAACAGTGTCCCAACAGTAGTTTATGTAACAGGCGAGATAAATCGGATCCAGAATAATAAAAATGTTCACTCAGGAATTAGTGAACCGGCTAGTTCATGGAAGTAAATGGACTATATATCACACTCCTAACGGAAGAATAGTTAACACCAGAGAATAGATCGCTTGGACCACGGAACGCCAGAGACGGTTAATAGAGAGAAGCAGTTCACGGCATATGTTAGTGGCACAACAAAGGATCATAAAAGAGTCTACTCAATTGCGTTATCAGTACAAATAATAATTCTTTTAGGCAATTATACCCGTACATGCGGTTTCTGGGTGACTGTCAGTTAAACGAATTTCTGAAAATATATGGGTGTTTTCATGAATTCAAGATTTATAAAAATGTTTACCACTTGAACATATTACGGACTGTGTGGAAACTCGGAGAGACTTGTGTGCTGTATATGGATATATTTTTCAATTTTACTTTTTATTGTAGAACAATTTCATTAGAAAGTATGCTCAACTGTAACAGTATCTGAAAGAAATAAAAATTATTGAAAAGAAAACTATACCAAATCTAAAATATGAATAATTATTTTAGATACCTACTAAGAGCAAAAAGTAATACATTATGTCGATCTACAATCACAGAACAAAATAAAACTGTTCAATTATTAACTTTATTACAACGAGAAGATTAATTATAACAAATAGAACTAAGGAAAGAAATTCATTTGTTAGCATTCACAATTTGAAAAAACAGTTTTTACAATATTTAATAATAATTCCTGATCTAGAAGGGTATTCTGATATGGTAACATTTTCATCACTGCGATTGCTACATTCAATTACTTGTACATTATTTGATGGCCTAGTTAAAATTTTCTTATTTATTTCAATTTTTTCATTGATGTTATTATTTTTGTATCCTTCTGCAACTGTAGAACTCTTCCATGTTTCTGTCACTTCAATTGTATACTATCACCTTCATCATGGACCAATAAAGTAGCAGATGTTCGACAAAAACAATACCTTGTATATTAATGACACTCTGATAGGTTAAGATAGCAATATCCTTTAGTATTATATCAATAACATTAATTCCTACTACTTAATTAAAACACTTGCCTTTATTAAACTTTGAGAATAATCGTGCTGGTGTGTTTTCGTTGCTAAGTCTCAAAGCTACACACTTTATATAGAATGACAAAAATTTGATATATCTTGAATGCTATTTGTGTTGTACTCAACATGTTTAACATTTTTACTCATTCGATGGTCTGCAGATACCCAAAATTCCAATTTCGCATTTTATGTGTCAGTGCATACCACTGGCGCCTTCACCATTTTTTTTTATAAATAGCTACCGATAATAAGTACCTACATTAAGATACGAATAAATGTTAATCAATAATAAGTAATAAAAAATAGTTATTTAACCTTAATTTCGAGGATGCACAAGGTAGGTAGTGTAATCCACTCTATGAAATAGACTGGTGTCATCTAAACTGGCATTGTAGGTATCTAAGTGTAAAATATTTGTTTTATCTTCATTCCTAATTATAGCGGTGGATTTATACTTTTCTGATTCTCAGAAACCAGAATATTTTATTCTGAACGATTTTCTGATAATGTCACTGGTATGCTAAGACAAATATTGATTTGCCAGTTATTTTATTAAATATCATTTTACAAATCGTACGAGAAATAGGTCGTGAAGACACAAGATGAGATGAAATGAAAATGGAAGCTGTAACTGAGGTGGGGGTAGAGGGTGCGCAGGCTTCAATCTTTTGTCCTAATTATTAAAAAAATATAATATACTTTTTCCACGGTCGGGAGTAGAAATCAGTTTCTATGACATCAAAATTAAAACAGAAGTAGTCGATTATTTCCAAGGGATTATAATGCTCCCAAGGGAGTTTACAAAAAAAAGATAACATTGAAATTATTTATTGACATTTAAATTAAATGTTACATTTGTACAATTTTCAAAATTAATATTAGAAGGAATACTTTCGCTTACATTTACAGTTTTTGTGATTGCGCTAGTAGTGGTACATACTAAAACCTGATTAGCAATTTTGGTCTTATTTTCAATGGAGTTCTCGACATAACCCTCAGCGACTGTCGTTGATTTCCAACCAGCATGACGCTTTATTGTCGTGATATCCCCACCAGCATCTGCCAGTAATGTCGCTGAAGATCTTCGTAAGCAGTGACCAGTATAACATGCAGCATCAGGTAATTTTAAATACGAAGCACTACACTCGGAATTTTTCCCATGGTATTTTTACCAACTGGCTGCGAACTACATTTTCCTGCTTTGTAGTACAAAAAAAAGGCGCTTATGCTTGACATGGGGAGGAGGAAGGGACAGATATTTTCGAAACAATTCAAGAATATTTTCCACATCGGCAACCAGAAAGGTTAGTGGAATCTTTGTCTTAGTGTTTGGAATTTTTACAATCAAGGAAGAGCCTACATCCTCAATATCTTCTACAGTTAAATTGACTAGTTCATCAGTTCGACAAGCTCCGGCAATCCCCAGAATTAATCCAACCTATAAAAAATCAAAGTACTTAATAACTGAAATACCTAACAACAAAAGTAATCTTACCTTAATCATTAAGAATTCTTTGTCATCTGCACTTGATAGAAAACGGTCGATTTCATCCTTTGTAAATATTTTCGATTTTTTCGCTTGATATCAGTCACCGGTTCTTTTCAAAAATGCGATCAGCTCGGAGAATTTGCTTATATCTATGTTATCGTAAATTATCAAGCATGACTTAACCATAGAATATTGCACCCATAATGTGGAAGACTTGTAATTCTTTGCATTTTCACTGAAGTATGCCAACAAAACATTCTCGCTGTATACTTGAACATTTTTCTCGGCGCACCACTTTTTGAACCGATTGTAGGCTATATCGTATAAAGATCTTGACTTTGTAGGCAGCAAATTGCTTATTGCAATATTTGCAGCCTCCACAATATATTCCGACTCACAATTATTCATTGTGCACTAAACAAACTTTAAACTAAACCAAACTAGCACCTTAATTTGACAATTCTTTTTCTTTGTTTATTTTGTATTTATGACAATAACTCAACGACTACTAAATAAATGCTCAAATCCGAATACAATAATTGTGGTGCTACTTACTTCATAATGACAAAATATGTGTTTTTAAGTTAATGAGACCGTGGAAAAAATAGTCTATACCATTCGGGAGAGATGCTATTTTGTCCTCGGTGCATTGTAGCCCTCGGGCTTCAAATTGCACCTCTGCCAAAATAACGCATTTCTCTCCCTTATAGTATAATGTACTATTAAGTTTTGAACAAAAAATTATTGTTTGCAATTTTCTTTAAAATGCATTATATTCAAGTAATTATTCATTTAAAATAACTCATTGCATTTCGTAGTTTGTGCATATTTGCATCATAAGCTGAAGGGAACTTGAAAATCCACTCTTAAAATTTTGCACATGGCCATTTCTCATTTTGAGTAAATGTTTCAAGTAACATTTTTGCTGTATTTTCAATGAAAATGTGCTTTATTTGAGAACAAAAAAATTTTCTTTGGTGCATTGAATATTTCAATTTCGAAAACGGTCACTCCCAACGACTATAACAAAGGGTACCACATGAAGAAGGTAGAAGAATCGATTGTTTCAATAGTCAGACATATACAGTAAATCGCAAAAAAATTATGTCATTTCAATGAAGATAGGCCATATGTAGTGCCCTCTACTAGTAGCGTCAAATTTAGAAACAAATTTGAATTTTCCGTCCGCAAAAACCCCGGACCTTCAAAATTTATCCAAATATTTGGAATTTTTAAGAAATTATTTACAAATATCGAAAATAAAATTTTTATTTTGACACCCTGTATTTTTTTAACCATCAACTTTTGACTAAAGTAAGTTTAACTGTATCGCATTATTTTGTCGACAGAAATCTACTCTTGCCATATGGTGCATTAATTTCAGGACACCTGAAGCATAATAGGTCTCACCACGCATAAACTACGAAATGCAGAGATATTTTTACAGAAGAATTACCTAAATACGAGAAAATTTTCAAAATTTGTTCAAAACAATCGAATATCATATCCCACTGGTAATAATGGGAATATTAAAATATACTAAATAATTAGACTACATATATCTCATTACGACCTAGAATTATTGCTGTTTTAGCACAAAAGGTTTTCAAGTAAATAAACAATAAATAAATAAATAAAATGGTGAACTTTTAAATATTAGTATATTTGGCTAAATCTCATTTATTCTGACTGTAGAGTTACCTGTTCCAAAGATGTCCGTAATACCTGAGACACCCTATATGATGAAGCTTCTAAACTTCCTCATATAACTAGGAAATTATAGAAAATATTGGGTTGTTTGCAGTAGCTAAACTGTATACGACGTAGAATATTCTACAGGTAAGAAAATTTTGTAAGAACCACGCATTCTTAAAATAGTGTGGCAAAGGCAAATTATTTTAAACATTCAACGTAACTATATAAACGTAAAAAAATTCGGGAATGTTATTTCATGCCATCAGCGTAGCTTCAAGAACAACGAAGAAACACAGAGAAATAGCCACTAAAAAACGGCTTAACCAAAGATAGATTTGGATACCAAATATACATGTATTTTTTAAATTAACTGTAGATGTAAATATGTCTATAACTTAAATTTACTTAGTAATAGATGTAAAATTGTTTACTTTTATTTACAGGCATGGAAAAATAATTGTTAAAAGACAAGCATCTTGCAAGCGCCATTTGTAAGTTAAATATTCGGTATCTATTTATCTATTTTATAATGTATATGTACAGTAGCTATGTGCAGCATATCAAAAAATATTATTACTGAAAGTGTTAAACAATTTATACTTTCGAATAAGCATCAATCATTTAGTACTATAAGATTTCTGAATATCTTAAAAGTTTGAAATATTTATTTAATTACCTATTATCTTTATATTTATATATTTGTAAAACCATTTTGCATTGTCAAACCCTAGAATCAAAATCCCATTAAGGTTACCGTAAATTTGTATTGTTTTTAGGTACATCAGAAATATGGAAAAGAAAAACACGTAGAACAAACAAAATATCAAAAATAAAATTCTTGAAGTTTTGTTTATCCAATTTAAATTCTCCTCAAGTGAAAAAACTTTTAAAAAGCGTTTGTAAGACATACACCATTTTGCTATTTTAACCCCACATTTTAACAATTATTTTCACATAAACACATGTGAAACATGTGCAGTTAAATTTCAAAAAATACATAATTTGGGAGACTTCTGTACCTAAACATTTGTTGGTTAGACCGCTTTCTGTTGCTATATGTATATTCGTTTTACTTCGGTACCTTTAAATATTCACAGGTGGCATAAGATAACATTCCTGTTGCTAAACTCTATATTATTCAGTTCTTAACTGTCTAAAATTATGTGTATTTGTAGAAAACACTATTTCAAGAATACGGCGCCCTTAATGTCAGTATCAGTATTAGTTAATTAAAGTTATAGCAATCAATTATCGTTAACATTCTAATAAAGTATTAACAATTTCTAGCCAATTTTACATTAAAACTAACATCAGCTTCAGAAACTGAATAGATAAATAAATAAAAAATACATTACAATCTTCTACAGTCATTTTGGCCTACAAATTTGTGGCTTAATCTTTCTTGTGCGTGACTATTATTAACACAGAACATAGAACTTAACTTCAAATTAATATTTTTATAATTCTTGACTTACTCATGAAAGATAATATGATTATCTCCATCGATTTTGATTACCTGCGATCTAAAAAGAGTAAAACAGTTTATCTTTCAGGAAATTACATTTTTATATTTAGGTGCAGGTAATTTATCAAGCAGTTACTGAAGAGAGTAACTTCAAATGTAAACTTAAATTGCTCGCAGTCTAAAGTTTATAGCGAAAAGTGTTTACGATCACTTTGAAGAGCGAAAATTAATTTGGTACTATGAAACTGTCAGATAAATCTATTTAACACCCAGGTGCCTTAATTAAACGGATAAACTAAGTTAAGAAATGAATACATTGTTGGAAATTGTTTAGAAATGGATTTGAGATATACATATGAAGCCTAGCTCCTTAATAATGGTGTGAATAATCCAAAAAAAAAGCTTAGCATAGGTACTGCTGTTTCGCCAAAAATATAAAAGTAAATTGAGATTTCACTTTCTTTGTTCCGAATTTTAGTAAAGTTGATAGACAAAGTACAATAATTAACTACCATTTTGCCGATGTTGAAATATAAATTTCATTCAATTGTTTGTACAAACCAATGTTGCCATTTATCTCCAAAACTACTATACTCGCGTCAAGAATTCAGACGTCTTACGTCACGGCTGACGTTACACATTTGTTTTTATTGTCAACGTAATTTTCGAAATTTAGTCGCGTTAAAAACAATTATTTTTTGCAATTTAGTGCAATATATAATGCAAACTTTTAGTGTAGTATATAGTTTTATTACTATCAGTTGCAGTTTCTTAAATATTTTGATAAAAATATTGTGAATTATTCATTTGTTCGTATGACGTAAGTCGTCTGAATTCTTGTCGCGAGTATAGTTCAATTTTGATGCGGTTTTTAGTGATGGGTTCTGGTTTGATTGGTGCATGTTCTTATATGTGTTACGATGAAAATTCACCAGGGGGCGCTGCAGTAAACATTTGTTTGTGCAAATCCAAAACTACTAGTCCGTTTTGGATGCGGTTTTCAATAATGGGCTTGTGGTTGATTAGTGAGGATTCTTAAATAGGTGTTACGGTAGTAACTCACTAGGTGGCGGTGCATTAATATCTAGTCCGATTTTGATGCGATATACAGTATAGGGTTATTGGTTGATTAGTGAAGATTCTTAAACAGGTGTTACCGTGGTAAATCACTAGGAGGCACTGCAGTAATATATTTTATCTACCGTCATTTTTATCTTCTCTTCTCTTTCACGACTATTCTAGAGTTGCGGCTCAATATTTCCTATATCATACCTATCAACTTATTATTTTCATTCTACGTAATGATATCAAATTGAGTTACAACAAAGCCCCCGGCAAAGTTTAGTTATAAATACTTAATTTTTAAATTATATATTAATATATTAAAATAAACTGTATCGATTTTGTATAATGTATGTAATGCTCTTTAAAAAGTTTGAGATATTAGCAAAATTAAAAATTTTGAAAAAACCCACGACGGTTAAAATGTAATTCAAAAAGGATAAAAAAAAATTAAAAAAACCGACTTAAAGAATTTATGTAACTAGATATAAAAAGGTTATATAAGTAGATTTTCCGCTACTTTAGACACAACTTTCGTTGTACACCATTTGATGACATTTGGCTTGGTTGTAATGGTATTTAGTCGTACAACTTCAATAAGTTAACCTTTTTGTAGAAAAAGTGATAAAAAACTCACGTACTCAACGTAATTCTAGATACTCCATGCATTATTTTAGTAAAATGTTCACTACTGCTACACATTTGGGCAAATTAGTTTTTTAAGGATGGCTGTCGCATGATGAGCTTAATCATCCAATAACGCCAGTGGTGCATAAAATATTTTATATTTCACTTCATACGAAATGAAAACTATGAAAGGATATAGTTTGACAATTCTTGATTTGTGATTTTGACTGATAACTAAACTACTACTACTGAAACTAAAATAACTTATATTATAAGAAAGTGAAACATTAAAAGTTTTATTTTGCCTGGTATATAATATTGGACCAGAAATTTGAAAAAATATATTCATAATACAGTAAAACTTAACACAACTTTTGTATTACTAGATTTCTCCTAGATAGTTAGGATCTATTGTCAGTGGTCGCGCGGTTTAAGGCGTCAGTACTTGAATCGAGGTGACTAGATCGGTGTTGGTTCGAGCCCAGCTGCCGGTAGACCGTATATAAGCTATATTCGTGGAGAGGTTTGGCGCCCTCTCTGCGGGTATGGTAGGGTGGAAGAATGTTGGCTTAGGTCAATGTGAGAGATTGATACCGGTTGATATTTGACTACCCCCTAATTAATGAGGTTTGCCTCATTCCTGCACTGAATAGTGGTTAGGACCTACCAACGTAAGTCGTTCCTGGGCGCAAATGCGACCTGCTTAATAATAATATGCCGCTCCCTCTCCCGCACAAGTCTCTGACTTCTGGGCTAATCCCTGTGATTAGAATGAGGGATAGAGATATTATTATTATTATTGTGGATATTGTTCAAATAATTATTCCTTATTTTGTATGTACAGAAAAATTGATGTTAAATCCCATCGTGCAAATATAATATAAGAAAAAAATAGACAATATTAAACTTGATATTTGAACTGGTAATTTCGAAATATTATTATTTAAAAACGATAATACAATAGACAACAAAATATCCGGTACTCCAAATATTATATGTCTAAAGTTTAATTTAAATTTAAAACTAGGTATTTTGTGATACGTTGAAAAAATAAAATAGAATTATTAGTACCCAACCAGTTTTATAATTTTCAGGTTATACGACAATGTTTTATTGCTGTACTATTATTGCTTTCGAAATACATATTCATTTTATTATAGCGGCAAGTATCGTTATTTTGTTGTCAGCAACTGTAATGTTTTATAAATTTATGAGAAGAACATTTTGGCAGCTAAATAATAAAACATCTACAGAAAATATATAACTATTTTATAAACATTTCTGTGACAAGGTTATAACACATTTTAGCTAAGAAATCAAATTTGAAACGGCAAAATGGCGGGACCTTGTTTTCTTTGTGTCATACCGAACGGTATAAGTCTAGTTTTACTTCTTGCTTTAGCTTTCATAGTCATTAGATAAGAATAAACATGTCAGGTTTAAGCTAGTGGCAATAAAAATTGCTCTCATAAAGTGCAGTGAAACGCGTAAAATAATATTGTGAAATACACCACATAACTCTCCAGTTGCAGACGTTTACCAAACAGTTAATAAATTGTTTACGTTTGTTGATGAATTTTATGCTACAAAAATATCGTATTTATTACTACTAAATATACTAAAATAGAGCCCTTATAAAATTGTTCTTTAGTTGATTTGTTGCTATTATATAACTATTTTTTAATTGTTTAACAAGCCTTACAAAATCTCAATTAAGACTAAAGTGCTTTATAATATGGTGCCAATTTTAGTTATATTGTTACTGTATAAACATTCTTACAATGTTTTTGCGCCTGATGTTGTTTTATGAGATTTGTTTTGAAAACGTTTTTGTAGGTGTTATAAAATATCAAATTGCTACTTGGGTTCTTCTTGTCAAACAGGAAAAATCCAACTCCAGAACTAAAATATACAAAATTGTATAAATGAATTAAATTTTAAGATTCTTAAAAGTCAGACCGCTGGCGCAATGATCTCCTATCGTCATTTGGGAGCAGAACAGTGTCTGGTAAAATTGGATTTGTAAAATTCATCACTGTTTTCAGGCACTTTGTGCTGCACCCAGGTAACGTACATTTTCAACATAGAACAGAGGTTAAAAACAAACAAATCAACCAACAAACGCCACCTCATTGGAGCCTGCCTAATGAAAATATCGAGTGAAACGAGACAGCCGTCACTGGTCGATTGTTATACTGTAAAACAATTTGAGAGAAATTTCACTCAAATCGCACTCAGTAATGTATCAATCTCTGCCCACACTCGATTGAGTCAAAAATGAGTAATTTTAATCAAATCTGAATTTCACCTTAACTATCCAGTGAGTGACCTTTTCTCTAATATGACTTAGATTTAATTATTATTGAGTTAATTTTTTACTCGGACTTAGTTTTTAATAACAATATCACTCATAAATGATTCATTTGGATATACAGGGTATTGCAATTATTTAAACAGTATAAAGTACTCAATGAGATCTATTTCACCATGCGTAATTTTTGTTTCTGCTTTAGTCTATACTAAATTGGTAAGGACGTGTAAGTTTTCTGGACACAGTAGGCCATCATGAATTTGGAACAAAAAACAACAATTATGTGCTGTGAACTAGATCTCATGGAATTAGATGCTCCAACTAAAAAATGTTGCTGCTAATCAATATGGAACACTGTATACTTCATTTTTTGTTAATACTACTGATGCGGTACTAAACTATATAACAAATATACCTAATTAGTTGAATTTTACGCACACTCAAAGTTATACTGCAAAAGTGATATACAGGGTGATTCAGAACTAATCTAAAAACATTTTTTATGTACAACTCTTACAAATACAATTTTGTAAAGAAAAAATCAAAAAGGGAAGTTCGAAAATTATTTAAAAATACACTTCCACATGATGCGCCACTAGAAACTGGTATCGTGTAAAACCTGATAAGGCGTATAATCGGCGATCCGACAAAATATTGAAAGAAATTTCCAAGTAAAGAAATAAATTACATTTTACAACATCTATTTTAATGCATCAAATTCAGCTGCTTTTGTCGCTATTGTTATTAATTATTAATAGAATTAATTTGTGTATTAATTAGTAATTAGCAGATGTTATAACAAAATTTTGGATCCGTATTACCCAGTTTTTACAAACTAACACAAATGTTTCTGCTTCTTCTTCGTTTTGAACTTAAGTTACTGACAGCAGCTATGATACGTTTGCGTAACTCATCAATAGTGCCCGGTGCATTATAATTAATTTTTAAATATCTCTACAAAAATCTAATTGATTTTAAATCAGAAGATCGTGGCGGACATGGTACCGGTCCTCCTCGTCCAGTACCTTGGTATTAATACTTGGACACGTTGTACATGGTAAGGATATAATTATAGAGCCTCGTATATGATACGTCATACTACTGCAATATGCCGTGGATGTCCTGAACCTCCATTTGTTCCATGATTCGGTTCCCAATTTCTCTCGCGTTGCACTGCACTTACACTCACTGCACACCGCGGTAAAAGTAACTGTACACTGAAAATAAGGCCAGTAACTTTACAAATATACTTTGAAAGAATATCCTTATAATTGTCTTAAAATAATTCTAAAAATAATGATGATATTACACTGACGCTTTTAATTTTACAAGAAAACTGCCAATATACAACAAAACCGTAAATTTTATTATAATATAATGTGTACATTTATAGAATATATTGTAATATATTTACAATTAACAATCCAATCCATTGATGAAATCCATTTTTACATTGTAAAATTACTGAAAATACCAAATATACTATGTAATTGAATGTAAAAATATGCCTAATGTGTGTCATTCATTATTTCTTGCTTCATTTCAATGAATGCAGCGTGTACCTAGGACCTAGGTACTTACATAATTAATTTAGTGAGTAGTGACTAGCAATATAATCATATCTAGAGTGACAAGTGAATGTTTTTAGTATTATAAACAGCTTTGTCGAGTGCTGGTTTTAACATAACCTAAATGAGATTAAGAAGTAATAGGTATGTAAGTTATACATAATGATTGAAGCAAAGAAACATTGGTATCCTTGCATCTACAAAAATTGGATACCCCACTGTTGATTAGTTCGTCTTATATAATATATAAAAAATATATTATTTTCTATTAGAATTATATTTTATACATATTTGGAGTTCTGGGTACCTACTTATTTACACATTTATATAATCGGAGTACAAAGTACCTATTTATATAATCAGTTAGGAAGAGTATGGTTTTGTGTAACAAATGTTTTTCACAAAATTTGTCCAAAAATTTTAATTAAAAATTTAATAAAGGATTATTCTTTTGAGTTTAAGGTACATGGGGACTATAATAGAAATAAGTATTATTTTCAATCTAAATGAGTCATAAATTCCAAAGTAGTTAATTTTTTGTATATAAATTTGAAAACCATATAGAAAACGAATTTTTTGCTTCGGAAATGTTGGACTTCACTGGGGATATCATATCAAAAATTCAGTATTACTATTAAGGGTGTTTGTTAACATTAGAAGCAATTGGCATTCATGTTAAGTAGGTTACTTAATATGAGTACATTTTTGAAGTAACATTTTGATGCAGTGATGCTATTGAGAAACTCACGGAAAAGCCTGATATGTTATTTAAGGTAAGTAAGAATCGTTAATTCCTTACGATATTTTAATTTTTCTCATGTAGGCATATTAATCTATTAGGTATAAATGAATTACTATTCAGATTTTTTTTAAGTATCTCTATCAAAACACTGTTAGTAAATTCGAGTGTTATAAACAAGATGTTTTTAAAGTAAGTTTTTCTAAAATTTACTGTACGGGTTAGGTCAGTTTCGACACTTTTAGGAGATATATTTTATTCTCCGAAAAGATAGTCCAAATGTCACGGCAGTATTTTTTGAGAAAAATTGAATAACGAAAATTTAATTTCGACATCTTGATTAGTTTTGTTACAGATTTTTTTTAATTTTAGGCTTTTTCTATGATGTCCCATATTACATACGTATGATGTTTCATTAAAAAATATATATGTTTGTTATAGTAACGGAAAATTAGAAGTTATAAAAAAAATTTCCTCAGGCCACTAGATTCTACACATAGAGGAAAAATGTTTTTACAATGTATAAATATTAATATAAGTAGAAAAGTTACCATAGAAAACGACCAAAATTTAAAAACATCATGTGGGTATCTCTTAAACAAATCAAAATATCGAAATGAGAAGTAATTGTGCAAGTTATATTGTAAAAATACCTTTTGTATATTTTTGTCATTATTTTTTACAGTATATTTGGCATATTTGGTTTACCTAGAAATCGTTCTGATAAAGCATTTCAGCATCACCATAAATTAAAACGGTATCCATCGACTCCTAGCTGCTATGTACGTAATAAATTTTTGACACTAATGTTAACACTCGCATCAAAAAACGTTAATACCTACAAAAAGTAATCGGATTCCAATATTCGGAATCATCTGGCTAGACTATAGTAGCCCAGAGATGTAAAGATTGAAAATACTACAGCTTCAATGTTTTACTATGAAACTATAAGGATTTTACAAAAACTTTTTTTACGTACTGCATCTATTTCTATTTTTTTTTAGATAACTTCTAAATAGCTCTGTGGTCGCGCCGTTTAAATAAGCAAAAAATTCGTAGATTTTAGAGATATAAAATTTAAGGTTTTTTTTTGAGACAGTTGAGGTTCGATCGTCGAGCAGTGCGAGTGCTGATATAATTATTAATCAGAGTAGTATATCACTTTCCTATCTACCTACCCTTCCTTAAAGTGAAACTACAATTTTGAATCAACCGAGCTGCAGCAAACGGTGAGTACCTTTTACTATCAATTTCACTTTATTATTTTTTACGTGTTTATCATCATACTTATTGTCGTCACGCGAAATTCTCTGAAGGTAGATATCGCGCGAGACCATATTGGCGCCCGAGCAGGGACCTAATTTAAATTATTTGTCGTTGATTTTGAAAATCGATCATCTAGTTTTGTAAATTGTATTTCATTAACAGCATTTGATGTAAAATCATTAATATACTTTATTGCATATTTCGAATAATATTTGTACCTAAATCCGTAGTAGAATTCCTGTAGTTCGTTCAATAAAAAGAGTCTAACCGTTTTTATATCTCTAAACGCCGCATCAAATAATTTTGTGGTCACGTTGTTGAGCGTTTTTATCCTCCCGTTTTGAAAACACAGTTTTGAACTATAACAATAAGCTGCATTGAAAACTTTTGGAGGCATTTAGTTCACGTTGATTTACATCTTGTAATTATTATACTGAATTAATATTTGTTTTGACAGATACCTCAGAATAAATATAGTAGTACAGTTCTTCGAATTTATTATACCATATTTTGATTATTATTTGTGTACAACTTTTGTTTCTTATTATAAAATGCCACCAAAATTAGATCAAGAATTATCTAAATTAACAGCTAAGAGAGAGATTATCTTTAGGCGCATTCAATTGTGTTATGATGCGGGAAAAGCTTTGAATGCCAATAGTACCGATCTTTCAAACATGACTAACTTTAAAGTAAGATATTCTCGTTTTAAGGAAACTAGTGATGAATACCGTAATATTTTACATCAGATAGTTGACATACAACAGCAACTGAATCCACAGGCGCTACCTGTTTATGAATATTTAGAGTCTTTTGAAGACTTATGCGATCATATTGAATATTATGCAGCTGAATATTTAACTCCATCTACTAATATCAGTTCGAATGCAAACGTTGGGGACCAACCTAAACGTATTCATTTACCTAAAATAGAATTAATGAAATTTGATGGGGAAGACTTAACTTTGTGGCCTATGTTTTATGAAAATTTCAAACATTTCGTGCATATTAAATCGGAATTATCTGATGCAGAAAAATTGCAATATTTATTAAGCAGTCTTATAGGTAAAGCTTTAAAAACTTGTAGTGCCATTGAGCCAATACCAGCTAATTATCCGGTTATTTGGAAATTACTTGAAGATACATACCAGGACAAAAAATATTTGGCAAATTTGTATATCGATCGTTTATTTAATTTTCGTCTTCCATCCAATTCAAATCAAAATCAACTCCAATCTTTTCTAGAAAAATTCCATACAAATGTAGTTGCTTTACAACGTTTAAAAATTAATGACCTACAGGATTATATTTTAACTCATCTAGCGATGACAAAACTTCCACTTGAAGTTATTAATTCATTCGAATTAATTCGTGATAAAACCGTGTTACCAAATTATAAGGAACTGATAGAATTTATCAGATGTCAAAGTAAAACATTTAAATTTGATAAACCAAAATCACATACAAGTACTAGTCCTAATTCTAACTATCCGAAACATTCTAAAAGCTTTTTCGTTGGCAACCAAAAACCCGGTAATAAATCTTTTGATAGTAACAATAAAACTAATAGATATAGTTGCATTATTTGTAATGATACATTTCACGTAGTGTCACAATGTAATAAATTTTTGAAGCTATCCCCGAATAATAGATTCAAATTAGCCAAAGAGAAAGGGTTGTGTATCAATTGCTTGAATCCTTATCATAAGCTTGTAAATTGTCCTTCTCAAATATGTTGTAACAAATGCAAAGGCAGACATCATTCTTTGCTGCATTTTGATCAGCAGTCATTAACTTCAAATCAACCTGTTGCTAGCACCAGTACAAATCCAGCAAACGTTGTAGAATGTGCAGATGCTGAGGTAGTGCACACGTTGTGCTCTCGGCAGCATCAGTACACAAAAAATATTTCCCAAACTACTGTGGTTTTCTTGGCCACTGCTGTTGTTTACGCTGTCGATATCTATAAACATTTTAAAAAAATAAGACTTTTATTGGATTCTGGTAGTCAATCAAATTTTTTAACCGTCAATTGTTGTAAACAATTAGGTCTAAATATTAGTAAAACAAATAGTTCCATTCAAGGGCTTGGCTCTTATATACAAAATGTTATAGGTTATTCACGTTTATCTTTTTATGGACAATTTGAACCAAAACCAAGATATTCCATGGATGTTTTTGTCATGAATAAAATTACCGATAAGCTGCCTTCAATATTCGTAGATAATACACATCTGAAATGCTTTTCTGAGTTACCTTTAGCTGATGAAACTTTTAATCATCCTGGTGAGATCGACGGAATTATAGGTGCTGATCTTATGGCGCAATTATTAAAATCTGAAAAAGTTGTTTGTGGATCAGATGGTCCTGTAGCATTGAACACTACATTGGGTTATGTAATCATGGGAAAAATTCCAGTTATTTCTCAAACGGATTTGCCGCAAACATTTTGCGCTTTTGAATATTGTCCGGACTTAACAAATATGTTAAATAAATTTTTTGAAATTGAAACTGTTCCCACCACCTCAGTCTTAAGTAAAGATGAGGTGGAGTGTGAAACCATTTATTCATCGACGTATAGTAGGGATAACGATGGTCGTTATACCGTTGCTCTACCCTTCAAATCCTCTCCGGAAAATTTAGGAAATTCCTATGACATAGCACGTCGTAGGTTCTTTTCATTAGAAAGAAAGTTGGAAAATAATTTCGATCTTCGTATGGCTTACAATAAAGTCATGCAAGATTATCTCGATCAGAATCATATGGCTTCAGTAACAAATATTGATTTGGCAGAGTCAACTTATTATATTCCTCACCATCCAATATTTAAGGAGAGTAGTTCGACACCAATTCGTATCGTATTCGATGCTTCGGCTAAATCAGATAATTCATTGTCATTAAATGACTTATTATATCCTGGTCCAAAATTACAAAAGGACATTGTTTCGTTGTTGTTAAACTTTAGACTTTTTCCAATTGCTTTCACAGCTGACATCAAACAGATGTTCAGACAAATTCGTCTTAAACCTAATCAGGTTAAATATCAACGTGTATTGTGGAGATTTTCTCCCGATGAACCGTTATCTAGTTATGAACTTCGTGTCGTTTGTTTTGGCGTTAAATCATCCCCCTATCTAGCTCTTAGAACCGTGCAACAATTGGCTCAGGATGAGGCCCATAATTATCCTTTAGCATCTAAAATTGTTCAAAATAATTTCTACGTTGACGATCTCGTATTTTCTGTTGAAGACAATTCCAAAGCCGAAAAAATATATAAGGAAACTATCAATTTGTTTAAATCAGGTCAATTTGAGTTAGTCAAATGGTCCAGTAACTCGCAAAATCTAATGGCTAAAATTCCAGAAAACTTTAAAGCAGTTCACCCACTCGATTTTGATGAAACCTTTAGGGTGCTAGGACTTATTTGGCATCCTTCGTCAGATAATTTTTCGTTCAGACTAGGTGATTTTAAACCATATTGTAAACCTACCAAACGTTCAGTATTATCAGCTGTTGCTCAACTTTTCGACCCGTTAGGTCTAATATCCTCAGTTACTATGTACGCCAAGCTTCTTATAAAAGATTTTTGGTTGCGTAAATTAGATTGGGATGATATCCCACCAAGAGACTTGGAGTCACGTTGGATATTGTTTTATAGGGAATTAAACATTTTATCAGATCTTCAAATCCCTCGACATCTGTTTATTTATGGCAACAGTACGGGCATGTTAGTCGGATTCGCAGATAGTAGCGAAAAGGGTTACGCGGCAGTTATATATCTTCGAGGAATAACCAATAGTAACAATATTACATGTGCAATGGTTTGTGCTAAGTCTAGAGTAGCTCCACTGAAATCATTGTCTATACCCAGACTGGAACTGTGTGCAGCTCTTCTCTTAACCAAATTGCTTAATTTCGTCATCATTACATTTCAGTCTCGTTTAACAATTTCTAAAATAGTCGCATTGTCCGATTCAACAGTGGTTCTTCATTGGTTAAACTCTTCTCCCCATCGGTGGAGTACTTTTGTTGCAAACCGAGTAGCCAAAATACAGCATGATCTACCCAGCTGTGAGTGGCGTCATGTGGCTAGTCATCTAAATGTTGCGGACAGAGTTTCTCGTGGTCTAACTCCGTCTCAATTTATGTCCACTCAAACAGATTGGTTTTCGGGTCCTTCTTGGATATTACTAGATGAAAGTAAATGGCCTATCACAAAATTATTAGTCGAACCTAATTTCAATCTTGAACAAAAATCCATATCTTTTACCGCTGTCCATCTAGTAAAGTCGCCATTATATTTAGTTGCCGATAGGGTTTCGGCATACAATCGTTTAATTAATATAATCGTCTATGTTTTACGTTTCGCAAGACTTTTACCTAGAAATTCTTCTGTATCACTGTCAGATGTAAGCCTGGCGGAGACCAGCTTGATTAAATCTGTTCAAACCTTTCATTTCAATTCTGAAATCCGAACGTTGAAAATGAATAAACACATTTCCAATAATCTTAGAATGTTACGCCCTTTTTTGGATTCTGATGGGGTTCTACGTGTAGGAGGTCGTTTGTCCAACGCTAATATAGATTACGAGCATCAACATCCAATATTGTTGCCCAGCAATAGTCGATTTGTAGAATTATTAATTGAAAATTATCATCGCCAACATCTCCATGTTGGTGTTTTTTTGTTGTCGTCCTTATTAAGACAGAGATTTTGGATAATTTCTTCACGAAATCTAATTCGCAAAATTGTGCGAAATTGTAATTTTTGTTTTCGTAGCAAACCCAAACCTACCTTTCCGTTGATGGCGGATTTACCTTCGGCTCGAGTAAATCAGACTAAAGCTTTTTTGCATACAGGAGTAGACTTTGCAGGTCCTTTTCGCATAAGTATTTCTCGGTATAGAGGAAATCGTTGTCAAAAGGCTTACCTTTGCCTATTTGTCTGTCTGACAACTAAAGCTATCCATCTAGAGTTATGTTCGGATCTATCCACTGCTATTTTCATGAGTGCCCTTAAACGTTTTTTATCTCGTCGTGGACCCGTAAGTATTATGTATTCCGATTGTGGTACAAATTTTATAGGAGCAAAGTCCGAATTAAAGGACTTATATCATTTTATTCAATCATCCCAATATAAAGGTATGTTTAAAGATGAACTACTTCGAAATAAAATAACTTGGAAATTAAATCCCCCTTATTCACCTCACTTCGGTGGCATATGGGAAGGAAACATTAAAAGTTGTAAATCTATTTTGTTAAAGGTCATCGGTCAGCAATTACTTTCTTACGAAGAATTAAACACTTTATTAATTCAGGTTGAAGCACTCATGAATTCTAGACCATTATATGACATTAGTTCCGATCCATCAGATCCCATTGCGCTTACTCCTGCGCATTTTTTATTATCAGCACCTTTAACCTCCTTACGATCTCCCGATCTTCAGGATTTATCGCTCAATATGGTGACCAGAAAATCATTAGTTGATGCTCTCCTGCAGTCATATTGGAGGAGATGGCATTTTGAGTATTTGTCGACTTTACAGGCAAGAACGAAATGGAATACACCTGAAAATCCAGTAAAGGTCGGTATGGTGGTTGTTATTATTCATGACAATTTACCACCATTGCAGTGGCCACTGGGAGTTATAGTAGAAACCTTCCCTGGTGCTGACGGAATCGTTAGAGTGGCTTCGGTGCGGACAAAAACGGGTCTATACAGACGTCCGGTTGTGCGATTATGCCCTTTACCGACCCAATAAACTAAATATTTTATTATTAATTATAGTATATTCTATTAGTTTAGCAAATAGTGTAAGTTAATGTTAGAATAACTATGGTTGAATCAGTCTATTTTTTCTCTCTCTTAATATTAATAATACCTATGTTGTGTTTATGCTGATTGAAAACTGAGTTTTCAATGTCGGGGGGAAATGGTCGCGCCGTTTAAATAAGCAAAAAATTCGTAGATTTTAGAGATATAAAATTTAAGGTTTTTTTTTGAGACAGTTGAGGTTCGATCGTCGAGCAGTGCGAGTGCTGATATAATTATTAATCAGAGTAGTATATCACTTTCCTATCTACCTACCCTTCCTTAAAGTGAAACTACAATTTTGAATCAACCGAGCTGCAGCAAACGGTGAGTACCTTTTACTATCAATTTCACTTTATTATTTTTTACGTGTTTATCATCATACTTATTGTCGTCACGCGAAATTCTCTGAAGGTAGATATCGCGCGAGACCAGCTCTGTATATAAATACTTTATAAACTCTGTCATTTAACAAATCAAATCTGTAGAGAGACTAAATAACATAAAAACAATTTGAATGAAGGCGACATCTGTATCCTCTGACACGCCCAAGACTGTCCAAGAGGGGTTCCGGAGCGTTTACATAGCAATATATCAATATTTAAGAATAAATAAATGTGAAAAATAAAAATATTTTTTTAGGTTTAAAATTTACCAAATAATACGAGGTTTCATTATCTGTATGTAATTACTAATAGATAGGTAGGGGAGACTGGGTACGGTTGTAACAATTTTTCTTTAATTGCTCACAGCTTAGCTATTACAGTTGTACACAACGATCAAAGCTTTTGGAATGAAAGCATAGTTATTTGTCTTTAAATTAACATCAAAACCAGTAGCTTAGGTAAAACAGTTTGATAGCAAAATTACATTTTATTGAGTGTGTGCGATTGTTACAACCGACCCCATGCCAGGGGCGGTTGTAACACCAATGGTGGTCGGTTATAACACTCGAAATTAAAACAAAAACTAGGGTTTTTAAATCAATTTTATTAATTTATAATACCAAAATATTAGTAAAACAAATCAACAATGTTAATCACATATTTAAATATCCTTTTATATATAGTCAAACAAAAAAAAAAACATAACAACAATATTTCTTTTTTTCGAGTTCTCTTAAAGTCAGTCAGACTCGTTAAACAAAAATAATCTTTAAGTAATCACTAATCAAGAAAATCTGAGGTTACACAAAATATGTTTTCTTTTAAAATTAATCAAACTCATCGCAATTATGACATATATAATATCTACTCCCGTCAGTACAGGCTATGTGAGACTATTGCTTACAACCTCCTTGACACTGAATCCAAGTGTCTCCGGACCGACTCGTTGAATACGTCTCTAGGCAAAGAAGGCAATAATATTCATCTTCTTCTGATGATTCTAGTGATGTATTAATCTTCTTGTTCTTTGCTTTCCCTTTCTCTTCGCCTTTGTTTGTCTTTCCAGTAGATGGTTCAAGCACTTTTTTCTTCGTTTGCTTATTTTTCAACCTTTTCTGTCGCTCTTCATGCTCTTTTCTAACATCTTCCTTTTCAGGAGTATTTGTGTAGATCGTAGACTTTTTGGTCTATTATAAAATTAACATTACAACCGTCCCCACCCCCCCTATTTCGGTCACTAGCGCAAGGTAACACAACTTATACAAAAACAAAAGGGCTTATATTAATCTATAAAATATAACGATTACATAAGCAAACTTTGAAATACGATAATTATATCAATATATAAGGTATTTACAAAGAAGTTCACTAAAAATACTTACTTTTGGTTGAAATATTCAATAGGCTTCTCTGTAATCGTTATTACTGCGCGAAAGGTGACGCTACACTAGAAATAGTGTTAGGACTTGTCGGCCGCGTGCCCCTACCCTTGTTCCTCTCAGCCACCGTGCGTAGTTTCGATAATATTTGAGTTGTTACAACCGTACTTTGTTACAACCGTACCCATTCTCCCCTATAATTACAAACGGAAACAGCTCACCGATTACTATACAGGGTGATCTGTAATGAATGCTCTATTGACTAAATGTAGATTCTAGACATTAAAATATACCGCATGAGCCATATTGTCTTAGTCGAATGTCAATATTAAAAATGAAACAAGGCGCAGAAGCGAAAATTGACTTTTCTCAATATTTCAAAAAGGTTTATAGACTTCTCTTTGAGATTCAGTATATAGTTGCGGCAACAATTCAAACGACTTACGTTACGACTGACGTTACGCAATTGTTTTTATTGTCATAATTTTCCATAGTTCGTCTCGTTAAAAAAAAAATTATTTGTAATTTAGTGTAATACATAATGCAAACATTTAAAGTGTAGCATATAATTTTATTATTCTCAGTTGCAGTTTCTTAAATGGTTTAATGAATATACTCATATAATGAATGAATGAATATAATTTGTTCGTATCACGTAAGTCGTCTGAATTCATGCCGCAACTATATGGGTTTTTTTTGAGGGGCATACCATATCATAAGCTCACTTTCCATACATATATCACATAATATAATCGGATTAAACTTTTTTGTAGGTATGTTTATTACATTTGTTTATAACACAGAAGAATCTTTAATAATGCTTAAGCAAAAAACTTATACTTGTTCCATTTCGATAAACCATCCCGTTTTCGAGATATTCGAGTTTCAATATTTCAATGCACGTTAACTTTATAACAACAGTCAACAATATTCATTAAAACTAACTACAACAAAAATTTTAAATAAATAATTTGATAATCTTTTGAATAAGGTTTTCGAGGAATAAAAGTTCTTCTTTATAAACTAAGTCTTTCAAATGACCCTAAAAGAAAAAATCTAAGGAGTTATGGTCGGAGTTACGAGCTGGCCAAGAAATTGGCTGCCACAACCCATCCTATGTGGAAAATTTTCGGTCAAGAAGTTTCTACCCAGTAGGGGGAAGTAGGCAATTGCACCATCGTACATGCCCCATGTCATAACCAACTTCTGGTGGAACGTCTTTTAACAAGCCTGGCAAATTTTTAATCATTTTTTAACTGCTTTTTTGATATTTATTACAAAATTGTATTTGTAAGACTCTCCTGTACATTCAAAATTTTATTTTAACAGTCCTGAATCAAACTGTATAATTAGTCATTCTTAGCCCAACCCACGAATTTTAAAACTAAAGGTACCTCAATATTATTTATTGAGTATTATGTGCAAATTACTTATTTAATAACCTATTACCAGCAGTACTTCCTTAATCCTTAAAAGTTAATCGCTAACAAAACAAAATAAATTAGAACCTGGATATTTGAGAGACCTGGAAATAACTTTCATTCTTGAATGCAAAAGTATCATTTCGCGATCTAGATACAAAAATTACTATATCCGACGCAATATTTATATGACGTACTATCTATTTAAGAGTCCGTTCTCTGTAAACTCCTCGGGTTGCGCTCCGGGGTCGGGTCCAGGGGCGTTACGGCTGGACGCGGAGAATATCGCTCTCCCACTACAATGACTTTACAGTGGACGTATTTAGAATATTTAGATTTAGTGGAGTAAAATCGGCGAGCAATTATGTAGTTTTGTTTTTAAGAAAATATAACCATCTTGTAGAAGGACATTTTTAGTATCCAAAATGGACTTGTATAACTTTTTTTAGTAGGGCCACATTTTATAAAAATAAAAAAAATTATCGATGCTTGGGACATTATTTGACAATTATTACGTTTTTCGTTACAGCGCGCTTGTAAATCAATGATTTTACTTATGTTCGTAGTTTTTTTACAGCTTATATAAAAAAACTACAGTACTTCTCACGGTACACACTAATTTTTATTAACTTAACATCTTTTCGAAAAAAAATATTCCAAAGTCGGCCCCGCAAATTTGTGCATTACAAAATTATATTAACTATTTACTATTGATATGTAGTTATATCGAGCAAATGTAGTCAAAACTATAAAAAAAGTTTTTTAAAAGCAGTTTACGGTGTTACACTTTCAAGAAATTAACTTTGTGCGCCGTGTGCATACTTGTGATGCAGAAGATATTTTCAGAAATAGAACATCGCATTCATTCGACGAGTTAAAACGATCTATATTTTCCATAATGAGAAAAACATTTTTATTGTACATATTATTATGATTGTGTTTAATATATTTATGACATTGCCCTCTTTAAAATTAGAAGAACAAAGATTTGAGAACAGGTAAATTTTTATATAAAATAAATATAGTGACTACATTTATTTCAGTGTTTTATGTTTTTTATTATTTTAATATGGAAAATACGTATTTAATTTGCGGAGAATTTTGTTCAATTTGAAACTTACGAAAAAATGACATTGTTTTAATAAGCAATGTAAAAATTGCATACCTAAGGAATTCTAGTAGAACTTATAAATTTCCGGAACTGTTGGTCTAAACGAAAAAATGTATTCTACAAAAAAGGTTTAGACACCACCGCCAACAAAAGAATCAGCATCGAACTCCTTAAGATCGATTAATTCAATACTTTCTCAACTGAGAACATATAGATTATAAGTGACTATGTATTTCTTTGAATTCCGGTCCTGCCCGCATTTATCAATCTCTAAGTCCATCCCACTGAGTGAAACACACGTGGTTGTAGCATTTAAAATATATTCGTATCTGAAGTTGTAGACGTTCGGCATTTAGCGTAGAATTTTGAGAAATTTTTATCAATTCGATATAATTTTGGTATCGTTGCAAAGCTAAAAGACAGATTTACTTCCCTCGTGTCGCAATTTTCGATTTAAACCTTTATTTTTAAGTAAATAAATTGTAAATATGGCGATTTCTTGCACAGTTTACTCATTAAATATAAATAATTAAAAACTAATTTTGAAAAGAATATTACACAGCAGCCTTAAGAAACAACTTTGTCTTTCGATTGTTTTTTTATTTGCACCTCTATGTTTATTCGTTGTCTAAATAAGTGTTATGGGCCGAGCGTAAAAAATCGGTTTATTTCAAGCGCGCGACGGACTCTTAAACGCAATAGTTTCGTCACATTTGGTTGGATAATTTGCAAACAATCTATCTTCGATAGGCATAGTATTTTTACCGTAATTTAGTTTTATAAAATGACTTGTTCTTTAATGCTTTTTAATTATGTGTCATTTTATTTAATTTGATCAATGAAACACATCATTCATACCTATGTACTATAATTTTGATACTAGAGAATAGATGTTATTTAAAGAGATAATATAACCTGTTATGATTAAAAGTAGCAGTACACCATTATATTAGTCTTCATAAAATATTCAGAAGTGAAACATTATTAATGTCTTGTGCATGACGCAGTGCTCAATGAGGTTTCCAATAAAACAACAGAAACCTATTAACCTAATGGCCGCACAATAAACGACAACGGCACATCAAATGATTGTTTAACCACATAAAGTGTACAATACTCCCAATTTAAAGGCAAACAGCGAAGATAATGAAGCAGTAGAATGGAATGTATTAATTTAACGGTGGATTTAAAGGCGAACACGTGTTGTTAATGTGATAGAGGTGTATTAAATCGCAAGAACCCCGGGTGTTTTCAAACAGACGTGACAGACGGTCGAGGCAGTCGCGAACAGAAAGCGAAATTTACTTCATAGGATTCCGATTATCTCATTCGCTTTCCCGGCGCATCCGCCATATATTTGACGCGCTTTGTTGTGCAAAGCTGTGAATGGCGTATTACTTGTCAAATGAAAAAGGGCTTTTGTTGTACTTATTTAGCTGAATGATTTTGCTCTCTTAAATCGTATATAGCAAGACATATAAAATAAAACAAGTGTTTTTGTGAAAATATATGTGCACGAGGCATAAAAAAAATTGTTTCTTTTATAATATTGCCACCTCAACTCGGAAATTGGCTGCGCTTATGCTGATGATCTCACTATGCTGATTAATGGAAAGTTCGAAGGGATCCTTTGTCAAAGAATGCAAATAGCCTTAAGGATCCATTGAAAAGTGCGGTATGCTCTGTCTGTCGACCCCAAGAAGACAGAAATGGTTCTCTTCACGAGGAAGAGAAAAATGGGGTCAATAAAGGCACCAACTCTCCTAAACACTACGTTGAGCTTCGCATCAGATGTGAAATACCTTGGAGTCACACATGATACAGAGTCACAGGAGACAAAAAAGGCGTACATATCCTATGAGCAGTGCCGCAGGACCCCTGGTAAAACCTGAAGAATGAAACCAAAGGTGGACATGCCATTGTGAGACTAATAGTAGTCCATGGGGTTGTCGTCTGGTGGTCAAAAGTTCAACAGTCGACAGCTAAACAAAAGCTCAGCCAGGTACAAAGGATTATCTGCCTGAGCATAACAGGAGCTATGCGAACCACACCCACCATAGCAATGGAGGCATGCCACCTTTGGATATTCATCTAAAAGAAGCGGCTGTGACAACTATACTTCGCCTCAAAATACTGGTATTATACCAAATGTAGGATGTGTAGAAGATACCAAATGTAGGATGTGGAGAAGGTAGGGGTCGCCTGTGGAATGGGGTCGTCAGGAAGATGTCCCTTCTGCAGGCAGACACTGACAGTATTTCTCCCAAGTTTGCATTTTACAGACCCTACACGGTACTTATCAGTAATGAGGAGATCGCCAGTGAGAATGTAATAAACATCTTTACAGACGCATCAAGAAGGAAAGAAGGTGCAGGATATGGAATTTATTCCAGATCACTACTCATCCAATATCAGTAGACACTGGATAGGCATGCTACCGTAGTACAAACGGAATTAGCAGGTATAACCATAGCCGCCAAAGAGTCCGTAGTCCGTAGTCCGTAGACATACCACGGGCCAAACTATCAGAATTTACACAGACAGAAGACAATCACTGCTGATCTTACGTAATCATAAGATAACAACTAGATCAGCATGGGAATGCCATCAGGTACTGGTAGTTGCCTCAAACGGCAATAGCATATTTGTATGCTGGGTGAAGAGACATGGATGGTGCAATGAAATTAAAAGCGTCACCATCTTCTTTCCTTTATTAAGGCTGGTTAGCGGCTCAGGTAGATTAATCCTCTAATGGAAGAAAATACTAGTGTTGTAGCCTCTTAAGCTACCCTCCCCACATTTCCAGATTACAGGCTCCAGATTATAATATTGTAGACCTACACAGGCAAAAATATTGATTTGATTACAAATTATTTTGTTTCTGTGTGCGCTTAGCACATGCATATCTTGAACCAAAGTTTATGTAATCTACTTAGTAGATTAAATAAACAGTGATCAGAAATCAGGATTAATGTACAAAGTCTCAAACTCGATAGCATGGGCCTGCTATGAATACAAAAAATTTAAATACAATTTGGGACATGTGGTATTATCAAAGTATTACCTTTGGGATTTGACAGAAACGACTAATGATGTCATCAATTATATTTTTTTCCAGAAACATACCCAAATTTGTTTCCTGTTAGAAAGATTTCTTTTTTCCAATAAACTTTCATTAGTGATATTTTTTGTATTACTTTCCGTTTATTAAAAGTTATAAGCAGTATCGTTCTAAAAAATCTCAATAGAATCAAATAATCGTTAGAAAATAATTAAATTTTCGTTGTTTAAGGTCAATACAAACGTCAAACGTATAACTTTTGTGCTTACAAAATGTTTTATCATTCAGAAAAAGTTGATATGTTGCTAATTTACGACGAATCACAAACAAAATCAAGAAGAGCTGTAGAGTTATTCTCACTGTGTCTTGAAATGCCTACTGAGTGGTAGCAGATATAAGAATATTATATATAAAACAGGTAAAACAATATTATCTTTAATAAAATCAAAATTTAAATTTTCCAATTGTATATTTCTTATTAATTTAAACATCTAGAACTCACATATAAAATTTACATAAATAAACTTCTAAACAAAATTAATAAATAACAAAACAAAATAAAACATTGGTGCCCAATAAAAATTAAAATTATATTAAAACCAAACAAACAACATAACATAATTATATTCACAATAATATATATATTAACACTAGTTGTAGTTACGTTAATTGTAAATAACGTAATAATGTAAATTTAAACAACATTTGCAAATTTTCTGTCACGCACGACTGAATTATCAGCGAAAAGAAAACTCAATTGCGTGTAGTAGTGGACATTTAATTTTAAATAACCCTGTTTTCCAGAACAAAATTAGTCATTCAGTTAAAACGCGAATAAATGAATGTAACAATTTTGGGCTTATTATTAATATAAATCTTTTTTTTCTCGATTAGATCACACTAACTTAGTTCGAAAATGTTATATTGAAATACCTTGTGTACCAAATATATATTAGTAACTGTTATAGTAATTGTTAATAAATATAATATTTTGCGTATTTCTCGCTGTATATAATTTTTGGTAACAAAATTTAAAGAATACTTTCTAAAGAATTAAGGTTCGCATGCATTTGAACACTTGTGTTAACACAAATGTATACACCTATTGAAATAGGGACACTAGACATTTTTATCTAGACACCGAATGTGTAGTTCTAGCTAAAAATTTCTCGTTATCGAGTAGAGTCGGTACAGACACATCCAGAAACTATTGTCACTATAAAATTTTGCAGTATCTCTAGATTGTAACGACACAGTAAACGACGATCTGGAGACACTGCGAAATTTTATAGTGAGAATAGTGTATGCGTCTGTGCCGATATATCACTCTACTAGACAATGAGAAATGTTTAGCTAGAACGATATCATTCAACAATTCAACATGTTTCGCAAGTAGTCCAAACAAGAAACCAAAATGATATTATTTTTACTAAATAATGAGGTATGATAATTCTCAAAGTATATTTACATTACAAGTTAAAACTAACTGTTGATATAACCATTCTAAATTTTGTGTTTTATTGAAAGGAGATACTTTTCAAATAATCAAAATCAGTAAACACATATTGACGTTGTTTTTCAAATATACCATCAATCGATTATATGCACTTTAAGCTTACCTTTGTTGTATTCAATTTTATTGCCAAATGTTTACAAATTAAAAAAGTGTAAATAAACAAAAAGTGAAGATAATGGCGCATTTGATGACCTATTTTATTTATAAGATTAAACAGGCTGATATTTTTTCCGCCACTGGTAAGTTTCTAACACTGGTAATTTTTTGTTTCATACCTACTGTCATATTAAATATGCACACCGAATTTGGTTAAATTGTCTAAATCCGTAACAAAAAACCCTTATTTTTGGCCACATAATACGCTCCTGGATTTTACCTTCACTTAAGAAACAGCTTGCATAATTTTTGAGAAAGTGCGAAAATGAGTGTTATTTTTATTTCATGTTAAAAAATATATATAATTCTTATTAAATTGTTAGAAATAACTAAACATATATTGTAGATTTAATTTAGACTCAAACAACAATAAATAAATTAGCTATATTGCTCTTGAGGTTCGAATTAGTATATTTATATTAATGCTGCGAAATAATCAATTACTAATGAACTGAAAAATAAAAAGAATTTAATTCTATATCCATAGCTAAATTTTGACGATTACCAACATAGATTCAGCAAAATTAATGCAATTAAAATTTGACAAACAAGATTAACAGAACAAACTTAATTGAGAGAAAATTTATCAGAGCCTCTCTAAAATCTAATTTACAAGTAGATGTGGTACACGCTTATGGCAATCTGCCTGCTATAAGAGTCTAGCAGAGGCTAATTTGCAATTTGCGGTTTAGATGCTATCGAAATATCGCGTCAGTTTATTTAATTAGGTGGATAATGTTTAATATAACCAGAGGTGTCCTAATTACGCTGTTGCCAGGGCGGTTCCTATGTATTATGTATCCACTACCTGTGGTGAGTTCTAATTTCATAAAATGATGCAACGGGGGCGGATTGCTGTAATATATAAAGGTTCTTGAGTCTAATTTGACTATTATGTTGAGGGTGTGCAGTAATTAACTTGAAACCGTTTTGAGTTCTCGACGTGTCACATGTTCTTGAGTTGAACGGAGAATTTACAGACCCCACATGAGGATTGCAATATGAGGGACCGAAATATTCCGAGAAATGTTTCGAAACAATAAAAGTTTCTTATAGTTTTCTGAAATGAACAGCTCTTTGAAGGAGTGATTTAGCATAACGGAAATAAGAAAAAAGTTTTCTAAAATGTAAAGTCTTAAGATAGATTTTTGTTTTTCTGCCATTGAAGGTATATTATATAAGATTTCATAATGACAAATATGTTCTGGTACATTTGTGAGGTTATATCTTGCCTATAAAATACACTAAATATAATGAGTGTACGAAAATTTAAAATAATAACAATTGGCCATAGTAAGAAACATGTTCTTTGTTTAATGAAACAACATATAAATAAATCAATTCAAAAAGTATTTTTTTTACATTTTTTAAAATAACATAGATACTAAATTATTACAATACTAATTTGCAATACTAAACAGAATGAAGTAAAAGAAACAAAACAAAAAAAAAATAACTTAATTCTAATAAGGAAGAGGTTGTCGATTTGAGTTATTTCTATCAGTTTTGCTAATTTACAAAATTTCTTGAATTTATATTTGAACGAAATGTTTTCTAAATTTTGAACTGAATTTCAATTCTTTTGGTAATACCTTATAAAAATGTGCAACTAAATAAAAATTCGGGGATTTAAAGAATGATGATGCAGGTATAATGCAGTAAAAGTTCGTTTCTCAGATCTATATGTGTCCATTATTATGGATTAACTTTAAATTGAGATGTGGCGGACTTTTGGTATATATGTACTAAATTAATATAACGAATATTTCTACGTTCTATTTGAACCATCCGTTTTGAATAAAATAAGGATGACGTGATCTCTCCTCTTGACTTTTTCTATTATCTCAAACATGAATTTTGTTGAACTTATATTTTATAAGTCAACTGACAAACACAGTCCATAATCAACGTCGCAATAATGAAACAAAGATAGAATTAAGAACTCTGTGTTAATTTAAATGTAACATTAGTTGCTAAAATATTTTTAAATTTATGTAGACGTTGTAAGCGAGAATAAAATGTTTTTATAATATTATTTACATCGTGCGTGGGAGTGAAATGATTATAGGTTATGCCAGGGTTTTTATAAGTAGTTTTGAATTCTATAAAAGAGCCAGATTTTAAATTATTTTCAGATCTACACACATTGTTGGGGAGTTCCAAATAACATAGAAGTAAGCTTAGTTGGATTTTGTTTTAAAGCATTCTTGGACCAATTGTAGAATACCATAATAAAATAAAATAAATATTTTTTAATGAATATGAGAGTGAACGTCTGCTGTGTATAATACAAATAACAGGGGACCTAAGATAAAGCCTTAAGGGACACTATTGTTAATTTTTACTTCATTGGAGATTACATACTGGTCATCTCTTTTTGTTTTAACTACTTGCTTACGATCAAATAAATAATTTTTGAACCGTAATAACCAATCGTTAGAGACGCCATAATAATTTTGCTAAAGTAAATTGTGATCAAAAGCTTTCAAATAGTCCAGCATAGCGGTGACCGCAACCATCTGGTCATCAGTAGGCAGAAGGAAAACCAGACTGTCTTGATGGAAGAATAGTACATTTGTTAAGGTAGTCTAAATTTAATATAGACAAATCTAAACAACATTTCATTTTTGAAACTGTTGAGAATATACTGATAGGCCGTAAATCGTTTAAGTTATCGATACTAGATTTCTGTTTATAATATGTGACAAAGCATAACTGCAAAAACGAAAGCACACTTTTAACATATCTACTGATATGTCATCTATATCTATAGCATTAGACTAATTTATTTACTATTGTAATAATACCTTTATTAGGCTAACTTAAAAGAAATGATTTAAAAGATCTTCAGTAATATGGGTTAATATTGATATTTTTTAACTCCCGTCTATACTTAGATTATTGTGTATTAGTGCATTATCCCTGACGTTCATATTATTTTAATTATTGAAGTTATCCAAGGACAATACGGTTTTGATGTTCTTATGTTTTGTAATGGGCCGTGTTTATCAAATAGATCAAGTAGGTACATATTTATTAAAAATGCAATTTTTTTTATTTATGCCCTATTCTCTATATAATATTTCCCGTTTAATATTCCTTCCATATGAAAGAAATTTTACAATATTTGTTTTTCATACTACGGCAACATATAAACTGAAAGGGTCAGTCAGTAATTAAAAAATTTAAATAAAATAATGCTTTGCAAACTAACATTTTCATAAAGTACTGTAACATTCCTTTTATTATAAAATTAAGAATGTCACAATTTCAATATGAAACGTCTAGTAACAAGGTATTTTGCACATCCTGTATAATGTCGGTAGATTAAGTAAGTGTAAACCATATCCAGTGTACCATGTAACTTTAGATTTCTTCAAGTTAGCCTAAACACTTTGTACGATAAATATTTTATTATTTATTTACTTACCATTACTGTGAACCAGTTACATCGATGTATATCGTTATGTTATATTTTTCTACTCTGTATAACACTCTAGTAATTTGTTAACAGTTTATTATTTAATTAGTATCACTTATTGTAATAAGCCTTGTTTTGGCAAAAAGCAAGGTTAAGGTAACTGTCAGAATAATTCAATTCGATTCGAACTATTGGAACAATGTGCTGAGATCTCGAACGAACATTAGCCCGAAATTACATAGAAACCGAACCAATCAGATTTCAGTGAGTTTTTAGATCTTTGTAGCGTATAAAACCTACAGGAACCTAAATTCTAGTCCCTTTTCGTTCTGATTTTGGTCGATTGAAGTATTCCCATATTACAGATTTAGTTATAGTGCGAAGCCACATTTTGAAAATAAATCTGAATTTAATTGAAGTCATCAATAAGGATGGAGGTAATATATTTAATTAATTAAGATTATTATCGATAGTAGATTTCATTTTAAACAATATTTTATGTTATTTTTTGAAACTAAGGATATAAAATACCTGACCTGACCTTGATCTTTGCTAAAGCACATGCTAATTATTTTTTTTTCTTTTCTTTTGTTATTTTTCTTAACTTTAGAGGCCAATAATTCATTAATTAATTAACAAACAATTTAAATAAACAATTAATTAAACAGATAATTAATTAAATGAACAATTAATTCAATAATCGATTGAATTTCGAGAATTTCTATTTCCTAAGTTGGAATATTTTGTTTAACCGTTGCTGGAAAGTTTATTTGTTGAAAAATCAAAATTGAAATAAGAAGGCCATTCTAAAGTTTAGGAATCTAGATTGTAAGCGGCACTATCCAGGTACGAGAGGAAAGCTGCCCATCTCGGAGTCATCTCCAACGTTAACAACAACGGATGAACTTGTCAACTGGCTACAATTCCGCTTCTGTATGTCAACTTCTTCAATTCCACGTCTGTGTATCAACTGGTGGGCAAGTTAATAAACTGTGTTTATTTTTTTATGTATGTATTTTATTTCAAACTGTTTGACTTCAGCAAAATTTATCATCCTCCTACAGGGGTGAAAAGGCAAACCGAACAGATTATTCTGTAGGTGGCGCCCAATTATAACATCTTTTTAAACAGTTTGCTAGTCAAGAACCCACGACTATAAAAAAGTGCCCCGACTAAAAGAGCAGCCGTCCGCAACATTGTACATTTATTGTTTATAACAAACGATAGGTAACAGTACATATGTGTATAAACATCTTAACAATCATTATTTTTGTTTTTAATCGTCTTTCCTAAGTTTTTCTTGGAATGACATAAGTCATAGATGCATTTCTAGTAGAAACGCATTTTTAACAGCTTCGACGGTAGAAGAATCTCTTGCATTGAGATACTCCACGTTTTTTGATGTACTTATTTAGCATCTGAAAGATATAGATTGCTATGACAATCTTATCCAAAATTGAGACGCTCCTCTCCCCCGATTTGACAGAAAGAGATGGCCATTCTACTAATTTGTAGAAAAAGTGCATATACGACAGTATTTTAAGGTTAGGCAGTGTTTTTTACTTGTCAAACAGAAGCGAAAAACCGATATACGGATTGTAGCATCTTATCTTTATTTTTCATACGCTATTGCAATATAAACCTATACAATTACTGTTATTACAGCATAAGATAGATATAGGTATAACTGACAATCAGCCCAAGTATGTATCCCTTTTTGGTTATAATAACATTTACGTTATTTATGGTTAAATCTTGTATTTCATCCCTTTAAATTTTTGTAGTATGTATCCCCAAAACATCCAGCGAAAAAGGATACAAATTTTAAGTAATCTATTTGATTTGCCTGATAAAGAATTTAAAAAAAGTAGATTTAGTAAAGGTTCAATACGGCAATTTATTGAGGAACACAGCTGTTTTCAGCAAGTTCCTTGAATGCCATTATGCAGATGTGTATTCCATGCTTAAATGAGTGTTGACAATTCGATTATTGCTGTTTTTTTTATTTTAATCAAATATAAATGTGATAATTAATTTAATTATGATAAAACTAAAGCTGTTTAAACTAAACTGTTCTTGATACAGCTTACTCAGTTTTTATGTGGTTCCTTGTTTACTGAGTTTGTAGAAACATTATATATCTCTCTAACAAATGTTCGGTAACAGCATTGGTTACCTATGTAACAGTTACTAACTGATTTTTGACAATACTAAATTAATATTATCACCAATATATGTCTGACAACTACTTTATGTGAAAAATAATAACGTTGCAAATCCTCCTTCAAAAAATAAAACTAGAAACCAGTAACTTTACCTTTAGATCTGCCGGAATACTCGTCTCTGAGAACCGCCAAAATAAACAATAAATTGCCGTATTGCTTTTACTAAATCTAAATATTTTTTTAGTTTTTCATAGGACAAATCAAATGGATTACTTAAATCTTCTATCCTTCGTTGGATTTAAATATTACAACTTGCCTTCGTGCATTCATAAAACCACAAATTAAATGTAAATTTAATAAACCGTCCATTTTCACAATTCAAATAACACATACATTAAACTATAGGGACACCTAATTCCTTGTCTTTAAAAACCTCTTTTGAAAATCTACATAACGTGTTAGAAATAACATCGCCGTTATTTCTTAACAGTTACAGAGGCATACAAACTACAACAATTTAAAATGACAAAATATAATTTAATTTTTTTGTGCTGGTGGTTGGCTAATCAAATTTTTCTCAAATTGCCTCTGAACATTAAAATTCAGCATTATTTTTTGCAAAAAGAAAAGATTTTCCTAAAATGTTTCCAACAAGAAATATTTTATCACATCAAACACTGGTTGAAATAATTTTAGATAAAAAATTATACCTAACGTTCTTTACATCTTCTTCAAATCCATATCTGTATATGCGTCTTATTTTTAGAATTTATATCGTACCGTGTTTTCATAAAACCTAAAGATAAAATTCACAGACACGGATTTGGAGAATATATATAATGATATATATATTCAAGGCATTGAGTTTTAAGTACCTACCAGGATTTTGTACCTTGCGAATAAAAAAAATATTATAAAAGAACATATTTTATATTAAGCATACTTACGGAGATGCTAATATCATCTGCAAAAATATTCTCAGAACAGCCATATCTAAGTTATCTATAAATAATAATACGATTCGAAGAAATGAAATTACAAATTCAAATTGATTTATTTATTTTTATTTATACGAAAAAATGGGAAAAATTAATTGTTTAGAAGCAATCAAATAAAATATTTTTTCTACTTCCTACATGGAAAATACTATTTTATTCCCTCATTTCAGGAAGGAAAATAATACTTTTCCTCCCTCGGAAAACTTTTTTTTTTACTTTAGTTTAAAGGTACTTACTTAAGAAAATTCAGATCAATTTTTCTATTAATCTAGTCGTATGTTAATATAGTCATCGTTGCAAGGTTGTATACAATAAATATCTAAATTATAAATTAATCTAGCTAAATTTTCTAACGAAAAAATACATACCTGAAATTATTACATGATTTTCAAAATTCTTTTTTGAACGAAACTATACCAACATGCAATCAACCACATATATCCAACAGCCTTAATAAAACATGTTTTTGGAAATTACTACAATATTAATATACAGGATGTCCGGAATATAAGTGCCGATACTAACAGGGCTTGTATATGTTACCAAAAGAAACTCTTATGAAAAAAATTTCTAAAACAAACAGTTCTACAATACATTTGAAAAATAAAAATACAACTGCAAATGCAAAATTGTGTTATGAAATTACAAACTAATTCACAACCAAAGTTAAGTAAAAACTCCTGTAACGCAATTTGTTTTTTTATCAGTATTAATGAAACAAATGAAGCAACTTTTAAAACATTACTCTGTTTTGGGTGGCATAATAGCCAGTAGATTATTTTAAATATATATTTATAGTTTTTGTTAAGTAGGCCAGAGTATTTTTTGACATAGTGAAAAACAATAATTTGTTGATAGATGTTTGTATAACAAAAATATTAAATAAATATTGTAAAAACAATAGAGATTTATCAAGAAATCTTTAAAACTGTAACATACGACAAATTTGCATCCATTACCTTCACCTGCTATCCTCAAATCATTAATTATTAGTAGTAGTGGTAGCAGCGCGGCTAATGTATTTCATTTTTCTGTACCTAGTGCCTGTTTGATTTGTGTGTGTACATTATCAGTTCCATGACATTAATTTATGGCAAATTTAGGCAAAACTCTGGCTATGAGACGTTTGTATAGTAAAGACTTTTCGCAAGCAACCACATTCATTTTGAACGCTTATAACTATTTCACATTTTATTATGTGTTGTAAAAAGAACTCTAAGAAACCACTCAAAGTAAATATGTTTATTAGGTGTATTTGTGTTTATTATGTACGTGCAACTGACATGGTCGGTGTGCGACGTTGACGCATATTCAAGACTTGCCATAATTTTATTGCTATTGGTTGAAAAAAAAAATGATTAAGTCAAATATGTTTTGGTTGGTACAATTTATCATACAGCAAAATAAAGGTACTAATATTTTGGATATATTGTATATTTTAATACTAACCGTCTTCTTTCATTTCATTACTAATCCTCTCCAACATTTATCTACGATATATCGGTTGCTGTGGATTTTGTCCCATATAGGTCTACAAAATACTGTAGATATTACTAGTTCTTTGTACATTTTTCTACATGCGACCGGCGCTACGCTTACAAATAAATTAAATTTTAACTGTGATTAAAGCAGGCTCACAGATTTCCGGCGCTGATCTGCTTCAATCTGCTTTCACTGCGTACGTGTCCATTTAAAAGTATGTTGCGGATCAGCGCTGGGTACAATCAGTAAGCGGGAAAACTGCTTCTACTATGTTGGCTTCAGCCTGCTTTAACCTGCTTTTTGATGTCGATTTAAATATGCAGTTATAACTTTCATAGCCTATAAGTTCGTGTTCGGCAGTGGTTATAGTCCATTGAAATGTTACATTATTATGGCCTTGGCGTGCATTTTTTAGAGGACGCAATTTTATTGTTTGGATGTGAGGGGGAAATCAAAAAAAGCTTAACTTGAAGTTTGTGGGGTCACAACCCTCGAGGTTTGGCCGCCATCTTGGAAAAGGGGGTTAAATTGTTATTAGCATTTATCAAGTAAACTATTGGTCATACAAAAATTTTGTAAAACCATTTTTTATTGCAAATTAAATCTTCTACGATTTCAGTGCAGTAACTTTTTGTTGAAAAATCAAAAATAACAAAGATATTAAAGAAAAACCATCAACATTTTTGGACAAATTTTCTTTTGGACACCATAATTTATTTATTTTTTTATGTAGGAAAAAATGACATCAGAACATTTTTGTAGTGGTTTTCAACGAAGAATTTTTATTATATACTTTTTTTTATTATATTCATTAGTTTGGGTTTTACAGCGCTGTGAAGTGAACACTAATTTTTTCTATAGTCCATTGAAATGTTACATTTGGGGTTGCATTTTTTAGAGGACGTAATTTTATTGTGTAGATGTGAAGGGGGGGTCAAAAAAAGCTTAACTTGAAGTTTGTGGAGTCGCAACCATCCATCTTCGGCCGTCATCTTGGAAAAAGGGGATTAATTGTTTTTAGCACTTATCAGGTAAACTATTGGTCATAAAAAAAATTTTTAAAAACATTTTTTATTGCAAATTGAATCCTCTACAATTTTAGTCCAGTAACTTTTTGTTGTAAAATCAAAAATAACAAAGATATTAAAGAAAAACAATCCAAATTCTGATTTATTTTTTATTTTAAAAAAATGACATCAGAGCATAACAATATTGAAATGTCTATAATAAAAAACACCACTCTACAAAAATGATCTGATGTAATTTTTTTAAATAAGAAAATAAATAAATTATGGCGTCCAAAAGAAAATTTGTACAAAAATTTTGATTGTTTTTCTTTAATATCTTTGTTATTTTTGATTTACAACAAAAAGTTACTGAACTAATTGTAGAGGATTCAATTTGTAATAAAAAATATTCTTACAAAATTTTTGTATGGCCTGATAAATGCTAAAAACAATTTCACTCCCTTTTCCAAGATGGCGGCCAAACCTCGAGAGTTGTGACCCCACAAACTTCAAGTTAAGCTTTTTTTGACCCCCCCCCTTCACATCTAAACAATAAAATTGCGTCCTCTAAAAAATTCAACCTCAAATGTACCTTTTCAATGGACTATTACCAGTAAGCGGAGAACCTGCTTGCACTCTGTCCCCTAACTATGCTCTGCCACGCCGCTGTGACACCAGAATTTGTTAAATTCACGTACGGCTTTGCTTTCCTCGCTATTGCTGAAAATATGTGGCGGCTACGTGAGTTCGAGGGCAATATGGCATTTCCAAACTCACGCTTTATTGAATACCTTTTTTGTTCATGTCAGTAGATACCCTTCCAGCGAGCCTTAGTATCACTGTTATGAATGGTAATATCCGCATTGACTATTTTGTTTACAAAATGTGTTCTTTTTATATAAATCATACGAATAAAAGTAAAATTGTATTTTATTCCAAGGCAATACTTATAAAATTGTGGGGTAGGCCCGAGTAAGAGTCCGCACCATTTTTACGCATTTTTAATTACAAATAATATCCACATTTATTTATTTATACATCTGCACTTAACACAATAACATTAGGCCGTTCTTAAACAACTAAAATCGTCAGTAGCTTTACAGTTTTATCAGAATTTTTTTTTTTTATTTAAAATGTACATACTCTTGATCACACATTCTAGAGTACCTACGCATATGTGGCTTTAAGAGTACACACCATATTTCAGGCTGTAAAATGATGAAATAATTTTTAGGTATAGAAATTTCGAAAAATAAAACACACAGAGCAAAATATCAAAAATAAAATTCTTGATGTATTGTTTATCCACTTTTACTATTGAAACTCTCCTCAAATAAGACAACAACTTTTAAAAGGCGTTTGTAAGACACACATTATTTTGCTATTCTAACCCCACATTTTAACAATTATTTTCACATATTTATAAAGAAAAGTAAATAATATTTACAGCTACAGTTAAAATGAAAACAAAATGTTAACTAAACCGCGCTGTCGTTATATATTCGTTTTACGTCGATATCTTTGAATATTCGCAGGTGACATGAGATAATATTTCAGTTATTTGCTAAGCTCTATGTTATTAAGTTATTTGAGTTGCCTTTTTACTCTTTCGTTTATATTCTCCCATTGTAATTATCTACAACTTCTTTATCAATTCTTTATTGCTTTACCGAATAGGGGGTATTATGTACATCAATTGAATTATAGTAATATGTAATTGTTTTTCTCATTCTATTTAAATATATTGGTATGTTTTTACGGGTTGCGGGTGGTTCTGTCAATGATAGAATAGATTATCTAATGAACGATTCCTGGACTCTTCTTCTGATGGCGTTTGTGGTATGACCCGGTTTTACAATTGCCTTCCCAAGTAGCATTTTTAGTGAATGAAATGTAGTAGTCACGACACTGAAAACTTTAAAGTGTGTTCACAAAATCACTACCACATTATAGAAATGGTTCTATTACGTGGAGGTGACTAAAATGGAGAATTTGGAGCCAACTACGTTCCAACGACGTTTCTGCATCTTATACAAATACGTTTAACCCATGTGATTATGTAGAGAAAACGGAGGGGATATGGTTGCCACCTTTAAAAGATCAACAAGAGAAACAGAGAGTTTTCTAGTCACACTTGTCTTTGTTGGCTAAATATTCGTATCGTTTCGGTATCTTTCCTACATATTACTTCTGCTTTATATCTCTGCGTTTCCTGCTATATTTAAGAAAATAATCGTTATTATTATAATAGTATAATATATAAATTAAAAGGCCTGTAAACAGCTTTATATATAATATATAAACATGTGATATAGAGTTAGAATGATCCCAAGGTATAAAATTAGAACTGTTGAAAGTTTACTGTCAAATATGAATGTTACCGTCCGAAATATAAACAAGCATGAAAAATTCGTTATTAACAAACAGTTCAATTAATTCTGTGAATTTCGCCCACCAAAAAATTATGTATGTATGCCTCAAATTATGTTTGCAGTTATGTAGACCCACGAAATTGAATGCATTTCTGATGAGCAATATTTTTTTTAATTTCTATTATAAAATAGCGACCTTAAACATACATCTTTAAACATGTTTGCTTTTGAAAATAGAACTCTGAAGTGATATATCTACACCTAAAATGTATACTTACAGTGGCAGAAACTAAAAATATCTAACTATTTAGTTACATCCATCAAACAAGTGGCCTATGGAACTAACTATCAACTGTCCACTTAAAAATGGACAACGCAACGCTGCACTAATGTTATTTCGCCACTTTACCTAAATTTGCCATAGTCTCAAAATTGTGGCGTATAATATGTACAATGTGTCCCATTTAAGATGGAAAATACCTCTGTAAAAATTGCATTTATTATCCGATTTGGTTCGTTTTTTTTTAATTCTTTTTAAAAAACAGCCATACAAAATGGGTTAAAACCAGTCAATGTCAAAAAAAATTGCGCCAAAAGACACATCAAATCACAAAACCAATAAATTTTAAAATTTTCAGACAAAGTTAATATCAAATATACACAAATAAAACTATAAAAAACAAAAAAAATACGTACTAGCTTATAAACAAACAATATCTATCAATAACGTTAAAAACTTCACGCTTAAACACTTTAAAATACAAAATATCTTATGTTTTCTGGCAATGCATTAAAAAACTTTGTTGCTGCATATATATGAGTTTTCTCAGTGAGGCTCACTTTATGCTGTGGGAGTAAATAATTATTTTTCCTAAAACTATATTTCTTTTTGGACTCAAAATAAGAAAATTTATGTTTATGTTTAAAATTAAATAAAAGACATTCATATATATATATATATATATATATATATATATATGGTTGCAAAATTTCTAAATTTCTCCGGGTTCCTTTCCGCGATGAATCTGCATGGTCTTCAAAAGAACCATTTGTTTGACAACGTTTCGGTTAAATCTCATTTACCATCTTCAGGTCTTCTTCTGCTTTGCGTTACTACGTTCGGCTGTGAAACACTCAAACAATCTTAATTTACCTCTACACAACTATTAAAACTCAAGTTAAAAATTATGCGAAAAGCTTGTTTTTGAATAACAAACACTCGGTCTATATTAGAACTTGCACCCCATAACAAAATTCCAAATTTCATTTTCGATAAAAAAACTTGTACTGTTTTCAAAATTTTTTCCGACACATAGGGTTTTATAACTCGTATACTGTAACATATACCATTTAATTTTTTGTTAAATTATCTATATGAGTTATCCAGTTTAAAGTACTGTCTATAAAACTACCTAAAAATTTCGTAGAGTCGCTAAGGGACGTTTGAATTTGATTAATACTTAATGGTGTCTCTGTTTTTTGATCTATTAGTGCTAAAAAGGACATATTTGGTTTCATTCAGAATTTTTTTGTTGGAACCAATTCTCAATTCTAACAAAGCAATTCGATATTTCCGATTCCAGTTCTGAGAGTGTGCCTCCATCTATCAATAATGTATCATCAGCATAATTTATTATTTTATGTCTTTTATGTCGCCCATTCGAGAACAATTTGCTCAAATCATTAATATATATATATATATATATATATATATATATATATATATATATATATATATATATATATATATATATATATATATATATTAAATAACAGAGGCCCCACAATACTACCCTGAGCAATACCTCTGTTAACACTTTGCTTTGATGACTTAACAATTATCCCATTGAAGTCGATGTTATTTATTTGACTTCTATTTTCTAAATATGTTTTGAACCACTTTAAACAATTTCCTCTAATGCCGTAAGTAGACATTTTTTTAAGCAAAAATTTCATGATCTACACAGTCGTAAGCCTTTGATAAGTCAAGAAATACACCCAACACTAATCGGTTGTTTTCGAGGTTGCTGAAAATTTCTCCCATCAGATCAAAACCAGCCGTCTCAACACAACTTCCTTTTAAAAAACCATGTTGAAATTCACTAAAAAGTTTAAAAGTATTAAAAAAAACTAGTTACTCTATTTGTTACAATTTTTTCAAATATCTTTGAGGAGGTTGGCGATAATATACGGCGAACACATAAATATATCTTTTGTATGGAATTTCATATTGTGAGCCAAACTACTTTTAAATTCTTTATCTCTAAAAAAAACTCGAACGAAGGTAAAATTATAGAAGTCAATTTTACTAAAAACTAAAATAATAAAAAGAAACATAAAGTTTGTTAAAATCCATCAAAACTTTATAAAACTCAGTCAGTGAAGGGCAACAATAATACAATTAATTTATATGCTACATTTAAAAGCTTTTAAATAAAAATTAATTGACAGATGCAATATTTTATGGTGTGATCAACTTGAAGCGAAATAATAAATAACTTGTCATTTTTACCATTCATTAACCGAAGGATATGTGCAATGGGCACGGAACCGTAAACCGTGTTATAATTTAAAGTAGTTTTGAGTCTAATCGCATTTTCCACGTTTATATATTATTTTATAAAGCATCCACAGAGGCGCTATATCATTGCTGTTCATGATATTCTATTCAGGCATGATATATTGCCCACTCTTTGCTGCTGAAGGGATCACCGTTGAGCCGTGTACCAACTACTTTCAACAATATCAAAATTCCCATACACGTTATTATAAGTTCACAACATGGGAGCAGTTAGAGTATGTCATGTCAAATTCTGCTCATACTTTGTATATTACGAATTCTTCCTAACTGTACGGTTTTGAATTCCTATAGACTGGTATATATTATATAACAAGCATGTATGCTATGAAGTATATATACCTATCTCGTTGAATGGATGAAGTTACTAATAAGGCGTAATTAGATTAAAACTTTAAACAATTTAGCGACGTGCAAAGTTTCTTCCAATTATAATACTTCGATATAGAGCCTCGTCAGCACAATTATGACTGCACTATTCAGTATAAGCAGGATGACCATTAATTTGGGCAACAATTACCTAAAACTTTTCATAGAATACTTATTAATAGAACCTTTAATTTCTGAATCTTATTAGTGATGGAGAGTTTAAATTTAATCAGAAATAGTTATTAATACCTATAATTCTAGAAACCACCTTGTTAAATGTATTAGTACCCAAATACTTTATATAGGCTTTGACAACGAGATGTAGTGGAGTGGAGGAAGAAAAATAGATCCAGTTTTAAGCAAAGCTGTAACAATTTTTAACATTGTTTAATTTTCACAAGTGAAACGATACGTACACAAGTAACTGAAAGCATTGCAATTACTTTTGAAGAAGAGATGGAGATATGTCTCAGTCGCCAATCAATCTATACCGACGCGACATGGCAAGCAGCTCAGAAATAGTTCAATAATGGTTAATAGATTATTGATCTGACTGACTTAGTTAATATAATTTTTCTTTCTTGACTAGATGGTGGTTAAAATTTACTAACATAAGTGATTCTTCAGCTATAAACTGAGAATAACAATATGTTGTACGCTATATCAGTAGATTTTCGTTGAGTTTATTCTTGTGATTATTCGTTATTTGATATTTTCAGTAATTCAGAAGAAAAAAGTGCAATGGAGTGCTTGGTCCATTGCTTCTTGTTCCATATACAACAGATTTACTACATATACTGTCGTTTAAATATTCTGAGTATGCTTACGACACAAAAAGTTATGGGAATCCTTGTACTTGACCAAATACAATCCAAGATTAGACCATCATATTAATAATGTGTCTTTAGCAAAAGTGGAAAAACTGATCTTGGTGTAGTGATATCTAATGACTTCTTATCGGCATCTTATATAAACTGACAATCATTATTTCTGTTCAAAAAGATTTTTTTCTACTCCATCCATTGCGACTGCTTATTATATACTTATGAAGAAAGACCATATACAAATTAACACCAGAAATTAATAGGCATGATCAAATAATAATTACTGCGATCGCATTCTACATGGTACATATTTTGTGGATTTATTACACCTCTATACGTTATCTACCGATTTTCGACTTCGTGGCCATAATTACAAACTTATCGACCAGAATTATGGTACTGGATGTAGGCAGTGTTTTTTACCACTTGGAATTCTTTACCAAGCAGTGCTGTAAACGCTTCTTCTATACACTCATTTAAAAATAAATTCGATAATATATACTCGCGTCAAGAATTCAGACGTCTTACGTCACGTATGACGTTACACATTTGTTTTTATTGTCAACGTAATTTTCGATATTTGGTCGCGTTAACAACATTTTTTGCAATTTAGTGCAATATATAATGCAAACTTTTAGTGTAGTATGTAGTTTTATTACTATCAGTGGCAGTTTCTTAAATATTTTGATGAACATACTTATAATGAATTATTAATTTGTTCGTATGACGTAAGTCGTCTGAATTCTTGTCGCGAGTATACTTATTCTCGAAAGTGTAATGACATCTCGTTTGCAGATGACGTCATTATCAGGCGTGCACTTAAGACGCTATGTTAATGTTTATCAAAACCGAGGTGCAAACATATACATACCTACAGAAAGTTAAAATCAATATCTTACCTTGTACTAGTAATTTATAATATTCAACATTATTCATATTAAGTTTAGTTATTTTTTTCACTTGTAGTATTGGAATAAAACTGAATAACTAGCAATTGCTGTAAATATTCAGGTGTTGGGCTGTGGCGTTTGTGATGGGGCACATCTTTAGTTTCGGCTAGATATTCGAGATTTTCTCCATCAAGTGCAAGGAGTATATTTTTGTGGAAGTGTACCGTGCCGAAGTGGAAACCGTCAAGGCGCGAGCGCATCACAGATGCCGCGAATAATTTGCGTTTACAAGAACAGCAACCAGGAGGAACATTCGCTTTAGTACGGAAAAATTGAATAAGGCATGTCCAAACGTTTGTACAAGTCGAGGGACAAAATTTCGAACAGTTTGTGTAATAAGGTATGTGCTAATTTTTTTCAAGTTTCTAATAGTGAACAAGTACCGCAGTTCTTTTTCAAAATTAGTGTAACAATTTTTTTAACATTTTATTTATTTTTAAGACACGTCACCTTGGTCAGATCTATATATCTTTAAGTTTATTTTAAAGTAAAAACGCTGCAAATATTTTTATCACAGAACTTCTGAGGTTTTTTTTATGCAATTATGACATCACCAGTTTGTGTGGTGGGTTCAGAATCTAGCTCTTTGCCATCAAAAAGATCTTCTATACGGCATAAAGTCAAGAAATCGAATCGAATTTTTTTCATCACATATGTACATATAGACATATGTATACAGGGTGAACCTTAAATAAGTACAAATATTTCAACCAGCAGTACAGTTCACTGTGTAGAACACATAATTAATGGTTTTTTTACAAAATAATTACAAGTAAAAAAGTCAAATTTTAAATAAATTTCGCGATTTTTAAACAGAAAACTTGTTGAGGACCGCTGTTCCGGGAGCCATGGTGGATGTGAATTCCACAACGTTGCCAGTGTTACACTAATGTCTTCGAATAGGCTTCAACAAATATGTTTATTTATGAAAATATGACTGGCCATCTCCTCCCCTTTGCCATTCCTATACATCACCAATAAACCAGATTCTCTACTCACAATCATAGTTTTCCAGAATTTGTTCATTATCCATGTTTACTACACTCTAACTGAGGTATCACAATATGTTATCGTTATCACTATCACCGATTTTCACTACTTGAGAAATATGCTTTTAGCATGTCAACCCTTTCTCTTTGAATAATTGAATAATGTGAAAAATATTAATTAAATACACAAGACACTGCCCTTGAAAATAAAAAGACGTTTTAAATACGTTTTATACATTAGTACCGCAACTCTTAAAACAGATGCGTCAAGCAGTGTATTACTTGAAGAAACCATTAGTTTAGTTCGGTTTCAGAAGATGCAAAGTGTATTGAAATTATCAAATCCCTTTCCACAAATATTACATGTTTTGTTTCCACTTGTAATTTACACAGTTTATTTCTTTGCGCTGGATCATACTTGTGATACGGCATCAACATCAACATAACCTCTTTGTCGACCTCGACTATCAATTCTAGAGAGTGGGGTTGGTACGGGACATTTCACCTACTGCTCGTGACATCTACCTGTTACCTGTGCCTATGGCACTAGTTTTTTTTTGCATGCGATTGACATTGCTTTTAAATATTTTACTTTGCTTTCTCTTGATATTGAACATATATCAAGCTAGTTATTTTGCTATTCTATGTTTCACTACGAAGTACGAAATGGTTGGCACGGACACGTTGTTTGAGGTTATGTGGCGAAAATTAACTCTTAAGGTGTTATTTGAAAATCATAGTTTTTTTGTTATTCTTCATAAAATAATTTAAGCGTTATAATTTGTGATAATCTTTATAACAGCGTACAATGGTATTAACTTCTAAATGTGGATAACTGTTTAAATAGTTGGTTTTTCAGTAAGTAGGTGAGCTTTTATACACGTTTATGGATACTTTTTGGAATCATTGAACAAAGTAACTTCTTAAACACTTTAATTGATAGTATCGAACGTGCGGAAATTCATATTTTAATCGTTTATGATAATTTTATTTTACTTATTGTTAAAAACAAGTTTAAATTAGAAACAACCGCAAAAATTGAATTTACTTTAAACAATTATTTATCTTACAGACAATATGGTAACCTCGTCTTCAATAAATCATATGGCTTATTTTATTAGGTTACGTCAGTGGTTTATCTGGTCAGCCGTCCTCAAAATGTGGGTATTTTAAAAAAAAAATGTCTCTGTAAATATTTGAAATAATTAAAAATTTAGGAAGGAATAATCGGAAAACAGGACAATATAGTTAATGGTCTAGATTTTCTAACTAAGCCAACGTTTCGATTTATTTAAATCTTCTTCAGGGCTACAATAGGAATCAAGAGATAAGAATTATAAAATAATATTAACAATTTAAAACAAAAGAAAATAGTTATGCATACATACGAATAATTTGAAAAAACAACAACATTAAATTAAATATTATTTTAAAAATTTTAAAATTTTTTAAAAAAATTAGTAGCAACCTTACCTAGTGAGACAAAATCAGAGTCAAAAACCATAACATTATTATTCATCATAAAATGAACAAGTCAATAGGAAATGCTTTTACTAAACGATATAAATGTATAGTGGTAAACTGTAACAGTCATCTTGAATAATAATCGTAATTATAATAATAACATTAATAACAACAATGGCTCAGGTGTGAATTCAGAAACAAACAATCTAGATAATAATATTAGATATATTAAGATACCCTATGTTAAAGAAAGAAAAATTGAAAATAATTCTTAATGGTGAAAATATGCGTGTTGTTTTTTACCATAGCAAGACAATAGGTCAACTATATTCGCCTATGAAAGACAAACTAGAAAAATCATATCTGTCGCACGTAGTTTATGGTATTCAATGTAATGATTGTTTAGGGATGTATATTAGACAGACAAAACAAAATATCAAACATAGAATGAGCTCACATAAATCGTCATGTAACCCTAAATATATTAACAAAAAAGATTATTAGCGGGATGGTGTGTATACATTCTCAAAATAATACCATTAACAAGAAGTCTGATATTGAATATTTAAGCGTAATCTATAATGGTATCATTAAGAAATTTATTAAATGAGAATACCTATAATATGAACATTCAGTACATCATTTCTTTCTTTTGGTGTCAACGTCTTATTTTTATTGCTTTTTCTTACTAGGTTTTTTACTTTTCATTAATTAGTATCTCGTTGTCTGATATTTATATTTAATTTAGAAGACTATTCGAAACATTACAGTTTTGCACTATACATTTATATCGTTTAGTAAAAGCATTTCCTATTGACTTGTTCATTTTATGATGAATAATAATTCTATCGTTTTTGACTCTGGTTTTGTCTCACTAGGTAAAGTTGTTACTAATTTAAAAAAAAATAAATTTTTAAATTAATGTTTTAATCTAATGTTTTGTTGTTTAATTAATAATATTCTAATATGTATTTTTTCAAATTATTCATATATATGTATACCTATTTTCTTTTGTTTTGTTTTAAATTGTCAATATTGTTTTATAATTCTTATTTTTTGCTTCCTATTGTAGCCCTGAAGAAGATTTAAAATAAATCGAAACGTTGGCTTAGTTAGAAAATCTAGACCATTATATTGTCCTGTTTTCCGATTATTCCTTCCTAAATACAAGTTTAAGGATATTAGCAATATATCATAGATAATTAAAAATGACTTTCACTAGACTTATATATATGACGAACTACACCTGCAGTTAAAATATTTGTACTTATTTAAGGTGTATTTGCAATTCTTGAAGCTTATATCCCTTTAGCAAAAACCATGTGAGATAGTTCCCCAATGTTTTTGTGGGAAATAACTACAATGAGAGTGGTCAAGAATACAGATTTGCATTTTCTCATGAAAATTTGCGTCACTTTCTGCGGGTATGTGTTCCACTAAAGAATCGAACCCCTGCTGGTAAATAAATAGGATGTTTCTGTCGATTAGTATATTTATAGATTAAGGTCGTCGTCAAGTCTGTTTCAAAACTGTTATTCTTAATTAAACAACATTTAGATTTGCAAACTAAGATTTTGCTGATTGAAACCATGGTTCTCTCTTACTCGCATTATGCACATGTTGTTTATGGTCGCTGAATTTAAAAATCGTGTGTTAGATATTTTACTACTATTAAGATAAGTCCAAAATAAAATTTACATTTCTTCCACAATCTTCCGCAGCAACTGTGAAATATACTGATAACACATCGAAGAAATTCTTCGTTGATAGTGTTGATAGTGATAGTATCGACCAATCTAGTTTTTTCTTCGTTCACGACTAAAAGATCTGCTTCATCGACGATAAGTCATAAATTAGTAGGTATAGTTCAAAAAAATATGTCTTATTTCATTAAACTATTCCCACATGGATACAACAATATCTGTATAATTATACAGCTGGTATTTTTGAGAAATTAACAAAACCTCTAATTTTGGCATTTATCTGTATTCAGGATAGGTTTTTGGACCTTTACTCATTTTACTTAAGTCAAAAGTATGATATAATCATAAATATCAAATAAATAATAATATAATTGTAATTGAGTTGAGTTGAGATGTTTTCATATACGTAGAACAGAATATTTTTACAGAAATTACTACATATCGATAATTTTGTAGATTCCCGTTATCAATGCAATTTTATTTAAAATTAACCGAAATGCAAAAATTAAATATGTGTCTTTGAAATCAATACGAACGGTGATCCCCTACGGATATATTATTTTTCATTTACTTTCGGAGAATGCTAATGCATAAAATCTAATGATTTTATTACTGCTTTCGAAAAGCCCGTATGAAAATCAGTGCGTCCATGTAGAAAATTTGCTTTTGGATGAGAATCAACTCTATTATCTGCAAGCTGTGTGTCCTCCTCATTACATTTTATCACGTTAGAGGCCATTAAACGCCCCTTGGTTCTGCACTGACTGCTGGAAATAGTAAATATAATTTCCTCGATGAGAATGGATGTTGCTATTTAAACCACCTTCAATAAGTGACATAATAAGCATAGCATGTCTCGCAATAATTTTTAGTTAGGCTTATATAGAGAAAGAATCCAGATTGATCTTAAACATTTTTGTAGAGGGATTTTTCGAATTGTTCTTTTCAATGATAATTTTGTGCAGTTCATTACGAGGCTATCACAAAATTTTAATCTAAAAATATGAAACATAAAGTTAACCATATTTGTCACTATGTTAACATTTTGATCAATTGCACCGTTGGGCAGCATGGACACCAAATTTTAGGCATGACGTGATAAATGTTCCTGCCTGATAAAAGAAAATATAGAGTGATTAAGAACAGAAAAAAATTGGGAATAGATGTGTCAGGAGTCAATATAATAAAAAAATGTTTTGCAAAATTCTTATAGTTTCCTAGAAATAAATTAATGAAGTTTTAATATTTTCAACCTTTACATCGCTGGTCTTTAGCCAGGCGATTTTGAATATTGAAATTCGATTACTTATAGTATTAACGTTTTTGTGATGAGAAGATTTATATTAGTTTTTCCAGTGCCAAAAATGGCATACGTGAATGGCAACTCAGAGTTGATGGATATCGTTTTATTTTATGGTGAAGTGAAAATGCTTTATCAGAACGATTTCCCGGTAAACATGTGCTAAATGCAGCTACTTTTACCGCGGTGTGTAATGAATGCAAGTGTAGGAAATTTGAAACCGAATCGTAGAAGAGATGGAAGTCTAGGACATCTACGGCGTATTGTAGCAGTGTGGCGTATTATACACGAGGCTCAATTATATCCGTACCAAGTACAATGTGTCCAATCATTAATACCAAAGGAATCTTTGTGTGGGGATGTTTATAAAATTATGTGTGATACAACGAAGTGGATGATGATTTACAAAAACGTATCATAACTGCTGCCACTAGTACGAGTTCAAAGCGGACAAGAAGCAGAAATATTTGTGTTTGTAAAGACTGGGTAAAACGGGCCCAAAATTTTATTGTGTTAACATGTATGTCACACTATTTTATTAATTAAAACTACAAATTAATTATTAATAACAATAGCGGCAAAAGCAGTTGAATTTGCTGTATAGAATAGGTATTTAGGAATAGTAGCCGACTACATGATTTGTCTTGTCAGGATTTACAGTGGACTAGTTTCCAGTGATATGCAGAAGTGTATTTTTAAATCATTTTTGAACTACCCGTTTTGATTTTTTTTTAGAAAATTGTATTTGTAAGAGTCGCCTGTATATACGAAAATATTTTTAGATTAGTTCTGAATGTCATCTATTGTGGCAGACTGTTGAATTTTGAAAATTTTATTATGCCATGTATGCTTTTTCGCTAGTAAATTTAGCTACATTATCATTAATTTTAGTTATGTATTTGTATATTGTCACAGAATTTGCCCCACTCACACCCAATTCGTAGACTGTGGTACAGCGAAATACTAAGATTGCCCACATCGCCCCTACGCGGGTCTGGTAAACAAACAAAATGCCGTGTATCTAGGCGGGACTGAAAAAAAGGGGAATCGACGAGAAGCGTTCGAGTCGTTCGAGAAAATGGATTTAGAGATACTAGAAAATACCTGGAATATTCGTTTGGTTCTATAAAAGAAAAATAAACGGCCGAGTTAGTTAGTCTAGTATTACAGCCTTGAATTGGAGTGTTTAGAGCGATTTAGATAGCGATTAAAAGTGAAATAGTGTTTAGTTGAGCTGTAATTAGTATTCAATAGTTTACAGAATAGTTAATAAAGATAAATGATTAATTAACGGATTGTTTTTCTGGCAGTAGTAAAAGTCGGGTTGGGATATCCGGAATATATTGTGGGTGTAATTCAATAATGGTTGGGACATCAATTCCAGAGTTGTTAGTTTAACACAATATACCCAATAAAATATGTAAAAAAATTATAATAAACATTCTCTTTCTGCAGTTTTTCCTTTTTTTTTCTATTCCTGTATGGTCACCCACAACTCGTTAAAAGTCTTAAAAACATCTCATTGACGAAGAATCGTTTATTTATCTAAAAACTGACATCATAGGCTTTGATGTGTTACTTGATTTACAGCTAACAAGTTAGTGCAGCAATTTTTATTGCAAGCAACAAACAAACATAATTGCCAATTGTAAAACTATGACTATGAAAAAAGTAGATCCTAACATTACATCACTGAATATGTCATTCTAAAGGCTATCTATAAGTTCTATGCAATTTATAGCGTCATTAGTGTTGGTATCTTGTCTTGGTTTTTCTTGATTTTGTCTTGGTCTCGCAGTAACAGGCAATACAAGACAAAACCAAGACAAGACAAGAAGAGAAAATAAATATTGCATTTCTGTTGTAGGTATGTACTTTATTTATAGGATATCAGCCATATGAAATTATTTACAAAATGAAAATTTATTGAGTGCATGTCCAGTTTTGCTGAACTTGAACTAATTATATATTAACTGCCGCTTGACCGAAACAGCTCCAATTCCGTTTTACCTATTTCATTCATTACTTATTACTTAATATGTAAAACTAGCCATTTCTATACTTTATAAAGTCTATCAATCGACCACTGTCGACGATAGACCACATCGATAATAAGGTGATAATTTCGAGCGTGACCGTAGCCGACCGAGAATAAACCACCACTGTTACCAAATTCGTAATAAAATTCCATGTTTCTCATTTGTATGCAAGGGTTTCACGAGAATCATGCACAAGTCTTGCAAAATGGCGAGGCAAAAAAATTTGCGAGACAGTACTAGACATGATCTTGCAATAGGCAAAACAATACTGTTTCAAATTTTGCAAGATTTCTTGAATATATTGCTAAGGTTGGCAATTTCTACCCGGTTAACTATCACTAAGTACAAAAATTTAACTACGTGCTTAGCGAGACCTAAATGACAATAAAATATTTATTTCGAAATTCAGAAAATTTAACATTAATTCTTCGTTTACTCGTTGTAAACTGCTAAAATGACTGCTTATTCATTACAGATCCGTCATTAACAACAGAACACCATAGCAGTGTCAATTCGAGCAGATATTTTAAATTTATTGTTACTACTACAATAATTCCTTTTATTGGAGTAAAACATTTAAAAAAAAATATTGGTACATACCACAGAAACTTGATCAGAACAAATACCTAGTATAACGTCAAAGGAAAATAATATTAAACTTCTCTCCTACCGATGGTTTGACAGCACGAAAGAAACAAACATTTTGCATTACTACCATTACTGCAATTGGCAAGACATATGAAATTATTGTATTGATGGTTGCGTACCTAATGTGCAGGATAATGCCTGACATTTTGATTGACGTCACTCTATAGATAGGGGTTTAATATGATTTAGAATTTTTTTCCGCTTTATTAAAAAATATGATATATATATATATAATGTTTTGAAGAATGATTTTATTTTTTTCCGTCGTCTCTGTATAGATATACTAATTGATCTATGTCACCTTTTTTAACCTCAACTACAAAAAATATGAATTTTATTCCATCATCCTGGGACAGACTATTTTATTTTCCATCCACTCGATCACATTAACAAAATCTTCCGATCCGATAGTTTATCGGTCGAATGCGGTGAGAAAAAACGAACTGCTTGAAAGAACTCCTACGTCTTTGACCTGGAGTTAGGTCTGAATATAAATTGGTAAAATCACGCCTTCAGCCATATATCGTCATTTATTGATCACCATCCTAAACAGCTGTAAGGGCTACAAGTACCTCATATATAGATAGATGTAAATCATGTAAGAAATATTTAAACAGAAAAGAAGAAATTTGAATTATTGGTATTTTACGTGATAGCAAAATTATTCTGCATTTGTTTTTGGCTGTCAAATTATTAATTAAAATTAAGAAACGAAAGCAATAATTTATACAATCTTTATATAGCAAACGCATCTGTCTAACAATATAGAGTAATTGCAAGCAATTGTAAGAGTACTTAAAAAATACTAATGGGTATAAAAATGCAATAATTTAATAAATAACGACTGAACATGTTATTTATACAAAAAGTAATAAAAAGTCTTACCTACTTATTTTAAAAAAGTATTTCGAGCAGCTAAGATATACTATGCTCGTGCGTATTTTAGTATGAATGACAAGCAAACAGTACGCATGTTGATTTATTCAGATGAATCGGCCCAATTATAGCACTAAATCTGTATGTCTGTCCAATCCAGAATATGTACTGTAATCTTCATTGAACCAGATTTTGCAAAAATCGCATTTTTTGGTCGTTTAATGTCTTTACGTAATGTTTCATTTTTCCTTTAGAATTTTCATTATTAATTTCACCTGAGGTAGTAGGTATACAGGGTGTCGGCAATATGAGTGTCTTTATTCTGTTATATGATAAAATGTACCAAACAAAACATGTGTGCAAATACCGAATTCCAAGGGACAACTACTTTGTTTACAAATGTCTCGACCAGCATTAAATTACACCTGGAAAACCTATAGCAAATAGCTAGTCACTCGTCAGTAACCTACCAGACATATACCGGTTTCGAGCTTATTAGCTCTGATCAGTATGCCATAGGTGAAGTATCTCACGAATAATTCTAGCTGATTTAGTATGTCTAATCCGACAGAAAGACCATGAGTACGTGATGAAGAACAAGCTACATCTATTGGCCATTCGCTACTGCAGGGCGGACTGATGCCACAGACACGAGGAGTTTTACAGCAGCAGACACCATTGAAAGCTGTCGACCTTTATCGCGTTCCGCGAGAAACGATATTTTGCAAAATGTAGCTTGTTCTACACCACGTACAGATGGCAATCTGATGAAAGTTAATAAGCTCGAAACCGGTATATGTCTGGTGGGCTACTGACGAGTGGCTCTAGCTGTTCACGGTCTATTAACTACAAGTTCAGGGTCATCAGCAGGTAGTCAATGAAAATTGAGGACATTTATGACGCATGATACAGTCTATCTCAGTCCATCTTTCGAGAAAAAATACGTTTTGCCTTTATTTTGTGACATCACCTGGCCCCGACTGTATAGTTACAGATTTTTCAAGTGTAATTCAATGCTACCGCACTGCTTTACCGTACAAGCGTTTCGTAGAGTTTTTCCCAGATACGCCATAAATTAACATGCCAGGCAGCTGGTTATGGTTACTATAAATTGTTTTATTTTTGTTTATCTACACTCACAAGTACAAAGAAGCGCTAAAGAAAAGTGCATTACCCGCAATACTACTTTGACTAATATAACTTTTGGGTTAACAACAGCATCAGCTGACACATTGCAATATTGTTGAACGTTAGATACAGTACGTTATAGTGCTAAGGATTTTCTGAGGAAATTCAATTGTTTACTTCATTAACAGATACAAAAAACGAATTACGTTACAGAAGTTTTTACTTAACCTTAATTGTACCTTACTTTGCAGTCAATAACTCTAGTATAATGTGCGTTTCATGTGAAATTTGGAGACAGAGGGAGAAGGGATGCACCATCTCAACTGACCATTCGAAGATGGATCAAGAAATGACAAGCTGAATGGTCCGCTCGCAAAAAAAATAAGTAGGTAGCAGAAGATATATCAGAAATGCTGAAAATATGAAATGAGTGAGAAATGCATCAGAGCAGTCAAGCTTGCATTGCACAAAAAGGTAGTCAATTGGAAGATTTTTATCTTGAAATCATTAAATTAAAAGATATATGTATAGGATCCAGCACTTAAGACTCTCCAGGCCTATATTTAATTTATTTTTTCAGATACATTAACGATCGAGGTTTGTAGGTTCTAAGCCAGTCATAATTTTAAATAACAATTTTTTTTTCTCGAGCAGACTTTTTCTTTAATATTCTATATAAAAAATTATCATGGGTTATATATGGGACGATAGCTTTTGTTACTGTAGTTTTGTTAAAGTTAAGCGATACAACAACATGCATTTCAAACAACATACCTATTATTGTGGCAGTAAAAATAGTAATAGTTTACAACACATATTAACATTATACTCGCGACAAGAATTCAGACGACTTACGTCATACAAACAAATGAATAATTCATTATATTTTCATCAAAATATTTAAGAAACTGCAACTGATAGTAATAAAACTATATACTACACTAAAAGTTTGCATTATATATTGCACTAAATTGCAAAAAATGATGTTTTTAACGCGACCAAATATCGAAAATTACGTTGACAATAAAAACAAATGTGTAACGTCAGCCGTGACGTAGGACGTCTGAATTCTTGACGCGAGTATAGTTGTAGTTACGTAATCCATAAATTTACTATAACAAAAAATATTTATTTTCATAGATATACAAATATTAGCAATAAACCAAGGAACATATACTAATGTTTCAAGAATAAGATGTCATTTTCAGCAAACACATTTCAACATATTTTCTAATGCGAATGAAATACATTGCAATACATTTTTAGATGACTGGATGAACAATATCCTCACTTTTAGAGAAAGGGAAAGGGATAATGCAAATTTTATTAGAGAATGGATGAACAAATTTCACTAAAAATATCTTCCTACACAAACTCGCATTTTGTGTTACTGAATTTAAAGTCTACTGTATTTGTAATAAGTAAGAGAAAAAGTTTTCTCTATGCATATTTCTCAATTATAGTTATAAAGGTAAAACATTACATTTATTTTACAATTCCAATCAAAAAATTATAATATATAAATCAATACAAATTATAGTGTCGGAAATTTACAATGGAATTTAGCAATTTATTTCTGTAATATTACAGTGTACTTTCATATAATTTACAAAATTATTATGTAATTTTATATAACTTTATGCTGGCCACAAATTACCAATGTAAAGTTATGTGAAATTACCAAAAAAAAATTTATCAGTGTATAGTAACTAAAACTGTTTTTCGGATTATTATATTCACATAAGTCATTATTTACATCTATTGAGATGGCAGAATAACGTCATGTATTCAACTAAGCTCATTTTAAGCAAGAATGATAAAAAACATGGCTTATTTTTCTTTTAAATGAATTGGGAGATACAAATTTTATTAGAAATATCAATCAGCACCAAAATCCTTATAGATTCCGAGTTAAAAATTATTGAAGTTGTAGCATTTTCAGACTTTACATCGCTGAGCTACTGCAGTTTCTACTCAGGCGATTCGGAATATTGAAATCCGATTACAATTTATAGGTAGTTTTTGTGATGCCAGTCTTTACATTAGTTTTCAAGTGTCACCAATGGCTTAGGTGTATAGCAAATCGGAGTTGATGGATATCGTTTTAATTTATGGCGATGTGAAAATGCTTTAGCAGAACGATTTCTCGGTAAGCAGGTGCTAAATGCAGCTACTATTACCGCGGTGTGCAGTGAGTGCAAGTGTAGTGCCACGCGAGGGAAATTTGTAATCGAATCATGGAAGAGGTGGAGGTCCAGGATATCCACGGCGTGTTGCAGCAGTATGGCGTATCATACAAGAGGTTCAACAATTATATCCGTAACATGTACAGCGTGTCCAAGCATTAATACCAAATGATTGGACGAGGAGGTCCGGTACCATGGCCGTCATGAGCCCCTGGCTTGAAATCATTTGGATTTCTTTCTGTGGGAATATTTGTGAAGTTTATCGCACCGAAGTCTATATTGATGATTTACGCAAACGTATCATAGTTGCTGCCAACAACAAGTTCAAAACGGACAAGAAGCATAAACATTTGTGTTAGTTTGTATGGTAAGACAGGCCCAAAATGTTGTAACATCAAGCATGTCAAATTATGTTATTAATTAAAACCACAAATTAATAATATTAATAATTAATAACAACAGCGGCAAAAACAGTTTAATTTGCTATATAAAATAAGTGTTTATAAAATGTTACGTATTTCTTTCCTAGGAAATTTATTTAAATTTTTTGTGCGATCACAGTCTTATCAGGTTTTACAGTGGACCAATTTCCAGTGCCGTGCAAAAGCGTATTCATTCATTTTTGTTTTAATAAGTTCTGAATCACACTGTATAATATTGAATTAGTTACCATCACATATTCCTGAAACTTTCGCAGAGGCACACACTAGGTAAAACAAAGTTAAAACAAAATGTTTACTATTCCTGCGGTTTAATAAAAACACGGAATACCAAACTGATAAATCATAGGGGAGTCGGTATTATTTCATACCTCAGTTTCAATATCGCTCTGTTTTGAAAATATGTGTTTGTATAGGTTGCGACCTCATCGAACTGGAACAATATCTCCGTGATTTTAAATCACCAAAACCGAGCTCTGGTCGGCATGTATGTTTTCGTTTTATTAAAATTCCTGAATCAAAGAAACACATCACACTATTAGGCTTTTAGGGATTAATAAAAAAGCCGCGTGTGTACCAAGCCTAAATTAATTTTTCATAACGCTATCCAAATACAGCAAACAAACGAAATTCTGATTTCAATTAATAGCCAGTGTACTAAATGTACATATCATGCTTTTTCATGATATATATACAGGAAATTTCCGGAATAAGTGCGTACTTTAGAAAATATAATAGAGGACGTGCAAATAACAATTTTCATAAGCAGTCGGTACTCGGAAGCGTGAAATGTCATTTTTTCCCCAGACAAAGAAAATGTGAAATTAACGAAAGAAAATGTGAAATTAACGAAACAAAATTTTGAAAGCGTAAGGTATACGTGTACACGGTGCTTCAATTCCGTTGTAATTACAGGGTATGTCAGAAACTACAGGTGGTTTTCACATTTCGGGGTTACTTTTCGAGAAACCTAAGATGCCGCAATGAGAATTTTCATAGGCCTCTTCATGTTTGAGATAGAGAGCAAAATTTTAAAAATGAGTTCCAAGGAATTTTTCGTATCTCAGAGAATAGCTGAGATAGCGGTATATTGAAAATTGCTTCTGACAGACTTTTTTACGTAGAGTTTAGTGACGTACTAGTAATTTTTCTACAGGGTGTCTTTAAACATATGACTCATACATACAATTTGGTAAATGGAACACCCATTATATTTATATGAAATTCTATTGCATTATTTTTTCCTTCATAATGATATATAATAGTTGCTATTATTTTATTTACATACAAACTGAAATTCAACAAGGACTTTAGTTAGGTATTTTAACTTTATATGCCACAGATTTAATGGTTGAGGTGTTTGTTCTTTTCAATGAGTTATAATATATATTAATATTGCCTATTTTTGTAAAATATAAAAATCTATTACGTTCTATCTTATGTTCAAAAAAAATATTAGTAGGTTTCTTTCGCCAGTAATTACCACAAACATTCTGTAAATTTTTAATTTTCTTCTCCTTTATAGTTATGAGAACAATTTTTCCAACTCTTAGATGTCATCTACAAGTTTTGATAGTTCTTCTGCTCTAGATCTAAACAAAATTAGAGCAACTTTTAACAGCGAATCACTTTTATCTGAAATTTTCAATAGAAATTATCTATATCATTTATACTCAAAATTACGGACATTTTTTGCTTTATATCCATCACACTTGCGCTTTAAAAATGCAGTGACTTGATGAAACTTACTTATGTGTGATTTTTAACATGGTAACGGCTTATACCTCACATATTTCTTGTTAAAATATGCTAATAAGACGTTTTTATTGTATGTACCCACGCCAGTGGCATATTTAAATCATTGTTTATTCAAATTTATATTACTTGAACTGTTTACTTTATTTAATTAATCTCCGTTTTTTACATTTGAAATGCTCATCAAGGTGATATTGGTGGTATTGGTGACTCGCAGTCTCTACTTTCTCTATTTTCTTCAGTGTCTCCAGGTTTCTTTTACTTCAGTTCAACTGTCAGGAAATTCTCTAAATCAATAGCTCTTATCCAACACGGTACCTGATTGGTTAGAAACCTGTCCCAAGTGGATAGCCAAATCGATCACCGACTTACTGCAGCGGAGTTGTATCTAATATTAAACTAACTGACGACTTCGGACAGGTTTCAAACTAGTCAGGTGCCGTGTTGGAAAAGAGCTAATTTCAATAGGTTCATCAACGTTTCAAGTTCGACCTTCGCATGTGGTAAAAGTGACCGAACAGCTCAACCCAAGCTTACGCAGCTCCAATTGCCCTTGTACACACTTAGAAGAGATTATCTGAGTAATGCTTCTGCTGGCGCTGCTTCTTTTTCAGTGGTTACTGGCAGTAAACCGTTGATAGTGCGTTTTTAGTTCCATGAATTTAATTCCAGTTTGACATTGGGTGTTTACTCTACACACGCTTACTTATTTATTTATTTAGCATACACCACCCGACAGCCTAAGCCAATTAATGAATGGGGGTAACATATGAGATTAGCAAAAAACTTTCTATAATATAAATGCAGATATAGAGAGAAAAAACTTATAAACCCTTGTATATAACCAAATAATTGCAGATTAAGTACAAACTAAGACACCGAATAAAAGAAAAAATAAATTTATAGTGAAACAAGTAAAATGATAAAACATGATTTTCTAATTTGTAAAGACTCTTTGTTTAATGCCTCTAATAGCATCAAAAAAATATCCACCGAATTTCAATAATTAAGGCGACAAAGGTGGAAATTTTAACATATTAGTTTTAGTGGGTAGTGGGAAAATAAGAAGGTCTTCAAAAACGGGTGGCGCAATGAGGAGCGTGAAAATCGATTTTTACTGTTACAATTTTATACAGAGGGACCGATATACGACGTGTGCATAGGTCAATAAAATGAAATCAACTTAGTAAAGTGCTTTGTGGCACCCCTTGATAAATGTTGTCAGTTTTAAACCACATGTACTTAACATATTTACGCTATATGTCTCCTAGATTTTTAACATGGATTTGATAAGCGGGACACCATTAGTGACCCATATTTCAGTTTTGGCAAAACGAATGCGTTAAAGAGCAAGAAAGTCAAAAAACTGTATTGAGTTTCTTAGAACAATGCCGAGATTTCTTTATGTCTCATGTTGTGTATAATTAATATGTTCAACAAAACTAAGCTTACCATCAAAGATTATCCAGAGATCTTTAAAACTATTGCATTTTCTAATTGGGTTACAGTAAGTCTTGCAATTAAAAGTAATAGGATTTACTTTCCTCTTGAAACACATAGAATTGCACTGCGAGAAGTTTAGAGGCAATATATTTTTAGAACACAAAATTTTGTCAACGTTTGATTGAAGCTCGATACAGTGTTTAATATCTGACACAGACATACACAATTTGAGGTGACCTACATAAAGAAGGGTCTCGCAATTCAGGTTCCGGTCAATGTCATCAATAAAGATTAGGAACAATAGCGGGTCGAGAACTGATTCTTGAGGGACCCCAGAGGTAACATGTATTTATTTCAGAAACCACGATACTCCACTGTCAATCTACTTCGAGAGAGGTATAAGGTGAACAAATTAATAAATGATTTTGTTATACTGTTATGGTTATATGAGTTACTAATTATTATTAATTACATTATTGTTGAAAATATTTGATGGTGTATAAAATATTGTGTGAAATGTTTGCTATAATTTAGCAAAACTGTAGCTTCATACAATTTTTTGTGCTTCAAATGACCCAATGAACCACCTCCTTAAATATTTATACAGACGTAATTTATACCCTGCGAATGATCATTTGGAACGGCACATTTCTCATGACCGAGCATACCTCCTTTATAAACGTGTGTCAATATGCAAGGCAAAGTAAATCCCGAGGAGAAAAATCTGAACAAAGAAAACCTTAGACGCATTAGTCTCCTTCGCGAACAATGTACTTCACAAATTTATTCCCGAAGGCTTCCCAGACAATAAAAAATGGACTAACCAAAATTTGTGTTACGAGTACAAAGCGCTGTTCCTCGTAAAAGCAATAAAATACGTGTTCTATCACTTCCTGCAGCACCCTTCAACTGTTTAACAAAGCCAACTCAACCTCCACCACAATATGTTCTAATTCGCCAGTTGGGGCATTTTACCATACCGTATTGGTTTAATAATTTAGTATGCAGTTATTCGGCTTAACTGAAGGGCATACGTGGATTAAATCTCATGATGTACGCTCCATAATATGATGACATTAATTACCCAGATAATATATATTTTTAAACATTTATGGAAAAGAGGAGACTGACTAATTAGATATTCAATATTCACGGAAAATCTGATATTCATTCAATAATACATTAAGTAGCCGCTTCTCAACTAACAAAACAGTTTAATAATTTTCAGGTTATACGACAATTATGTTTTATTGCCGTATTATTATTGCTTTCGAAATACATATTTGTTTTATTATAGCGGCAAGTATCATTATTTTCTTGTTAATAACTGAATTATTTTATAAATTTATCACAAGAACGTTTATGATATAACTGTTTTATAAACATTTCTGTGACAAGCTTATAAAATATTTTAGCTAATAAAACTAAAGTGTTTCATAATAATTTTTTTAGTAAATTTCTAACAGCGCTATAATAGTTATTTATTGTATATAAGTGTTTTTATTAGCATGTTATAGTTGAGAACGTAGTTCGAGCGTGGATAAAAGGCAATTAGAACACGAACGCAATACGCAATGTTTTATCTATATTCACATCATAATTATATTTGTGGAGAGTTGTGAAATTTGAAACTTGATATTGCAAGGAAAGTCCAAGGAAAATATAGCTGTTCCTTACAAGAAGAGACATCCGTAACTTGGGCAAATTCTTCACAAATTTCGGCAGATGTTATGAGTTCAGAAAACGAAGGCAACTATGCTACGCTACTGCTAAGTGTTGTTATTAACGAAAAAGAAGCAAAATGTGATAAAACAATAACAAAATGTTAATAAGTAAATAGATTAAATTTTATTTATTATATGTTAATTATTTTTGCATTATCAATCTCTAAAACTATTATATTAAAAGATACTTGGAGACAATTTTACTTCTAAGAGCAAATAGCTGTGTTATACACTGTAATATAGTTATTATGTAATGATATTATCAGTTGTAAAACAAAATAACAATTGTAACAGAAACAGATTTTGTGCCAAAGTAAAACTAGGTAGGTCTTAAAATATATGTCTATACTTACGTAGACATAGTGTATAATACCTATTTAAATAAATTGGAAGCTGAATACTGTGAATATAAACTGTGATATATAATTTATCGACATACCAATAACTGTAAAATGGTTCATCTGATTTTAGTTCACCTGGGTATAAAGAGAAGTGATTTATAATAAAATATAAATGGTGATTTTCCTACAGAGACTGATATGATATATGTGTAAAAATTCAAATCTGAAATTTTGTAGTTATTTTTCTACAGCAGACCAGATTTAATAGTTATTTATGCAACAAGTACAAAAAGTAAGTGTTTATTTCACGCTACATGAAATTGTCCAACGAGGCCGTTAGGCCGAGTAGGACATGTCGAGTGCAATAAGCACTTTTTGTACGAGTTGCATACAATATTTTTGCTACGTTCATGCAAAAACCAAAAAATTATATTTAGATGACACTAAGTCTAGGAAAATGTGACGTCGATTTGAACGTTTATGTTTGTCATGATGACAAAACGCTGTAGTAGAATGACAGATGAATGCAATAAACATTTTATTGCACTAGTGCAATAAAGAACCACTTTTTCACTAAATATAGTTCAATAAAGTTTTGTTTTTTTGCATGAACGTAGAAAAAGATTATTTTTCTATATAGAATAACAATAAAGTAGGGCATATAGGTTGTAAACTAAATAATATTATGCACAAGGATTATTACTGAAAAAAATACATTTAGAAGGCATCTTTTTGCTTATTGAAAACTTAATAACAACAGATACTGAACATTATGTGGAATAATTATTTTTTTATTTCATCAATTGCTCAGACAGGCAGAATGGGACAGATAAAATTTATTATCTAATATTCATCATATTATCCTCCAGTGGGTTTTCACACAGCTTTGCTGTCGAGATTTGATTTACACGAACCTGCAATTAGAAAATCTGCGAAGCAAGCTATATTTTTATATAAAGTACTGAACAACTTATCAGAATGTCTGGAATTACCTGGTAATATCAACATGTCTACTCGCAACAGAAACGTTATAGGTCTCTTCACACCACGCACTAATATTTTGATGTCATCACAGTTGTTTCAAATGATTTTGTAATATTACAACATATAAACCAGGGTCGATATTTTCTTTTGTATCATTCAGCAGATAAAAAATGTTATTCTTAAACAATGTTTTTTTTTATGTATTTCTTTTTGTTTTGTTTCACTAGTTATTTGTATTCTTTTGAAACCAATATTGTACGTCTACCTTGTCTACAGGGTGAGTCAGTCATAATATCATTAATTTTAACCATGTATTCGGAAGACCTAATAAAGAAAAAAAAAACAATTTTTACTCGATCTTTAAAAAAATAAACAAATCACCCTATAAAAATCGGTAACACGACGCTCCGACGCTCCTGATGAGGCAGCCATATGATAATCGAATGTCGAAGAAAACATCGTTGCCAAATCAGTATTACATACATAATATCGTCTAACACTTCAGCGTGTTATTCAAATTTACCACCATTTAGTCGCACTTTCTGCATTTTCCGCTTTTCTTTCCCCCCAAATTTGGAGATCACATCACACATTTGGAGGGGGGGTGGAGAGAATGCAAGCAGTAGTTTGTTTATTTCGGTCTCGTGTATTCATCGTAAATTTACAATGCCTAATTTTACATAATTCAAATATGCAGAAATGGTAGTGTTATACAGAGAATGTTTGCGAAATGCGAATGCCGCTGTTACGGAATATCGAAGACGTTTACCTAACAGAAATTTTCCAGGTGCGCGAACTTTGTACAAGTGCTTCAATACCTTCGCGATACGGGTTCTGTGAAACCGCGTCGGGAACTTACGGGACATCGGCAAAATGATTTAAATGTGATAGAGGTTGTTTTAAATTTAGTTGAGGAGTAGCCTACTCTTTCTACAAGAACCATTTCAAGCCGATTGGAGATATATGAAAGCAAGGTCTGCAGAATATTATTCAGAAAGTTTTAAAACCTGCTGATTTCCCCAGCCGTCTTGAATTTTGCTATTGGCATATAAATCAAATTGCAGCTGACCCTAATTTTATTAATAAAGTGCTATGGACGAATGAGTGCAGCTTTACTCGAACTGCCATTTTAAACAGATTAGTACTATACTACAGTAGAACCTCGATTATCTGGGCCAGCCGGGACCGAACCATTGCTGGATAATTGAAAATACGGTTAATCGAAATAACACTCAAACACACAAATTTTGCAAAACATATGAACTTTATTACACATATTTATTATATACATACATATGTACATTATGTAAAACAAAAAATAACATTTAAGTTTGCACAAACAAGCGAACTCGTCTTTTTTTTTTGTTTCCGAGAGTTTTTTTTCGGCCCGCCACGGATAATCCGAGCACGGATAGCGGACAGTCATAAACATCGTATGGCACGAAGAATCCACTGCACGGATCAACCGCGCACGGATAATCGAGGTTCTACTGTACCTAAAAAGCAATAAATTTCTAAACACACGTACGTAACTACAAACTGAATAATTAATTGTACTTACGAGTAATACTAAAAATTCATATTCAATTGTAAAACGTAGTGAAAACGTAATATTAAAATTATTAAACTGTAATAACCTAACATTCGAAAACATTTATTTATTATCTATATTTGTTTTTATTAATAAATAAATTAATATTTAAGGAAAATTCATTCATGTATCTAGATAAAAAAATAGTTTTATTCCTTGTCTTTAAATAACAGTACAAAAACTAGGTAACTAGGTTATTGACCTAATAATACAGTAGGTCAAGATTCACTCTCGATAACTTTTATGAGCATCAGATCAGAGGCGTGCCGTTTCGCTCTTGGACATTTTTTTGTCGACAGAACGATGGTTTTTTATTACTTAGTATTTAAACACGAAACACTTTCAGAGGCGATTTGTTGTCAGCGTATTTTCAACCTGAAAACCTGAATGGAAAGCGTTATTTGTAATTGTTTATAAAATTATTTAATTATTATTATTTGATTTCATTGGATATTAACATTTTAAATTAATTGGCTGAATTGAGGAAGAAAAAATATGAGATTCTAAAATAGTCAGTACAACCCTTTATATTTCAATTTGGCAACATGGCATGAGATCGACATCGAGTTGTAAACGATCAAGGCTGTGGGCGACAGTAACAGTCTGAAAGGGGGGTTTAAATAATGATTTGAAAATATTTTTTCGGCGTAAATATGCATTTCGATTTTTTTAATCGCGTATTCGGATTATACTCATTATTCCCTATCTCCTCTTAAAATTAATGGCATTATGATTCATGTATATGTATTTATTTATTTGAGATTTTGTAAGCCCGTATGTTCTTTTACTGTAATTAAGCAGGTACCTATTTTGATATGTATTAAATAAATAAATCATTATATAATATTAATTATTCATTAATAGTGAATATTAGTTTACGAAGATGAAACAAAAACACTTTTAGCCACAGAAAAATATATTATTCCCAGCACAAATTGTATAGAAAACTTCAAGAAACAGGATTTTGAATCAGCAATTTTTGAAACTGAAATAAAGTTTCAAAGATGTTGACGATATATGAATCATATAGAATATAAAGAAATACACCGAGACATAAGACTCACTATACTCGTATAAAGTTGGAAGACAGCGCTTTTATTGCTAGATGTTCTTATGAAGAAACCATATGGCACGTCTGAGTACTGTGATTATCCAATCACTCTGACACATATTTAACTAATCAAAGTATCATCAACATCTTAACGCATCGAATATGGAACATATATGAGCCAGAATTCTACGATTAGCTCTCAATGGAAATTAAACATGACAAAAATGTACCCTGCATATAATGCTATATTGACAGGATAGGTCGACTATTAAAGAAAACATGATGAATAATAATTAAAAAAAGGTGGGGATAACCTATCCTAAAACTGAATCCAAGAGCAATATGTCCTGGTGTATATATCATCCTGTACACATTTCGCAAGGTTAGATTAGGCATTGCAGAGACTTTAATACCACTTTACTACACTACATGACCATATCTGAATGAAATTAAAATTCGTAAAAGTGGGATGAAAGACCAAAACTGTATAGAGAAAGGCAAAGAAATCTAAATAATTTCAACCAATACGAGAGCTTAGAAGTATCTGAAGTTAGAAATCGTGCACCGAAACGCACACATCAAATTCAAATATAACAGATTAAAAAAATAAATTAGAAAATATATATAAAAAAATTCTGAGTAAATCACGTAATAAGTACGTACCAATTATTATGTAATCTCGTATAATAATAAATGTGTGATTCTGTATAAATTCTTGCCTTATTGCTGCAATTACTTATAATTTGCTCTACTAATGCAGTAAATGTTAACTACTCCCAACATAAGCTAGATGCTCTGAATATTGACATCCCGCACGACAACTAATTAATTATAATTCCATCTACATACTGCGTTCAGTAACATTTAGTAGATAGTACATGATGGAATTTAACATGTGTAAAACAATTTTCTTCTTATACAAATACAAAAAAAAATGGTGTCGGTATTTCTACAAAAACGTAAATATGTATTGGAATGTAGAGATCGATAAACATATCTACATTTATTAAATAATAATATAATATTTCTGAATGTCTAAAGAGTATTGCCATCATCCGAAAGTTAGTTATTATATTTTATGCACTCTATATGTCCAGAAATATTAAATTTACTATTAATATCAGCATTGCCAACCAAATTTGCAAAAAAATTTCCTATAGGCATTTTGAAATTTCCCTAGATAAACAATTTTGCCCCGAAATTCAAATCTGGAATTTTTAAATTTGTTGGAAAGATTATTGGAAAAATGTAGGGATAATTACACTAATAAAACAAATAAAAGAGAATTTTGGAATAACATATATGTTTATCATATACACAATTAAAACATACACGTATGTTTAAAAAAAAATAAAAATTAATTACAATATTTTAAAATAACACTGAAATAAATAAAATATACAAGAATAAACTTCAACAAAATGTTTTTTCTCTAAAGTTACAAACAAGAAAGCTAATTTTTTGCAAAGAAATGAAATAAATAAACCTGATTCTTCAGTTCGATTCAGGGTATGTTGTTGGTTATTTATGATCATTCCAATATTTTAACTTGCATTATGGCAAAAAACGTCAGCTAGATGCTGAGCAATCCCCTAGAAACTAAACATAATTTCGGTAGCGTTGGTTGTATACAGGGCGACTCAGAACTTATCTAAAAAACATTTTTGAATGTGCAGGAGACTCTTACACATAAAATTTTGTAAAAAAAATAAAAAGGGCAGTTCGAAGATGATTTAAAAATACACAAACCTGACAAGGCAAAGCATGCAATCGCCGATCGGACAAAAAAATTGCAAGAAATTCTCAAGGAAAGAGATAAATAACATTTTATAATACATATTTTATACAGCGTATTCAACTGCTATTATTAATTATTAACAGAATTAATTTGTGACTTTAATTAATAAAATAGTTTGACATACATGATGTTACAAGAACAAAATTTTGGGCCCAGTTTCTCCAAACTAACACAAACCTTTGTTTCTTGTCCGTTTTGAGCTTGAAGTTCCTCGTCCAATGCCTTGGTATTAATGCTTGGACACGCTGTACATGGACATTCATCTCATCCACGATTTCGTTTCAAACTTCTCTTGTCACGCCCGTATTGCACAACACTTACACACTGCACACCGCGATAAAAGGTTGCATTTGGCACAAATTTACCAGGAAATAGTTCTACTAAAGCATTTTTCCCCTTCACCATTAATTAAAACTCTGCTTATTTATCAACTTTGAGTTGCTACACACGTAAGCCATTTTTGAAATATGAAAAACTAATGTAAACGTTAGTATCGCAAAACCGTTAATACTGTAAGTAATCGGATTTCAATAATCGAAATCACCTGCCGAGAGATTACAGTAGTCCAGAGATGTAAAGGCTAAAAAACTTAAAGAAAATTGTCGGAAACTATAAGAATTTTACAAAAATTTAGTTTACGATATTAACTTCATTTTTCATAACGCATCTATTCTCAAATTTTTTAGATAAGTTGTGAATCGTCTTGGATATTTGCAATGCTTAAATTTAGTGGTTGGGAGAAGAGATGGCGCTAAACTAAAATAAAGACCACAAAATAAATAATTTTTATATTTGAAACTAGTTTTCAATTAATTTCATTAGAATTTACGTCAGTTTCCTTATTTCTCTGAAACTGCCAAAATTTCTCTAGAATAAGGAAATTTCCCTAGAGTTGGAAACGCTGCTTACTTTCATGAATACTTTACTCTCGCATAATCATTTTATCAATTTGCTCATAATACTTGTGATTATGGATACATTTGTAAACCTCATAAAATTCTATTTTGCATCCAATGTACTGTACATCTCATTGATATAAGGGAAAACAAAAAATGTCAAAAGACGCCGAAACTAAGTGTGGGATAGAGTTATGCAATATTATTTCAAGCAAGTGAATAAAAATCATTAAAATCTGTGGATATATGCATAATATATTTTCATAAGTCTGTAGATCATGCCTGTTTTAGTCATCTAACTCCATATTATTCAAAGCGAGGTGATTATTAAGGAAATATTTTGTATCTCGTCGTCAAAACAATATTATTTTACCCCAATCGAACCCACTGTTCGAATATAAAAACTTATAACGAAACGGCAGCTACAAGCTATTATTTGAGTGCAACGTTATCACATCTCACAAAATAAGGGTACCGCTTTCTGCACATCATCGAAATGGGTTCTTGTTTTTATAAAATTTAGTCTAACAGGTATTAAATATGTATATACGATATTTCGAAATATTAGCACTTCGCAAATTTGCAATTACGTTTTTAAGAAGTCATTTAATTTTATGAATCGTTGGCAACAAACTTGGCAATTATGCAGTTTCTCGCCGACACACTTCGTTCTTGAACATCGTAACGAAGACAAAGAGGGCAGTTAAAGATGCAACTTAGATCATCACTTGTTCACTTTGCTGGTAGTTCAGTGCTAAGTGATTTCGTAGGATCGATTGTGTTATAATTCCTGCTTTCCTGATATACTAGCTATTTTATAATTACTGTTATCGTTGGCTCATTGTACATTACTGTTGTAAATAAACAGGGTTAACTATGACTAAGTACAAAATTTTTAACCACGTGCTCAGGAAGGTCTAAAAGTCAATAAAAAATTTATTTAGGAATTCTAACTCGATGTTTAAAAAATGGGGCAAAACTCTCTTTTCCCACGGAAAGTTGGCGCCTATGGCAATCTATCATCATCCGTTATGGCTAGATATGTCAACTACTGGTCGTTTTTTCAACATTGTCAAATGTAGAAACAACGAAACGAAACATTTGGATTAATAATAATAATGGCTAAGTACCTGGTAGATAACAGCTAATCCGGATAGCTGCAGTATTTTGTATTCCTTCTTTCGTTGCATACTGCCAAACTACATTTTCACTCCTTGCAAATTCATCATAATTATCCACTAACATATCCGACATAAAATACTTTATTTAATTACTATAACACGTTTAAAATTAGTCACTTAGCTGATTTAAAGTAACAGTAAGTTCTAGGTTATGCCATACTGCATTGCTAATTGCATACTCTCCATGCTCCAAACCATCCAGAAGCGAAGTTAGTTATAATCTAAGGGTCATTTTTACAGAACACTGTAAACATCTTGGGATGTTATAGTTTAAAATATTACTAATTATTTTATGCAAACATCGTCGATTGCTGTTAATATTGTTGCTATTATTAGTATTAACAAAATTTAATTACACAACAACACATGAAGTTTACAAATTTATCGGCGTGAGTGCACCTTGTATTAGTGACAGATGTCGTCTGTAGATGTCAAATAACGTAAATTTACGGTTACGGTACTCTGATTAGTTTGAAATAATTTTTCAGTACTTGATTTTCGCAAATTTAATTTTTCGCGTATTTTATGTATATTTACAAACATGTCGTATTCAAATGCCTAGATGACGGATAAGGTGCTGATTTATGGGAGTGTGACAAGTGCATATTATCGTGCGGTAGCCTCAAAGACGTTTCCCAAGTATACAAAATATTTTACTGAATACTTTTTGAACCACATCGAACAGCTGTTTTATGCCGTGGCGGTAAACGTGTGGCAGTGTTTTTATTTATTTGTGTACATTTACGTGTATTTTCATGTTATCCTTTCTGCTTTTTCCCGACGTAAATAATCGACCTGGTCAAGACCGCCAAATCAAGTAGGTACCCCGCTTTACACAAAAAGAACGATCGAGGGAAGGAGAGGTCCACAGGAAGTACAAAAATCTTTGCAGGTTTTAATTTAAACAAGTAAGAACACAGAAGATGATTCAACATTCTTAATATTTCTCCAAGTATCACTCCTGGAAATAAATATTAGTAAGTTAGGTGCTGCCTCTCTGTGCTACCATACCGTATTTCTCATTAAATCATTAAATAATAATCTACATTTTGTAAAGATTTTTTTTTCTTTCAAAGCGGTATTAATTGATACACGTGTCAATGGACCTGCCACTATATTTGACACCTTCGACTGGCAGAATATACCTAACCTCGCAGCTGACAGAAGGTCAGTGACGGCGATAAATAGAGATTTAATATAGTTTCATTTTTTTTAGTTTTATAAATAAGTTTGGAATTTTTTTGAAGGGTGATTCCATTAATTCTTATTTTTCCCCATCCCCTCTTAAAATATTTGTACTATGTCATAGTTAACCCTGTATAATTGTTTAAATATTATTGTGAATAAGATAGTACTGTTATGTTGTTGCGTGTGAGTGTTTGTTTCAATTTATATAGAATACCCAAGGATTTCACAAAATCCATATAATTGCGTACGATGCCTAATTTGAAGAAAGATGAGTTACTGCATATAGTCAAGAGCAACAATTTTGCAAAGAAATACATTATTGATGAGATGGCTACGACTCAGGGATATACTGTTCCACGATTGCATCCGTACTAATCCCATTTTTAATCCCATTGAAATAATTTGGAGCCAGTTACAAAGAGACCTTAAAAGAAATACTACCTTTCTAAAATTTGACAAAACAGTTAAAGATGTTACAAGAAGCGAGGTGAATAAAATTACATCAGCTAACTGGAAAAAATGTGTCGAACATGTCATAAAAATTGAGAACGACTATATAAAGCTGTATCAATTGATTGGGCTAAATAAAGTAGTTTCATCATCATCAACTGTTGATAAAAAATCGGATATAAGTGACTCTGATGAATGTTAGTGTTAGTCTGTTTTTTATTATGATATATAAGTAAATTTTTTACTGTGTTTTTATGGTGTCGTTGTTATGTAGTATATGAAATTATTATTATTTTGTTTTAGTTCTAAAAAGGTATAATTTAACTTATTACTTATTTTTTACTCTGTTATCTACCCTTACCCTACTCAATTTAATCCCTCCTGGCGGAGAACGTTCCTACCTCCTCGTGGTCCTTGTTGGGAAATAATAATTTAAAATTACATAATTACTTCCTACATTTATTCAAAATATGTATTTAGCATTTGTTTTTTTTTTAAACTCACTTTTAAATTCGTTATTATAAACGTACTTCATTATATTTTAAATTATTATTGGCGAAATTGATATAGATAAACTATTTTTAATTTCGTGCGATAGCGAAATGCTAATTTAATATCTACCAGTTTAGTCTAAGATCCCACTATAAAACGACCTTTACCTAGCTGGTTAATGGATGAAAAGTATTTTATATCCAATTAAATATGTCAATAAATATATTGCAAATGGGTTGTCTAAACAAATTCAGTCCAGAATATGATTAATTAACAATTAAAAATTATTATTTTTTTAAACATTTCACTGGTTTGGTTAATAGAAAAATTCCATACCAATCGAAAGTATGAAGCCCATAGAATATGCAAACGTTAGGTTGGACTATTTTTTCCCGTCACAACTCTTGGGTAGGCAGGTATAAACAGGCAAATCGATACTAGTAACTTGCACCGGTGTGATTAATAAATTAAAGTTAAATTAAAATAGAGATGGTGGTATAGGGTTGTCTGCGAAAAATCAGTCCTGAATTCCGGTTGTCGAGTTTTAAAAAGTGAAATATTCCCCAGCAAACCATTCCATGCGATAGAAGAGTACACAGCATTGCAGCTGTGTGTAGTTCGTCCATACCGAAAATGAAGACGATTCCCCAAGCAGCACAAACCACACCGAATTTAACTAACGACTAGTTTTATACCAAAATTATACAAATTATGACTACAAAATTGGTATAGCATTACGTCTATGGTCGAATTTTAAGTAATTTTGGTAGAAACCGCTTACGTTAGTATTGCCGACGTCGGTATTTCGACCTGTTCCATGTTTTAAATATCAATAAATGAATAATAAAACAGGTCGGATAAGCCGACGTCGGTTTTTTTAACTGTCTCTAGCCAATGACATACGTCAGTTAATGTCATCCACACCGACGTCGCTACTCTAAATTATTTAATACTAATTGTAATGTCGGATGAGGTAGGTACAGCCGACGTCGGTGTTTATACCATATTTTGACCTATACACCAACCACACGTATTTGAAACGTTTTGACGCTTGACATGACGTTACCTATATTGTTAGTGAAGTAATAAAAACTGTCAAGTATTAAGAAATCTGATAATGAATAATTTAAGTAAATCGAGACCATTATCGGAGATCACGACAGCGATCTATCCCCACAAAGCCTAGCCTGAGAATAGCCGAGGTCACAGTTACCGGAAAATCATTATGTATCAAATATTTTAAATACATCAGTCATTTTATTGTCAATAATACGAAACTATTTATTTATTTAGAGTACACCACCTGAGAGTCAGTACTAATTACTGGGTGGGAAAAAACAGCTAATAATGTTACAGAGGTAATATATAAAAACATAATAAAAAAATATATCCACAAAGTTCTGCATCCGAAAAAGAGTACTCAACTATAACTGCACTAATACAATCTTAATTTTAACTGCATGAACACGCCTGAAAACAATGGAAAGTTAGGTTAGTCGTAAGAGTTGTATGTTTATACCTCTTTTGTAGATCTACATGCAACAAGTATAATATAGTATACCTACTGTACAGTAAATATGTTGGAAGAGTACTTTTGTTTACCATTATTATATCTTGTTTTTTAAAGTACTTAATTAGTACAACTTGGTGAAGCAATTTTGACTTCTTCAGTTAGTATATAGAAATGGGAGTTTATTATACCAATTGAGAGGACTGGTATATAATTAAGGTAAATAAATAAACTTAATATGACCTGGTGACTGGAGTAATTATATTCGTTTACACCAAAAATAACTTTAAATCATAGGGATATAACGGATCGGTATTGCCGACGACGACATCTTTTTATAAAAATAATAGAAAGCCATTTTGGAGGAATGCACAATAATTTTCCATTTTTAATATTTGAAGAGTGATTTTACGATTTTAAGATTATATATTGTATGAGACGTTAGTTCTTACACTTGATCTTTTTATTCTTGACATTACTAATAAAAAAAATATTTTCTAAAAAATACAAAATAAAAATATATATTGATAAAAATAGTGTTCATTTAATGGCGCTTAAATTTTAATGGTCTATTTTGTCCAATATAATCAGTAAAATTGCATGCGTTTATAATTTCAGTGTTTGAAGGTCTCGAAACTTATATCCTTAAAATTATATTTTATTAATATATTGAATCCTATACGAGTAGACGCATACCTTCTATTAAAATGAGCTGCAGAATTATTAGCTACAAAATTAGTATAAACGGAACAAAAATATAGTACATATTTGTCGTATCTAATGTGACGTGGAAGTAGGTACAAACATTTACACCTAACGCTACTTTATTAGTCAACGGGGTGACGTCGGGTCGACCGGAGTTTGTGTGACCATTTTCGTATAAAAACTGGTCGAAACGCCGCAGCGAGGACGTCGGCTACCGACTTCAGGTTAGACTGCCGACGTCGGCTCGACGTCAACCCGACCAGTCTGTGCTGCTTGGGTCGTTTATCCGTTTCTCAAAAAAATCGAATAGAATAAAGTCCCGAGGCGGCGGTACCTATTATTATTAATCTGCCCCTAGGAACTAATTTTTTCGATTCCGCGTCTCAAAGAGTACGTGTCTTTAAAATTTCAAATCGATCGGTTGGAGGGCGGCTCCGGGGGCGGTATCCCGTTTTTTTAATTTTTTTCGGTACATTACCGGATGCGCCTCCGCCTTATCGCGAAGTATACGTACATAAAATTTGAGGTCGATCGAATTCGATTTGTGGCCGTGAGATGTGCGGAAATTTTTTTTTACTCCTAACGATGAACATGAGGCTAGGTAAACGGCGGCTGTGGGACGGGATCGGATGTTTCCCGAATTCATAACTGAGGGGTGGAGTCTCGAAGTCACGAGTTCGAGAAATCGACCTTTTCTGTTTCATTTCGAATACATATTCGAATGATTTTTATGAAAATATGAAAAAATGCTTCTATAGAATTTTTTGTACAAACAACGGTTTACGAGTTGGGCGGCAAAATACCACCGCCCCCGGACTTCATTAGATTTTTTGGAGAAACGGATTGTCTTCATTTTCGGTATAGACTATTATTTCCTGGTAGTGACTTGGAATGATAATATGACGGCCCTTGAAAACACGAAATTTATCTAAAAACATTAAAATTTTTTTGTGGTTTCTTCTCCACCTTACCTATCGAAAAGTCTAATAATTTTTTATGATTATATGTATCGTTTCTTTAAAAAAAATTAAACGTAATTCGGGGCGGCAAATGGATTATTTGAAAATTTTATTTTTTAAGGGTTTTCGATCTCGACATATCATTAGTAGGGTCGAAAATGTTGTTTTATTGTCATTGAAGGGCTTAGGGGTTCCTAGGGGCAGATGAATAATAATAGGTACCGCCGTCCCCAGACTTTATTCGATTTTTTAGAGAAACGGATAAACGGATCGTCTTCGTTTTCGGTATGGACGAACTACACACAGCTACAATGCTGTGTACTCTTCTATCGCATGGAATGGTTCGTTAGGAAATATTTCACTTTTTAAAATTCGACAAACGGAATTCAGGACTGATTTTTCTCAGACAACCCTATACCACCGCGTTGGTAATGAAATAATCTTTATTTTAACTTAACTTTAATTTATTAACCACACCGGTACAAGTTACTAGTATCGATTTACCTGTTTATACCTGCCTACCCAAGAGTTGTGACGGGAAAAAAATAGTCCACCTAACGTTTGCATATTCTATGGGCTTCATACTTTCGATAAATATGGAATTTGTCTATTAACCAAACCAGTGAAATGTTTAAAAAAAAATTAATTGTTAATTTATCATATTCTGGACTGAAATTTTTTAGACAACCCATTTGCAATGTATTTATTGGCATACTTAATTGGATATAAAATACTTTTCATCCATTAACCAGCTCGGTAAAGGCCGTTTTATAGTGGGATCCTATACTATAAGATAAACAAGGCCCTGTCTCCTCTTCAACGGGTGGACCCGTAAGCCTTTGATGTTTTTATGGCAGTTTCTGATGCCGTTTTTTAATCCCTTATAGATAAACTATTTTTAATTTCGTGCGCTAGCGAAATGCTAATTTAATATCTACCAGTTTCATCATGATTAATTTTTCACCTTGCGAACTAAGGGTAGTAAACATATCCTTGGAACATGCAGCGAGGCTTATCAGTTGAGTAGGCAAGTTGAAAAGCCGTCACGTACATATTGCAATCTCCTTGCAACAGACTGATATCAAGATTCGCTGGGAACTCCCTTGTCAAATAACCTCACCGATTTTAGTGCTCATCACCAGATACGGTATAAATTTCAATGCCTGCTTCATCTCCATGCGAGATCTGAGCATCAGGAAAATCATTTGGAAGAAAATGAGGGCTAATCATGTTTTAAATTTGCATGATAGAAGGATTGGCTTCTAGTACTATAGGAAGCGACACGAAGTTCTTAAATTACATTGTAGAAAGAGATAAGAGAGAATTAAACGTATACGAGCTTATTGGAAAGAGTGTTACCAAAAGACTATTTTTTAATACTAATAGTAAATTATTTTTAATTTTTTTGTATTATTCATATTCGTGTAAATTTTAAATAAATGCATTTTAGAGATAACATAGTACAGGGTATAGTGGTTTTTAGGCACGGCCGGTGCTATTATTTGATACATAGTGATTTTCCGGGTTGTTATGCCGTGATCTCGGTAACTGGTCGCTGCCAGAAACAGAGTTAAAGTGCACATCCCTAGCATTAGCCGTTATTATTTTACCTGCCCTGATTGTTCTCTGGCAAGGTTCTGTGGGGACAGAACCGCTATCGGTTTTTCTGGGCCCGCCCATATATCCTCAGATATTATCCTCAGTCGCGGCGAAGCTTTTGCGGAGTCACCACTGAAGATGCCGACAGTGAAGAGCGGCGAAACGTTTGGAAGCATAGGATGCTACCAGTTACAGCGCCGGCTACGGAACGCCTCGGAGGACCACTATTGTTCGAGAAACGGTTCCGACCATAGCAGTTGTACTACCAACAGGAACCGAAATCAATATACAGGGTTAACTATGACTAACTACAAAAACTTTAACCACGTGCTCAGGGAGCCCTAAAAGACAATAAAAAAGTTATTCCAGAATTTTAGCTCGATATTTAAAAAATGGGGCAAAACCCTTTCTTCCTACGGAAAGTCGGCGGCTATGATGAGTATCGACTGAGATGGCGTATGGCTTAGATCCATAGTTGAAATTACATCTGTCAACAACTGCCATGCGGTCGTTTGCAGTGTTTCTAAATGCAGAAACGACAAAAATTATTATAACATTCTTATTAGTAATAATACCTGATAGGTAGATAACAGTTAATCCAGTATTTTGCATTCGTTTTTCATCACTATATTGTGGGAAAATATCTGTACCCGACACATATTCCTTTATTTATTAACTATAAACGTTTAAAATTAAAATAAGGCACTAAAAACTGAAAAAGAACACAAAACTACAACGTAAACACAGGTTATAAATTATAACATGACAGCGAACCGACTCGACTGGACCGACTGCCGACTGTGGCCGAAAGTTGCATGACGGTTGCTTGCTGGTTGCATACTCTGATTCTCGCATTGGCGGCGTTAAATAAGGATTTAATATAATATCGAAAACATTTTTTTTTGCTTTATAAATAAGTATGAAAATTTTTTTAAAGGAAATTCTATTAATTCTTATTTTTTTCTATCCCCTCTTAAAATATTTGTACTTAGTCATAGTTAACCCTGTATAGGCGGACCCAGAAACACCGATAACGGGACTAGTTACCGAGGTCACAGCATAACAACCCGGAAAATCACTATGTATCAAATAATACAGGGTGTTCTACAATCTTTTTGGAAAACTTTATCAGATGGTAGTTGGGTGAATGTGAAACGTTTCTTTTTATATGAACATAGGTCCGATTCATTTTTGTCTAGTAGTTACAAGCATTTAAAAAATATATAATATCATACTTCAGTCACAGTAGCCTGATAAATAAATATGATGGTTGCTTTCACAATAATTATTATTTGTGTTTAAAGTTTAAACTTTAGTTAATCTATATTAACCAAATTAACAAATTGTAGTACGTAGGTTTTCACGGCTGGTGTCAATTAAATGATGTATACTTTCTTGGTTGTTTTACCGTGATCGTTGCTTAGCTACAGACGTTTCGTCATACTTAACAGATGGCATCTTCAGTGCCGAATATATTTAATATGGTACTGTAAACGATACTGTACTGTCACGGACTGTACTATAAGATACTGTATTGTACTGTGTACAACAACCCCCAATATTCGAAAGGGGTGTTTAGGGGGCCAAAGTGAACAAAAAAAGCCTAATAAACATATGGTTCAATATCAACGGTTACTAAGATAGCAATGAAAATATTATTACTGCTGTGTTTATGGGGCAAAATTGAACAAAAAAGCCTAATAAACATATGGTCGAATGTCAACGGTTACTGAGATAGCAATGAAAATATTTTTATTGCTATTTTTGCGAAAGCTGTTATTATTTGATATTTCATTTTGAGTAGATCATGCATTCTAAACCAAACTCACATTAGTGATTTCTAAGTGTCACATTTATTTTGACATTTGTGATTTAAACACTTATTTTATAACACTCGCATTTATTTTTATATATGCGTAATGCCTATCCATTTAGTCATCAAAAATAGGCTGATCGTGCAGTTGCTGAATATCGATGTCGCTTCCCGAACAGAAGAGTGCCAGATAGAAATGTATTTCAGACAATGCACGTGAAACTGGAATGTTTCTTAGTGTGAGAATTATATCTGAGAAGCAAGCTGGTCTAGCAGTGGAAGAAGAAATTCTAAATATGGTAGAACGTAGCCCAAGTGTACAAGGCGTATTGCAACCCGTCTCCAAATTAATCAAACTACGGCATGGGAAGTCATTCACAAAAATGGTTTAAAACTTTCAGCATCGGCTCGGCATTAACGTATGGTGTGGTATGAGTACTAATAATCAATTACTTCGAGATGGTTTAAATTATTAGTATATGCAACAAAAGTGAACACAAGACAGGCGCTATTTGATCGGATTGTCAATTGTGTAGCACTCAGAAAAAATTATCGTGCACTTCAGCGAGCTACTCGTGCAATCCACAAACGAGCTGATGCATGCACCGAGGTGGACGGTGGTATATTTGAAAATTTGATTTATTAATTTCGGTTTATTAGATCTTTAATTAAAGTTATAATTTATAATACCTACAGATGATCATGACGATATTGGAACATGTTTATAAGGCTCTTTTGTTCACTCTTGCCCCCTCAACACCCCTTTCGATTATTGGGGGTTCCTCCCCAATCACCCTGTATACTATACTGTATGATAATTTTTAAAAGTTCAACATTTCTGATAATGCAAACTTTTTTACCAATCACCCTCACCTCTAATTATGATGCCATCAATTTTTTTAAATGACAATCAAAATATTTTATTGCGAATTCAGATTTTCCTTGAAATTCTAAGTTATTTATATAAATTGTAGTAAATAATACTTCAATTGTGTCAATATAGCTTTTATAATAATCACCACAATTGTTGAATTAAAATCATCTATAAATATTATTATTTTGCACTATTTTAAATTTGACAGTATGACATTTATTAGAAAATATGAATAGTTTCAATTCGTGGAAATCTATAAACCTATAATACAAGGAAGAATAACCTATTCTATAATTAATAATATTTTATTCATATTTTAACAAAATATTATTATTTAAGTAAATCTTAAATTTAGTGTCATTTTAAGACATAAAAAGTGTTGATTTAAGTATAAAAATGCATGGATGTCAAGAATATATAAATATTTATATCAACTATATTTTATTACTGAATTAATACATATGCAATTGAATAAAGTTTAAAATTTTAAGTATACAGGGTGTTTATTAATTGAATGCCGATACTTAAGGGTGTGAATTCTTCGGTCATTTTAAGAAGAAAACTTAATATCAACATATGTCCTAAACCTCTTAATTTTTGAGCTACAGGGTGTTACAGTTTTAAGAAAAATTTACTTTTTTATTATAATTTTTTTATCACTCCCGATATTTTTATGAAATTTTGTACACACCTATTAATCATTAAGGAGCATTGTTTGATGTAAAAATTGTTTTAAAATCTTTGCCAATGACTTGGGGAAAAAACTTTTATGGTTTTAATTTTTTTACGTGAAAATGGTGCGTCGTACTAGAGTAAGTCTAGGGACCGAATTTGCTGTAAACTAAATGGAGATTTTAAAAATAATTTTAGTTTTTAGAAAAGGCAGTGCCGTACCATGTTTAGTTCAAATCTCATACGGACGTCATTGGCAAAGATTTTAAAACATTTTTTACATCAAACAATGCTCCTTAATGATTAATAGGTGTGTACAAAATTTCATAAAAATATCTGAAGTGATAAGAAAATTATAATAAAAAAGTAAATTTTTTCTTAAAACTTTAACACCCTGCAGGTCAAAAATTAAGAGGTGTAGGACATATGTTGATATTAAGTTTTCTTCCTAAAATGACCGAAGGATTCACACCCTTAAGTATCGGCATTCAATTAATAAACACCCTGTATATTATTATACTTAAATACAGATTTTTTTCGGTGTACCTAGTTTATTGTATTAATCAAAGTGAACAAATGAGGCTAAGTTTGAACCATCCTAAACCTATATAAATACTTTATGAAAAAGGCTTAAAATTGTTCCCACCCGCCAAAAAAATAGAGAGTGTACTGATGTTATAAACCCGCTCATAATTTATAGCAATCGACACAAAGAAACTTACATGCACCCAGTATGTTTTTTCTCTAAAATCGTATATCGCATATTTCTGAAGGAATACCCGATTACATAGGTTCTGCGGCAGCAAATACGCATGCGCCAAATCGAAGAAATTAATCTTCTACTGGATGTGACGAATTGACGGATCCACCTGCTCCATTTCCAGCGCTATCATCGGCGGGTATATCTTTCGGGCGGGCCAAAATTTCGGGTATATCTTTCCGCTAATTTAATTATGAATATAATTAATGAATTAATGATTTTGTGTTCTTAAGAATGGAGAATAATTCAAGCTCTATAGCGTATTCTCAATAATTAATAAAGTCATGCACGTCATTGGTGCTTTAAAATTAGAAATTTCTCGCATTGCATAAAATATACACTCATTTGATCCTGCCTTGCTTCAAGAAAAATAAAAAGAATTGTTTATCACCTTATTCCACTGAACAATAATTTCAAAGAAGGAATTATGGCGTATGGACTAAACACACTACGTGAACTTCACCTGAACAAAGCCAGATGAGAAATTTCAACGTCTGCAAGAAGTTTGCAAATCAGATTAAAATGTTGAACAGAATAAGGAATGTAAGTAGGTATTAGGTCCTAAACTCAACAACATAATCTACATACAAAGAAATTTCCATTGCTTCAAGTAATTTCTTTCTTTTTTAATTTATTTAGTAAGCTATACATTTCTTAAATTAAAAAAGAAATTTAAGTAACAGAAAAGCTGTACAAACTTCAATCATATCACGACGTATTTATTTATTTTCTCATTATTTACAAAAGACTTTGCTCATTCCTCAAACGCAATTTCGTTCGCAATATATAAACACTACAAAGACATTCAAACAATTTTTTTATATGTAGAATATCGATGTAGTATAAGGAAGCTTATGTCACAGTCTTTATGTTAACAGGTGATAGATAAATAAACAAATAAGTAGAATGGAATTGTTGCGCATTTTTTAAACCAGTTTTTATGTATACAGGGTGATGTAAAGAAAATGTTATCATGATCAACTTGTTTAAATGGAAACCCCCCTTTTTGTATTTTTATTCAATTTACCATGAAATTCTAAGTATTAATTATGTAGCATACTCTATACCATCTTTAACCGTTATCGAAAAAATAATTCAATGATAAGTACCCAGATCGTCCAATCAATCAAACCACTGTAAGCAAAATTGCCAAGCAATTTGAGATTATAAAGCACTTAAAGGAAGTGGAGTTAAATTAAATGTTCACAATGCTATCTATTTGTTGAAAATGCGCAAGTCTATGTACGAAATTATACGTCCCAGTCAATTCTCTCTTTTCTAAAGAAATGAAAAATATTTACGAATCTGGAAATAAAACGCTTTATGAAACAAGAAGAAATCGTATTTTTGACAGTAGATGCCATAAAAGATTGTCAGTCATTTATTTGTGCCAAAATTCCAAACACAAAAACTCATGTTCCAAGAATGTTTACAATTACTTACTGAGGGATTAATAGATGGTATCAACTTTTTACATATATTTCGTAAGTATACAAAACTTGGTCCACTCAATACGACACCTCAGCGATTTTTCTTGACATGTCGAAGTAATAAATGCTGTACCCTGCCAGTTGGAATCAATACAATTGGAGGTATGCCAAAAATATAGCGGAATTCCTTGGACTCCCTAACGCCAATGAATACACTGACCATTGATTCCGGCGCAGCTCTGCAACAATGTTGGAGCAGACATGACACTTTTATAGCGACATGGAGGTTGGCGATCAAGTCCAGTTGCCAAGGGTTTTATTGAAAATTCCACTGAACAGAAAAACGAAATAGCAAAAATAATCATAGGTCAGAAAGATACATGAAATAAGAAAGTAAAAGAAGTTGCTGTTAGAGAAGAGAAGCTGGATGTCTAGTATTTACTTTAACAATTTACATAATTGTACCTTCAACATTTGTAATAAATAAATATTTTCATTGATTTTAATGTTTTATTTTTAATTTTAGGCACTAGTTCAATTCATTTAAATTCTTTAACATATAATTTTATTGCAATTGCTGTTAAGAAAATAATGCATTACTAACAGTTTCATAGCAATTTTCACCTGATGTTATAGTATGCACTGGTTTGTCTAAGTCACATTTAAAACAGAACACAAAGCTATTAAGCGTGTAATGTCCTATTTGTTTAATTTAGCTCTATTGTCAGAATTAAATCCCACATTTTAAAATATTTGCTGTTCCCGATAATCTAGTCCAGTAATTTTCGTTAGCGATTGACAAACTACTTCAATTAAGTTTATAAATGCTACCAATTATTCCACGCTTATCGGAAGAGTGCTTTCAATGCTTCATTAAATTCCATTAAAACATAAACTAATTACTTTTAAAAATGCATTATCTGAAAAGCGCA